>OY740787.1:45984395-47246895 GCA_963514005.1 Raja brachyura | reverse complement strand
ATATATATATATATATATGTGTGTTATATATTTATAACATACACATATATCACACACATATTATATATATGCATATATATATTATATAAACTAGATAAATATATATAGGTGTGTTATGTATTTATATACATCCATCACACACACACACACACATATATATATATAATGAATATATGTGTTTATATATTATATATATATAATAAGTTATATTTGCGCATATTGTGTGTTAGAGCAATACAAGGGAAACTACAGAAAAAGAGGGTGATGGGGAGGAAATTTTAGGAGGGAAATGGGCAGGAACATAGATTCAGCAGGGAGGAAAATATTTTAAAAGAAAATTAACAAAATTATGAATTTGGTAGATGAACTATATCACACACGCATACTGTTCCCCCGCAACGCTGATACACTGTGAGAGGCATAATGGAAATCGGGTTAGGTTTCCCAAAATGGCGGAGGTGCCGCTCCGTTGCGTACTACACGTCAGTCCATTGGATTTTGCAGGAGTGGTCTATCTTGCTCATGAGGAGCCTCCAGCTTGGGACCAGTCTCTTTCTCAGTATCTTTCCCATCTCCTGAAGGGAACGCAGGTAGCTGCTTTGTATTTTTCCACGCACAACCCTGGAGAACTTCTGTTCACCCTTTGCCTGACAGCGCAGCACTCCTTTAGTACTACACTGGAGTTAATGCTCAAGTCCTCATAGGCTATGGTATTATTAAGCTATTACAGAATTACAATAAGCATTTTTTTTAAAAATAGACCCACATGGGTAGAATATCACTTTGAATACAACGTTTTTTTAATTAGATTTCTCGCTGGGAGTCCGTTGGACTCAAACACAATGATTAATTCTATAATGGTGATAAGACACATTCTGGTTTAAGAAAGAAGGATCAGAGCATTTAGGAGGGAATGGAAGTGTTGGGGGTAGAGGTGAGGGTGGAGGTACAGAAATACCAACAAAATGATTAAGAAGGCCAATGTAATGTTGATTTTCCCTGAACGAGGCTGAAACACTCCAGAGGCATTGAGAGATGCGGCTCAAACGTAGGTCCAATAGCCCACTGAGTCCGTGATGACTATTTACCACCCATTTTCAATAATTCCACATTGGTCCCTTTTTTTATTCTCCTCCCACTCACGTTAACGGCCCCCAGATTCTTCCACACGTTCACACTAGTGGCAATTTGCAGTGGCCGATTACCAACCTGTAATCTTTGGGGTGTGGGAGAATATCCTTGTGGTCACAGGGAAAACATTCAAACTCTGAATCGATAGCACCAGGAGTCAAGAGACATTAGCACTATGCGGCAGTGACAGTACTAGTTTTACTGCCATGACCGCATCTCCCGCCACACTCAATTTATAATGGAAGGTAGATAAAAACGCTGGAAAAACTCAGCGGGTGAGGCAGCATTCATGGAGCAAAGGAAATAGGCGAAGTTTCGGGTCGAGTCCCTTCTTCAGACCAATTTATAATATAAGTAATTTTCAACTGTTCAGAGCTCTGGAATTTGAAAGAATATACTCTGGAATCAAAAGGGTTAAACTGCGAAGACATTGCAAAGACTAGTCTTGTAAATCTTTAAGTACAAAGGGTTAATAGATAATCTATTCAAGACTTTTAAGGAGATTAAAGGATTTGATGAAGTGTTTGGAGATGTTATTTCCTGTATTGGGGGTGGGAAGTTCATGACAAGGGCAAGGCCATTGAAGAATGAGTTTGGGATGTACCTCAAACAATGGATAGTGGTAATCAGGAATCCTTTCTTCCACAAAGCTGCTGAGCCAGGTAGCAATGGGATATTTAAACATTTTTCAAAAAGCAAGAAAAAACCCCCTCCATATTCTGGTTGTCAAATAAAAACAAATTGTTGGAGAAACTCAGCAGGTCAGGCAGCTTTATGTGGAGAGATAAAGTAACAGTTCAGGTTCCAGGTCATTTATCAAGACTAACAAAAGCTCTGAAATGTTTTCTTTGCATTGACGCTATCTGACCTCCTATGTATCTCCAGCATTTTATGTCTTGCTCTGGTTTCTATTGTATAAAGGCATTTATAGGTAAAAATTGTAATGAGCAAATATCGAAATGTAGATCTTAGCTCACTGAATAGCACAACAGGCTTGAGTTGCTGAATGGCTTCTTCCTATTCCTTTGTCGACCTGACCAGTAGTCCTATACTACATAATGACTTCCATTTCCTTAGAGTTCATCCTTCAACTTTGTTTTCTGTGCCTTGTAAATGTGAACATCTCTCTTGCTGTCGTAATGAACTCTCTCCACTGCAAAGTGACTTCCAAGCATCTTCAGGAAGTTGTGGTCCCGTTCGTACCGTATGCGGCAGGACAGCAGGATTGTGGTCCATTCAGAGCTGAGGTATTTCAGAGTCTCCAGCAAGGCTGGAAACGTCTCCTCCAAATAAACCACATCAGCCCCCAGGATAAGGTCATAGCTGGCAGGCTCGAATTTGGAGAGGTTAACCCCCCAGGTCAGTTCCTTGACCCGCACCCTGCTTCGCAGGTCATCAGAGATGTTATCTTGCACATTAGACTCCAAGAACTGAAGCGCTACTTCCCTATCAGTGACTGTAACATCGGCACCTGGTTTAAGTCCAACAAGGAAACAAAACTGTGTTAAAACATGTAATTTTACAGTGATGGATGGAGGATTAAATACGTCTTTTACAACAAATAACTGTCAACCTTCATTTATATATCAGGCAATAAGGCAAAATATGCAAGGTGGACACATAGTCATTAAAAAAGTCAGAAATTAGTTACAGAATCTGATCAAAGATGAAGTCAAGGTCAGAGAGTGGAAGAAGCTGATGCCTGACTGTAGCGTATGAGGAATTGCTGCAGAGTCAAGCATGTCAGCATGCGTAGGACCTCTGGGTCATGCATGTGGGCATCAAGGCCAATATTTCTCCCTCAGATCAACCACCAAAGCATGCGTGGGATCTGCTGTCTATATGTTTGCTTGCTCCACGACCTACATTAGATTGGTTACACTTAATCATTGACAGTGATATAATTGTGGAGAATACCAAGATCGTTAACAGTCTGAGAAAAATACAAGCCTTTCTATTTTAAATTTTTTAATTGCCGACCTGTGGTCATATGAATTAGGAGCATGCTCATCATTTAAAAAGTCTTGGTTAGTCTGATAAGAACTAGGAATGGGGAAGACCATTCAGCTCTTTGAATCTGCTCTAACATTCTTCAAGAACTTGGGTGATCTTTTCGCTTAAAGACATTATCCTGCACTATCTTCATATTCCTAAATTTCTTTAATATCTAGAATGTACTCAATAAATGTCTCCGTGACTCCTCTACATCAAACCTCACCCATCCTGGATTACAACATTCTAAAAATTCACCACCCTACACATGAAGATTGTAACCTCGACAACAATGATAAACTTTAATCTCCCCCACCTTCCTTTACCTCTGCCTGGTAACCAGTTAATATTTAGCAGGTTGGGCAGCATCCTGGAAAAGAGAAGAAAAGCGAATGCTTCAAGCCTTTGATCTGTTCCCAAGAAAGATCATTGACCTTAACCATTAACTCAGTTTCCTTCTCTCCTGATGTAGTTTAATTTGCTGAATACTTCCAGCATTTTTAAAAGTAGACAAAATTGCTGGAGAAACTCAGCGGGTGAGACAGCATCTCTGGAGTGTTGGAATAAGTGACGTTTTGGGTCGAGACACTTCTTCAGACTGATGTCGGGGGGCGGGGGGGGGGGGGGGGGGGGAAGAAAGGAAGAGGAGGAGACAGTAGGCTTGTAGGAGAGCTGGGAAGGGGAGTGGAAGGAGGGAGAAAGCAAGGACTACCTGAAATTGGAGAAGTCAATGTTCATACCGCTGGGGTGCAAACTACCCAAGCAAAATATGAGGTGCTGTTCCTCCAATTTGCAGTGGGCCTCACTCTGGCAATGGAGGAGGCCCAGGACAGAAAGGTCGGATTCGGAGTAGTTGAAGTGCTGTGCCACCGGGAGATCAGGAGTGCTGTGCTACCGGGAGATCAGGTTGGTTATTGCGAACTGAGCGGAGGTGTTGGGTGAAGCGATCGCCAACCCTGCGCTTGGTCTCAATAGACATTACACAATAGGAGCAGGAGTAGGCCATTTGGCCCTACAAGCCAGCACTGCCATTCAATGTGATCATGGCTGATCATCCCTAATCAGTACTCTGTTCCTGCTTTCTCCCCATATCCCCTGACTCCGCAATATTTAAGAGCCCTATCTAGCTCTCTCGAAAGTATCCAGAGAACCAGCCTCCACCGCCCTCTGAGGCAGGGAATTCCACAGACTCACAACTCTCTGTGTGAAAAAGTGTTTCCTCATCTCCGTTCCAAATAGCTTACCCCTTATTCTTAAACTGTGGCCCTTGGTTCTGGACTCCCCCAAAATCGGGAACATGTTTCCTGCCTCTAGCGTGTCCAAACCCTTAATAATCTTGTATGTTTCTCATCCTTCTAAATTCCAGAGTATACAAGCCCAGCCGCTCCATTCTCTCAGCATATAACAGTCCCGCCATCCCGGGAATTAACCTTGTAAACCAAACTAAAATTTTTCCCAATGTTGGGCGAGTCCACAACTGGGGGCCACAGTCTTAGAATAAAGGGTAGGTCTGGTAGGTTTAAGACTGAGGTGTGAAAAAACGTTTTCATCCAGAGAGATGTGAATGTATGGAATTCCCTGCCACAGAGGGCAGTGGAGGCCAAGTCACTGGATGGATTTAAGAGCGAGTTAGATAGAGCTCATGGGGCTAGTGGAGTCAAGGGATATGGAGAGAAGGCAGGCACGGGTTATTGATAGGGGACGATTAGCCACGATCATAATGAATGGTGGTACTGGCTCGAAGTGCCGAATGGCTTCCTCCTGCATCTATTTTCTATGTTTTCTATACTCAACTCCTCTTGTTATGAAGGCCATTCGCTTTCTTCACTGTCTGCTGTATCTGCACTGCATGCTTACTTTCATTGACAAATGAACAAGGACCCCCAGATCCCATTGTACTTCCCCTTTTCCCAACTTGACACAATTGAGATAATAATCTGCATTCCCATTTTTGCTACCAAAGTGGATAACCTCACATTTATCCACGTTAAACTGCATCTGCCATGCATCTGCCCACTCACCCAACCTGTCCAAGTCACCCTGCATTCTCATAGCATCCTCCTCACAGTTCACACTGCCACCCAGCTTTGTGTCATCTGCAAATTTGCTAATGTTACTTTGAATTCCTTCGTCCAAATAATTGATGTATATTGTAAATAGGTGCGGTCCCAGCCTGCCATTCTGAATGGGACCTGTTAATCCCTACTCTTTGTTTCCTGTCTGTCAACCAATTTTCTATCCAAGTCAGCACTCTACCCCCAATACCGTGTGCCCTAATTTTGCCCACTAATCTCCTATGTATTAAATTACCTTATCAAATGCCGAATCAAATGTGGGACCTTATCAAATCTCCGATGTAGAGCAGTTTACTCCAGTCTACTCCAGCATTTTTAATGTATTTCTAATGTCCAGAACCAGCAGTAATGAAGATAAAAAAACCCAAACTTCCTCAACTCTCCAACCCATCGCCCAACTCCACTGGTTTTGTTAAACATCACTCAAATTACAACATGAATGAGAATGGAACAACCATTCTATGAATTTATCGATTCCTTTATGAATAACAAACTAGGTCCAATAATGTGGACGTACAAACGCCTACTACAAATACACTGACTCCCACAGTTAGCTTGACTATGCCTCCTCCCATCCCTTACTCTAAATGTCTCCAGCTCTACCACATTTACCCCAAGACGAGGCTTTCCGTGCTAGTACATTTGAGAGGTCATCTTTCTTCAGTGAATGTGGTTCCCCCTGCTGTTATGGATGAAGCCCTCACCTGTGTCTCCTCAGTGCCCCTTAGTTCAGCCCTCTTGCTCCCTCTCCATTTGATGGAACAAGGAAAGAGTTCCCCTGATCCTCACCCTTTCCCACCTGTCTCCGTATCCAACACATAATTCACTGACATTTTCACCATCTTCAATGTGATCCCACTACCAGTCACGTCTTTCCGTAACAAGCCTTATCTGCTGTCCGTGGAGACCACTCCCTCTGCAACTCCGTGATTCACTTGTCCCTACCCACATAACCACCACCTCCACAGGTAATTCCCCATGCTTCCACAGGAGATGTAACACCTGTCCCGACATCTCCTCTCCCACTTCAATCCAGGGACCCCTACAGCCCTTCCCGGTGAGACAGAGGTTCTCATGAATTTCTTCAAATCTAATCTACTGCATTCGGTGCTCCCGATGTGGCCCCCATTATATCGGTGAGCCCTAGCAAAGGCTAGGTGACTGTTTCACCAAACACTTGGGTTCTGTCTGACAAGTGCTGCATTCCCCAGTTGCTAACCATTTTAAATCTCCTTCTCATTCCCATATTGACTTTTTGGTCCTGGGCCTCCTCCATTGCCTGAGTGAGGCCACACGCAAACTGGAGGAACAGCACCTCATGTTCCATTATAATTCAATGTTATGAACATTCAATTCTCTCATTCTGAGTAATACTATCCCTTTCTTTCTCATATCATCCCCTCCTCACCCTAATGAGCAATCATTTATCCTATCTCCCACCCACCCCCAATCATCCTGCACCTTTCCCCTCATTTGTATGCTTATCTCCCATTCTTGAGTCTCTCAATTCTTCCCCCTCATCGTCCCCGCCCCATTCTCTTCCACTCCTATTTTCGCCTTAAATGACACCCTTTTGTCTCCTTTTCACCTCTAGCTTTTATCAGTTACTCCACCCGTCTGCCAATCAACCCCCCTTTACCTGGGGCACTAGAGAGGGGCACACAGAGAGGGGCACAGAGGCACACACACACACACACACAGAGGCGTCACGGTGGCACAATGTCGGGGCGGTGTGTACTGCGTCGAGGCGACTGCGAGCCGACAAGCCATTGCCGCGCGGAATTTTTGAACATAGTCAGTTTTTCGGAGCCCCGCGCAATGTCGGGACGAACTCCGCACAATTCTGCACGGCTCCGGCGATCGAAGTGGGACCAGCCCCGCGACGCCGGACGGCTCAAGCGACCACGTTAGGTCGCGCTAATCGCATAGAGTTGCATGCTTGTAGGACAAGCCCTTTAGTGGTAAAGACCATTGGTAATTCAAAACCCACCTAGATGTGCTGCAACTATTCCAACCAATCCAGTTCCTGCTCCCAGCTCTATCACAGTGCGGTCTTGGAGCTGTACCGCTCCCAGTTCAAGGAACGTGCAAAGTATTACAGCCTAAAACACAAAATGTTTATATTTATTTAACTTCTGTTGTAGTTAAGGCATTCCTATCACATTTTTGTTCTCTTTTAAAACAAATGTTTTGGATTTGAAGTACATTTTGGATTGTTTTGTTGATAAAATTCAGTATTCCATTGGATTATCTGATTATTCCCCTAATCATAGTCATAGAATTATACAGCACAGAAACAGGCCTTTCAGCCCAATCGTCCAAATTGACCACGATGACCATCTGGTCTCATTTGCCTGAGATTGACTGATATCCCTCCAAACCTTCTCTACCGATGTACCTGTCCAAATCTCTATATAACTAAAAGTCTTTGTCTTATTAATGCCCATGTTGTATTGACCATATTGTCAACCTGGTTTTCCTATCTTCTTCCAAACGCTAAGCCACAGCCTTCCCATTTTCACTCATCCTACTCCCATTTTTCCCTTCAAGGCACTAAACATCTTCCTGTAGTATTCCCACCTATATTTCCAAAGTTATTAACCGTTTAAAGTTTTAAAATCAGCTCGAAAACTCACCCATTTCGGAAAGAAAAACCAGAGTGAAGTCACAATGCACTCGCAAGGCAGGACGGGACACTCCGGGAGGGAGGGGCACTGCAGCGCTCATGGTGAACGAGGAGCGGCGGCGACTGCCGGCACACGACACCTGGTGCTGGAGCTGGAGTGAGAGCCGAGCCCGGGGTTTGGGATGGGGCTGTGACCGGGGCCGAGAAAGAAGTCGTCACTGGAACCAAGTCTGGGTCCGGGGTCAGGGACGAGCCCGGAGATGAAGTCGGGGCCTGCACTGGAGCCCAGGCAGCGACCGAACTGACGGCTGGAGTCTACAGCCAGGTCCAGGCCAAGTACAAGAACCAGGCCCTGACGCTGTTCTATGACCTAGGTAGGCCCTGGGGTAAGGAATGGGAGGAGGATGGGATGGGAAGTGGGGTGGTAGAGGGAGATGGTGGGTGGAGGGGGGGGGGTGTGGAGGAGGGAGATGCCCGCTCCCTATCTACCCTCACTCCCACCCTCTCTACCACCCTTCCTCTCTACTCCCTCCTTCTATACCACATCCCTCTCCCTCTCTACCCTCCCCCCTATTCTAGCCCCCTCCCTCTTCCTCTCCCCCTCCCTTTACCCCGCCCCCTCTTTACCCCCTCCCTCTCTGCCCCTCTACCCCTCCCTCTCAGCCCCTCCCCTCCCGCTCCCTCTCTACTCCCCTCCCTCTCTACCCCCCCCCTCCCTAACCCCCTCCCTCTCTACAGTTTGAAGAGGGAGGGTGAAGAGGAGGAGGAGGGAGTGCTGGGGGATGAGGAGAAATGAGCTGTGCCTGGGGATATGTGGAGAAGGCAAGAATGGGGGACTGATTGGGGATGATCAGCCATGATCACATTGAATGGCGGTGCTGGCTAGAAGGGCCAAATGGCCTACTCCTGCACCTATTGTCTATTGCCTGCGCAGTTGGGGGCTATGCCTGAGTGGTACAATATTGCGTTGGGGGAACGGGTGAGTGGTGGAATCTTGCGTTTGGGGAGCAGACCCAACGGGTCTGCACTTGGTCTAGTGTCTTTTAAATGTTGTTATTGTACCTGCCTCTATCATTGCCTCTGGCATATCATTCATATGCATACCATCCTCAGTGTGAAAATGTTGCCCCTCAGGTTGTTATTAAGGTTTTCCCCTCTCAATTTTAACCCATGCCATTTAGTTCTTGATTGCCCAAGCCTGAGAAAAAGGCTGTTTAGTCCATCTCTACCCCCTCATTATTTTTATACACCTCTCAGTCTTCTATGCTCCAAGGAGTGAAGTCCTAGCCGGCCCAACCTCTCCATATTACTCTGTCACTTGAGACGTGACAACATCCTCATAAATAGTTTCTGCACACTTTCCAGCTTGATAGCATTTTTCCTATAGCTGGGTGACCAGAATTGTGCACAATACTCTAACAGTGGCCGCAACAACGTAGTGTACAACTGCAACATAGCATCCCACCTTTCATGCTCAAAGTTCTGATGTAGGAAGGCCAATGCGCCAAAAGTTTTAATCGCCTCCCTGTCCATTTCTGACACCACTTTTAGGAAACGAAGTAGATGTACTCCTAAGTCCTTCTGTTCGAAAACACTCCCCAAGGGCCCTAATGTTCACTGTGAAAGTCCTACTCTGGTTTGACGTCCCACAATGCATTGCTACATACTTATTTGATTTAAATTGAATTTGCCATTCCTTGGCCCACTTACCCATCTGATCATGAGGTGTTGTACACACAATTAGGTGTGAAATGATACTGAAATACTTACTGCATCCCACACCACCGCTGCCACCCCCAGCTGTTTCCAGTCCTGCCTGATCACTATGTCCCGGTTAGCAAACTGGAAGGTTGCAGAGGCTTCATGGAATTTCCGGAGTTCTGGGATCATGGCATTATCGTAGGGCAGTAAAGCCATTATGATGTAGCCCGGGGTTTCATTTAGTCTGTGAAAGAAACAAATATTGGTGTTTATACAGCACCTTTCCCATGACCAGAATGGTCAAAGAGGTTTCAGGGCTTATACCATATTTTTGGTATGAGCTGACAGTTATAATTTCGGAAGTGAGGCATTTAATCTGTGCACAGGAAGTTCCCACAGATAGTAAAGCGAAATTGTTCAAGTTATCTCTTTTTATGACGACAATTATTGATGAAGAATTATCAGGAAAAGGGAGAGAATGTTTTCATGAGAATAAAACTAAAAAGTGCTGGAAAGGTTGGCCATCAGGTTATTAAACACAACAACCTCAAATAAGCTCTGAACTACAATAGACTATTGTTGCTACTATTGCACTATTGTTTGGTTTTTGTGTTTATATATACACACCCACAATATACATACACACGCACACATTATATACATATATATATATACATCTATCTATTATATTAAAACTCTCCTTGTTTGTTTTTATGTGTGTGTGTGTGTGATCTCTGATTCAGTGATGTTGTCAAATTACGCCAAAACGGTACACTATAGCGCTACAATTTATGGACCACCTTACTCACAATTGTCATGTGGTGGTTTGTATCAAGTTTCATTCAGATTGATGTTATATTTTATGTTATTGACATTTAAAACTGAAAAAATATATATACAGCGCCCCCACTTGCCCGTAGCAGTGTATGACATCACAATGGGATCTCATTTACATAAACTGCCCATTCATTAAAAAAAAACTCAAGCTTTTTATTGTGGGGGGGGGGGGGGGAGGAGGAGGAGGTGAGCGTTGACGTGTCAGAATGGGATCTCATTTACATTAATAAAACTCGCTGTCCCTGATAAAAGCATGCTGGACACAGACAGGTCCCAGAGCCTCGCTCCTCCCTTCACCTCGCGCAGCTCTAGATGGCAGCCTCAAAAACTCACTGACTGACTTTTACTTATTTTAAAATGCCGTGCGTGCGAAGTCGCGGGAGGGGGACTTAGGTTTTTCCTAACACCTTGCACCCTTTGCATGCAAAAGTTATCCTTCAGATTTTTATTCAATATTACCACCCTCACCTTCAACCTATGCCCTCTGATTCTCGATTCCCCTACATTGGGTAAGAGACTCTGTGCATCTACACGATTTATTCCTCTCATGATTTTATGGACCTCTGTAAGATCATCCCTCATCCACCAGCGTTCCAAGGAATAGAGCCCCAGCTTGCTAAACCTCTCCCCATAGCTCAGCCCTTTGAATCCTGGCAACATCCCCGTAAATCTTATTTGTACCTATCCCAGCTTGACAACATCTTTCCTATAACATGGTGCAAAAACAGAACACAATACTCTAAATGCGACCTCACCAACACCTTATACAATTATACATGACCTCCCAACTTCTACACTCAATGATAAGACACAAAAAGCTGGAGTAACTCAGCGGGACAGGCATAATCTCTGGAGAGAAGGAATGGGTGATGTTTCGGGTCGAGACCCTTCTTCAGACTGGTCTCAATGCTCAGACTGATGAAGGCCACTATGCCAAAAGCCTTTTTGGCCACCCTATCTACCTGGAATGCCACTTTCAAGGAACTATGTACCTGTATTCCTAGAACCCTCTACTCTACAATGCTCCCCAGACTGTGTAGGTTCTGCCCATGTTAAAACTCCCAAAATGCAACACCTCTTATTTCTCTGTATTAATTTCCACAACCATTCGTCAGCTCATCTGCCCACTCAATCAAGATCCTGCTGCAATTTTTGACAAACATCTTCACTATTTTGAAAGATTAAGGAGCATATTTGATTTTTTTCTCCCTCCGCTCTCCTGAAAATCGCTTCCACGAGAGCTTATTTTGGA
Source organism: Raja brachyura (assembly GCA_963514005.1). The sequence continues at coordinate 47,235,281 of OY740787.1, read as the reverse complement.
GGGACTGTTGATGAACCAGATGGCAGACATGTAATAGGGGCCCTTGAGCATATTCAGGGTCAAAATGCTGGGAATCTTGGCCTGAGGATGTCCTTAGTACATTTGGTTGATCTAGCAAGATGAATGCTGTGATATTTCTCCAGTTATTTGCTCCAGAAGCATACAGGAGGGAAGGGATGGATCATTTTGTGCTGGGTTTGATGTCCTGATCATCAAAACCCTTTCCTCAGTTGCACTCAGTTCCTCAGATGGTGAACTTTGTTGGCAACATCTGCTCTACTGACAAGTGACTTCCAAGTTGTGGCCAATAGTCCATAAGTCAAGGTCTTGATACCAGTTTCATTGTTGGAGGACAGTGGGTTAGGTTTGATGAGATATTGCTTTCAGGTGAGAAATGCAACAAATCCTCCCAAATGCTTTTGTGAATGGTAATCAGCCTTGTGGGAATTTGCAAAGACAAGTGGTGGCTGCTTACTGCAGCTTGACTGCTCAGGTCGGTGTGGCCTTCATTCTGAATTGTTTTAACAGTTTCCTGTTAGTTTGGTAGATTAGTTCCACCCCAGGAGGAAGCTAATAATAATGTAATAACAATAATGTAATAAAAAAATAACTATAAATGCTGATTTATACCAAATTTAGACACAAAATGCTGGAGAAACTGTGGGTCAGGCAGCATTTCTGGAGAAAATGGATAGGTGACGTTTTGTGTCGGGACCCTTCCTCAGGCAACTTGTCAGAGATGATGAGCAGCACTGATTGAGGAAAGTATTGGGTGATGTCACAGCCTTAATTGCCTACACTGAGATTGAATCAATTCTGGACCCACTGACTAGGATATGGGATTGCATGTCATAATGAAGCAAATGTAAAATGAAATTAGTTTGAATATTTTCAATAATATCTGCCAGCAGTCAAATTTGAAGTGCGTGCCCCAAGGGTCTTCCAGATTATGCTGCAACTTGTACTCATTCAACCCCTTCATTACCCATTGCACAATACCTTTTGCTTTGCACTTATGTGTCATAGAGTCATAGGGTGATACAGTGTGGAAACAGGCCCAACTTGCTCACACCAGCCAACATGTCCCAGCTATACTAGTCCCACCTGCCTGTGTTTGGTCCATATCCCTCCAAACCTGTCCTATCCATGTACCTCTCTAATTGTTTCTTAAATGTTGGGATAGTCCCAGCCTCAACTACGTCCTCTGGAAGCTTGTTCCATACACCCACTGCCCTTTGTGTGAAAAAGTTACCCCTCAGATTCCTATTAAATCTTTTCCCCTTCACCTTAAACCTATAGAAAAACATATAAAAACGAAAGAAAGCTCCTCAACATAGTTTAAAACAAACTAAAAAATAAAAAAAAGATGGAAAAAACGGACAGACTGTCGGCAGAGCAGCCTTCATGCGGCACCCCTCTTAACATTGTGTGAGAACACTCCCATATCCACACCTTTATTGTAGAACTTCGTAAGTAGAAACAACTTCTCTGATCTACTCACTGAACCATACAAAGATTACAAACCCTCAATCATAAATGTTAGTTCTATTTCTTTCTCCATCAATGGAGAGCTTGGGAAAGTGAATAAAAGGAGGACAAGTAGCATTGAAGACACAACTGGATGAGCCCTGATTTTAGTGAATAGTCAGTGGACTATTTAGTGAACTTTTAGTGAATAGTCTGTGGAATTCTCTGCCTCAGAGGGCGGTGGAGGCAGGTTCTCTGGATGCTTTCAAGAGAGAGCTAGATAGGGCTCTTAAAAATAGCATAGTCTGGAGATATGGGGTGAAGGCAGGAATGGGGTACTGATTGGGGATGATCAGCCATGATCATATTGAATGGCGGTGCTGGCTCAAAAGCCTGAATGGCCTACTCCTGCACCTATTGTCTATTGACCAACCTAAAAGGTCTATGTAGGAAGGAACGGCAGATGCTGGTTTACACCAGTCTGAATGAGTGTCCGACCCGACATGTTACCCATTCCTTCTCTCCAGAGATGCTGCCTGTCCCGCTGAGTAGGTCCAGCATTTTGTGTCTATCTTCAACCTAAAAGGTCTGACTGACGGACTCCTGCTTTTGTTTCTGTCCTTATGTCACTGGCCCTTTAAGTATTTCCAGCATTTATTATTTCAGATTTCCAACATCATTTTATTTTGTTATAAATAGTAGGATTGCTATCTCGGTTGTTCTTCACACACTAAATTAAACCTTATCTTGTTGATAGGATTTCCACAACAGTAAGTTTATCTGATGTTTTACTTTATAGGGAACAGTTTATCTGATGTTTGAACTTTATAGGGAACAAAGCCATTGGCCTCCTCATTCGGTGACATCTCCTTCCTCAGACTCATCCAACCCTCATCTCATAACCTGCTATCAGATCTCCTTTTCAAATATTAATCTAGTTTTCCTTCAAAGATGGTAGACCTTACCTAATTCTGTAACAGGGTGCTTTATTGTCCTGTAGTTTAATAAAAAGTCTAACTACCTCTCTAGATTCTTGCTGATTATTTTAAATTCATTTTTGTTTCATTTTGTTAACTCCAGACACTCCAGACAACTTTAAACCACTGCATCATTTTTTCACATTTGAACATATTTATTTATTTGTACTCTATCCATTTTCAAACGGAAAGCTCCTCATGCCTTGCTTGGTTTATATATTTTCTGGTGAGCCATGTCAGATCCTTTCTTACTTCACAGGACCAAAGGTACCCAGACTGTTGTAGCACAATAGTTCCCAACCATTCTAATATTCTCTTGTCAGTTCTTCACCAAGCAGCATTTCACAGATTAGTTTAGAGATACACCAAGGAAACAGGCACTTCGGCCCACCAAGTCGACGTCGACCTGCAACCCCCACATAATAACACTATGCTAAACACACTAGGGACAATTTACAATTACACCAAGCCAATCAACCTGCTACCCTCAGGGAGGCGCTATAGGTGCATCAGCACAAGGACAAATAGACTCAAGAAGAGTTTCTTTCCAAAATCCATTATCTCCCTGAACTCACACATGCACTGACTTCACAGCCTGACCCCCGGACTTTCATCTATCCACCTACTGTAATTAGTACTGTAACTGTAATTTCCAATATGTGCAATAATCCATACTGGATATAGGAATCCTATTTATCCATTCTATTTAAACATTGTCTTTTTATAGATATGTATATAGCGCTGCAGAAACTGTGCACCTTATCCCCCCCCCTTTTTTGTTTTGTTTTGCACCGAGTAGGAGCAGCTTTTAATCTCATTGTACATGTGTATAGTGACAATAAAAGGCATTCTGATTCTGAATTAGCCTACAGACCTGTACGTCTTTGGAGTGTGGGAGGAAACAGGAGATATCGGAGAAAACCCACTAAGGTCACGGGGAGAATGTACAACTCCATTCAGACAAGCAGGATCGAACCCGGGTTTCTGGCACTGTAAGGCAGCAACTATATGCCTACGCCACCAAAACGGTGAATCTAACGCAAGCTAAGGCACTTTCTTTATTGGAGTAAAATAATCCAGTTCAAGGAACCAGCCATGAGTAGCACAGAGCTATTGCCTGGACAGACTGTAGGTATGCTCCACACACAGACAGCAGGAGTTCAAGAATGCTGCTTGACAATCATGGTAACAATAAGTTGAGTCTCTGTTCAGTGGCATTAATATTGCTGGGAAAAGAGGCACAATTTCAATTGCTATCTAGCAGCATAAGGAAAAGATCAGCCGCAACATTAATGTCACTGCAGTTGAATAGTTCCAAATGTTAAAGCTCCCAAATGAACAGTATTTCTTAATAATTTGAGTGCCTTAGTATTAGTTTTTTGTTTGATAACGTTGTCATGTCACATTATGAACAATTGGTATTGGTTTATTATTGTCACGTGTACCGATATACAGTGAAATGACTGGGGCGAAAACGGCCCTTGATTATGTTGGTTGTTCTCCCAAGACATCCTGAACTGTAGATGCAGTCGATGGAGGAATGGCTGGTCTGCGTGCCGTGATGGATTGGGCTACATTCACAACTCTCTGCAATTTCTTATATTATTGAATAGAGTTTTTGCCGAAACAGGCAACAATGCATCCAGTAGGATGCTTCATATGGTGCATCTGTCAGACCTGTTAGTAAGAGTAATTGAGGTCACTAACGTCATTCCTTGGAATGGTGTCAGTGAATGAAAAATGAAGATTTTTACTGTAAACAGCAAGCAAATGGACTGAAATACATAGATGATAGACCTTACTATTGAACAGATTAGCATGGAAACAACAACGTAATGAATTTGTGTAGGAAGATGTTGGTTTAAACCGTAGACACAAAATGCTGGAGTAACTCAGCGGGACAGGGGCAGCTTCTCTGGGGAGAACGAATGGATTTCATTACGTAATGAATTTCATGGGCACATTGCACCTTTTTTATCGTGTCGTATATCTGAATGAATAAACAAGGTTTATTGCATTGAATCATAATCGGTGCAAGGTTCATATTGGTGATCATGAATTCATTTAATGCAAGCAGCATGCTTTCAAAATAATCCAGTCATAAGGAGGCTGCCCAATTTTATGTCTGGGTCCGTGTGTCCTGAACAGGTGTCTCAGACCTGACTTTGAGGAGTTGGCAAAGTGGGACACATGGGTGGGTTTAAAAAATAATAAAATCACCTTTTAATTCGCAACAATAAGAACGGATGATTGACCGGGCCGCCCACCAATCAGGAGGGATGTTTGTCGGCGGCCAATAGCGGGGGGCTGGGGGCGGGCCTTCCTGTGCGCGGGAGGGCGGCTCGGTTACCGTTGCCATGTCCATGCTGATGGCGATGCCGGGCCCCGCACTCCAGGCGCCGCCGCCGCCGCCGCGCAAAATGGCGGAGCGATCCCGCGGGGGCCCAGACAAGGCCAGGCTGCAGGGCTGAGCCCGCGGTGGACAGTGTCCAGTGTCCAGCTCAGGGTCGAAGAGCTTTATATTAGCCGGAGGACATTCCCCTGACTCACTTACCTGCTTCTTTACAACGACGTCGTGCGTGGGGCCGCCCTTTCCTTCCTCTCCCCTCCCTCCCTCCCTCCCTCCCTCCGGAGAAAACCCGCCTCGGGCCGCAGGCGTCGGGCGATTTCCTTCAACCTCCTTCCCCTCGGGACGAGCTGAGGAGCGATGGGGAACACCTTGTCGTGCTGCGTGTCGCCCGGAGCCAGCCCCACGCTCTCGGGCCGCAGCGGGCTTCGCGGTCACGAGCTGCGGCACCAGGAGCGGACTGACGCCTATCGGGTGGAGGCGGAGCTCAGGGAAGCCGAGTCGAGCCCCGGAACCAACCTGCAACACATCAGCGACAGGGAAGCGCCGGAGGGTAAGAGCCGTTGCACCGTGCCCGGGGGGGGGGGGGGGGGGGGCGGGGTAGGCCCTGGAACGTCATGGAGCTCGTCCCGGACAGGCACGTGGCCGGAAGAGATGCTGAGTTGTGTTCACCTGAGAGCTGGCGGTCGCCTCCTAATCCCACACAGAGTTCAATCTGGAGGCCATTTGGCCCGTTCATCTTGGCAGTGTAGGAGAACACCAGCTCAATCTACGGCGCCCCTGCCTTCTCCCCGTTGTTTTCCAAATTTCGTTCGGAATCTCCTCCCACTACCCCTTGCCTTGTTCTGTCAAACATATTTTCTCGTGTAAATGGAAGTGGGGACGATTCTGCTATATGACTTCTTCTAAAGAAGGGTCTCGACCGGAAACGTCACCCATTCTCTCCAGAGATGCTGCCTGACCCGTTGAATTACTACAACATTTTGTTTCTATCCTCCCTACACTGCTAGATGACTTTTCAGTTTGAAAGGCAATTGTTGGAATCTCTCATTTCCAACGCTAGCATAATAGGAATAATAGCCAGATTGGGTAATTTGGCCAAATTTCAATAATATCATAGCCGTCTATATTGCACACCATACTCTTTCTCCAAATATTTTGATTCCCTCAATATTCAGAAATCTGTTTCAATGCAAGCAATAAAAAAACTCTATACCTCTCTAAGGATGAAAATGCTAAAGATTTGGCAATGATTAAACTTCTCATCGCATTACTAAATAACTTAGCCCTTATATGGGGCCTGTTACTGATAGTTATAGATTGCTTAGGCAGACCAAACATCCACCTTCTGCCAACCTCGCACTTACCGACGCCTGCACCAGGATTTGCACCCTCTCCAATCGCTCAGTTCCAACTTCTGTCCCCATAACTTTAAATCAGTGTGGATCTTGATCTTAAAAATGTGGTGCCTAGAACTGGATGCAATCCAGCTGTGGTCCACCTCTCCCCCTCTCCCCCTCCCTCTCTTCCCCTATCAAAAATGATCAGTCTTGAATGTATTCAATGGAGCGACGGAATAGGTGACGTTTAGGGTCGAGACCCTTCTTCACAAGAAGGGTCCCGACCCGAAACATCACTTATTCATTTGCTCCATAGATGCTGCCTCACTCGCTGAGTTTCTCCAGCATTTTTGTCTACCTTTGATTTTTCCAGCATCTGCAGTTCTTCCTTAAACATGAAGCCTGTATTAACATTAAGCCTTGTACGTATTGAATGTGTTCAACCACCACTTGCATGTTTAGAGTGTTCTGAAGACTCACAATTGCTGAGAAAGTAAATTCTTCATCATAAAAATGGGTAATCCGTTATTCTGAATGCAGCAGCCTTGTTAGGTATACCTTGCTACTCCAGATCCATTCATCTTTTAAAAATGCAGATGAAACAATCATCAGGTTACCTGCTCTTTTCTCCATTTTGGCTGAAACCTTGAAGATCAGTTTTGTTTTCGTTTGTTAATTGGTCCCATAAAAAATGTTGGCTATCTTACAGTATTAACACTGTTGTATTAACAATGTTGTAGAAGCCATTCATTGTCTTTGCCACCTCAGCTGAAGCCATTAAGCTCATGGTTGAGAGCAGTTCTCACTTTACCTGTTGTTCATATCAGCCAATTTTTGAATTGCTTGTCAGTATAAAATTATTGTTGTTGAAAACTTTCTGGACGAAATAATTTCCATAATCACACCATGTACTTCTAAATCTTTGTGGGAAGCTGAGTGTTTTTAGTCGACCCCATAATCCTTACCAATTGGAAATATTGCATACTTTGGAATATTTATAGCTTTTTAGTGACGCCTTAAATATTGTTAAATTCTTTAAAAAATTAGTTTGTGGATATATTTGTAACCCTGCCAAGGCAAGAGTATTGACATATGTGTGATTTTTATCTAATTTGCAGCATCACTTTTCCATTTACTGTAATTTACCACTATACATTTTTGAATAATTATTTTTTTCTGCACTAATTGCCTCAATTTTGAATATTATATGTTAATTGAAAAATTAATTTTAGACTGAACTAGTGTGAATAAGATTAAAATTTTATTCCTGAAATAAATATGCGGTCTCACTTCATGATCACCTTAGTGTGGCAGTAACAGGCCTGCAATTAGTGTCCAATCTTCAGGGAATGTTTGGGGGTACTCTTCTGTGGTTTACACCCTCCTTTTTTTCCACTTGAGGTGGGTACTGAGCTTGGATGCGACATGTTCTTTCAATTACGCTTAAATAATTTGCAGATAATCATTGATAAAGGCCACATATAAGGAATGGTCACTTGGGAATGATAGGTGGCTGATGCCAGCGGGTCTCTTAGAATTGATTGGATTCAAGAAGTGATGGGAGAAATCTGAAAGGCCAATGTCTTTACTATTCACTGGCTTCTTATTTAAGTTAATCTAACTAGGTAATCTAACTAGGTAAAGGTAAATCATTGGAGGACGCAGGGAGGGTGGACACGGGAACAGGTGGGATTGAAGGGAGGAAGGAAAGTTGTCTGGGACCAAAAAGAACTAGGGGGCTTAGGTGAGAGGTGAAAGATTTAATCAGAACCTGAGGTTCAACATTTTTCACACAGTGGATGATGGGGAAGTTACTAAGGCAGGTATAACAACAACATTTTGAAAGCGATTTGGACATGTACATGATAGGAACTCTCCCCCTCGCTCTAGCTCTCCCTCTCCCCCAACAGATGAGTCATGGTCTGCTCCCCGTCAGCCTGGGTGTATGAGTTCCATTCTCACTCGGGCTGCGCTCCAGGGTTATATAGGGCCGAAACATGCACCCCTCTTCTGCATACCCCAAGAGGCAGATTTGTGAGCGGAGTCTCGCTACCATCCCGTCCCGAGTGTCCCATCCCTGTCCAGGGGCGGCCGGAGATGTCCGAGATGATGGGACACTGGCCCGGAGCAGTGGTGACCCCAGGCTTATAGTCAGCGTGGAGAAGAAGCACTAACTCTTGCTCAACTCTGCTCCAACCCCTGAGGAACCCGTTCCCCGAAGGGCCGGGGACTGTCAACTGCACCTCTCGCCTTATCCAGTGGCTGTCGGTTAACCACTTCGAAGAGAGAGAGAGAGAGAATGTCCTGCAACGCTGCCAGCAGAGGTTCTACAGAATTCCAGAGGGTGGGAAGTGAGATAGAAATAAGATTTAATTAATCTTCATAAAAGAGCGACGCCTGTCCGCTATTGAGTTGACAGATTTCTAGATTGATTCATTGGTAGAATACTTAACAATTTATATACAGTTTATATAGCCAGCGCTTCGTTCGCATTTTCTTTATCACGAATGACCTCTGACAAATCCCAGGATTCCTTGCGTTTTTTGGAATACCGAACTCGCTTATTCCCAAAGGCGCATGGACTCCCAGTGATCAATGTACATTCTGTTCTGTAGAAAGCTCTTGATGGTAACAGCTGCTTTCATTAGCAATTAACACCCTTGAGATTTACCACATTTAGAATCCTGAAATGTTAATTTTAGACTGAACCAGTGTGATTAAAGTTAAAACATTTTCAAATCTTTTTAATTTCAACATGGACTAATCTTTCTCAACAGATGACTCCAACTGTTCTTAACTTATTCTTTTGAATAATATGGCACCTAAATAATTGGAATTCACAAATGTGAGATAAATTTCCAAAATATACTAGAGAACTATTGACTGATATCATAGGGGGGAGGCTGTGATGGTCAGTTACAGTGACCACTTGTTCAATGTCTTTAATGCTGGATCTGGGTAAAAGGAAAGGAAGACCATCGTGTGATTTGCAACTTCTATGACCTTCTGTGATCCATTTAATTCACAAAATGCATTTGAACAATGTGGCAACATAAGAAACGTAACAACCGTTAACGACCGGGTAACATTGGCGCTGTCTACCTAGCTGAAGATTTATGCTAAACACAGCAGACATTAAGCATCAAGCTAAATTCCAGGCAATTTAATTCTTAAAATTGGCTGTTGGATAAATATTAGTTGACTACAGTGAAGTTCACTACCCCTTGGAAGAAGTGCTGTATTTTCCTTTTGGAAAATAAAAATTATGTGTTATTAATGTTCCCCAGTGAACAGACGGGGCCTCAGTTTCATGGTTGTTGACAACCTTGCCTCTTACTTAGATGCTGCTGCACCCGCTGAGTTTCTCCAGCCTTTTGTGTACCCTCTTAAGTAGAATAGTTGATTCAAACCACCTAAGTGAATGATCTTGACACACTAATGTTGTGTTGTTAGATGTGTCATATTTTGGGTGAGATATTAAGCTGAGTGCTCTGCCTGATCAGGAAGATCCAACCCATGAGATGACACAACTCAAAGATTGCAATTCCTCCTGTGTTCTGACCAAATTTCACCTTCACTCAAAACCATTAAGAACAGAATGACTGATGGTTCATTCATTTTGATATGTGATTTTAAAGTTGTGTGGCTGAATTGGCTTCATAACAATTGTAATTCTATTTCCCAAGTAAAGCACACTTGTTTCTAAACATTCAGAACAATGCAAAGCATGGTTATATCTCGTCTTAAAATCTGGTTAGAATGGGAGAAATACCGATGAAAAACAGGTAACTGGGTGAAAATGATTCATAATTTTCTTAGTAATGTGATAGTTTCGAATTGTGCAGTACAAAAATCACATATTGGTAGATTTCCTACATATTGTTCCTGTAATATTGTGGTCCTCGAGTGCCACAAAATGCAAGGTCAAACTAATGATTTTTCCAAAGCTGCTGTAGATAAAATAATCATTTTGTTGAACATACAAATGTTATAGAAATCATGTTTCTGAACATTTGAATAATGATATTAAGCTGCTTATAAACGTGTGGGGAGAGATGAGAAAGTTGCAAACATTGTTCTACTGTTGAGATGTTAAAAGTCAAGGACAGGCTGCTTTCTAATTTCAGTCCTATTCCAGTGACAGATACTCATTTCTCAGTAACTTTATCCACTGTGTAGTATTTCAGTCACTGCTGAGTGATGCGGTAACCTCTGGTGAAGATTTCAAATAGGTACCATTGCATACGTATAATCTGCATAGAAAAAAGCAAATTTGTAGCTAGTGCTACTGTCTGTGCTATAATACATTTCCTCGGGTAAAAAAACAAATTGGGATGAAGGTGACTAATTTCATTTCAAGGCATAGTTCGAATTCTGGTTGACTTTCTGTTTTTAAATGTGAGCAGTTTGCTGGCAGTATGTATGAAGATCTGAGACTTGGGAAGATTTTTATTGGTGAGATGATCTAGCATTGGTTTTTGAATATCAAGAGTTATTTATATTTGTGCATTAACAAGGTTCCAAATGTTGCATAAAAAAATTAAAATGCTGGAAGCACTTGGCATAAAGTGGGGAAGAAATAGAGTTGATGTTTTGGGTCAAGGAACTGGAAGAGTGAAGGGAAAAAATTGTTTTATGTTTGCAAAAAAGGAGGAGATTGACGGGAATATCTTCGACAGGGTGGAATCCAAAGTTGCCACAGTATTAATGACTTTCACAAATAATAATTGAAGATGGAATAAAAACAAATTGAAAGCAAGATACTGCCACAGCAGGGGAGAAAGTCGGGGTTGCTAAGGTGGAAGCAGCTGTTACCTGAAATCGTGAGTCCTGAGGGCTGAAATCTACCAAGAGGAAAAATGAGGTGCTGTTCTTCAAGTTTAGTTGGGGCATTTTTGGAGCAACGTAGGAGGCTAAAGATAGATGAGCCATGATGGGAGTGGGGCACAGAAATAAATTGGAGCCTTGCAAAGCAGTGTGTGAATAGAGAAGGCACTATTGAAAACCTTGTCAACTAAGGAAAAGTGAAAGCCATGGTTAAGAAGGGGCTCTTCAAGGCACTGCTGTGGAAAGTTATGTCAAACGACATTGGGAAGAAGAGGAAGGAGGTTCTGCAATGCGAGTTCAGGGAGTTAAGAGGAAGACTGAAAAGCAGGACTTCTAGGGTGGTTATCTCTGGATTGCTTCCAGTACCTCATGCTAATGAGGACAGGAACAGGGAGATGGGGGATCTGAATGTGAGGCTGAGGAGCTGATGCAGGGAGCAAGGATTCGATTTATAGACCACTGGGATCTCTTCTGGGGTAGCAGTGACCTTTACAAAAGGGACGGGTTACACATTAACTGGAGGGGGACTGACTGAGGGGGGAGTGATTGACAAATTGGGAGTATAAAGATGGAGTCGAAGGGGAAAAGTTACAAAAGACTAGAATTAATGGGAAGGAAAGTTCAATAAGGGATAAGAGTAAGGTCAGGGCCAATTGCGAGCGGTGCGAGAGGGGAGGTGAATACCGAGGTCAAAGTGTTGTATATGAATGCACGAAGTATAGGAAATAAAGTGGGCGAGCTTGAGGCTCAGTTAGAAATTGGCAAGTATGATGTGGGAATTACAGAGACATGACTGCAAGAGGGCCAGGGCTTGGAACTGGATATTCAAGGGTATACCTCCTATCGAAAAGGCAGACAGGTGGGCAGAGGGGGTGAGGTAGCTCTGTTGGTGAGGAATGAAATTCAGTCTCTTGCAAGGGGTGACATTGAAACCGGAGATGTGGAGTCGGCATGGATAGAACTAAGGAATTGTAAGGGTAAAAACACCCCAATGGGACTTATCTACATGCCCCCAAACAGTAGTCTGGATATAGGGTGCAAGTTGAATCGGGAGTTAAAATTGGCATGTAGTAAAGGTAATGTTACGGTTGTTATGGGAGATTTCAACATGCAAGTAGACTGGGAAAATCAGGTTGGTAATGGACCCCAAGAACGGAAGTTTGTGGAGTGCCTCCATGATGGATTCTTAGAGCAGCTTGTATTGGAGCCTACCATGGAGAAGGCAGTTCTGGATTTTGTGTTATGTAATGAACCAGATTTGATAAAGGAAACTTAGAAACATAAAAAGTAGGTGCATGAGGAGGCCATTTGGCCCTTCGAGCCAGCACTGCCATTCATTGTGATCATGGCCCAATCAATAACCCGTGCCTGCCTTCTCCCCATATTCCTTGATTCCACTAGCCCCCTAGAGCTTGATCTAACTCTGTCTTAAATCCATCCAGTGATTTGGCCTCCACTGCCCTCTGTGCAAGGAATTCCACAAATTCACAACTTTCATATGTTTTTTCTCACTTCAGTTTTAAATGGCCTCCCGTTTATTCTAAGACTGGCCCAAGGTTCTGGACTCGCCCAACATTGTGAACATTTTTCCTGCATCTAGCTTGTACAGTCCTTTTTATAATTTTATAGTTTCTATAAGATTCCCCTCATCCTTCTAAACTCCAGTGAATGCAAGCCTAGTCTTTTCAATCTGTCCTCATATGACAGTCCTGCCATCCCAGGGATCAATCTTGTGAACCTACGCTGCACTGCCTCAATTCCAAGGATGTCCTTCCTCAAATTAGGAGACCAAAACTGTACGCAATACTCCAGATGTGGGCTTACCAGAGCCCTATACAACTGCAGAAGAACCTCTCTATTGCTATACTGAAATCCTCTTGTTATGAAGGCCAACATGCCATTAGCTTTCTTCACTGCCTGCTGTACCTGCACGCCAACTTTCAGTGACCGGTGTACAAGGACACCCAAGATTTGTCAGATTTGTCAATCTGCCACGCATCTGCCCACTCACTGAACCTGTCCAGGTCACCCTGCAACCTTCTAACATCCTCTTCACAGTTCACACTGCCACCCAGCTTTGTATCATCTGCAAACTTACTAGTGTTGCTCCTAATTCCCTCTTCCAAATCATTAATATATATGGTAAACAGTTACGGCCCCAACACCGAGCCTTGCGGCACTCCACTCGCCACTGCCTGCCATTCTGAAAAGGACCCGTTCGCTCCTACTCTTTGCTTCCTGTCTGTCAACCAATTTTCTATCCATGTCAGCACCCTCCCCCCAATACCATGTGCTCTAATTTTAATCACCAGTCTCCTGCGCGGGACCTTATCAAAGGCTTTCTGAAAGTAGATACACTACATCCACTGGCACCCCTTCATCCATTTTACTTGTCACATCCTCAAAACATTCTAGAATATTAGTCAAGCATGATTTTCCTTTCATAAATCCATGCTGACGTGGACTAATCCTTTTACTGCTATCCAAATGCCCCATTATTAGCTCTTTAATAATTGAATCCAACATCTTTCCCACCACCGAAGTCAGGCTAACTGGTCTGTAATTTCCCGTTTTCTCTCTCACTCCTTTCTTGAAAAGTGGGATAACATTAGCTATCCTCCAATCCACAGGAACTGATCCTGAATCTATTGACCATTGGAAAATGATCACCAATGCGTCCACTATTTCTAGAGCCACCTCCCTGGGATGCAGTCCATCAGGCCCAGGGGATTTATCATCCTTCAGTCTCATTAGCCTACTCAATACTACTTCTCGCCTAATGAAAATATCTTTCAGTTCCTCGACCCCCTTAGATCCTCTGTTCTCCAGTACTTCTGGGAGATTGTTTGTGTCTTCCTTAGTGAAGACAGATCCAAAGTACCTGTTCAATTCTTCTGCCATTTCCATGTTCCCATAATAATTTCACCTGTGTCTCTTCAAGGGACCCACATTTGACTTTGCTATTCTTTTTCCCTTAACATATCTAAAGAAGCATTTACTGTCCTTTACATTCCAGGCCAGCTTCCCCTTGTACTTCATCTTTTCAGTCCGTATTGCTTGTTTTGTTTCCTTCTGTTGTCCTATGAAAGATTCCCAATCCTCTGGCTTCCGGCTACTTTTTGCTGTGTTATACATCTTTTCTTTTCTTTTTTATTACTAATTACTTTATACCTAACTTCTCTTGTTAGCCACGGTTGCCTCCTACTCCCCTTAGAATCTTTCTTCCTTTTTGGAATGAAATTATCCTGTGCCCAGAAATTCCTGCTATTGCTGTTCCACTGTCATTCCTGCTAGTATCCCTTTCCAGTCTACCTTGGCCAGCTCCTCTCTCATGCCTTCATAATTCCCTTTGTTCAACTGCATCACTGCCACTTCCGATTTAACCTTCTCCTTCTCAAATTGCAGATTAAAACTAATCATATTATGATCACTACCTCCAAGCGGTTCCTTTACCTCGAGTTCTCTTAGTTACAGAGATAAAGGGCCGGGGTTTAGGCGCTATCACTCTCTTGCAGACCCGACTGGACAAGAGAACAACAGCGAATAAAATTCCTCCTGAAATACCTAGCTCCTCGCCTTCATTTCGTGCTTATCGCCACTCCACAATAACATTATTTATCCCAAAGAGAACTGAATACCAAAAGAGGGGCGATATTCTTCGGAAACATTGGGTATTAGTGAGACCACATCCAGAATTCACTGTACAAGGTTAGGTCCAGCATTGATCTCCTTGGATAAAAATAGATTAGTTCATATATTAGAAACATTTCAGAGAAGCGTCCCATAGACTCATATCTGAAATGACCGAGTTATCTTGTGAGGAAAGGTTGGACAAGCTGGACTTTATTCATTGAATTTCAGAAGAGAAAAAGGTGTTGTGATTGAAAATATAATATTTAGTGGTTTTGAAGGGATGAATGTTTGATCAGAGGGGATGCTATTGGGAGAATCTAGAATAAAGAGACTGTTTATAAATAGTTGTGCATTTCAAAGAAAGATCAGACAAATATTGTTCTTGTGGGTTTCAAGTATTTGGAATCCTATTTCTATTGGAAGCAAAAACCTCAAATATTTTTAAAAGAAACATTGATAGGTGATCAGCCAGATGCTGAACATTTACAGCAGGAAGACCGAGCTGAAGTTACAATCAGGCAAGCTATGACCTTATTAAATGGCAGAGCAAGCTTGTGGAGCCAAGTCACAATGCCTGCTCCTACTTTAAACTTTGATGTCACTCCAAAGACGTACAGGTTTGTAGGTTAATTGGCTTGGTAAATGTAAAAACTGTCCCTAGTGGGTGTAGGATGGTGTTAATGTGCCGGGATCGCTGATCGATGTGGACCCTGTGGGCCGAAGGGCCTGTTTCCATGCTATGGAAACTAAACTAAACTATGGCATTACATTTTGCCTTGACATTTGATAGATCGGGATTAAGAGTCAGCAATCAAATTTGCTAACCAGCTTCTGGAGGATCTGTCGGATCACCTTTCTATTTGAGCAGAGGGTTGGGCACGGGTGTGATGATCTCTATGATGAAGGCGACTAAATAATATGTATAATCTAAATTCATCCATTAGCGCAGTCAATAGCAGAAATAATTGTTAGAAGCTTGCATGCAAATTTTCTGTTTGTGTTAACTGAATAAGTCTGAACCAGATATTGCCAGTATTTATGCTACACACAAATTTCCTTTCACATATTTCATAATGCCTTATTAACATATTATTCTATTTCTTTCTCTCTGAAGTGCGCGTAGGTTTGCTGTGATGTGTTTCTATAACACACCTTGGATATAACGCAAAAGATGAATGAGGGAACACTATCTGCAAATACAAATGTCAAATCTGTTATAACATGATTTAGATTGAGAACCAGGGAACCCCCCCCCCACACACACAGTAACCGGACACAATTGTCTGTTAAGAAGGGCGGCCCGGTGGCGCAGCGGTAATGTTGCTGCCTTACAGCACCAGAGACCCAGGTTTGTTCCTGACTATGGGTGCTTGTTGGTACGTTCTCCCTGTGTGTGCCCTGTGAGTTCTGGTTTCCTCCCACATTGTGTGTAGGATAGTGTTAATGTTTAGGGATTGCTGGTTAGCGCGGACTCTGTGGGCCGATTGGTCTGTTTCCACACTGTATCTCTAAAATTTAAAACTAAACTAAAATACAGCTGCTAGTTTAACCTTGGATTAGCAATGTTACAAAATTTTGAGATTTTAAAAATCAAGTCTGCAATTTATCCCATCAGATAAAGCATAACAAGAAGTTTAATTTGACACCTAATTTACTTTCATATCTTCAGTATTAAGAAAGTTATGGCCATTTTCATGCTCGGAAATGAGTATCTTGCTTCCCATTGCCTTTCAATTGACTTAACTCAAAAGCTGTGATCTGGAAAAATTAAAAGCCCATAACTTTATTAAAAATTAAGAGAACTCAATGAAATTTTCAGTCATTATAGATTGAAGCATTCTGAAACAAATATTAAACAATCTTACTTGGATTACCTGAAATTAAAGTATATAATTAGTTAGTTATCTAATTGTAGCTAATTACAAAATTCAATGAGTAGATCTAAACATCTATCAATTTCTTAAGAAAAGATAAACTTTTTTTTAATTGCCTAAGTGTCCAAATAACATTCACACAATAATCCACAATATAACATAATTTTTAAATCTCATTTTCATGAATTTCTGGGCCAAATGGAAGGAATTTAGTGTTTAATGCCTGTAAATAAATGGCCATTTAAATCAACTAGCGAGTGGGTTTTAGCGGAATGCGGTGGATTGGAACGTTGTGGTTTGCTGTGAAGTCGGGAGGAAAAATACTGTTGGTTCTTACATTTTTTTTGGACCCCATTTCGCAACATGAAAATATTATTAAAGCCTCCATAAAAACCAACTTTTAATATAAAAATAAACTGTGTATCTTTTTTTCTCCCCTACGCAAAATCCTTCCCGTTGTAGCGCTCACGGCTTTTGAAGGTGATTTTTAAATTACTCTAGATAATAAATAATCTAGCGTAATTTAAAAATACCTTCATTGATGAAATGTCGGAGCGATTTTTCTTCCGCAACGAAATCGCCCGACATGGATCGATTTGCCCAGTCTGCAGAAAAACGGCACTTTAAGCCCACCCCCCTCTGAAAGGCGCCAAAGTCACGCACACGGGGAACGGCAGAACTGCAGCGCTGCTCAAGATAAGTTTTGTAACATACCTACAGGATGAATGAGGGGATCAGGACAGGATGAATGGAGGAATCAGTAAAAGATGAATGGTGAGGTCACTACAGGATGGATGGGGGGGATTGGTGCAGGGTAAATGGAGGGAGGGTCTGTATGGTATGAATGGGAGGATCAGTGCAGTATGAATGGGGGGAGAAGTGCAGGATGGATGGGAAGGGGGGTCAGTACAGGATTAATTGGGGGACCAGTGTAGGATGGATGGGGGGGTGGCAAGAGAATCAATGCGAGGTGGGTAGGGTGATGAATAGATTGGCGGGGCGGGGGGGGGGGTTGATGGGGAGGGGAGCACAGGGGATGTCAGTGAGGACTGAAAAGAGGAGGGAATGGGGATCAGTGCGGGATGGAGAGGATGGGTCCCAGGATAAGAGGGGTGGAGGGGGGCATACAAGAGAGAGAAAGATGGGGGGAGGGGCAGAGGAGGGGGGAGGAAGGAAGGTCAGCGTTTCTCGGACAACATAGCCCCATTGCCTTGGCCGTCCCTGTCCAACGCCAAAGTGCCGTCGCCTCCTCGCCACCGCTTCTCCTCCTCCGCCAGCCGACAGCAAGGTGCGAGGCCGAGCGGTGCAGCTCAAAGATCCTATAGCTATAGGATCTTTGGTGCAGCTGCTTCAGATGGCGGAAGAAGACCTCCGCCTCCCTCCCTCCTCCCAGCCTCGGCGTGCGAGAGGGGGTGTTTTGAAAGCACTGTTAGCAGAGTTGCAAGCAGCGACCGTTATCAGGGCGATAGCGGCCCCTGATGCAAAAGGCGCTTTCAAAACAACCCCTCCCGCACGCCGAGGGAAGGGGAGAGAGAGAGGCCACCTTCCGCCGGGCGGGGTGCGGTCAGGAGGGGACGGTGGAGTCGCTGCTGTCGCTGCTGCTGTTTGGGGCCCGTCATTTGCTCCGACCCTTCGTCACCCTGCACCTAGTATCTTTGCCCCGCAATCAAAGATACTAGAGGAATACAGCCGCCGCCAACACGAAACGTCAGTTCCTATTCGCCAGAGATGCAGCCTGACCTCCAGAGTTACTCCAGTTTTTTGCGTCTACCGGTATAAACCAGCATTTGGGTGCCAAGCTAGGCAAAATGAGTCGCCGTTTAGGTTGCCCCGTGGCACTTTCTGTGGGCAATGGCACCCGGGCAACCGCTAATTTTAGTATTACCTGCTTTAGAATTTTCAGCTTGTAATAACTTTCAGCTTGTAATAACAAAAAATAACGTATTGTATTGGAAAATACATATATTTTTAAAAGTTCTGCAGGAAAAATATGAATCTAAATCTCTCTAGCCCCTAACTGCCTTTTCTCATTTACACAATGATTTTTATAACCCAATTTTCTATAGCATGGGATTTCATAGAAATGCAACTATCACATAATAGCAGCTGTACTTATCTAGCTTTTCCTGATATTTCTGTGACAAAGGCCTCAATTAATCCATGCAACCATGAGTTCTGTATTCAAACGCTAAAGATTTATCCTTCAAATTTTCTATTGGGTTTGTTACAACTTCAATACAGGCCACTCCGAGTTATGGGGGGGACAGGTTGCTTTCTCTAAAAATTATCTACATTATGATGTAGCATAATGTAACTCTGTATCATCTGCGCATATGTGAACAAACAAGAATTGGAAACAAAAATTGTGAGAGAAAACTTCTGTATCTCAAACTCTGTAAAGGTGCATTTCTGTTACCCAAACTGCCATAATGTGGGGATTGCTGTATTTATGATTACGTTTTCATCATCCCCATAGTTAAAAAGATAAATATTCTGAACTTTTTTTGTGACACTTATGTTTATAACTTTTGTATGCTTGGAGATAGTGTTGATTTCTTTTTACTATCTCAATTTTTTCATTTTCCCGATTTTAGACATGAACTTTGAGTCCAATCCTTCTGACCACGCAAGGGCCAGCACAATTTTCCTGAGCAAATCGCAGCCAGATGGTGAGTAGATTTAAATCAGATTAGTTAGATGATTTCTGCAT
Organism: Raja brachyura; assembly: GCA_963514005.1. The sequence goes on along the minus strand of OY740787.1, from coordinate 47,216,106 downwards.
ACTACTATTTCCTATTGAGGGTTACACAAAAAGCTGGAGAAACTCAGCGGGTGCAGCAGCATCTAAGGAGCGAAGAAGATAGGCGACGTTTCGGGTCGAGACCCTTCTTCAGCCTATTTCCTATTACCTCCCAGAATAACTTGTGCTTCTGAGAAATTCAGGCTGCTTCATTGTCATCATGAAAACATGATAAATGTGAACGTCATATTGGAACAGTTATCTAATTTCCATAAGTAAACATAACGCAGTATCAGGGCATCAAACTTCAGTCTTTTTGTAAAACAAATAACAGAACTATACCAGGCATTGCCTCACCAAATTTTAACTGTAGTTTTAGATTTTTCTTTTAAACAGTTTAACCTACATATTGCTTTTAGGTCAAACTGGAATTATACTTTTTGATTCTCATTCAATGCTTTTCCCCCAAATGCTGATTTTTTTTCAGTTATATGGATAAGGAGACAAATCTGATATCCTCTTTGATCCCTATTAATGCTGAAATATAATGTGAAGGTTGTTTTCCCTTATTTGCCTTTAGAGCTGTCTGTAACCCCTAAGGAATGACCAGGACCGCTGGTTCCGATATGCCAGCAACCTGGGGGTCATGGTAACCAGCAATTCCGAAGGTAAAAATAATCTTCACATTGATGTTTCTGTAACTCAACCAAGTTAAATCCATTTATCTTTGAATCAAATTTGTGATGGAACTTTAATATTTAATTATCTTTTATTATTTTCGGTCAGGAAATTAATTTTTGTGATTTGAAAATTCAAGAGATTCCGTGCTCCTTCCTCAGTTGAGGTTGAGGTAGCCAAATGCAGCATAGAAGAGGAAGATTTCATCCCTTCATTGCCCTCCACTGCACAATGACATCCCAACACTCTTTAGAGCTATTTAAGTATAATTTTGTTGGAATTTGGGAAACATTGATAATTTTCACACTTGTACAAAAAAGATATGAATCTGTTTTAGTTTATATTGGTTGGAGGGATAAAAATTGATTAAGTCACTTTGGAGTTCAGTTTTTATTTGTCATATGTAGGTTAACACAGGGTCAACGGTACAATGAAATGGTTTTGACAAGAGAACGAGTCACCTCAGCAATAATATATTAAGTGGGGCTAGGGGATCACAGAGTGTAGACTTGAATCGCAACATCTCGGCCAAAACGTCGCACCCTCAACATCACTAATCCGTGAGTACTGCACTTCAGGAGCTGAACCACATCTCTTGAATGAGATTAATCCTACCTCAGACTACCATGTTCATATTGAAGATAGATACAAAAAGCTGGAGTAACTCAGTGGGTCAAACAGCATCTCTGGAGAAAAGGAAAAGGAAACGTTTCTGGTTGAGACCCTTCTTCAGACTGAGAGTCGGAGGAAAGGGAAATGAGAGATATCAACGGTGATATAGATCAAATGAACAAAAGATATGCAAAAAAAGTAAAGATAAAGGGAACAGGCCATTGTTTGCTGTGGCCTAGGTTAGAACGAGTACAGACTTGTTCATATTTCAGTTTTTCAAATAGGCAGTTCATCTCACTAATAACACTGACCATAATTTGGTGACAATATTGAAGTGTTCATCCGTTAAATTGTAGCTATCACGCATGAAACACTGAATGCACCAGTTGCCTATGGGAAGGATAGTTCATAATGTATTAATAATGTCAGTGTCGTGCACCGTCAGACACATCAGATGATTCCGATGTAGGCATTTTTAGCACTTGGAAATCCTTATTTTCTGTTGTATCAGGTGAAGGCTCTACGTGGGAATGTTACAATATTTTGAGATTTAAAAAATCCAGCCTGTAATTTATCCCATCAGATAAAGCATAAAAATAACTTTAATTTGATACCTAATTCCCTTTCATATCATCAGTATTAAAAAAATTATGGTCATTTTCATACTCGAAAATTAGCATCATGTTCCCTATTGCTTTTCCATTGACTGAACACAAAAGCTGTGATCGAGGACAAACGCCCATAACTTTCTTAAAAATTAAGAAAACTGAATGAAATTTTCAGTTATTATAGATTGAAGCATTCTGAAACAAACATGAAACATCTTATTGGATAACCTGAAATTAAAGCATATAATTAGTTAGTTACCTAATTGTAGCTAACTACAAAATTGACAGTTGTGACAGAAATCATAATAAACACAGAGACTGCCTTGAATTCAAAAATGTGATATTCTCAAGATCAGAACTTTAATATTATTGTATTATATGCTATAGGTCCATAACAGACAGGTAAAGAAATTAATATTTCTAGCAAAAGACCAAGTCTTTATGGAGAAGATCAGTTGCTAGCTGGTACATTGGCATATCATAATCGGTTGCATCATCATACTTCTCAGATTGTAACCATTAAGCAACTCTGTACACCTTGTTTTTCCTCAACGTTTCAATTTTTGCATTGTAAACTACAAGTTTTGCTCTTCAAACCACACATGACATGCTTTTCTGCCCACTACTTTCCCATGATGTCCTGTAGATCATCACATTTGTAGTCAAAATTCAGATAATCTCTGCAAATGCTATTTAAATCAGTCTCTTTTGCTGGGCATTTGGATTGACAATTTTGCATTTCTTCTTCGGAGACATCTGTTTGAAATGTAAAGGAAAAAGAACACTGAACAGCATTAACAGAAGCAAGTTATTATTTGCAGTTTTAGAAAAAAAGGTAGAAATTATAAAGTTAAACGCTAAAACAAATAGTAAATGCCCAACAAAAAAATCATATTTATTAATTTCATCAAATCAATTAAATTCATCTAAATTCAATTACTAGATCTAAACATCTATCCACTTCTTCAGAAAAGGCTAAACATTTTAAATAGCCTAAGTATCCAAATAACAAATAACAAACATCCCATTCACACAAGAATTCACAATATAACGATTTTAAAATCTCACTTTGTCATGAATTTATATGCCAAATGGAAGGAATTTAATGCTTAATTCCCATAAATTAATCCAGAAACATCCACTCGCAAGATAATAAAAATTATTATTTTTTGCACAATGCATCTGAATAAAACTGTACTGTGGATATTTAGTATGAAAATATTGATTATGGATAGACAATAACACAAAATATAGATGATTTAGATGTTCTTATGACATGATTGTGCAAAAAAAAGAATTTGATTATCTTGAGAGTGGATGTTTCTGGAATGTGATCGATTGGAATGTTGCCGTTGCCATAAATTATAAGCCCATATCGGCAGGCAAGACACGGCTGATTCGTATGTGGGCCTAAATAACATTTTTCGCATAATAAGATCAAAATGAAGCCATGCCAAAAAGCAAGATAATATGTTAAATAAACAACATACCTTTTGTTTTATCCTGATATTGCGATCCCTGATGTTGAAGGCGTTAGAAGTTGCGTTTAACTTCAATGCAGCGATGCAATCGCTCAGCAAATTTAAAAAAAAACAGGAACAAAAACGCTTACGTTTTTTCTTCATCAGCTAGCAGCCCGAAGAAATCCTGTTCCGACAACCAATGCAAACCTGCATTTTAATCCCGCCCTCCCCCCTCCCAAAGTCTCCGCACGCACAGGCAGTGGCAGAACTGCAGCGCCACTGATGGTAGGTTTTGTAACAATGCTACTCTAAGCTCATCCGTAGATTTGGGGACTCGTACACCAACCAAACTTCTGAGCACTGAGAGGCACGATAGAATCATTGAATTGTTCAGGCACATGTGTAGGGTGTTCGGCTCATTGAGTCAATGCCAGTACCGAACAGAGCACTCCGATCAATCACTTTCTGTTCTTTCCGAAAACCCTGCAAATTATTGTTTCTCAAGTGTCCATGAGATATTCCTTTGAACATATTGAGTCTGTTTCCACCAGCCACAGTGATTTCTAGTTTGTACTTATTCCTAGCGGCTTTATTTTGCATACTCTTTCTGCCCTTTTCTGATTTTTTTTTTAAATGTTGTGGATCTTGACCCTTCTGGCATCTCTCTGTCCATCAAGCCTATACCATGATCATCTTCTACACTTTTAGCAAAAAAGCTTTTCGAAGAGGAGACCACTGTCACCCCATCCCCTCACCCGCCAGCTTTTCCAGTCTATTTTCCAATGAAAACTCTTGAAACTGGAATAATTCCAGAGAATCTGCACTCTGTCAGATCTTTATATCCTACCTAAAGTATAGTAATTCCATCTGATCTGCATCAAGGTCATGTTGAGCTGCTTTTGCTTTATTCATTGAGCTCACATCTCTCGGTCAAACTATGCAGAATCGATTTCTGTCAATATCCTGTTGTCTCTCGCCGCTCAGCCACTTTCAGAGCAAATATATTGCTTACATAGAACGGCTGACAAATTTCCATGCGAATCATGTGTACTTCAATTCTTAATAATGTAATCTACTAAGTGTCACTGAACATTGCAGGAAAAATGGTATCTGTTAATGTCTGTTCATAGTTAAAAGCTGATTCATCCTATGCAACTTACATTGGTATTCATCCTATGCCACATATGGATGGTTTTCAGTAGTAGCGCTCTCCATTGGTTCAGAAAGATTTAGCTATAGATATTGATATTGCTTTTTTATTGTTGCATGTACTGAGATACATTATGCTATCCAGTCAAATCATATTATACATGAATGTAACCACATCATACACAAGTACAATCAGAATCAGAATGCTTTTTATTGTCACTATACACATGTACAGTGAGATTAAAAACTGCTCCTACTCAGTGCAAAAACAAGACAAAAAGGGGGGGCGGATAAGGTGCACATGACTAGTACAAAGAGAAAAATACCAAAGCACAGAATATTGTATTAGAGCATTATAGAGTTACAGCTGCGAAGAGAGCGTAGACAAAATGTACTCTGGTTGCAATGCAGTAGGGTGGGTGATCGGGACTATATCCTTAAGGGCCTGTCCTACCAGCATCCGACTCCATGCGATGAACGCGATCAAACTAGAAGCAGGGGCCGCGCGGAGGTCGGGTGATCCCCTGTACAGGGCCGTTCCCACCAGAATGCGCCTGCATGCGGCAAGCGAAACCAAACCGGCAGCGAGGGCCGCACGGAGTTCGGGGTGAGTGGCGCAACGCGGCGCAAAGTGAGGCGAACTTGGAGCGAAGTCCAAGGTAAGTTCGCCAGGACAGAGGGGGCACCGAGGCACACACACACACAGGGCCACGGAGCCACACACATAGAGGGTCACGGAGGCACTTACAAATAGGTTCACGGAGGCACGATGTCCGGGCGGTGTGTAAATGTCGAGGCGACTGCGAGCCGACAAGCCGTTGCTGCGCGGAATTTTTGGACATAGTTGGTTTTTCGGAGCCCCGCGCGGTCTCGGGACGAACTCCGCACAATTCCGCACGGCTCCAGCGATCGGAGTGGGACCGGCCCCGCGACGCCGGACGGCTCAAGCGACCACGTTAGGTCGCGCTAATCGCATAGAGTTGCATGCTGGTGGGACAGGCCCTTATTTATGAGTGGACTTTCAAGCCGTTTGATAGCAGTGGGGAAGAGGCTGTTCCTGAATCTGTAGGTATGTTGCAAAACTTACCTTGAGCAGCGCTGCAGTTCTGCCGCTCCCCGTGTGCGCGACTTTGGCGCCTTTCAGAGGGGGGGGCGGGCTTAAAGTGCCGTTTTTCCACAGGCAGGAAAAATCGATCCATGTCGGGCGATTTTGTTGCGGAAGAAAAATTGCTCCGACATTTCATGAATGAAGGTATTTTTAAATTACTCTAAATTATTTATTAACTAGAGTAATTTAAAAACCACCTTCAAAAGCCGTAAGCGCCGACAACGGGAAGGATTTTGCGTAGGGGAGAAGAAAAGGTAAATAGTTTATTTTTATATTAAAAGTTGGTTTTTCGGGAGGCTTTAATAATATTTTTATGTTGCGAAATGGGGTCCAAAAAAATGTATGAACAAACAGTATTTTTCCTCCCGACTTCACCGCTAACCGCACCGTTCCAATCCACCGCATTCCACTAAAACCCACTCGCTAGTTGATTTAAATGGCCATTAATTTACAGGAATCAAACGCTAAATTCCTTCCATTTGGCCCAGAAATTCATGAAAATGAGATTTAAAAATTATGTTATATTGTGGATTATTGTGTGAATGTTATTTGGACACTTAGGCAAGTTAAAAAAAAGTTTATCTTTTCTTAAGAAATGGATAGATGTTTAGATCTACTCATTGAATTTTGTAATTAGCTACAATTAGATAACTAACTAATTATATGCTTTAATTTCAGGTCATCCAAGTAAGATTGTTTCATATTTGTTTCAGAATGCTTCAATCTATAATAACTGAAAATTTCATTGAGTTCTCTTAAATGTTAAGAAAGTTATGGGCTTTTAACTTTTCCAGATCACAGCTTTTGAGTTAAGTCAATTGAAAGGCAATGGGGAACAAGATGCTAATTTCCGAGTATGAAAATGGCCATAACTTTCTTAATACTGAAGATATGAAAGTAAATTAGGTGTCAAATTAAACTTCTTTTTATGCTTTATCTGATGGGATAAATTGCAGACTTGATTTTTTAAATCTCAAAATTTTGTAACATTGCTAGAATCTGGTGGTACGTGCTTTCAAGTTTTTGTATCTTCTGCTTGACAGGAGAGGGAAAAAGAGTAAATGATTGGAAGTAAATGATTATGCTTGCTGCTTACTTGAGGCAACATGAAGTGCAGATGGTGTTAATCGCGATGGTGGGAGGAAGGAAGGGCAGATGGTAGACTAGTTTGTATAATGAGCTAGGCCACATCCACTATTTTCTTAAATTTCTTGTTGTCTTGGGCAGCGTTGTTGCTGGACTAAACTGTAATGCATGCCAATAGGATACTTTCTGGGGTGCATCTGTAGAGGTGAGTTGTTGGGGACATGCTGAACTTCCTTAGTCTTCTGAGGACATAGAGATGTTGGTGTGCTTTCTTGGTTGTGGCTTCACTGTAGTTGGTCAAGATCAACTTGTTGATGTTTATCCCTAGGAACTTGAAGCTCGCGTGCATCTTCTCTTTGTTGCCATTGATGATGACTGCGGCATGCACGCTACCTTGTTTCCTGAAACAAGCCACTTTATCCTGCTGATTAAAGGAGAGGTTGATGTCCAGTTGGGCTAGTACCCCAGTTCATAACCTGTGCACATTATCTAGAAACTGTGGTGCTGAGGTGCTTAACAAAAATCTCACGTCCCACGGGTGTCTGGAACTCGTTCTCCCTAAGAGTTGAAATCATCATCATATTTTAGAAATTGCAGTGTACCCCCACATTCTGGAAAGGTTGCATTCCTAGAAAACTGTCCTCATTGTTATTTTGTGTAACATGGACCCTTTTTCCCCAATTAAATCCCACGTTATGAGTGGAGATGCTTTCTAAAGGAAGTTTTTCTCTCAATAGCAACACCCTCAGGATGCTGGTCTATGAGCATCTACTAGCGATACCACCATGCCGATAATACTTCCGATGTACCATAATCTAATAATCTAAATTTTCAGTTTGTTTGCTTGTAGTATTTTAAGAGTTTCATATAATTGAATTGATGCAATATGGGAATACACTCCGCCTGAATGATTACCTCCCAAACTCACAAGACGGGAGCCTGGTCACCCAACGCAATATTCCACCACTCACCCGTTTCCACCAACGCAACCCGTTCCCCCCAACAAAATATTCCAATAATCCCCATCTCCCTCCTCCACCCTCCAACTCCCTCCTCCACCCTCCAACTCCCTCCTCCACCCTCCATCTCACTCCTCCACCCTCCATCTCACTCCTCCACCCTCCATCTCACTCCTCCACCCTCCATCTCACTCCTCCACCCTCCATCTCACTCCTCCACCCTCCATCTCACTCCTCCACCCTCCACCTCCCTCCTCCACCCTCCCCCTCCCTCCTCCACCCTCCCCCTCCCTCCTCCACCCTCCCCCTCCCTCCTCCACCCCCCCTCTCCCTCCTCCACCCCCCCTCTCCCTCCTCCACCCTCCCTCTCCCTCCTCCACCCTCCCTCTCCCTCCTCCACCCTCCCTCTCCCTCCTCCACCCTCCCTCTCCCTCCTCCACCCTCCCTCTCCCTCCTCCACCCTCCCTCTCCCTCCTCCACCCTCCCTCTCCCTCCTCCACCCTCCCTCTCCCTCCTCCACCCTCCCTCTCCCTCCTCCACCCTCCCTCTCCCTCCTCCACCCTCCCTCTCCCTCCTCCACCCTCCCTCTCCCTCCTCCACCCTCCCTCTCCCTCCTCCACCCTCCCTCTCCCTCCTCCACCCTCCCTCTCCCTCCTCCACCCTCCCTCTCCCTCCTCCACCCTCCCTCTCCCTCCTCCACCCTCCCTCTCCCTCCTCCACCCTCCCTCTCCCTCCTCCACCCTCCCTCTCCCTCCTCCACCCTCCCTCTCCCTCCTCCACCCTCCCTCTCCCTCCTCCACCCTCCCTCTCCCTCCTCCACCCTCCCCCTCCCTCCTCCACCCTCCCCCTCCCTCCCCCTCCCTCCCCCTCCCTCCCCCTCCCTCCCCCTCCCTCCTCCACCCTCCCTCTCCCTCCTCCACCCTCCCTCCCCCTCTCCTTCCTCCACCCTCCCCCTCCCTCCTCCACCCTCCCCCACCCTCCCCTCCTCCCTCCTCCACCCTTCCCTCCTCCACCCTTCCCTCCTCCCTCCCCCCTCCCTCCTCCACCCCCCCTCTATCGCCCTCTACCACCCGACTACCCACCCCATCTCCCTCTACCACCTAACTCCCCACCCCATCTCCCTCTACCACCTAACTCCCCACCCCATCTCCCTCCTCGTCATTCCCCTCATCCTCCTCCCCTCCCATTCCCTGCCCCAGCTCCTACCAGGTCGTAGAGCAGCGCCAGAGTCTGGAACTTGGCCTGGTTCTCATACTTGGAGACTCCAGCCCTCAACTCGGCCGCCGCATGGGCTCCAGTCCCCGACTTCATCTCCGGGCTCGCCCCTGACCCGGGCCCAGGCACGTTCTTAGTTCCAGCCCTGGTGGCGGCTTCTTTCTCGGCACCAGTCACACCTCCATCCCAAGCCCTTGGCTTGGCTCTCGCTCCAGAACCAGGCTCGGCTCCAGCCCAGGCCCAGTCCCCGGGCTCATCCGCGGCACCACCCTCCCCATCAGGTACGTGGCGGCCGCAGTTCGTCGGGCGTCGCCAGCTGCTGCCACTCCTTCAATGCAGCTCTGGTGGCGACCTCCAGCCGACTTCTGCTTCTGCTTGCTACTGCTATGTGCTGCTGCACGAATGACAGCGGACACGGCCAATCAGTGCGGCAATGGTCCCGGCAAACAGGAAAGGAGGCCAGTCTGCGTGGCGGGGACTGACAGGAGAGGAGACCAATCTGCGCATGAGAGTTCTTTATGATATTGAAACCTTAATAACTGTTACAATATACTCGGAACAAAACTTGTTGCACTTGAGCACAGGAGAATGGTGAGTAAGATGGCGAAATATCGTAGCGCTATCTTGTACCATTGTTGTGCAAATAGAAAAACTACGCAAACCGGAAGAGCACAAGATCAGAGTTTAAGTTATGGATGGATGGATGGATGGATGGAGGGAGGGATGGATGGAGGGATGGAGGGATGGAGGGAGGGAGGGACGGAGGGACGGAGGGAGGGAGGGAGGGAGGGAGGGAGGGAGGGACGGACGGACGGACATACAGTTGGACTCTACTTCTTCCCTCTTTATTTTAATGATTATTCCACTGAGGAAAATCAGGATAGTCCTCCCAGTGATCTAGCTAGTATTTACCCTCCATCCATCTGTGAATTAATTTGTTTTCTCATTACTGTTTATTGGAACTTGCCTTGCACAACTTGCCTGTGAAGCCTGCCCATGAACCATTGATTATACCTGAAAACTATTTAACTGGTTTTGAAGTCTATTATGATGTGTTGATTATGTGAGAGGCAGTAAATAACAAATTTACTGTAGCAACAGGCTTGCAAAGCTTCAGCTGTATCTGCTGTTCCCGTGTTTAAATTGTATAAATCATAATCTAAAAATTGGCTCATTGAGTTGGGCAACTGATGTTTTAATTTCACTTCCATTTTTGTTTTGTAAACAGTCAGAGAGAAGAGGAAGAGTAACCACATAAACCATGTAAGTGAAGTTCTTGAAAACAAACTCTCTACTCTACCATTTCAGCCATTGGTTATTTCAATAGAACTTCAGACTTTCCCAAAAATGTATTGACATTTTCACTTCTGTAGACCCTTACTGAAAACACTCAAAATTTAGTTAGCCTAGATATGCAACTGTTGGTCAGTTCCCTTGTGCAATTTCAATATTTTGTTTTATCAATTTAATAATTAGTATATTTTTTAGCATAATCATTGTGATGAAGATGACTTTATACATGGTGCATGCTAGCCAATATCATCAAATCGAAAATAAAAAAAACAAACTGAAGATGTTGGAAATCTAAGATAAAAACAGAAAATGCAGAAAATACTCGGGCATATGTAATGTGTATGTTAATGTGTAGGTTGTATGCTGTAAGTAGAATATAAATGTCTGCAGCTTGCATTGTCCCAGGAGGGAGAGATGATCCAAATATTTGTAATGTGTGGCATAATGTGTGCTGTGCTAGAATACCCGGCAGGGTGTCAGGGAAGGTTTTGGGTGCCACCTTGTGTCCGATATGTGCATTGGGATTTGAAAAGAAAACACATCTTTGATTTCTGCAACGAACATTGAACCTTAAGTTGAAGATGACTGATATTGGTTTTTGTGGGCTCTAGAAATTAAATTGTAGGAAATTAGCATAAGAATGCATAACATTTTTGGTTCTAATTTTTATAAACCATTTATTTAAATACCTATTGGCATTTCCACTTCAAAAAGGACACAGGTATTCATCCACTTTGATATAATTTCAGGGCCACTGTCCTATTCAAAAGTATAATTTTGGACAAAATATTAGGACAAAATATATTGAGTGAAAATCAGAGAACTAAATAGTGTGGTGACTTGCGGATTGCTGAGGCCAGTTCCCACAAGAATGCCTGAGGATGTACAGAATTATTTAATACTAATTGTACATAATTAAAATCAAGCCATCCACAGTGTACAGATAAAGTGTATAACATTTAGTGCATGATAAAGCCTGATTAAAGATAGTTCGTAGGTCTCCAATGAGGTAGATGGAAGGTCAGGAACACCTGATACGATGGTTCAGTTGCCTGACAACAGCTGGGATGAAGTTGTCTCTGAATCAGGAAATTAGTGTTTTAACATTTTTGTTGCTCTTGCCTGATGGGAGAGGGGAGAAGTGGGAGTGATTGGGGTGAGACTAGATCATGATTATGCTGGTGGCCTTGTTGAGGCAGCATGAAATGATAGAGTCATTGGAAGGGAGTTTGGTTTGCATGATGGTCTGGACTACATCCATGACTCTTCAATTTTTTGCAATCTTGGATGGAGATGCTCCCAAGATATGTCCTGATAAAAACTTTCTACGAAGCATCTGTAGGTGAGGTTTGTTGCAGACATCCTGAAGTAGAAGCGTTGGTGTGCTTTCTTGGCCATTGCTTCGATGTGGCTGGTCCAGGCCAAATTGTTGGTAATATTTATTCCTAAGAAGTTGGAGCTTCCAACGATTTCTACTTGAGTATCCAGTTGCAGGGATGAGTGCTGACTCAAGTTCCACGAGTTTGGAGACGACCATGGATGGTGATAATGGTACCGAAAACAGAACTGAAAACTGTATTCAATGACGTAGATGTCCTTCTTAACCAGTTCTTTCAGGAATGAGTGTAGGGCTAGCGAGATGGCACCAGCTGTGGACTTGGGCTGTAGGCAAACTGCAATGGATCAAGGCCTGAGATCTTGCTTTTTTTTGGCACCAAAATTATGCTGTCTTCTTGAAGCAGGTGGGCATCTCAGAACAGAGTAGGGAGGATTAAAGATGTTCATTAACCATCCTACTAGTTGGTCCATGCAGATCCCAAGGGTACAGCCAGGGATTCCATCCAGTTCTGTAGGTTCACACTCACACAGGAAGGCCAATCTAACTTCTGCACAGTGACACTGGGAAAAGGTGCACTTGACTATGTCGTGATATTGTCACCTTCATGGCCTTCTTCTCAAAGCGAGCAAAGAATGCATCATGGAGAGCCACACTATCACCAGTGATGCTGCCTTACTTTGCTTTGCAGCCAGTTATAGTATTCATGCCTTGCCACAGTCTGCGCGTGTCTGAGTGATTATACTGGTACTCAAGTTTGTCCTGGTATGGTCTCTTGGCATTCCTCATGACATTTCAAAGATCGCAGCAAGCTTTCTTGTTCTGATTGGGATTGATTGACTTGTATGTAGCAGTCATAGCCTTCACCTGCGAATGTACCTCAAGGTTCATCCATTGTTTCTGGTTGTGGAACATTTGGATTGTTTTCTTCGGCACGCACTCCTCTCTGCACTTGTGGATGAAATCGGTCACCACAGTGGTATACTCCTTCAGGTTAGCCGCAGATTCCTATATTACTGCAGAGTCATCATGTATTACTTGAGATTACATCATGTGATCTCAATTTGCCAACTATTCTGCTCAATTATAGTTTATTTTCTCATTTTCAAAAAAAGCAAAACGCATTGTGTCTCATTGTTCATGCAATTTTTCATCTAGGTTTCTCATTGTAATATCCAGGTTTATTTTGTAATTCTAGATGTGCTCATTCAGCAGTTTGTAACATAGACAAAGGAATAAAGCACATGCTTGGAGACTCACTACTTTTTTATATTATTTGTAATAATACTTGAAAACATTACGTTATTTCCTGGGTAGGAAGGAAGTGCATATGCTGGTTTATACCGAAGACAGACACAAAATGCTGGAGTAACTCAACGGGACAGGCAGCATCTTTGGATAGAAGGTTTGGGTGACGTTTCAGGTTGAGACCGGGTCTGAAGAAGGATCTTGACCCGAGATGTCATCTACAACTTTCTATCCAGCGATGCTGCCTGTCCCACTGAGTTAACCCAGCATTTTGTGTCCATCTACAGTTTATTTTCTGATGGATCAAGAACAAACATTTGCAGAGATTTGGGAAGTGACTGTTTATTTTATTTAGGAGATTCCCTGCAACAAAATATTGATCCTTTTTCTGGGTTTCTGAGATGTCTTTGTTTATGTAAAAAGATCACACGTGGACAAATTCACAAGTAAGGGTGAGGGTGCAGTTTTTCCAATTGCAATGATCCAGATCTGTGTTTTAGCTCAGTATCTCTATTTTAACTATGTATTGCTTAACCTCTTGCTACTGCTACAATTGTAGACGAGTGTTAATTTCACAGTGATAGAAACTGCTTAGTAAAAATGAATCTTTTAAAAACTACAGCAAACTTGGAGTGGTTTGCAAGTTGCATAGGGTTTGAATTTTGTCACGTAAGGAGATACTAAGGTAAAGAACAGTGTAGTAGCAGTCAAAGTAGTAGGTTGGATCAGGGAGTTCTGCAATATGGTGTAGTGTTGTGCAATATCATCAATTAGTTATGATGGAGATGCAAACTCTTATGGAGCACACTTGTTTATTTCACATAAATTGACGCTGTTCTGCCAAGTTAGAAGTACTATAATGCAGTGACTTTATTTTATTTTATACAGGTATCTCCTGGTCAACTCAGTAAAAAATACAGCTCGTGTTCAACGATATTTATTGATGACAGCACTGTAAGCCAACCAAACCTGAAAAGCACAATTAAATGGTAAGATAATCAGCAAGTGCATTTTTTAAAATCTGGTCAAATTAAAAAAAAAAAAAATTAACCTGTCAAGTTATGACTGTCGCTTCCTCTGTCCTCACAATTCATGCCTCTTCTCTCCTTATCTCATGGGTTTTTGTCTCTGTTTCACCTCTGGCCTTTGTCCACCCATCTGCCAATCAAACCCCCTCACCTGTATCCTCACCCGGTGAGTTTCTCCAGCATTTTTGTCTACCTTCGATTTTCCAGCATCTGCAGTTCCTTTTTAAACACCTCTATCCATTTATCACTTGCCTGGATTAGTCGCACCCCCAACTCTCTTCCAACTTTCTCCTCTCTACTACACTCAAACAAGGTCCCGACATAAATGCCACCTAAATGTTCTCTGGAGATGCTGCCTAACTCACTGAGTTACACTAGCACTGTTTTTTTGTTCAAGATTCCAGCATCTGCAGTTCCTTGCGTCTAACCAGTCACATTTTTTTATAGTGGGATACAGGGTGCTGCACATTTTGGAACTGGGGCAAAAAAATAAACTGCTGTTGAACAGTGTCCTTTGGTGAGTTGGAGGAGGAAGGAATTGTCAATGTTTCAGGTCGGGACACTATCGGACAGTAATCAGCCTAACTTTGATCTGAAATGGTAAAAAAAGATACCCCTCCCCCACAGCTGATGCATGAACCACTGAGTTCTCCAGCAATTTGTTTTTTACTTAAGTTTCTTTGCTTGCCCAATTGTGGAATACCACGCCCTCTAGTTTTTGCATTGATTAATAATCTTTTTAAATTGTGTTGTGAGTTATCTGAGTAAATTATCCTTTATTAAAGTACAGAGACCTGGTGGAGTAAAGCCAAGAACAGGACATCAATATATTAGCACATTATTTGGTCTAAGGAAGCATGAGATGTAAACCATCAGATTAGGATGTAAAACCAAGGCATTTCTAGTTGATCTGAAAGATCCCATTATATAATTTGAAAGGAGTGGAATGGTTTCCAAACTCGTAGCCAATATTTATTCATTGACCAACACCACACGAGACAATTAAAATATTCATTAATTTCTATGCCATCTATGGAAATTCACCATGCAAATTGGTTATAACAAAAGCAAGTTGTGATTTTAGATTTATGAAGAAATTGGTGGCAATTCTGATTAGACGGGTAGTTCTGCTAGAACGTGTGTTTCCATATCGCAAATGGATATAACACAATTGATGAATTAGGGAACACTATTTGTATAACACGCGCCAAATTAGTTAGTTATATTTTTGATCAGGAACTAGAACCCCCCCCCACTTAAAAGTTACTTTGGAAAATGCCAAGCAAACAAAAAGCTGTCTTGTAAAAAAAAAAATGCTTTTGTGTAACATCCCTGTTTTAATCAGGAGCCATTGTCTCTTAAGCCAATGTAGGTTGCAGTAACAAAAGTAAACTTATAGCTATTAAAAATACCTTTTTGAAAATACTGCGGGGAAAATAAAATCTGTTCTCTCGAGTCAGGAATTCTAGCTCCTGCACAGTTTCTGCCCATTGACAGTTTTTTATAGCAGTTTTATAATAATGTAAAGGTTCATGGGACCAAAACATTTGTGTTAAAGCAGAACTGCCTGTATTGGCAAAATACTGATGGCACTACATCCTATTAACTGTAATGCCTGTACCATTTTCCATTCAAGTACCGCTGTTCAGTAAAATAACTGAATGTCTAATTTGACAGTAAATTAAGAGTTGATGATATGGATGAAATGCGCTTTTGCAGTTGCTTTTTTCTTTGGTAAATTTGTACGTTTGATACCCAGACAAGTCTGAAATTTTTGGATTTTCCCAGATGTTATAAACTGTTGGGCATTTCTGGAAGTGTGGCTCACCTGAGTTCTCTGGCTTCTCACGATATTTGAGTGATCAATCTGGCCTAAAATACCCTGCCTTTCTTTGGAAGTGGATAATAAGAACATTCAATTTAAAAAAAAAATCTTGCCTTTCTCTTCAAACTTTACTTTAATAGTTTACAACATCTGGGAAAATCCAAAATCTCAATCCCCACAGTGCTTGAGTTTGGCCATTGGACATATTAAGAGATGGTGGGAAATTGCATTTGTTGATAGTATTGGTTTGTACTTAAATTTACAACAAGGTGCAGACTTTATCCATTTATTATCATTGTTTTTGTCTTAATAGCGTTACCCTGGCAATTTATTATCACACAAAGAACAGGTAATCTTACGTTTTTCAAATTATTCCTTTAGGGGCGATTAATTGTCCACTGCTAACTTGTTCTAACTCATTTGTGTGATTGTATAAAACGTTTCTTTTTCACTCCAAAAGTGCAGTCATACCAGTAAGTTCGGACTGCAAGTTTCCACTTCCATCCAATTTAAAAAATGATGAAAGATATGCAGTTAGATTAATACTACATAACATTTTCAGTCAGTCTTATTAAAAAGTGGCAAAGGAAGCATTGCTATATAGATATGTGTTTGAGGGGAATGGTGGCGAGGCACCTAAAATGAGTTAACTTGCCATTAAATATGTACAAATATTCTTTGGGGGAATGACCAGAAGAACGCAATTGCTTTTTAAGGTTCAAGAACGTTGAAGGAATTCTTGATACCTAATTGGTTTGATCCCACCTGTGCAGATAAGACAGAGGAAAAACATTTCATAAAGCTGGAACCTGATGTACAGGTTGGATAATCAGATGTATTAAACACAATTTTTGCATTTTATAGGTATCAGTGCTTCCACATAGTTTGTGTGTATTTATTTGGATATGTTGTCTGGTTGTCTGTAGACAAAAATGCTGGAGAAACTCAGCGGGTGATGCAGCATCTATGGAGCGAAGGAAATAGGCGACATTTCGGGTCGAGACCCTTCTTCAGACTCTGAAGAAAGGACTCGACCCAAAACGCTGCCTCACCTGCTGAGTTTTTCCAGCATTTTTGTCTACCTTAAACATTTTGTCAGGTTGTCTGTTTTTTTTTAACCAAATACTGCAACAGAATACATAGATGCTTTGCATTGTACTCAGGATGTGCTCTCGGGAACAAGAACACTACTGGAATCATTATTAAAAAAGATTATTATAATCTATTTCTAGAAATGCATTACTGACAATGTTGCTTTCCTATTGCTGTCCCTAGACCTCGGTGTTGGTCTCAGAGCTACTCAAACCTTAATATCCCGCAACTCAACACCCCGCTGCCATGTTGAGCCATGACTAACAGCACCTGCTTCAATTGTTGACAGACCACCCAGTTTTTGTAGTCTCTCGCTGGAGATGATAGAAACCACCCTGACCCTGCTATCTTCCACTAGCTACAAACTTCTTTTCAGACTGGAAGTATTTCGTTTTAGTAAGCTTAACATCCACCAACCACATTTGAGCTATAACTGAAGAAATATCAAGCTGGAAATCCTGTGCAGCCAGAAAGAGAGGAGGCAGGAACTTCCATTACATGAGAAACATTGTTGAATCTGAGCTGATCAACACATGCAGCAGGTGCTGTTGGTCCCCAGAAATTATCCTCAACCATTGTACTAGCCAAGATGCTACCTTGAAGCCCACATCCTGGCCTTGAGCTGGCACATTTGCCCCTAGTCTTTGCAGGCAACCACTCTGCACTGACTGGTGGAGATTCAGTGCTGCTAGAGCATGAGCAGAGAATTTGCACAATATTCCTGACACAGCAGTGCAAAGTAATGGTTGAGGTCAGGGATTTCTCTTCTAAACTCTCGGGATTGTAGATGTTTGCTCAGTCTCGTCTTGCTAGAGAAAATCATCATCCACGGCTCAATCTAATAAGTGTTAAGGTTTGTAGTAGGCGGGAGGAAACTGGAAAAGAGATGGGGCGATGTATTTCCTGGCAAGTGCAAGAAGGATCAATAAGAGCAATTCCACTATATATGAGTTCTATCGGGTTCTGCTCATGAAGTGCAGTTTGCTTGGAGATCTCCAGATTTGATCCTGGCAGATTCCAGTTATGTATGAACAGGTGGTAACCAGACCTCCAGCTGAAGGTTGGTCAGATAAAGGCAATAGTTTTAATATTTGTTTATAAAACAATGTAAATAATCACTAATAAATTTGCAAGAAACTTCACCCTTGGAGTGAATATGGAATATGGAATCTGCTTCCATGTGTGCAGTTGAGGCAAATGTCACAGATACATTTAAATTGAAGAAAAACTAAAACATAATGGAGAATGGAATAGATGAACACGTTGGGGCAGATGAAATAAGATGAGCAAAGATTTGTGGACATCAGGATATCCAGTTTGGATCAAATCGATAGAATTTATGCTACAAATTTAGTGTAATTATTTCTGCAACTTCTAACACAAACAGGAAGAAATCTGACAGCTTTAACGTGTTGCATTAGCAAGGGAGTGCTAGGTTTTACAAAGGGCTAAATGCTCGGCTGATAAATTTGGACGGCATGGATGAATGCTTCATTACTGAGCAAAGGGTTCCATAGCTATGCAATTGAAGGAGCAGCAGAATATAGATTATGGGCAAGAAGAAGGTGATGAGTGGTTAATGTGGTTTGTGTGTTATTTCTGCAGAGACTCTGACAGATCAATAGATATTTTTGATGAGAAAATGCATCCACTGACAGTAAGTATTTTTAAAATTGAAATCTTACAATTCTCCCCACCAAGTCATCACACAATGAATAAATTAACAAAACATTCAGTATGGGGATTGAATTCTTTGAACTTAGTGTGTGAACTTGATGAAGATGGGTATACTGATGGCCAATCATGTTTGTATTGTTATATAGGTCTGTACATTTCTGACGGTTAGACAGTGGCAGAATTCACAAAGTGCACACACATTTGGTCCTCTTGTGGCTTTCACTAGTTGTCTCAACACATCCGTCTTGTACCTCAACATCTATCATCACGCATTTTTAACTTATGTAAACTTTTTATATTTTCTGCAAATTTAGTGTGACCACAAAGTACATTGGCAATACATCCAATTTAAATAAAGACTTTAGTGCTGCTAATTCGTCTATGGGAGTCCCTGCACCATGATAAGGAACATAGTGATTTATTTTTAATGCACATGCTAGAAACATGAAACACAACAAAGACTCAGCAGGTCAGGCATTATCAGTGGAAAGTGAAACATCTAATGTTTCAGGTCTAAGACCCTTTATTGGAACTAGAAAGAGAGAAATCAAGTGGGTTTTAAGTTGCAGAGAGGCAAGTGTAGGGATGGACAGAACTAAATTAATATCATAGGTTGCGGCCAGGATTTGTGAGCGCTAGGGTGTAAAATGTCTTCCAGTTGATAGGTTAATGAGAGCAGTCAGATGAGAATATGGAACAATATCAATTAAATGAGGCAATTAGAGAACACAAAAGAATAAAATATTGTCAAATGCAGGCTTCTGGGACATGTCTAGTGAGTCAGGTGAAACTAATGGAAGGATAAAAACTGAGCCAATATCATAGGCGCACAAGGTAGAGCAGAAATGGTCAAATCTGATATAACCAGAGAAAATGATTACCTGATTTAACATTGAGTTGTTTGTGTCTCTGGATGATAAGCTAGAAGAAATGAAACAGATTTGCATCTCCTACAGTTGTAAGACGGAGTCATGTGGGAAGGGGAATGTTGGGTGGAGTCAGAAGAATGGACCAGAGAGTCTCAAAGGGTCTCTTTTGAAATGCTCAGAGGAGTTGCAAAGAAATGTCCAGTGGTGGAATCTCGGTGAAGACAACTACAGAGGATAATACGTTGAAAACACAGGCTGCTGTGGTGAGCGTTAAAGACCAGAGGAGTTTTACCTTTACTGTTCCCAGGAAGAGAGGGGATGAGAGCCGACTCGTAGAAATCGATGAGATGCAGCTGAAGGTTTTGTCAATTGTAGAGAGTTGAACTTGTAGGTCAGGAAGATATCTCGACCTGTATGGAAAATCTACACATTGGAACTACGAAAGAAGCTGAAAAACTAGGAAAAGGTATGGATTCGGAGGCAGAGGGGGAAGAAGTATTGTTATCTGAGAGATGTAGGTTTGTAAAGGATGTTTATCACTAGCTGTGAGGAGGATGCTATGAGGATGCAGGGTGACTTGAACAGGTTGGGTGAGTGGGCGGATGCATGGCTGATGCAGTTTAATGTGGATAAATGTGAGGTTATCCACTTTGGTAGCAAAAACAGGAAGGTAGATTACTATCTAAATGGCATCAAGTTGGCAAAAGGGGAAGCTCAACGGGATCTGGGGGTCCTTGTTCATCAGTTGATGAAAGTAAGCATGCAGGTACAGCAGGCAGTGAAGAAAGCGAATGGCATGTTGGCATTTATAACAAGAGAAATTGAATATAGGAGCAAAGAGGCCCTTCTGCAGTTGGACAGAGCCCTAGTGAGACCACACCTGGAGTATTGTGTGCTGTTTTGGTCCCCTAATTTGTGGAAGGACATTCTTGCTATTGAGGGAGTGCAGCATAGGTTTATATGGTTAATTCCCGGGATGGCGGGACTGTCATATGCTGAGAGAATGGAGCAGCAGGGCTTGGAGGAGTCCAGAACCAGGGGCCACAGTTTAAGAATAACGGATAGGCCATTTAGAACAGAGATGAGGAAAAACTTTTTCACCCAGAGGGTTGTGAATCTGTGGAATTCTCTGCCTCAGAAGGCAGTGGGGGCCAATTCCCTGGATGCTTTCAAGAGAGCATTAGATAGAGCTCTTAATGATAATGAGTCAGGGGATATGGTGAGCAGGCAGGAACGGGGTACTGAATGTGGATGATCAGCCATGATCACAGTGAATGGCGCTGCTGGCTCGAAGGGCCAAATGGCCTACTCCTGCACCTATTGACTAGCCTGTTCCTCGCGATAGAGACAGAGATAACCCGGAAGGTAAGTGTCAAGGATGGACCATGTGAAGGTGGAAATTGGCAGCAAAAGTCATGACATTTTCACATTCTTTTTGAGTGCAGTAACTAGCATTGATCCAATTATTGATATCCAGGAAAGAGTTAAGGAAAGGTGCCCCAAGTAAAACTGAATCAAAGATTATTCCATATGTTATACAAATAGCTTCTGCAAATGATCTGTTTTAGTTGTTCATCAGTGTAATGTAATTAACCAGATTGTTCATTTAATAGCAAAATTGCCTCATTGTGTTGTGATTTATAGTGTGGTGTGGCTGCAAACCCAGAATACAAGTTGTGCTAACTTTTCATTGGAAAGACTGTTTAGTCTAGATTTAGGGGCTGAATGATGTTCAATTATCAATTATAATAAATAGTCAATCTTCTGCTAAGCTAGCATCATGCCATCCCACTGGAGAATAGTGAAATGCAATGAAGTACGTGAATGTCCAACAGATTGTGAACGTCCAAAAGTTCTCTGCATGCTGTGCTTCAAAACTTGGCTGTGGTGATGGGTGAACATAATTTGGTGGACTTCCCCATTTGGTTTGTATAGTACAAACTAAATGTTGGCAGAAAGTACTGCTGCTTTTCCCCGATTGGGTTGATTTGTCAGAGAAGGGACTGCTTTACTAATAAACCATTTTGATATTTTGTACCTTTGTTACAGAAAGAAGAGGTGCCAGTAGATTATTATAAACGTGATCCAGAACACAAACATATATACCGGTTCATACGGACTCTCTTCAGTGCTGCCCAATTGACTGCAGAATGTGCAATAGTGACGCTGGTAAGGGACTTGTGCATGTATTTTTGGTGCCCTTGTACAGCCAACCTTGTACAGCATTTGAACTTATTGCAATAATGATTTGAAAGTTACCCAATCCATAGCTTCATTCTCATTTGTTTCAGCTCTCATAAAAGGATATCGTGGTAATGGGGTAGAGAGTGAAATAAATTGTTTTTAGCAGATTTGTACAGTACAGAATGGTGAATTACATTTATTATTGACCAGCAACGTAATTAAAAATTAACACCTATTTTGCATTGGCTGATATTTAGAATATTTTTTATTGTCCAACCCTGTCATAACTGCACATTCATAGGATTTTGGATTTCAAGCAGCTGCAAGGTAATCTCCCGATAACCTCCCCAAACCATCAGGTTGAAATTAATGGTTGTCCCAATTGATGGATATTCTCAAGCCAAGCATAAGTATTCCTAACAAATTGAATATTTATCGGAATGTCATCCCTAATAAAGTTAACCTTCAGTCAGTTGCTCAATAAATTACTCTTGTTTTTTGAACAGGTAACAACAATATGTACGAATTTCCCAACCGTGGTTGTGCCTATTACTTGAAGATTGAAAGTGATGGGCTGACTTCATTAGTAATTAAGCCAGCCTCGGTTATGCTTATAGTTTTTTTTTTTCTCAACTGTATGGTGGTTTGCCTTTTATTAAATGTGTCCTCCCTTTGTAGGTTTTGCAACTCCTTGTTTTTTCACAAAATCTCTTTTTGAATACCGCATTAATTCAGCAAATCAAAAGAAAAATAATTCATTAAGCAAGCTTGGATGTTCTTTTTGCCTTTCTCTTCATTTGAAAAACAAGACTTCTGATTAACTAATCAAATTTCAACTAAGAGTTGCATTTGAGACGTATGCTTTTTTAATAAGTCATGACTAAGTGGGTTTGTTATGGTTGTTTAATATTGACAGATTGATATATTAGCTAAGAACTACTGGAGAAGAAATGTACCCTTGGTTGTGAGTACTTAAACACACAACATTGAGCATAGGCAGTCCTCATGGACCCACGTAATCTCCCAGGTGCTTTTGATTATTACAGGTGTCAGAGGTTTTGGGGAGAAGTCAGGTGAATGGGGTTAGGAGGGAGAGATAGATCAGCCATGATTGAATGGCAGAATCGACTTGATAGGCCGAATGGCCTAATTCTACTCCTATCACTTATGACCTCATGAACGCCCCTCCCATTCCTATACTGACCTTTCTGCCTGGGCCACCTCCACTGTCAGAGTGAGGCCAAACGCAAATTGGAGGAACAGCACCTCATATTTCGCTTAGGCAGCTTACTGATTATTGTTTTCTCTAACTTATAGCCCTTGTTTTTCCTCTCTCCATCCCTTCCTCACCCTAGTTCTCCTACTAGTTTTATTGCCCTCCTGATTAATTTTACTGTTTGTATGCCTCCTCGTCACCTTCCCCTCATCCAACAACGAACCATTGTACATTTCGGTAATCATCGTCTGCTTTGATCTGTTCTTGTCACACCTTGCATGTTCCTTGTACCCTTCCAAATCTTGTTTCCCTCACCCATGACGTCTCTCCAAGGATGCTGCTTGTCCTGCTGAGTTACTCCAGCATTTTGTATCGTTTTTCGGTATAAACCAGCATCTGCAGTTCCTTCCTACACATTGATCATAGACGTGTACTCCACACCCATCATTTACGTGCATTTAAATTGACACGCAGCCGGAATATGTTACCATATTGTGCATTCAGAACTTGTAGTAGGAATCTGATCACAGCTGCAAATTGACATTACTTCCTGTTGAAATTAAAAATAACTTAAAATGAAGATAATTAGCAAAAGAACTGTTGTGAAATTGCGAGATTACTTTATACATCAATTACTGGTCAAATGTTCATTTTTACAAACCTTGTTCTCGAGGGTTGCTAACTGAAATCTCGAAGTTGCAAACCAAATCTCGTTGCACTTATGTGTAATGACAATAAAATATAATATTATTATTATTATTATGGTATATCAGGTGTCATATGCAAATTCAAAAATGAATTGATTAATTAGACAGCCTTCATAGAGTCAGCATGGACACGGTGGATAACAATCTGTGCAGTCGGTTTATGTTTTCAGTTTCCAAAAGATAACATTTGTAAAATTACTCATAGATTCTCATAAATTGATGCACAAACATGTTTGTCATGCTGAGTCCATTAATTGAAAATGAAGGGTACACAAAAGGCTGGAGAAACTCAGCGGGTGCAGCAGCATCTAAGGAACGAAGGAGATGGGCGACGTTTCGGGTCGAGACCCTTCTTCAGACATGAATGTTGATTCTGATATATTTGCATTTGATTTTACAAGTCATACTTCACCACTAGGTGGCAATGTTGCTTCTTGTCCCTCTGGTGTTTTCAGCTGAAGTTGCTTTATGCCTACCAATTTTCAATGCAAAATTTGTTATTTTTTTAAATAGGTATACATTTCTTACAGCAAGGCTCTTTTGCTGGTTATCTTCTGGCCAAGCTGGTTTATAATGCTATAAACACGTTTTATCCTATTCTACAAGAATTCTCAATATTCAAAAATTCTCCTGTTTCATTTGCCATGATCTGCTTCCCATTCTTATACTTGAGAATAACTAAAGGCAACATTAACTGGAGTAGGCCTTAATTATTGGTTGGAAAGTTGTGGTGGGAAAACAACAAATCTGGAAGAGTATAGGTTTATTGGAGTAATAGCCATGTCACTAAATGTTAAATTATGAAAAGAGTTCAAAGAAACTTGTATTTTACGTTCTGAAATTTGGACGGTTAAGGCATTCTTTGTCTAAAGATTTCAAGATATTGAGGTACACTGATGGAATAGGTAATAAAACATGTTTTCAAATTGGGAACAATCTTCTGTCCATGGTAATCGATACTTGGTCCATGATAACTTTAAATCAGATGTTGATATGTGTCTGATAACCAAAAATATTATGGATATTGGGTAGCATTGGATCAGAGATTGCCCATGGACTTCTTCGGAGAACAGGGTGCAGGAGCTGAATGATCTGCTGCCATCTATGCATTTTATGCCCTTTGTGGAAGAGTTTTTTGTTTTTTTTTAAATCGTTGCACAATATGAAGTTGTGCCAAGAGGCCCCATCAGCAACTGGTTTGCCATTCTTAGTTTAGTTTAGAGGTACATCCGGAAACAGGACCTTCAGCCCACTGAGTCCACACCAACCACGAACCCTGCACACTTACACTATACTGGAAACAGTGGGAACACTTTACAATTATACCAAGCCAATTAGCCTACAAACTTGTACATCTTTGGAGTGTGGGAGGATACTGTGGATCCCTGAGAAAATCCCACGCAGGTCACGAGGCGAACGTACAAACCTTGTACGGAGAAGTATCCGTAGTCAGGATCGAAGCAGCGACTCTCTGTAAGGCAGCAACTCTAACGCTGCGCCACTGTGTCGCCCTCGTTAAGAATATAGGGAAGCGTTGGATCACAGATTGGCCATGGAATTGATTGTGGAACAGGGTGTAGGAGCTGAATGATCTGCTGTTGGTATGTTTCTGTTCTGTCATTTTGAATCTTCTGTGAGCACATAAACGGTAACTCTTTTTCTCCTTCCCCATTCCCTCCTTGGGTGGTATAAGTAAAAGGAAGTTGCTTTCTTGTATATACCAGATTACAATCCATGTCACTCAGTGTTACGGTATGTTTAGTTTATTTTTGTCACGTGTACTGAGGCAGCTCCCTAGTGATGTGACATTTTATTTTTATTCTTTTTGATTTTTATTCACTTTTAGGTCATCATGCACCACTAACCAACCAAACAGGCCAACCACTCCTTGGCCACTGATTTCCTTGTTCACTGAGAACTCTGCCAAGAAACCTGCAAAGCCACACCAGATTGTCTTGGCCTCAGTTTTTTTCTTCACCATTTCTTGCCATCTTTGGGCTGCTCAGTGGAAACTGAGAAATACTGCATATGAGTCACAACCCTTAAACCTTCTGCATTAGTATTGGTTTACTATTGTCTCGTGTACTGAGATGCAGTGAAAAAAATGTTTTGTGTGCTATCCAGTCAAATTGTACCGCGACTGACTGCATAAAACCATATTAAAGTATAACAGCACAAAGAGAAAAAATAATCAGAGTACAAAATATACTGTTACAGCGACAGAAAGTGCAGATATTAATGTCCATGGACTGCAATTAGATCGGTTGAGAGATTGGGACTACATCTTTGCCTTATGAGAGCTTTGAGGTTTGTCAAAACAGTGACAATTTGTAGTAAAGATAACATGAAAGATGCTCAGTAAAAATAGTACTTGGTTCTACTCTCAACATAGTGGGGATTTGACTGTGTTCTTCTCCATTTTTTTTTCTACACAGCTGCATTTTTGGTGGTTCTTTTGACAGTTATGGTAATCTCCTTTGATTTCCAATACCAAACCCACACATGAAAGTATTAAGAGCTCAAATCTATGTTTTACTCTTGTTTGTATCTGTATAACTTGATTGGACATTCTTGTTTACAGGTATACCTGGAGAGGTTGCTAACGTATGCTGAGATAGATATTTGCCCCAGTAACTGGAAACGGATCGTGTTGGGTGCAATACTGCTTGCTTCCAAGGTATGGGATGATCAGGCAGTCTGGAATGTGGACTACTGTCAGATCCTGAAAGACATGACTGTTGAAGATATGTAAGTATTTGAGTTGATCTTTATCTAAATTTGCCAATGTTGAACCACAAACTGGAAGCTAGGAACTGCAGATGCAGGCTTACAAAAGAAGACATAGTGCTGGAGCTGAGTCAGGCAGCATCTCAGGAGAAAATGGATTGGTGACCTTTTGGGTCGAGACTCTTCTTTAGACTGATTGTTGGGATGAAGGGGGGAGCTGGAAGAGAGGAGGGGCTGGACAAAGCCTGTCAGGTAATAGGCCGACACAGATGAGGAGGGTTACTGAATAGGCTGATGGTTAGACAAAGACCAGACATGAAAAGATATGGTTTGAAACAAAAATAATTGAAGATTTGTGAATTGTGAAGCTAGAGGAACGAATGGAGATGGAGGCCAGAAATAGGTGCGTCCATATTGGGCGCAGGGTGGAGGAGTGGGTAAGAAAGGAGGGTTCACATTGGGGAAGATTGGGGAGGATTATGTAGTTTTGTACTCTGTCTCCGTTAAATCTGAATTGTATTCTACATCCATGCAGAACTTGTTGATTTAATTAACCTCCACACTGTCTTCAAATTTACCTGGACTATCTCTGAAACCTCTCACTCCTTTTTTAATCTCGCTGTCTCCATTACAGGGACTGAATTTTGACTGGCATCTGCTACAAACCCACCACTCCCACAGTTATCTGCTCCAACCTTCCTTCCACCCTGCCTCTTGCAAAGAATCTAATCAATTTCCCTCCTCTAGCACTCTCCTCCACCTGTCAGAACTTGTCATCGCCCTCAACAACTTCTCCTTTGATTCATCTCACTTTCTCCAACTTAAATGTGTAGGCATGTGTACTCGTGTGCGCCCCAGCTATCCCTGCCTTTTTGTTTGTGACATTGAACAGTCCTTGCTCTAAATGTATATTGGCAACATCCCCCTACTCTTTCTCCGGTACAGACAATTAACTGACGTCTACTACAAATCAACACAGTTCTCCCACAGTTATCTGGAGTACACTTCTTCCCACCCTGCCACTTACAAAGACACTTGCCTACTCACATTTTTTTCTCTCTCCACCGCATCTGCTTCCAAGATGAGGCATTCCATTCTCGGACATATGAGATTTACGTGTTCTTTAGTAAACGTGGTTTTCCACCCGCTGTTATAGAGGTATCCCTCACCCACTGCTACTTTGGGTCCCGTAGTTCTGCTCTCACTCCCCCTCACCCCAGGCGGAACAAGGATAGTTGCCTCGGTCCTCGCCTTTCATTCCACCAGCCTTTGCAGCGAACACATTATAGTCTGACATTACCACCACTTCCAAAGTGAGCCCACAACCAGTCACATATTCTCATTCCCCACCACTTTCCACCATCCGCAGAGACCGCTCCCGGTGTTCCTGATAGAAACATAGAAAATAGGTGCAGGAGTAGTCCATTCGGCCCTTCGAGCCTGCACCGCCATTCAATATGATCATGACTGATCATCCAACTCAGTATCCCATACCTGCCTTCTCTCCATACCCCCTGATCCCTTTAGCCAAAAGGGCCACATCTAATTCCCTCTTAAATATAGCCAATGAACTGGCCTCAACTACCCTCTGTGGCAGAGACTCACCACTCTCTTTGTATAGAATGTTTTCCTCACCTCGGTCCTAAAGGAATTCTCCCTTATCCTTAAAAAGTGACCCCTTGTTCTGGACCTCCCCAACATCGACAACAATCATACCTGCATCTAGCCTGTCCAACCCCTTAAGAATTTTGTAAGTTTCTATAAGATCCCCCCTCAATCTTCTAAATTATAGCGAGTACAAGCCGAGTCTATCCAGTCTTTCCTCATATGAAAGTCCTGATATCCCAGGAATCAGTCTGGTGAACCTTCTCTGTACCCCCTCTATGGCAAGAATGTCTTTCCTCAGATTTGGAGACCAAAACTGTACGCAATACTCCAGGTGTGGTCTCACCAAAACCCTGTACAACTGCAGTAGAACCTCCCTGCTCCTATACTCAAAGCCTTTTGCTCTGAATGCTAACATAACATTCGCTTTCTTCACTGCCTGCTGCACCTGCATGCCTACTTTCAATGACTGGTGTACCATGACACCCAGGTCTTATTGCATCTCCCCTTTTCCTAATCGGCCACCATTCAGATAATAGTCTACACTCCTGTTTTTGCCACCAAAGTAGATAACCTCACATTTTTCCACATTATACGACATCTGCCATGCATTTGCCCACTCACCCAGCCTATCCAAGTCACCTTGCAGACTCCTAGCATCCTCATCACACCTAACACTGCCCCCCAGCTTTGTGTCATCCGCAAACTTGGAGATGTTGCATTCAATTCCCTCGTCCAAATCATTAATATATATTGTAAATAGCTGAGGTCCCAGCACTGAGCCTTGCAGTACCCCACTAGTCACTGCCTGCCATTCTGAAAAGGACCCGTTTACTCCTACCCTTTGCTTCCTGTCTGCCAGCCAGTTCTCTATCCACATCAATACTGAACCCCCAATACTGTGTGCTTTAAGTTTGTATACTAATCTCTTATGTGGGACCTTGTCGAAAGCTTTCTGAAAGTCCAGATATAACACATCCACTGGTTTCCCCTTATCCACTCTACTAGTTACATCCTCGAAAAATTCTATAAGATTCACCAGACATGATTTACCTTTGGTAAATCCATGCTGACTTTGTCCAATGATTTCACCACTTTCCAAATGTGCTGCTATCCCATCTTTAATAACTGACTCTAGCAGTTTCCCCACTACCAATGTTTTTTAAAAAGTGGGGTTACATTAGCTACTCTCCAATCCTCAGGAACTACTCCAGAATCTAAATTTTGAGAAATTATCACTAATTCATCCATTATTTCTGTGGCCACTTCCTTGAGTACTCTGGGATGCAGCCGATCTGGCCCTGGGGATTTATCGGCCTTTAATCCATTCAATTTACCCAACACCACTTCACGGCTAACCTGGATTTCACTCAGTTTCTCCATCTTATTTGACCCCCCGTCCCCTGCTATGTCCGGCAGATTATTTATGTCTTCCTTAGTGAAGACAGAACCAAAATAGTTATTCAATTGGTCTGCCATGTCCTTGTTCCCCATGATCAACTCACCTGTTTCCAGGCACGTGTCGTGAGTAATTACTCAGGGTAGGCACTCAGTCCGCTTTTTAAAAAAACTTAAACCGCGCATGTGCAGATTGTTCTCTCCGTTAAATAAATAAATAAATGGAAACAGTGACATTTCAATTTGTCCAAGACTTCCTAGTCCTAGACCAATTGGGGAAACAGTTCCTTTCACAGCGTGTGTAGAGTCTGTGCCAGGGGTTAAGTTGTGGGGAGGGCACATGTGTTGAGAAGGAGGGTGTTGGGGATACTGCCAGTAACTCACTCACCGCTACCGCAGCTCTCCGGGCGCGAAGCCACGCACTGTAGCTGGGGATAGAAGCAGCTCGGGGAGCTACGAGCGGCCACTGCGACCCGACAGCAGAACTGGCCGCCACTTCAGCGCCTTCTGCCGGCCCGCTCACCTCTGGCAGTGCTCTCCGTCGGAACACTGCCACTCGCCGACTTCGCTCATGTCAGCGGCTTCCTGCAAATCCTTAAATTCCCACAGCCGAGTAACCTCAATCGCGCTGTCGGAATTTAAGGACATGAGTGAGGCCAGCGAGCGGCAGGAGAGAGGTTTTTAGACAGAGAGCTGCCAGAGGTGAGTGGGGACTGGGAGAAGGAGCTAAGGTGGTGGCTGGTTCCGCTGTCAGGCCCAGCGGCCGCTCAGCCACCCGAGCTACTTCTCTCTCTTCCCCAATCCCCTCCCCCCCCCCCCCCCCCCCCCCCCGCGGGGCCTCAGAGCGGTGGCATTGCACGCCCCCGTGCAAGTCGATGCTCCCAACCCCTCATTCATAACATTCCTGCCCTCCCCGCAACTTTACCCCGGGCCAGACTCCCCAAACGCTGTGAAAGGAGCGCTCCCCCCACCCCGGGAAATACGGTATTTAAAAACATAAACACAAAATGTACTTACGACATCATTGGTACACGACAAACCATAGTTGAAAACCCCGCCAAGAAACTTGCACTGCACATGCGCAGTACACTGATGCGCATGCGCAATACACTGATGCGCATGCGCAGTACAACAGAGGCAGAATTTCTGCTGTCTTCAGCCCCGCTTGAAACTGACGGCTTCAGGCAACGCTGACGGCACGTGGGCTGCACAGAGCTTCCCGTGTTACAAGCGCTGCGGATGAAAGGCACGGAGAATTATGCCTACCTAAGAGATCGGTCTCTTACATAGGCATAATTCTCCCATGCCTTTACTATTTATATTTAGTTATTACTATGTTATAATTTTAGTCAGGGTAGGCAGTGCCTACCTTGCCTACCCTGACGGCACATGCCTGCCTGTTTCTGACTGCAAGGGACCTACATTTGTTTTAACTAATCTTTTTCTCTTCACATATCTATAAGAACTTTTGCAGTCAGTTTTTATGTTCCCTGACAGTTTTCTTTCATAATCTATTTTCCCATTCCTAATTAAGCCCTTTGTCCTCCTCTGCTGGACTCTGAATTTCTCCCAGTCCTCTGGTAGGTTGCTTTTTCTGGCTACTTTGTATGCTTCATCTTTTGTTTTTATACTATCCCTGATTTCCCTTGTTATCCATGGATGCACTACCTTCCCTGATTTATTCTTTTGCCAAACTGGGACGAACAATTGTTGTAGTTCATCCATGCAGTCTTTAAATGCCTTCCATTGCACATCCACTGTCAACCCTTTAAGAATCCATTGCCAGTCTATCTTGGCCAATTCGCATCTCATACCTTCAAAGTTACCTTTCTTTAAGTTCAGAACCCTTGTTTCTGAATTAATGATGTCACTCTCCATCCTAATGAAGAACTCAACCATATTATGGTCACTCTTGCCCAGGGAGTGACGCACAACAAGACTGCTAACTAACCCTTCCTCATTACTCAATACCCAGTCTAGAATAGCCTGCTCTCTCGTTGGTTCCTCTACATGTTGGTTTAGAAAATGATCCTGCATACATTCCAAGAAATCCTCTTCCTCAGCACCCCTGCCAATTTGATTCACCCAATCTATATGTAGATTGAAGTCACCCATTATAACTGTTTTACCTTTGTCGCACGCATTTCTAATTTCCTGGTTGATGCCATCCCAAACTCCACTACGACTGTTAGGTGGCCTGTACACAACTCCCACTAGCGTTTTCTGCCGCATAGTGTTTTGCAGCTCTACCCATATCGATTCCACATCGTCCAAGCTAATGTCCTTCCTTTCTATTGCGTTAATCTCCTCTCTAACCAGCAACGCTACCCCACCTCCTCTACCTTTCTGTCGATCCTTCCTGAATATTGAATATCCCTGGATGTTCAGCTCCCAGCCTTGGTCACCCTGGAGTCATGTCTCTTTGATCCCAACTATATCATAGTCATTAATAGCTATCTGCACCTTCAACTCATCCACCTTATTACGAATGCTCCTCGCATTGAGACACAAAGCTTTCAGGCTTGTTTTTACAACACTCTTACTCCTTATACAATTATGTTGAAAAGTGGCCCTTTTTGATTTTTGCCCTGGATTTGTCTGCCTGCCACTTTTACTTTTCACCTTGCTACCAATTGCTTCTACCCTCAATTTATACCCCTCTTTCTCTCTGCTCACACATTTAAGAACCCCACCACCTCTTATTCTCTGTTTATTATTTTTTTCTTCTTTCCCCCCTACATGTTGGGTCTGAGTGCTTCCCTTCTCTGCCTCCTGCCTCAGACACTGTCTACTAGCTTTCTCTATTGGAGTCCCTCCCCCAGCCGTTCTAGTTTAAAGTCTCCCCAGTAACCTTAGCAAATTTCCCCGCCAGGATACTGGTCCCCCTTTGGTTCAAGTGCAATCCGTCCTTTTTATACAGGTCACTCCTTCCCCAAAAGAGGTTCCAATGATCCAGAAACTTGAATCCCTGCCGTGATGAGGCCTCTTGTACATCGGAGAGCCGAAGTACAGACTCGGAGTCTGTTTTGCCAAACACTTATGCTCAGCCCGCCAAGGACTGCAGGATCTCCTGGTTACTGTTTATTTTAACTCCTCTTCCCGTTCCCATGCTTGTCCTTTTTGTCTTGGTCCTCCTCCACGGCCAGAGTAAGACCACGCGCAAACTGGAGGTACAACACATATTCTGTGTTAGTCACTTAGAACCCAACGGTATGAACACCAAATTCTCCAATTTTAAGTATTGCCTATCCATGTTCTCCTGGGATGCTGCTTTACCCGTGAGCTATTCTGACACTTTGATTTCTTTGAGGAACTTAGCAGCATCTGTGGTGAGAGGATTTGTCAACGTTTTGGGTTCAAAACATACATCAGTCCTGATACAAGGTTTCAACCTGTAACATAACAACTCCTTTCTCCAACTCCTTTCGTCCAACATACTCTGTTGCTCCAGATTCCAGCATCTGCAGTGTTTTGTCTTGCAAAAGTTGAATTAACACAACATTCAGACTTAATTAGCATTTTCAGGCTCACTGTATTTTACATTTCCAAAATACCTTTAATATAATGAAATATCCCTATGTGGTCCATCAGAAAGTTATCAAATAAAATATGACACAAAGCCTTATAAGGAGACAATATGGCAGCCTTGTCAAGACATTTGATGTCAGGAAGCACCCCTAGACCTACCTCCTTGCAAAGCTGTTTTGGAAATAGAGTAGGCGTTCTAGGTATCTCGGAGGTCTGGAAGAAATTTTGCAGCTAAAGAACTGAAATTGGAGCAAAATTGAAAGTTTCTCAAACATTGCATAACTAGCAGATAATATAGGTCAGCATGCACAACTGTTGTGGAAGAAGGAGATTTGATGACATCCAACAAAGAGGAAAGCAGAAAAGTTTGGGATAATCTCTAATTTAAATTGGGTAATGTATAACTAGTGTTGCAGGAGCTTGCAAAATAATTGAGTTTGGGGGAGGGGGAAATAACAAAGACAACAGCCCAGATTTTATTATATTAATAATTCTTTACAAGTTATAAAATAAGCAGTTGAACTATTGACGCAGGCACGTACATAAATGTGTGAATAAGGTTAATTTTCAGTGTTTGAAAATTAAGTGGATGAATAATCTCAACTATACTTGTTAAATTTGCCTTATGCATGTTACCAACACTGGGGAAAGCTTGCATCAAATTTTAGCAAGCTGGTACTGCTTTATTTACTTGTAACATATTTTTGGTGCTCTTTCCCAAGATTATTGCTACGAATGTGGGAATGAATGACAAGTAAATTAAGAAATCTTGGGGATGTTTATTTTTTGTTTTTTTGCCTTTGTTCGGCTTCATTAAAAATTGGAAGCTGACAGAAGATGAGAGTAAGTGGATATTGAGGTTCATTTTAAGATAATTATTTAATAAAGCTCATTGAAAATTGCACAGCATCCATGGTTGCAGATGTCAAAGGCAATGGAGTGTAGCACTCCTGCTATATGCTACCTGTACATTAGTCTGTTGCATAACGAAGAGCAGCCTTCTGTTAAAAGCCTTTTCTGTAATGCGTCTCTGCAGGTTCAAGAGCTCTCATCCTCTGACATGATAACAGGAGTATTCTGAGAGTCCATTTGTTGCCTTGGTGACTGGCTAAGGCCTTTGTGTGTTGTGTGTGTATGTGTCTGTGTGTATGTATGTGTTTTTAGCTCCCCAGTAAATCTGTCTATTATCATCCTTGTGAAAGAGGCTGATTCACTTGCTGATAATACACATATGAATGCTTCTGAAGAAGGGTCTCAATCCGAAACATCGCCCATTCTTTCTCTCCAGAGATGCTGCCTCACCTGCTGAGTTAATCCAGCATTTTGTGCCTCCCCTCGATTTAAACCAGCATCTGCAGTTCTTTCTTACACATATGAATGTTGTTCATTTGTTGTGTGGATACTATGTTTTTGAAAGATGTGAAACTGAATATCTTTTCGTTAGATTTATGTTTTGGTATCAGTTTAAAGCACAAAACATTTTTGTATGATGTACATGTGATGAATGTGCAGTTATTGTCATTTCACTTTACCTATTGCATAAACTCAAATTAAAATTGGAAACATATTATACTTTATTAAAACTGGTTGCATTTTTAAATGCAAGGTGCACATGTATTTACAGTTTGTTTATTTTTGTTGCATGGTCTTTACTGCCGTCCTATGGCATAATTTTTGTACCGTACAAGATTTTCCGTGCATTAAACCCGACTATACTTTGGAAACCTTGAGCGTAAGCTCTAATTTTGCTGAATTCAAAGTTAAAAGTGCACCCTTTATCTCAAATAACTCTGTGTGCTTTTTTTTTATGGTTCACTGATCTAGTTCACATCCTGAGTCATAGTCGTACACCCCAAAACAGGCTCTTTGCCCCTTCATGTCCTTCCTGACCATCGTCACCATCTGTACTAATTCCATTTACCAGTAAGTGGTCTGCTGCATTATTTGTCTTGCAATTCAAGTGCTCATCTAGATATTACTTAAATGTTATAGGAGTACTTGCCTCCAACAACTCCTTGGGCAGTATGTTCCAGATTCCAACCTCCAGGGGAAAACAAAAACCCTCTGTGGACCCCTCTTAACCTCTTACCACTTACCTTTTTGTGTTGTGCTTCCGCATAATTAATATTGTAAGTCTGAGTAGTGTTAAGGAACATGTGGTGAATTGCTGTCGAGTATATTTTAGAATGCAACCACACTGTGTTTCTGGTGTGCCTTGTAGAGTTGGAAAGGCTAGGGATTGGGAAGATGAATCTCGCTCTTCAGTGTTCTCAATCTTTGACTTGGTTTTGTAGCCTCGCTGTTTATATGGTTAATACTGACCAAAGGATTGTCATTGAATAACAAAGATGTTTGGAGTCTCTTGATGAAAAAGTTTGTTGCCTGGTTCATCTATGGCATGATTGGTACTTGCCCAAAGCCCTGATTATGATCCAGAACCTGCTGCTTAAATAGGTAAATTGTTTAATTATCTGAGGACCTGTGAATGAAGTCATGAATGGACATCCTCACCTACTTTAGTTTCAGTATGAAAGTCGATGGTGAAACAGTTGAAGATGTTTGGGTCTAGGACAACATCCTAAGGAACTTACACTATGTCCTGCGGCTGAACAGATTTTCTCCTGAGGTGTCGGGGATGATTGTGAGTGGAGCTAAGCGAGGACTAACCTGTGAGGCTCTGCATACATAACGTGAAAAGGCCTACAATTTTGTAATTTAATCTGATAGTTTGTGTTTTCATGAGGAACAAGAATAGGCCATTCATCCCCTTAGTTTATCAGTAGAATCATACTGATCTATATCTTACCCATTGTTGTTTTATACTTAATATTCTTGCCTAAACCAAATCTATTAATTATTGAATCTATCAGTTTGATATTTGGAATTGACTGCAGCTTTAACATGATTTTGGGAAAGTTCTTGATTTATATTATTCCCTCACTGAATAATTAGCTCCTGACATCCCTCATGAATTCCATTCCAGCTTGGAAAATAATTCACCTTAGAGAACACACTTTAAGAAAGTATTTATGCGACAACCACTTTGCTTTTGGTGTTAAGTCATATATAGGCCAAATTAGATAAATAGTTATTCTCCCCTGCAAAATCTCAGTGAAACAAATAGTTTTTTGCAATTATAATTTTGAGATCATTACTAATAACTTTTATTAATCAAGCGTAATTTTTTGCTAGCCTGGTGAGATCCGAAATTGCATTTTTTAGATTGTTGACCAGATCTCCGAGCTACCCATACCTATCACCATGGTCTGCAGTAATATAACACAGTTGAGGAAAGAAGATGTAGTTTTGGTTGATATATTCATGGTTTGTATAGATTGGTTACTCTACTCTTCTCTTTCTAGCTGGCAACGGGGACTTAGGCTATAATACAATGCCAAACGCAGCAGCTACAGTGCCCTCCATAACGTTTGGGACAAAGACCCATCATTTATTTATTTGCCTCTGTACTACCCAATTTGAGATTTGTAATAGAAAAAAATCACATGTGGTTAAAGAGCACATTAGATTTTATTAAAGGGTATTTTTATACCATGTAGAAATTACAGCGGTGTTTATACATAGTCCCCTGATTTCAGGGCACCATAATGTTTGGGACACCTGGCTTCACAGGCGTTTGTAATTGCTCAGGTGTGTTTAATTGCCTCCTTCATGCAGGTAAAAGGGAGCTCTCAGCACCTAGTCTTTCCGCCAGTCTTTCCATCACCTTTGGAAACTTTTATTGCTGTTTATCAACATGAGGACCAAAGCTGTGCCAATGAAAGTCAGAGAAGCCATTATGAGACTGAGAAACAAGAATAAAACTGTCAGAGACATCAGCCACACCTTTGGCTTACCAAAATCAACTGTTTGGACATCGTTAAGAAGAAAGAGAGCACTGGTGAGCTTACTAATTGCAAATGGACTGGAAGGCCAAGAAAGACCTGCACAGCTGATCACAGAAGAATTCTCTCTATAATGAAGAAAAATCCCAAACACCTATCCGACAGATCAGAAACACTCTTCAGGAGTCATGTGCGGATTTGTCAATGACCACTGTCCACTGAAGACTTCATGAACAGAAATACAGAGGCTACACTGCAACATGCAAACCACTGGTTAGCTGCAAAAATAGGATGGTCGGGTTACAGTTTGCCAAGAAGTACTTAAAAGATCAACTACAGTTGTGGAAAAAGGTCATACGGACAGATGAGACGAAGATTCATTTATATCAGAGTGATGGCAAGAGCAAAGTATGGAGGAGAGAAGGAACTGCCCAAGGTCCCAAAGCATGCCACCTCATCTGTGAAACACGGTGGTGGGGGTATTATGGCCT
Source organism: Raja brachyura (assembly GCA_963514005.1). The sequence goes on along the minus strand of OY740787.1, from coordinate 47,179,204 downwards.
GGGCATGTATGGCTGCTGGAGGTACTGACTCTCTTATCTTCATTGATGATACAACTGCTGATGATAGTAGCATATAGGAAGTGTATAGACGCATCCTATCTGCTCAAGTTCAAACAAATGCCTCAAAACGCATTGGCCGGTGGTTCATTCTACAGCAAGACAATGATCCCAAACAAACTGCTAAAGCAACAAAATAGTTTTTGAAAGCTAAAAAATGGTCAATTCTTGAGTGGCCAAGTCAGTCACCTTATCTGAACTCAATTGAGCATGCCTTTTATATGCTGAAGAGCAAACTGAAGGGGACTAGCCCCCAAAACAAGATTAAGCTAAAGATGGCTGCAATACAGGCCTGGCAGAGCATCACCAGAGAAGACACCCAGCAACTGGTGATGTCAATGAATCGCAGACTTCAAGCAGTCATTGCATGCAAAGGATATGGAACTAAATATTAAACCTGACTACTTTCATTTACATGACATTGCTGTGTCTCAAACATTTTGGTGCCCTGAAATGGGGGGCTATGTATAAACACTGCTGTAATTTCTACATGGTGAAACCAAAAAGTATAAAAATGGCTTTTCTTAAAATCTGACAATGTGCACTTTAACCACATGTAAATAGATGACAGGTCTTTGTCCCAAACATTATTGAGAGCACTGTTAATATACATTTGTGGCGTGAATGCTTTGGACTGTGAAAATGTACAACTACATTTGGCAGCTATATTGGATTAAAAGATAAGTCAAGAGTCAAGAATGTTTTAATGTCATGTGTCCCAGATAGAACAATGACATTCTTACTTGCTGCAGCACAACAGAATATGTAAACATAGTACACTAAACAATATGATAAATGCGAGTGAAAATAAAGTTCAGTGTGTACACACGTACACACACACACACACACTCTTTAAGAGAGAATTGCAGATGCTGGTTCAATTGAAGGTAGACACAAAATGCTGGAGTAACTCAGCGGATGAGGCAGCATCTATGGAGAGAAGGAATTGGCGACATTTCGGCTTGAGACCCTTCTTCAGACTGGAGAAGATCCCTTCTCTCCATAGATGCTGCCTCACCCGCTGAGTTACTCCAGCATTTTGTGTCTACCTATATATGCATATACACACATACTCTCGCACTCTCTCTCACACTCTCTGTAGGGAAGAAGCTGTTCCAGAACCTGGACTTTTCAGGTGCCTGTATCTTCTTCCCGATAGCAGGGGTGAAATGAGTGTGTGGCCAGGATGGTGTGGATCTCTGATGATGCGGGCTGACTTTTTGAGGCAGCGACTCTGACAAATCCCTTCGTCAGAGCTTCAAGTTGCCAAACCAGACAATGATGCAACCAGTCAATATGCTCTCTACTGTACACCTGTAGAAGTTCAGGGAATCCTTTCTCACGTACCGTATCGCCGTAATCTTCTCAGGAAGTAGAGGCGTTGATGTGCTTTTATTTATAATCAGTGTGTTGGGTCCAGGAAAGATCTTTGGAAATATGCATGCCCAGGAATTTGTAAATGTTGACTCTCTCCACCATAGATATAAACAGGACAGGACTGGTCCCTATCACACGGTAGGCCTGGTCCACCTACGTAACCCGTTCCCCAATGCAACATTCCACCACTCACCCGTTCCCCCAATGCAACCCATCTCACCAACGCAATACTGCACCACTCACACAAAGCCCCCAACAGCGCAGACACGGCTCGTTTCCCGTTATCCCCGAGCACTACCCCCACTCCTCTTCACCCTGCCTCTTCTTGCCCTTCTCCTTCTACCCTCGCCTAAGCCCTCCCTCACCTCTCCCTGCCTCCCGCTCCTTGCACCTACCCTCGGTCCCTCCCTCCCTCCATAACTCCTCTCCCCTCCCTACCCCCTCCTATCCCTCTATCCCCCACTCCTCACCTCTTATTCCTCTATCCCCCAATCCTCACCTCCCCCTATCCCCCCCACTATCCCTCCTGACCTCCCACACTGCCCTCCTCTCAGAGCTTCCGTGGATTTTGAAGAAACAGCAGCAAAGAGAAGCAGGAAAAAGCACTGATTGGCTCTAGCCCGAGTGGGAGGAGAGTTAGAAGTGAGCCAGAGGGGGAAAACAGTTTAAAAAGAGTGGCAAAACACAGACAGACTTAATTCAGTGCTTCCATGGATTTTGAAGAAACAGCAGCAAAGAGAAGCAGGAAATAGCACTGATTGGCTCGAGCCCGAGTGGGAGGAGAGTTAGAAGTGGGTCAGAGGAGGAAAACAGTTTAAAACTGAGGAATTTGGTTTGTAAATTGGTAAATTAGGCAATTTATGAGTCAATATAAGCAAGACTGCTCTTAGGGAGCGGCCTTGTGTAAAGTGTGAGTCTAAGGAGAGGAGGCTACGCATAAAGCTTGAGAGGACGGAACGCGGTGAACAAATGTCGGGGCAGATGAGACAGTGTGAGGCTTGCAGAATGTGGGAGCCCAAGGACACGGATGGAGCCTCTGGCTGCTACAACTGTGGCAAGTGTGTCCAGCTTCAGCTCGTGAAGGACCGTGTTAGGGCACTGGACAAGCGGCTGGATGACCTCGGGGGCCATCTGGGAAAACAAGAGTTTCCTGGACAGGACCTACAGTGAGGTAGTCACGCCGAGGATACGGGAAGAACAAAGGTGTGTGACGGAGAGAAAGGGTGGAAATCGTGGAGTGCAGAAGTCCCAGGAGGCTGTGCCTAATGAAAACAGGTACGCCTTCTTGGGAACTGGGGGAGACGCTGCTTCCAGTCCGAGCGGCGGACACGTCAGTGGCTCCAATCCTGGAGATGGGACTCGACCGGCGAGACTGACGTCGGGCAGAGCCCTAGTGGTGGGTGACTCCATTGTCCAAGGAGCGGACAGGAGATTTTGTGGCGGCAGATGAGATGCGAGGATGGTCTATTGCCTCCCTGGTGCCAGGGTTCAGGATGTCACGAGCCAAATTCAGAACATCCTCGAGAGAGAAGGTGAACAACCAACAGTAGTTGTGCACAAGGGCACAAACGACATCGGGAAGAAGAGGAAGGAGGTTCTCCAACATGAGTTCAGAGAGTTGGGAAGAAGACTGAAATGCCGGACCTCTAGGGTGGTTATCTCTGGATTGCTTCCAGTACCTCGTGCTAGTGAGGGCAGGAACAGGGAGATAGGGGATCTGAATGTGTGGCTGAGGGGCTGGAGCAGGGAGAAAGAATTTAGATTTATAGATCACTGGGATCTCTTCTGGGATAGGGGTGAACTGTATAAAAGGGACGGGTTACACCTAAACTGGAGGAGGACCGACATTCTGGCAGGCAGGTTTGCTAGGGTGACATGTGTGGGTTTAAACTAAATAGTGGGGGGGAGGGATTGACAAATTGGGAGTATAAAGGTGGAGTTGAAGGCGAAGTGACTACAGGAAAAATTATAAAAGATTCTTGAATTAATGCGAAGGAAAGCTCGAGAATGGACAACAGAGTAAGATCAGGGCTAATTGCGAGGGGGGAAGTGAATACGGATTTCAAAGTACTGTATATGAATGCGCGAAGTATAAGGAATAAAGTGGACGAGCTTGAGGCTCAGTTAGAAACGGGCAGCTATGATGTTGTGGGAATTACTGAGACATGGCTGCAAGAGGGCCAGGGCTGGGAACTGAATATTCAAGGCTATACCTCCAATTGAAAAGACAGACAGGTGGGCAGAGGGGGTGGGGTTGCCCTGTTGGTGAGGAATGAAACTCAGTCCCTTGCAAGGGGTGACATTGAAACAGGAGATGTGGAGTCCGTATGGATAGAACTAAGGAATTGTAAGCGTAAAAAGACCCTAATGGGACTAATCTACAGGCCCCCAAACAGTAGCCTGGACATAGGGTGCAAATTGAATCAGGAGTTAAAATTGGCATGTAGCAAAAGTAATGCTGTGTTTGTAATGGGAGATTTCAACATGCAGGTAGACTGGGAAAATCATGTTGGTACTGGACCCCAAGAAAGGGACTTTGCAGAGTGCCTTCGTGAAGAATTCTTAGAACAGCTTGTATTGGAGCCTACCAGAGAGAAGGCTATTCTGGATTTAGTGTTATGTAATGAACCGGATTTGATAAAGGACCTCGATGTTAATGAGCCATTAGGAGGTAGTGACCACAACATGGTCAGGTTTAATCCACAATTGGAGAGGGGGAAGGATAGATCGGAGGTGTCAGTGTTGCAGTTGAATAAAGGCGACTATGGTGCCATGAGGGAGGAGCTGGCCAAAGTTGATTGGAAAGATACACTAGCAGGGATGACAGTTGGACAAAAATGGCAGGTATTTCTAGGAATAACACAGAAGGTGCAGGATCAGTTCATTCCTAGGAGGGAGAAAGATTCCAAGGAGATAAAGGGCGACCATGGCTGACAAGGGACGTTAGGGACAGTATAAAAATTAAAGCGAAGAAGTACGACGTAGCAAAGATAAGCGGAAAGCAAGAGGATTGGGTAATGTTTAAAGAACAACAGATGATAACCAAAAAGACAATACGGGGAGAAAAGATGAGGTACGAAGTAAGCTAGCCAAGAGTATAAAGCAGGATTGTAAAAGCTTATTTAGGTGTGTGAAGAGGAAAAAATTAGTTAAGACCAAAGTTGGACCCTTGAAGACCAAAAAAGGTGAATTTATTATGGGGAACAAAGAAATGGCGAATGAGTTGAACAGGTGCTTTGGATCTGTCTTCACTAAGGAGGACACAAACAATCTTCCGGATATAGTAGTGGCCAGAGGATCTGGGGTGACGGAGGAACTGAAGGAAATCCACATTAGGCAGGAAATAGTTTTGGATAGACAGATGGGACTGAAGGCTGATAAATCCCCAGGGCCTGATGGTCTGGATCCCAGGGTACTTAAGGAAGTGGCTCTAGAAATCGTGGATGCATTGGTGATAATTTTCCAATGTTCTATAGACTCAAGATCAGTTCCTGTGGATTGGAGGGCAGCTATTGTTATCCCACTTTTTAAGAAAGGTGGGAGAGAGAAAAGAGGGAATTATAGAACAGTTAGCCTGACATAACCCTGACATGGGTTGGGGAAGATGCTGGAATCAATTATAAAAGATGAGATAGCCGAACATTTGGATAGCAATAACAGGATCGGTCCGAGTCAGCATGGATTTACGAAGGAGCTTGACTAATCTTCTGGAATTTTTTGAAGATGTAACTAGGAAAATGGACAAGGGAGAGCCAGTGGATGTAGTGTACCTGGTCTTTCAGAAAGTATTTGATAAGGTCACTCATAGGAGATTAGTGGGCAAAATTAGGGCACATGGTATTGGGGATAGAGTGCTGACATGGATAGAGAAGTGGTTGGCAGACAGGAAACAAAGAGTAGGGATTAATGGGTCCTTTTCAGAATGGCAGGCAGTGACTAGTGGGGTACCGCAAGGCTCGGTGCTGGGACCGCAGCTATTTATAATATACATCAATGATTTGGATGAAGGGATTCAAAGTAACATTAGCAAATTTGCAGATGATACGAAGCTGGGTGGCAGTGTGAACTGTGAGGAGGATGCTATGAGAATGCAGGGTGACTTGGACAGGTTGGGGGAGTGGGCAGATGCAAGACTACTGCGGAGGAAAATATGTTGAAAACAAAGGCTGCTGTGGTGAGAGATAAAGACCAGAGGAGTTTTACCTTTACTGTTCCCAGGAAGAGAGGGGATGAGAGCCGACTCGTAGAAATCGATGAGATGCAGCTGAAGGTTTTGTCAATTGTAGAGAGTGGAAATCATAGGTCAGGAAGATATCTCGACCTGTATAGAAAATCTACACATTGGAACTACGAAAGAAGCTGAAAAACTAGGAAAAGGTATGGATTCGGAGGCAGAGGGGGAAGAAGTATTGTTGTTATCTGAGAGATGTAGGTTTGTAAAGTATGTTTATCACTAGCTGTGAGGAGGATGCTATGAGGATGCAGGGTGACGAACAGGTTGGGTGAGTGGGCGGATGCATGGCAGATGCAGTTTAATGTGGATAAATGTGAGGTTATCCACTTTGGTAGTAAAAACAGGAAGGCAGATTAAATGGCGTCAAGTTGGGAAAAGGGGAAGCTCAACGGGATCTGGGGGGTCCTTGTTCATCAGTTGATGAAAGTAAGCATGCAGGTACAGCAGGCAGTGAAGAAAGTGAATGGCATGTTGGCATTTATAACAAGAGAAATTGAATATAGGAGCAAAGAGATCGTTCTGCAGTTGTACAGAGCCCTAGTGAGACCACACCTGGAGTATTGTACGCAGATTTGGTTCCCTACTTTGTGGAAGGACATTCTTGCTATTGAGTGAGTGCAGCATAGGTTTACATGGTAAATTCCCGGGATTGCGGGACTGTCATATGCTGAGAGAATGGAGCAGCTGGGCTTGTATACTCTGGAGTTTAGAAGGATGAGAGGGGATCTCATTGAAACATATAAGATTGTTAAGGGTTTGGACACGCTAGAGGCAGGAAACATGTTCCCAATGTTGGGGGATTCCAGAACCAGGGGCCACTGTTTAAGAATAAGGAGTAAGCCATTTAGAACGGAGACGAGGAAACAATTTTTCTCACAGAGAGTGATGAGTCTGTGGAATTCTCTGCCTCGGAGGGCGGTGGAGGCAGGTTCTCCGGATGCTTTCAAGAGAGAGCTCTTAAAAATAGTGGAGTCGGAGGATATGGGGAGAAGGCAGGAACGGGGTGCTGATTGGGGATGATCAGCCATGATCACATTGAATGGCGGTGCTGGCTCGAAGGGCCGAATGGCCTACTCCTGAATCTATTGTATATTGCCTCTCCATTCCCCCCCACCTCTCTATTCCCCCTCCTTCCCCACCTCCCCCACTTTCCCCCTCTACCCTTTTCTTTCCCCTCTCCTCCTCCCCTCCCCCAATTCCTCCCTCCCTCTCCTTTACCCTACCCTCAGTTACTCCCTCACTCCATCCATCCATAAAAAGCAGCATCTGCAGTTCCTTCCTCCACGGGTCATTCATTGTTAGCTGTGGTTTAGATCCTGTTAGGCCTGCCTGCCTGCTCGTTGCTGCTGTGGCGGGGGTGGAGTCTGTGTTCATCACAGTGGGCACCATGAGTTTCGATGAGCTGGTGGAGAAGATCTCCGAGAAAGCCGTGAGGGCGAGTTACAGCGGCGGCGGAGGAGACAAATCCGCGGGGACAGGTAGATGGGACCGCGATTGCCGCAGATGGCGGGCGGGGGAGAGTGATGAGGGAGAGAGAGAGACGGGACCAGGGCCTCCACTGGAACCTCAACTGAAACCCCCCCCCCCCCCCGCGGCCGCCGCCAGTGGGGGTGGAGATAATAGACAAGTTACTGTAACACGGGGGAGAGGAGTTTGTGAGTGAGGCGGGACAGGCCGCCACCGGTGGGGCAGGAAGGGGCGTCGCCAACCCGGCCGTGGCATTGACTGACAAGAGAGGAGACCAATCTGCGTGGCGCTGGCTGAAGGAATCTGCGCAAACGCGTTTTTTAAGATTTTTAAACCTTTTAAAACTTTTACAATGTACCACCGATCGGAACGAAACTTGTTGCAATCGCAGCACAGGAGAACCAATGGTATACAGGTAACCTGGCGAAAAATAGTAGCGCTATCGCATACCATTTTTGTGCAAATAGAAAAACCCAGCAAACCGGAAGAGCACAAGATCAGAGTTTTAGTTATGTATGGATGGATGGATAGATAGATAGATAGATTGTGGGTCCTCATCTTTCCTCTTCCGAAGTCCACAATCAGTTCATTGGTTTTACTGATATTGAGAGCCAGGTTGTTGTGCTGGCATCATTTGGTCAATCGGTCGATCTCCCTTCTATACTCTGACTCATCACCATCTGTAATTCGTCCAACAACGGTGGTGTCGTCGGCAAACTTGAAGATGGAGTTCGCACCATGTCTGGTTACACAGTCATGAGTTTAGAGTGAGTAGAGCAGGGGGCTAAGCACGCAACCGTGAGGTGCTCCTGTACTGATTGTTAATGAAGAGGTATTTCTGCCAATTCGAACAGACTGTGGTCTGTGGTTGAGGAAGTCGAGAATCCAATGGCAGAGGGATGCGCAGAGACCCAGTTCCGTGAGCTTGATAACCAGCTTTTTTTTCCTTTTTTGTATCAAAAATAATTTATTTAATTACTATCACGATGCAAAACAGATCCTGGTGACACACCCACCACCATATTACATAATCACCAAATTATTCAGACACTAAATTTCCATACAACTATGTTATAATCCTTACAATATACTAAAGAACTACTGTACAATTATGGCCCTCTCTAACACCACAGGGGCGCAGATGTGACCCCAATAAAGGGGCAAGCACTTGGCTTGGGCAAAGCCCTCTTCCACCTGGCGCTGTGACTCATGGAAGGCCAGCTTGGCCAGGCCTTGGAGCAACTCGACCAGGACATCTTCGGCCCTACCCACTCCCTAGATTCCTTCACCAGTCCTTCGGTCGCTACAGCAGAGCCGCTCCTCCCCCTACGGACCCCAGGTGCGGTGGCAGTGCTCCTTGCCCTCCAGACCTTGGCTACAAGGAGCGCTCTATTGGTCCCTCAACAGGAACGACACTGCTCTTGTTCTTGGCATTCATCTCCAGGTTGTCCAAGAAGGACCTGAGTTGACGCCAGTCGTTCCCCTTCACCCCCTGCACCTTGCCCCTCCTCCTCCTTTTGAGGATGAGGTTCAACAAGCTGGAGAGCCCATGTAAGTTTGGCCACCGGAGGGAGGCCAGTCTGGGCCGATGTTGGGCTCCTTCGGTGGCCACGATCAACTCGCGGATTTCCTCCACTGGAATAAGTGGAGTGGCATCAGGGGAAGCGAGACAATCCATTGACTCATTGTCCGAGGAGTCCCCTTCCACCTACTCACTGCAAATGGAGTCACCATCCCCGGACACACCCTTGGTGTTCAATACTCCTGCCCCACCCTGTGCACTGGTTGCCTCTGGCAGAGGAGCCTTCCCCGGATGTACCCAGGCAGTGGGGGCATCTATCCCTTCCCCAGTTGGGCCCAGAGTGGACTCTGGTGCACCAGACTCGGGTAGTCCCTCAGGGCCCAGGTCCTGTGGGTTGCTCCTTGGGCTTCCTCGGGTGCCTGATGCGGGTCTCCCTCACCAACAGAAATCTCCCCCCTGCTCCATATCACCCGAGTGGTCCCCATCGCCACCCTCCCCAGAATCCCCTCCAGGGCATGGGACCGGGGTCCAAACCAGAGGGCGGGAGTCTTCCTCCACCACAGTACTCCCCTCCCCCCGGAGGAATCTCATTTGTCCCCCTTCCGCTCCTCCCTAGAGAGATTCCTCCTCTTTTTCGATGCGGAGGAGCTCAGAGACTCTGGGGTCGCCTGAGCAACCTTCGTCTGCGGCACCCCCTCCTCCCGCCCGATCCCCTCCGCCCTCGGTTGAAATATGGGGCTTGCGGACTCCCTAACGGGAGGTGACGGAATGGGTAGAACGTTCTTGTCTCCGGGGGTTTTGTTCCCCATGTTTTTCACCTTTCTCCCATTCTTTTCACCCTCCCCACCCATGCTCTGCACAACCCCAGGCAGCCGTGCAGTCCTACCCGGTTCATCCCGGGGAGGTGCTACTTGCCCCTCCCAGGGGGGGCAAGTAGCACCTTATCCCTTGCTCGAAAGACGAGTTCCTCATGGGGACCCGGGCCCCAAGAGGAGCAGCTGAAGCAATCGCCTTTGCATTGCTCCCGGAAGGCCCCGATCCCCCAGAATACTGACGTGCATGGTATCAGGAGTTGCAATTTAAGCAAAGCACTTAAACAAAGTGCCAGACGTACACAGACAGTCCAAATGGCACGAGGCCAAGTCCACACACAAAAACAAAATGGACCAGTTTGAGGTAAAGAGCCAATTGGTGTCGCCTCGAACGTTAATAAGGGTAGCTCCCCTGAAAACTACTGCGTCACCACCTCTTCGCCAAGTTATCCAGCCCCCAGTTCGCCTAGACGCTGCTGTTGGACTGTTTGAACCGCGGGGTTCACAGGACACGGAGCCGGGGCCAAACATCGCCCGGCGTGGCTTAATGGCCACAGGATAATGGCCACCATCGCCCGCCGGGGGCTTTAACATGGGAGCCCCAGTTCGCCTAGACGCTGCAGTTGGACTGCTGGACCGCGGGTGAAGAACAAAGGGAAGAGATAAGACTTTGCCTTCCGTCACAGTGAGGAGGTGTTGGAGACTCACTGTGATGGATGTTAGTGTAAACTGTGTTAAGTGTGGGTCTGGGGTTGTTTTATAATGTAAAACAAAAACTCTAGAAAATGCAATTTTGTTAAAAACTTGTTTGAATGACAATAAATAGCATTCTATTCTATTCTATCTCTGTTCTCCTGCGTTCCCTGGCGAGCTGCTGACCTTCGCAGACAATCCCAGCTGGCGTTCGCTGCTCCTGCAGCAAAGAAAGGGCTTTGCCTGCAGTCTCTGTTGTTGGAAGCTTCCTACATTCGCCGGTCTTGCCGAGAGAAAGGAGGCTCCAGGTTACCAAAGGCTGCAGAAGGAGGTCGGCCCGGTCAGCACCGACGTGGCAGTAAGGGCGGGTTATTCTAGTCGCAGGTGTCAAAGTCCAGAAAGTTTTACTCCCCCTTTTGGAGTGCCACAGTTTCCTGGCAGGTTGCCAGCAACAGTAGTGGGAGCTGCGCAATTTGCTGATAATACTGCTCGCAGTCCCAAAACACACAGAAACTTTAAAACAAATCTCTGCAGTGTCGTAACGATACTCAAGGATGTTTACACGTACCGCTGTACCTCCTCTGAATTCCAAAATGATGTTTAAACGCACTCGTTTTTGTGTTTGGACGGGAACTCCGCAACACACCTCCAGTAACAAACTTGGAGGGGATGATGGTATTGAACGCCGAGCTGTAGCCTATAACCAACAGCCTGACGTAAGTGTTTTTATTGTCCAAGTGGTCCAGTGCAGAGTGGAGAGCCAGTGAGATTGTATCCTCCGTTGACCTGTTGTGACGGTAGGCGAACTGTAATGGGTCGAGGTTCTTGTTGAGGTAGGAGTGGATATGCACCACAACCAACCCCTCAAAGCACTTCATCACCACGTTCGTTAGTGCCACTGATCGATAGTCGTTGAGGCACACCCTCTTAAAGCAGATGGGAACAGACCTCAATAATGAGAGGTTGAAAATGTTCACAAAATGTTCGCAAAATCTCCAGCCAGTTGGTCTGCACAGGTTTTAAGAACTCAACTGGGTATGCCATCAGGACCAGGCGCTTTCCGGGGGTTCACCACCCCCCCCCCCCCCCCCAAAGGATCTTCTGACTAGTCCCTGTGACTGTAATACCATGTATGGGGGCTTGGGAAGGCACATCAGCGTTCTACGTATCAAAGCATGCGTCAGGGAATTATGCTTCGCAGTCACTTGAACTGCCTCCTGATTTTGCCTTATAAGAGGTGATGGCATTCAAATCCTGCCACAGTTGCCCCATCCTCCAGCTTTGAGCGGATGTCCCTTTTGGCCATTTTGATGGCCTTGTCAAGGTCGTATCTGGACTTCTTATAGACATCTGCGTCACCAGACCTGAATACCCAGGATCTGGTCTTCAGAAGAATGCGGACATCCTGGTTCATCCAAAGCTTCTGGTTAGGAAACACTCGGATGGTTTTTGTAGGACCACAGTCCTCCACACATATCCTGATGAAGTCTGTAACGACTGTGGCAAATTCATTCAGGTTCGTTGCTGAGTCCTTGAACATTGCCCAGTCTACTGACTCCAAGCAGTCCGTAGTTCTTCTGCCTCCCCAGACCAACTCTGTGCAGTCCTCACCTCTGGGGGTGCAACATGAAATGGTTTGATTTTTTGGCCTAATGCTAAATTTATCTGCATATTCCAGGACTGTTGAAGTTAATTAAGTTGTTTATAGTCTTTTATTAAGTATAGATGTTCCATGGTTTCCAAACATACAATTTTCATTTTTTTATGTTTTATGTTATGATGCCATTGGCACTTTGGGATTACATGTCTTTGATTTTAGAATCTACGCTCCATTGTAATAAATAGGGTGCTACCGTCTGCCTTTTGGTATACACCAGTATGAAAACACCCACCAGCCTTTCCAGTTGAGAAATTGTTACCTTATTATTGAAAAATTGAGAAATTGCTACCTTGTTATTAAAATATATATTTTTTGTTTTCTTTCCCTACAGGAATGAGATGGAGAGACAGTTCCTAGAGTTGCTACAGTTTAATATTAATGTTCCTGCTAGTGTTTATGCCAAATATTACTTTGATCTGCGCTCTCTGGCAGATGATAACAATATGAACTTCCCCTTGGAACCACTCAGCAAAGAGCGAGCACAGAAACTGGAGGTAAAGATTGTCAGAAAAACCTAATGCACTATCCATTTACGGAACATGTATTTGACCAAGGGTCATCCTGATATGTTTTATACCCACAGTACCCCACAAATGACAATGAGATAACCAATATGATAATTGGAAACAAAACAGCTTTTGGTTTGGAGATATGTGTTGAACCTACCGAATTTCTCTTTGAAAAGAGTCCTGGAATTTAAAAAAATCATCTAGGATAATAGATTATGCCTGTTTGATGTTTTGTCCGAAGGCTGGCTGCCCCTTAATTAGACAATGATGTCAGTCCAACTTGTGTTCCAATTCCTGATATTGACCTTGAGTCAGGAGGGTCAGGAATGCGACCAATCTTATTCTTAAGTGTGAACAGGCTTGTCTAATTGGGTGTTGCCAATAACATCAACAAGCATGTAACAAAGATATATGGATAAACTGGAATTGTGTTTCAAGTGAATCCACCTACCTATGCCTTACCCCATACACTATTGAATCACTTGGCACTTTCTCCTGTCGGCAGTAATTTAAGTGATTATCAAGATTTGCAAGTGTATCTTTCGTTCTTAAAATTATACACTATTGGTGACCCAATCTCTTGATACATTTTCTTAATTATTGCAAGTACTGGTTTTGAAAATTGCAGACCAGTCATTTTATTGTGTATGCAAGCGAAAGTAAAGCTATTGAAAACATGGTTATGCACTGCTCATTTCCGTTAACAATACCTTAGCCAATGAACCAGTCCATACCTGGATGCAGTGAGACCTGGGGGGGGGGGGGGGGGGTTGGAGATTCAAGCATGGGCAGATCAGTGGCAGATAACATTTTTGCCATGCATGACCAAGAAATCATCATCTATAACAAGTGAGTTTAACCACTTTGACATTCAACATCCTTCAGGTCCCCCACCATCAACATTCTTGTTGCCATCAATCAGAAATTTAACAATAATTGGTTACAGGCCTTAAAACCTGACTCCTGGACATCATCATAAGCTAAGTACCTTGGCAGGTGGTTCGCCCTACTCCCCAGAGTTCCTCTCCTTTACCCAACTCCCCAAAGTCCAAAACTGCATCTCACTGAATGGTATGCACAAGGGCTGGAGAGCAATCCGAACGTGTTCCAAACCCATGTTTTTTGTATTCACTTGCATGAGGTGTTCTTGGATGAAGTCCCAAAGGCAACACAATGTCCAACAAATTGTTTTGTTGCAGGGGTTGTTACCATGTTGTTGCTTACTGCCTTGAGAGAGACACTGCATAGTGAGGGTAGGTTGGAAGAAAATACAAGTAACCTGTAATGTGTTCGTAGAAAACCATCCATATTGTAATTTTTCTGTAATACAAAGCCTCATAATATTCAAGTTGAAAAAATATTGACAAAATTGATCAATATAAACTTCGATGAGGGTGACTTTTTATCTGTCTCATACGTTTTGGTAATGATTTGTGAATTCTGTCTGAGGTGATTTTTGTTACCCTAACTGCTTATGTGGGAATCACCTGCACTTGAAAATAATGATTGATGCAAGGAAAACAAAAATGGACAGGTTTAGTAGTCGAGAATCAAGACTGTTTAATTGCCATACGTACGGAAACAGAACAATGAACTTAATTGCAGAAAATTAATAGTGGATTTATTCTTTTTTTAATATTTCCTTGCAGGCAATCTCCAGGTTGTGTGAGGACAAATATAAGGACATGGGCAAAGCTGCTATAAGACGAACACTCAGTGCTGACAATTTGATAGGAATTAATCGTTCTACTGCTATCCTGTCGTAGGCCAGATACTTTTCCATCAGCGTGTAATGTACCAGCAAAGACAGTGTCTTCCAATTGGGCAACTGAATCCTCCTCCAACTAAAATCAAGTTGCAGCTCCTGGCCTTTAAAGAGCACACTTCAGAGATTAACGATCGCTGCCTCGCTGCAAAACCTTTCTCAGAGAAGAAGGGAAAAAAATGTTTTGACACTACACTGACACAGAGATGTATGGCCTGCAGTGTGGAGAATGTTATGCTTACTGTGTAGGCCTGTAACTGAGGTGTACCTCAAGCTTTTATTTTGTGCTAATTTTAAGAAATAACACCCAAAAGAAATTAGAATCATGTAACGTGAACTCTACAGGTAGGTTAAAAGAACAATAGCTCTCACGGAAGTAAAGAGGGTCAGAATAGGGGAAAACTACTGACTCTGTAAGGTGCAAAAATCTCTGTTAAGCATAGGATGGACTTAAACAGGGTGTAGGCATAAACAATTCTGTGGTGAATGCTTAAAAACTGTTTTTTTACCTTCCCCATCCTACCCTCCCCAACCACCAATGTTTTTCCCCTGTGCTGTTTGGAGGGTATTGACATTATTTCCTACCAGGTTGGGAAACTAAAAACTTGCATTTTTCTAAAGCCTTTCACAGTAAAACATGCCACAGCATTATTCAGCTATATTTGGCACTGAGACACATAGGAGAGGTGATCAGAAGCCTCAAAGGAAAGTTTTAAAGAGAGTCTTGGAGAGAGAGAGAGAGAGAGAGAGGTGAAGTCATTAAAGGGAGGACATCCCTCCCTTAAGAGTCTGGAGGACTTAAATATCTCTTTATTCCTATCCTGCCCAACTGCCTAACGCTTGCCACTTTTTAATTGGTGTCCAAATTAAAAAACTGGAGAAACAAAGATGCTAAAACCATTCAGCAGGCCAGTCAGTAAGCAAACAAAGTTAACATTTCTAGCCGTGACCTATTATTCATGTGTATGTTGGTTCAGACGGTCTTACCTCAAACACACGGTTCTTGTGTTATAATCAACCTGAAATAAAACTCTGATGCCCTGCTGGAATAGAATTCCCAAAGAAGTGACTGGATTTGAAGACACTGTTTTCAGCCCATGCACAACCTATTCAGCTGCTGAAAGCACCAATTTCCTGGTTCAATGCCCTTCTTCTGTTCGTGGGTAGTACATGTCATCAATTGCAATCCAATTAAGACCCTGCGACATTCTCCGGGGAGATGCAACCGTACACACATGGTATGACTGGTAAATTGCAGAGAGATTTTCAGCATAGTAACTTTAAACCTTTCTGATCTATGCTGGTATTAATTCCCAGACAAGATCCTTCCATCTTGTTCATCATTTCAAAAGATACCATGCCCCCCATGCTTCCTCTTAAATAAATTAGTGCTATTGACTTCAATCATTTAATACAGTGGAACGCTCTAAATTCTCTCAATTCTGTAGCCTTGTTTTGTATAAGTGAAATCATCCCTGCACCAAATCTGTACCGGATATTAATGCTATACATTAACTTTTATTTTGGCAGAGCAACATCTTTATTACAGTTTACTAATGAAACAATGTTTCACGCAGCTAAATAGTCACTTTATCCAGTACAATCCCTTCACTTGCAATAAGTAAACTGTTAAACTCACTGTCGGTGTTTAACTGTGTTTTGAACTCGGCATATTCTTTTATCAAAACAAACTTAATTTGGTTTTATTTTCAGTTCCATTGTACAATTCGCAGTATCTTGAAGTAGTCAAATTGGAAACGTGGAATATTTGCCTGGGTAAGACATGAAGCAGTGGTCTTGTTTAAAGGAAGGGGATTTGATAAGGAACTACATCACTGATTTTTCACAGGTAAATCATAGAAATGTGGGTGAAAATTTAATTGCCAAAGTCCACTTAATACAAATGAGAATATTTATTCACCAAAAACTAGAGCCCCTGGTAATAAAGTATTGAAATATAGCAGGGTACACAAAAGGCTGGAGAAACTCAGCGGGTGCAGCAGCATCTAAGGAGCGAAGGAGACGTTTCGGGTTGAGACCCTTCTTCTTCTATTGAAATATAGCACCTGTTTTACGTAATAAAAAGGAACTTCAGATGCTGGTTTATACCAAAGATAGACACAAAATATTGACGTAACTCAGCAGATCAGGCAGCCTCTGGAAAAAATGGATAGATGACATTTCGGGTCAGAGCCCTTCTTCAGACACAAAATGCTGGAGTAACTCAGCAGGTCAGGCAGCATCTCTGGAGAAAATGGAGAGGTGACGTTCCAAGAGGGGGTCCGACCCAAAACGTTACCTATCCATTTTCTCCAGAGATGCTGCCTGACCCGCTGAGTTATTCTGCAATTTTGTGTCTTATCATTAGTTTTTTACAGCTGGTTTCCCACCAGATTAATTCCTATAAGGCCTGGGTTTTGTGCAGCCTTTATAAATAAATTATATCCCTTGTGCCCAGAGCTCTCTCCAGATCAAGACTCGAAAACTGCAGAAGCAGCTACCACAATGATCCAGACTTCAACTAATGATCTGTGTCCTTTACCTTTCAACCCAGAGATTAAATGATTTTTTGTCGTCATTCTTAAACAACATTTTTTTTGTCATCTTAAGCCAGAAACCATTAAAATATGTACACTTCCACAGACATTTTGATCTTTAGTGTTTTTAAAACATAAGGAAGGGTGAGAGTTTGCAACATAAAAGAGCATTACAACCATAGAGGAAAAAAATAGTATTTTCAATGTGAGATATCAATGATATTTCTTTGTGCGGGTAATTCCCTTAAATAGTTCTTCAGCAGAATCCATAAAATAGGCATTTAATTCAAGAAGGAATTAAGTGGATTTGTGTAGCTGCAGTAAGATTAATTTGGCCAGGGACGGTAAACAGTAGCTCCCCTATTTTTGGTCCCAAACCCAACTGCGTATTCAATTTGTGAAAACATTGAGGACATGAAAGCAAGTACTGATTGGTGCAATCAAATAAACAAAGGCTCTGTCCACTGAAACTAACAGTTGCTGCAGTACAATGAATTGTAAATACTTCATCTCTATACACAGAAATGTTGTCTATAGAGAAGCCCTTCAACTAATTAAATCAACATCTTCAAGTAACAATTAAAGCAAATGTGTATCCACCTCAATGTGAGACAAACACACTGAACTATTCTGTGAACAGGGCTGATATACTGGATGTGTGTATAGTGCAGATAACCAACTAATGATGTACTTTGCAGCCTTGAGAAATAACTCTAGGTTCCCTGAGTAACTGGGAAATAATGTTTGCAGAATTCATAGTAAATAAACAGCTGATTGCTGCTGTGAAGTATTATGCAGTTCCATCAGCGAATTGAAATGTGCAGGATATTAACCCCAGTTTCAGACCAATCTGCTCAGTTGTCCTCTCTCCATGAAGTAGCTATTATGGAATATTGATGGGAAGTAGTTTTGGTTGTAACACTGCAATCAAAGCTGAAGGAATATTGCAGAAATACTCCATTAGAAAGGTGATCTATTCCAAAGGGATGGGAGGGCATCTCACCTTTGCCCAGACAGTTAGGCATTTATTTCCTGATTAGACATCAGTAGATTCCTCTGTAACATACCCCTGAGTTGAAGCCTATGGATAAATGCTGCTTTAAGGCAATCCACAAATTATTATTATTCAGCTACTTGCATTAATATATTTTTTGGTTTTATCAATGGGGTTGATTTGGCAGATAAAACTCCAGTTTGCATTTACATAGAACAATATCCGAAGGTGCTTAACAGTAAGATTACGTATTAAAATTTGACATCAAGCCACGTGGAGACATTTTGGGAAGATGAAGCTTGGTGGAAGAGGTAGGTCCTATGGAGCCTCATTAGGGAATGGGCCACAATGGAGGAGAGCTGAGGAAATACTTTATATCTGCATGGAAAGCTTCAATAATGGAAAAGACAACATTTTTTGTGTGAAATTTAGTTGATCAAACATAATAAGGGAGGGGGAAGAACATTTCTGCTATCTTGAGATACATCTTTTCATCCTCCATTTACCAGCACTCGAAAATATGACTAGTATTTTAGCTAATGATTAAACCAGAGATTGAAATGTTGGTCGACGGCATGTTTACTTTCTGTGTTCTTTCCAGAAACTGAGCCAATGTCTGACTGAGCACGTTTAACATCTTTCTTGCATACTATTTATTTTAAGCTTATTTGATAAGGATTACTTTGTTAGTACTTTATTAATTTTGATAGCTGTGCCTTCATCCAGGACACCAGTGAACATGAGGAATGTAAATCCTTGTGTCTGCATTAACCCTTGTAAAATAATATTTAATATATTAGAGAAAGCAGATTTATTAACAAATAAATTCTGCACAAACAATTTTATTGATGCGTAACATGGCATATCTTGCACCCTTATCACTTGTGTGGTTAGAAACTGCTTTTTTTTGGGGTGTTTTGCTTGTTGATTTTGTAAAAGGCTTGGGAATCCTGCCACTAAGATGCTGTGAGAAACATTTTGTATAACATTGACTGTTCTAGAAGCAGAATAGATTGAAAAAATCTGAGACCCTGTGATTTTCATAGTCAGGAGTTCCTATCACTTGAGGGCAGCTGAATTTCAAGCTAACTTCAATCTTTGCTGATATATTTTTGCCTTATTTTCGATACAAGTTACTAGATCGACTACTGGCTTGCAGAATTTGCAGTCATCATTTTCTTTGCAGGTTTACACAATGGTGATGCAAATCTGTTTTCAGCTTGATTCCTATCCATTGCAGCGGTACTCCATTTATGCCTCACCCAGATGACATTTTGCCCTCTAAATGTCTCAACACTGCATAATTGTGAGGATTTTGCAACCCAACACCCAATTCATTTAGCCAAAGGGCGGTTAGCAAGGAGCAATAAATGCTGGCCCGCCAACTATTATCCAAAAACAGAAAAATGTTTATATCAAAGAAATTGAAGTTGTCTTTGCGCATTCTGCACTTGACAAAAGCCCAGATTCACCATTCCAGTTAGTAGTTTAGAAAAGAGTCGAGATTTTAAAATAATTTTCACTTATCTCAAATATTTGTATAACTGTTAAAAATGTTGGAATATCTTTTAAAACTTAAATTTAATATCTTCTGGGTGTTCAGAGCTGTGGCTTGGGATTTTTGGAATGCTAGCAATCTCTAAATGAAAAAGTAGTGCCATAAGGTTCTAATTGAGATCTATGGGCTCTGTTTATGCTTGCGTACGATATCTGTTTACCTGCACGACTATTGGAGAGGATGTGGTGAGATAAAGATGGATGGTATATTTTTTAAAATCCTTTATAATCCTCTCAATGCTGGAATCTCCAAACATTGCAAAATCCAGAATTCTGGAGAGTATAAAATACAGGTCCAGAGTTTTAACAACTGACTGTGAATAATGATAATTTATCAAAATTACATTTACAAAGGGCTGGCTATGCAATCCAAAATAATTTTAGCCACACAAAAACAAATGTGACCTCAGGTAATTTTTAACTGTTTTGTAATGGTTGCCCATGTTATCTTTCCTTATAATACATTTTGAAACGTGCTCCATTACTTGAATCTGGCCATGGTTTGTTGATGTATATGTGGTACATGCTGCATGACCTTGTATGGTTTGGTTATTAATATCTTTAATGTAATGGGATGGAAATTTACAGCAAACCTATGGCCATTCATCTGTCAAGGTCCATTAGAATCTGTGTATGGCTGTTTCATGTTGTTTTGACATCTTGCATTTTCTCTTGTTTCTCCCCAAAATATCCCATGCTACCTTATCTTTTTCTAATGGAAAGCTTTCAACATCATAATCATAATAATATCATGCTTTATTAACCAAGTATGGTTTGCAACATACGAGGAATTTGATTTGCCACACAATCATACCAGTAAAATTTGATTTGCCATACAGTCATACCATGGTCAACATCTGACCATGACGATTTTTCTGCAGAATGTAATCCCATGCTCTATGAAAATCTAGGTTTAGAACTACTAGACTGTTCTCTCAATTGGATTTTTGAAGGGTGCAGTCAATATTGAAAGGTTTTTGTTATTTTTACAGTGGTAGTAGCACTTACCAGAAAAAGTTCAAGACAATTATTCTTTTGTTTTGCCTTTCATTGTGACTTTTTCTTTCACTCAAGCTGTTGTCTCTAAAAGCCTATTCTATTTGATATACTCACCATTCTTTCTACAACCCTGTTGAATCTAGTTGTTAAACACTGCTTTGTTTACCATGTTAAATATGTTCTTCACTGACATAACGTTGAATGGATGTGAATAGGTGTAGAAAAAAAGTTAGACTTTGTATCAGATTACACATTAAGTCTACCTCTGAAAAATATGTTTATTGTTGCCCTTGCCCTGTAGAGGGACTTCTGTAAACACCCAGATATCAGCATTCCTCCATTTCAGCAAATCAGGTGGATCCATTATTGAACACAAATGATCAGGCTATACACTGTCTTTAGGTCCTGCAATGTTTAATGCCCACTCATGTATCTTGTTTCCAAAATATTATAGGCAGGCTGTTTAAGGTGGGAGAGGTAGATTTAATAGTCATTTTCTAAGACGAGGGAAGAATATTGAAGCATACGTGGAAAGAGCCAGGGAGTGGAACAAATTGGGCAGATCTTTTAACAGCTGCCACAGGCCGGTGGGATGAATGCCATTCTCCACACTACCAGTTGATGTGCACATGTACTCAAAAGTAACCTAGAATTTTCAAGTATTTCGCTGGCTGGTGAAACCAATGTTAAAGTGAGCCCTGGGGTAATAAAACATTCCTATAACAAGCCCAGTAGGTCCTTTTCAAATATCTGCAGTGAAAGCATGACTGAGATTGTATGTGTATGTATGAGAGAGATATTTTGAAGGCTTGCTGTTCCCTTGCATAACCTACTGGTCAACTGCAATTGTGAACTCTAGCCTTGTCAATCATTGGACACATTCAGTTAACCATTTAAATTTTGATCCCAGGCGACAAATGAAAATTGCTTTAAAGGTAAGATCACATCCTATACCAAAGCGAGTGATTAAGCATTAATTTATAATGTGATGCTGAGTTTTGTTTGGGAATTTGTGAATTAGTGTTCTGTTGGTCTTTCCTGAGGTCATTCCTATTGACCAACGAAATCACCAAATTTGCCAGCTGAGTTTATGGTGTATATTTGGACCCATTTGCCAGTTGATAGACTGGTCGGCATGTGCTTTTTGTCCTTATTTTTTAATCAATTTTTGGCCCAGTTACTTTGGAAACTGTTGTGGCAATGAGATTGCCATCTTATCTTTCTGCTTTCCTAGGAAACTGATTTGCTGGTTTTGAACTTGCCCCCCTAGAGAAGTCGACACAAAATCACTGCAAATGTTGGAAAGGTGAAATGAAAACAAAGTGGTTTAACTATTTAGCAATATTTAGACATCTGTGGAATGAGAAACATTTCCAAAAACCTTGGATCAGAGTAATACAAACAATTCATAGGTGGCCCAAATCATTTACTCTTTTCGGTCCACCTGGTTATTTTACTTCCTCGAGTAGCAACAGCAGGTGTGGGAAGGGATAGACAGTCAAGTGATACTCAAATTACACAATAATTTTCCCTCACAATCACATTACTTCCAAAATTATGATTTTGATTACTTAATTAGTATGGGTGTCAGGGGTTATCGGGAGAAGGCAGGAGAATGGGGTTAGGAGGGAGACATAGTTCAGCTATGATTAAATGATGGAGTAGACTTGGGCTGATTGGCCTAATTCTGCCCCTAAGACTTGCGACCTTATAAAAATACTTCCCAAATATTCTATCTGTCGATATTACTTTTATTCCATCTTTTTTAACATTTCTTGCAATTTAGAATGAGAATTTTCAGTATGCGTCTTCCCAATCTGTTTGGACAATTAACTTATGTTATTGATAAACTGCCATAATCAGATGCTACCTGCATCACGAATGTCACTCCCAACCATGCTACCAAAGTTCTTCATTTCATCACTTTCAAAAACTGCATCTCTTTGCCCACTTGTATTAGATTATTGGAGGATTTTTCATGTGATCCCTCACAAGTCAAACCGTCTTTCGTTTTCCCATCCTCCCTCTGCAGCAAATTAAAAGTCTCAAGGAAAAACTTAAAAAGCCGACTAATATTTCTCTTGGGAGTCGCTTATGGCAGAAGACTTGTGAAATCTTAATTTATATTTCTGCATTTAAAGTAGAATTTCTGTACCGATGTGTGATTTTTAAACAAATATAATATATGCATTATGGGTGTGTGCGTGTGTATATATATATATATAATATATATTAAATGGTAGAATAATATATATGAATTTATGGTTTATAACTAATGCAAACATTTTATAAAATAATTTTAAAGAAGTTTATAATTCAATCTTTTGTTTTGTAGCTGCGAATGGAGTGGTTGTGGATGTTATATATTTTGTAATTCCCCAGACTGCCCTACTAATAAAATCTACTGTAGTAGTTGGTGAATAGTATGATAAAGCTGTGAACGGCTCAAACATTCACCATTGACTAAATCAGTATTACGGAGATAAATTGAGAATAAAAATATTTATTTTTTTGCTTAGTTTCTTTAACGAATTGCATTCACCTGATTTTTCTTGTGATGCTCAATGTTAGCAGAGGTATTTCTGCACTTGCCATGATGTATATGATTTGAAATGGTTATTGGCCCAAGGGTTGCGGCTGACTGAATGAAGCTCCATTTATAAGGATCGCATCCTTTTAAAGATAGACAAAAATGCTGGAGAAACTCAGCTGGTGAGGCAGCATCTACGGAGAGAAGGAATAGGCAACATTTTGGGTCGAGACCCTTCATGAATGTGTTGATATTTAATGCAAAATCATTATTTTGTTACTGTTTAGACCTATATATTTCAAGAAATTATACGCATCAAATATTTTTGTGCATGCGTTTGTCGATTTATTGAGTATAGTTCTAGACCTAGGATTCAGCACTCCCTCTGCCACTGGATCCTTGCCGCCCTGACCCATAGACCACAATCTGTGAAGGTAGGCGACAAAACATTATCCACAATAATTCGCAACACTGGAACTGGAAAGGCCCTGTAAAGAAGTGTTCTCAGCCTCTTAGTATACTTTCTATACACTTGTGACTGAGCAACCAAATTCTGCTCCATTTACAAGTTTGCAGATGACACCACCATAGTGGGCCAGATCTCGAACAATGATGAGGACAGGAAGGAGATAGAGTTTAGTAACATGGTGTCAAATGAACAACCTCAATGTCAGCAAGATGGAGGAGCGAGCTATTGACTTCAGGAAGCCAGGTAAAGAATATGCCCCAATCAGCATCAATGGTGCCAAAGTGGAGATGGTCATGAACTTCGAGTTTCTTGGTGTGAATTTGTCCAGGATTGACCACAATGAAGCTAGGGCCAAAAATGCGCACCAACATCTCTACTTCCCCAGAATAATAAGGAACTCTGTCTCATGTCTCAAATGACTCTGACCAACTTCTACAAATGCGCCATGGAAAGCTACTAGTATAAGCATACTATCCCGCTATTATCAGGATGCATCTCGGCTTGGTTTTGGTACCAATCTGCCCAAGACCACAAAACGTAGAGTTGTGGATGCCCAGTCCATCTCCCAAACCAGCATCTCCCAATATCCACTCTGCAGTTCATGGTGCCTCAGGAAAGCAGCCAACATAATCAAGGATTATGTTGAAGAAGGGTCCCAATCCAAAATGTCACCCATCCATATCTCCAGAGATGCTGTTTGACCTGCTGAGTTACTTTTATCACTTTGTGTCTTTTTTAACACAATCAAGGACTTTTTTCACTCTGGGCTTCCCCTTCTCTCTCCTGGTGGGCAGAAGATACAAAAACTTGAAAGCACGCACCACAAGATGGAAGAACAGCTTTTTTCCGCTATTATCAGACTACTGAACTGTCCATTCATAAGCAAAGGTATCGGTCTTTCAACGCACCTCGTTGCAGGCCTTGTATTTTTTCTCTAACTCTATAATGCCTTAATACTATATTCTGCACATTTTTTTCCCTTTGCCTTACCTGTTCTGGTGTATGGCGTGATCATACTCATGTATAGTTTGATTTGATTGGATAGCACCCTCACAAAAAACTTTTCACTGTATCTCGGTACAGGTGACAAACATGAACCCATACAAAATTAAATTTTAAAGTGTTAGCGTAGCATCGGAAAAGGTACTCAACAACATAGGCTGACCTCAAATATGGGGTTTTTGCATAACCCAAAATGTTCAATGGACCTATTAGTTTATTTTTAGTTTGAAACTCCAGCTGTTCTTAACCAGGCTTGCACGTTGGGAGGGTTCCTTCAATACATGCCTCATATCCTGTCAACCACTCATTCATAGTTTTACCTCCCAAATTGTCTACGTTCAAGGCTAAGAACAATGACAAGATAAAAGGTGTTTTCTGTTGGCGCTTGGAGCTTGTCAAATGTGGCGGCTCAGTGGCAAAGCTGGTAGATCCGCTACCTCGCAGTGCCAGAGACTGGTTCAATCCTGACCTGGAGTGCTCTCTGCGTCTGTCTCCACCAATGCCCCAAAGACATGGGGGTTTGTAGCCTCTGTATAATGCAGTTAATGTGTAGGGAAAGTGCGATAATATAGAACTAGAGTTAACAGGCGATCAATGATCATATAACAATTACAGCACGGAAACAGGCCATCTCGGCCCTTCAAGTCCGTGCCGAACAACTTTTTTCTCTTAGTCCCACCTGCCTGCACTCATACCATAACCCTCCATATCCATATGCCTATCCAATTTATTTTTAAATGATACCAACGAACCTGCCGCCACCACTTCCACTGGAAGCTCATTCCACACCGCTACCACTCTCTGAGTAAAGAAGTTCCCCCTCATGTTACCCCTAAACCTCTGTCCCTTAATTCTAAAGTCATGTCCTCGTGTTTGAATCTTCCCTATTCTCAAAGGGAAAAGCTTGTCCACATTAACTCTGTCTATCCCTCTCATCATTTTAAAGACCTCTATCAAGTCCCCCCTTAACCTTCTGCGCTCCAGAGAATAGAGACCTAACTTATTTAACCTATCTCTGTAACTTAGCTGTTGAAACCCAGGCAACATTCTAGTAAATCTCCTCTGTACCCTCTCTATTTTGTTGACATCCTTCCTATAATTGGGTGACCAAAACTGCACACCATACTCCAGATTTGGTCTCACCAACGCCTTGTACAATTTTAACATTACATCCCAGCTTCTATACTCAATGCTCTGATTTATAAAGGCTAGCATACCAAAAGCTTTCTTTACCACCCTATCTATATGAGATTCCACCTTCAAGGAACTATGCACGGTTATTCCCAGATCCCTCTGTTCAACTGTATTCTTCAATTCCCTACCGTTTACCATGTACGTCCTATTTTGATTTGTCCTGCCAAGGTGTAGCACCTCACATTTATCAGCATTAAACTCCATCTGCCATCTTTCAGCCCATTTTTCCAACTGGCCTAAATCACTCTGTAGACTTTGGAAATCCTCTTCATTATCCACAACACCCCCTATCTTGGTATCATCTGCATACTTACTAATCCAATTTACCACCCCTTCATCCAGATCATTGATGTACATGACAAACAACAAAGGACCCAACACAGATCCCTGAGGCACCCCACTAGTCACCTGCCTCCAACCCGACAAACAGCCATCCACCATTACTCTCTGGCTTCTCCCATTCAGCCACTGTTGAATCCATCTTGCTATTCCTGCATTTATACCCAACAGTTGAACCTTCTTAACCAACCTTCCATGAGGAACCTTGTCAAAGGCCTTACTGAAGTCCATATAGACAACATCCACTGCTTTACCCTCGTCAATTTCCCTAGTAACCTCTTCAAAAAATTCAAGAAGATTAGTCAAACATGACCTTCCAGGCATAAATCCATGTTGACTGTTCCTAATTAGACCCTCTTTATCCAGATACTTATATATATTATCTCTAAGTATCTTTTCCATTAATTTGCCCACCACTGAAGTCAAACTAACCGGTCTATAATTGCTAGGTTTACTTTTAGAGCCCTTTTTAAACAATGGAACAACATGCGCAGTACCCCAATCCTCGGGGACTATTCCCGTTTCTAATGACATTTGAAATATTTCTGTCATAGCCCCGGCTATTTCTACACTAACTTCCCTCAATGTCCTAGGGAATATCCTGTCAGGACCTGGAGACTTATCCACTTTTATATTTTTCAAAAGTGCCAGTACTTCTTTTACTTTGAAACTCATAGTATCCATAGCTACTCTACTAGTTTCCCTTACCTCACATAATTCAATATCCTTCTCCTTGGTGAATACCGAAGAAAAGAAATTGTTCAATATCTCCCCCATCTCTTTTGGCTCTGCAGATAGCTGTCCACTCGGTCTCTCCAATGGACCAATTTTATCCCTTGTTATCCTTTTGCTATTAATATAGCTGTAGAAACCCTTTGGATTTACTTTCACCTTACTTGCCAAAGCAACCTCATATCTTCTTTTAGCTTTTCTAATTTCTTTCTTAAGATTCTTTTTACATTCCTTATACTCCTCAAGCACCTCATTTGCTTCATGCTGCTTATAATTATTGTAGATCTCCCTCTTTTTCCGAACAAGATGTCCAATTTCCCTTGAAAACCAGGGCTCTTTCCAATTTTTACTGGTTCCTTTCAACTGAACAGGAACATAAAGATTTTGTGCTCTTAAAATTTCCCCTTTAAATGTCCTCCATTTCTCCTCTACATCTTTCCCATAAAACAAAATGTCCCAGTTCACTCCTTTTAAATCATCTCGCATCTCGTTAAAGTTAGCCTTTCTCCAATCAAAAATCTCAACCCTAGGCCCAGTTCTGTCCTTCTCCATAATTATATTGAAACTAATGGTATTGTGATCACTGGACCCGAAGTGCTCCCCTACGCATACCTCCGCCACCTGTCCCGTCTCATTTCCTAACAGGAGGTCCAGCACTGCCCCTCCTCTAGTAGGCACCTCTATGTATTGCTGCAAAAAACTATCCTGCACACATTTTACAAACTCCAAACCATCCAGCCCATTTACAGAATGTGTTTCCCAGTCTATGTGTGGAAAGTTGAAATCTCCCACAATCACTACCTTGTGCTTACTACTAATATCTGCTATCTCTTTACATATTTGCTCTTCCAATTCTCGTTCCCCATTTGGCGGTCTATAATATACCCCTATAAGTGTTGCTACACCTTTCCCACTTCTAAGTTCCACCCAAATAGCCTCCCTAGATGAGCCCTCCAATCTATCCTGCCAAAGCACTGCTGTAATATCTTCCCTGACTAGCAATGCAACACCTCCACCTCTTGCCCCTTCAATTCTATCACACCTGAAGCAACGAAATCCTGGAATATTTAGTTTCCAATCACAGCCCTCCTGCAACCATGTTTCACTGATCGCCACAACATCATACTTCCAGGTGTCTATCCAGACTCTAAGCTCATCCACCTTTCTGACAATGCTCCTAGCATTAAAATATGCACATTTAAGAAACCCCCCATCTCTTGTTCTCTGTTTATTTCCTTTTTTTTCTTTCTCCTCTTGTGTCCGAGTGCTTCCCTTTTCTGCTTCCTGCCTCCC
Source organism: Raja brachyura (assembly GCA_963514005.1). Next base: position 47,151,462 of record OY740787.1, on the reverse strand, counting down.
ATTCTGTCTACTAGCTTTTGCTATTTGCATCCCTCGCCCCAACCATTCTAGTTTAAAGTCTCCCCAGTGGCCTTTGCAAATTTCCCCGCCAGGATATTGGTCCCCCTCGGGTTCAAAGGACTGTTTTTATGCTGTATTTCTAAACTAAACTAACAAGCAGATCCTAGTCAGAAACAAGTGGTGCTATGGGAACCTTTGCGAAGAGCTGCTGCTAATGTATTTTCTACCTGAATGCCTTGATGAGCCACCACGTACTAGAAATGGGGGGCAACTTGTCCCAAGATAAGGCGGCAACGAACCGTGTGTGAACACTACCCCCAGGTTTCACAAGAAAACATGATTTGTCGGAAAAGACACTTAAGCTGTGTACTTGCAGCATGTCATAAGGTCATCACGTGATAGGAGCAAATTAGACCATTCGGCCCATCAGGTCTACTCCGCCATTCAATCATGGCTGATCTAACTTTCCCCCCAACCCCATTCTCCTGCTTTCTCCCCTTAACCCTGACTCCATACTAATCAAGAATCTATCTATCTGCTTTAAAAAAATATGTATTGACGGCCTCCACAGCCTTTTGTGGCAAAGAATTCCACAAATTCACTACCCTCTGACTAAAGAAAACCCTTCTCCACTCCTTCCTAAAAGAACCTCCTTTAATTCTGAGGCTATGACCTCTAGTCCTAGACTCTCTAACTAGTGGAAACATCCTCTCCACATCCACTCTATCCAAGCATTTCACTATTCGGTACTTTTCAACAAGGTCCCCTCATTCTTCACAACTCTAGTGAATACAGGCCCAGTGCCATCAAATGCTCATCATAAGTTAACTGACTCATTCCTAGGATCATTCTTGTAAAACTCCTCTGCACCCGCTCTAGGGCCAGCACATCTTTCCTCGGATATGGTGCCCACAATTGTTCATAATACTCCAAATGTGGTCTGACTGCTGCCTTTAAGAGCCTCAGCATTACATTCCTTTTGCCAGCATTTTAAAGTCTGTGTTCCACCGGTGTTAATAGAGTGGGAATATATTGTTTTGTACAGGAAACCCTTGTTTTAACGGACCTCTTTATAACCGATTTTGGTTATTGAGAATTAATTAATTTAATTTATTTATTTATTTAATTTATTAAGTCATGGGTGTATTTATGTATAGAATTGTAGTCAATGCCTTCTATGTTCTGTTGTGCTATGCAAAGAAAGATTTTCATTGTCCTGTCAGGGACACATGACAATAAACTCTTTTGACTTTGACCTACCGAAGGCTGCCGACGCCACCCTCAGCTCGCACTGTTAGCCCGGCCGCTTGCAACCCCAGCTGCCCACCTCTGGCCGCATCCATGCCGGACCTACTGCTGTCACCGCAGGCCCACACAGCTTCCAGGCCACACTAGCCACTGCTACTGCCGATCCTTACCTGCACTCCAGCTGCCCTGGGGCCGTGACCATTAGCTCTGCCAATCCTCGCCTCTTCTCCAACCGGCCGGGACGTCAACTCTCATGGATTCCAGGCACAGTTACAGCCCAAGTGTCTGAAGAATGGTCCTGAAACGTCACCTATCCATGTTCTCCAGGGATGCTGCCTGACCTGCTGAGTTATTCCAGCACTTTGTGTATTAACGAGCAACCGCAGTTGTTTGGTTGTACTACTTATACAATGAAAATACCTTCCTCAGTAACAGCGGACAATCAGCAATAACAGACACACACACCCACACCCCCCATGGTCTGTTATAACAAGGGTTTACTGTATATACTGTCTGCTCTTATTATGTTGGTACACCTTTGCAGCATTTTCTTTGAGAACTAATAAACCTGATTAATTAAAGTAACTAGACGTCGGTCTGAAGAAGGGTCCCGACCCGAAACGTTATCTATCCTTTCCCTCCCCAGGTGCTGCCTGGCCCACCGAGTTCCTCCGGCATTTTGTATTTTGCTCAATATTTTAGCATTTGTAGTTTGATTTTATTGTCCTGATACCTGCCCTTTTTAAAGTCACAGTTGCCATGTTTAGGAGAACGTCCCTTTGCTCATCCAATGGGAAGTTGCTGCCTGCGAAACAATCCGTATCTGACTGACAAGCGGCACCTCGCCAGAGTTCAAATCTGATACATTGCACAAGGTTTTAGTACAAACTGTACTCCATTGCACAGGCAGTATTGTTTTCTAGAACATGCTTGCTCTGTGCCATTTAATTAACTCGCCATTGAGCAAAAGAACAAACTACTGGAGGAACTTTTGGAGCATTTGACGGCACTGGTCCTATATTCGCTGGAGTTTAGAAGAATGAGGGGGGGACCTCATTGAAACGTACAAAATAGTGAAAGGCTTGGATAGAGTGGATGTGGAGAGGATGTTTCCACTAGTGGGAGATTCTAGGACTAGAGGTCATAGCCTTTGAATTAAAGGACGTTCTTTTAGGAAGGAGATGAGGTGGAATTTCTTTAGTCAGAGAGTGGTGAATCTGTGGAATTTGCAACACAAGGCTGTGGAGGCAAAGTCAGTGGATATATTTAAGGCAGAAATAGATAGATTCTTGATTAGTACGGGTGTCAGAGGTTATGGGGAGAAAGCAGGAGAATGGGTCTAGGAGGGAGAGATAGATCAGCCATGATTGAATGGTGGAGTAGACTTGATGGGCCGAATTGCCTAATTTTACTATCACTTAGGATCTTATGAACTCATCAAGTCAGGCAGCATCTGTGGAGAAAAATGGACAGTCGACGTTTTGGGTCGGGACGCTTCTTCAAAATGGTGTCTGTCTATTTTCCTCCATAGTTGTCCCCGACCTGCCGAGTTCCTCTACTTTGTATTTTGCTCAAGATTACAGCATCTGCAGTCTCGGTGCAAAACGGGTGCCTGATAGCGCTATGATTCTTGACTAGTTCTGCCATAATTGTGTTCCATAACACAAATTTGATATAATACAATTGATGAATTAGGGAACACTATTTGTATTAAGCGGGCCAAATTGGTTATAATGTGATTTCAATTGGGAAGGAGACAAAAACTCTTAAAGGTTATCTTGGAAATTGACAAGCATAAAAATAAAATATCTTGGGTGGGGGGAATCAATGTTGGACAAAAAACCTCATTTCATGTAACCTTGCACTAATCAGAAAGGGAAGTTATTGAAATTGACAGCAATCGTTCTGATTTGCACGTGCAATTTTACTCAATTGAACAATGACATACAGAGTTTAGTATTTGTTACAGGAACTCTTTATAAATCTGCAGAAAAAATAGTAATTATCTTAATTCTGAATTCTCTAGCTCATAACCCCACTTTTGCAATTGACATTGTTGTTTTTATAACATGGTTTTCTATAACGCAAGGATTCTTAGGAACGCTACTATAGCATTATAGCAGAACTACCCGATTTATGTGTTCTAGTCTGGTGCATTCAGGATATGTTTATTCTCACAAGAAGAGAAGCACAGTAGCACAGCTGATAGAACCGCTGCCTCACAGTTCCAGAGATCCGGGTTCAATCCTAACCTCGGGTACTGTCTGTGTGGAGTTTTGTACGTGCTCCCTGTGACCACGTAGTTTCCGCTGGAACTTTTGGTTTCCCCCTCTCATCTCAGACATGTTGACTGGGTGGTCAATTGGTCGCTGATAATTGCTCCCGGTTTGTAGGAGAATTGTATTATCTGGGAGGAGTTGATGAGAATGTGGAAATAATTTAAGAATAGGAACAATAGGATTAGTGTAATCACCTGGTTGATGGTTGTACAGACTTGGTGGGCTTGTTTCTATGGTATAAACATACCTATGACTCTAAGACTCCTACATGTTTTAAGAAACCTCTGAACAAAAAACGTTTCAAATAAAATCACTCTATATTTTGTGGATTCTGAAACCTATGTAATGCAATGTTTTTTTTCCATTTAGTTCCAAGAGCTATGGAATTGTGGGGTATGGGAAGGTGCAGGAAAGTATGGCTGAAGTAAAAGCAGAGCAATTTCAATAGGGCTGAATGGTCTACTCCCACTCCGATTACTGGATGTTCTCATTCTACAAGTTGTCACACCACAATTTAAACAGCACTTTCTAAGCCTGCAAAGATCCCAATTGCTTGTGAACATTCAAACAGAAGATAGAGGTTTCATGACTGATGTTTATTTTTTTCAGTTAGCTATGGTGTAGAACATAGAAGGGAACAGGCCCCTCCGTTCACAGTCCATGCCAAATATGATGCCATGCAAAACTAATCTCTCCTGTCTGCACATGATCCAACCCTCCTCATTTACTGTACATTCATGTGCTATCTAGTATCCTCTTTAATGCCACTATAGTATCTTCCTCCATCACCATCTTTGACAAAGCATTCCAGGAACCCACCACTCTTTCTTTAAAGAGCTTATCTTATTCACCTTGAGTTTGCTTTATATGACAATGAATGAGCGACGGTGAAAATTAGGCTTTGTATCTGTTGGGCACATCAAACATAGCCAAATCTAGAAAGACCAAAAGAGGCCAGCAGTGATGTTGCATCTCATATGTCTATGCTTCCCAAAAAAAATTCACAACCCATGGAATATTTCCTCTGAAGTTTGGCTCCTATAATGCAAGAAATGTGAATGGAATACAAACAATATAATAATTTGAACTCATCGTGTAAAAGCTGAAACAATTGAATGTTAATGTTTAATGCTGCCTAACTGTGATTAATTGGCTCTTCAACATAGCAGTTGGGTGTCAGCCTTTTCCCTCTGCTACAGAGAGCTCTCCCCTCTGAGCCACTGCTTGGGTTGAAACTCCTCACTAAATGTGAGCATGTCAAACTGGGCTGAGACTGTGGTTTTGCCCTGTTGGCAGAGTTATCTGTCAGTAGACTTGATGTAAACAAACATTCAACTGGTTGATCGTAGAAGAATTGGACATTCTTTTGGATATCTTCACCATAATCTTTGTCCAGATCATCACTAAAGTAGATGATCTGGTTATTGGTGTTATTCTTAAATCCATGCTGTGCAAATTGGCTGCCACATTTCCTAAATTTAAATAAACAGCGAATGTGCTTAATTTGCCACGGAACATCACAATGATTAGTTTCATGTAAATGCAAGTCTTTGATCTACATTTTGAGCCGAGGTGAGACAGTGTGTCCGGCAGTTATTCGGGTTTACTTTGTGCAAGCATTAGAAAGGTTTGGAAGATTAAAGTTATTTTCCTAGGTAGAGTCGAACAAAGCAGATGGGAGGGTCTGCAAAGCAAATATTTAGTTGTCAATCATTGCTGCTGTACAAAATAAGAAATATTTGAGCAACAAAAGAAAGTATAATTATCTGGTCCTTTCAATCTTACCGTGCTGACGTATTCAACTTGGCAGCCTTTGCATTGCAAGGCAAGCGTTTCGAGAAATGGCGAGGAGGCAAGTGTTCCTTGTGTTCTGGGCTGTTGATAAAATGCACTTGGCTGTCTTGAGTGAATGAGGCTACTGACGTTCTCACACTATGCACTGTTTGCACAACCTACTGCAGACCAGAAGGTCCAGCTCTTATTGTTGTTTGTGGAACAATACGATACCGATGGAGGCCTTTCAGCCCATCATGTCTGCGACTCTATAAAATCTCAGAATTGTCCCCCATTCTTGCATTTTATACGCTGCTGCCTTTTAAATTTAATGTTGGATCTGCTTTGACCATTTTTTTTCAAACATTCATATTAACTCCAAAGCAGAATTCAATAGTCAAGACTGGTTGTCATATGAACCAGAGCAATGAAATTCTTACTTGCTTCAGCTTTACAAAATTCCTATCTTCCCCTTGTTTTTGCTATTTAGTTTAGAGTTGGTTTTGGTTATTGGTCTTTTTGCTTGGAATTTATCCCCCTATGTACTCTCTTAAACTTTATAATTTTGAAACCTCATTTATGTCTTCCCTTCACCTTCCAGCCCTGGAAATTGATTTCATGTAGTCACACAAAGAGTAATCCCATCTTCTCTGCATCCTATACAAATCTTCCACCTCTTACCCTGCAAGGAAATCCTAATTGGATATATTGGGAAAGTAGACGCAAAAAGCTGGAATAACTCAGCAGGACAGGTAACATCCCAGGAGAGAACAAATGGGTTATGTTTTGGGTTGAGACCCATCTTCAGAGATGCTGCCTGTCCAGCTGAGTTACTCCAGATTTTTGTGACTATCTTTGGTTTAAACCAGCATCTGCAGTTCCTTCCTACACGTATAGGGAAAGTCTTCTTCTGCAACCAACGCCATACATTCACTTGACTGTGGCTGAGTGGCACAAGGGATAAAGTTGCTTCCACACAGCTCCAAAGACCTGGGTTCAACCCTGATCACCCATGTTGTCTGTCTGGGGTTTGCATTCTCTCCCTGGGACCATGTGAGTTTTCCCTAGGTGCTCCAGTTTTTTCCTACATCCCGAAGACGTGCTGGTTGGTAGGTTAATTGGCCACTATAAATTGGCCCAAGCATGTGGGTGAGTGCTAGATTCTGAGGGGAGTTGATGAGAATGTGTGGAGAATACAAAATGGGATTAATGTAGGATTAGCACAAATATGTGGTTCATTGTTGGCATAGACTCAGTGGATAAGGTGCATGTTTCCGTGGTGTATCTCTGACTTTATACATGACATCAACCATCTACCCTGTCGAGTCCCGTTATTTTTCAAATTTCTCTTTAATCAAAAACTACTTGCTTTGCATCTGTTTTCAATAAATTAGATGATGCCAATATTACAGTTAAAGATAACAATATTAGATAAAATAAAAATAAATTAAGATCAATGACTTCACTTACCAAGGTCGAAAAGGTCGATTAAACTGATATAAAACCAGTTTACTTAGTGGACAAAAAGGTGGCAAATCCAATTTTAGAGGCACCCCACCATTGTCTTATGACATGGGGATGTTGTGGGTGGACTGACATTGTCAGATGATGCACCACCTCCCTCTTCCCATCTCAAGAGGGGAGTGGAATAAACCTGACACCTACTGCGGCAGGGAAAATTGTAGGGCAAATGCTTTGGGGCAGAATTAAGCGGCATCTAGAAAAGGATGCACCAATGAAAGAAAGTAAGCACCAGTTTGTTAAGGGTATATCACGTTTGATTAATTTTAAAAAATCGTGACAAGGTCTGCAGAGGAACAGTACAGCACAGAAACAATCACTTTGGTCCACTATGTTTGCTGATCATGATGCCAATTTAAACACAATATCTGCCTACTGGAAGCAGGTCAGGCAGCATCTATGGAGCACGAAACAGAGTTTACATTTCAGAACAGAGAGATCTGGGACTACATGTGCATGGTTCTCTAAAAGTGGTGAGAGGTGAATAAAGTGGCAAAGAAGGTGTATGGTACACTTCCCTTCATTGGGAAGGGTATTGAGTAGAATAGATGGGACATCGCGATGCAGATGTACAAGTCATTGGTGAGATCACACACGGTGTACTATGTATAGTTCTGGATGCCTAGCTGTATGAAGGATGCCATTAATTTGGAAAAGCTGCAAAAGAGATTCACCAGGATGTTACCTGGGTTTAGGTTGGATTTATAGGGAGGGGTTGGACAGGCAGGGACATTTTTCTTTGGAGCATAGGTCGTTGAGGGGTGATCTTATGAGGTGCACTAGATCAAGAGGGACATGGATAAAGTCACAGTACTTTTCCCTGGCTAGAGGCTTCAAATAACGAGGGCAAAGACATGAGAGGGGAGATAATTAAGAGGGGGTCTGGCGCAACGTTACCACTCTGCGGGTAGTCCATATTAGGAGTGAGCTGCCAGAGGAAGCTGTGGGAGCACATACCATTATGACTTTTAAAAACAGATATATGGATAGGAAGGGTTTAGAGGAATATTGGTTAAATGTAGACCAAATGGGACTAGTCCAGCATGCCTATTTAGTCGTCGTGGAATAGGTGGGCCAGAGGGTCTGTTTCTATAACTGTACAATTCTAAGCCCAGTTCTATGACTCTATGACGGGTCGCTTAAACTACATGGTGCACTACAGCAGTGAATTAAATTGTTTGTTCACAGACTCAAGTTATCCCACAGTGCTTCACATCTCATTAATAAGTGCTAGTCATTGTAATTGTCGAAGGCAAGCTGAGCACGGCAAGATTCCAAATGCAGCATTGTACCAATCGCCATAATGTGTTTCAGATACTGGTTATAAAAGTGGGAACAATCCTACTCTTTCTCCCCCTCCCCCCCCCCCTCACCCTTCCACACCTCATTCACCTGTGTTTAAAAGTCATCCAAAAAGGAACTGCTCACTATCGCACTGATAGTAACATTTGGAGTTTTTGTGCTATTTCTGAACCATCTAGAGATTTAAACCATCTAGCAATGGCAACATCTGACACTGACAATGAATAGGCCCCAGCACAGCAGTGTGTTTGATGCCACTGCAAAATTCTTCCATAGATTACAGCCCTAACCTTCCAGGGGAATATCCAATCCTCACACCTTTATTGCTTTCACTTATAAATGTACCACAAATAACTTGTTAAGAGAATAAATACGAGGAAGGAAAGAAGACACTGGAATATTGATCAAACCTTGATCAACTCCAACTTTATTGCCCCCTAAAACAAAGAACAAGAACAAAAAATAGAAGACAGAAATGATTTTCATAAATATCTACTTTCCATTTCTCTTTATAAAATCTCAAGACTTTTGCAAAATATAATACATACAAAGTTTTAAACTATATGAAATGACCATGAAGGGGTGATCGTCAAACTTTTTTTATACCTTAGTTTTGGGAACTGTGACATGTTCATGTGCTATGTACACATTGCTGGTTAGAATTCCAGTATGCGCCTAGAAATTGTCCACGTATAAATAGACTTGTGACAAACCCGTATTTAGCTAGAAATACTTAGAATTATTTACATTTGTTATTCTGAATACTTTACATTATTCTTGAAGACGTTTTGTGCGATAGACTCCAAGGAGGGGAAGTATTAAATAAACAGGAATGAAGTGTTCATCTTAAATACAAGTCATTGCACCGCTCCACTTGGTCTGGGTTGTCATCTCTTTAGAGATGTTGTTTCGGAGCAGTATTTTAGGAGCACAACATGGAAATACCATAGAAAATATTGCAGTTGCTGCAATAAACTCCATTACTTCAAAACTGATAGGCTGCTGTGACTGTTCATGGAGCTTTTTTATCATTGTGTGAAAAAAAACAGGCATTTAGACCTTGTGAGAGATTCTTCATTTGTTTTGTGGATGTGAGCTGTCTCCACAGTAAAACTGTTGGATGCTACATATATCATCATATTTGGGGGATAAATATTAGCCATGTTCATGGGACCTTACAGAAGGATTATTTATATCCAGTTAAAGGGACAGTAAACTTTAACATCTAATCTAAAGCACCACCCTCTGAATGTGCAGAACTGCATTGAGTGTGTATTTGGTTCACAAGTCTTCAAACCCACAAACCTGCCTCAGAGGTGATCATACTGCTGACCAACAGCTAGAAAACATAGAGACCCCACATGTGTAAGTCAGTGTGGCAACCATACAAGGCACGGAGGTGGACCACATCAGAAGGGGTGCAGATTATGTTGAAATGCCGACATATAATTATCATAATCTCACATCTGTGTAAGATTGTGTGGTGTGGCTGCTGAATAACCTTACAGATGGGAGTGATAGACCCTCCAGTTGGTAGTGTGAATAACCCAGGGGTGCCCTATAATGAAAACAACACTTTATGCCTGCTCCACCATTCAATAAGATCACTACTGATCTTATTTTCCTCAGCATTACCTTCCTGCACTAACCCTAAATACATGATTTCCTTAATATCCAACAATCTATGAATCTCTTTCTTAATGATAGAGTTTCCACTGTACTCTTGAAAAAAGTATTATTAAGATCCATGCCCTCTCAATTACATCTCATCTCTGCCCTGACTGGCCAATCCTTTACTTTGAGACTTCGATTCCTGACTCTTGACTTTACGGTCTGTGGAAACATTATTCTTGCCTCTATTCTATGACCACCAAAAGTGCTGAATGCTGGGCAGTACAATCACTCCTCATGTGATAAACTGGATCTCTCAGAACCTGCATTCCCTCTGACATTCATATATCCTTTTTCAGGCAATATTCCAGGTGGCGTCCATATTTGCAGCAAAATATTGCCAAATGTTCTCACAACAAAGGCCAAAATATTAAAGAGGTAGGAATTCTGTCATACTGCTTAATATGTAGTCCAGTGTAGACTCTACAGAGGCTGATTTCCTATCATCAGTGAGATGCACTTTAAACCACTAACTACCTCTTCATGCCCTTTTATATTGGCTTTCATTTCGCTGATCAAATTACTAATGGCATTTATACTGATGAGGTTCGGAATATTAATCTAGGACGATGTTTTTTTAATCCCAATCCCATTGTTTTCAATCCCAATGGTTCCATGCTGTATCTCTAAAAATTAAAATAAGCACTGCTAGGTGGCAGAATACTGGTTAATGTATACAAGAGCACAGAAGAACAGGCCTTCGGCCCACCATGTCTGTGCCACACATGATGCCAAGTTAAACTGATCACATCTGCCAGCACCTGCTCCATATCCATCTAAAAGCCTCTCAAACACTACTATTGTACCTGGCTCCACCACCAGACCTGGTAGCACGTTCTTGATATCCACAACACTGTGCACAAAAATGTACTCCGTACATCTCCTTTGGTTGCTCTCACAGTGCTATCCGTAGGGCTACCTGCTCCAGAGAGATGTTGGTTGCTGTGCGAGATACTCTGGATCTGGGAGATGGTGCATCTGTTCCCAGCCACCCGTCCGCAGCAGGCCAGGACACCACCAGGACAACATGGGTGGGGCTGAAGGTTCTCCGAGGGTTTAATGAGTAACGTTTGGGGTGGGATCTGGCCAACAGGCATTGGGTGACCAGGGTGGAAGGGGATGGTGGGGCAGTCATGAAGGTATAGGCAGACAATGCTCACAATCTGGCTGGGAGCAAGCTGTTGTCAGCTGTGGAGAGATTGGAGGAGAGGAGTGGGGACTGCGGAGAAATCAAAAGAGGAAGATCAAAAAGTTATAGGGCTGCGCAGCACGGAACACACCCTTCGGCCTAACCATCCACAGCGACCGTGCTGCCAATCCAAGATAGTCCCACTTGTCAGAGCGGGGCCCATGTCACCCTAAACCTTTCCTTTTCAAGTACCTGCTCATGTCTTTTCAATATCATATAGTGGGAAAGTTCATGCGTGTGTGAGTGTGTGTGTCCGTGCGTCTATGCTAAGACCATAGAGTAGAGCCGGCCCTCGAGTTGTCCTGGACCTTTTTGCCCTTGCTAAGTCTTGTCTCTGGTAGGTCCACTTGGTAGCCAGAGTGACACCTGCCCATCATAAAAGATTCCCATGTGGGCATCCTCTACTCCTCACGTGGATGGAAACAAGAGATCCTCAAGCTAAGCAACTGCCTGAGGAGATGATGAAGAAGTGTATAGGATCTTTTGCATCCAAATTGACTGTCACTGATCCTATTTGAAAACACAGACTACATCTTGTTTGGGTGAAAAGTGCTTTGGAACAACCTGAGACCATGAAAATTGCTTTAAAGTGCAAATGTTTACTTATTTCATTCTTTCAAACTGCAAGTCCTTCTGCTGTATATACCAGTGAATGGAGCACAGCCACTGACTCGTGAGATGAACCATTCTATGTCAGTAGGGTTTGAAACAATTCAGGTACCATGATGATCAGATCAAAATACTCTTCCTCCACGGGTGGTAGATACAGAGTCTGGGTAATTAAAACAAATAGATTTATCCATCAAAACCCCTTTTAGGAAGAAGTCAAAATTCCTTGGTCAGAAACTGTTTGACAGCCAAGGAGGTTATAAGTGGAGCCACCATTGTAATGCAGGAAAGGGACACCAATTTCAACACTGCTAGCTTCCACAAGCAACACAGCAATTACCAGATGATCTGATTTGATGATTATGTTCAAGAGATAAATATTGAAATCAATTGTATTTATGCAAAGGAAAATCATGCAGAGCTATGGCAACAGGGCAGGAGCTGTGGGACTAATTAGAATGACGCAGAGACCTTAGGCCGAATTAGCTACTACTGGGCTGTGAGATTTGAATAACAAGAGGGCAATGAATTTGTAATGTACACATATAAAAGAGGCACATGCACACTGTGATCAGCATTGTAAAGACTTGATTGCAAATACTTAAAGGTAAACCATCGCACGTTTTTGCTGAAAACATGAATTTGAAGGGTTATGGTATCTGCCATCATAATGCTGTTCAGAGGTATGTGCATGTGTGTGTCTCCTTTCTTGTTCATTTGGAATCCTTAGTTGTGCAAGGACTTACTTTGCCATTCATTACTGATATTCTACGATAAATTACATGTATATTGTGCTGTTGAGATAGTAAAATATGCTGGAGACACAAGGAATTGCAGATACGGGAATCTTGAGCAAAGCAGGAAGGGCTGGAGGAACTCATCAGGTCAGGCAGCACCCTGAACCACGGAGTTATCCAGCAACTTGTGTTATGGCATGTGCTTCGGGTGCCTTGATACGCACAGGTGTGATAATAAACCACTTAAGAAGATGTTATGACTGGTGGGCAAAAGGGTGGTTTGTAGTGAGTGTCTTAAGTGTGTTGATGCAGTTCCAGAATTCAGAACCATTGGGGATGAGGGTGCACATGTAATGGTGGAGACAACACATGGGACTGGGAGAGGTTGCAGAGATTTTGGCGGGGGGGGGGGGGGGGGGGTAACATTGGTGGATCGGAGGCCAATATATGTCTCTGAAACTGGGGTGAGGGGTCTTTGTGGATATGTAGTCAAACTACTCCCCCCCCCCCCCCCCCCAACTCTTCCAGCCATCTTCAACAGTGAGATGGAATCTGCGGGATAAAATAAAGACACAAAGTGCTGGAGTCAGGCAGCACCTCTGGGGAATATATGGATGGATGATATTTCGGGTCTGCTGGAATTCCTGGATGGAGATAAGGGAGGAAAGTGATGAATGAACTAAGGATATGTGGAGGGTGCGGTCCCTGCAGAAGAAGGAAAGAGCTGGGAATGGGAAGATGTGACTGCTTGTGGGTTTACGTTGGAGAATGATGTGCTGGAAGCTGATGCTGGTGAGGTGAAGGGTGAGGATCTGGGGAACTCTATAATTCTGGGATGAGGAGAAGCGAGAACAGAACAGGACACAGCGGACTCACGGTGAGGGGTCCCACTATGGCAGTGGGGGGGGGGGGGAAACCACATTTACTAAAGAAAGAGGACCTCTCAGATGTCCTAGAATGGAAAGCCTCATCTTAGGAGCATATGGGCAAAGATGGGGAAATTGAGAGTAGGGGATAGTGTCTTTGCAAGAGGCGGGGTGAGAGGAGGTTTAGTCCAGATAACTGTAGGAGTTAGTGGGTTTGTAGTAGACGTCAGTTGATAGTCTATCCCTTTATGATGGAGACAGAGATCAAGAAAGCAGAGAGATGTATCAGACCACGGGGTGGTGCCAACTATGGCTGCCACGTGAACAATCTGCCTGTCCCTTCTTTGTTGTTTGTATGTGTTAAATGTTTGATTTTAGTGTTCTTTAGCTTGTTTTATGTCGGGGGTGGGGGGAAACTTTTTCTAATCTTTTACCTCGACACAGATGCACTTTTTTTCCATATCATATCTCCGTATCATATCATAAGATGCACTGGCCTAACTTCGAGGAGTTGGCAGCCTTTGCTGGAGACCCACTTTGCTGGTGAGCTGCACTGCAGGAGCCTGCGAGACTTAACATCCTGGAGCTCGCAATCCGTGTCGGGGATCGACTTTGGGGCTCCGATCGCGGGAGCCTGCGGAGCTCGGGGTATCTGGTTAGAGACTGACTTTGGGAACTCCAAGCGCAGGAGCTCCGACCGCTCCGACGTGGGAGCTTCGATCGCCCTGATGCAGGAGCTTTGATCACCCCGACACGGGGGCTTCGACCGCCGGCTGCGGGAGCTTCGATTGCCCCGACAGCGGATGGTTCGACTCTCCCGACTGCGGGAGAATAAAAGAGGAAGAAGTTTGGACTTTATTGCCTTCCATCATAGTGAGAAATGTGGGGAATCTGCTGTGGTGGATGTTTATGTTAACTTTTATGTAGTTGTGTGTCTTGTTGCTTTTTTTGTAGTATGGCTGTATTGGAATATGAATTTAATTGTACCTTAATTGGTACATGTAACAATAAACTGACCTGGAAACCTTGAACCTTGAGATAGTCTGTGAATTTGAGGGCAGGGTGGAAGTTACTGGTAAAGTTAATGAAATCAACGAGTTTTGCACGGAGGCAGCACGATACAGTCATCGATAGAGTGGAGAAAGAGTTGGTTCCAGTGGAACATGGCGTGTTCAAAGTAACCAACATAAAGGCAGGTATAGCCAGAGTCCATGCGATGCCTATGACTATACCTTTAACTTGAAATAAGTGAGAGGAGCCAAAAGAGATTGGAGCCTGCTGGATATTCAGCCTTAAGAGGAAGCTACACGCACATTCTTCCTCTGACTGATCACCTTCCCAGGACAATATGGACCAAATTCCCATAAAATGGCCCAAAGGGATCACATGTTAGCCCCTGTGTCCTGCAAAAACAAATGGCAATGTGACTTGAATCTCCAGATCCCAAATAACCTGAAAACAGTTTGGATTGCATTTCATGCCAAACAAACCTCCTATTCTCAATCAAACAGAGCTGAAAAAAGTAGTGTTATAACTTCTAAGCAATTGTATGTATGAGGACTGGATTACTGTCATGCATTCACAGTAAAACTTTCACAGTATTGGAGCCTACCAGGGAGAAGGCAATTCTGGATTTAGTGTTTTGTAATGAACCGGATTTGATAAAGGACCTCAAGGTTAGGAGGCAGTGACCACAACATGGTCAGGTTTAATCTACAATTGGAGACAGAGAAGGGTAGATCGGAGGTGTCAGTGTTGCAGTTGAAATAAAGGGGACTATGGGGCCATGAGGGAGGAGCTGGCCAAAGTTGATTGGAAAGATACACTAGCAGGGATGACAGTGGAACAAAAAGGGCAGGTATTTCTAGGAATAATAGAGGGTGTAGGATCAGTTAATCCCTAGGAGGAAGAACGATTCCAAGGGGAGAAAGGGACGGCCATGGCTGACAAGGGACAAAGGTAAGCTAAACAAGAATATAAAGCAGGATAGTAAAAGCTTCTTTAGCATTGTGAAGAGGAAAAAATTGGTTAAGACCAAAGTTGGACCATTGATTATGGGGAACAAGGAAATGGCAGATGAGTTGAACAGGTACTTTGGATCTGTCTTCACTAAGGAGGCCAAAAACAATCTTCCTGATATAGTAGTGGCCAGAGGATCTGGGGTGACGGAGGAACTGAAGGAAATCCACATTAGGCAGGAAATGGTGTTGGATGGACTGATGGGACTGAACGCTGATAAATCCCCAGGGCCTGATGGTTTGCATCCCAGGGTACTTAAGTAAGTGGCTCTAGAAATCGTGGATGCATTGGTGATAATTTGAGTAGGGATTAACGGGTCCCTTTCAGAATGGCAGGCAGTGACTAGTGGGGTACCGCAAGGCTCGGTGCTGGGACTGCTGCCATTTACAATCTACATCAATGAATTGGATGAAGGGATTCAAAGTAACATTAGCAAATTTGCAGATGACACAAAGCTGGGTGGCAGTGTGAACTGTGAGGAGGATGCTATGAGAATGCAGGGTGACTTGGACAGGTTAGGGGAGTAGGCAGATGCATGGCAGATGAAGTTTAATGCGGATAAATGTGAGGTTATCCACTTTGGTAGCAAGAACAGGAAGGCAGATTACTATCTAAATGGCATCAAGTTGGGAAAAGGGGAAGTACAACGGGATCTGGGGGTCCTTGTACATCAGTCTATGAAAGTAAGCATGCAGGTACAGCAGGCAGTGAAGAAAGCGAATAGCATGTTGGCCTTTATAACAAGAGGAATCGAATATAGGAGCAAGGAAGTCCTTCTGCAGTTTTCAGAGCCCTAGTGAGACCACACCTGGAGTATTGTGTGCAGTTTTGGTCCCCTAATTTGATGAAGGACATTCTTGCTATTGCGGGAGTGCAGCATAGGTTTACAAGGTTAATTCCTGGGATGGCGGGACTGTCATATGCTGATAGAGTGGAGCAGCTGGTCATGTACACTCTGGAGTTTAGAAGGATGAGAGGGGATCTCATTGAAACATATAGGATTGTTAATGGTTTGGACACGCTAGAGGCAGGAAACATGTTCCCAATATTGGGGGAGTCCAGAACCAGGAGCCACAGTTTAAGAATAAGGATTAAGCCCTTTAGAACGGAGACGAGGAAACAATTTTTCTCACAGAGTGTGGTGAGTCTGTGGAATTCTCTGCCTCAGAGTGCGGTGGAGGCAGGTTCTCTGAATGCTTTCAAGAGAGAGCTAGATAGGGCTCTTAAACATAGCGGAGTCAGAGGATATGGGGAGAAGGCAGGAACAGGGTACTGATTGGGGATGATCAGCCATGATCATATTGAATGGCGGTGCTGGCTCGAAGGGCCTAATCCTGCACCTATTGTCTATTGTAAAGGGGTTTGAAGGAGCTCTTTGCCTGGGTCCACATCTCTTCCAGGATAAATGCTGGCACCACTGTGATACCCAACATGTTTGAATAGCCAACATGGTTTGCAGCATTTGTGTGTACAAGCCTCTAGCACCGATATAGATCAACTTTCTGTTCCTTCCAAACATTCTCCTTAAATCCGTGACACTGCTAGTAGTCCCAGGTTCAATCCCCACATCTGGTACTGACCGTGGAGTTTGAACATTCTCCCTTTGACTGTGTGCGATACCGTGGGCACTCTGGTTTCCTTCAAGTGTATTGATGAGAGATTACATTTTGGGGAATTGATGGGAATATGCAGAAAATTAAAAATGAGATTCGTGTCATTTTGGTGTAAATGGGTGTTTGATGGTCAGCATAAACTGAGTGGGCTGTATCTCTGAGTTAAAATGAGAATCAATAGCTAAATAGAAAATTAAACGAGGTATCCCGCTGTGGAATGATGCTTACAACTGCAAGAAACCAATTAGCAGAGAATTATTGTACTGCCAAAAATAAAAGTGGATAACAAATTGAGTAAATTGAATCAGAATTTGAATGGGGTTCTCCAATAGAAAAGGTCCAAGTGCAGGGGAAGGTGCGAATATACCAGGTGCCTGAGCAAGCAGACCTTGTCCAGACCACAAGCAAGCCAAGCAGATCGCAGGAACAATCGATTCCAGCTACCCAGTCAACATAATTTAGCTTTAACGCTCCACAAAAGATTACAGACAATCCTGGACACTATAGAGCCCAGCAGCAGCCTAACAGGAGACACAGTTGTCACGACATGCTCTGCATTTGATCACCACTTGTGTGTTTTCTTTGCTCTCCCTTTCATTAGATAATGTGGTCACATTTACAAAGCAAAAACCTTCCCGATTAAACCAGCTGCAGCAACAAGACTCCTTCCTGCCCTTGCGTCGGGGTTATTTTGCTGCCAGTTCACCTGTAGCCTGATTATTTTTTTCATTCTTACTCCAATTTACTCTTAAATTTAGGGATCCTCTGTCTAAGAAGTGATTAACATTAACACCGGGCTGGTTGGGTTTAAGGAGTCGGGTTTGTTCTATTAACACTAGAAGCTGGTAATTTCGCTTGCTTTAAAATTAACTTTATGATTACCTCTGATTTCTTTGTCACGTCCCTTGCCCGCAAGACACGGGACTATTACGAATGTTGGGCCCCATTCACCTTGCTGTGAGCCAGATGATGAATGGTCTTTAAGGCACTGGCCTCGGGAGTGGGCGCTCAGAGGCCAGTCCGGCCAAATCCCTGTTTCGTTTCTCAACAGGTACGTGGTACATGGATAGGGTAGGTTTGGAGGGATATGGATCAAACGCGGGCAGCTGGGACTAGTGTTGGCCGGTGTGGGCAGTTTGGGCCGAAGGGACTGTTTCCACACTGAATCACTCTCTAACAGGGTCTCCAGATCAGGTGACCGTGGGAGGGGCTCTCGCCTCGTTGCGTTTTCCACCGGCATTAGGACCAAACAAGAACTTAATTAGTGTGGGGACGGCCTGGAGACCTGCATTATTGTTGAGTTCATTCTCATTAAACATCATCCGATAGACACCGCACGACATGGCTGGGACTGGGACTCAGCGCCACGGGCTTCACATCACAGTCCTGGTGTGTGGACAGCCGCAAAGCAGTGGAAGGGGGCGGCTGAGGGTCTCTTTAGACTAACTCCCCTGGGGAGAACAGGGCGCAACACCAGCTCCATGCGGATGAAACTCGGGCAGGTCGCAAACGCAAACTGGAGAGTTCGCCTCTCTTTCTAGCACCGCTGTTTTGAAAAGCCACTGTGCCGGGAGTTTTTAATAAGTAGTTACCCGCCACTAGGAGCCTGAGGGCAATTCAGAAACACATCAAATACAAGTCACAGTGCAATCGACTCACCAGATAAACCATTACCTCGGCTGGGTGTACCTCGGTCTATATATAATATACGTTATTTATTTACAATATATATAAGCACGCGTGGCTCTCTGACCGGCACCCAAGCATCAAGCGTGCGAGAGGGCGAGTTGCTTGTGGTAGGTGGCCGTGCCGATCGCTCCAGTCCTGGTTGTCAATGCGGTGCTGGCCTGGCTGTACATGGACGTCCCGGTCAGCTTCCTGCCCCGGCAAAATCTGCTGGTGAACCGCCTCCACGATTCGAAGGTCTTCCCGGACCAAATCCACACGCCAGAGGTGATGCCCACCACCAGGCACATGAAGTACTTCAGCATGAAGACGGCGTACTCGGGCCTGGGGTAATCTCCAGCCCCGGGGCAGGGACAACTCAGCGCCGCCTTCCAGCTCTCCCGGGAGTGCTGCTCGTAGATGAAGCAAGCCACTACGATGGTGGCGGGCACGGTGTACAGCACGGTGAAGATCCCAATTCTAATCATCAGTTTCTCCAGTTTGTCCGTCTTGGTGCCCCCTTGTTTGATGACGCTCCGTATCCTGAAGAGAGAGACAAATCCGGCCAGGAGAAAGGTTGTCCCGGTGAACAGGTAGACCACCAGAGGGGCCAGCACGAATCCCCGGAGGTTGTCCAAGTTCTGGTTGCCCACGTAGCAGATGCCGGCCACAGGGTCACCGTCCACGGAGCTCAGGGCTAGCACGGCGATGGACTTGACGCTCGGGATTAGCCAAGCCGCCATGTGGAAGTACTGGGAATAGCCCGCGATGGCCTCGTTTCCCCATTTCATGCCCGCGGCCAGGAACCAGGTGAAAGATAAGATGACCCACCAGATGGAGCTGGCCATCCCGAAGAAGTAGATGAGCAGGAAGACCACTGTGCAGAGGGCGGGGCCCGTGGTCTCGTAGTGGATGTGGTTGTAGTCCTTGTTACAAGCCACGTTCCCGTGGCCAGCTACCAGCCGCACGATGTAACCCATGGACACGAAGAGGTAACAAGCCGAGAGGAAGATGATCGGCCGCTCTGGGTACTTGAACCTCTCCATGTCAATCAAGAAGGTGGAGACGGTTGTGAAAGTGGAAATGAAGCACAGGATAGACCACAGGCCTATCCATAAGGTTGCGAAAGTTCTCTCGTCCTGGTTAAAGTAGGGCTCGTAACAGGGGAAGGCACAATTCAGCAAGCGGCCGGTCCTGATCTTGTTGTAGAGCGGGTGACTCTCCTTAGAGATGGGGACCAGAGGGTCTTTGCAGCTACATTTCCCAGGGCAGTCCGCCGGCGGGGCAGGCTGCTTACCTGGATGTGCCCAAGAGGGTCGAGAGTTCTTGTTGCCGCCAGCACCCTTAGGGGCCAGGGTGGGCTTGAAGAAGGGAGGCGACGCCGTGGTCACCTCGGTCCTGTTGTAATCCATGCACAAGTTATCTTGATCTCCGAGCACCGGGAGCTTGTCGCAGTTCATCCTTTCGGGCCAAGCGAAGCCATATTGTCTCATCAAGGGGGAGCAGCCGGACTTGGCCCTTTCGCAGACGGATCTGCAAGGTGGCAGAGGCTTCATGTAGTCCGCTAAGCAGATGGGGGTGTAGACGCTGCAGAGAAAGAAGCGGAGGTCCGGGGAGCATTGGATCTCGACGAGAGGCCAGAACTGATGCACCTCTAGTCCCGCTTCGTCTTGGTTATCGTGGTTGAACTGGTTGGGCATGTAGGTGTGATTGTAGCCGATGCCTTTGCACATGGGCACCGTGATCTCCTGGCAAACCATTGCTTTGGAAGCGCACAGAGCGACTCCCACCAGCCCCGCAAGACAAAAACAGATCCGAACCAGGACTGACAGCCTTGGCAAGCGAGGAGCCATAATATCCAGTGTAAACAAGGATCCAACCGCCTTCTGGTCGTTGCCCTCGAACTCTCTGCCCCCGGAATTTTACAGCCCCAATTCCTCGTCTCCCGGCAAGATTAAACACAGCCACACCTGACCACCCTCAATCTTAACTGGCTGGAGTTGGGAAGAAGCGAACTCAGGTGAAATGTACACGACATTCGAAGCCGCCGCTCTGATAAACAAACAGGGGAAATCTTTAAAAACTAAACGAAAGAAAAGCTTAATATTTGATCATCTACTCGTGGTAAACTCGTTAATTTTCCGGTTTACGCGTTCTCGCGTATTGCTGGTAAAGTTAAATTAATTGCAACATGCTCCCCGATCGTAGTGGCTGGAGCTGCCACTATTCTGCAGCCTCCGGGTAGCTCTCCTGGTAACTGAAGTGGAAGCGCCGGCTCAACACAAGGAGCGAGATACTCGCAGCTCGGTCAGGTGTAAACTTTCAGAGATGTTCCATTTTTACTTATTCTAATCTTCTCTTGAGGTGGATGTGAGGGTCCTTGGTGTCGGCCGCGCAGTCGATTCCTTCTCCCAACGTAGCGTCTCTCCTTTATAAATGCAGAAATCAGAATCCAGGTAAACTCTCCATTCCTCTGAAAATTTTCACCGAAACGCGGTGTGAATTTACCTATTTTCTTCGTTTTGTTCGATTTCACTTTCTTTTTCCACGCTTTCGCCTGGTTTTCCTCTGCCCAATGCACTGCTCCTTGGACGCCGGTTGCGGGTTTACCCGAGATACAGCTCCTTCCCCCTCAGTGCCGTGCGCTGCTCTGCACTTGCGGCTCCGCTATCAGATTGTTACTTTTTTTTGAAAACACAATGTAGCTAAGGTAAATCTCAAGCCCCAGGCCTTGTCAATCTAACAAATGTGTGCCCTTTAGGCCAACCCGAGAGCGCGTTTCACTGAAAACCCGCCTCTAGAAGTTTTTCTTTCCCAATCGACAGCCGCGGGATGAACGTTTCACCCATTCACAAGTCCGGCCTCGATGAGAAATGACACCCAAACTTACAGCCATTCGGACCAGTCGTGCCCCAGAGCGCTTCCCGCTGGCTCCCGCCCATCTTCCCCTGGGCCTATCAAACACACACTTATTATTTTATCTACCAATCAAGGATTTCAAGAGAGTTAGATTCAGCTCTCAGGGCTAAATACGGGGAAAAAGCAGGAACGGGGTACTGATTTTAGATGTTAAAGAAGGAACTGCAGATGCTGGAGAATCGAGGGTTACACAAAAAGCTGGAGAAACTCAGCGGGTGCAGCAGCATCTAAGGAGTGAAGGAGATAGGCGACGTTTCGGGTCGAGACCCTTCTCCAGCTTTTTGTGTAACCCTACTGATTTTAGATGGTCAGCCATGATCATATTGAATCGCGGTGCTGGCTCGAAGGGCCGAATGGCCTACTCCTGCACCTATTTTTCTATGTTTCTAAAGCGAGGCGACCGACTGGATACAAGTCTCGCTATTTTAAAGCGTGATTTCTCACCCTTGGCTTTACCAATCTCCCTCTTAAAATGCATTTTAATTGCTAAATGACTTCAACGAGTAGTGGATGCATTTGGAGTCAGAGTCAAAGCGCTAAGAGAGATTGGGTTGTATCTGTCACTACAGTTGACACACGTACAGTTTTTTTACCACGTTGTCAGGAAACTTTGAAACTCTAAACCGGACATCAGTAGTCTGGTATTTAAATAGAAGTCTGTGTCTTTTCCCTTCACTAACCTTGCGGGGCAACTGGCTGTTTAAAGTTATTCTGGTGTCCAATGATTTTTTTTTTCATTATTAGCAAAGCAACCCTCAGGTGTCCTTAACGTGGCGTTCTGAGCAGCTTCGCAGAATATATTTTAGCAATCTTTGAGTAAACTGCCTACAAAGTCTACTTACCTTTTCTTAGATTAAAGCATCCCCAACAGAATAACTGGAGCTAGGCTGTGATATAAAGCTGGAAATCCCTTGAACCGACGTAACGCCAATCTGCACTCATTTGGCACCTTCAACATAGTAAATACCGAACTGTTTTGAATGTATAACGCATTCGCTCAGGGCGCCCTATCAAACAGTTTAAGGCCATGCAGCATCCGGAAAGTGTAAGTCAGTATTGTCTTCAACACACTTTCCAAGAGCATAATCAGAAAAGATTGGACTCCGAGATTTAAAAGAAGATTTTAACTAGTATCTGTATGCAAAATGCAAAGTGCTGGATGAAACCAGCGAGCCAGGTACCATCTGTGGAGTGAATGGTCAGACGACGTTTCAGGTTGTGATCCAACTGTCCCCTATCCCCCCCCCCCCCCCCAGATGATGCCTGACCCGCACTTTGTGTTTTCTTCAAGATTTCAAACGTGTAGTTTATCGAGTCCCCATTGACCTTCGGGTGGGATGCAGACATTTAAACGGGAGTTCCAAGAAACAATTAGAATGGATGGAATAGCGAATAGACGAAGGGGTATCTGAAAAGAGACCATCGAGTGGTAACCTGCTTGCATAACACGGCTCTCGCCTTGACTATATTCTTACGTAAATAAAGTTTAAAGAAGTGCGCGGGGGTTACACAAAAAGCTGGAGAAACTCAGCGGGTGCAGCAGCATCTAAGGAGTGAAGGAGATAGGCGACGTTTCGGGTCGAGACCCTTCTTCAGACTGCTGAGTGTAATGGATTTGGAAATGAACTGGGAGGAGCCGAGTTAATATAAACCTTTCTCTTTCTTGTTTATTTTCTTTTGAAGGGGGCCACTAAAGAACGTCACCACTTCACTAACCGCTTCATTTTCCTTCTTAATTTTTTGCTTTTCCAGAAAAAACTTGAAAGGTCTCGACCCGAAACGTCACCCATTCCTTCTCTCCAGAGATGCTGCCTGTCCCACTGAGTTACCCCAGCTTCATGTGCCTATCTTCGGTTTAAACCAGCATCTGCAGTTCCTTCCTACAATGAAAAATCTGCGAACATTATATGTAATAGAATCTTGTTAACATTAGCACATGTACTAATATCTTAACTCTCTGCAATTCTGAATCGGTGTGCAACTTGTTATTTTTAAGTAGAAACGAAGAACTGTAGGTGCTGGTTTATACCAAGGGTCGACTCAAAGCACTGGAGTAACTCAGCGGGCCAGGCAGCATCTGTGGAGAAAAAGGATGGTAATCTATTGTCATTTTCTCCAGAGATGGATCGCTGAGTTGCTCTGGCAATTTGTGACTATTTTAGTTCGTTTTAAGCCTTTGTATCAAGGGGGTGCTGACAGGGGTACAGTGAAACCCCCTTGCCAAAAACATTGCCTCCATTTCCCTACTGAGTTACTCCAAGGCGTTTGGTTTTTGTTTCCTTAACATTTTAGTATCTAGTTGCTTGTGTCCCGTGTAACAATTCGATAGGTCCAGAATATTCTTACACGGGTTCAACCATTGCTCAAGATCAAAGTGATTGCGAAGGATTTCTGTTGTGTCTTTGCAGCAGTCAGTGTTGCCCTGCAGTTTTGAGGTGATTTCATCCAAATGAACAAGACTCCAGATACTGAAGGAACTGTCCACTGTGTCAGTCCGAATGAAATATGTCATTGTAACAATCCCTTCAGCCCAGCGAGTCCTAGTTGACCACCAAGCGCCATTTATACAAATCCTCCCTAATCCATTTAATCCTCTCCACATTCCTATTAACTCCCTCCTTATCTTCCATCCCACCAGAGTCCACATTCAACAGATCATACTATAAAGATTCATCTTTTCCTTCAAAGAAAGACACAAAGTGCTGGAGTTGCTCAGCAGACCAGGCAGTATCCCTAGAGAACATGGACAGGTGACATTTCGGTTCGGGTATCTGCAGTTCCTTGTTTCTACATCTTTCATTTTCCTTCACTTTATCACTTTTGGCCCACCTTGCTCCTTTCCATCTCCAAGAATCCTCTTTTTACTTCCCATGGCAATTTCTCATGCAAATACAACGCATGCTTCCCACCATCAAGAATCTCAAGACAAAATACTAATTTGTTAGTATTACTTGCAGTTTGGGATACTGCATTTTCTGCTCCTGGTACAACCTCCTCACTATCCAATGATGCTCAACATCTTTCATCCAGGAACATCACATACTTTGGCACCATCAGTCAGTTCACAAGCTTAACTGCTAGCTTCTGATGTCCCCAATGCTCATTCTTTATTTATGATGTTTTGTATGATATATTATAGGAGAGGCACTAGCTATAGTAATGTCTAGTTTCAGCCTCTTACATTGTCTAATGAAGCTCAACATCTCATTCTCCAAAGTCATCAGACATTTGGCATCTTCATCGGCTGTCTAAAGAATTTCAAATAGATCTGGTTGATGCACTAACTCTTTTAGATCTATCCTTTATTTCTTTTTATTTGTTCATTACTATGTTCTTATAGCTCATGCCATAATTCCTTTTGTAGTTTAATATCTCTCACTTTCCATTCAATCACAGACTATTCTCCCTCTCCCTCTTTTCATATTAAAACAAGTACAATATTTTTTTTCAATTGAGATGGGAGCATTCATTCCAGGGATGCTGCCTATTTGCAAAGCATTTACAGCATTATCTGTTTTTATTTTCTGATTTCAAATATTAAAACAAGTTATAAAGTCATGAATATTGCTTTTTGTGGGAGGTTGTAAACTAGTTGCTAAATTGGCCGGTAGTTACTTTGGGTAGTTGTGAACAATGGTTTGCAGATTTATTCATTCTTTCCTTGAAGTTATAATTTTCTATTCATTATTTTGAACTAGATCCTATTATGAAGTATTCATAGACATTAAAAATGCAATTATAATTTTTCTTTTGTTTTAGCTTTTAAATATAACAAGCAATGCTTTCTCAATTTCATCAGTTTAAATGGCAGGATGATGAAATGGACATCCTCTAACGCCACTTAAGCCCAACTCTTTCACCAAGTTTTAAGCGTTTCCCCTGAATACCACCTTCAATGGCTGGGTTATCAACCATCCATCTTCTTGATTTTCTATGTCGGTCTTTTTATGCTTTGCCTTACTTGTAGGTTTCATTCCAGTCCCAAGCCCTTGTCTCATAACTCTCTGACACCATGACACTGCCCATCCCATGTGTGTCTCCTTTCACCTGCTGCAAAAATCCTCAATAATGCCCCCATCCCCATCAGATGTGACTATTCCAATAACATTGGAATAATCTGGTCATCTAAAACACATCCTAACTTGCAGTAATTATCCCATTAACATGGTGATTAATGTTGGCTCTTGGTTTGGGAATGCTTCTAATTCTAAATTCTAATTTTTGTATCCAACATCTTGTCTGACCTCATCCCTCCCTTGTAGCTTCCTTCAGCCTTAGAGCTTGTCAAGATCTTGGTCTTTCCTATCCTGACCAAGATCCTTGGTCCTATCCTGCTTCCCTGCATCCCAATACCAGCACACGGTATAGCATCAGCACACGGGGCCCAACTCCAGAATTCCCTCTCTATACCTATCTTGCAGTCACGGAATTATATCACATGGAAACAGGCTCTTACAATGCTTACTTATCGTGATCCTACATTCATCCCATTTTTTAATTCTCTTTCCCATCTCATCAGCTATACCATTCACCTACGCACCAGGGTCAATTAACTGCATGTCTTTGGGATGTGGGATGAAACTAGAGGAGCCTGAGAAAAGCCACGCAGTCACAGGAGAACATACAAACATCACGCAGGCAGCACTACAGGTGAGGTTTGAACCAAGGTCTCTAGTTCTGTATCAGTTGTGCTATTATGCTGCCGCTCCTTCCCTGTATACCCTACCTTTAGTGTCATTTTTAGCTACTACTCTTGTTGTTACTCCTTTTGGCATGAATATAATGTTTATTAGTCTAGATCTTGTAAAATGTTTAGGGCTTTGTATGAGAAAATGCAAATTGCTGTTGTAATAAAAATGTTCCCAATAACAATGTGCATTACACTTTCAAGACTTGCCCTCCTGTTGATTTATTTGCGGCTGGCACATTTTGTAAAGCACAATGTACATTTTTTTTGATTGGTACTTAGCTGAGTTAAGCATGCTTCAAATTTGGTGGATTGCCACGAATATCTGAACCTTTGTTTTTTCCCCTTTGCTCCCACCACAACTTTCCTCCCCTTTTATCCTTCACAGCTGAAAGCGGTGGGATGTTCTGTGGGATGGTAATAGTGGAGCCTTCCAATTCTCTAGTCAAGGCATAGAAGGCTCCTGACCTCGTTCTGGTAAGTGGGATAGTCTAGATGGTGATTGATGGTTAGCATCAACATGATGGGCCCTAAGGCCTGTTTTTGTGCTGTATGTTCTTCATTAGGATGGAGAGTGACAAAATTAAGTCAGAAACAAGGGTTCTGAACTTGAACAAAGGTAACTTTGAAGGTATGAGATGTGAATTGGCCAAGATAGACTGGCAGGTGATTCTTAAAGGGTTGACAGTGGATGTGCAATGGAAGGTATTTAAAGACTGCATGGATGAAGTACAAAAGTTGTTCATACCAGTTTGGCAAAAGAATAAATCGGGGAAGGTGGTGCATCCATGGATAACAAGGGAAATCAGGGATAGTATAAAAACAAAAGATGAGGCATACAAATTTGCCAGAAAAAGCAGCCTACCGGAGGACTGGGAGAAATTCAGAATCCAGCAGAGGAGGACAAAGGGCTTAATTAGGAAAGGGAAAATAGATTATGAAAGGAAACTGGCAGGGAACATAAAAACTGACTGCAAAAGTTTTTATAGATATGTAAAGAGAAAGAGACTAGTTAAAACAAATGTTGGTCCCTTGCAGTCAGAAACAGGTGAATTGATCATGGGGAACAAGGACATGGCAGACCAATTGAATAACTACTTTGGTTCTGTCTTCACTAAGGAAGACATAAATAATCTGCCGGAAATAGCAGTGGAACGGGGGTCAAATAAGATGGAGGAACTGAGTGAAATCCAGGTTAGCCGGGAGGTGGTGTTGGGTAAATTGAACGGATTGAAGGCCGATAAATCCCCAGGGCCAGATAGTCTGCATCCCAGAGTACTCAAGGAGGTAGCCACAGAAATAGTGGATGCATTAGTGATAATTTTTCAAAATTCCTTAGATTCTGGAGTAGTTCCTGAGGATTGGAGGGTAGCTAATGTAACCCCACTTTTTAAAAAAGGAGGGAGAGAGAAAGCGGGGAATTACAGACCAGTTAGTCTAACATCGGTAGTGGGGAAACTGCTAGAGTCAGTTATTAAAGATGGGATAGCAGCGCATTTGGAAAGTAGTGAAATCATTGGACAAAGTCAGCATGGATTTACGAAAGGTAAATCATGTCTGACAAATCTGATAGAATTTTTCGAGGATGTAACTAGTAGAGTGGATAAGGGAGAACCAGTGGATGTGTTATATCTAGACTTTCAGAAGGCTTTCGACAAGGTCCCGCATAAGAGATTAGCATACAAACTTAAAGCACACGGTATTGGGGGTTCAGTATTGATGTGGATAGAGAACTGGCTAGCAGACAGGAGGCAAAGGGTAGGAGTAAACGGGTCCTTTTCAGAATGGCAGGCAGTGACTAGTGGGGTGCCGCAAGGCTCAGTGCTGGGACCCCAGCTATTTACAATATATATTAATGATTTGGACGAGGGAATTCAATGCAACATCTCCAAATTTGCAGATGATACCAAGCTGGGGGGTATAGTTAGGTGTGAGGAGGATGCTTGGAGGCTGCAGGGTGATTTGGATAGGCTGAGTGAATGGGCAGATGCATGGCAGATGCAGTACAATGTGGATAAATGTGAGGTTATCCACTTTGGTGGCAAAAACATGAGGGTAGACTATTATCTGAATGGTGGCAGATTAGGTAAGGGGGAGATGCAACGAGACCTGGGTGTCATGGTACACCAGTCATTGAAAGTAGGCATGCAGGTGCAGCAGGCAGTGAAGAAAGCAAATGGTATGTTAGCATTCATAGCGAAAGGATTTGAGTATAGGAGCAGGGAGGTTCTACTGCAGTTGTACAGGGTTTTGGTGAGGCCACACCTGGAGTACTGCGTACAGTTTTGGTCTCCAAATCTGAGGAAAGACATCCTTGCCATAGAGGGGGTACAGAGAAGATTCATCAGACTGATTCCTGGGATGTCAGGACTTTCATATGAGGAAAGATTGGATAGACTCGGTTTGTACTCGATGGAATTTAGAAGATTGAGGGGGGATCTTATAGAAACCTACAAAATTCTTAAGGGGTTGGACAAGCTAGATGCTGGAAGATTGTTCCCGATGTTGGGGGAGTCCAGAACAAGGGGTCACAGTCTAAGGATAAGGGGGAATTCCTTTAGGACCGAAATGAGGAAAACATTCTTTACACAGAGAGTGGTGAGTCTCTGGAATTCTCTGCCACAGAAGGTAGTTGAGGCCAGTTCATTGGCTATATTTAAGAGGGCGTTAGATGTGGCACTTGTGGCTAAAGGGATCAGGGGGTATGGAGAGAAGGCAGGTACGGGATACTGAGTTGGATGATCAGCCATGATCACATTGAATGGCGGTGCAGGCTCGAAGGGCCGAATGGCCTACTCCTGCACCTATTTTCTATGTTTCTATGTCTATGACAATGATTATTATTCATGATGAATAATCTGGCTATTTGACAACTATTTACACTTACATCTAACACCATTCTGCATCAGTTGACCATAACTACTCTGCCGAGGATCGGGCACAGGGATTGGAAATGATCAGTGATTGGCTGGTAATCAGAGATGGTTATCCGCACTAATTTCATTTTCTTCATCCTAGAAAATAATGATTTTCATTTGTATCTCTTCATTTTCTACTTCAGGTGATTTAAAAACCTGCAGTTAATTTATGGACGACAAGCTTCCACAAATAACAATGAGGGAATTGCTCCCTCACAAACAGAGAGAAAAATATTGGCCAGTATTTTGAAGGACCCTTACTCTTCACCACAGTAACATCAATGGGGACAAATGGAGTTTATGGTCATGTGCACAAGTACGGTGATGTACAATGACAAACTTACTCCCAGCAGCAGCATAGGCACAAACACTCTGACAACCACCTTCAACTAGCATCGCAACCGGCTTCGACTAAAACATCACCGATTTTTAAAACGGAAACCACTTTCGACCATTAGGGAGACGGACAAAAGCCTCCGGGAACCTCCAGGAACCGCACGGCAACCTTGGGTGGGCCACAAAGTCTCCAGAGGTTTCCGTTTGGGTTTCCTAAGTGGGACAGGGGCATAACTACTCTGCCAAGGGGTGATTACTTGTTAAAAGAGCAAATGGAGCAAGAAGGACAGCAGCTCTATAAGTGGAGTGCCTTCTTGCCACTGCACTGGGAGTATCAGCCGAGATTATGTGTTTAATTCCCTTGGTGGGTTTAAACTCAGCCAGCTAGCTCAGAAGTGGGAGCGCTGCACAGTGGGGTCTATTTTTTGCAAAAACTTGCAGAACTGCTACAAATTATAAAAGGGGATGTATTTCCTATGTCTGAGGAATGACAAATTCAAAGAATAAATGTTAAGTCTCTCGGGAATGCATGTACTGGCAGAAGCAGACATTGAGAGTGTCCAGTGTTGCAGCTGGTGCTCAAGGCTCCTGGCTGGGATGTCGTGATTCAGTGATAGTGCTCTTGACTCACCCTAATTTAATAACATGTCTCAATCGAGTCAATTTGTATGGCATTTTGGACAAAACAATTGGCTGAATCTCATTTAGAGGCAGTGACACAAAGTGAGAGAGGGAGAGCCAGACAGATAGAGAGAGAGTGAGATGCATATAAAGGATTCATATAAGGGAGCAAGATAAAAGACCAACAAGCTTGAGTTAACAGCACTGCGATCTCAATGCGTTTAGGAAATGTTCATCAAATAAACGTCTTTGCTAATATAACAAATCTGTGTTTACTCAGCCCTGAAGAGGTCAAGGTGTTTCTCAGAAGTGTTTCTATGGCTTCAGAAACTATGATTCATCATCTAAAATAATTTGTTTTCAGGGGGAAACGGATATGAAACAATGAGTGGATACTGGCACAACCTGGTAACAGAAAAAGCAGGAGTACCTTGACGTTCGACTCTGTTCAGGAAAGAACAGCGCATTTAACTGCTTCCCCAGACAGTCAGAGTATCGGCAAATGGAGACACACAGAGAAAAAAAATCAGCACAGACCATTAACCACCAATTTACACTAACTTTACACTAATCCTTTTATTTGTTCTCATTTACTCCCTCCAGGTTCTACCAATCTGCACATCTTTGGGATGTGGGAGGAAACTGAAGCACATGGAGGAACCCCATGTGGTCACAGGGAGAATGTGCAAACTTCACCCCAGTTGATCCTTGGTCTTTTTGCCCCGTGAGATGGTGTCTCTTCCAGCTGTGCCACCCAAACAGTATCACTGCAGTTCCATGGTTCACTCCCAATCTCTATGTGGAGTTTGCACGTTCACCTGTGACCTCATGGATTTCCTCTACGTGCTCTAGTTACCACTCTCATCCCAAATAACTGTATGTTGGTAAGTTAATTTGCTACTTTAAATTGACCCTCGTGTACAAATGAGTGATAGAATATGGCGGGGGGGGGGGGGGGGGGGGGTTGTTGAGAATATGAAGAGAATAAAATGGATTGTTAGGTTGCTGTACATGGGTGGTTATAGTCAACATGACCTGATAGGCTGTTTCCGTGTTGTGTCTCTCTATGACTCTAAAGTGTTTCTGCTACATAAATGCAAGTTGCTTTATTAATATCTCATCCAAAAGGGAGCATCTGCAAGAAAGCAAGACTGTATTGGGAGCACTAGTCCAGATTGTATGCTTAGCCTGGGACTTGAACATATGATATGATCAGCCCAGAGACAGTAGTGATAGTCATTCAGCCAAGTAAACACTTGCCCTCCCTTTCCTCTTGTACTTCATACCTCTATTTAAAACATCCCAAATGCTACAGTTTTATGGTTACTATCAACATTTGATAAGCATAAACAGCACACTAGGACCTATAGTTACACAAGTTTGTCATTTCCATTTGGTTCTGAAGATAGGATTTGTTTGATGTCACTTGTCTTCATTGACTCCCTCCTGATAACCATCAGCATTCAGTTGATTTAGTTCCTAATTTCATTTAGCACTCACAGCTTCGTATAACCTTGGATAATTATTTGCTTTCATGCCCGTCTAGGTCTTTGCGTGTGATTTTGATAATGTTAAATTTACTTAACAAATTACCATCCATAATTGGTGGTCTCTTACCTCTGTTTTCTCGAGTAAATATCTCGGGAAGTAATTGTTTGGGAGGTTAACCACTTCAGTTCATCCTCGCTTTCAAGTTAATGTTTCCCCTCCCTGGCTCCCCCTTTCTTCTTGCTTATCAAGACACAGGGGCCCCTTCAGCATATCAGGCCCAGAAGGGTGATCCCACCATTCTCATCCCTCCTCACCTTTATTTACCTGTATCCAACAGGGTCAACTGCCCTTTGGTTCTTTTGTTACATACAGTAAAACTCCACTCATCTGCCATCCGACCTTTAGGAAGTCCTGATGCCATCACCAGGTGATGTTTGCAACTTCCCCCTGAGTCACATCATGGCCCACACTCCACCAAGATTCATTGGGTCCCTGTGCTTCCCTGAGACTCACCAGGTCCCTGATTCCCACTCACTCCCTCAAAACTCACTGGGTCTCCAGTTTCAACACTCCCTGAAATCCACTGAATTCAATGGAGAATTTATTATGATACTGTGTGATGATTATAAAAACAACTAATTACAAGTGTGTTGGGGAATCAATGAATAACATCCAATAGTCGTGAAAAGTTGCCAAAAATCTGAGCTTGCTGGATTTGAAGAGTTTTACCTACAGCAAGGGGTCAATAACACTTAACGTATTAACATGTATTTGGGATGTGGGAGGAAACCTGACCACATGGTCATAATGTGCATACCGACAGCGTCTAAAATCAGAATCAAACCCATATCTAGAATTCCCAAACCTATCTTAAAACCTTCCTCCTAGATCAAGCTTTGGGCCACCATTCTTAATTCTTCCTCTTTGCCACAATGACAAGCTTAGTTTGAATAAATTTGTGTGAAGTTTCACTATAAAGATAAATTGTTATAAATGTCTTGTAGAAGTGTCTTGCCATTGCAGTCGGCCACAGCTGCTGCATCTCTCAGCAAGACCTGCAGCAGTTTAACACCAAGAGGTTGGTTAATTTTCAGTGATCAATGGAATCGAATGTTGTTGGACACATGACAGTTTTCAAATTTATTATTTCCCTCAAATCATACCACCGCAGACTGAAGAAGGGTCCTGATGCAAAACATCACCTATACATCCTATCTCTAGAGATGCTGCCTGACCTGCTGAGTTCCTCCAGCACTTTGTGTCCTTTTGTGTAAACCAGCATCTGCGGTTCCTTGTTTCTATTTTTGACTACTCCACTGTGAAATCTCATCAAGGTAAGCCCACTTTGAAGATGTTCCCCTCCTCTCTCTAATGAGTTCTGGGACCCTCTTTCACTGCTCCTCCTCTGTGATTTCCAAGTCTGAAGAAGGGTCCCGACCTGAAAACTTGCCTATCCATGTTCTCCGGAGATGCTGCCTGACCTATTAAGTTACTCCAGCACTTTGTGTCCTTTTGTGCAAACCAGCATCTGCAATTCCTTGTTTCTACCAACAACAGATTTTACAGTCGTGTATCACATCACTATTGTTTATTTATTTATTTATTTTAAATTTTTTTATTAGAAGTAATGTACAATAGTATAAACCAAAAATAACATACATTTCATGTAACACGTTTTTAAATTTAATAATAGAAAAGTAACAGAAGCAAGAAAAAGAAAAATTGAGAAAGTTAGATAAGATAGTGATATTAATAGTACGTGGAAAGAGAGAGCCCATAAAGATGTAAAGCCCGAAGAAGAGAAGAGAAGGGAAAAAAAGGAAAATATAAATAAAATAAAAGGGATGTACCTGCTTCGTATCTTTGCACACCCCTCACCCGGTTCTGAAACAGGTTATTTCCAGGGTTATGTTGCACCATATGCTTGTGATAAGTCGATAAATGGAGACCAAATCTTTAAGAATTGGTCTGATTTGCCTGCTAGGACGAATCTCATGTCTTCGAGGTGTAACATTTCAGACATATTTGAAATCCACATTTTTAGTGTTGGTGTCGGTGCATTTTTCCAGAATTTAAGTATAAGTTTCTTTGCCGTTATTAAGCCATAATTAAGGAAACTCTTTTGGAACGAAGTCAGCTCAAAGCCGGCTTCCATTGTTCCAAAAATAATCAGTTCTGCGTTGGGTTTCAGTTTTATTTCATATAATTTTGTAAAAATTTCAAAAATTTATTCCAAAATAAACAAAATATACAAAAAACGAATGTGCTGTGGTTGCATCTTGAGATAACCATTTATCACAAATGGGGGAGACATTTGGAAAGATTTCGTTCAGTTTAAATTTCGAATCTATGTCAAATTTTTAATTGAATTAAGATATGTCTTACATTGATCGAGCATTTATGCACATATAGCGAGTATTTATCCCATCTCTCTTTCGAGATTTTTATAGATAGTTCCTGTTCCCAATCTCTTCTAATTGAGTCAGATGATGGTATTTCTATATTTAGAATGATATTATACAAGTATGATATTAAGTTAGTTGAGCGCCTTTCTGTTCATAGCTTCATCTAATTGATCTGGAGTCAGAGTTTGGTATTCTTGTCTATGTTTTTTCAAATAGTCACGGATTTGAAGGTATTTAAAATATTGATTACTTTTCAGATTGTATTTGAGTTGTAGTTGGAATGATAAACAATTTCCCGTTTCATACCTGTCTCCAAGCATTTTAATTCCTATTCTTTCCCAATGGGTAAATGTTTTATCAATAATGGATGGTTTAAACGACGGATTATTAACTATAGGAGAGAGAAGCGATAGGTTTCTTAATTTGAGAGTTAATTTTATTTGTTTCCAAATTCTAATAGTACTATGAATAATTGGGTTTTTCTTGTATATTGTATTACTCAGTTTTATCGGTGAGAGAAGGATCGCTCCTATATTAAAAGGGGAACAGTCCTCTTTCTCCATTACTATCCAATCCACCCGTTGGGCAGAATTGTCCAACAGGTGAATTACATTTTTGATATTTACTGCCCAATAATAGTACAAAAAGTTGGGAAGTGTTAGTCCACCAAATTCTTTGGGTTTACACAAGTGTCTTCTTTGGATTCTATGGGATTTATACTCCCATATAAAATTTGTGATATCAGAATCAAGTTTTTTGAAAAACTTTTTTGGTAAATATATTGGTATTGATTGAAATAAATATATAATTTGTGGTAAAAAAAATTTTTTTTTGGCGTTTATTCACATCACATCACTATTATGAGGAGCTTTCTGTCTGTACATTTTCTGATGCTTTTTCAACAAGAGTTACTTAATTGGTTGCAAGATTCTATTGAATATCCTGAGGATGTAAATAGAGCATTTCACACAGAAATAAGTTCAATATTACTTCCTAACTTGTTTCTGTGTTGTGAGGAGCAGGCAAGAAAATAACAGCAACCTTCCTTTTGAAAAGTGGGGGTATACATTGGGTGGAAAAGCAGGAAGGATTCATAACCAGGTGACTGAAGATTAGTGACATGTCCATAATTTCTCCACCAGGAATCAGAGTCAGGTCTTTAATTTGTTTTGCAGAGATTGGTGGTAATCGATGACTTGATCACCAGGGTTGAAGATTGGTCCATGAATTTAGTTTTGAGCACTG
Source organism: Raja brachyura (assembly GCA_963514005.1). The sequence goes on along the minus strand of OY740787.1, from coordinate 47,116,348 downwards.
CTACTTTGGAAGGGGTGCTGTATACATTCATCAGGATAACCTCTGGATTTAAAGTATTTAATGATAAGAACAGGTTACATCAACTAAATTGGGTCTTTTTCTGTGATTGGGCAAATTAAATAAGGGGAATGAGAAGCAAGGCAATGGGCAGGAAGTTTGTAATTGTGAGTTCTTAAGGCTTTAACACTATTAACATTCCTCCAACAGAAAGAGACATTCTTTTCGCCTTTCTGCAGCTATGGAGGGTTTAGTGTATGTTGGATTTTCTTTGTGGTTTTGTGTGCTAATTCTGGTTGTAAGTATTCCTGGACCTCTGACCTCTGGCTTGCTCACCCAGTCAAATAACTTTTTTACCCATCATTATTATTTTTAAGCAGTAATTGGAAATAACCAAAGTTAATGGGAAAACGTTTTTTTTTAATGCTATAATGAGTTTTCTCCTGTGTTACCCTATGAACTATTCTGATAAATCTTCAAACTTTGAAGATTCTAGGACAAGCCAGGCAAGCTAACAACATAAAACTACGCTTTGTTAATGTGTGTCTCCCTCATGTTCACAAAAGGTGTGTGAAACTTTAACCTAACAGAGTCAAGGCGAGCAAGCCGAGAGCTATCAATACACTGTTTATCTTTTACTCCATAGTTCTGCGCAAAGTACAGGTATACTCAACCCTACATGAATGATTTATTAGTGTGCTCTCTTAAAGGGGAAGTGTAACAAGTTCAATGGCAAAAGGCACTGCGGCACAATTGTTAACGCCTCCATATTATCAGGCCACCTATCTAGCCAGAATTTCAAAATACTGGGTTTAATTATTTTTATAGTTTAGTTTAGTTTAGAGATACAGTGCGGAAACAGGCCTTTTGGCCCACTGGGTACATGCCAACCACCGATCCCCACACATTAACACTATCCTACACCCCCTAGGGCCAATTTTTTACAGTTACCAAGCCAATTAGCCTACAAATCTGTACGTCTTTGGAGTGTGGGAGGAAACCGAAGATCTCGGAGAAAACGCACGCACATCATGGGGAGAATGTACAAACTCTGTACAGACAGCACCTGTAGTCAGGATTGAACCCAGGTTTCCGGCGCTACATTCGCTGTAAGACAGCAACTCTACTGCTGCGCCACCGTGAAACCAAATATAATAAAACATAGCATAATATAGCAGAAATATTCTGTGCACACTGTGGAACTCCAGGATACATGTTACCAGGTCCAACACTTTGTAATCGGAAGTCAAAAGAGAAAGTCAAATTACTTAAACAGGGATAATAGAGATCCACTCCTTGTTTGCAAAAAAAAAGACATGTTTGTACATTATTTTATAATCTAAAGATGTTTCAAAACTTATTACCAACGATAAGGCATGGTCAATGTTGGTAGATACAAAAAGCTGGAGTAACTCAGCGGGACAGGCAGCATCTTTGGTGAGAAGGAATGGGAGACGTATTGGGTTGAAGATGATCAATGTTGGATCCTGCTTCTACATTATTTCGAAGCCCCATACACTGTAATGTGATCAGATAATCCATCGTAGTGATATTGGCTGGGGCTGATATTGGCGAGGACACAGAGAATAATCCCACTTCCTTTCCTGGAACAGGTTCTTTCACTTCCACCTGAATGTTCATGAAAAAGACTCAATGTAACATTTTGCCCAAAAGATGTCACCAGCAGATACAGCACTGGACTACCAGACCAGAATTTGTGCTGCAACTCACAATCTTCCTGCCCAGAGGTGACAGTGCTGACCATTGAAAGGGATTGAACTGAGTATGATGTTGTTCTTTTACCTCTCAGGATCAATTGCGGTCCAGGTCCTTTTCTTAACTCCTCCACAATTCCTTTAGACAGCCTTAACCAAACAACGCTGCTCATTAAGATTTGGACTGAGACTGATAATAATTAAGAACCAATTGGCAATTTTCTTGGAGCTCTGCACTGTACAGGTATGTATGCATAATTTCAGCATCATCTCCCCTTCTGCTATTCCCCAGTGACATAACTTTATTCCAACATCAGGAAAATACTGAGCCCTGCACCAGAGTGCTTTTTTAACCATTTTGCAAAGATCTTCGCCTCAACCCCGGTTTTAAGGAAGGGATAATGCCTTTAATGATTGCATTTATCACAATGTGACTCACCTTGGCAAGTCCAACTCTCCTCCCTTTCCCAAAGACTTAACTCTTTCCTGTTTAAAGAACGTGTAAACTCTGCTTCAAAAATAAAACTTGCATTTTATATAGTACCTTCACTGCTGTAAGACAGAGGGGCAGATAGGCGAAATGGAGAGTTGGGAATTTAAACTTTCTGCACTTTTAGTTACTAATTTGCTAATCATTAAAAGTCTTTGTTATGATTGTGTTTTCTGGAACTTTATTGTTTTTTGATATAGTCAGGATAAAAACTTTGCCTACTCAAACCTGCAAATAGTTTAACTGTCTTAATCGGTGAATGAAAGACAATGTGCTGGAAGAACTCAATGGGTCAGGTAGCATCTGTGGAGGGAAATGGACAGATGTGTTTTGGGTTAGGGCTCTTCTTCAGCCTGACAAGCGATCGCTGGGCGGCATTTAGAAATGAGAAGGTCAAGAGAGGGTTAGGAGATTTGCTCCCAACTGTCCAGATAATCTATGCCCATCATCAACATCCTGAGGATGCCAGATTATCGGAGCTTTACTGTATTAAGAATAGCAATGCCCTTGTACCATCCCATGGAGAACTCCTTTGAATAGTCCTGTCCACCGATCTACATGCCCTGTCAAGCACCTCCTGTCCCTCCTGTGGCAGTGTCTGCAGGTCCCACATTAACTTCATAAGCAGAGTCGAAGCAATTCATCTACAGTATGACCCTAAAAGATTGTCTGAGAAGAGAAGCAAGGTAGTTTTAAAATGCTGGTGTAACTCAGTGGGACAGGCAGCATCTCTGGAAAGAAGGTAGACACAAAAAGCTTGAGTAACTCAGCGGGACAGGCAGCATCTCTGAAGAGAAGGAATAGGTGACGTTTCGGGTTGAGACCCTTCTTCATACGGAATGGGTGACCTTTCCTGACCCGAAACTTCACCCATTCCTTCCCTCCAGAGATGCTGTCTGTCCCACTGAGTTACTCAAGCATTTTGTGTTTATCTTCGGTTTAAACCAGCATCTGCAGTTCCTTTGTACACAGCAAGGTAGTTTGTTTGTTTGGTAAATGCAAGTGAAAAATAAATTGCCATAAACATAACCACAGACAAAAGGATTTTCACATCATTAATTTCCTGTGTTTTGCAAAGACAGTTAGATTGTGACTCCACCTTTGGTTTTGTGGATTCTAAATTTCACTGTAGGGAAACATTGGACTCAGTTTGAGATTATTGAGAAGGAACATTGATCAATGCTCAAATAGTGTGTAGTTAAGTAATAACATCGTTGTTACTGCATCTTTGGTAATCAATCACTGCTGTAAACATATAAATTTGCCACATATTTGTCACTCGTACAACCTGTGCTTGCACAGTCTTTGATCCGCAACCAACTGCTTTGCATCCTTGTCTAAAACAAAATTGCTTCCTGAGTAATGCCCCAAGCAAATTCCCAAGGGGAAAATGGCCATTGGGAATTAAGTAAGATTAAGAGTTTTACTTCTTTGTAGACTTTATTAGTTAGGCGTTGGTAGAGGTGGTAGCCAGGGTCTAATGGCTGCAATCTCTCAACTGTCAAAAAATTGTGGGTCCAAGTACCACCGGTTTACAAAGTTTGGCTATACTATGAACTCTGGCTACTCTGCTAATGGACTAAATGAGAAGAAAGGAAAAAGGAGGAGGAGCCCGAGGGCTGAGGGAGAAGTGGGAAGGGAAGGAGACAGCAAGGGTTAACAGAATTGAGAAAATTCAATGTTCAAGCCCAGAGGATGCAGACTCCCCAAGCGGAATATGAGGTGCTGTTCCTCCAATACTTGAGGAACAGTGCACACTCGTTTTTCCAGCATCTGCAGTTCCTTCTTTAACAAACTACTGGAGGAACTCAGCAGATCAAGCAGCATCTGTGGAGGCAAAGGGATAATTGATATTTCTGGCTGAGATCGTGCATCTGGATGACTGTATTAGAATAGTCCTCACCACCCAGTGACGACCCCTTCTCCACTGGTCCACCTCCTCTTGGACTCCCCCGAATAGCCTTCTACCCTCTTTAGGCATTTTTATTTTTAATGTTCCTTCCTACACACTGCATTAGAAGTATTCTTTCAAGATGGTCCCTTGTGCGAAAACATGAACTCCGCAAATACGGCAGCCAGGACCTTGCCTGGGAAATCTTCAACATTTGCATAATTCACTCTGCAAAATCCTGGTCCTGCCATCCCTTTCTAACATTTCACAATTTAAAAACAGGTCTGAGTTCTATCTGAGTTCAACCTAATGTTTTAACCGTTGCATGTTCATTATAACATAGTTCCTTGCGGAAGCTTACTTTCCCCCATTTTGCTAATTTACAATAGTAACTAGACCTCAAAATAAGTATTTAGTTGGTTGCAAAGCATCTGGGTTGTAGCAGATTGTACATGGACTCAATATGGACAAATCGTATTCTGACCAGTACACAATTCCAGATATATAATTTATAAAAAGGCTTACTGCCTTTTTAAAAGGTGATATAAAAAGTTTGATGTAGTTAAGTTATCCTTGTCTCCTTTTGGTGGTTGCTGAGGGAATGCAGTTTTATTTTAAAACAGATGGATCTAGCTGGTCCATACCACATTATTCTGTTTGTAAAATCATTTCTAGACGCTCTAGAGTTAGGCAATTAATAAATTCCCATTTCTTTATAACAGACAGTTATAACAGTAGCCAGTCAGCCCACTGGATTTATGCCAGCTCACAGAGGTATTTCATTTTGCACTATTTACCCTGTAACCTATTCTCCCCACACTCCCATGAATTCCATTGCCCACATACCCTAAGGGCTATTTACAATGACCAATCGACCTACTCACCAACATGGTTTTGGAATGTTGAAGGAGTCTGGAACATCCGGAGGGAAATCATGCAGCTACAGGGAGAAACATGCAAACTCAGCATAGATAGCATCCAACGTCAGGATTGAACCCGGTGCTCTGAGGGACTGGTCCAGTAGCTGTGGCACTGTGCCACAGAGAAAATGTGTCTAAGTATGTTTAGGAAATTAAGGCTGAACAACAACAACATGGATTCATGTGGTGCCTTTAAAATTTTAATAGTATCCCAATGCACTGACGAAGCATTATAAGAAGTAAAAGTTGACCGTTCAGCCCCTCAAGTTATGCATTCTGTAAGACCACAGCAGATCTGCAAACAGAAAATGTTGGAAATATTCATCAGATCAAACAGAATCTGTGGACAGAAACAGAAACAATGATCTGAGATGCTTTGCAGAATGCAGAATTTCAATGGAGCTGCTGAATATTTCTAGTATTTTTTGTTTTTTTTAGATTTCCTGCAACTGCAGTTTCTTTTCACAGCAATGTCTCAACACTTGTACTCATGTACTTCTTCTTCTTCTAGCGAATGAAACATAAATAAACCAAAGGAATAGTTAGATCTCAAGCCGGGTGTTAAGCAGCCAGGTTGTTGTCTCTGCATCAACGTCTACCGTGAAGCCGTGAGCTCCATTTGGTGGGTGGTAGAGCAGGCACTCAGAGATGACATGGTTGTCTGTCTGTTGTTCTGCTCCGCATTCACAGGCTGGGCTCTGGCGGAGTCCCCATCTCCACATGCTGGCATTGAAACGCCCGACTTCAGTACAACATCTGTTGAGCTTCACCCATGCTTCTCTTGGGAGGTCAGACCCTGGACAGCTTTTATCTGGTGAAGAGATGTAGCTGTGTCATGGAGATGAGGTTGCCTTCCACTCCTGTGTCCACTTGGTGGCTATCCAGTGTGCTTTTGTCTCAGTTGGCTGGATGGATGCTAGGAGTTATTTTCCATGTGGAGCAAAGCGGTGACGGGACTTCAGTCGGGGTGGTCTCTGCTCTCTGCTGATAGTCTGATGGAGGAGGTGATCTGGGTCCATGGCATGATGAGATAGTGCCGGAGTTGCTGCTTGCCTTCGGAACACTGCAGGTGGAATGCCTGAAAGTATAGGGAGCTGCTCGACTTGAGTAGGTTGAAGGCACCCAGTGATGGTTCACAAGGTGCTGTTCAGGCTTTTGTCTACCAGGCTAGTATGTCTGCTTCTACTCCATACGGGTGCGCAGTACTCAGCTGGAGCATACACAAGAGCTCATGTACTAATATCCCTTAATTCTCCTATAGATCAAAAACCTATCCACTGAATACAATCAATGACTGAGCATTCATAGTCGTCTACGTACCTTAAGACCATGCCTGGCCTGTCTCTTCACTTTAGCACCTGCAGTATTTAAGAACTATGCTGCTCCACCTCCCTACCAATATTTATCTCTTCTCTTTCTAAATTGTGGTCCAATGCACTGTTTGATAGTGCATCAGCATCCAAAGAAGGGAGAGATTGAACTTTCTTTCGTCTTCCATCACAGTGAGGAATGTGGAGGAGTCACTATGGTGGATGTTCATGTAAAAATGTATTTTGTGTGTTATGTTGCTTTTTATTGGTATGATTGTATGGCAAATCAAATTCCTCATATGTTGCAAAACATACTAGGCTAATAAATTATGATTATGATGTGATGAAGCCTGAATCAGCATCCCGATAACAGATTATATATGGTCATGGTCAACGCTTCAGGAGAGGAAAGCCTCCAAGTCCCTCTAACTCAGGAAAGTTAACTCGGGACACTCCTTACCTCAAGACTATTTACCACCACCAAGCCCAGATTTCTGCACCAGGGGAAGCATTCTCTTAGTCTCTGCTTTATTAAGCCTGTTTAGAATCTTATGTTTCAATCTGATTACCTCTCTCTCTGCTAAAATCTTTATTTCGTACTGGTTGATCCAATCAACCTATTCCCAAAAGGCCACTGTGTCATTCTTGAAAATAAAGAGACGATAATCATACGTGGTGCTCCTGGTACATCCTTACCAAAACACTATGCAGTTGAAGCAAGATGCCCTTCCTCCTGTACTTCCTCCCCTTGCAATCATGTATAAAAATCTGATATTGAACAGCATATGCATTCAATTTCTTACAGAAATGTGGTAAGGTGAAACATGTGAGGGAAGGAATATCACTGTTTATGATCCAATTACAAGTTATGTTCCTGACTAAATATAATCTTGGCAGCATGGTGATGCATTAGTTTGTGCAGTTGGTGCACAGCTCCATCCACCTGGTTTCAGTCCTGAGCTCTGGTGTTGCCTATGTGGAGTTTGCATGTTCTCCCTGGAGTTTCCCCTGATTGTGCCAGTTTCCACTCGCCTCCCAAAGATGGTAGGTTGACTGGTTTCTACAAATTACTCCGAGTGTTGGTGTGAGTTAACGGGGATGAGAGTTACAACTGTTATGAACAGCGACTAAAGATGGAATGAAAAAATGAAGTTTTACAAGTGTGTAAAAACACAGAGGATTGAGATAGGTGGAGATGAAGCCATGGAGAGATCAGAACATAAAGAGCAAGGATTTTAAATGAGAAACATTAACATTAATCACTGATGAGCTACTTACTGGGTCAGTTAATTCAAGCACCTCAGTGATCTAGTAAAGTTAAGTCGTGGTTTTGTGACAGTCAACATTTATACGGAAGTCTGTTGGTAAGAATTACATTTTATGTAATAGCTTTGACTTAAGACATTAGAGATGGAAGCAGGAGTAGTTGATTTGCTTTCATTCCTGCTTCATTATTCTGTTAAAACACGGCTGATCTTTCACCTCAGCTCCACTCTCCGGCATTAACCCCACATCCGTCAACATCCAAAAACATATCGACATCTCTCTTTAATTTGCTTCAGGGAATCTTTCCATCTTGGTAAATCTGAGTTTTGAGGAAGGGGCTTTTGAGATTATGTACATCATTCCAGATAATTCATAGAATTCTGTTCAATAAAGCACTCTGACACGTAACGAGTCACTGGATATCCAATGACCTTAATTGCAATGCCTGGCTACTGATGATTGAAAGGTCTTGTGTTTTTAGCTGTATTTTGTCTCTTTTATCTCATTTACAACACCGATTGAGGCTACTTGGCTAACCTGTGTGGACAGCTTGCAAAACAATTTGCCCAAACAGTTCCCATATCTCTCATCCCCCCAAAATTTCTCTCCTCAGGCACACTGTTGCTGGACAAGTTTACTTGTAAAACATTTGAAAATTTCTTGTACTAATAGGCTAGTAAAGCAAAAACACTTTTTCTTCTAATAAAATAACATAGATATTAAAAAGTGATAAAAAATATATTAAATCCCTCCTTCCCCTCCCCTTCCCAGTTCTTCCTTAGCCCACTGTCTCTGCCTCGTCCTTTCTTCTACCCCCCCCACACCCCCACATCAGTCTGAAGAAGGGTCTCAACTCGAAACGTCACCTATTCCTTCGCTCCATAGATGCTGCCTAACCTGCTGAGTTTCTCCAGCATTTTTGTCTACCTTCAATTTTTCCAGCATCTGCAGTTCTTTCTTAAAATGTGAAAGATAATCTGACTTTTTTTTAAGAAAGTTTAAAATAATGGCTAGGACTGGCCTTTAAAAAAAAAAGTTCCACTAGAGCGAGCCAGGCAGTGTTCTTTCCACAGCTGATTCCACTAATTACAGCCAAGCCCTCCTCAAATCTCTTTGTGTGTCGAGAAAGGGCTTGAATGGGAGGCTTCCACTTTACGTTTTCACAAGGCTGGGGCCTTATACTGCATCAGAGACGCTTTTATTTCTTGACCGCATATTCGGTCCATGTTAAGGGATTCTCCCGACCTCTTCTCTGATAACCTCCCCCCTTTTTTAAAATTTCAAACCCCCACTCCACCACTGTGCCTCCTCTCCACCCAAATGAATCTTGACTGCCCACAGTCCACAAGGGAAGAACAGAAAGCCCCCACTGAGCTTGTTACAGTGATGCTTTTGTGTGGCTCAACAATGCACTAATTGGAAGTGACAACAAGGCACAAAGGCCGCTCATGTTTAATTTGCGAGATCCTCAATAAAATCATTCCAGCAAACGAGCTGGACGGAGGCAACAACAAATTGATTACTGCTTACATAAATTCTCACGAGTTAAACGGGGAGAATTGACACACTCTCCTCTGCCATCATCTGAAGGTTGGCAGTATGCTGAAAGCTCTAATTTGCCAGTACTCATGGGAGAAGAATTGGAGGCAAGGGGGAGGGGAGTCAGGGTATGGGAACGAGTAAAATCTGACCGAAACACTTAGCTTCCAAAGATGAAAATGCTACTCCTAATGAATCAATCAATCCTAATAGAATAAAAACATTCCCATGGAATTGAGGCACTGCAGATTGCTTGAAGTTGTCAGCCATGGTTTAATTTGTAGCACTATTGCCTTATAGGTTGTGGATTCATAATTGCACAACTTGAGACTTGTGCAGACCAGCACTCCAGTCCAGTACTAAAGAAATATTCAGTTGAGAACAGGGTTGGAGTGGTGGCCTGACCTTAATCTACACTTGTTCTATCATGGACCAGGTGGTTTGAAACACAAATTTCACCCAATTATGAAGCAGTCATAGAATAGTGACAACATTTCTGAGGGCATCTAAATTTGCAAAGGGTTTTCCATAGTAACACTCAGTTGAGAATCATGTTTTTTTTTAATACTGAAACAAAAAGCCTTATATAATGGTTGATGTTGCTCCCCACATCTGATGAAGATCATGTCCATTATGCCTTTTGAAAGGGAATCCTCAGTTTAACAAGGTTCCTGCTAGAGTGGAGCTGATCTACAGGAACTGTTCAACTATGCTATCTCATTCTGGAACAGAAGTCATTTTAACTTCTGCAGAGCTGTAGTTTGTAGTCAAGGCACACATTCACAGGCCAAGCACCAGGTCATTGTAGACTTGTTCACTGTAGAATACAACTGAGCCGCACTCATCCCTCCCATCCGCCAGATAGGGGCAAAGTTCAAGAGTGAGGGAGTTATGATGAAACACAAGTTTAATATTGTGCCCAGTTCCATGCGCCATACATTAGAAAATTTGTTAAGGCTTTAAAAAGTGGGTAGAAGAGATCCACTAAAATTATGCCAGGGATGTCAGTTTAGTTAAGTGGATAGACTGGAGAAACTGGGGATAATTTCCTTGGAGGAGAAAAGAATGCAAGGGGGATTTGATTAAAGTATTTTTGAAAATCGAATAATTTACAGAGACTGTTCCTATAGGCAGAACAACTAGGCATAAGTTATTGGCAAAAATAATGGGATAGAATTAATAGCCTCATACAACAGGGAAGCAGGTCCTTCAGCCCGCCGAATTCATGCTGACCATCAATAACCTATTTAAACTAATCACGTTTTATACTTCCCCACCCCCTGCTCAAACAGCAAAAGAGGTCAGGTTTGAACTCGGGTCACTGGAGCATAAGGCTGGGGCTCTGCCAGCTGAGCCACTGTGTTAACATGAAGAAAAATGTGTTTTTAAAGAAACACACACACAGTGAGTGGTTGGACTCTGAAAAGCACTGCCTGGGCTTAGAAGTGGTGGTAGATTCAAAAAGGAGCTCTGGATTAGTATTTGAAAGGATGGCATTTATTCTAGGGCTATGGGCTAATATTTAATTTCGAGGCTATGAGTAGCAGGCAGAGGAGTGGGATTAGCTGGATTGCTCTTCTATACAGTCAGTACCAGGCTGAACAGGCTGAACATTCTCCTGTATCTAACCACACATTCTCATAAAAAAGTCTCAGACTTGAAACATTGACCTTGTTTCACTTTGTGCAGATGCTACCTGACCTGTTGAGCTTTTCCAGCCTTTTGTGTTTTTACTTCAGATTTCCAGTCAGCAATCTTTTGATTTTCATTTAAGCATCACGATTCTGTGAAAATGAATGCCTTCCACAGTGGTCCCTTCTCCACAACACAGTATACTGTTCTACATCCACAACAGGACCCGGGACAATGTGAACCAATGTGAACAATGTTTCACATCTAGGCAACATCTCTTGATAAAAGACTGACTCAGTGATTAAATGTACTAAAGAAGGAACTGCAGATGCTGGAGAATCGAGGGTTACACAAAAAGCTGGAGAAACTCAGCGGGTGCAGCAGCATCTAAGGAGCGAAGGAGATAGACGACGTTTCGGGTCGAGACCAGTCTGAAGAAGGGTCTCGATTAAATGTACTGTTGTCTCATCTTGGGTCTTTTAACAACTATCTGAAGAAACATATACTCTGATTACAAACCTTCATGTCATCAGATTGTATTTGATAAAGAAGGTTTTTTCTTCAGGGGAACTAAGTCCAATCATTATACCTGCAACCTCACAGTAACTAATATCAGATTCTGTTGGTTCAATGAGTGGTAGTACATACATCTTTAAAGCACAATACAAGCATATGAGACAATGGCACATTAGAATATCATACCTTTATTATTTTTCTAGGTGACTTTATAGGCTCCAACTGTACAAAAATGAATCTCAGGATAATTCTCACAATTTATTTATATACATAAATATATTATATTATAAAAGCAACAAACTTCAAGTTGAACGCTTTACAATTGCAACTGATATTTGAAGAATGACAACTTCCACACATCTTTGAAAAACATCTTGGGGCAGACGTGTTGAGAAGAAGTTAAATCTTGTCACAGTTAGAGAGGAGAGATTACAAGTAATGTTATCAGAAGCTCTGTTTTTGTAAATGACTGAAGGAGCCGGAGTCCAGAGTCTGAGACAGATAACAGCAGACAAGTCAATGAGGTGGTGCAATCATCCCCCAGGGCTTCATAAGTAACTTTGCATCATTATGTATATAAATGGTTTAAACAAAATTAACTGCATTTGTTTACTCCCCTACCAAGCTTCACTAATAATCACTTCTGTTTTTCACTATTGAGTAACAGCACTCATCCCAATACATTACACCATATTTATACATTAACTCACACTACTCTTAGTGTTGTCATGCTCAGGACAATTGGAGGTTTGCACAGCTTTATGGATTAAAACTGTAATGTGTTGCATAACTGGAAACCTTACTCAAGAGGAAACTAGATATGGATTGTATACTCAGGATCACACCCCATGGGACTGCACCCGTAGCAGGAATGTTGCACATGGTGCATGGTTTAAAAGTAATTATTTTACCAGTAAACAAAAAAACAACAATTTTTCTCACTGTATACCAAAATACAACTAAAATTATTTTTACAAAGTACCAATTTTCTCTTTTAAAACCTTTTCCTTTGTACGAACCTTAACAAAACAAAATGGGTCTGACAGACAAAATGTGCTTTATGTGACAATGGAACTCGTGAGTGGCGGGGGCTGAGAAAAAGCTGGATGCAGAAGAGCCTCATAAATGAGCCTCAACTTTCAAAACTGCAATTCCAGAAAGTGGGCACGAAAAAAGTGCCTTTCCTGTTCATTCGCTCCCATTAAACATTCTTGACTTAATATTAAGTATTCCTGAAATCTCACTGCTCCCCAAAGTGCCTCCCACAATCCTCAACCATTCATTTTTTTCCATATTGCAATACTAAAGAGTTTTTTCCCCTTTAATGTTATATTTGATGATCCTAGTGTTCCCCACTTACCGTGCACTTAGTGCAATCCACTCTGTACACTTTTTTGGGAATCCTAAGCTGTACCCATGTGCTCCACATATGTTAATAACATGTGTATAAATATGCACAACTTCAACTTTTAAAAACATTTTGCTTTAAGTGTACTCCGGTTCCTATGTATAAACCCAAAACATCATAGTTGCTGGAAATCTAAAATAATAATAAGTATTTAGCAAATTAGGCAACATCTGTGGAGAGAGAAACAAGTGTATACGCTTGAGATAGATTACTTTTTCCACTGAAAATGCTGAGTATTCCGGCACTTCCCGTTTTTATTTTTTAAATCTGTCTTTCCCTGGTCAGGTATTTGGTCTCTGACCATACTTCTTCCCCATTGCTTACTGATTCAGCTCTCTCTCCTTCCCATTTAATACCAGTTGATGTTTTTTAAAGAAGCTTTCCTTAAGATGTTGAAAGGATCAGACTATGGTACAACTTAGGGACTTGAACAATATGCATGAGCCTTTTACGTGTCATGGAACAACATTGCAGCAATAAAGCCCACATGAAGTATTATCACACTGGAAAGTGCAAAGGAAAACAAAAAGGGAAAACATAACCCCTAAAAATGCTGTGTTGGCAGTAAACATGAGTTGCATTAATCTTTGTGATCCCTGCGAGAAGCCAGGAATTCCCCTCTTGAATTTGCTTTATAATCACATGTCTGTTGGGTAGATAAAGGAACGCGCCTGACACTTGAGTATATTTACGAAAACTTGCGTCACATTCAAGCTGGCCCAAAGAGTCCCCATGTTAAATGTATTATTCCTCCCCATTTTCCCCAGAATATCTACAGCGCTTCCTCCAATGGGTAGAAGGAGGGTGAGAACGACAACAAAAATATATATCGTGGAATAAAAGAGTTATAACATTTTGAAGCAGCTGTTGAGCCAATGGAGCATCAAATCTGTTTTAAAAGCACGAGGTAAATTTAATGTTCCAACTCATATATATTTCCTCCAGTAATACTCATCTGGTAGCCAATAATAAATAATTATTGGAAGGCAGCTGTTAAAATAGAAAGACAAACTTATAATATTGGTGCTATGTACATGTTGTTCTGGGGGTAAGGGTGGGTCTTGTGCAAGAATGAAGAGGGATTGCACTGGGAAATGGCCATGTTGTCCATCTTTGCCAACCAGTGCACATGGCTGAAGTGCACAGGTCAAGTAGGGTTACAAAGTGTGTTGCAACTCAGTGTCTGCTGCAGCCTAGGAATGTACCAAATTCAAACCCAAAAGCCCGACCACAGCAAAGTGACTCCAGTACATCAGTGCAGAATAAAATTGCAAATTTGCCCCAAGGAAATTTCTGTACTCTCACTGGAAACAGATCTATGGTTATTTACTCAACTCTTCACTCGTCTTTACAGAAAAGATGTATTTTGCATGGCTCATAAAAACAAAGCAACATACCTTTAATGGTTACATCCTAAATACAATCTACAATGCGTGCTTTAATGTGGAGGAGGAGGCCTCTTGGACTGCTTTAACTCCCATTCCTTGTCCTGTTATGTTCCCAAACAAAATATCCTCTCTACTTATTCTGTTACTGTACATGGGGTCAAAATACAGCCTATTCTATTTCTCAAGTGATGAAAGATTGGTCCAAGAATTCTTCTTTAACCTGCTTCTGACCTGGGCATCAGCTAGTTGGATAAGGGAATTCAAATGCACTGCAAAGCTCAAAATTGTCATCAAAGTCCAGTTTGCTCCACAAAGATCGAGGCCTCTGCAATTCCCTGTGCACACAGCGGGGACAAGGAATATTTCTCGACTTGCATTCAATATGGAAAACCGCTCCACAAATTTCACACCTATGGAGAAAGAAAAATGTTTTCATGTGTTTTCAAAAGGATCTGATATTTACACAGTGCCTTTCATGCCTATCGATGTTCTAAATGAAAAGTGTAATCATTGCTGAAATGTCTTATATTTACATAAACACCTTTCATATCTCTACAACTTAAAAAGCATGCTTTTTTTTTAATGTTTCCACCTCAGATGAAGGGCTATCAACCTGCAATGTTAACTATCTTCTCTCTGACTTGTTGTGCACTTCTACTATTTTCTGGTTTATTTTCCCCAAATTTCCAGCACCTATACATTTTTCCTGCTTTTGTTAATTCTGGCTAAATTGGAGCAGCTAGGACTTCAAAATGGGTTTAAGTTTCAGGGTTGCTGGGAGATTTGGTCAAATTGGAATTACTCTCTGCAGAGCTGGGACAAGCTGCGAAGAGGTGCCAGAATGTCTGGGGCTTAGAATGGGAAGATCTGCAAACCCTGTCAATCTGGTGCAAAATGCATAGAATGGATTGGATGACTGCAAACCGGTCATACACCTTGTAAATAGTTGTAAATAATGTTGCAGCGTCTGACTTTGCCAAGTGTTGATTGGATGACGTGTTGAGCCATGTCTGGGTTTTCTGTAAATCAGGGTAAATGTTTCCAAGGTAGACAAAAATGCTGGAGAAACTCAGCAAGTGAGGCAGCATCCATGGAGCGAAGGAAATAGGCAATGTTTCGGGCCGTTTAGAAGGATGAGAGGGGATCTCAATGAAACATATAAGATTGTTAAGGGTTTGGACACGCTGGAGGCAGGAAACATGTTCCCGATGTTGGGGGAGTCCAGAACCAGGGGCCACAGTTTAAAAATAAGGAGTAAGCCATTTAGAACGGAGATGAGGAAACACTTTTTCTCACAGAGAGTAGTGAGTCTGTGGAATTCTCTGCCTCAGAGGGCGGTGAAGGCAGGTTCTCTGGATGCTTTCAAGAGAGAGCTAGATAGGGCTCTTAAAAATAGCGGAGTCAGGGGATATGGGGAGAAGGCTGGAATGGAGTACTGATTGGGGATGATCAGCCATGATCACATTGAATGGTGGTGCTGGCTCGAAGGGCCGAATGGCCCACTCCTGCATCTATTGTCTATTGTCTAATCCTTCGCTCAATCGTTGCTGCCTCACCCGCTGAGTTTCTCCAGCATTTTGTCTACCTTCGATTTTCCAGCATCTGCAGTTCCTTCTTAAACGTAAATGTTTCCAAGTTGACTTCCTCTCGAAGTCTGTTGTGAATACAATGTATTGAACTGTTGTATAATTGGGTTAGGGAAATGCCTGTTATGTATGGGGTTAATCGATATCTGTAATTGGGTTATTGAGAGACCGCCCCCATGTGGTTCGGCCCCTCGAGGTCCCGGGAAATATAAAAGTCTGCGATCACGAGGCTCAGCGCTCGGGACAGCGTACATTTCTGGAGCGTTCTGAGCGCGGCCTAGAGGGCTTGAACAGGCAGACGCGAGGATCGAACCCGCGGTGGGATAGGTACAGTGTGTGATCTGTGACGCGCTTTTGGTAAAATAAAATTTAGTTGTTTCAAGTGCTTGATTCAACTAAACTTGATTTGTTTTTACTGAAACTAGACTGGGGGGAAGCTTAGAAACAAGCAATTATCACTTTTAGAGCTGACTTGATCTTTGGTTCAAAGTCTCACCTAGAAGTAGAAGATCCAAAGGTGCATCCAATGCATCTCGTCGTCAGCATTGCGCTCAGCTGTGTACATTCCGTCGCAGTTTTAATAATTATCAGATATGAACCAAGATTTAACCCAACGGGGTTACACAGCATTTCACCATTGCACCAGTGAAATAACTACCCAGTTAGGTCACTCACTTTCTCCAGATCAACACAAATCTTCCTGCTGCAAGTATATCTTCAGATCAGTTTTGAAAACTAGTGTTGAATTAGCTTCCAAATGCAGCGTATTCCAGAATATAAACTATAAAGGCTATAATATTCACCTGGATGCATTGTTCCCTTAAAAGAGTGTTGAAGTTCAATAACGTAGGTGTTATATTTCTTTAAATAACATATATTACAACGCTAATGATTCCAGTAACCTCAGTAACAGTGTTCGATAACAAATGCAATAGTGTTAGCTAATTTGGTGTAATAGCTACAATAGTATTAACTAATTTAATTGTGTGTCAGAATCTTAAAATTTTGAACAACCTCTTTGTCCATTATGTAAGTGAATACGTCAAACTAATGGATTGAAGATAAGTGTACAGACAAAATAAAAGTAAAACTTGCAAAAGCAAAGCACCAAGTGCTGGTGGAACTCAGCAGGTCAGGCAGCATCTGTAGAGGGAATGGACAGGTGCAATTTTGGGTCGGGACTCTTCTTTAGATCCTGCTATTCGACCATCTATCTTGCAAAAGCAAAATACTGGAGGTTCTGTAAATCTGAAATAAAAATGCTGTAAATACTTTGCAGGTCAAAACAGCATCTGTCAGGGAGTGAAAATGAGAGTTAATTTATTTTACCTCTGGTTTTTCCAAGTTCTGATGTTAGATCATCCCAAACTCAAGTATGTGAAAATACAATGGGAAATGACGCAAATAAACAAATTGCAAGGGGACCCGAGATGGGTACTGATGGGTTTGCTCTCCTTTGAACTAACTTGGATTCAATGGGCCAAATGGTCTCCTTCTGTGTTGCTGTAAGATCATTTTTTTGTATCTCAGAAGCCACCTCTCAATAAAATCAGATATTGATGATATAATTCATCACTGCCTTTAGAGCAGCAGTACAGCTTTTGGTTGACTATAGGGAAGGGTGTTTGAAGGACAAGAACCCAAATATGTCATAAAAGAATGCCTATCCTCCATTATGCTTCAGAAATGAGCTGGAAAGATACCACAAAACCATATCTGCAAAATCTTCCAAATGCACTGAAAAGGTAAGCAACGAACATTAACATTAACATTCCCTGTGTAGGAAGGAACTGCAGGTGCTGGTTTAAACCAAAGATAGAAAGAATGGGTGGTGTTTTGGGTTGAGACCTTTCCTCAGACTCAGGAGAGGGAAATATATAGATATGGAACTGTAAGGTGTGAAAATAGGTCAAAGGGAATGAAGATCAAGGAAAACTTAGAATAGGTCATTGTTAGCTGGGTAGACAAAAAATGTTGGAGAAACTCAGCGGGTGAGGCAGCATCTATAGAGAGAAGGAATAGGTGACGTTTCGGGTCAAGACCCTTCTTCAGATTGTTAGCTGGGAATGAGCTACTTTTTTTAATCTCTGTTCAAAGCAAACAGAGATAAAATGTCGTCGGCGACAATAAGACTGGTCGAAGAACTGGGAAGGGGGAGGGATGGAGAGAGAGGGAAAGCAAGGGTTACTTAAAGTTAGAGAAGTCAATATTCATACCGCTGGGGTGTAACCTGCCCAAGCGAAATATGAGGTGCTGTTCCTCCAATTTACACTGGGCCTCACTCTGACAATGGAGGAAGCCCAGGACAGAAAGGTCAGTGCGAGAATGGGAAGGGGAGTTAAAGTGTTTAGCAACCGGGGGATCGTCTCCCAGGTCAACTTACTCAGAATAGAGGCCCTCATTACACACGCCAGGTCATTCACATGCCTCAAACAAGACAACGAACAGATACTCTATTCCAAACTCTACCAAAGGAAAATATTATTGGGACAGAAATAGGTTCAGGGATGTTCTCAAAGCTTCCTTGAAAACAATGCAATATCCCCATTGACTTGGGAGAATCCCTGGCCCATGATCACTTAAAATGGAAAAGTAGTCTGGATAGCACATGGAACTTCTAATACACGTGCCAAGAACCCATGGAAACCTGGTGGTCAGCTCGGGACCCATAGAATCAGACCGAAGCAAGTCATCCTCGATATTGAGAGTCTATTTAAGAAGAATTTCTTCATTCACTGGCAGATTCCCTAAAATATATATTTTTTCCATTTTGATGACTCTTAAGATGAATCTTTATTGACAAACAACAAAACAATCACTGTTGCCACAATCTTGTGAACCTGTTGTTAAGAACTGAGATAAACTCAACAATATAATATGTTACAAGAGCAGAGCAATTCTCCCAATATCATAACCATAAAATGACAGGGAGGAGCCAATGTTTTATGGGAATGGAAACCGTTTGATAACTCCAAGAGTTTCTTGAAAATGTCGTTAGCAGAGTAGATGAGAGGTAATTAGTAACATAGTACATCTGAATTTTGCAAAAGCTAGCAATATACTACACAATGACTACGACTGCTCTTTGATGATATATACCACACAGATAGTTGCTACATAAAAGGGCTTACATGGATAGGGGAAAACATTACAGATAATTGAGAAATGGTTAAAGGAATCAACCAGAGAGTGGTTTTTTTCAGGTTTGCAGACCGTGGGGTACCAAAAGGAACAGATCTGAACCCTCAGCTAATAAGAAAATTTGCTCATCATTGAGAGCTAGACAAGCAAAAATACATTAAAAGGAATAATGACTGGTAGTCACGAAGATGCCAAAGGAAACTGCAGATGCTACCTGACCTTCTCAGGCTCTAGCAGTTTGTTTTTGAACTGGAATATCAAAATCATCCTTATGGACTGAACAGGGATGTCCTGCAAATCCATCAACTAATGTGTATTTGGTCCAGTGCAAAGGGTATCATACTGTGAGGATTGGGTGCAATATTGTTTATTCTTATTATTTTAGGGACCTTGCAGTGTGAAAATTGTGTGTTACATTTCCATCTTTGCCAAGGGTTATCCCAAGATTGGGAAAACTCCTAGTTAAATCACCTTTTCTTTTGGAAATTTATATACAATAAGACTTTACACGCAGCAGCCTCCAATGAAGGCTGCAGGTGAAAAATGCCACTCCAGTGAATGGTCATCACTGCAGACCGGTGCTAAACCATAGCATGGCTATAATGAACATATGATGAGTGTTTGATGGCATTTGGCCTATATTTGTTGGAGTTTAGAAGAATGAGGGGGGGACCTCATTAAAACGTACAGAATAGTGAAAGGCTTGGATAGAGTGGATATGAAGAGGATGTCTCCATTAGTGGGAGAGTCTAGGACTAGAGGTCATAGCCTCAGAATTAAAGGATGTTCTTTTAGGAAGGAGATGAGGAAGGATTTCTTTAGTTAGAGGGTGGTGAATCTGTGGAATTCATTGCTATAGAAGGCTGTAGAGGCAAAGTCAGTGGATATATTTAAGGCAGAGATAGATTCTTGATTTGAATGGGTGTCAGAGGTTATGGGGAGAAGGCAGGAGAATGGGGTTAGGAGGTAGAGATAGATCAGCCATGCTTGAATGGCGGAGGAGACGATGGGCTGAATGACCCAATTCTACTCCTATCACTTACGATCTTATGGCTCACCTAAACAGCTGGGCTCTAGTTCAATGAAAATGGGTTGTTCCTGATGAACCATTTATCCAGCCTGTCAGCCATTCCCAGCTGTCATGGCTTTATTTGTATTTTTATTAATTTGAGATACTGCTGGTCTCTTCACAGCCTAAATAGCACACTTTCCGTAATAAGAAATGGCACATAAATACAGGAGAGAGCGAGAGCGAGAGCGAGAGCGAGAGCGAGAGCGAGAGCGAGAGCGAGAGCGAGAGCGAGAGCGAGAGCGAGAGCGAGAGCGAGAGCGAGAGCGAGAGAGAGAGAGAGAGAGAGAGAGAGAGAGAGAGAGAGAGAGAGAGAGAGAGAGAGAGAGAGAGAGAGAGAGAGAGAGAGAGAGAGAGAGAGAGAGAGAGAGAGAGAGAGAGAGAGAGAAAAGCATGGGCCAGTTGATGAGGCATGTGGTATTGCCCTGTGCCAATATGAGCAATTCTCAAGCTATGAGTAAGCTTTTCAAGGTAACCAAAGCTAATTGCTTATGTGCACTTTGCTCATGTGATTTTAGAATGCATATCTCACTAAAAAGGCAATGCTGTTTTTCCACTCCTGCTCTCTGCCTCCTCAAGCCCTCTACTGCTTTAGCTCCTTATTGACTTCCGAAATCTTATCAAAACTCTTAAAACAAATTCTTGGGAATAAAACAGAAAATGTTGGAAATACACAAGGGATCAGGCTGCATCCACAGACAAAGAACAGTTTCAGGTTGATAATCTTTCGTCATGATTTGGAGAAGATTTCAGATTTCCAGTATTGCGTTGGGGAATGGGTTACGTTGGGGGACCAGGCCTCCTGTATAATCCACTGCATTTTGCTTTTAAACAAATTCTTGGTCTCAATTCCTATTCTGCATCTGTGAACTGCTCCAGAATGCTTTCCTGCTTTAACAGTTGGAATGCATATTAGGTGTGGCTCAATTTAGCTCACACTCCCGAGCAAGAAGGTGACACATTTATGCCCCACTACATAATGCAAAACCCAGGCTTACAATTCAGTTACCAAGGCAGTTGCAGTTTTGGATCTGTTATAATATAAATGATAAAGTTTCTTTCTTTCTTTTCAAATCCTTAAAACGATCCTTAAAAGCGAAAGAGTGCTACCTGGTCAATACCTTTCTCTCATTGAACTCCACTTATGTTGGTCTACATGGCCCATGATCACATGCTGCATGCAAACTGGCCACCATGTTTGCTGCATCACAAGTGACTGTACCTTAAAATTATGCAATAAAGTGATTTAAGATGGTCTGAAGAAAAGCACAACAAAAATGCCAGAGTTGATTTACAAATTTAAATGATTTTAGTTGACGTTTTCTTCATGTCGGCCCATTTAAAGTTACTTTGTCGATATTTCTAAGGTTTCCCTGGTCTACTCTCTGAATTCCTACGCAGACAGATCGCATATTCTGTGCTTGTAATTTTCTCGACAGATATTGATAGGGAAATTGAAGGAGATGCCAATCTGTAAACATTGTAGCCAAAGCCTCCCTAGTGACATTCGGTCGTAGGCCCCCCTCGGTCATGACTGACCATGGGTGATGCATCCTAGTTGTTGGCTGCTTGCTCCAAACCTCGGCTAGAGCAGCGTCGCTTACGATGATGTGTGGTCGGATGCAAGCCTGGGCGATGTCATATGGAGGACAGGCTGTTGCCCATGCAGCACGTCCCCCGTCTTCACGTCGCTGATCGATCCAAAGGTACAGCAGGGCTCTTACAGTTTGGCACCAGCACCATCGCAGGAGCTGCCAGAGCAAGGTTGTAGACAACGACGAACTGCCTTAGGGGCTCTGACTAGATTTTCTTGAGGTTTACTCCAGGAGCCTTTTCCATGACTGTATGTGCCACAAGGCAGTGGCAGTTTTAAATCAGTGTTTTCCCTCTCCTAGATGGATTGCCTTCCCAGGCTGACGAGCACCATCTACCCGAGACTCGTGTGGGCGGGAGCGTCTACCTTCCCATGCAGGTCTATAGCACCTGTCCACTCCCACTACATTCGGTAGTGCATGAGGAAAGAATAATGTTCTGCACAATGTGCACCAAACCAACATAAATATTCAGGCATAAGGAACAGCAGTTGCTGGTTTACCCAATCTGAAACATAGAAACAGGCCCTGCAGCCCACTGAGTCCATGCTGACCAACCACCCATTCATGCCAGTTCTATGCTATCCAATTTGTGCATCCAGTCACCACACACTGGGGGAAAACTGGAGGCCAATAAACCTACAAACTTGCACGTCTCTTGAATGTGGGAGGAAACTGGAGCACCCGGAGGAAGCCCATGTAGTCACAGGGAGAATGTGTCAACTCCACGAAGACAGCATTTGAGATTGAGATCGACCCCAGGTCTTTAGTGCTGTGAGATAACTCCTCCACCAGATGTGCCACTGTGCCAATGGAAACTCGATTCACATTCCAACTGAAAGATGCCATTTTAAAGTAGTCCCTCTCCTTCTCTCTCCTCATGCATATGTGAACAGACACTCAGCTACAGACAATCGTTCCTAGGGTTACAATAGGGTTCTATTACCCAGAACTGTTTGAACAGTGTGGGAGGGAATGACAGAACAGCTGTGAAGAGAGAGCAACCCAGGAAGAGCGGCTGCCAGCCGGCCTCACTAACTCGGTGATTGAACTTGTGAGTGTGCTCAGCCCTCCCAGCTTTGATCTGCCTGACCTAGCCCCTGGTTGTTGCAGGTTGAAGGTTTGTTGGAGAGAAGACAGGTTGGAGAGTTGGAAATGCCCCCTTCCCACAGGGTGGAAGTTGCCTATAGTAGCTGGGAAATTCGTCTCCATCCATCCTGCCCGTCTCCCAAATGCTCGTTTTTATGTATGTGGTTTCGGGCTTGTAACCCAGGGATGACCTTATTGGGCACCTGCACCCAGTGCAGCTGTATTTAGATGTTAAAATCTTATCTGCATTCAGTGATCATTAGTGTTTACTTTCTTCTCTATTAGTTCCTTATTTTACTGCATTAAAGGTGCATTATAAAAACGAGTTATGTGCTTTTGAAATAATCTAAAACATCACTGGGTGATGATAAAACGCATGTAATCTTCTGTGACCATAAATATATGCAACACATTATCCTGTGGACCCAACTAGTAAGTAATTAGGAAAGTGACGAGGAGCTTTTTCAACCGTTCCAACACTGAAACACATTTCTAGTTTAATGCAGCTACTGTATCATCTATTATGGTATAGCAGTTAGAAATAAAGAACAGTGCGCTTACAAACTAAATCACACAAAGAAAGATTAGTAAAAGAAAACTGGCTTGTCGAGACACAATACCCATGTGGAATATGTGAGGCACAGATGCAGGCTACTTAATAGTTTGAAGCCATTTTCAAATATAATGCTTGGATCATATTTCGACAAAACAAGGAGCATATCTCTCTCTGTATAGAAATGAATGGACATTTGCTTGATCATTGCATTACACCGCATTAACATTTTTATACTGAACCATTCCATTTTCTATGAGGCAGAGAATGGGAATGCAGAGAATAGAGAAGGGTGCAGTGCATATTCAAAAGCAAATCTGCATCAGTATAATTAGATTTATTCCTAAAGTCATGATGTCATCATATATATTTTGTATTAAGCTTCATGTGCCAACTACGTCACAATATGTATTTCCTCATGATGCCAATCCTATGTTTATAAATGGGAGATATGGCCCAACTGTGAATTCAATGCTTTGTACAACATCCCTTACATTGTTCCTACATTAATTACTGTTAATTAGCCCAAGGCTGGAGATCCACATGACAAGAAATCTGTTTTGGCAAAATAATTCATGGTGATAATTTACTTAGGCATTAAGCGGTTTCAAGCATTGTGTTGCAGTGGTATGGATGCACTAGACTGAGGCCAACTGAAGCTTTTTTCCCCTCAGGAGAAAGAAGTCATGGAGATGTTTATTGGCATATCTGTATCACATATATTCTCATCAAACCACTCCTCGCTCTTTATTGTAGAGACAAGTGCCAGTTATTGTGGATACTCTGTGGTTCCTGTGGGCTGGGTGTCAACAGGTCACCTCTGAGACACTGTTTCAGAGAACTACATTTGTGGGGTCTGAGAACTCCAGAATCCATAAATAACTAAAGGTCTGATCTTGTTATCTTCCGGTTGCGCGGTCATTCTATTTGCACAAAAATGTTACACGATAGCGCTACGATTTTTCGCCAGCTTACTCACCATCTTCCTGCACTGCGATTGCACCAAGTTTTGTTCCAATCGGTGGTCTATTGTAAACTTTAGCAAGATTTTAAAATCATAAAAACCGCGTGTGCGCAGATCGATCTCCTCTTCAGCACCACATGGATTTTTTCTCCTGTCACTCCGTGGGACAGTCCACCCATTCCTGCGCTATCGCGTCTTTACTAGAGCGGTGGATGGCCGGCAAAGGTTTCCAACTGGACACAATTTTCGGAGAGACTGGAAACGGCCCGGCCCGGCACGGGAAATATCGCCAAACAGAAAGCGGAGAATCTGATCTAGGCGGAGGAGAATGCCCAGCAACCAACGGTCCAGCGACCACTGTGAGTCCGATCCAGCCCCTTCCCCTTTGGTCCCCCTCGCTGGCACCTGCCCACCACAACCCCCGTATTTTCTCTAAGCTCTCTTCCCCCCCCCCACCCTCACAACCCCACACCCCCCCAAGTCACAATGAGAACCCAATGGGCAGGAATGGCTGCGTCGCCATTAGAGCCGCTAAGAGTGAATGGGGTGGGGTGGTGGAGGGGGGGATGGAATGAGTGCGTGGTGGGGGGAAGGGCAAGAGGCGGAGTGGGGGGAAGTGAGCATAGGATGGGTGGGATCAGGAGCATCACAACAGGAACCAGTCAGCCGCGCCTGCGCTGTTAGGGGCTATGGGTGTGGTGGGTCACACTTAGTCTTGTACATAATAAAAATGAATTAATGTACACATGCAAAATTCATTGAATTACAAATGTTCATATCACAATTTTTCGCAACAAAGCAACATATTTCTTTTCTTCGGTATTCACCAAGGAGAAGGATATTGAATTATGTGAGGTAAGGGGAACTAGTAGAGTAGCTATGGATACTATGAGTTTCAAAGTAAAAGAAGTACTGACACTTTTAAAAAATATAAAAGTGGATAAGTCTCCAGGTCCTGAAAGGATATTCCCTAGGACATTGAGGGAAGTTAGTGTAGAAATAGCCGGGCTATGACAGAAATATTTCAAATGTCATTAGAAACAGGAATAGTCCCCGAGGATTGGCGTACGGCGCATGTTGTTCCATTGTTTAAAAAGGGTTCTAAGAGTAAACCTAGCAATTATAGACCGGTTAGTTTGACTTCAGTGGTGGGCAAATTAATGGAAAAGGTACTTAGAGATAATATATATAAGCATCTGGATAAACAGGGTCTAATTAGGAACAGTCAACATGGATTTATGCCTGGAAGGTCATGTTTGACTAATCTTCTTGAATTTTTTTAAGCGGTTACTAGGGAAATTGACGAGGGTAAAGCAGTGGATGTTGTCTATATGGACTTTAGTAAGGCCTTTGACAAGGTTCCTCATGGAAGGTTGGTTAAGAAGGTTCAACTGTTGGGTATAAATGCAGGAATAGCAAGATGGATTCAACAGTGGCTGAATGGGAGAAGCCAGAGGGTAATGGTGGATGGCTGCTTGTCGGGTTGGAGGCAGGTGACTAGTTGGGTGCCTCAGGGATCTGTGTTGGGTCCTTTGCTGTTTGTCATGTACATAAATGATCTGGATGAAGGGGTGGTAAATTGGATCATCTTGGTATATGCAGATGATACCAAGATAGGGGCCGTTGTGGATAATGAAGAGGATTTCCAAAGTCTACAGAGTGATTTAGGCCAGTTGGAAAAATGGGCTGAAAGATGGCAGATGGAGTTTAATGCTGATAAATGTGAGGTGCTACACCTTGGCAGGACAAATCAAATAGGACGTACATGGTGAATGGTAGGGAATTGAAGAATACAGTTGAACAGAGGGATCTGGGAATAACCGTGCATAGTTCCTTGAAGGTGGAATCTCATATAGATAGGGTGGTAAAGAAAGCTTTTGGTATGCTAGCCCTTATAAATCAGAGCATTGAGTATAGAAGCTGGGATGTAATGTTAAAATTGTACAAGGCATTGGTGAGACCAAATCTGGAGTATGGTGTACAAGTTTGGTCGCCCAATTACAGGAAGGATGTCAACAAAATAGAGAGGGTACAGAGGAGATTTACTAGAATGTTGCCTGGGTTTCAACAGCTAAGTTACAGAGATAGGTTGAATAAGTTAGGTCT
Source organism: Raja brachyura (assembly GCA_963514005.1). The sequence goes on along the minus strand of OY740787.1, from coordinate 47,090,176 downwards.
TTATTCTCTGGAGCGCAGAAGGTTAAGGGGGGGACTTGATAGAGGTCTTTAAAATGATGAGAGGGATAGACAGAGTTGATGTGGACAAGCTTTTCCCTTTGAGAATAGGGAAGATTCAAACAAGAGGACATGATTTTTGAATTAAGGGACAGAAGTTTAGGGGTAACATGAGGGGGAACTTCTTTACTCGGAGAGTGGTAGCGGTGTGGAATGAGCTTCCAGTGGAAGTGGTGGCGGCAGGTTTGTTGGTATCATTTAAAAATGAATTGGATAGGCATATGGATGAGAAGGGTATGGAGGGTTATGGTATGAGTGCAGGCAGGTGCGACTAAGGGAAAAAAGTTGTTTGGCATGGACTTGAAGGGCCGAGATGGCTTGTTTCCGTGCTGTAATTGTTATATGGTTATATGTTATATGGTTATTTAGGGGTATGTGTCTTTGATTTGATAGTCACAATAACAAATAGCATGGCACTCATGGCCCTTCGGAATATGTTGCCCTATAACTCTCAAAATACATTTCACACAGCCTTTTTGATTTATGAAATGTCTCCAAATTAAAATGTTTTCCAAGCAAAAATATCCTTTTTGTGAATCTATATGTATAAACCATTTTCACTGAAAATGGAAGATTTTACTTCGGAGTCATGTGAGTGACTACGTGAAGAGGCCGTCAGGCCGCATGTGCGTCATTACGTCTAGCGCATTGCGCAACGACTGACTGGCAGACGCGCTGCTCCTGCCAGCGGTAAGTTTAAACCTGCAAGGTAAGTTTAAAACTTATTTCTAGGTTTTGTTTTTTTGTTGCAGGAAGCTCCTTATAGAGCTTGCCTGCTGGATTTGGGGCGAAGTCGGACGGGCCGCGGGGAAATCGGTTATGGACCGTGGGGTGAAATCTCGGTCCGGACCGCGGTAGCGCGGGTAGCCGGCGGCCGTTGGGTTAGCTTCCCAAGTCGCTGACAAGGAGGTCAGCGACACCCGGGAGGGGAGTGCGAGTGGTGGTTCCTGAAGAAAGGGGGTAGACCAAGAGAAAGTTGGTCTCGCTACCCCAGTCGCTGACAATGGGGTCAGCAGCTCCCAGACTGCTATGGTCCCCCCAGAAAAAGGGGTTAGACTGGCAGTAAGCCGGTCTCGCTACTCCAGTCGCTGACAATGGGGTCAGCAGCTCACAGACCGCTATAGTTCCCCCAGAAAAGGGGTCAAACCACGAGGAAGCCGGCCAGGCCTTGGGACTTGGGCGAGTCGGGCCAGGAAGGTTCCCCTCCCTCTATGGGTAGCGTCTGTGGCCACCTAAACCCCACATGCAGCACCTGATGGAGAGGTTGCTCCGAAGAGATATGCTCCAAAGAAGAGAGCTATCTGAGCCCGGGTATTATGGAGAACCCGCTGGCAGCGGCACCTGTCTCAGGGCTGCACAATGTCTCCCTCTCTGAGGAGGGGAGCATTCAGGGTCAGTTTCAGTCTGGCCCAGAGCAATATCCAGATATAGGTCCGAAGGGCCATGTCATCGCAGGTATCCTCAGGGGCCTGCGGCAGCACCTGTCTCAGGGCTGTGTATGAGCCTCCCTCCCTGTGGAAGGAAGTGCGAGGAAATACTCGCAAGTGAAGAGGGGCCAGGTTTCCCCTCATGCTACAAGTGCCGGCAGTGAACAGAGCTATCAAATGAAACCAGCCACCGAATCTTCTCTTCAGGTAAGACTTATCCAACAGGTATACCTGGATGAGGAAGCAAGCTTCATCATATCGGCGACAACACTCCCACACCTCATCGGCAGTAAGCAGTTCACTGAAGCTGATGGCCGCTTGAAAGCTGGGCAGAGGTCTTTCAGGCCAAGGTCCAAGCCGGTCTCAGGAAATATGGAATTCACATACACTACCATTCCTACTCTCCAATCAAGGATGGGAATAGAACCCACATCAGGAGCCTTTGGGCTTACCATAAGACCACCGGTAACCATGGAGGTAGGTGGGTCTGGTTCTTCCGAAACATGGGGTAAGTGGACCATTTACAAGTTGGTAATATTTACCCTTGTTTTTGTACAAATGAGAATGATAACATGTGATGGGTTATTATTAAACAGTATACAAGGGTACCAAGCATGGCTTGGAATTGGGGCCAGAGTTGTCTTTCGAGGCAGACTCAGTATTACGGCCAAGACTGCCTTCCGAGATAGCTCGGAAATATGGCCAGAATTGTCTTTCGAGGCATGCTCGGGAAGCTGGTGCAGTTTTTCAAGGCAGGCCCAGTAGTATGGCCAGAGTTGTCTTTCGAGGCAGGCTCAGTATTATGGCCAGGATTACATTTCGAGACAGGCTCGGGAATCTGGCATTCAAGGCAAGCATGGAATTATGGCAGGCGAGGCCTGTTCATTGTGAAAGATGGAGGATGTCGGTTCATAATTGATTTAACTCCCATGTGCAACATAGATTTTTCCGAATATGGAATTTTGTTACTGTCTAACTACTGATTTCCTTAGGATCTTTATGGCATGCATCGATCTCAAAGATACATACTATTCAGGTTTACAGGGATCCCATTTACAGGGATCGCCGGAGACATTTGAAATTGATCTGGATAAATTTCTAACGCTGTGTTTTTTGCTTAAATCAACTGTTTCAGCTACAACTATATTTGAGGAATTGAGGTTCCTCAGCCATCCAGTCAAATTTATGTTGTTACCAACTGGAAGTTATTGATTATCGGATTTACCTTTAACTATTCATTTATCTGTGAGTCCGCCCTGGGGCAACATATTGGAATCAATAGACGCCTGTAACAACCTTGTAATCAAAAAGTCTTCTATTCATCAAGTGTAATTGGCAATATAGCAGCTGTGTTTCAGCTGTGCAATTGTGCCTTGCATTATCAGAACTTTCAACGTGCAAGTAGTAACTTCTCAAGTGCCATATAGGTAATTGTTAACAGACCTATGCTATTACCAGCTGAAGCTACCAAAGTCACAATGGTGGTCAAACTATATTCAGCATTGCTCCAGTAGTTTTTGGTCAAATAATCTTCAGTTATATTACTAACAGATGCTAGTGCTCAAAGATGGAACATTACGAATGCCATCTCTAGTAACAAATGCGGATGGGATTTGCATGAATCACCAATTCTTTAGTTATTGGTATCAACTACCTATAGACACTAGGTGCATACTATGGGTTAAAGGGTTATTGTGCGAATATGCAAAATCTGCATGCTCAGTTTCCAAGTTGATACACTGTGGTGGTGGCATATGTTAGTCACATGGGTGCAATCAAGTCAAAGTATCCTGTCATAATTTACCCAACCGTTTTTGGCGCTGGTGTATCATCATGTAAAATCAATGACAACACAGAATGGACGTTGGATCACAAAGTATTTTATGATATTATGGCTCAAGGGCATCCAATATTGATATGTTTGCATACAGGCTCATTCACCAGTGGTAAAAACATGTGGCATCATAGTGGCGAGTGATACATTCTCGCTACACGAGGGAGGAATGTTCTTTCATGTGGTTTCTCCATTTTGCCTCATCAGTCGGGTCTTGCAATAATTCAGCAAGATCCCTCTTCAGGGTTCTAGTACTGTATGACTGGCCTACGCTGCCATGGTTTCCCGCAAATGTTGGGAATAATAATGCAACCTTATATGGGGTTCTAAACATAAAACTTTGCTGGTTCGGGGAACCAGCCTCTACATGATTAATCAATTAATTGCTTTACAGAATCTGAGAAGACTGCCCCTGTGGCTTGGGCTGTCAGACCGATCCTTGTATGTGCTCACTGCAGAGTGCAGGGATAGCAACAAAAAAGCAGTACTTTGTCGCTTCAGGAGATGGGAAGTGTTTTCTGTTTAAATGTTATGTTACATATAATACAGCACGGACACTGACATCTTAAGAGTTCATTTTCTAATGGGTCCTTGACAATAAATTAAGTTATAGTCCCATTAACTGTGCCCAACGTGCTTCTCATCATAGTTGCTGTAGGGAGCGTGACCCGTTCTGTCGGATCTCACCCTCTGATGTCCATTTATTAAGGATATCATAAACACAAGTTCTCCCAGACCCAAGTAAATGGAAGTATGGGATATCGACATTGTGTTAACATGTATTCGCAATGAGGCTGCAGCTATGTCTCTATCTTTGGTACGGCTCTCATAGGTAGTTATTCCCCTGGTGCTGCCCTCAGCGCACGAGTCCAGTCATTACATAAATTGCGACTGGACAGGATAGTTACACCTGCTATATAATATTTCATGTTTACAATTTAGTTAAGCAGGGCAGCCCAGGGGTGTCAGGTCTCAAACTAGTTCTCATGGCATACCCGATGCACCTTCGGTTATGTGTGGTCACACATTTACAACATTACGTCAAGGTCAACTAGAGCCTTAGAGGCACTGATACCAGCTATGTTTGTTAGTTACAAAAAAACCCCAAAACTCATAAGAAGGTATCAGTTCAGACCATCTCCAGGTGGTTAATGTGGGATTTTGGCTTCTACAGGAGTAGATACTAATTTCTAATCTCACCCCCCAGGGCTGCTACAACATCAGCAGCAAGGGTTATGTACGGTCCTCTGGACCACATCCTGCCGACTGCAGAATGGTCTAACGAACGAGGTTTCCAACATTTCATTTTAACCCACTGCCAGACCAGGGGTATTTGCCAACTCTATTTTAGATTCTATTTTATAGTTTCCACGCGGATGAGAGGAGTTACTGTTATTATCATTTGTTCATTTATCAGCATCAGCATGTTTTAAATCTATGTCATGTCTGTCTGTATTATGAATGTTTCCCTTATCTGTGGTCAACTGATGCAGTCGTGCTTGTGTGGACTCGTTTTTCCACAGCATGAAATCACAGAGCTTCAAAATCTTCATGTAGTCACTCACGTGACTCCGAAATAAAATAGTAAGATTAAACGAGAACTTACCAGTTTGAATTTTGATCTTTATTTTATGAGGAGTTACGATGAGCGATTACGTGCTCTCCACTCCCAACCCTCGTATCATAAAGATCATCTCGTAGTTCTAGTTATCTCTAATCTTACTATGTTAGTTCAACAACTGTTATCTGTGATTTCACACCGCTGCTTTGAAGATTGACGCGCATGCGGGCTGCCGGCCTTCTTCACGTAATCGCTCATCGTAACGCCTCATAAAATAAAGATCAAACTTCAAACTGGTAAGTTCTCATTTAATCTTACTATTAAATAACATACCCAGAACCAAGTAATTTAACATTCCGTATCCTGGGAGATCCTTCCATATAAAACTAGCATTTGCATAGCACATTAAAATATTCCAAGGTGTACCACAAGAGCAGATTCAAACCTAATTTGACTGATCAAGAGGCTAGGATCATTAACCTGAAACAAGGTCCAAAAAGTAGGAATTAAGGAGCATTTGAAAAGAAACAGGAGTAAAAAGGCACAGAGAAAATTCCAGGGTTTACAAGCTTGGCAACTGAAGGTACAGTCCAGGGTAATGGGAATGTGCAGTATGCTTGAATTGGAGTGCAAACATCTCAGAGGGCTGGAAAGCTGAGAGATTACAGAAAAATAAGTGGGTGGAAATTGAGGGATCTGAAAATCTGAATTGCAGCTTTTTTTGAAGCTGCAATTACCTCCCATCCAGGCCTGACATACCTACCTTTTGGTGGTAGTCCCTTCGAAAGGATAGATGATTTGCCCATTGTTACAGATCTCACAGATGAAGCCTTTCTGGCTGCAAAGGCTACAACTATATACGTGGGCACTGGCAAATTTGTTGATCTTCACGAGGAATGGAGCAAGCTTGCCTTCAAAGACCTATGAGAAAAGGGAAGAAAAAAAATTATCAGACCACAGTCAGGCCATTAACATTGGATTTATTTGCTATTAATTCCTCATCTGTGATTTTGTTACCTCCAAATTCAATTATCTGGATTCTTATTCTTCACCCACCATGCACATCACTCCTCAAATCTTGACTGGCACCACATGTCTTTTTTTCCACAGGGTGGGGGGGGGGGGCTTTTACCTCTTGAATTCCTGATGAAGATTGGCCAGCTTAGCAGTGAACAGGCCACAAAACCTCTCTTTCGCATTTTGAGACAGCAAATATATAAATAAATGATATTTATGTGCTCTATCGAGCTGGGGAATACCTTCTGAGCAAAGAAATCACCTCAGGTTACAGTTTCATCAGCTTGACAAAGGTGTCAAACTGGTCTCAACCAATGTCACTGTTCATTTTCTTCAGAGATGCAGCCTGACCCTGGCCCGCTGAGTTACTTTAGCATTTTGTGTCTATCTTCAGTGTAAACCATCATCTGCATTTCCTTCCTACACAGCTGTAAATCTCGCCTTTGAATCTGCTGGTTGTAGTTTCAAACTCCACTACAGAGAGCACCAAATCTAGGCTATCATTGCAGTGGAGTGCTAAATGAGTGCGGCGTGGTTGTGAGTTGTCATTTTTATGAGAATATGACATTAAACCACGGCCATGTCTGTCATCTTAAATGAATGTGAAAGATTCCATGGAGTAGAGTAAGGAAATTCACTACAATGTCAATATTTATTCTTCACATATAAATCAGATGAGATTGTCGATGTCTGAGGGAGCTTCTTGTGTGCAATTTGCCTAATGCATTTTAACCACTACAATGTTACTTCAAAAGTATTTAATTGATTGTGTTGCACTTTAAGGTTTTCCTAATTTCTGAATTAACTACATAAATGCAAGCTTGTCTTCTGTTTCTACAACTTCCTCTATTACTATTCTGTCTGAAAAGAAAATGATCCATGTTTACAACCAAACTGCTGCATGATTTCAATTTATCTGGATTCATCCAAACACTTTTAATGTGCTTGCAGCAGGTCAATATTTTTCCTAGGGGTCCAGTGCACGGAATTACCATCTTATGTATGACCACAAGAAATTGCTTCAAATATTATAAGGACTGCACACAACACTCTTCTGTCACTTCTAAACATTAGCAAATGTCAGAAGCTTTTGTTTTCAGACTAAATCTACGGTATGCCCTTTGTTTACAGTAGCTTCTGCAAATAGAGATTTTCTCATTATTTACTCACAAATAAATCATGAACTCTTCTATTAAAGCCCAATTTTTGTTTTTTAGCTCTAGCTTCACAGTCTCTCCACAAAATGAGAGACATCTCATCTCTGATATTATCTTGGCAAATCTCTTCCATACCTTTTATAAGGCCTTGCCATCCTTCCAATGTATGCGCCTAGAATCGATTGCAATACTTCAACTAAGTCTTAACTAATCATTTATAAAAGGCTTAGCAGAACATCTCTCTTTTAATAAAGGGAAATATACACATGCTTTTTTTAAACTTCTTCTCAACTTACCCTGCTACCCACAAACATTTGTGTACTTGAACCATTAGGATCTCCATGTTCCTGCTGCTCTTTGAATTATGTATCACCTTATATTGGATCTTCTCAGACTTCCTCACAAATCCACCTGCTCAAGTTTCTCAAGTTTAAGTGTGATCTGTACTATTTGCCTATTTCACCAATTTAAGTCCTAGTGCTGTTTGCCTCTACTTTCCCTATTTATTTAGTTTCAAATTTTGAAAATATTGTAATGATGTCCATGTATCTGTCCTACTGAGTGGAAAAAGAACATTGCACAACCAATGTTCCAAGAATTGAAGAAGCAATAAAATTGATCAAGATGGGTTTAAAGTATTCTTTCCATAGCATATTTGCAACAGGGTTCGTTATTCAATAAGTCTTAGGAATAAATCGTCAAAATCTTTCAAGAATTATGCAGGCAAATAATACAAAATATTATCTGAAGAAGGGTCTCGACCCGAAACGTCGCCTATCTCCTTCGCTCCTTAGATACTGCTGCACCCGCTGAGTTTCTCCAGCCTTTTGTGTAAGCCCCAATACAAAATATCTGCTTAGTGTACAAAGTTTAGCTGCTAATGTGAATGAACCAAAGTTAAAGATACTAGCTGTAACGGCTCACCTGTACAGTGGCTTGCAAAAGTTTTCATACCCCTTGAACATTTCCACATTTTGTCACGTTACAACCACAAAGTAAGTGTATTTTATTGGGATTTTATGTGACAGACCAACACAAAGTGGTGCATAATTGTGAAGTGGAAGGACAATGACACATGGTTTCCAAATGTTATTACAAATAAAAAACTGAAAAGTGTGGTGTGCAAAAGTATTCTGCCCCCAAGTCAATACTTTGTAGAACCACCTTTCGCTGCAATTACAGCTGCAAGTCTTTTGGGGTATGTCTCTACCAGCTTTGCACATCTAGAGACTGAAATGTTTGCTCATTCTTCTTTGCAAAATAGCTCAAGCTCAGTCAGATTGGATGGAGAGCGTCTGTGAACAGCAATTTTCAAGTCTTGCCAGAGATTCTCAATTGGATTTAGGTCTGGACTTTGACTGAACCATTCTAACACATGAATATGCTTTGATCTAAACCATTCCATTGTAGCTCTGGCTGTATGTTTAGGGCCGTTGTCCTGCTGAAAGGTGAACCTCTGCCCCAGTCTCAAGTCTTTTGCAGACAGGTTTTCTTCCAAGATTGCCCTGTATCTGGCTCCATCATCTTCCCATCAACTCTGACGAGCTTCCCTGTCCCTGCTGAAGAAAAGCATTCCCACAACATGATGCTGCCACCACCATGTTTCACAGTGGGGATGGTGTGTTCAGGGTGATGTGCACTGTTAGTTTTCCGCCACACATAGCGTGTTGCATTTAGGCCAAAAACTTCAATTTTGGTCTCATCAGACCAAAGCACCTTCCTCCACATGTTGTCCCCCACATGGCTTGTGGCAAACTGCAAACAGGACTTCTTATGGCTTTGTTTCAACAATGGGTTTCTTCTTGCCACTCTTCCATAAGGGCTCGATTTGTGCACGACTAATATTTGTCCTGTGGACAGATTCTCCTACCTGAGCTGTGGATCTCTGCAGCTCCTCCAGAGTCACCATGGGCCTCTTGGCTACTTCTCTGATCAATGCTCTCCTTGCCCAGCCTGTCAGTTTAGGTGGACGGCCATGTCTTGGTAGGTTTGCAGTTGTGCCGTACTCTTTCCATTTTTGGATGATGGATTGAACAGTGCTCCGTGAGATGTTCAAAGCTTGGGATATTTTTTTATAACCTAACCCTGCTTTAAACTTCTCCACAACTTTATCCCTGACCTGGCTGGTGTGTTACTTGGGCTTCATGATGCTGTTTGTTCACTAATGTTTTCTAACAAACCTCGGAGGCCTTCACAGAACAGCTGTATTTATACTGAGATTAGATTACACACAAGTGGACTCTATTTACTAATTAGGTGACTTCTGAAGGCAATTGGTTGCACTGGATTTTATTTAGGGGTATCAGAGTAAAGGGGGCTGAATACTTTTGCACGTCACACTTTTCAGTTTTTTATTTGTAAAACAATTTGAAAATCACATATCATTTTCCTTCCACTTCACAATTATGCGCCACTTTGTGTTGGTCTATCACATAAAATCCCAATAAAATACATTTACGTTTATGGTTGTATCATGACAAAATGTGGAAAAGTTCAAGGAGTATGAAAACTTTTGCAAGACACTGTAGGTGTCCACTTATTAAAAGGTTAATTATGTACAATTTTGTTCAACTTGAAGGGTTTAAAGGCAAAAGACTTTACATGTGGACAATTGTATTTTTGAATTTTAAATTGGATTTCCTCATGTGGTGGGACAGATAATATAACTTTCACCAATCTTTGCTTCAGTTTTATATGGTGAGAGGCAGGAAGAGCCCGGCCAGGACTCACCCCATAGAGCCCAGTCCCTCCACGCACTAGAGTCTCCCAACCCCTGCAGCGTAGTTCCACAGCAACGGATTGAGTGGCCCCCAGCCAGCAACCAGAATGAATGGCTGCAGTTTGACAAAGACGTGACCAACATCATTCAAGCCACAGCCAAAGGAGATGTAGATCGCTGACTCCAAACAATGACTGCCATCATAGTCAGTTATACCTCTGAAAGATTTGGCCATCGCGAGAAAGGTAACACCAAGCCCACCAGCTACACCATGAACCGCAGGGCCACCAAAATACATCAACTGCAGGTGGAGCTTCGAACCCTCAAAAACCAGTACAAGAGATTTACCGATGAGGAGAAGCAAGCATTGGCCGACCAACGAAACATCCTAAGGAAAGGGCTGATGACCCTCTGCAGAACAGAGTTGCACAGGAGAAGAGGAAGAGAGAGAGCTAGGAAGCGACCTGCGTTCATTTCCAATCCTTTTGGCTATACCCGGCGATTACTTGCAGTGGTCGCCTCATGTGCTCAACAGGTGAAGTAAATCGCTTCCTCCATGACACCCTGAGCGATCCAATGAGGGAACTGGAGCTCGAACCCAACAGAGTTCTCATCAGCCCAGCCCCCCCAACAACAGTGTTCAACCTGAGGGAACCGAGTCTGAAGGAGGTTGAGGAGTCATCAAGGCTGCACGCTCAGCCTCTGCTCCAGGCCCTAGTAGCGTACCATACATAGTGTATAAGCGCTGCCCAGAGCTCCTTCGATACCTATAGAAGAGCTTGAAGGTGGTATGGTGAAGGGGGAGAGTTGCTGACCAGTGGAGGTGCGCTGAGGGAGTTTGGATCCCGAAAGAGGAAAACTCAAAGAACATCAATCAGTTTCGGTCAATCTCGCTGCTGATCGTCGAAGGAAAGGTGTTTTTCAGCATTATCTCCAGAAGGTCAACTGAGTTTCACTTCAAAAACAGCTACATTGACCCCTCAGTGCAGAAGGGTAGGATTCCTGGAGTTCCCGGCTGCTTGGAGCACACTGGAGTAGTCACGCAGCTCATTAGAGAAGCCCATGAAAACAGAGGCGACCTAGTTGTTCTGTGGTTGGACCTTGCCAATGCCTATGGGTCCATACCACACTGGTTGAGCTTGTCAACACCATGTTCCCAGCATGATTAAGGTCCTGATCCTGGGTTATTACCATAATTTCAGGCTGAGGGTGACTTCTGGGTCAGAAACATCAGACTGGCATCGGTTTGGAAAAGGAATAATTACAGGATGCACCATTTCTGTTATTCTTTTTGCTCTTGCCATGAACATGGTGGCCGAGGTGGAATGCAGAGGCCCCCTAACCAAGTCTGGTGTGCGACAGCCCCCAATTAGAGCTTTTATGGACGACCTTACCATCACCCCAAAATCGGTCCCAGGAAGTAGGTGGAGCCTACAAGGTCTTTAGAAACCCATCACCTGGGCAAGGATGAGTTTCAAGCCAACAAAGTCAGGGTCCATGGTGCTGAAGATGGGGAAGGTGACTGACACCTTCACTGAGCAACCTGTCAAGAATTTGGGGAAGCTTTTGACGCAACTCTGAAAGACTCTGCCGCCATTCAAAAGTCCATCGAAAGCCTTGAAGCCTGGCTCACCAAAGTTGACAAGTCAGGTCTGCCAGGCAGATTCAAGGCCTGGATCTATCAGCATTCAATCCTGCCCCGAGTCCTGTGGCCTCTGCTGGTTTACGCTGTTCCATTGACCACAGTTGAGTCCCTCGAACGGAAGATCAGCGGCTTTCTCCGCAGGTGGCTTGGCCTTCCCCGCAGCCTCAACAGTGCAGCACTGTATGGGACCAGTAACATCTTGCAGCTCCCATTCAGAGGCCTCACGGAAGAGTTTATGGTGGCGCGAACAAGAGATACTTTGCAGTTCAGGGACTCCAGGGACCAGAAGGTGTCATCGGCTGGCATCGAGGTGAGAACAGGGAGGAAATGGAGGGCGGAGAAAGCAGTGGAGGTGGCAGAGTCACGCCTAAGGCAAAAGGCATTGGTGGGAGTCATGGCAACTGGCAGAGTGGGTTTGAGATACTTCCCTAAGACACTGGTTGGCAAAGCCCAGGGCAAGGAGAGACACCATCTAATCCAGGAAGAGGTCCGAGCAGGTGTGGAGGAAGAGTGTATGAGCAGGACGGTGGGGCTTAGGCAGCAGGGAGCGTGGACAAGGTGGGAGAGCATACCGCAGCGCAGGGTTACCTGGTTAAACATCTTTCAAGCAGACTTCCAGCGCGTCCGGTACCTTGTCCAAGCTGACTACGATGCCCTACCAAGCCCAGCTAACCTCCATGTCTGGGGCAAGAGCGAGACACCTTCCTGCCCACTTTGCTTTGGAAGAGGATCATTAAAACATCTCCTCAGCAGCTGCCCAAAGTCCCTTGGGGAAGATCGCTATCGATGGCGCCATGACCAGGTGCTCAAGGTGGTTGCTGAGAGCATAGCCACTGCCATCGGTAACAGTAAACACCACCATGCCCCAAAGAAATCAATCACTTTTGTCAAAGCTGGAGAGAAGCCCCGACCACAACCAAAAACAAGGGCGGGCCTCCTCTACACAGTCTCTGACTGGCAGCTGCACGTTGATCTGGGCAAACAGCTGAAATTTCAACAGCACATCACAGCTACATCACTCCGGCCAGACATGATCATCACCTCCGAAGTGACAAAACAGTTGATCATTCTGGAGCTGACAGTACCCTGGGAAGAGTGTATTGAAGAGGCTAACGAGAGGAAACGTGCAAAGTACCAGGAACTGGTGGTGATGTGCCAGGACAGCGGCTGGAAGACATACTATGAGCCCATAGAGGTGGGCTGTAGAGGCTTTGCAGGACGTTCACTCTGCAAAGTCCTCAACCAGTTGGGCATTACGGGGCTGGTAAAGAAGAGGGCCATGCAATCCGCAAGCAAAGCCGCAGAGAAAGCCACTAGGTGGCTTTGGATTAGGAGGGCTGATCCGTGGGCAGTTGCTGCTGGGGCGCAAGTCGGGGCTTGATCAACCCTGGGTGGGTCGCCTGGGAGAGGGCGTCTGATGTTGTGAGACCCAAAACACCCGATGACCCCAGGTCACATCACTGAGGATGTGTCCCAGCGCTTTCACACTCACACATTGATGTATTTACTTTCTTAAGTGTTTGAGAAGATTCGGCATGTCTCCAAGGAATCTCAGACTTCTAAAATGCCCAATAAGAAGTATTCTAACGGAAGCAACTTAACCTAGTAATGGAAACTGCTCTGCTCTGGACTGTCGGAATCCATAGAGTGTGGTGAACACAGACCAGTCCATCACAGGCTGGTAACTTCCTTCTCTCCAGACCTTCTTCAAAGTGCATTGCATCAGCAAAGCAGGAAGCATCAAGGATGTCTGCCACCCTGGCTTTTTTCCTTTTCTCTCTTCTACCTTCTGGGAGAAGATAGGAGCTTGAAAGTTCGAATGTCAAGACTTAAGAACAGCTTCTTCCCCACAGATATCAGACTCCTGAACCGCCCACCTCTTTCATACTCATTTTCGGGGAGTGCTTCCGTATACTTTTATACTTAACTCTATCTCATTCGGGTTATTCCGCTATTGTTTTTTTTTTGCATTTCTTTGAACTACTCTCCAATCTTGCAGCATTCTGATGCAATTGTCTTGAGTTAGACTGCTTTTCTGTTTTGTTGTATTATACTGTTTTCTCCGAGCTTCACATGATCAAGGAATTTCATTATTCCCTTGTGTAAATGACAATAAACTAACCTGAACCTGAGTTTTAAGCATTGGCCACGCTCTGCACAGGTAATGTTAACTAAAGTTTCATTTTAAATGCCATTTGCCACTTCTGAAGTGACAAGGCCTCAATCCTGGTTCAGCATTTTTATTCTCGTCAGAATGTACAGGTTTTGAGCCCTGCACCAGAGCAGATGAGATAGGCTGCCAGTCCTGTGCAGTACTGAGGGAGTGCTACATGATGCACTGTTGTCTATTTTCTGGATGGTTTGTCCAGAATATTGGTCTCCTGGGTTGATATCAAATTCCACAGCACTATTTGAATGGGCAGAGAAGTTTCCCCAGTATCGTGGTCACTTATCCATCAGCCAAAGTACTTTATCTGCTCATTACGGAACCTCAATGCCTCAAAAATGTTTGCCTCTTTTTCATTGTAGCAACAATTCGACATTTCAAAAGTATGATAAAGGGAGTGAAGTACTTCACAACCTAACAGCCTTCTCCTGTCTCCTGCTGAATAGTTCCATCCCATAGATGTTGAAGTGTACACTCTCTCCTACAAGATGATATATTTCAAATCACATAACGTGTTCATATTCAGAAATAAAAACATTTGCAACAATTATAATATACATGCTAGGTTCATGACCCCGTTTGTGTTTCATGTATCCAGTTGGACAAATTGATTTGCTGAAAGACAGAACAATGAGAAGTGCTTAAGTGGAATCGAGCCAATTTATCCTACACTTTCCTAGAGTATCCGCGTACCACGAGGAGCTTTCTATGTTAAAACATCTGAAGCAGACATAAGACCACTGCCAACTGAGATTCGTGGAAAGGGAATTTGAAGTTATATAGTTCCTTTCACAACGTGAATATGTTTCACACAGTACTTTTTGAAGTGCATGTATTGTAGAACAAGAAATGAGGCAATCAATTTGTATGCAGCAAGATTCTATTATATGGAAAGTAATAACAAATGTTTCAGTTGTGCAAGGTGAGGGATAAATATTGCCCAAGTCATTGAGCAGAATGCTTTTGTTCTTATTTTGAATAACATTATGAGAATGTGGACCAAGTTTTAATTTAATGCTTTGTCTGACACAAGTTATTTCAGGTAATGCCACACTGCCTCAGTACTACAATGAAATGCCTGCCTACCTTTTATCCTGTTAAGGAAGCCTAGAACATACAATGTTATGGCTAGGAAGTGAAAGCTCTATCAACTGAATCAGCTAACAAAGATTTCCAAAGGCATGTTTTTGCTTTCATACTAGATAGAGAGAAAAATGAGCAGGAGGAAGGAACACAGGAGCTCCGATATGAAATGTGGAAGGGAACATGCAGGCCAGTTAGAAGCTTGATTGTTGAGAGGTATCCTGAAGGTGAGATTCCATTTGTAAAAGGCGACATGCTGGCCAGACTCCCGCTTCAATTAGTTCTTATAAAATCTAAACAGTCTGCTTGTCCCCTCAAGTGATTAATGGCAAATTTAGTAAATTAATGAGGAAAAAAGTAGACTCCTGCTTCTTGCCAGGTTTTATTAATTGGTTAGCAGCATAGTTGAATCCTGATGAAAGTACAATTGGCAAGCCAAGAAATGTTACACTTAAGCAAGGTTCCCTATAAATCTCATTATGTAAAATAACATGCAAATTGCAAAATGTTGTTATAAGTTTTGTTTGAATGAATAGATGAAAATGATTAAGATAGTTCCAGATTCATAGTCCAGGCTGTGGTGGGAACTGCAAGAACACAACATTTCATAGTCCTATGCCTGTATTAGCGGTGACAAATACACAAATGGTAAGGATCAACAGCAGCCATCCAAGTCTTCCAGCTTGCTAGGCCATTCTTCAAGATCACGTCTGATTTTCTTGTGCTTTCCCCAGACACTTTGATTTTCTTAATAGGTTCTGTATCGTTCTGCAGAAGGACCTAGTTGCAGAATGATGCACATAATCTTTTACTTTTCATTAACATTCTGCCCTAGATAAGCTCATCTGAAAACTGGCCATTTCCACGCATCTGCTGAGACAGAGAGCTCGACTTCATCACCGTGCCTCTGGATCCATCCACTATCTCCAAATTATGAGGCAGCTTGCCCGAGTACTTTGTGAGCATAAATTCTTTCCAATTAAGCATTGGGACAAGTGAAGCCACGTATGTATGTACTGTTATAAACTGTTTCTTGGCTAGTGACTCCACCTCTCGCCCCAGCAACTGCACAAAATAGACCAGCCCCATTTGCAAATTGGTTGCTATATTTCATCCAAATCATAGCCTGCCCACAACCGGAACCAAAAAGTCCACTTTTATTACCCTGCCAAACTCAACTGCAATTCATCTGTTGTCAAAACTATGGCCTTGTTACCTTCATAATTAGCTATTCCATTGTACTCGTGGCCAGTCTCCCTTGTTTGATCTAGAGTAAATCTGAGGTCATCCACAAAAGCAACTGTCCACGTCCTAGTTTGCGCCAAATCCTGCTCATCCATCAACTCCATGCTTATGATTTACCACGGATAATATATAAATCCATTTATTTATATTTAAAACTATCCAAGACTCCCCACATCCTTTTCTTTGTAATCTCACGTACAATAACCTTCAACTCAACCAATTTTGTCTTGATCATCCTCAAAACTAATTGACTCTGCCATTCGTGCGATTAAAATTTGTAATTTACAACCTTCTCTTTTTCTTTTACGACACTTAAAACCTATTTATGTCAGACATTGTCTGTCAATGTTTCTGTAACATGTGGGTCATTTTATTACAGTTACTGAAATGCCAATTGTTGATACAAGTTATTGATTACTGGAACTGAATGGATTTGGAATCATTAATCCAATCTTAAAACTAACTGTAGTCTCTTCTCTGGTAGCATTACTGTGGTGGTGATTAGGTTAAGTGGAAACAAGTTTACCAAGTTAAAAAGTCAGGATAGAGAAAATGCAATGATAAACTTCTGACTGTTCATATTAACTGTTCACTATCTGGAATATTAAAAAAAAACTTAACGTACTACTTGAGAGGCGAATGAACTGCGAAGTAAAATATTCCAGATGAATGTCAAAAAGAGATTATGTTTTCAAACACAATGTCAATCTTATGAATACACTTGACTACAGACAATGAAAGGGATATGGAATTAAAAATCGCTGCCTGAGAAACCATATAAAACACAAGGTCTGAGTCACCAATATGCACAACAAGCTCCTGGGAAATTAATCTTTACTGGTTTAACTTACAATTGCATACAGAGCATAAAATAAAATACATTGCACAGAAGCCAGAGTATTTGAAATAATTATTCTGTGCTGTATTTGTATTCCAGAAGCTCCCTTCTATACTTTTTTACTTAAATCTATCAGCATACCCTTCTATTCTAATTTTCTAGTATATATTTCTAGTATGTCATTTAGGGACAAAGCGGGGGGGAGGGGGGGGGCGTCACAGGCGAGGGCTGCTCCCCGAACGCAATATTCCACCACTCTCCCAGAGAGGGAGAAAGGTGGAAGAGAGGAGGGGGGGAGAGAGAGGGGGAGGGGGGGAGAGAGAGGGGGAGGGGGGGAGAGAGAGAGGGGAGGGGGGAGAGAGAGGGGGAGGGGGGAGAGAGAGGGGGAGGGGGGGATAGAGAGGGGGAGGGGGGGATAGAGAGGAGAAGGGGGGGAGAGAGAGGAGGAGGGGGGAGAGGAGGGGGAGAGAGGGGGGGGGAGAGAGGGGAGGGGGGAGAGAGGGGAGGGGGGAGAGAGGGGAGGGGGGAGAGAGGGGAGGGGGGAGAGAGGGGAGGGGGAGAGAGGGGAGGGGGAGAGAGGGGAGGGGGAGAGAGGGGAGGGGGGAGAGAGGGGAGGGGGGAGAGAGGGGAGGGGGGAGAGAGGGGAGGGGGGAGAGAGGGGAGGGGGGAGAGAGGGGAGGGGGGAGAGAGGGGAGGGGGGAGAGAGGGGAGGGGGGAGAGAGGGGAGGGGGGAGAGAGGGGAGGGGGGAGAGAGGGGAGGGGGAGAGAGGGGAGGGGGGAGAGAGGGGAGGGGGGAGAGAGGGGAGGGGGGAGAGAGGGGAGGGGGAGAGAGGGGAGGGGGGGGAGAGAGGGGAGGGGGGGGAGAGAGGGGGGGAGGGGGAGGGGCAGAGAGAGGGGGGGAAAGAGGGGGAGAAAGGAGAAAGGGAGGGAGGAGAGAAGAGGGCTGCCCAGAGGGGAGGTGGGGGAGAGGGGAGGGGGGGGAGAGGGGAGGGGGGGGAGAGGGGAGGGGGGAGAGAGGGAGGGGGGAGAGAGGGGAGGGGGGAGAGAGGGGAGGGGGGAGAGAGGGGAGGGGGGAGAGAGGGGAGGGGGGAGAGAGGGGAGGGGGGAGAGAGGGGAGGGGGGAGAGAGGGGAGAGAGGGGAGGGAGGGGAGGGGGGAGAGAGGGGAGGGAGGGGAGGGGGGAGAGGGGGGGGGGGGAGGGGGAGGGGCAGAGAGAGGGGGGGAAAGAGGGGGAGAAAGGAGAAAGGGAGGGAGGAGAGAAGAGGGCTGCCCAGCAGCCGTCGGCCTCAGAGTGAGCCTCAGCTCCATGGCCTCGCATCCTCGGGGAGGGGGGAGAGAGGGGGAGGGGGAGAGAGGGGGGGGGGAGGGGGAGAGAGGGGGGGGAGGGGGAGAGAGGGGGGGGGAGGGGGAGGGGCAGAGAGAGGGGGGGAAAGAGGGGGAGAAAGGAGAAAGGGAGGGTGGAGAGAAGAGGGCTGCCCAGAGGGGAGGGGGGAGAGAGGGGAGGGGGGAGAGAGGGGAGGGGGGGGGGAGAGAGGGGGGGGAGAGAGGGGGGGGGAGAGAGGGGGGGGGGGAGAGAGGGGGGGGGGGGAGAGAGGGGAGGGGGGGGGGAGAGGCAGGGGCAGAGAGAGGGGGGGAAAGAGGGGGAGAAAGGAGAAAGGGAGGGAGGAGAGAAGAGGGCTGCCCAGCAGCCGTCGGCCTCAGAGTGAGCCTCAGCTCCATGGCCTCGCATTCTCGGCGCATCCTCTCTGTGCCCCCGAAAAGCCAGCCGGTTATTTCCGGTTCATCACAGAGGACCGATTCCCGAATGCTTCAGACCCCGAGTACGGGGAGTGGTGAGTGGACGTAGGGCCCGAATGAGCCTGCGGGCCGCCAGCAAGGTATGGACCGATCTGAGGACGGTGAAAAGCAGCGGGGGACCAGCCGATCGTAGCTTCCGCCAGCATGACAGAGCCTCACCAGGCGTTATCGTCGTGAGGGGCACGCGATGGGAAGGTGGCACTGGCGGCCATTACTCCCTCTGGATCTTTGATCCGCGGCACAACGGGAGGTGAAAAAATGACTGGGGGGGATGGGTGGTGGAAAGTGCGCCTGTGCGTTGAGAGCATCTGCTTTAATTGAGTGCGAAGGGAGGGGGGGCAGTGCCGCGAGCAAGGGCATTGTGGCATCCGCCGCAACGGTTTGATTTAAAAAAAAACTCTTCGTTTTGTGAACAACTTTATTAAATATCTGGGGAAATAATTGATCAAATTTAGGGAGGATTTGATTTCCGAAATCGTAAGTTAAATCGCCACCGAAATATATAAAAATCTCAACGTATTTGTGTCTGGTTTTCGAGAAAATACATTTCAAAGGCAAAATCACACACACACACACAGTTTTAAAAGTATATAGATAAGATAAAATAGATAGATAGATTAACACCACATACAACTTACTGGGTAACAACATTTCTTCTTGGTTTGCTTCAGGGATCCCCAAACTATGGTTCCGCGGGCCACATCCGGCCCACCACAAGATTTTATCCGGCTCGCAGCAAGCTCTTAACACATAGGAGGGAGGAGCACTAGGACCCAGCAAAGCCAGACCACGTGCCGTTTGCATCGTGGAGATTGTGGGCTAGTGCTGAGCCCTGAACTCTGGTGAGGTGACGGCTCTGGGTGTGTAGGTGGGTGTGCGAGTGTGGGTGAGTGAGTGAGCGTGTGTGTGGCTGTGTAGGCGTGTGCGTGTGTGTGGGTGGGTGTGTGTGTGTCAGTGCATGTGTGTCGGTGTGTGAGTGTGTGTGGGTGGGTGTGTATGTGGGTGCGTATGTGTGTGAGTGTATGTGTGTGTGGGTATGTGTGTGACGGTGGGTATGTGTGGGTGTGTTTGTGTGTGTGAGAGTGTGTGTGGGTGGTTATGTGTGAGTGAGTGTGGGTGGGTGGGTGTGTGTGGGTGGGTATGTGTGAGTGTTTGGGTGGATGGGTGTGTGTGTGGGTGTGTGCGTGTGTGCGTGTGTGAGATTATGTGGGTGTGAGTGAGAGTGTGTGAGTGTGTGTGTGACATTTCTTTATTTTCTCCTCCGGCCCGCAAAAATGTGCCAAATATATAATGTGGTCCTCATGCTGAAAGGTTTGGAGGCCCCTGGTTTACTTTACATTTTTAGCCACTGGGTCTGATCTCTCCCAAATGGAAACTTTTACCAATATACCACACTAAAACACTTCTTACAGAACTCTACAACTTCATCCATCATCTTATAGAAAAGAGCTCTAGCCGGTTTATTTTTCCTTTTTGGTCGTAAGTACTGATTTCTGGTAAATTCCCAGTGCAGTTAATATACTGTTCTGATTTATCACAATATCAATAGCAGTATTTTTCTCTGCAATGCCCCACATCCACACTAATTCCTCATTAATGTGTTATTATGGTCTCTCCTGTGTATCATACATCCCTACACTTCGAAGTTGACAACGTCCTCAGAATGACAATAGACAATAGATGCAGGAGTAGGCCATTCGGCCCTTCAAGCCATTACCGCCATTCAATGTGATCATGGCTGATCATCCCAAATCAGTACCCCGTTCCTGACTTCTCCCCATATCCCCCGACTCCACTATATTTAAGAGCCCTATCTAGCTCTCTCTCCAAAGCATCCAGAGAACCTGCCTCCACCGCCCCCTGAGGCAGAGAATTCCACAGACTCACCACTCTCTGTGAGAAAAGTGTTTCCTCGACTCCATTCTAAATGGCTTACTCCTTATTCTTAAACTGTGGCCCCTGGTTCTAGACTCCCCCAACATCGGGAACATGTTTCCTGCCTCTAGCGTGTCCAAGCCCTTAATAATCTTATATGTTTCAATGAGAATCCCTCTCATCCTTCTAAACTCCAGAGTGTACAAGCACAGCTGCTCCATTCTCTCAGCATATGACAATCCCTCCATCCTGGGAATTAACCTTGTAAACCTACGTTGCACTCCCTCAATAGCAAGAATGTCCTTCCTCAAATTAAGGGGCCGAAACAGGACACAATATTCCAGGTGTGGTCTCACTAGGACTCTGTACAACTCCAGAAGGACCTCTTTGCTCCTATATTCGATTTGTCTTGTTATAAAGGCCAACTATATACTATATATTGCCTTGTTATAAACGTCAACTGTTATAATTCGCTTTCTTCACTGCCTGCATGCTTACTTTCATAGACTGATGTACAAGGACCCCCAGATTCCGTTGTACTTCCCCTTTTCCCAACTTGATGCCATTTAGATAGTAATCTGCCTTCCTGGTTTTGCTACCAAAGTGGATAACCTCACATTTATCAGCATTAAACGTCATCTGCCATGCATCTGCCCACTCCCCCAACCTGTCCAAGTCACCCTGCATTCTCATAGCATCCTCCTCCCAGTTCACACTGCCACCCAGCTTTGTGTCATCTGCAAATTTGCTAATGTTACTTTGAATCCCTTTATCCAAATCATTGATGTATATTGTAAATAGCTGCGGTCCCAGAACCATGCCTTGCGGTACCCCACTAGTCACTGCCTGCCATTCTGAAAGGGACCTGTTAATCCCTACTCTTTGTTTCCTGTCTGCCAATCACGTCTCTACCCATGTCAGCACTCGACCCCCAATACCATGTGCCCTAATTTTGCCCACTAATCTCCTATGTGGGACCTTATTAAATGCTTTCTGAAAGTCCAGGTACACTACATCCACTGGCTCTCCCATGTCCATTTTCCTAGTTACATCTTCCAAAAAGTTTAGTCAAGCATGATTTCCCCTTCGTAAATTAATGCTGACTCGGACCGATCCTGTTACTGCTATCCAAATGTTCGGCAATCTCATCTTTTATAATTGACTCCAGCATCTTCCCCACCACCGATGTCAGGCTAACTGGTCTATAATTCCCTTTTTCTCTCTCCCGCCTTTTTTTTTAAAGTGGGATAACATTAACTACCCTCCAATCCATAGGAACTGATCCTGAGTCTATAGAACATTGGTAAATTATCACCAATGCATCCACGATTTCTTGTTCCCCATCATAAATTCACCTTTTTCGGTCTTCAAGGGTCCAACTTTGGTCTTAACTATTTTTTTACTCTTCACATACCTAAAGAAGCTTTTACTATCCTGCTTTATATTCTTGGCTAGCTTACCTTTGTACCTCATCTTTTCTCCCCGTATTGTCTTTTTAGTTATCTTCTGTTGTTCTTTGAACATTACCCAACCCTCTTGCATCCCGCTCATCTTTGCTACGTTGTACTTCTACGCTTTAAATTTTATACTGTTCCTGACGTCCCTTGTCAGCCATGGTCGTCCCTTTCTCCCCTTGGAACCTTTCTTCCTCCGAGGAATGAACTGATCCTACACCTTCTGTATTATTCCTAGAAACACCTGCCATTTTTGTTCCACTGTCATCCCTGCTAGTGTATGTTTCCAGTCAACTTTGGCCAGCTCCTCCCTCATGGCCCCATAGTCGCCGTTATTCAACTGCAACACTGACACCTCAGATCTACTTTTCTCCCTCTCCAATTGTAGATTAAACCTGACCATGTTATGGTCACTGCCTCCTAATGGCTCATTAACCTCGAGGTCCTTTATCAAATCCGGTTCATTACATAACACTAAATCCAGAATTGCGTTCTCCCAGGTAGGCTCCAATACAAGCTGTTCAAAGAATCCATCACAAAGGCACTCTACAGTCCCTTTCTTGGGGTCCAGTACCAACCTGATTTTCCCAGTCTACCTGCATGTTGAAATCTCCCATAACAACCACAGCATTACTTTTACTACATGCCAATTTTAACTGCTGATTCAATTTGCGCCCTATGTCCAGGCTACTGTTTGGGGGCCTGTAGATTAGTCCCATTAGGGTCTTTTTACCCTTACAATTCCTTAGTTCTATCCATACTTACTCCACATCTCCTGTTTCAATGTCACCCCTTGCAAGGGACTGAATTTCATTCCTCACCAACAGGGCAACCCCACCCCCTCTGCCCACCTGTCTGTCTTTTCGATAGAAGGTATACCCTTGAATATTCAGTTCCCAGCCCTGGCCCTCTTGCAGTCATGTCTCAGTAATTCCTACAACATCATACTTGCCAGTGTCTAACTGAGCCTCAAGCTCGTCCACTTTATATACGTGCATTCATATACAGTACTTTGACATCCGTATTCACTTCCCCCCTCGTACCGCTCGCAATTACTCCTGACCTTACTCTGTTGTCCATTCTCGAGCTTTCCTTCCCATTAATTCGAGAATCTTTTGTAATTTTTCCTGTAGCCACTTCCCCTTCAACTCCATCTTTATACTCCCAATTTGTCAATCCCTCCCCACCACCATTTAGTTTAAACCCACACGTGTAGCCCTAGCAAACCTGCCTGCCAGAATGTCGGTCCCCTTCCAGTTAAGGTGTAACCCGTCTGTTTTGTCCAGGTCACCCCTACCCCAGAAGAGATCCCAGTGGTCTATAATGCTTTGGGGAGCCAATGATGGGTAAACTGAATAACAGCAATGGTTTCAAGTGCCTGTCAAGCATCATTTTTGTCACCCACACATCAGTCTGAAGAAGGGTTTCGACCCAAAACGTTACCTATTTCCTTCGCTCTTTGGATGCTGCCTCACCCGCTGAGTTTCTCCAGCATTTTTGTCTACCTTCATTTTTCTGCCCGTTGAATTGCTGTAATTAGTCATCTTGTCCAGCAAAGCAGATCTTGAATAATGCTACAGGGAAGGAAAGGACGTGAGGTGTTGGGAGAGGTGAGGAGACTCTTCCCGGAACAGCAGCTTGTACAAGCTCCCGGCTCTGAGCAGCTTCCATGACCATCATGTAGCTTAACAGCGCACAGCTTCCCATGTAGTGGTTTGCCTATTGTGATCTGATAAGAGCAATAAATAGCCCCATTCATCTTAAAGTACAGTAAGCTGGGCTCTGCTCTATACAGCATGGCCTCTGAGAGTGCTTTGGAATGGAAACATCTTTTAAATAAGAAGTTTCTGGGGACAGTAACCTATGTAAAAATTCAGTTCTCTGTGCCACTTCCCAGACTTACTTTTATTCTCGCTAAGTGGGAATGTTTTAAATTAAAAACTGCTATTTACTTTCAATAACCATATAACCATATAACAATTACAGCACGGAAACAGGCCATCTCGGCCCTTCAAGTCCGTGCCGAACAACTTTTTTCCCTTAGTCCCACCTGCCTGCACTCACACCATAACCCTCCATACCCTTCTCATCCATATGCCTATCCAATTTATTTTTAAATTATACCAACGAACCTGCCGCCACCACTTCCACTGGAAGCTCATTCCACACCGCTACCACTCTCTGAGTAAAGAAGTTCCCCCTCATGATACCCCTAAACCTCTGTCCCTTAATTCTAAAGTCATGTCCTCTTGTTTGAATCTTCCCTATTCTCAAAGGGAAAAGCTTGTCCACATCAACTCTGTCTATCCCTCTCATCATTTTAAAGACCTCTATCAAGTCCCCCCTTAACCTTCTGCGCTCCAGAGAATAAAGACCTAACTTATTCAACCTATCTCTGTAACTTAGCTGTTGAAACCCAGGCAACATTCTAGTAAATCTCCTCTGTACCCTCTCTAACATAACATAATGAAATGTCACAAGGAACATGATCAAACAAAAGCTGACTGAGTGATGGAAATATTGACCAGAATAGTTGGTTTTAAGAAGCAACTGTAGGAAGGATGAAGCAAAAGACTTTAAAGAATGACATTTCATAGGTTCCAATGGTGTCCAGTCAGCAGAAAAACTCCTGGTATTCTAAATAGACCCTCTTTGGCCTATTTAATACTCCTAGCATATTCCTTACAGAGGCTATAGAGGATGGAATCAAGCTTTGGTTTAACATCAAATCATCCTAGATTAAATTACCTGTACAGAATTAGATTTCATCAGATTTTTATAGGTGGGAATTTATTGGGGTACTAACCATGAAATTGTATTTAGAAAGTGTCCATGTATGATTACTGGACAATTCCAACATCAAGCTCAGAATCTCACAATCATCCCCCCCTGGGCACTAGTCGCCCATCAAACCAGTGATGGAGTAACTCAGTTCTATTTCTAGGTTCCTTCCTCATAGCCATCCATTTTGTTTGATACAGTATTTATCCAGTTCCTTTTTTGGAGGCCACAGACAAGGCTCCTTACACTGCCCTTTCAGGTTTCAAAACATCATAATAATTATATTGAAGTTACAATGAAGAAAGTATACCAACCTCTCTATTTCCTCAAATGATCAAGGAAGTTTGGCACGCCTCCAATGACTCTTGCCATTACTACAAATGTTCCCTAGAACGCATCCTACCAGGATGCAGCAATAACTCTGCCCAAGTCTGCAAGAAATTGCAAAGAGTAGTGGATGCAATTGCTCCTTACAATCAAACACTTTGTTTCCTAGTCCATCACACAAACCAACCGCCACTCCATCAACTCCATCTACAGTTCATGTTGCCTCGGGAAATCAGTCAATATAAATCAAGGACTATTTACACCTTGGTCATTCCCTCTACTCCCCTCACCCATCGGGCAGAAGATACAAAAACTTGAAATTGTCTACCACCAGGTGCAGGAACAGCTTCTTCCCCCTGTTGTCATACTAATCAACAGTCCCTCTCACAGCCTAGGGTGTAGTCCCAATCTCTCAAACTACAACAATACTGACCTTGCACTTCTTTCAATCTGCTCTTTCTCTGTAGCTGTAATGCTATAA
The DNA here is from genome assembly GCA_963514005.1 of Raja brachyura. The sequence continues at coordinate 47,064,712 of OY740787.1, read as the reverse complement.
AGATATGATGTTCTGTACTCCGGTATTTTTATCTTTTCCCTGTCTGTTGCACTTGTGTATGATTTAATTGTTCTTGTGTATCATATAATTTGACTAGCATGCAAATAAAGCTTTTCTCTGTATCTTGGCAATAATAAACCAATATGTAATAATAACTGTTATCACAGCTACAAGCTGATGTAAAAAGTATTCCTCTTGTCAGCTTCATTTCCTTGGCCAATTGCCTGAAGTCTGTCCTCTCTATTAATTTTCTCTACATCGTTCAGGTTTTGAAACAATTATGACATCACTTCTACAGCTTATTTGATAACCCAAATTCCAGAAGATCCCGACAGGTCATGCGCCAGAAGTTGCCAATGGGCCACGGCTATTCATCAGCAGCTGCAGAAATGGGAACCCAGCTGGTGAGGGAAGACACTGAGCCCGGCTCCTGTACGTCCCTCAGGACAGGAGAACCAAAGAGAAGGGTGGAGAGAGTCGGTGATGGTGGCGGACACTAGATCAATGGCCGGCAAGAAAGAACTGGGGTGTTATTTTCTATGCCCTATTTACAGTGCCAAAGCTCCCAAGAAAACGTCAGACAATCAAAAACATCTAGTTGTTAAAGCTGAGACAGTGCCATGGAAAAGTAATCAAAGTGCTCTCACTAGCACAGTGGGCTTGAGGGATGCCAACTTCAATCACCCACAGCTCCCTTCAGCCGTTGAATCAATACTATTTGATCTAGACCACCACGTGGAGGAAGCCCTGAGAGTGGTAAAGACACAGAATGTACTCTGGGTGGGGACTTCAACATGCATCACTAAGAATGGCTCCATAGCATTACTACTGACTGAACTGGACGAGTGCTAGACGACAATGCTGATAGATTCAGTCTGCAGCAAGTGGTGAAGGAACCAACAAGACGGGAAAATCTATTTGATCTCGTTCTCACTGATTTACCTGTCACAGATGCACCGGCCAGGATAGTATCGGTAAGAGTGAATACCGCGCAGGCCTTTGGAGAGAAAATCCTATCTTCATGGTGAAAATACACTTTATCGTGTTGTCCGGTACAACCACAATGTTAAATGATAAGTCTGTAAACAGCACCTTCACAAAGTGTCCTCATTCTTCAGGGAACGGGGTTCCCCTCCCCTACTATAGATGAGGCTCTCACCACAGGGTCTCTTCAATCCCCGTAACACTGCTCTCTCTCCCCATGTCCCCACTCGTAACAAGGGCAAAGTCCCCCTAGTCCTCACCTTCCACCCCACTAGCCATCGCATACAACAAATAGTCGTCCGTCATTTTCGCCACCTCCAACGTGACCCCACCTCTCGCCACATCTTCCCATCTCCCACCCGTCTGCTGTCCGCAAAGACCGCTCCCTCCATAAATCCCTGGTCAATTCTTCCCTTTACACCCGCACCACTCCCTCCCCGGGAACTTTCACTTGCAACCGTAAGAGATGCTCCACTTGTCGCTTTACCTCCCCCCTCGACTCCATTCAAGGACCCAAGCAGTCATTCAAGGTGCGACAACGGTTCACCTGCACCTCCTCCAACCTCATCTATTGCATCCGCTGCTCTAGATGTCAGCTGATCTACATCGGTAAGCCCAAGCGTAGGCTTGGTGATCGTTTCGCCGAACACCTTCGCTCGGTCCGCAATAATCAATCTGATCGCCCGGTGGCTCAGCATTTCAACTCCCCCTCCCGTTCCGAATCTGACCTTTCTGTCCTGGGTCTCCTCCATGGTCAGAGTGAGCACCACCGGAAATTGGAAGAGCAGCACTTCATATTCCGCTTGGGCAGTTTACACCCCAGCGGCATGAACACTAACTTCTCCAATTTCCGGTAGCCCTTGTTGTCTCCTCCCGTTCTCAGCTCTCCTTCAACCCTCTGGCTCCTCCTCTTCCTTTCTTCTCCCCCCTCCCCCCCAACCCCACATCAGTCTGAAGAAGGGTTTCGGCCTGAAACGTTGCCTATTTCCTTCGCTCGATAGATGCTGCCGCACCCGCTGAGTTTCTCCAGTATTTTTGTCTATTCACAAAATAAATTAGTTGGTGAACCGTTGTCGCAACTTGAACGACTGCTTGGGTCCTTGAATGGAGTCAAGGGGGGAGGCAAAGCGACAAGTGTAGTTTCTCTTGCGGTTGCAAGGGAAAGTGACTGGGAAGGGGGTTAATAGATGTTTGTAGAAACATGCTGTGAACAAATTGGCTGTAGTGTCTTCTACATTACGTTATTTTGAAGTGGCAAGTTTATTGCCTGTAAAGAAGTTTGGTATATCCCTAGATATAAAAGATATTGTATAAAAGCATTTTTTCCCTCTCATATCCAGGTTTGCTGATGACAAAAAGGTAAACAGTATAAATGAAAACATAAGCTGGCAAAAATATATTAATAGATAAAATAACTGAGTAAAACTGTAGATTTCAATGCAGTCAAGGTGAAGTAATTCATTTCAGACCTAAAGAGTTTAAGCAGAGTAGTTACTAAAGATAAAATGTTAATTACAGTATTAGTTGAAACAAATTTACAGTGGGTTATTAAAATCTCAAATATTAAATCAAGATGACTAACAGAATATTAAAAAACAGAATTAAAAAATTTAAATCAAGATGACTAATAGAACCCGGGTCATTATGTCAAGAGGATTAGAATACATGAATGATGAAGCAATTCTTCAGGTATACAAAGTCCTTGCTGGAATGGATGGAATGCTGGTGCTGGAATATTGAGTGAGAGATAAAGCGCTGGAGTAACTCAACGAGTCAGGCAGCATCTCTGGAGGAAATGGACAGGCGCCATTTCTGGTCAAGACGCTTCTTCAGACGGATTGCATTAGGAAATAGATAAACTGGAAGGGAGGTGGGGGGAAGGAAACAAAGTCTGGCATGGAGAGATTGCGATAGAGGGGCAGAGAGGGAGGAAGAAAAGGAGCGAGGGGGAGCTTAGGGAAGCAGATGGAGCGGGGAGCAGAGCAGAGGGTGGGTGGGAAAGTGGAAGGCGCGGCAGAGGGTGGGAGAGGCGGGGTGTGGGGAGGGAGAGTGGTGCAAACATTATGAATAGGCAGAGAGAAAGAGAATAATTTGCAGGATGGTGCAAAAGAACAGTTTAGTGGGACCTTCATCCTCTGGGCGAGTCCGCATCCCCTGGGCTTAAACATTGAATTTTCTCGGGGGGGGGGGGGGGGGGGGTTACACAAAAAGCTGGAGAAACTCAGCGGGTGCAGCAGCATCTAAGGAGCGAAGGAGATAGGCGACGTTTCGGGTCGAGACCCTTCTTCAGTCAATTCTGTTAACCCTTGCTGTCTCCTCCCCTTCCCACCTCGCCCTCAGGCCCTGGCATTCCCTCTCTCTCTATCTCTCCCCCACCCAAGTCGCACTAGCTTCTGATTTTCACACTACAAACAGCTTACAATGGCCTGTTTCCTTTATCATCGATACTTTTTTGCATATCTTTCATTCATTGTTCTTTTTTCTCTCCACATCACCGTCTATATCTTTCGTTTCCCTGATCCCTAGCCAGTCTGAAGAAGGGTCTCGACCCGCAAACGTCGCCTATCTCCTTCGCTCCTTAGATGCTGCTGCACCCGCTGAGTTTCTCCAGCCTTTTGTGTACCCTCGATTCTCCAGCATCTGCAGTTCCTTCTTTAACAAAACAGTGTAGTGGGACCAATGGGAGCTGACCAGGTGCCATAACAATTCTCTGATTGTATCAGCCCTGGATATGTGGCAGCAGAGATATTTTATAATTCTGATGCAGTAACAATCTAGCCGAAATCAGATTGTGTTGGTGCCAAGCCACCTGCTAATCACAGCAAGAAATTCATTCTGTACACAGAATCTAATCTGCAGTGGTCAAAATAATTATTCCCCAGCCCTGCCTATTTACATTGCACCTGTGTGACGCAGTGTACAAGAAGCTTTCACAGGATCAAAGTCAGTTTTGATTGCAAATATACATTAGGGTTGCTGCCTTTTAAAATAAAGGTGGGCTTTGGTTTAATAAAGATCATGAGGGACCAGCAAGTCTGCAGCTTGCGCTTGGCACTGACATCAGTAAATTTAGTTCTATTTTGTAATGTAAAAGTATTGGAAACACTCAGCAATTCTGGCAGCAGCAATGGGAGAGAAAAAGTTAACATATCAATGAGAATGATATTTCAGCAGGAGTTTAGTTCAGAGTTTAACCATGGAAACAGGCCCTTCAGCCCATCGTACCCATACCGACTATCAATCACCCATTCACACTAGTTCTATCCTATTTTTGCATCCACTCCCTGCACATCAGGAACAATTCATACTGACTAATTAACCCACAAACCCGCACGTCTTCGGGATGCAGGAGGAAACTGGAGCACTTTGTGCAATGCTCAAACTCCACACACACAGCACCCGAGATCAGGATCGAACCCACGTCTTTGGCACTGTGAGACAGCTTCTCTCTCAGCTGAGCCACTGAACTGCAATGTTACAGATAAAACATGTTTTGAAAATGCTGAAAGAACAGTAGACTCATGAGGGGATGGAAATAGGAGAAAGCTAGCAATAAGATCACTTCATGGAATCCCTTGCTGCATTTTTCTGCAAAGATATGGCATTAATATTATACACCGAAAAATCCTACAAAGTAACATTGAGATACAAGGATGGCAATCTATTGTAGAAGCAATGCCCAATTTCCACAGCTCGTCTTTGGATAGGGTTATAAGACCATACATGTCCATAATAGGGTGGCATCGTGGTGCATCGGTAGATTTGCTGCCTTACAGCACCAGAGACCCGGGTTTAATCCTGACAATCCCTGAGACTGTGTGGGTTTTCTCGAGGTGCTCCAGCTTCCTCCGACCTCAGGTGATCACAAGGAAGAGGACTGAAACTTTTTGATGCATTTCCCCACAGTGAAATATTTTGATCCTGTTGTGGGGGGCCGTTCATGTTGAATTCTATAATGTGTTGTGTCACTTTTCTCTTTTTTAATTTTTCTAAGGATGTACGGAAACATAATAATTTTTTTCTATGTAAAGCACTTTGGTTTCAACGCGAGTTGATTTAAACGTGCTATATAAATAAAATTTACTTACTTACATTCCGTGCAGGTTTGTAGGTTAATTGGCTTCTGTAAATTGCCCCTAGTGCGTAGGATAGAACTAGTGTACGGGTGATAGTTGGTCGGCATGGAGTTGGTGGGCCAAAGGGCCTGTGTCCATGTCTCTAAACTAAGCCAAATTAAATAACAGTAAAACATGGCCTCAATTTAAATTCCCATCTGATCATGGAAATCTCTAACAGCGCAGCACTCCTTTAGCACTGCAGTGGGTTGTCAGTCTGCATACTAACTCAGATATCAAGAGTGGACAACTTTTATACCCTGGATTAGGGAGGTAGGGCAGCCAACTCTCACGCATTGAGCGTGAGACTAACGCATTTGAGGAAATTCTCACACTTTCACGCTGATGACAGAAGTTCTCACGCTCAAAAAAATATTTTTAAAAAGATATGAATAAATAAATAAAGCCACACTCCTCCACATTCACCAATGAGAATAGTTTTTTTTGTCGGCGGGTTCCCCGTAAAGAACGAGGGATTTAATTGGCGTAAACCCATCACACACTATTTAAAATGGCAATGTAGACCAAAATGCTGGAGAAACTCAGCGGGTGAGGCAGCATCTATGTCTGAGTCTGACCCTTGAACACACTCAAGCATTTCTCCAGCATTTTTGTCTACCGCGCTATAGATGCTGCCTCACCCGCATTCACGTTCACATTCCCGTGCAGATGGTGTGACAGGTGAGACACGGCGGTGGTCCCAGCACTGACCCCCCCCCCCCCCCCCCCCGAGGCACCGCTCACACCTCCCACTCTCACCTCCAGCAGCTCTGTGTCCGGTGGCCGCTCTGTCCATACCGCATGGAGTCTTAACCCCGGCCCGGAGCCAGGAGCGAACCGGGTGAGTGGGGACGTCGGCACCGTCTCCGGAGCCGCGGGGATGAATCTCGGGCTAAGGCACCGCTCCGATGCCCGACCCCCGGGTAACTGTCCCTCACCTCCCCGGGACCCCAGCAGGGCACTGAGCACCTGGGCCGGCCGCATTCCCGGGGGGGGGGAAGAGGGAAATGCTCCCTGGACATCGCCAAGTCTCCGCTCACTCCAGGTGTTGTTGCCGCTTCACTGACACACTCTCACGCACAACCTAACACACACTCTCACACACAACCTAATACACACACTTACACACACACAAGGTTAAAGGGATATGGGCCAAATGCGGATAAATGGGACTAGTTTAGATGGGGCATCTTGATCTGCATGGACAAGTTGGGATGAAGGGCCTGTTTCCATGCAGTAAGACTGTGACACACTGTAGAAAGGGTGCAATTGCTCTGGAGAGGATCCAGGGGCGATTTATGAACACATTGGCGGGGCTGGAATATTTTTTTACACTTTGAAGAAAGATGCAATAACTGGGATTGTATTCTCTGTAGCAACGCAGATGAAGACAAGACTTAGTTGAGGTGAATAATATTATGAGAATAGGACCTGTTTCGCTTAACAAAGAGTGTAAGAAGGAACTGCAGATGGTGTTTTAAACTGAAGATAGACACTAATAGCTGGAATAACTCAGCAGGACATGCGGCATCTCTGGAGAGAAAGAATAGGTGATGTTTCGGGTCGAGACCTTTAGACTGAAGAGGTTGAAAACCAGCCATAAAACACAATGACTGGAGATGTGTGTTATCCAACTAAGGGCAGAAATTATAATCATGTGTTCATCTTTATTGACGTGACACCATAATAAATATATTACATATTTAAAAAGAATTTAATGGGGTGGCAAGGTGGCACAGCGGTAAAGTTACTGTCTTGCAGCACCACAGACCCAGATTTGATCCTGACTATGGGTGCTGTCTGTACAGTATTTGTACATTCTCCTTATGATCACATGGTTTTCTCTGGATATTTCGGTTTCTCCCACATCCGAAAGAAGTGCAGGTTTGTAGGTTAATTGGCTTCTGTAAATTGTCCGTGGCGTGTAGAATACAACTGGTGTAAGGTAGATTGCTGGTCGGCGTGGACTTGGTGGGCCGAAGGGCCTGTTTCCATATATATGTTTTACATATATATCTTAATTTCATTGAACCATATACCATATACGGTTGAATATGTGGCATTATTTTCATCTTGTTTCTATAGTCAAAGGGTAAGGTTGATTGATTTATTTGTGCAGAACAGTGATGGAAGTCCCACTCCTCTTGCCTTGTTTCTAGGTTTTTGTTTCTCTATATGTATGCATAACAGGATGAATTATAATCTGATTTCCATACATGAATATACTAAGGTCATTCATGTGCTGCACCTGTTGATCAGAGCCTGGCTCTACTGTGGAATGTAATTAGGAATGTAATTTAGCCTAACCTTAATCATACCTAATCCAATTTGAAGCATAAATGTTCCATTCAAGTGTAAGTTAAAAGACTCACAACAGTATGCACCAGATTGCACAATTTCAAGCTGAAAAATGCAACCCCCCCCCCCCCCCCCCACCTGCTCTGTTACTACGCCCCCTCACAGTTTCTCACTCTCCTGAGGGAGGTCAAGAATCAACCAGATGGCTGCTCCTGATCAATGTCCAGTGAGTTACAAGGGGGCAAAGCTTTGGTTGGTGATCAGATCAGGCTTGGCCTTTGCACCCATGTGATCAAACAATCTGCAATGTTTGCACAGAGGAGCTAACTGAATGAAAGTTTCCACAAACCATGCAGGCAAGAAAAACTAATGTTGAACTGGTGAAGGCATTAATATGCTTGCATGAAGAGTTACCCCAACTTTCTTTTAAATAATAGATGGTTTAATTTGGACCTGAACATTAAATCACAAAAAGCTTAGTTATTTAGTCACAGTGAGCAGCTCCAATCAAATTAGTTTGCTACTCTCTGGCGTATATGTGCCACTTTCTATGTCCACAGACTTCTCTGATTTGATGGCTCAATTTAGGTCACATTAAATTATAAACTACTGGGACTAATGGAGCACAGCTTTGAGTTTTTTTCCTAAATAAACAATCTAACAAACAGAGCAGAAGAAAACAAGGCAGCCCAAAGGGTTTAGAAAAGCTGCTGAAAGGTTTCCGTGCCTGCAAGGTAATACTTTCATCTGATTACATTAATTTACTCCACTGAAGGGCCAGTACAGATGTTTTGCTGTCATTAACTGACTTTCAGATCAATGGTGTACAAAGTGCCTGTGACAGCCCCATGGCACAAAAAGGTTGCAATTTATGTTGTTTGTTGCTGTTTTATATGTGGTTTGTGTAAGTCTCCAGCATTCTCAATTCCTTTTGCCCCATCCACCTTACAGCTGCCTAGATCCCAAAAGCCAGAACTCCCTCTCCTTCATCGTGTTCCATAAAAATCACCTATTTGACCAGGTTTTCGGTCGTGTCTAATTGTCCTTTGTTATTCAGTGTCATATTATCTGAAAATGTTCCTGTATAATCTTTCTTTAATGTTTATTATATTAAAAGTAATAGGCAAACAGAAGTTGCTTTAGGTGTATAATGTTCTTTTCAATAGTGAAGGATTAGATCGAGCTATTAAAGATAGCAGACAATAGACGAAGTTGACAACGTCCTCAGAATGATAATAGACAATAGATTCAGGAGTGGCCATTCAGCCCTTCGAGCCAGCACCGCCATTCAATGTGATCATGGCTGATCATCCCCAATCAGTACCCCGTTCCTGCCTTCTCCCAATATCCCCTGACTCCGCTATCTTTAAGAGCCCTATCTAGCTCTCTCTTGAAAGCATCCAGAGGACCTGCCTCCACCGCCCTCTGAGGCAGAGAATTCCACAGACTCACCACTCTCTGTGAGAAAAAGTATTTCCTCATCTCCGTTCCGGAGTCAAGGGATATGGAGAGAAGGCCTCCTCCTGCACCTATTGTCTATTGTGTTTTATTTAGTGAATTCAACAATCAGTGTTGAATGAATTAAGTTTATTGGCCAAGTATTCACATACAAGGAATTTGCCTTGGTGCTCCACCCGCAAGTGACAACATGACATACAGTGTCAGTTAGGAATGACACATAAAACATTAATAATAAAACATTATTGATTAAACATGTGAATTAAATAAAATACCAGAGTAAAAGGATTTTTGGTTATTGAGTAGAGCTGTGACTCGTGGAAAAAAGCTGTTTTTATGTCTGGCTGTGGCAGCTTTGACTGTCCGGAGTGGCCTTCCAGAGGGAAGGTTGGAGAAGATACCAACTTTAGGAAAAGACACAGCAGAGATGTAAAGTGTTCTTTACATACACAAACCAACCTCCCTTCCATTGACTCCATCTACACCTCATGCTGCCTCAGCAAGGCCGCCAACACAATCAAGGACCAGTCTCACCTCGTCACTCTCTCTTCTCCCTTCTCCCATCAGTCACGAAGTTTGGGAATGCATGCCCTCTCCAGATTCAGGGTCAGCTTCTTCCCAGCTGGTGTCAGGCAATGTAATCATCCTATCACCAAATAGAGAGTGGTCCTGATCTCCACCCACCTCATTGGAGACCTTCAAATTATCTTTAATTGGACTTTACTGGACTTTATCTTGTTCTAACCGTTATTTGCTTTATCTTGCACCTGTTCACTCCGAACGGCTTGATTGTAATCATGCATAGTCTTTTCTCTGCATAGCATGCAAAAGCCTTTTCCCTGTGACAATAATAAACTAATCTAAACTACCTACCAAAGTAGGTAGGAGTACCAAGACTAATTGTGTTTTGGCCCAAGTGCTGGCCTGGCCCAGATCTTGATTACACAGATGCATGAAAACCAGGTTAGGCTGGATGGAATTATTTTTAACGGAAAATAATTCTCCCTTGGATGGTTATGGTGATTGATAAGTATGGTACATACCTGCTGAAGGTCAGCTAATGAGTACAAGTGTACATGCTGTAGAATATATTCTCTGGGAAAGATCCTATGGAGTAAAAAAAAATTAATCATAATGCATTGTTGTTATTATTAGTAAATTGCAAAACTATATATTGTTTGAAATTTGACCCAACTAGGGAAAATACACCTTTTACCATTGGGGCTGTTTGCCACTACAAAGCATTTTAGGTAATTCAGTATCTTCTATTTTTGACCCAGTAATTGTTTCTAATTCCCATCTATCGTTTTATTGACAGCAATTCTAGTCACATTACACTTGAACTTTTCATTTAACTCATTAATAAAGATTGTACGTTGTCAACCAGTGATGTTTTTTCTCTCGGATATTCATTATTTTATTAAAAAAACAGTTTATGCTGAAGATATTCAGCATGTCAGGCAACATTTGTTGAGAGAGAACCAGGGTTAATACTTCATCACAAATGTCCTGTTTATCCTAAGGATATATACAGTGCTCTCCATAATATTTGGGACATTTATTTATTTGCCTCTGTACTCCACAATTTGAGATTTGTGATAGAAAAAAAATCACATGTGGTTAATGTGCACATTGTCAGATTTTATTAAAGGGTATGTTTATACATTTTGGTTTCACCATGTAGAAATTACAGCTGTGTTTATACATTGTCCCCCATTTCAGGGCACCATCATGTTTGGGACACATGGCTTCACGGGTGTTTGTAATTGCTCAGGTGTGTTTAATTGCCTCCTTCATGCAGATATAAGATAACTCTCAGCACCTAGTCTATCCTTCACTTTTTCCATCACCTTTGGACACTTTTATTGCTGTTTATCAACATGAGGACCAAAGTTGTGCTAATAAAAGTCAAATAAACCATTAGGAGACTGAGAAACAAGAATAAAACTGTTAGAGACATCAGCCAAAACCTTAGGGTTAACAAAAGCAACTGTTTGGAACATCATTAAGAAGAAAGAGAGCACTGGTGAGCTTACTAATCACAAAGGGACTGGCAGGCCAAGGAAGACCTCCACAGCTGATGACAGAAGAATTCTCTCTATAATAAAGAAAAATCCCCAAACGCCTATCCGACAGATCTGAAACATTTTTCAGGAGCCAAGTGTGGATTTGTCAATGACCGCTGTCCTCAGAAGACTGCATGAACAGAAATACAGAGGCTAATACTGAGCCTTTTATATATTGAAGAGCAAACTGAAGGAGACTAGCCCCCAAAACAAGCATAAGCTAAAGATGGCTGCAATACAGGCCTGGCAGAGCATCACCAGAGAAGACACCCAGCAACTGGTGATGTCCAGGAATTGCAGACTTCCAGCAGTAATTGCATGCAAAGGATATGCAACAAAATACTAAACATAACTACTTTCATTCACATGACATTGCTGTGTCCCAAACATTATGGTGCCCTGAAATTGGGGTACTATATATAAACACTGCTGTAATTTCTACATGATGAAACCAAAACGTATAAAAATGGCCTTTAATAAAATCTGACAATGTGCACTTTAACCACATGTTAATTTTCTATTACAAATCTCAAATTGTGGAGTACAGAGGCAAATAAATAAATGATGGGTCTTTGTCCCAAACATTATGGAGGGCACTGTATGAGATCTTACTGAGCAAAACCTGGCAGTTGCTCAAGGTTACTATGTAAAAAATGTGACTCTACAAAGTAATTTGTTGCTACTTAAATCAGTGTTACAGAAACACACAACATGGTATCCGGCACATTGTCCATCCATACATCTACTCATATTAACGCTACTCTTATTCCATTTATGTTTTTTTATCTTTCCCATTATTTCCAGATTCCAATTGTCACCAACATATACTAGGAGCAATTTACAGTTACCAATTAACTAACTGAGCCACAAATCTTTGGGTCTTAAGAAGGGTCTTGACCCGAAACATCACCCATACCTTCTCTCCAGAGATGCTGCCTGTCCCCCTGAGTTACTCCAGCATTTTGTGTCTATCCACAAGTCTTTGGGATGTGGGCTGAAACTAGAGCATGTGATGAACAATGAGAGAAGATGAATGAAAAGTCAAGACTGAACTGAGTTATTGAGGCTGTGTGGCAGCAGTTCATTTAGCTGCACCAAAAGAGATCAAGAATATTGTACGGATGTGAAAATCCATTAAAGGCATTATTTATACAAAACCTCTTTTTAATGAAAGATTATTTTTTTTAAAAGCTTTCAGTGAAAATATATATTTCCAATAATTCAACGTGGATTTCAGATTAATGTAGCTCTATAATGCCTGCCACCCTTCTTTGTTGCAGAACAGTTGGACATTGTGCAGCTGTATGCTCTAAAGCTTCATTTTATTTATTCTACAACCTCCCCGAAATCACTACAGAAATAATGCCACTAAAAAGATTTTCAAAATGAATAATCACATTTCATGTAGAATCTGTTTCTAATTTAGGCGACAAAATGTTTGCAAAGTCTGTGCCAGTCAAAGATCGAATAGAAGAATTGCAAGTTGACATCATTATAATATGTTGCAACGATTTCCTGATTTGCTGCTTGTATCAGATTAATAATTATTGAAGAGCTGTGTGCATATTTTCCTAATGACAAATAGATGTGCTCCTAAAATGCATACATTTGAGTCCCTCCTACAATTACTATATTTCTAAACCAGTTACAATACCTTTATTTGTTGTAAAAACAAAATACTGCTGGATAATACACAAAAGGACACAAAGTGCTGGAGTAACTCAGCAGGTCTGGCAGCATCCCTGGATCACAAAATGCTGGAGTAACTCAGTAGATCAGCACAGTGGCATGGCCATAGATCTACTGCCGTCCAACGCTAGAGACCAGGATTCGATTCTGACTACGGGTACTGCCTATACTGAATTAGTATGTTCTCCCTGTGACTGTGTGGGTTCTCTCGATGTGCTTCGGCCTCGTCCCACATTCTAAAGGTTTGTAGCTTAATTGGTTTTGGTAAAATTGTAAATTGTCCCTAGTGTGTAGGATAGTGTAAGTGTACAGGGTGATTGTTGGTCGGCGCTGACTCGGTGGGCTGAAGGGCCTGTTTTCTGTTCTGTATCTCTAAAGTCTAAAGGGACAGTCAGCATCTCTGGAGAAGGGTCACGACCAGAAAAGCCGCCATATCCCTCGCCAGGGATGTCGCCTGACCCGCTGAGTTCCCCACCATTTTGTGTCCTTTTGTATAAATCTAGGCCACGCTCCAGTTCAGTAATGAGGGAGCACTGCTACGTAATTTTGCTTCAGTCACGTGAGTGATTCCGTGAAGAAGACCTGCCAGGCCGCATGCGCACCAGTACGTCAGCCGCATTTGACGCACGCAGGCTGCAAGGAACGGAGCTCCTCCAGGGGTAAGTATGCAGACTCCAGGTAAGTTTAAAACTTTCCACTGGAGCTTGAAATCCGTGCTGGCCGGTACTCTATACCGAGTGCTAGCATGGAAAAAACAGGGAAGGGAAAGCGGCGCGTTTCAACCGGCCACTGCAGCTCAGGCTTGGAAGCCCTGCCTCATACCCCTGTTCAGTCGCTTAGTACAGAAACAGCGACTGCAGACTTAGTGCTACACAGCACAGAGCCGTTGCCATTAGGGCACAAGGCAACAGATAAGTCTGCTAGGCCCACGGAGTCGGGGGATTATTCCTCACCGGGGCTGGATAGAGTGTGTACACGCCTATCCCAAGTGGAGGAACTGTTGCATACAGTCCTCCAAAGAACTTCACTCCAAGAGAAGGAGTGTCAGCGCTTAGAAAAAGAATCACCAGCAGGAACAATGCTGCCAGAGATTCCTTATCAATTTGAAGAGAATGCAATGGGCCAGAATAGTCCTGAGTCTGATTTTGATGGGGAAGTGCAGCCAGGAGAAACAGAACTACCAAATGTTCCACCACTGGCACTTCCATTTGCTGTCCCATCAGGAGCAGGTGAGCCGCTAGGTGAAGAGCTGTCTACCACATTTAATTACATGGTGTCTCATCAGCTTCAGGAGCTTACTATGGATGAGACAGTCAAAAAACACGAACCTCCAAGCAACTGTGAGTTATTAAGAGTTCCAACGGTGAATCAAGTCATTTGGGGTCAGATGGGACCCGGTACGCGAAGACAAGAAATAAAACTGCAAAGAATTTTAAAGTTATTGGCTGCTGGTATTACAGCCTTCGCAAGAACAAAGGATGGTGGTTTTGTGATCAGAACACTCCAAGAGGCTTTAGGGTTGTTATGCAACACCCATTTTGAGATCAATGATCTCAGGAAAAGGGCTATAAGGCCCACCATTAATCCTAGATATGCTGCGCTTTGTAAGCCAGCAAGGATCCAACCACCTGATCTGCTGTTTGGCGCAGATCTAACCAAACAGGTCAAAGAAATAAATGAAGATGCTAAAACAATGAGTCTGATGAGACCAATGATGCCCGGCAACTGAAGAGAAAGTATTCCTACAAAACTACCTCAGCATCCGGGCTATTCCAGGGACAAGCCGGTCCGCAGCGCAGGGACGTGGATGGTATCCCTCGGTGGGAGCACGAGCAACTATGGAAGCTACTGCCAGAGGCTGGAGTCAGCAGGGTGTACCAGTCACCAGGGAGGTAAGTGGACCTGGTTCTCATAAAAACATATTAAATGTAACTCAAGGAAAAATTGGTGGTAGATTACGGCTTTTTTATAACGAATGGAAGTAGCTTACTTCAGATCTATTTATCAGGACTGTAATTCGAGGGTTTCGGAATGAATTTATTCTAAATGGTACATTACCTTTCCAACACGTTTCTGTTCGAACACTTTATTTTTCACAAACAGAGGTTATAGAGGTTCAAGCTGAACTCACAAAATTATATAACAAATATGTAATTGAAAAGACGGATCATCAAGTCCATCAATTTGTGTCAAATATTTTTCCCCGTTCCAAAAGAGACGGAGGATGTAGAATCATTTTGGATCTAACAAAATTAAATCCATTTGTACTCTATAGACACTTTAAAATGGAAACATTGGTTATGGCCAAGCAACTAATTTCTAGAGGTTGTTATATGGCTACAATAGATCTGAAGGATGCTTATTATTCAGTGCCTGTTCATTGCGAGCATAGAAGGTATTTTAAATTTGGATGAATCAATTATGGCAGTATAAGGCACTGCCAAATGGATTGACCTCAGCCCCTAGAGTATTCACTAAATTGTTAAAACCAATTTTGGGGTTGCTTGGAGGTCAGGGCCATGTTATTATGGTCTATTTAGATGATATTTTAATAATTGGACAAACAAAAGCTTTAGCTGAAATATCAGTGGCAGTTGTCAAATCCACATTTGAAAAACTGGGGTTTGTCATTCATTTGAAAAAATCCAAACTTATGCCAATTATCACAATTGATTATTTGGGGTTTTCAATTAACTCTATCAAAATGGTAATTACTTTACCAATTGAAAAAAGTACAGAGCTAATTGAGGATTGTGTAGCACTTTTAAACAAGCATAAACCTTCAATTAGGCAAGTGGCAAGGCTTCTTGGGAGAATGGTAGCAGCCTTTCCAACAGTCCAATTTGAGCCTTTGCATTATCAGCAATTACAAAGAGCAAGAGAACAGGCACTTAAGGTACAAATTGGGCATTATGATAGGCCCATGCAATTATCAGCTGAAGCAATTACTGATATTTTATGGTGGATTCAACATGTCTCGAGTAGTTTTAGCACAATAGAGCTGGAACAATCTTCCATGGTTTTGCAGACTGATATAAGTGCACTTGGATGGGGTGCCACAGACACAAATACAAGCTGTGGAGGAAGATGGAGTTTAGAAGAAGCTGCGCTTCTGCAGACATGGGGAATTAACCATTTAGAGCTTTTAGTAGCATTTCATGGGCTCAAAGCTTATTGTTCTAACAAACACAGTCTGCATGTTCAGCTCCAGATTGATAACACCACGGCAGAGGCATATGTCAATCACATGGGTGGTATCAAGTCGGTATCTTGTGACAGACTGGTAAACCAAATCTGGATCTGGTGTATTGATAAACACATTTGGCTCTCAGCTATTTATCTACCAGGAAAACTTAATACAGTGGCAGACACCAGGTCACGGAAATTCCATGACAACATCGAATGGATGTTGAATCACGATGTGTTCAAAGACATCATTGCCAAATATGGGATACCAGATGTCGACTTGTTCGCATCTAGACTAAACCACCAGGTTCCCAAATATGTGTCATGGGAACCAGATCCTGGGGCAGTAGCGATTGACGCTTTCTTGCTGAATTGGGGTGGTAATTATATTTATGCATTTCCACCTTTCTGTCTCATAAATCGATGTCTGCTTAAAATCAAGCAGGCCAATGCTTCAGGGGTACTGGTTATACCCGACTGGCCTACTCAGCCATGGTATCCTTTGATCCGACAGCTGATGACACAACCTTTGATGGCTGTTCCTAAATGAAGGAATTTATTAGTGCATCCAGTGACTGGCGAATGTCATTCGTTGTATGACTGTATTGATTTGTTATTTTGCAGATTCTAAGAAGGCCATACTTGGGGCATGGATTGTCAGGTCGAACTGTCGACATGCTTACTGCATCTTGGAGATCGAGTACTCAAAAGCAGTATTTTTGTTATGTAAAGAAATGGGAAGTTTACTGTGTACCAAATGATATTGATAATTGTACAGCACGTATTTCACGTGTTTTGGAATTTTTGTCAACTCTCTACTATGATGAAGAACTAAGTTATAGTGCAATCAATACAGCAAGAAGTGCTTTTTCGTCATATTTAGTGATGAAGTTAGACAATCATGCAATTGGATCTCACCCTCTTGTGGTTCGATTTATGAAGGACATTTTTAATTCCAGACCTCCCAAACCTAGATATATGGCTATTTGGGATGTAAGTATAGTCCTTAGGAAACTATGAGGGTGGTTTCCCATATCATCTTTGACGTTGACCATAATTATCATAAAATTGGCCATGCTTATGGCGTTGGTTTCAGCAAAAAGGGTACAGACGTTACAAAAATTACAGTTAGAATGGAAACTGCTGTGGACAATGTTACATTTTACATTTACGACCTCCTCAAACAGAGCAGGCCAGGTGTCACGGGATTTAAAATACTATTTGCAGCATATCTTACGGATCCATCTTTATACGTAAAAACACATTTGATGCAATACATTGCAGTTACAGAGAATTTACGTAATATGGAGACAGGATTGTTTATCAGTTGTAAAAAATCACATAAAAGAGTGTCAGTTGACACTATTTCCAGGTGGCTGAAACAAGTTTTGATTGATGCAGGTATTAACACAGATGTGTTTACATCTGATTCCACTAGGGCAGCAGCTACTTCGTCAGCCAAAGTGAAGGACGTGCCCGTTGACCATATTATGGCGGCCGCCGGATGGGCAAATGAGCTGATGTTTCAGAATTGTTATCATCTCCCGATTGTTGATCCAAGGCTGTTTGCTAATGCCATTTTAAGTTCTGTTTAAATGCCCTGGTATTAAAGAATACTGTAGTTTGTTTATGTTATTAAATAAACCCTATTATTACATTGAATGCAATGTTACTACTAATGCATTATTTCTCATTCGAGTCAATCAATGCAGTGGGATGCCGAGTTTGTAATCTGCGGCATGAAATCACAAAGCTTTGAACTCTTCACGGAATCATTCACGTGACTCTGAAGTAAAAAAGTAAGATTAAACGAGAACTTACCTGTTTGAAGTTTGATCTTGATTTTATGAGGAGTTATGTTGGTGATTACGTGCCCGCCACGCCCAACCCTCTCTCATAAAAGATCATATGGTAGTTCTCGAGTCACTGATTTTACTATGTACTTCGGTGTTGTTTTTTGTGATTTCATACCGCTGCTTTGAAGATTGGTGCGCATGCGGCCTGGCGGGTCTTCTTCACGTAATCACCAACATAACCCCTCATAAAATCAAGATCAAACATCAAACAGGTAAGTTCTCGTTTAATCTTACTATTCTCCCACATGACCGACAAATCAGTCCTCTGAATGAAGCTATATTGTAGCAATGTTACAAAATTTTGAGATTTAAAAAATCCAGTCTGCAATTTATCCCATCAGATAAAGCATAAACATAAGTTTAATTTGACACCTAATTCACTGTCATATCTTCAGTATTAAAATAGTTATGGCTATTTTCATACTCAGAAATCAGCATCTTGTTCCCTATTGCTTTTCCATTAACACAAAAGCTGTGATCAAGGACCGTCAAAAGCCCATAACTTTCTTAAAAATTAAAAGAACTGAATGAAATTTTCAGTTATTATAGATTGAAGCATTCTGAAACAAACATGAAACAATCTTACTTGGATGACCTGAAATTAAAGCATATAATTAGTTAGTTACCTAATTGTAGCTAATTACAAAATTCAATTACTAGATCTAAACATCTATCCATTTCTTAAGAAAAGGTTAACATTTATAAAAAACCTAAGTGTCCCAATAACATTCACACAATAATTCACAATATAACATGATTTTTTAATCTCATTGTCATGAATTTATAGGCCAAATTGAGGAAATTTAGTGTTTAATTCCTGTAAATTAATGGCCATTTAAATCAACTTGCGAGTGGGGTTTTGTGTAACGCAATGGATTGGAACGTTGCGGTTTGCGGTGAATTTAACCCCCATAACGGCAGGAAAAATACTGCTGGTTCGTATATTTTTTGTCACTTTTTCGCAACATGAAATTTTGATTAAAGGCTTCCTAAGAAGCACGTTTTTATGTAAAAATAAACTGTGTACCTTCTTTTGTCCCCTACGTAAGATCCGTCCCGTTGTCGGCGTTCACGGCTTTAGAAGATGATTTTTAAATTACTTATGCTAATACATTATTCATCGTAGTTTAAAAATAACTACAAATGTCGGAGCGAATTCTCGTCAGCAATTAAATCCACTGAGATTAATCGATTTGAATGATCTGGAGAAAAACAGCATTTTAAACCAGCCCTCCTCTCAAAGGCGCCAAAGTCGCGCACACGGGCAGTGGCAGAGCTGCAGCGCTGCTAAAGGTAAGTTTTGTAACATATCTATATATTGGGACCAATAAGATCTTTCAAACAGAGCACTAACTATTTAATGTAATCCCCCACATGATCCACTAATTACTACAGATAATCTTCCAAACCACTGGCTGCATGGAAATGTATAACAATGGAAAAGTCAAGAATCACTCAGCAATTCAAGCAGCATTTGTGGAGAAGCAGTCAATATTTCAGGTTACTGAGCCTCCATGAGAAGTGGAAGATGGAGAAATTAAACATAAATTGCAGAGAGGGAGGGGTCATGAGAACAAAGGAAAGGTCTATGATGGGGTGGAGATCAGTCTACAAGTGACACAATCGCTTTCAATGCTCTAATTAAGATCAATGCATAGTTGGTCAGTCAGAAGATGTATGAAGATAACTAGAGAGATAAATAAAAACATGCTGTGACAGTGAGATTCAGAAGCCAGCAGTTGCTGGAAATCCTCAGTTAACTGAGTTAATGTTGCAGCTTGATAACCTTCCATCTGAAGTGGCCAGTTGAGAAAGAGAGCATCGTGTCTACAATAAGGACCATCCACAAAATGCACTGCAGTTTACATATTTAGGCTACTCTGTTAAAACCTCCCAAAGTCGTGAGGGAACCCCATCACATTAATGTTATGTTCCACGTCATGCACCATTCTGACCTAGAACTCCATTGCCTTTTCATCATCATTATTGGATCTAAATCCTGGAACTCCCCACCTAATAGCATTGAGAGCAAATATGCCAGCAGGATAGGAGCTGTTCAAGGTTACAGCCTAATGTGCTCCTCTCAAAGGAAATTGAGGATAGGCAATAGTGTTGGCCTAATCTAATCAATTGAACTGTTAAACCTCTACTAAAAATATTGATTCAGCTGCAACCAGGCTATTGAATTCCATTTTGTCACCAGATTTTGGGGAGGATGTAAGGATCTTGGAATAATTCAGAAAAGATTTAGAAGAACAGACCAGGAACATCAGTACATGAATCTGCTGGAAAAGGTAGGATTGTTCCTTTTGAGTAGGAAATGCTGAAAGGTGATTCAAAAGAAAGGTGGTTTGAAGATGCTAGATAAAGTGACAATGTGAACAAAGAAACATTGTTCCTACTGACAGAAGGGCGAACAACCAGAGATGGATTTAAAACAATTACACCATTTTTTTGTAACACAATGTAATGATTAGCTATGACCTGACAATCACTGCATGATATGGTGGTGGAACCAAACCAAATTAATACTTTTTTTAAAAGGAAACCAACATGTATTTATGGGGTCAGAGATAAAGCACAGAAATGGACCTTTTGGCCACAAAGTCCACATCAACTCTCTAGTATCTAATTTTATACTAACCCTAAAGTATTTTATTTTTTCCACATTACCATCAATTCCACCCCACCCCAAGATCTATCATTCATCTAACACAATTTTTATCGGCTAAATAACCTACCAATCTAAATGTCTTTGAGATGTGGATGGAAACTGAAGCAGCTGGAGGAAACCTATAGTCATCAGGAGAACATGCAAACTCCACACAT
Organism: Raja brachyura; assembly: GCA_963514005.1. The sequence goes on along the minus strand of OY740787.1, from coordinate 47,044,231 downwards.
ATAGCAATCCCTCCCCAACCACAATTAGTCTGAAGAAGGGTCCCGACCCAAAATGCCACCTGCCCATGTTCTCCAGAGATGCTGCTTTATCTGCTGCATTACTCCAGATCTTTGCAATTTTTTCCATGGAACTCTTCCATGCAATGTATTGCTTACTCAATTCAGATCAAATAGCAATCTAATTTAGATGTCAATAGTAAAGTATTTTAATATATTTATTTAATATGTACAGATCTGGAACTACAAAAACCTTGCAATAATGTTTGACCATAGCTGTTGACAATCAGAGCCAGGAACCTACAATGTAGAGAGAGGAAAACAAGGAAAATATATAGACTATACCCTTGCACCATCACAATCCAATATAATGATCTCATTATTTAACTAGTGCTGAGTTACAGTAGTTTTGACTCAATTATAACCTGCCCACCTCTGAGCCAGAGAGTTGTGAATTCAAGACCTACTCCAAAGTTCAAATACAACATCTCAGCTGACAAGCTCCACTTGTTACTTTGGGAGTGCTGATCTGAGAATGATGTAATTTCAATAAAACATTTCATCAAGGCTGTTCTTGCCCAATATTAAGATCGTATGACACAACCCCAAATGGTGCAGGGAAGTTTTTCCTGGTATCCTGGTTGACATTTATCTTGAAGCAACATCACAAAAAGAGATTATCTGATCAATATCTTATTTGTTGATGGGACTTGTCGTGCTCAAATTAGCTGCCATATTTTTGACATTTTAGCAACAACAACATTAAGAATGTTCTTCAACGAGAAAAAGTAAGATTTGCATTTATAGCACCTTTCCTGCTTTTGGAACAACCCAAAAAAATATGAATTATGAAGTATTTACCTCCATTATAATGGAGGAATGTAGAAAACCTTGGTTAATGGTCTACAAACAGCAAGACCATCTATTCTAGTGGTGTTGCTTGATGGATTGACAAAGGCAGACACCCTGGGACATCCAAGCCTCTGAAAGATGCTAAAATAAAACAAACACAAATTCATTTGAGCTAATAATTCTCTGTAGATGCAGGGTGCTGTGGGACCCTGGTCGTGCTTCTGCTCCTGATCACCATTCAGTGCTTTCTGCTGACAATGGGAAAACAGATTAGGATCACCTGCGCAATATTCCTCTCTCAATATTTATGGTCTGAACCCACTCATACTGAATGGCAGTCAGTCTGAGTCAGAGGAGGGCTGTCTATTTGACAAGAAGAAAGGCAAGTCAAAAACTGGGTAGAATTACAAGATAAATAGGGTTGAGGAAGGGATAGTTTAGCAATTAGTCAAATTGTAGCCGTGCTATAGGCCCAAATTAAAATAATCAGGCTGCTCACTAATGAGAGTCATCTCTAACAAGGAGCCCGCAGCACCTGTGAGACAGATAACGCATGCCGACAACTCTTCTTTATAATCATGATTACACTGAACCGTCAGAACACTAATTACATTTGCACATCAATGGGTAGCCTTGTGTACTGGGTTCCCATTTCATTACATTACTGTGATAACCTGTAATCAAATTATTAGCTAGCAATACACAGTGGCCATGTTGATTTATATTAAGGGGCAGATTATTAAATGCTTGTGCCCAGCTGGCACACACCACAGGCATTAATTCATGGTTTAATTTTGCATTTCTAATTTGTTATTGTAACACAATGGATTCAAAAACTATTTGCATTGTATCTCCCACCCTCTTTCTAAAAAAAAGGCTCAACTTTACTGATTCCTGATCCATGTTCGCTGAATTCTATTCTCTCGCAACTGTCTCCACTGCCATGTACTGTAAATACATCAAATTTAACAGTCATCCATGGAGTAAACTTTCTCCAAGATTTTGCCCTTCTCTTCTCATTCAGCTGTAGCATGTCAATCCTCTTTCATTACACTCCTTCAAATATAGCAATGCTATGCTGCCTAAAGTTTCATTGACAACCATATCTGTAAAGACTGAGGAGATCCTCCACAATCTTATTGTGTCCTCTCTCACAGCCATTAAGACTTTTGTTAAAACATCTCTTAAATTAAAGCTTACAACTGGTACACGTGCAAGTGGTCATTACTAGGACCATTAATAGAGACCAAAACAGATTAATTTATTATGAGGAACAAGGAAATGGCAGACAAGTTGAACAGGTACTTTGGTTCTGTCTTCACTAAGGAAGACACAAACAATCTCCCAGATGTACTAGGGGACAGAGATCCTAGGGTGATGGAGGAACTGAAGGAAATTCACATTTGTCAGGAAATGGTGTTGGGCAGACTGATGGGACTGAAGGCTGATAAATCCCCAGGCCCTGATGGTCTGCATCCCATGGTACTGAAGGAGGTGGCTATAGAAATAGTGGACGCATTGGTGATCATTTTCCAATGTTTTATAGATTATGTATCAGTTCCTTTGAATTGGAAGGTAGCTAATGTTATCCCACTTTTCAAGAAAGGAGGGTGAGAAAGCAGGAAATAATGAATGAATGAATAAGTTTATTGGCCAAGTATTCACATACAAGGAATTTGCCTTGGTGCTCTGCCCGCAAGTGACAACATGACATACAGTGACAGTTAGGAATGACACATAAAACATTAAACATTAATAATAAAACATTATCGATTAAACATGTGAATTAAATAATATACCAGAGCAAAAGGAGGTTACAGATTTTTGGTTATTGAGCAGTACTGTTTTTATGTCTGGCTGTGGCAACTTTAACAGTCCGGAGTCACCTTCCAGAGGGAAGTGCTTCAAATAGTTTGTGGCCAGGGTAATTGGGGTCAAAGATGATCTTACCCACTCGCTTCCTGGCCCTTGCAGCGTACAATTCGTCAATGGAGGGAAGGTTGCAGCCAATAGCCTTCTCAGCTGATTGGACGATTCGCTGCAGCCTCCGGATGTCGTGCTTGGTGGTTGAGCCAAACCAGACCATGATGGTGAAGGTGAGGACAGACTCGACGATGGCCGTATAGAATTGGACCATCAATGACTGTTGCAGATTATGCTTCCTCAGCTGCCACAGGAAGTTCGTCCTCTGTTGTGCCTTTTTGACTGTGGAGTCGATGGTAGTCCCCCACTTAAGGTCCCAGGAACTTAGAAGACTATACAGATGTGACTGTGGTGTTGTTGATGGTGAGTGGGGTGAGGGGAGCTCTCCTAAAGTCTACAATCTGCAACAGTCTACAATCAATACCAGTTAGTCTGAATCAGGGGAAGATGCTAGATTTGATTATCAAAGATGTAAGAGCGGCGCATTTGGACAGGAGTAACAGGATCGGTCCAAGTCAGCATGGATTTACAAAGGGGAAGTCATGCTTGACAAATCTCTGAAATTTTTTGAGGATGTGACAAATAAAATGGACAAGGGAGAACCAGTGGATGTAGTGTACTTGGTCTTTCAGAAAGCATTTCATAAGGTCCCACACAGGTGATTAGTGGGCAAAATTAGAACACATGGTATTGGGGGTAGGGTATTGACATGGATTGAAAATGGGTTGAGAGACAGAAAACAAAGAGTAGGGATTAACGGGTCCTTTTCAGAATGGCAGGCAGTGATTAGTGTGGTGCCGCAAGGCTCGGTGCTGGGACAGCAGCTGTTTACAATATACATTAATGATTTAGATGAAGGAATTAAAAGTAACATTAGCAAATTTGCAGATGGCACAAACCTGGGTGTCAGTGTTAACTGTGAAGATGATTCTATGAGGATGCAGGGTAATTTAGACAGGTTGGGTGAGTGGGCAGATGCAGTATAATGTGGATAAATGTGAGGTTATCCACTTTGGTGGCAAGAACGGTAAGGCAGATTATTATTTGAATGGTGTCAGGTTAGGAAAAGGGGAAGTAGGGACCTGGATGTCCTAGTACATCAGTGACTGGAAGTAAGCATGCAGGTGCAACAGGCAGTGAAGAAAGCTAATGGCATGTTGGCCTTCAAAACGAGAAGAGTTGAGTATAGGAGCAAATAAGTCCTTCCACAGTTGTACATGGCCCTGGCGAGAACACACCTGGAATATTGTGTGCAATTTTGGTCTCGTAATTTGAAGAAGGACATTCTTGCTATTGAGGGAGTGCAGCGTAGGTTCACGAGGTTAATTCCCGGGATGGCAGCACTGTCATATGATGAAAGAACTGAGCAACTGGACTTGTATTCACTGGAATTTAAAAGGATGAGGGGATATCTTAAAGAAACATGAAATTATTAAGGTATTGGACACGCTAGATGCAGGAAACATGTTCCCGATGTTGGGGCAGTTCAGATCCAGGGGCCACAGTTTAAGACTATGAGGTAGACCATTTAGAACTGAGATGAGGAGAAACTTTCTCACTCATAGAGTTGTGAATTTGCAGAATTCTCTGCCTCAGAAGACAGTGGAGGCCGATTCACTGGATGCATTCAAAAGAGAGTTAGATAGGGCTCTTAGGGCTAGCGGAATCAAGGGGTATGGGAAGAAGGCAAGAACGGCGTACTGATTGTGCATGATCAGCCATGATCAGATTGAATGGCGGTATAGGCTTTAAGGGCCGAATGGCCTACTCCTGCACCTATAGTCTATGTATCTATGCACAACTTGTGCAGACCGTAAGCTTTCTAGTCAAAATCCAAGTAAGTGTGGAGCTAACTGATCTCAGACAAGGCTAGAGGACATAGGTAAAGGGGGACGGGGTTGGTAGGGATCCAGGAAGAGTTTTCTCCTCCAGTGGGTACTTGAATCTGGGATGCACAGCCTGTGTGGGTATTCTGGCAATATTTCACAACTTTGAGTGGCACAGTGGCTCATAGAGTAGCTGTAGCACAGCGCCAGTGACCTGGTTCAATCCCAACTTTGGGTGCTGTCATGTGGAGGTTGCATGCTCTCATTACGACCTTGTAGGTTTCTCCCAGGTGCTCCAGCTCCGCCCAAATTCTGAAGACATGTGGGTTGATGGGTTAAATGACCTCTGTAAATTGCCCCCATAAGTGGTAGAATATTGAAGATTTGACAAAGTTTAAACAATTGAATATTGTGTGTAGGATTAGTATAAAAGCTGTAAAAGAGAGATGGTGGCATGATAAAGTCTAACAAGAGATAACTGGCAGCAGGTGTGTTGAACAGCAGGAGAGCAGCAGGAATCACAAAGGGGGAGAAAATGTCTCACAGAAATCCCGTTTGAAAGAGAACTTCTTCAAAGTAGCCATAGTGAGGATCTATACCAATCAATCACTGGTCAGGCTTTGTCCTACCCCCACCCCACTTTTCCAGCTTTCTCACTCCTATTACAATTAGCCTGACCAAGAGTCCTGGCGCGAATGGTCGCTTACCCATTTCCTCCATAAATGCTGCTTGACCTACTGAGCTCCTCCAACACTTTGTGTTTTGCCCAAGAGAAGAAACCTTGACAAGAGTGGTAAAGGAAACTCTAAGCAGTTGGATTCAAACTTGGGTCCTTAAATGCTTTCAAAGCTTTCAACAAGAACTAGTCTGTGTCATGTAGCAACTGCTGGGGTTTATCTCTTTATTTGTTTGTGTCAATCAACATGAGTCATAAACTAAACTAACCATTCCGAGTGCAAGTATGGTTGAGCAACAGTGCAATACAAAATCTCCCATTGTTACTGCAATTAGTCACCTCCCTGTAATTAAGTGGACCTTTGACCAGCAGGAATGTTTAGAAGAAAATTATCATGAAAATCAATGTTAACTGCACGCAGTTAAAAATCAATTGACAACAACCAATGATAACAAGACTCAACTTTGCACTCCCCCACAAAAGAACATTAAATCTATATCCCTTAGGCTGGAAATGACTGAACAGCCTGTCCCACTTACATGACTGTGGCTCGCAAATTACGCGACCTCGTGGCCGCTTGAGGGTACGGGCACCGTATGGCCGTGCGTGGCCGGTCCCACTTAGAAACACGGAGTTGTGCGGGGCTGGTCACGACATCGCTCGGGGCTCCGAAATTCTTGCAGTGGCCGAAATCTTGGCGCGCCAACGGCCTGTCGGCACGCAGGCGCATTGTGGTCGTAGGCAGCGTCTTGACGTTGTATGCAACATCTTGACGGCGTACGCAGCGCTGCATGACGGCGTACGCCTAGCGAGTGGCGTTGCGTGATTACGTCACTGCCCGACGCCGTGCGACGCCCTAGTTCAGTCGGCCCACCTCCTGCCCAGCTGATTGGTAAACATGACGTAAATGACGTCACGTGCGTACTTAGTGCGAACTCGCTTCCGGTTGGTCACGCCAAACGCATGTAATCGCAAGCAAGTGGGACAGGCCCTTGAGGTGTGTTGGAGAGGATGGTGATGTTGTAAAAAAAGGGTGATTTTTAAGGTATACTAGAGCACGTGCAGACCAGCTGGGTCTGTTCCCCCAATGCGCGTTTGTGGGGGCGGGGGGGGGTTGCTGCAGCTTCACTCGCACACTAACCACCCCCATCCCACACATGGGATGGGGGGGAGAATGGGGGGAGAGAGTGGAGGGGGGAAGGGAAGGAGAGAGAGGGGAGGGGGAGGGGGAGAGGGAAGGAGCGAGGAGAGAGAGGAGGGGGAGTGGAGGGATAGGAGGAGGGGAGAAGGGGGTTGGAGGAGGGGAGAGGGGGGTTTAAAAGTAAAAAAAATTGCAGATGTTGGAAATCTGAAACAAATAGCAAAATTTCTGGAAACACGCAGGTCAGGTAGCATATGTGGAAAGATAAACATAGAAACATAGAAAATAGATAAAGGAGTAGGCCATTCGGCCCTTCAAGCCTGCACCGCCATTCAATATGATCATGGCTGATCATCCAACTCAGTATCCCTTACCTGCCTTCTCTCCATACCCCCTGATCGCTTTAGCCACTAGGGCCACATCTAACTCCCTCTTAAATATAGCCAACGAACTGGCCTCAACTACCTTCTGTGGCAGAGAATTCCAAAGATTCACCACTATCTGTGTGAAAAATGATTTTCTCATCTCGGTCCTAAAAGATTTCCCCCTTATCCTTAAACTGTGACCCCTTGTCCTGGACTTCCCCAACATCGGGAACAATCTTCCTGCATCTAGCCTGTTCAACCCCTTAAGGATTTTGTAAGTTTCTATAAGATCCCCCCTCAATCTTCTAAATTCTAGCGAGTACAAGCCGAGTCTATCCAGTCTTTCTTCATATGAAAGTCCTGACATCTGGTGAACCTTCTCTGTACCTCTATCACAAGAATGTCTTTCCTCAGATTTGGAGACCAAAACTGTACGCAATACTCCAGGTGTGGTCTCAACAATACTCTGTACAACTGCAGTAGAACCTCCCTACTCCAATATTCAAATCCTTTTGCTATGAATGCTAACATACTATTCGCTTTCCTCACTGCCTACTTTCAATGACTATTGTACCATGACATCCAGGTCCCGTTGCATCTCCCCTTTTCCTAATCGGCCACCATTCACATTTATCCACATTGTACTGCATTTGCCCTCTCACCCAGCCTATCCAAGTCACCTTGCAGCTTCCTAGCATCCTCCTCACAGCTAACACTGCCCCCTAGCTTCGTGTCATCCGCAAACTTCGAGATGTTGCATTCAATTCCCTCATCCAAATCATTAATATATACTGTAAATAGCTGGGGTCCCAGCACTGAGCCTTGCAGCACCCCACTAGTCACTGCCTGCCATCCTGAAAAGGACCCGTTCACTCCTACTCTTTGCTTCCTGTCTGCCAGCCAGTTCTCTATCCACATCAATACTGAACCACCAATACCGTGTGCTTTAAGTTTGTATACTAATCTCTTGTGTGGGACCTTGTCGAAAGCCTTCTGAAAGTCCAGATATAACACATCCACTGCTTCTCCCTTATCCACTCTACTAGTTACATCCTCGAAAAATTCAATAAGATTCGTCAGACATGATTTATCTTTCGTAAATCTATGATGACTTTGTCCAATGATTTCACCACTTTCCAAATGTGCTGCTATCCCATCTTTATTAACTGACTCTAGCAGTTTCCCCACTACCGATGTTAGACTAACTGGTCTATAATTCTTTGTTTTCTCTCTCCCTCCCTTTTTAAAAAGTGGGGTTACATTAGCTACCCTCCAATCCTCAGGAACTACTCCAGAATCTAAAGAGTTTTGAAAAATGATCACTAAGGCATCCACTATTTCTGGGGCTACTTCCTTTAGTACCCTGGGATGCAGCCTATCTGGCCCTGGAGATTTATCGGCCTTTAATCCATTCAATTTACCTAACACCACTTTCCGGCTAACCTGGATTTCACTCAGTTCCTCCATCTCATTTGACCCGCGACCCCCTGCTATTTCCGGCAGATTATTTATGTCTTCCTTAGCGAAGACAGAACCAAAGTAGTTATTCAATTGGTCTGCCATGTCCTTGTTCCCCATGATCAATTCACCTGTTTCTGACTGCAAGGGACCTACATTTGTTTTAACTAATCTTTTTCTCTTCACATAACGATAAAAACTTTTGCAGTCAGTTTTTATGTTCCCTGCCAGTTTTTTTCATAATCCATTTTCCCTTTCCTAATTAAGCCCTTAGTCCTCCTCTGTTGAACTCTGAATTTCTCCCAGTCCTCTGGTAGGCTGCTTTCTCTTGCTAATTTGTACAGTTCATCTTTTGCTTTGATACTATCCCTGATTTCCCTTGTTATCCATGGATGCACTACCTTCCCTGATTTATTCTTTTGCCATACTGGGATGAACAATTGTTGTAGTTCATCCATGCAGTCTTTAAATGCCTTCCATTGCATATCCCCCGTCAACACTTCAAGAATCAATTGCCAGTCTATCAACAGTTAACACTTGTTGATCAAAACAAAGTACTGAAAGAATTCAGTGGTCAGGCAGGATCTGTGGAGAGAATGGACAGACGGCGATTCAGATGAAGAAAGGTCCTAACTTGAAATGCATCTGCCCATTCCCTCCACAAATGCTGCTTGAGTTATTTCAGCACTTTGTGTTTTGCTCAAGATTCCAGCATCTGCAATTCCTTATTTCGCCAGTTACCATTTCTTCATGTAATTGTAGTTTTGTAAGTGCCGTAAGCAACTGATACTGAGGTAGTGTAATGTATGATATAAATACAAGCCTTTTATCTACAAATTTTACTAGAATGTTGCCTGGGTTCCAGCAACTAAGTTACAGAGAAAGGTTGAACAAGTTAGGTCTTTATTCTTTGGAGCGCAGAAAGTTAAAGGGGGGACTTGATTGAGGTCTTTAAAATGATGAAAGGGATAGACAGAGTTGACGTGGATAAGCTTTTCCCATTGAGGGTAGGAAAGATTCAAACAGGAGGGCATGACATGAGAACAGAAGTTTAGGGGTAACATGAGGGGGAACTTCTTTACTCAGAGAGTGGTGGGTGTGTGGAATGATCTTCCTGCAGAAGTGGTGGAGCCAGGATCGATTTTAACATTTAAAAGTAAAGTGGATAGGTATATGGACGGGAAGGGAACGGAGGGGTATGGTCTGAGTGCAGGTAGATGGGACTAGGGGTCGGCATGGACTGGAAGGGCCGAGAAGGCCTGTTTCCTTGCTCTATATATGGTTATAAATCACAAAAATAAATTGCGTCGTAGAGATGCAACATGGATGATATGGTGGTGGGCTATGCCCTCTTCATGTTGCTACCGTTGGGCAGGAGGTATAGAAGTTACATACCACCAGATTCAGGAACATCTATTTTCCTTCAAGTCCAGCTGAGATATAGGAATCATCATTAGACACAGGTGAGGTGCTAGAAGACTGGAGGGTAGCTAATGTTGTGACTCTATTGAAGAAAAGCCACAAAGAAAAACCTGGGGCCTACACATCAGTAAGCCTAACATCTATGGAGAGTCAATGGTTGATTACGGATAGTCAACATGGTTTTGTCCATCGGAAATCACATCTCACAAATTTGATTGAACGTTTTGAGGAAATGATGATGAGGAAGGGCTGTAGACTATATGGAATTCAGCAAGGCCTTTAATAAGGTTCCGCATGGTAGGCTGCTCTGGAAGGTTGGATTACATGGGATCCAGTGAGAGCTTCTTAAAAGGATACAGAAATGGCTTCATGTTAGGAAGTAGAGGGTGGTGGTGGAAAATTGTTTTTTGGACTAGAGGCATGTGATGAGTGGCGGCTCTCACTGATCGGTCCTTGGGTCGTTGTTACCTGTATCAATGACTTATGAGAACCTACAAGGTATGATTAGTAAGTTTGCAGATTAGGGTATTGAGTATAGAAATTGGGATGTTATGGTGGACCGGGGGCCCAACCGGAAGATCCAGCTCACTCCCTGGAGACTGAGGACTCGCCTGTCCGGTAGGCCTGATTTGCCCGCCATGGATGGTGGAACCACAACACGCTTCGAAAAATGGAACGCACCCGGAATAGACGGAGGACAAGCAGACCAGAACACACCCGGAAGGTCCGGCTTGCCCGCCTCGGATCGAGGACCCACGGGAACACACCTGCAAGACCCGTTAGCAGACTGGCTGTGGGAGGGAGTGCATGGCCTTCACGGTTGGAGGCCCTGCAGCAGCCTGGGGCTCGGCTGGTCCGGGCTCTCCTTCAAGACATTGAGCACATGGACCGGAGGCGGCCTACAATGGTGGACACGCTTGGCCAGGCCGACTCTGCAATGTCGCTAGACAACGGGCCTTCATGGCCAAGTCAAGATTCCTGCACTTACAACTGGGACTTGAAAATAGCACCAAACTGGCGACACTGTATACTGTCTCAGTGTACTGCTGCTATACATATGAACTGTATCTGCGAGATTTACCTAATACTAGACCAAGTGGAACCCATTGGGCCCCGTTCCCTCAATGTAATATTCCACCACTCACCCGTTCCCCAATACACTATTCCACCACTCACCCATAGCCCCCAACTGTGCAGGCGTGGCTCATTTCCTCTCATCCCCAACACTTATTCACCCTCCCTCTTCTCTCCCCTCTCCTCCTCCTCCCCTCACCTCTCCCTCCCCTTTCCCCTACCCTTAGTCCCTACCTCCCTCCATAACCCCTCTCTCCTCCCTACACTCCTCCTCTCCCTGCTCCCCAATCCCTATCTATCCCCTATCCCTATCTATCCCCTATCCCAATCTGCCACTAAACAAAATGTTCAAATAACATTTCTCCTCCTCCCCTCCCTCTCCTTACAACAATGTAACAAATCTCTCATTGCACTGGGCGTCACACGGGAAGCCTGGTCCCCCAACGCAATATTCCACCACTCACCTGTTTCCCCAATGCAACCTGTTCCCCCAACGCAATATTCCACCACTCACCCATAGCCCCCAACTGCGCAGGGGCTGCTCTTTTCGCCTTATTCAAAATTCAGTGTACTGTGACTTTAAAAAAATTATTTTAAATGCATCCTCCCTCCATGCTGCTAGGAATATACTTGCAACCAGGAATATTTAAAAAAAGGGGATAGCAAAATTGTAGCTTGCAATTGTACTTGCTAGTGCTGACAGCCTGGCAGAACTGAGTGTGCTGAGATTGCAACATTGTAGCATTGTGAAGTCATAGCTGCAGAAAGAGCTGCAGTGAAGATTTTGACTTTTTAAATGTGAAATACTTGTGAAATATAACAACAATCTGAACTAAACTTTACACAGACCACCACAGGACAATGGTGAGTAAGATGGTGCAATTCATGGTGTCTGCTCTAGTGATGCTCTGCCAGGCTTGTATTGCAGCCATCTTTATCTTATACTTGTTTTGGGGGCTAGTCCCCTTCAGTTTTCTCTTCTGCATATAAAAGGCATGCTCAATTGGGTTCAGATCGGGTAATTGACTTGGCTACTCAAGAATGGACCATTTTTTAGCTTTGGAAAACTCCTTGCAGAAGATTAATCAAGCAGAATTTTCCTGTCATAAATCCTTGGACCATTCCTTTTACTGCTATCCAAATGCACTGTTATTATTTCTTTTAATAATCGACTCCAGCATCTTCCCCACCACCGATGTCAGGCTCACTGGTCTATAATTCCCTGTTTTCTCTCTCTCTCCTTCCTTGAAAAGTCAGATAACATTAGCTACCCTCCAATCCACAGGGTTACACAAAAAGCTGGAGAAACACAGCGGGTGCACTGCATCTAAGGAGCGAAAGAGATAGGCGACGTTTCAGGTCGAGACCCTTCTTCAGACTGAACACAGCTGTAATTTCTACATGGTGAAACCAAAATGTGCGAAAGTACGCTTTAATAAAATCTGATAATGTGCACTTTCACCACATGTGATTTTTTTCTATTACAAATCTGAAATTGTGGAGTATAGAGGCAAATAAATAAATGATGGGTCTTTGTCACAAACATTATGGAGGGTACTGTAGTTGAGGCAAGTACAATAACAGCATTTATAAGGCATTTGAACAGGTACATGGATAGGAAAGGTTTGGAGAGGTGTGTGCCAAATATGAGTGAATGGATTAGCTTGATCGGCATGGACCGAAGGACTTATTTCAGTGCTGTACAACTACAACCATTGTTCTTCAATTGACTGCACAATCCTAATCCTACTTCCGCAATGTATCACTAAGGAAGACCACTTGCACCATCCTGGACCTGTTTTCTGTTTGTGTTTCACACTGATGTTTTTGTTTATGCAGTCTTTCTTTTTACTACATTGCAAAATTTGTGTAACATGTTTCTATGTGTTGGCTGCATCTATGTGCCTGTGATACTGCTGCAAGCAAGATTATCATTGTAAATGTACCTCAACGTACTTGTGCATATGACAATAAATGTAATCACCAGTAATCATTTTGCAAAGTAACACAAGCCTGAATCAAGTCCTAAGTACTTATATTATTCCATAATCTGGTCTCCTTAAACTCTAGGGATGCTAAATCAGTCTACAGATGCGCATCAATCATCAATCGGCAGCTCATTTGCTGTCAAATCCTTTATCTGTTCAAAAATGTTAACTATTCGTAACTATTCCAATGCTCCCATGATATTTTGCAAGAGCGTTATCAACAAAATTTGACATTGAGCCACTTTATTCCAGCTTTTGATTTTGGTTCTAATTATTCCATATGAATAAGAATATGTCAATCATTTCTGATATTACAACTCAGAACTCCCCACACTGAGAACCGAGGATCATCGAATCTGACTCCGAAACAGGGAAAATAAAAGCAAAGTGAGTCATGACAAATTAACAGTTGCTATTTACTAAAATGGATTTGATTGCACTGGAGAGTTTCCAATAAAGATTCACTGGAATGATACAGGAACTAAGGAGTTACATCTTTCAGGGGTGACTAAACAGAACAAAATTGAAATGTAGGATGATCCTGATGAGTTTTACAGGTTCTGAAATAGATGTTTGTGTAAATTGTGTTGTGTCTTGGTTCTTTCTTATTTGTATAACTGCAGAAACTAAATTTTGTTTGAACCTCAATGAGGTTCAAATGACAATAAACGGTATTGTATTGTATTGTAAAAGGTTTATTAAAGTAAGCAGATATCTGACTGGGTAGAGTGATCCAAATCTGTGGCTATAACCATACATTGTCCTAGTCACTAATAAATCCAAGGGATAGGAGAGTATGGCCAAGTGTAATAGGGATCGATGTGAAAGGGGCCACTTGTCAACATAATTGTATAAGGAGTAAGAGTGTTGTAAAATCAAGCCTGAAACCTGAACCAACGAGAGAGCAGGCTATTCTAGACTGGGTATTGAGTAATGAGGAAGGGTTAGTTAGCAGTCTTGTTGTGCGTGGCCCCTTGGGCAAGAGTGACCATGACATGGTTGAGTTCTTCATTAGGATGGAGAGTGACAAAATTAAGTCAGAAACAAGGGTTCTGAACTTGAACAAAGGTAACTTTGAAGGTATGAGATGTGAATTGGCCAAGATAGACTGGCAGGTGATTCTTAAAGGGTTGACAGTGGATGTGCAATGGAAGGTATTTAAAGACTGCATGGATGAAGTACAAAAATTATTCATACCAGTTTGGCAAAAGAATAAATCGGGGAAGGTGGTGCATCCATGGATAACAAGGGAAATCAGGGATAGTATAAAAACAAAAGATGAGGCATACAAATTTGTCAGAAAAAGCAGCCTACGGGAGGACTGGGAGAAATTCAGAATCCAGCAGAGGAGGACAAAGGGCTTAATTAGGAAAGGGAAAATAGATTATGAAAGGAAACTGGCAGGGAACATAAAAACTGACTGCAAAAGTTTTTATAGATATGTGAAGAGAAAGAGACTAGTTAAAACAAATGTTGGTCCCTTGCAGTCAGAAACAGGTGAATTGATCATGGGGAACAAGGACATGGCAGACCAATTGAATAACTACTTTGGTTCTGTCTTCGCTAAGGAAGACATAAATAATCTGCCGGAAATAGCAGGGGGTCGCGGGTCAAATGAGATGGAGGAACTGAGTGAAATCCAGGTTAGCCGGGAGGTGGTGTTGGGTAAATTGAATGGATTGAAGGCTGATAAATCCCCAGGGCCAGATAGTCTGCATCCCAGAGTACTCAAGGAGGTAGCCACAGAAATAGTGGATGCATTAGTGATAATTTTTCAAAATTCCTTAGATTCTGGAGTAGTTCCTGAGGATTGGAGGGTAGCTAATGTAACCCCACTTTTTAAAAAAGGAGGGAGAGAGAAAGCGGGGAATTACAGACCAGTTAGTCTAACATCGGTAGTGGGGAAACTGCTAGAGTCGGTTATTAAAGATGGGATAGCAGCGCATTTGGAAAGTGGTGAAATCATTGGACAAAGTCAGCATGGATTTACGAAAGGTAAATCATGTCTGACAAATCTGATAGAATTTTTCGAGGATGTCACTAGTAGAGTGGATAAGGGAGAACCTGTGGATGTGTTATATCTAGACTTTCAGAAGGCTTTTGACAAGGTCCCGCATAAGAGATTATCATACAAACTTAAAGCACACGGTATTGGGGGTTCAGTATTGATGTGGATAAAGAACTGGCTAGCAGACAGGAGGCAAAGGGTAGGAGTAAATGGGTCCTTTTCAGAATGGCAGGCAGTGACTAGTGGGGTGCCGCAAGGCTCAGTGCTGGGACCCCAGCTATTTACAATATATATTAATGATTTGGACGAGGGAATTCAATGCAACATCTCCAAATTTGCAGATGACACCAAGCTGGGGGGTATAGTTAGGTGTGAGGAGGATGCTTGGAGGCTGCAGGGTGATTTGGATAGGCTGAGTGAATTGGCAGATGCATGGCAGATGCAGTATAATGTGGATAAATGTGAGGTTATCCACTTTGGTGGCAAAAACATGAGGGTAGACTATTATCTGAATGGTGGCAGATTAGGAAAAGGGGAGATGCAACGAGACCTGGGTGTCATGGTACACCAGTCATTGAAAGTAGGCATGCAGGTGCAGCAGGCAGTGAAGAAAGCAAATGGTATGTTAGCATTCATAGCGAAAGGATTTGAGTATAGGAGCAGGGAGGTTCTACTGCAGTTGTACAGGGTTTTGGTGAGGCCACACCTGGAGTATTGCGTACAGTTTTGGTCTCCAAATCTGAGGAAAGACATCCTTGCCATAGAGGGGGTACAGAGAAGATTCACCAGACTGATTCCTGGGATGTCAGGACTTTCATATGAGGAAAGATTGGATAGACTCGGCTTGTACTCGCTGGAATTTAGAAGATTGAGGGGGGATCTTATAGAAACTTACAAAATTCTTAAGGGATTGGACAAGCTAGATGCTGGAAGATTGTTCCCGATGTTGGGGGAGTCCAGAACAAGGGGTCACAGTCTAAGGATAAGGGGGAATTCCTTTAGGACCGAGATGAGGAAAACATTCTTCACACAGAGAGTGGTGAGTCTCTAGAATTCTCTGCCACAGAAGGTAGTTGAGGCCAGTTCATTGGCTATATTTAAGAGGGCGTTAGATGTGGCACTTGTGGCTAAAGGGATCAGGGGGTATGGAGAGAAGGCAGGTACGGGATACTGATTTGGATGATCAGCCATGATCACATTGAATGGCGGTGCAGGCTCGAAGGGCCGAATGGTCTACTCCTGCACCTATTTTTCTATGTTCTATGTTTCCATGGAAAGGAAATAGGAAGCCTCAGAATTGGTTAGACTGTGGAACGTGCCACCACAAGATATGGTCAAGAAGAGATACAAATTAAGGGGAAGCCGATAAAAGCATTTGGCAGATAGGAATAAAAAAAATTGGTGGGGAATTAGTTTAGTTTATTTTAAGTTTAGTTTTGAGATACAGCTCGGAAACAGGCCCTTCGGCCAACCGAGTCCCTGACAACCAGCAATCCCTGCACACCAACACTATCCACACTAGCGACAATTTCCAATTTTACCAAGCCAATTAGCTTTATAAACCTGTACGTCTTTGTAAAATAAAGTAAAGTAAAGTATTCTTTATTGTCATTCAGACCTTTCAGTCTGAACAAAATTTTGTTGCCTTGCAGTCATACATTTAATAATATAACAAAACACACAATAAACACAAATTAACATCCACCACAGTGAGTTCACCAGACACCACCTCACTGTGGTGGAAGGCAAAAGTCTTAAGTCTTTGTCTCTTCCCTCTTTGCTCTCCCTCTGCGCTGAGGTGATCCAGGCCTCCGATGTTGTGACCCCACCAGGTGATGGTAAGTCAGTCCCGCGGCTGAATCTGAGCTCCGCGAACGGGCTGGTTCAAACTCCGCGGCCCGGTGTGGTTGAAGCTGCCGAAGCTGCGGCCCTCCAGTCCAGCGAACGAAGCTGCTGCCACGGGAGCTCCGGAAAAACAGGTCACCAACCTGTGACCTGCGAGCTCCCGATGATGTCGTCTGCTGGGCCCGCGGCCGAACCTCTGAGGTCAGGCCGCCGTACCGCCGGGACACCTCCACAGCCCCGAGTCAGGCCGTCACCGCCGGGACACCTCCTCAGTCCCGAGTCAGGCCATCACCGCCGGGACACCTCCTCAGCCCCGAGTCAGGCCGTCACTGCCGGGACACCTCCTCAGTCCCGAGTTGGGCCTTCACCTCCGGGACACCTCCTCAGCCCCGAGTCAGGCCGTCACTGGCGGGACACCTCCTCAGCCCTGAGTCAGGCCGTCACCGCCGCCGAACCTGCCACAGCCTCGAAGTCGGCCAGCCTCGCGCTGGTAAGTCCTGGCTGGCTCTGCCTCCGGAGCTGCGGGTCGTTCACAGTTGGAGGCCGCCAGCTCCACCATTAGGCCTCAGCGCAGACGGAGACGGGGGATGCAACAAGAAAAGTCGCATCCCCCCCCCCCCAAAGGAAGAGACTAAGACACGTTTCTCCCATCCCCAGCCCCGCCACACACCCTAATAACTCAAATTAACTAGCTACAACAGGACAAGGACAACAAAAAAAGAAAAAAACAGACGGTCTGCAGGCGAGCTGCAGCTGCTAGGGCAGTGTGGGAGGGAACTGGAACACCTGAAGAAAACCCAAGCTGGTCACGGGCAGAATGTATAACCGCCTTACAGACAGGACCTGCAGTCAGGATCGAACTTGGGTCTCTGGCGCTGTAAGGCAGCAACTCTACCACTGCACCACCGTTGTTATTGATGTTGCAGGGCAGAATGAGAGACAGAAGAATGTGTACATGATAAGAAGTCGGAAAGAATAATACGGCCTCCTTTAATTTACACAAGTACTACCAGAATTACTATCTTTATTTTACAATTTACACAAATGATATAAGCGATCTTACTCTCACAACTGTCAATACACATGAGTTTAATACAACAGCTAAATACACACCTTCGACGCAAATCTTCTGCCACAGCGGCTCTGCAGCTGAAGAGGTATGCTCTCAGTGACTTGAGTTGTTGGCGCAAGCGGAGGACTGTTGCCAATGCATCCACATGTTCGTACAAGCATGGATTATCCTGCTGGATGTCAATGAGTGGCTCTTCCGCGATGTACTCTAGGAACTCTTTTGCTTGTTTCGAAATCTGCAGGAACCAAGAGATTTGAAAATGACATTAGATATTTACAGAATACATCGACCATCGAAGAGAACAGCACAGGAACAGACACTTCGGCCCAATATACGTGCCGAGCACGATGTCAAGTTAAACTAATGTAATATATGCACCACATGATCCATATCCCTCCATGCCCTGCATATCCATGTGCCTATTAAAACATCACTCTCATATCTATCTCCACAATTATCTCCGGCAGCACATTCCATATAGTGTACAAAACTCGCCTCACATACATCTGTTAAACTTTGCACCCTATAACATGTTGACATTTACACCCTGGAATAAATGTTCTGTCTACCCTATCTATTACAATTTAATTCTATCAGGTCTTTACACAGCCTCTGATGGTGTAGAAAAAACAATAAAAGTTTGTCCAACCTCTCTTTGTAGCTCACATCCTCAAAATCAGAAATTATTCTGGTAAACCTCTTCTGCACCCTCTGTTCCCCCTTTCGGAGCTATGGTCCTTCAAAGAAGAGTCTTGCCATCAACCATATATCTTCCCTTACATTCAACCACACACTTGCTTGGATTGAACAACATTTGCCAATTTACACCTCATTGTCTGCAACTCTAGCAATCTTGATGTTACATGCAAACTTGCTAACTAATCTGTCTACATTTACATCCAAGTCATATAAATACATCATAGTAATGTGGTCAATATGTTGCAGAATATAACAAGTTTGAACTGTAGCTAACAGCAATACAGTATAATAATCTGTAGCCAGTTAATGTCAGATTAATTTGCCGCTACATTTTGAGATCAAGAGGTGGTGGCGTTGGGCTCTTGAAGAGCACAAAGGTGGAATAAGCCCCAAGGGCCAATTGTGGTCTATCCCAGATTATTGAGAATGGCAAGAGAGGTGATTGCTAATTTTTTGTATCCTCTCTAGTCACAAGTGAGGTCCCAGAGGACTGGAGAATAGCTAATACGGGTCCTTTGTTAAAGAAGAGAAATAGGGATATTCCAGTGGTATTGGAGAGGATTCTTCAGGTAGAATTTACTTGCATTTAGAAGAAAATAGGCTCATCCGGGACTGTCAACATGGCTTGCTCCAGTCTTATAAACAAACACATTTCTTAAAGAGATGACAAAGGTGCTTGATGAGGATAGGCTGGTGGATAGGTATATGGACGGGAAGGGAATGGAGGGGTATGGTCTGAGTGCAGGTAGATGGGACTAGGGGAAAATAAATGGTCGGCACGGACTGGAAGGGCCGAGAAGGCCTGTTTCCATGCTGTAATTGTTATATGGTTATATATTATATGGTTATATGTTGACTACAGGGACTTTATGTAAAGCATAAGATAAGGTCCCTCATGATAGACTGATCTAGAAGATTAAAGGGCCTGTCCCACTTACGTGTTTTGGCATGCAAATTACGCAATCTCATGGTCGCGTTGAGCCGCGACGGTCCCGCGAAGGGCGTGCGCTCATTCGACTGCACAGCAGTCTGGAGCGTGTGACGTCATTTGAAGACTGACACAAAATGCCGGAGTAACTCAGCGGGACCAGCAGCATCTCTGGAGAGAGGGAATGGGTAATGTTTCGTGTCAAGACTTCTTCAGTGTGAATGAAGGGTCTTCACCTGAAACGTCACCCATTGCTTCTCTCCAGAGATGCTGCCGGTCCCGCTGAGTTACTCCAGCATTTGTGTCTATCTTCAATTTTCTTGGCCCCGCTCTGGGAGTAGAAGCGGGGGCAGATCTGGACTGCAACGGCCGGGAGCCCCAGGCCGAGTTCGGCGATCGTTTGCCTGCTTCTGCTGCTGTTGCAGGTGAGACGTTACGTCACGCCAGGGTCTTGGGCCAGTCCCACTTTGGCCATCAGTTATGCGACAGGCCTTTGGCACACGAAGATTTCGTTCACTACAAACATTTCGGAGCCCCACCCGATGTCGCGCACAACTATGCGCTCCGCATACAACCTCCGCGCTTCTCAGTGGGACCGGCCTCGCACGGCCATACGATGAACGTGCGCCTCAACGCGACAACGAGATCGCGTAATTTGCGTGCCAAGGACACTTACGTGCCAAGGCCCTTAAGTGCTTGGGATCCATGGTGATTTGGTAGTTTAGATTCAGAGCGGGCTTACCCATAAAAGACAAGGAGTGGTGGTGGAATGATGGAATTCTGACTGGAGATTTGTGGCCAGTAGTGTTCACAGGATAAGTAATGAGACATCTGCTGCTTGTGAGACATATAAATGACTTGGACGAGAATGTAGATGGGCTGATTAATAAATTTGCAGATGACACAAAAATTGGTGGAGTTGCAGACAGTGAAGAAGACTGTCAAAGGATATAGCACGATGTAGATCAGTTACAGATATGGGCAGAGAAATGGCAGATAGAGTTTAATCCGAGCCATTGCGAGGTGTTGCACTTTCGGAGGACGAATGGAAGAGGAAAGTATACAGCTAATGGCAAGAACAGCATTGATATTCAGAGGGATCTTGGGAACAGATCCAAGACTCCCAAAAGTGGCAACGCAAGTAAATAGAATTGTAAAGACACCATATGGTCCGCTTGCCATCATTGGTCGGGGCACTGAGTATAAGAGCCAAGAGGTCAAGTTGCAACTTTATAGAACTTTGGCCAGGCCGCATTTGGAGTATTGTGTCCGAGCTTTCGAGAGGGTGCAGAAGAGGTTTACTAGGATACAGCCTGGAATAGGGGGTATAAGGAAAGGTTGGACAGACTTGAATTGTTTTTTTTTAAACAGTTGGAGGCTGTGGGGAGACCTAATAGCATTAAATGACTAGACCAAGTGGGACCCGTTGGGGTCCGTCCCTTCAAAGTAATAATCCACCACTCACCCGTTCCCCCAGCGCAACCCGTTTCCACCACTCACCCGTTCCACCAATGCAATATTCCATCACGCGTGGTTGCGGGGGGGGGGGGGGGGGGGGCTGCGGCGGCACACACGCACACTAACTACCCCCCCATTCCACACACACACACACACACACACACACACACACACACTAACCCCCCCCCCCCCCACATATTAATATTATAATTAATCGCAGCTAGAGAGGGAGGGAAGTAGAAAGGGAGGGGGTGGAGAAGGAGAGGGTGAGGGGGGTAGAGAGGGAGGGTAGAGGGAGTGGGAGGAGGGTGGAGAGGGAGGGGCATATAGAGTGAGAGGGAGGGGCGTAGAGAGGGAGAGAGTGAGGGGGTAGAGAGGGAGGGGGATGGAGGGGGCAGAGAAGGAGGGGGTAGTGAGGGAGAGGGAGGTGGGGAGTAGAGATGAAAGGGGTAGAGAGGGAGGGGGAGATGAGGGGGGTAAGGGAGGGTAGAGGTAGGGAAGGCAGGTAGATAGGGAGAGTGGCAGAGTGGGAGGGGGTTAGAGAGAGGGAGGTATTCGGGGAGGGGGTCGAGTGGGGGGGAGGGAGGGTAGAGAGGGAGGGAGATAGAGAGGGGGGATGGAGGGTAGAGAGGGAGGGGGTAGAGAGGGTAAAGAGGGAGGGGGCGTGAGAGGGAGTGTAGACGTTTGAACAACTCTTCCTACTCCTTCTTTCCCTCAATCCTCCCACCTCAACTCATCAGGATCTTTTGCACTCCTCCACTCACCAAATCCCTCCCTCACCTCTTCGAGCAGAACTGATGGAGCTGGGCTTAACGGGTCCGAGCCGAGCAGGGCTGAGCCGACCATGCGGGGCTTAATGGGTGCCAGCGGGGCCAAACGGGTCCCAGCTGGCCGAGCAGGTTGGAGTGCTGAAGTTCTCCTCGTTGGGGGCAGAGAGGGAGGGTGAGGGGGTAGAGAAAGAGAGGGAGGTGAGGGGGTAGAGTGGGAAGGTAGAGGGAGTAGAGAGGGAGAGGGGCAGAGATGGAGGGGGTTAGAGAGAGGGAGGTAGAGTTGGGGAAGGGAGGGTAGAGATGGAGAGGGCGAGCGATCCCAGCGGAGCCAAGCGGGTTGGAGTGACCCTCGCTCCCGGAGCATGTGAGTATATTGTGATATCAGTCCGAATTTTTTTCTTCAAAATGGGTGAGCTTGAAGAACTTTATTTTTTTTTAAACTGTTTTTAAAAGATTAGTAACTTGGGAAATATAGGTTGAAATGCGACAGGAAGATATTTATCGCGTCCGGGGGAAGAATGTCAGTAACATGTGTGATAATGGGAAGGCTGTGGGCTAGCGTTTGGAAGAAGATAGGAATTAAAGAGATTGACAGAAAGCTGACACAACCCTAGCCCACACAGACACAAGAACAAAGGGAAGAGTTTTAGTATAATACTAGACTAAGTGGGACCCGTTGGGTCCCAGCTTCACGTGGGAGGGCTGGTACCCCAATGCAATATTCCACCTCTCCACCAATTCCAATAATGCTGGCCAGTGGGGGGGGGGGGGATGACTTTCCTGAGCATTAGTATGTGTGTTGTGGGTCAAAGGAACTGGTTTCCAGAGAGCTAGTATGGACATTATCAGCCAAATGGATTATTGGGCTGGCAGCTCAGTCACTCAGGCCAGGCAGCTCAGTCACTCTGGCCAGGCAGCTCAGTCACTCTGGCCAGGCAGCTCAGTCACTCTGGCCAGGCAGCTCAGTCACTCTGGCCAGGCAGCTCAGTCACTCTGGCCAGGCAGCTCAGTCACTCTGGCCAGGCAGCTCAGTCACTCTGGCCAGGCAGCTCAGTCACTCTGGTCAGGCAGCATTTTAGAACCAATAGATACACTTTTTGCAAGCATTTTAGAACCAATAGACACACTTTTTGCAAGCGTTTTAGAACCAGTAGACACACTTTTTGCAAAAAGTTTTTCTTCTGCTTTACCTGGTCCCTTAACGGAAATAAAATTGCTATCCTTGCCTAGCCTAATCTGTATGGGGACTAGAGTTCTGGGCCAACATGCTTACTGTAGACTGCCATAGAGTCATACACCAAGGATACTGCCATTACCCCAATAATGCAATCAACAATCCAATTTTTATTTGTGCATTCCTATCAACTCCACCCTCGAGTTACCTGTCACCCACTTTCACGAGGGGCAATCGACAGTCACTCATTAATTTAACAGCAAAGTTGTCTCTTTAACTGCCCTCTCAATGGATTTTGAATGATTCTTTATTATCACATGTCCCAAGGGACAGTGAATGTCTTGTTTATGTGCCTACAGACTGGAAAGATTATTGCTATACATAAGTATAATCCCCAATTAAACACAGAATGCATAGAAACAGCCTACTGAGTTCATATGCAAGAGTCACCAGGTTTTGTAGCCATTTTCAAAGTCCCAGCTGCAGCTGGCCATAAAGGCCTGTTGCAGCCATGGCCATGATCCGGATCATCCCATGAACCGTCGTCCATCTCTTCACTCGGCTATCTTCAGCCTTTGTGCCCCGGGCACCATTTGCAGCCGACTTTGAGGGTGCAGAAGGTAAGACCAACGGTTCTTCTAACCGGACCTTTATCTTGCATCCGCCACTGACTCCCTCCACCCCCCTCTCCGGTTCCCAGTCCTCAGGGACAGGCACGAGAAGGGGTCAGCAGATTTCCAGTCCAGGCTGGTTCCCGGTTCCGCGGCATGTGAGCTAAGCCTGCTGCAAGGTATGGCAGTGGCGGGTGGCCTGTCGGGAGCTCGGGCTGCTATGTAAACTCGGTATAAAAAAGTATCGCAGGGCAATTAACTATGAGCAACCAAAGATGACCATGCTACCATTATCTACCTCAAGTAATTTAAAAAAATTCAACCTAAATGCAACTAGTTTCACAGTTATCAGGCATGGCATAGTTCGTTAGTCTGGCCTCAGAGGTCATAGGTTCAAGACCTAATTGGAAATTAGCACAAATCCATATGAAATTGAAGATGAAAGTAATTCTGAGCTCAGAATTGTCATTTTCTTGATGCATTAGACTGAGCATAATCCGATCAGACTATCCAATGGGACTATCTCCACATATCCACGTATTTCATACCAAATTCAGGAAATAAACGATTACCTGGACAATGTGAAACTTGGCAGAGTGAAAGCTAACTGCGTTGTGCCTTTCAAAAATAGCTAGTATGGAAAATATGTCATCACTAACCATATTACCATAGCACATACAAAAGAACAGCCGGCATTTCACTCACTGGAACTGTGGCTTTATTTCAGAAAATACTTCTGGCTGTAAAGGACTTCTGAATGTTCTAACATCTTATGTGTGGACCTCATTTTAAAGTTCATTTCTCTTGTTTCCAGCAACGCTTGGATATTTAATATTACTCATTTTACAGAGGTATGCCTTTTGTATTTTAAAATTACTTCACTGACTGTTGTAAACTGCGTAGAGGCTGCCAAAGGAAATACATGTTCCATTCACATTGTGAGGAAGTACAAAACAAGTTTCACAAGACCATGGTGCTGATTTCATCTCTTTTATGAGAATGACAAAGATCCGGAAGTTATAAACTAGAATAGTTCAGTAGGTATACTCACTGAACAAATTTTATAGCACCCTTTGATAACGTTCAGGTTTAAAAGAAAAAGTAAACCCGTGGCCAGAACAGACCACTAATGCAGAAGGTATGTTACTGCATGGAGTCAGAATAGACAATGTCTAAAGAAGGGTCCCCTACCCGAGATGTTACCTGCCCATTTTCCTCCACAGATATTGCCTGACCTGCTCAAGATTCCAGCATCTGTGCTCTCGGGTCTCCAGAATAGGCAACCTCCTCATGGACAGTTACAGAGCATCTGTAATTGGTCTTAGCGCTTAGGATTAGGGATCCAAACTCAGTAAGGACTTGTGATTTGAGTGCCATCCATAACAGTTTGCGCTTATAAAACACATGTCCAAGCTGTATAATGGGTGAGAGCCACATGGGGAAAATTTCAAGACTTGGAGCATAAGCAATGAAAATTGATAGTCAGTGCATGTTTGTCAAGATTGTTCAACTTCCCAATTCAACTTTTTCCTCCCTTTAAAAAACTCTGTTCAGGATTTTTACTCTAGTGATCCTATTTACAAAACATCCTCATATTGGCCCTGTCCACAAAGAACACTCCTCACCTGCACAGCACAAACAGATCATTCAGCCCAACTGGTCCAGCCTGTGTTTACACTCTACACAAGTTTCCTGCCAACCCTTGCAATTTATCCTTCCCATTTCTTTGACATGGTTTGCTAATCATCCAGTGTATTTGTAGGCTTTTTTGAGCACAGTGTTAATGGTACCTCTCCATGGATCCTGGCTATCTGACAATACAGGAAAGATGTGGAAGACTGCAGCCATGAGCTTAGTATTGGATTTGAGGTCTTGATTACAACACACTTTTCTTCAATTACTCAAGCATTATCCTGGCACAATGCAAATTTTCATCATGAACCTTTGGTGAGAAGCTGGTGCTCAAAGTATAGAGGGTGTTGGTTATACATCTTTATTTGCTGAGGGTGGGAGGTGGGCTGTGTTTTGCGTGGTAGGCAAAGGTTAATAAAATACCTTTTCCTAAGGTATATTATAATGCAAATACAATTCCCTCGTAAACTTAACTGAATGAACTAACAAAGACCTGGCACTCAGCCTCAGGGTGTGTACAAACACATGGTGTTTGCAAACTGTCGCTCAATGTCTGCGGTCAGGGTGACCGTAGCAGATTATTTGGCCACTGTAAATTCCCTTAAGGTGGTAGGACAAATTTGAAGCAGTTGACTAGCATGCAAGAGCGAATAGGGACGTAAATGGGAGAATGGGACTAACATGGAGTATTCTGACAGCTTGTACGCACTGATAGTCTGAATCGCCTCCTTCTAAGTTGCAAGGAAGTATGGGTCTAGAGTGTAGGTGAGGTTTTCCATTCATTGCGAAGATTACCACAGGCAACTTGTTGGAGGTGAGATGCAACACTGCACTGAGAAATATAATGAGTTGAAGCAATAGCCTGCTTTAACTCCATTCTGCAGTGGTTTGGGGTCTTTGAAAGCTCTTTTTAGAATTACAACATGCATGTCATTCAATAGTGTAGAATGGAGACAAATTTCTGAGTGCAGCCAAAAATTGATGATTCACAAAAATCTGTTTTTGATGACAGGGTTGAATGCTTTCTTGGCGTCAAAAAAAGCTATGAGCAGTGGTCGATGAACCCGGAGCAGCGGCTTCCTGAATGTCCTAAGGCTTGAATTCATGCCATATTTTAGCAATTCCATCTGGTTCAGTGTACTTATTGTTTTTCAGCTAATGCATGGCTTTTCCAGGCTCTTGTCAGTCTGAGGTGTGACAAGTGTGTTGTGGAACATCGTCAAGGATGCATGTCACAGATAGACCGATGGTTGAGTAGATCTTTGAACTGCTCCTGCCTGATGGCCCTATTTCCCACTCTTTAAAATGCTCTCATAGGATAATGTGATAGGAGCAGATGTAGGCTATTCGACCCATCAAGTCTACTCCATCATTCAATCATGGCTGATCAATCTCCCCTAACTGTTCTCCTGCCTTCTACCCATAACCTTTGACACCTGTACTAATCAAGAATCTATCTGTCTGCCTTAAATATATCCACTGACTTGGCCTCCACAGCCTTCTGTGGTAAAGAATTGCACAGATTTATCACCCTCTGACTAAAGAAATTTCTCCTTGTCTCCTTCTTAAAGGAACGTCCTTTCATTCTGAGGCTATGACCTCTGGTGGAAACATCCTCTTGGCATCCACTTTATCCTAGCATTTCGCTATTCTGTATGTTTCAATCAGGGTCCCCCGTCATTCTTCTAAACTCCAGCGAGTACAGGCCCAGTGCCATCAAATGCTCATCATATGTTGACCTACTAATTCCTGGGATCATACTTGTAAACCTTCTCTGGACCCTCTCCAGAACCAGCACATCCTTCCTCAGATATGGTGCCCAAAACTGCTCACAATATTCCAAATGTGGCCTGACCAGCGCCTAATGGAACCTCAGCATTACATCCTGGTTTTTGTATACAAGCCCTCTCGCAATTAATGCTAACATTGTGTTGCTTTCCTTTGTTCTTCGGTATCATCAGAGTTGGCCCTTGGATGTTTAGACCATAGACAATAGACAATAGGTGCAGGAGTAGGCCATTCGGCCCTTCGAGCCAGCACCGCCATTCAATGTGATCATGGCTGATCTTCCCTAGTCAGTACCCTGTTCCTGCCTTCTCCCCATATGCGCTGACTCTGCTATTTAAGAGCCCTATCTAGCTCTCTCTTGAAAGTATCAAGTTGGGAAAAGGAGAACCAGCCTCCACCGCCCTCTGAGGCGGAGAATTCCACAGACTCACAACTCTCTGTGTGAACAAGTGTTTCCTCGTCTCCGTTCTAAATGGCTTACCGCTTATTCTTAAACTGTGGCCCCTGGTTCTAGACTCCCCCAACATCGGGAAAGTGTTTCCTGCCTCTAGCGTGTCCAAACCCTTAATAATCTAATATGTTTCAATAAGATTCCCTCTCATCCTTCTAAACTCCAGAGTATACAAGCCCAGCCTCTCTATTCTCTCAGCATATGACAGTCCCACCATCCCGGGAATTAACCTTGTAAACCTACGCTGCACTCCCTCAATAGCAAGAATGTCCTTCCTCAAATTAGGGGACCAAAACAGCACACAATACTCCAGGTGTGGTCTCACTAGGGCCCTATACAACTGCAGAAGGACCTCTTTGCTCCTATACTCCTCTTTTTATGAAGGCCAACATGCCATTCGCTTTCTACACTGCCTGCTGTACCTGCATGCTTACTTTCATTGACTGATGAACAAGGACACCCTGATCCCGTTGTACTTCCCCTTTTCCCAACTTGACACCATTTAGGTAATAATCTGCCTTCCTGTTTTTGCTACCAAAGTAGATAACCTCACATTTATCCACATTAAACTGCATCTGCCATGCATCTGCCCACTCACCCAACCTGTCCAAGTCACCCTGCATTCTCATAGCATCCTCCTCACAGTTCACACTGCCACGCAGGTTTGTGTCATCTGCAAATTTTCTAATGTTACTTTGAATCCCTTCATCTAAATCAGTGATGTATATTGTAAACAGCTGCGGTCCCAACACCAAGCCTTGCTGTACCCCACTAGTCATTGCCTGCCATTCTGAAAGGGGCCGTAATTGGTCTTGACAGCTCTGAATGGCATTATGGTTACAGTTAATTAATACAATTATCTCCTTCACCCATCATTTATTCTTTAGGTTGTAATGTTTTGTCCCCGTGCCTATGGATTTATTTATTTTCCCTTGAGGCGTGTCAGACTTTCAGTCCAAGAAAGCTGTGCATTTATACTTAATTAGATCCTGGATATCAAGGATATGCTCATCAATCTAGTCCTGGTGTTGTCTAGTTGAGAAGCCAAAGCGTCTTCACAGGTGTTAATTATTGCAGACAGGGCACTATACAAAACCGAAGCAGCAACAAGCCATCTGGCCATTTGCATCTTTCCTGCCATTCAAAGAGAATTTTGTGCTAACCCCATGTTCTTCAATTACCTTTAATATAGTAAAACTCCAATAATCCAGCATCTTCTGGACTCCTGAGTAAAAATCAAAAAGTGCTGAGGAAAACAACAGGCAGCAACTGTGGTGGAAAATGGACCCTCCTTCAGACTCAAAGTAAGCATCATTTAACATTTCACAGTGGAGCATTGGACGCAAGGGACTGCAGATGCTGGAATCCTGAGCAAAAAACAAAGTCCTGGAGGTACTTAGTCCAGGGTCAGTCTGAAGAAGGGTCTTGACCTGACACAGATGCTGGATCACCCACTGAGTTCCTCCAGCACTTTGTTTTTTGCTCAAGATTATAACACCTAGTCCCTTCTGTCTCTCTAATTAGTACAAGATGTTCTGATTATTGGATGTTACTATTATTACTTAAAAAGAGATTCAAAGACTCTCTTAGAACATCACCGAGAAGTTGTTACTTTGACCCACACCACTGGGAACTGCAAGCATTGGATTTTCCTGTTTGGTGAACCTACATAATAAGTGGTGCTCAATATGAGGAAGATAGATTGAGGAAGCAAGGAGTATTTCACAAATCAAGAATCACTGATGCTACAGCATCTCTACGCCAGTTACCTGTGCGATAGGAACATTTGACACCAGAATGGTCATATCAGCTATTTCTGTACACATTGCGAGTTTTGCTGGCTCCACAGTCCTTGGGATAGAGATAGGTGTTCTCATCTCAAACCTGACTCGTCGACCCTTTATGCTGAGACAACGATCCTGATTCTAGATATCTCATTAGGAACCATGTTGTTCCTTTACTCACCTTATCTCATTCCATAATAATTAGTTCAATCAGTTTCTTCAGAGGGCGTTGATAACAACAGAATCTTAATACGTGGAGGAACCTTAAAGGAATCTCTTCCTTCAAAGATTATTGTATACCAAAGTCTGTTAACCTACTCCCATAGAACAGCCCCTCACATTCCAGGAATTAATCTGGTGAAACTATTGTAACTCATTGAGTCATGCAGCATGGAAACAGGGTCTCCTCCATACCCCGCAACACTGCCCTCTCTCCCCATTCCCCCACTCACAACAAGGGCCGAGTCCCCCTGGTCCTCACCTTTCACCCCACCAGCCAGCGCATACAACAGATAGTCCTCCGCCAGTTTCGCCACCTCCAACGTGACCCCTCCACTCGCCACATCTTCCCATCTCCCCCCCGTCTGCCTTCCGCAAAGACCGCTCCCTCCGCAACTCCCTTGTCAATTCTTCCCTTCCCTCCCGCTCCACTCCTTCCCCGGGCACTTTCCCTTGCAACCGCAAGAGATGCTACACTTGTCCCTTCACCTCCCCCATCCACTCCTTTCAGGGACCCAAGCAGTCATTCCAAGTCCGACAGAGGTTCACCTGCACCTCCTCCAACCTCATCTACTGCATCCGTTGCTCCAGATGCCAGCTTATCTACATCGGTGAGACCAAGCGGAGGCTGGGCGATCGTTTCGCCGAACACCTCCGCTCGGTCCGCAATAACCAACCCGACCTCCCGGTGGCTCAGCACTTCAACTCCCCCTCCCATTCCGTATCCGACCTCTCGGTCCTGGGCCTCCTCCACGGCCAGAGTGAGCAACACCGCAAGTTGGAGGAACAGCACCTCATATTCCGCTTACTCTGCATCCTCTGGGCTTAAACATTGAATTTTGAGTTAACCCAGACTACCCCCACCCCTCCCCACCTCTCCCTCAGCCCTCGGGCCCTGACATTCCTCTCCCCAGCATGGAAACAGGCCTGTCAGCCAACCCAGTTGGTGCTGACCATCAAGCACTGATTTACACCAATCCCATGGAAGTGTATCGTTCTGTGGGGAAGAAGACCCAAGAACACTGCTGGCTCTTCTCTGATTAATACCCTGTCCATTCGGTTAGAACACCACAAACATTTAATGAAAAGAAACACTCACAATTTACCAACATGTGCTTTTCTACTTGTGAAGCAAATGTATTTAGTCTCGTCATCTGACCGCCAGAGGGAGTTGATAACAATAGAGTCATAATATTTCTTAAAGGAGCCTCTCCCGTCAAAGATTACAGCATTAGCGCAGACCAACTGCTGTGGGATACTCTGCTCTACATCTAGAATGAGGGACTGTGCCTGCAGATTGTGGTGTTAATACTCAAATCCTCTGACTGAGGTTGATTTCTAGCTTTCTATTCCCTTCATTCTAGCATGGACAATTTGCTTTGGCTATTATGCCTTTGTTCCTCGGGTTTCACTGCCTAACACCTGTACGGGAATGTGGCATCAAATTACAGACAATGAGGTCCAACATGTTTGCAAATGCTAATGGAATATCACTGATTAATGCAGAAGTTTCCTTTGTTAACACTTTCTTTTGACTTTTTACAAACCCCCAACCTGCTCACGTGCTACTTGGGTCAGTCACTACAATCAAGCACTATGGTTGCATTCAACCATTGTTCAACCAAGGTGGCTTTACTGACAACTCCACATTAAATAATGACATGCCTGTCAAACACACAGATCAGAATACAGGGTACACAAAAGACTGGAGAAACTCAGCGGGTGCAGCAGCAACTAAGGAGCGAAGGAGATAGGCAACGTTTCGGGTCGAGACCCTTCTTCAGAATACAGGGTCTCTTTGGGTTACAGATGGCCTGACTTGCAGTTATATATTTTAAGCAGTTTTCAATATAGTAATAATACAATTTTATTGAGTATTCAGTAATGACTCGAGTATATATTCATTTAATTATTTGCTGGTGTTAGGGCAAGTATTCAATGAATGAATTGCAGCAAGTGTACGTAGAATGATATGATGTCGGTTACTGTGTCTGTGGCTCTTTTGAAACCCATGTCCAAATTGAATATAGTAGGCCCGTGCTGCAGCAAGCGCAAGAGACCTTCATGCGGGTGCTGCAAGGGCGACCTGTGCGAGTCACGGTGAAGAAAAATGTACGGGCAGCCCATCAGCGGCAGTGGCACATGGGAAGGGGCCACTCCATGACACGACGTTGTGATGGGAGACAGGGCGCCGACCCTCTCCCACAAGCGGATCAGCACCGATGACGGGGGTTCCTGGGACCCATCAACAGCAGGGACAAACTCCCCGGGGATGGTGATCGGAGCACCATACACCAACTCCGCGGAGGACGATGACGGATCCTTCTTGGGGGCCGTCTGAATCCCCAACAGGACCCATGGCAACTCGTCCATCCACCCAGGGCCAGTGAGACGACTCTTCAGGGCCACCTTCAGACAGCGGTGGAACCGCTCCACCAACCAATTTGACTGGGGATGGTACGCTGTCAAGTGGTGAAGTTGCGTCCCCAACAGGCGGGCCATGGCGGACCACAGTTCAGATATGAACTGGGCGTCCCGGTCAGACGTGATGAGCAGTGGAATCCCAAAGCAGGCAATCCAAGTTGCCACGAGGGCGCGAGCACACGACTGAGTTGAAGTGTCCGTGGGCGGGATGGCCTTCGGCCACCGCATAAAATGGCAGTGGCCCCACGATGTCCACGTGTACGTGATCGAAGCACTGGCGTGTCACTGTGAAGTCTTGAACGGGCGCCTGGACATGTCGATGCACCTTTGATGTCTGGCACGGGATGCACACCCAGGCCCAGCGAGTGACCTGCTTCCGAAGTCCGTGCCACGTAAACCCTGCGGCCACCATAGCAACCGTGGCCCGGATAGATGCGTGGATCAACCCATGGATCACCTCAAACACGCGGCGGCACCAGGCCACCGGAACGATAGGCCTCGGCTGACCCGCGGATACGTCACAGGGAATGGAACCTGATGGACCCAACGGCACATCCTCAAGCACCAAGCCAGAGATCGCGGTGCGGTACGTCAGCATCTCATCACTCGCCAGTTGGGCCACCGCCAAGGTGGGGTAATCTATTCCTGAGGCAGGGTTACGCACGGCTGCAATTACCAGATGGGACAAAGTATCCGCCACGAGGTTGCATTTCCCGGTGATGTGTCGGACGTCCGTTGTATACTCCGAAATAGCCGCCAGCTGGCCGTTAACCGACTGTTCGAAAACACCGTCGACCACAGAGTCCGAGGCATCCACGGTAAGGGCTGTGGGGGCATTGGCTGATGGATGCACGAGCCTAGTCGCCCGAGCCAAGGCCTCCTTCGCCCCTTCAAACGCTGCCATGATCACATCGTCCCACTGTATCTCCCGTTGCTTGCCCGTCAGCAACTGGAAAAGCGGCTGCAAAGGTTTGGCAGCCCTACGAACTCCCGGAAGCCATGTACCGTAGCAGGCCATGGGAAATGGCGGATTGCCTCAACCCTGTCTGGCAGAGGCATTGCTTTGTGCCGTGTCACCCGATGCCCCAGGAAGTTGATGGCCCGAAGGCCGATTTGGCACTTGCCAGGGTTAATTACGAGGCCATGGTAACTGAGTAGTGGAAGAGTAGACGCAGGTGGGCGCAGTGTTCCTCTCGCGAGCGACTTACCACAAGGATGTCGTCCAAGTAGACAAACAGGAAGTCGAGCACGCACGCCACGGTGTCCATCAGGCGCTGAAAGGCCTGCGCAGCATTCTTGAGGCCGAAGGGAATCCGCAGGAATTCAAACACCCTGAACGGGGTGATAATTGCCATCTTAGGGACATCCTTCAGTTGCACGGGGATCTGGTGATATCCCCGGACTAGGTAGATCTTGGAGAAGAACCTAGCCCCGTCCAGATGGGCTCAGAAGTCCTGTATGAGAGGGATAGGGTAATGGTCAGCAGTTGTGGCCTCGTTAAGGCGGCTGTAGTCCCCACACGGCCTCTGGCCACTGGACACCTTTGGCACCATGTGCAACGGGAAGGCCCATGGTCTGTTGGAGCGTTGAATGATGCCCATGGCCTCCATACTCCGAAACTCTGCCTTTGCTATGAGGAGCTTGTCAGGAGTGAGCCTGCGGGCATGGAGCGGAGGAGCAGATGTCAGAATATGGTGCATGACACCGTGCCTCAGGCTGGCCGAGCCGAACTTGGGGGTGACAATGTCCGGAAACTCAGCCAGTACCTGGGCGTAGACGATGTCCACCGTCGCTACGCGGTTGCTGATCGGCGCGGTGGGCGCAGTAGCGTGCAAGGAAATCTTCTCAAAAGTTGACGCGTGGACGGGACGAGGTGCGACTGCGCCCGCAAGAAATCTGCGCCTAGCAGCGGCTGGGCCACGTCTGCGATGATGATAGGCCAGGTGAAATGGCACGCGCCAAAAATGACAGAAACCGTACGGATGCCATATGTGTGGATTGAACTGCCATTCACAGCAGTTAATGGGGGCCCCCACTCTACCAGCACGAAGGTTGAATCCAGATGGGGGAAATACGCTGACCTCCGCCCCCGTATCCACCAAGAATCTGAGCCCCATGCACCAGTCCCAGACATACAGTCGATGGATCCTGCCAGCCACCGCGGTGACTATCGGCGGCCGGCACCGCCATTTCCCGGAAACGAACATGGCTGGCGGCATTGGCGGCTGTTGAACCCCAGCGCTGGTGGTAAAACACCACATCCTTCCCTCCTGGATCCTGTTCAGCCATCCTCCTCTCCTGTGCCACTTGTCTGGTCTGTGGCTCAGCCATCCTCTCCTGTGCCACTTGTCTTGCCTGTGGCTCTTGTGGCCGTGGCCCTCTTATGGGCTTGGTTCTGGGTCGCTGGGCCTGCCAGGGCATTGAGTCAATCCGGTCCAGTGATTCCGGGGATTCCAGCGGTTCCAGATATTCCAGCGCACCCACCTGCTGCTGGTCAGAGATCCACAGCTCATCAGCGTGGTCCGCTAGCCGGATGGGATCTTCAAAACTCTCCCCCGCGAGCTGCCAGTGGATGTTTCGCGGCAACTGCTGCATGGAGGGTAATTAAATTAGAAGAGCGGGCAGGGCAGGTGGTCGCCCATGAGCATGGCATCTCACTCATGAGGGCCGAGGGCATCAGGTCGCCGAGCCCGCCCATTTTAAGGACCTGACAGGCACGCTGCATTCGGCTCGGCCCGTAGATCCAGAGCAGCAGCTCCTTGAGGCCTGCGTACTTACCCGCTGCTGGTGGATTATCCAGGTAAGGAATGACCCGACCGGCCATCTGCTGGTCAAGGGCGCTTACCACATCGTGATAGCGGGTCTCATCGGCTGTAACGCCGCGGATGTAAAATTGGGATTCGGCCTGTCGAAGCCAAACCCCAGGCTGGGAGGTCCAAAATGTAGGTTGCTTCAGGGAGACCGCATTGAGTCTGGCCTCGTAGGCGGCAGCGACAGAATGCATTTTCTTTTCAAATTTCCCTTCCAGGATTACGCTCCTGGGCATTGAGGTCACCAATGTGGCGGGGATGCAAAGGAGTCCAGCCAAAAACTAATCGGACACGGGTTGCGTGCACTAGACGTGTTTATTCTCTCCAATGCAACTCCCTACTCCTCAAAGGTCACAGGTGTTGCCCGGCCTTAAATATCAACTCGGGTAACAACCCCGTGACTAGCGCCTCCTACACCAAGATGCCGCCCTCTAGAGCCAATAGTTCGTTGTTTCCTTGGGTTGCCTCCAGGTGCCGCCACAAAATAAACATTTTTTGTCGATAGTCACATATGCACTGTAAGAACTCTGGTCCAAGGATTACAAGAAGTCTTCACGAAATACATTTTAACCTACGACAGAGAACTCATTCAAAATTTTGAATAATTTTGTTTATGTTCTTAAAATACCAGCCATGAACTAAATAATATCAGTCAAGAATCAGTTTATTGGGGTTATCAAATAGTCCATTTATTTTTCAATTGAAGTGGGAATGCTATGTGCTAGGAGATTGGATGTTATGTCACGCTGATGGAGAGTAATGGGAAGATTGACACAAAATCCTGGAGTAACTCAGCGGGACAGGCAGCATCTCTGGAGAGAGGAAATGTGTGATGTTTCGGGATGAGACCCTTCTTCAGACAATGAGAGTAATGGGAGGCAGGAGGTCAGGTCTAAGATACCTCCAGAAGTTGGTTCAGTGTGCAAATTTATACCCCTCCAAGCTGAAATTCGCCAAGTCAAGGCATGTTTTACAGTGGTGACAACATAGTCAGCATGGCTTTGTGTACGGGAAATCCTGTTTCATTAATCGAATTTGAGTTTTTTTTTTAAAAAGGTAACGAGAGGACTCATGAGAGCAGGTGGACGTTGGCTATATAGACTTTA
Organism: Raja brachyura; assembly: GCA_963514005.1. Next base: position 47,008,730 of record OY740787.1, on the reverse strand, counting down.
GCAAGGGCATGTTAGGCTAGATTGGAAGGTTAGATCTCATGGAATCCAAGGTGAACTTGTCAGTTGGATTCAAATTAACTTGTTGGAAGGAGTCAAAGGACATTTGTGGCGAGTTGTTTTTTTAATTTGGAGACCTGTGACCAGTGGAGGGCCACAGGGATCGGTGCCGGGTCCAGTAGCGTTTGCTATACACATTAACAATTTGAATGATAATGTAGTTAACATGGTAAGTACATTTGCAGATGGCGCCAAAATATTTAGTATAGTGCATGGTGAGGAAGAATATCTTAGTTTACCATAGGATCTGGATCATAAATTGGAATTTAACTGATAAGCATGAGATGCTGCACATTGGCATGTTAAACCTGGGCAGGATTTACACAATATATAGTAGAGCCCAGCAGTGTGTTGCAAAACAGGGCGATCTGACAGTACAGGCACATGGTTCCTTAAAAATGGTGAATCACATGAACGGTGTTATGATGAAGGCGTTTGATACACTGGCGTTCAGTGGGATGCACAGCTATAAAGAGTCATAAAGCCATAAAGCACAAAAACACTACTGGGATGGCACATAAACGGGGATCTCGAATCATGAACATCTTCAAGTACATTGATGTTGCTCTGTTTCTTCTATTATCCTTAGTACTGCACTAATAAAAGTGATGTGAATACCTTAACTTAGTTTAGTTTAGAGATACAGTGTGGAAATGCAGAGTGCATGCTCACCAGCGTTCACCCAACTTATTACAATCGGTAATAAAGGACACCATCTTCGTTTACTGTATTTGAATGGTTAAAATGTTGATAGGTGGATTTCAAAGTGTGAAGTCAACAATTTTCAGTCAAAAACACAGAATACCAAATAGTGAAAAGTTAGAAATTATAATAATTTCAAAGGGACCTTGGTAATCAGGTTTAGAGATATGGTGCGAAATTGATTATATAAAGATCATTTCAAATCTCATGAAAAGAGCACACAAAAGAATCAAAATGTATTTCTGCAAGGTGGCAGAGGTTATTCTGCAAGAGGTTTTTGCAAGAGTTTTACAAGAGGTTGCAAGGGAGTAACAGACCTTGTGTTTGGCGGTGTCCCAGTTGTGAACCAGTCGAGCAGGGATCAGAAAGAGATCGTCCACGTGACATGTTTGGCAATAGTACCAGCCACTGTAGGCACACACCTTGGCAATCCCATTGGACAACCCCACTGGTCGTTGACATCCTATTAAAACAAAATTATTGGATTAAAAAAAATCCCAAATACGAGTGGATCAAGCAGAGGAGATAGAGGGGAGAGGGGAGAGGGGAGAGGGGAGAGGGGAGAGGGGAGAGGGGGGAGGGGGGAGGGGGGAGGAGGGAGGAGGGAGGGGGAAGGAGGGAGGAGGGAGGAGGGAGGAGGGAGGAAGGAGAAATAAAAACAGGACAAATAACACTTCTGATTGTTTAAGAAGGAACTGCAGATGCTGGAAAGTTGAAGGTAGACAAAAATGCTTGAGAAACTCAGCAGGTGAGGCAGCATCTATGGAGCAAAGGAAATAGGCAATGTTTCGGGCCGAAAAGTTGCCTATTTCAATAATAATAATATATTTTATTGTCAACACACATAAATGCAACAAGATTTGGTTTGCAACTTCCATCCGATGTTATAACTTAAACGACTAATAAAATTTAGGTTTAGATATTTAGATACCCCGAGAACAAGGTTTGTAAAAAGAATATTAGAACAGTAAAACAGTCAAAACAGACTAAAGTGCAGATGTGTCTGTGCGACGTGACCATCCGAGGGAGACAGTCCATGGAGGTGGGGGGCACTCAGCAGGGCCGGTTCAGAGCCGCTATAGCTCTGGGAATGAAGCTGTTCCTGAGTCTGGAGGTGCGGGCGTAGAAGGCCTTGTAACGTGTGCCAGAAGGGAGTAGTTCGAACAGTCCATTACAAGGGTGAGAGGAGTCTTTATGGATGCTGACGGCTTTCCTGAGGCACCATGTGTGGTAGATGCCCTCTGAGATACCACACAGAGATGCCATACGTTAGTGTGCTCTCTGTCGTGCAGCGGTAGAAGGTCGTCAGCAGCTGTTGGGGCAGACCAGTCCGTTTCAATGTTCTTAGGAAGAACAGTCTTTGCTGTGCCTTTTTGACCAGCGCAGCGGTGTTGGTGGACCTTGTGAGGTCCTCTGAGATGTGAGTGCCTAGAAACTTAAAGCTGGACACTCTCTCCACACTGTCCCCGTAGATGGAGATTGGCGTGTATTCCCCATTCTGTGTCCTCCTGAAGTCGATAATCAGCTCCTTGGTCTTGGAGGTGTTTAATGACAAGTTGTTCCGTGAGCACCAGTCCGCCATGATCTGCACCTCCGCTCTGTATTTTCTTCGCTCCATAGATACTGCCTCGCCCGCTGAGTTTCGCCAGCATTTCTGTCTACCTAACACTTCTGATTGATGACTTTCCAGTTCTTGGAATTGTAAATAACAAGTGACAGGAAAAATGCAACTGCCTTCAATTAGTTTTTAAGTTCACAAAGAAAACCAAAATTACTGATGTATATGTATGGCTATCTATTGGAGTGAATACCAGCAATGTTCTTCAAATTAATGCCTTGAGATTTTTGCATTCACCCAAAGGAAAAACATGTACTTGATTTTACTTCATGAGTGACTACGTGAAGAAGCCCCGCCTGACGCTGGATCAGCATTACGTCGTCGCTGTCGGCAGAGGAAAGAGCTGCAGAGCGCAGCTCCACACAGCGGTAAGGAAACGGCCCGCAGGTAAGAGAGATTTTCGTTTCTAGGGCGGTTTTCAGAACTCCGTAGCCTGGTGGGTAAACCAGGAGGAGTTAGAAAGAAAATGGAGAAAGCCAAAAAACAGCGGGTAAAACGTGCGTCCCGGGGAGAAGAGTCGGGACAGGAGATTATTGCGGAGCCAGTTCCGATACCGGTGCCCGTTGAAATTCCCGTTAGTGAGGCTTTGATTGCTCCACAAACAGAAACTTTGGAGGAAAACCCAGTGCCTAAAAAATGTAAAAGAAAAGCTGAAAGGCCTGAGGTTTCTGAGGACTCTGATTCAGAAGGTCCAGAAAGAAAAGCCTTATGGCTCAGAATGGATCAAATGGAGAAAATGCTCCAAACTATAATCAACCAAGTACCCAGAATATTCCCAGGCAGCCCCTGAGGGGGTTCCATATCATGAATATGGTGCCAGTTTGAATTGGGAATTTGAAACTCCAGTGCCTGGGATTGGACTGGAGGAAGTCTCCTTTGAACAAGTTTCAGGAGTACCAGGGCTGTATGAGACAGACCCTGAAAGTGGTGATTGCGGTCTGGAGTACACACCACAATATAAATATATTGATCCAGGTGTGCCTGATGTGGCACAAAGTTTTGCTATACCTGGAGGAGGCGGTGAGGCCATGGAAGAAAACCTGGCGGCCAATATTAATTATATGGTCTCTCACCCGCTTCAAGAAGCTGTTATGGTTGAGACAGCAGAATTGTATAAAACACCTATTTTACTTCGGAGTCACGTGAGTGACTACGTGAAGACCCCGCCAGCACGCATGCGCGCCATATCGTCGTAAGCATGCGGAAGCGACAGTCGGGAGGAGCGGGGCTCCTCCAGTGTAAGTTTAAAAAACTTACGAAAGGTAAGTCTCACCGGATTGGTGAGCGTGGCGACTCAGTGTATACTTGTTTTTTCAGGAATTCTACATGGAGTCGCGGAAATCGAAAAGAGCAGCGGCAAGAGCTGCTGCCATGGAGAGCAGCCAGCAGCGTGCCGCTTCTCCTGAGCTGCAGGTGTTACCCGCAGCTCCCGACTTTCCGCCTATGAGGGCCGCAGATACGCCGCGGTCGGGCGGTAAATCCACCCGAAAGTCGGACGGGGCCGCCGACCCAGCTGGGTCCAGTCCCGAGGACACCCCGTTCGCTGATAGCGACGGGGGTCGTCTTGCCCGCATGGAGCGGATGGTGGAGCAATTGCTCCAGCGTGACCTGCTTTTGCAGGGGCAGAGTCACGGTGGGCCTCTTCGCAGGCCCACGGCAGGATCCTATCATGGACTGGCTAATGTCTCGCCCTCTTCGCAGGGGAGCATTGGGGGTCAGAACTGGGCTGACCCTGAAGAGGGGGAGTTGGCTGAACAACCAACAGTGTCAGGGGTGCAAGAAGAGTTACTGGATATGGTAAACAAGCATGCAGTTCCTTCTCAAAAAGGCCTACCTATCCACCCAAAGCTGGCAGCTAGTATCAATTATATGACTACAAACCAGCTTCAGGAGCAAGCCATCAATGCAACAGCTGATAAGTATCTTGCTCCTGAAAATTGTAACTCACTGACTGTTCCTGCGGTGAATAACCCTATATGGGGGAACATGAGCCCTACGATTAGAGGGCAAGAAGTCAAACTTCAGAGGATCCTGAAACTTTTGACCGCCGGGATTACGGCAGTGGCCAGAACTGCGGTGGGAATAGAGTTACCGGAAGAACTACAGGATGCTCTGGCCTTGCTGTGTAACACACAGTACGAGATAAATAACTACAGGAAGAGCATTATCAAACCGGCACTTAACCCCAAGTTTGCGGGGTTATGCAGACCAGGTAACGCTCAACCACCAAATCTGCTGTTCGGGGATAACCTCCCCAAACAGGTGAAAGACCTGGACGAGGAGGCCAAGGCCATAGGCCTGATTAAGGTACCCAGTACCTCCAAACCTCACTACCAACAGCGGCAGCACCCCTACACACCCACCGGACAGCGATATCACAACAGACCGTCCGGTGGTGAAAGCTCGAAGGCCGGCCCACCTGCACAACGGTCTTTTTTAGGCCATGGCCCAGCCCGGCCTTCTTGGAAAATGCGCCACCCCTACAACGCAGCAACTCAACAGAAGAAACAAGGGCAAAGACCGCAACACCGGCAATAACCTTGGAGGTAGGTGGGTCTGGCTCCCCCAGGAACATTGCTTGTCTAAATTCATCTTATGTGGGAGGCCGGTTGCACTTGTTTTATGAAGTATGGCGCACTTTTACCTCTGATCCTTACATACTCGGAAGTATTCAGGGCTATAAAATTGAATTCATTTACGAACTCCCTACCCCGGTCCAGCATTCGCCTAGCCGAAAGTTTATACTTTCACAAAAAGAAAGAACGGCAGGCCATGCTGAACTATTAAGACTAATTAGTAAAGGGGTAATTGAGAGAACCACCAGAGAATCTCAGGAGTTCGTATCTAATATATTTACCAAAAATAAAAAAGATGGCGGGTGCCGCATAATCATAGATCTGACCGAACTGAATACTCCTGTTCAGTATGTTCATTTCAAAATGGACACTTTTGACACAGCTAGACAGCTAATAGCTAATGGGTACTACATGGCATGCATTGACCTTAAAGATGCATACTATTCAGTGCCAATACACAAGGATCATAGGAAATACCTTAAATTTATCTGGATGGGACAATTATGGCAATATAAAGCCTTACCCAATGGGTTATCATCAGCACCCAGGCTGTTCACCAAAATATTGAAACCAGCTTTGGCCTATTTAAAGAAACAAAACCATACTGTTATGGCCTACCTTGATGATATCCTCATTGTCGGGGAGAATTTGGAAACGGCTACATTGGCAGTTCTAGCCACAAAACATCTCTTTCAAAAGCTGGGGTTCATCATACATCCAGATAAATCAAAGTTGGAACCCTCTACTACCATGGATTACTTGGGGTTCACCATTGACTCGGTGCAAATGTCTATCATCTTACCACCGAACAAGGTGGTGGACTTGATAGAAGCTTGCAGGAGCCTTACTGGCATCAGGGATCCATCCATACGGCAGGTGGCCAGGGTAATTGGGAAGATAGTGGCTGCTTTTCCCGCAGCACAATTCGGACCACTACATTATCAAAACCTACAAAGAGCTAAAATTATAGCTCTCAAAAGTCATGCAGGCCATTTCGACAGGCCTATGAAGTTACCAGAAAAGGCAAGAATTGAATTAAATTGGTGGATGGAAAATGCTCAATTCTGTTCCAAACCCATCACTATCATAAATCCCTCGGTCATCTTACAAACTGATGCCAGTGCCAAAGGTTGGGGAGCAACTAATACCACCACTAGTTGTGGAGGCAGATGGAGTGCACAAGAGCTAACCCTATTTGAAACATTGGGGATTAATTATTCAGAAATGCTGGGAGCATTTGATGGCCTTAGGGCATACTGCTCAGACATGCACCAAGTACATGTTAGATTACAAATTGACAACACCACAGTGGTGGCTTATATTAATCATATGGGTGGAATAAAGTCGATATCACGTGATGAATTGGCTAATAATATCTGGCACTGGTGTCTGCAAAGGGAAATTTGGATTTCAGCCACTTACCTTCCAGGTAAGCTAAACACAGTGGCAGACACCAGGTCACGCAAATTCAACGACAACATAGAATGGATGTTGGATCGGAAAGTGTTCACAGATATTGTAGAACGTTATGGGACACCAGATATCGACCTTTTTGCATCCAGATTAAATCACCAACTGCCAACATATGTTGCTTGGGAACCAGACCCAGGGGCAGTAGCAATGGACGCTTTCACGCTACATTGGGGGGATTTGTTCTGTTATGCCTTTCCCCCCTTCTGCCTCATCAGTCGGGTCTTGCAAAAAATCAGACAAGACTCCGCATCGGGTATTTTGGTTGTGCCCGACTGGCCTACCCAACCATGGTTCCCAGCGGTACAGATGATGGCCACAGAACCTTATATTCGGGTCAACAAACGACCTAGCCTATTAATACATCCCGTCACAGGGGAACACCATCCATGTCATGACCGCATGGACCTGTTGATTTGCAGATTCTGAAACGGCCACTTCTGGGATACGGACTCACCAACAGAACAATAGATACCATCTCAGCGTCATGCAGGGAGTCCACTAGGAAACAGTACCTGACCTATATCAGGAAGTGGGAAGTGTTCTGCTCTACAACAAACACAACCTACGAATCGGCTACCATCACGGAAGTTCTGGAATTCCTGGCTACCCTTCACTATGATGAAGGATTAAGTTACAGTGCCATTAATTGTGCCAGGAGTGCCCTATCAACCTAACTGGGCAAGGGGAGTGATCAACTGTGCATTGGATCACATCCATTAGTGTCTAAGCTAATGAGAGGAATATTTAATTCCAATCCCCCCAGGCCCAGATACAACCACACGTGGGATATCAGCATAGTATTGACTATGTTGCGAGGATGGACACCAAACTCGGGGCTCACCTTGGACAAACTCACCTACAAAATGGTAATGATTATGGCACTTGTCACGGCACAACGGGTCCAGTCCCTGCACAAGTTAAATCTGGATGCCATGACTATCTCCAATGGCAAAATCACTTTTCATATGCAGGGGCTGTTAAAACAAGATCGACCCGGATCGTCTGGACATACATTAGAGTTTCTAGCCTATCCAGCAGATACTCGACTCTGCATCGTCACTTTGATATCACGTTACATTTCAGTCACCAAGTCTCTCAGGGGCACGGAGAAAGCTTTGCTTATAAGCCACAAAAAGCCCCACCACAAAGTCACGGTGCAAACCATATCTAGATGGTTAAGGGTGGTACTGGATGCGGCGGGTGTGGACACTAATATTTTTAAATCTCACTCCACCAGGGCAGCATCCACTTCGGCGGCTAGGATGATGGAAGTACCCATGGACCACATCCTGGCCACAGCGGGTTGGAGCAATGAGAAGACGTTTCAATGCTTTTATAACAAACCCGTGGCCTCTCCTGACTCTTTTGCAGGAAGAATTTTGAGTTCTGCTAAATAATTACCCTATATGGGATATATATTTTGTTTTGGTATGAATAAATACCTATTTTGTTTTTCAGCCAGTGTCATGTCTGAAATACGTTCATCCTCTTATCCCAGCATAGCAGTGTGTGAGCATGGGGTGTTCCAGGGCATGAAATCACAGAGCTTTGAAATCTTCACGTAGTCACTCACGTGACTCCGAAGTAAAATAGTAAGATTAAATGAGAACTTACCAGTTTGAAGTTTGATCTTTATTTTATGAGGAGTTACGATGAGGGATTACGTGCCCTCCGCTCCCAAACCCTCTATTATAAAGATCAACTGGTATGAAAGTTCTCTCTTATCTTACTATATTAGTCTACGTTGCTGTCTGTGATTTCACACCACTGCTTTGAAGAATGTCGCGCATGCGTGCTGGCGGGGTCTTCACGTAATCCCTCATCGTAACTCCTCATAAAATAAAGATCAAACTTCAAACTGGTAAGTTCTCATTTAATCTTACTATTAATTGTGCCTCATTGAAGGTACCTACGGTGAATCTGGGTGTTTGGGCGCCAATGTCATCGATGATGCGGGCGCAGGAGATTCGATTTCAAAGAGTCCTCAAGCTGATTTCAGCTGGCATTACTGCCTTTGGAAGACAAGTGGAAGGTTGTGGAATGACCAAAGTTCAGAAGCATATGTTGGCTTTATTTTGCAACTCATTTTTTGAGATAAATTGTATGAGGAAGATTGCCATTCAAGATTTGCAGGGTTGTGCAAGCCAAGCAATGTTCAAACTCCTGGTTATTTGTTCGGAGAGAATTTGTCTAAACAAATTAAAGAAATGGATGAAGAGGCAAAAACTATTGGCCTTATGAAACCCTTCAGTTTTGGCCAGAGAAGGGCTGGCCATATGAAAAGGGGATTTGATTTTGGAGCTGGAACAAGCCGAGGCAGGAGTATGATAAGAAAGAATTTCCAGCCAGCACAGCCGAATGTACACCCATTTATTGGGAAAAGGAGATCATTTCGTCCAGTTGGAGAGTTACATAAACTTTATCCTATTAAAGAAGAATGTTTGGATGAACCTCAGATTGGTGGTGGACTCCGAATGTTTTATAATGAATGGGACAGTATAACAGCTGATCGTGTTGTATTAGATACTGTGTTAGGATCTACCATTGATTTTGTAGAAGGTATGGATCCATTGGGACAGAATAAGCCTAATCATTCTTTGATGTTTTCAGCTCTTGAAAAAAATCAAATTGACAAAGAGGTTAAGAATTTGTGTGAAAAAGGAGTTATTGAGAAAACAGGAGAGGATCCACAACAATTTGTATCAAATATTTTCCCCAGACCAAAGAAAGATGGGGGTTGTAGAATCATTTTAGATCTCACACAATTGAATACATTTGTCCAGTATAAACATTTTAAAATGGACACATTCAACACTGCAATGCAGCTGGTATCAACAGGTTGTTATATGGCTACAATAGATTTGAAGGATGCATATTATTTGGTCCCAATTCATCATAGTTTTTGCAGGTATTTAAAGTTTAAATGGATGGGACAGCTGTGGCAACACAAAGCATTACCTAATGGATTAAGTTCAGCACCTAGATTGTTCACTAAATTGTTGAAGCCAGCACTTGCACTGCTAAGGGCACAAAAACACATAGTTATGGCTTATCTAGATGACATTTTAATTGTCAATGCTAATCAGGAGTCAGCTGAAAAATCAGTCTCAGCAACTACAAGCTTGTTTGAAAAGTTGGGATTCCTGATTCATCCAACAAAATCTAAGTTACAGCCATCCCAAACCATTGAATATCTGGGGTTTGTGATTAATTCAGTTACCATGTTGGTAACTTTACCAATGGATAAGGTGATAGATTTGACAAATGTGTGTCAGAACCTGATTAACAAACCTTATCCCTCCATCCGAGAAGTTGCTAAGGTTATTGGGAAGTTGGTAGCAGCATTTCCAGCAGTAGAATTTGGTCCACTACATTACCAAAATCTTCAAAGGGCAAAAACTCAAGTGCTTATTCAGCGAGCAGGCCATTTTGATAGGCCAATGCAATTGCCAAAGGAAGCTTTATCAGAATTACATTGGTGGGTTGAGAATGTTCCACAAGCTGCTAAGAACATTTTAGTTCATCAGCCAGTAGTGTTTTTGCAAACTGCCGCAAGTTCTCTCGGATGGGGGACTACGGATAATGACACCAGCTGTGGGGGCAGATGGCTGTCCAAGAGGATTTATTGCTCCAAACATATGGTATTAATTATTTGGAACTACTGGGAGCATTTTATGGATTAAAAGCTTATTGTTCTACATTAAAAGATTTGCATGTCCAAATACAAATAGACAATACCACAGCTGTGGCATATATCAATCACATGGGTAGTGTCAGATCAATATCATGTGATCATCTGGTAAACCAGATGTGGCAATGGTGTATTGGTAAAAATATTTGGCTTTCAGCTATTTATCTCCCAGGGAGAGACAATGTTGTGGCAGACAAAAGATCACGAATATTTAAAGACAATACAGAATGGATGTTAAATCCACAAATTTTCAAAAATATTGTCAGTTGGTATGGAGTACCGGACATTGATCTGTTTGCATCTAGATTGAATCACCAATTGCCCAAATACGTGTCTTGGGAACATGATCCAGGGGCAGTAGCGGTGGATGCTTTCTCGCTACACTGGGGGAATACGTACTTTTATGCTTTTCCCCCATTCTGTCTGATTGGGCAATGTCTCAAGAAAATAGCGCAAGACTCTGCTAAAGGCATTTTGGTGGTGCCAAATTGGCCTACGTAGTCATGGTTCCCATTGATGCTTAAAATGATTGTGGGAACCATGTATGACAATTCCCAGTTGTGACAATCTGTTGACACAACCAGTAACAAAAGAAATTCATCCATTGCATGATCATATGAATTTGTTAATCTGCAGGTTCTGACCAGACCATTGCAAGAGTTTGAACTGTCGGACAGGACCATGGATGTTATAGATGCAGCTTGGAGGAATAGCACTAAAAAACAATATATGTCGCATATAAGGAAATGGGAAGCTTTTTGTACACAGTCAAAGATATCTTATCATACTGCAAACATTTCAAATGTATTGGAGTTCCTTGCTGGGTTACACTTTGATGAACATTTGAGTTATAGTGCCATTAATTGTGCTCGTAGTGCATTGTCATCCTATTTAGGACAAATTTCTGATCGGGATTCAGTTGGGTCTCACCCATTAGTATCCCGATTCATTAAAGGAATTTTTAATAAAAATCCTCCCAAGCCCAGATATACAGAAATTTGGGATGTTAGCATTGTTCTCACTTTGCTTAAGCAATGGACTCCAATTACTTCAATGTCTTTGCAGAAATTAACATTCAAGGTGGTTATGTTAATGGCGTTGGTATCAGCTCAAAGAGTACAAACTTTGCAATTGTTACGGTTGGATTGCATGCATGTGACTACAGATAACATTGTGTTTTATGTTTATGACCTGATCAAACAAAGCAGACCAGGGAGAAATGGAGTTAAGGTAATGTTTAAAGCATATCCTATTGATGAAACATTGTGTGTAGTTAAACATTTAACTCAATGCATTGAGGTAACCAAAAATCTCAGAGGTTCTGAGAAAGTGTTATTGATAACGCACAAAAAGCCACATACAAAAGTTTCAGTTCAAACCATTTCTAGATGGTTAAAACAAGTTTTGGGTCTAGCAGGAATAGACACTGATGTGTTTAAATCTCACTCCACTAGGGCGGCAGCTACGTCCGCGGCGAAGGTACAGGACGTACCACTCGATCAAATTTTAGAGGCCGCAGGGTGGTGTAGAGAAGAAACATTTTCAAAGTTCTGCAATAAACCTGTTGTCACGGTGCCAGGATTTGGACACGCAGTACTGGGTTCTCTTTAAATGCTTGCTTTGTTTTATATTATCGATTTATATTATCGATTTATGTTACCATTGACCTCATTTATCAATTTTTCTTTTGTAATTTTCCCCTGTGATAGAGGGGTTATTATTAAAAAAGTTGTTCTTTTTTATGATTAAAGGACTTATTACATAAATTGTAACAATGTCTTAAAATACTATTTACTCACTACTGTTTTGACTAAACAGAGAGTCGTATGGAATGAATTTACGACATAAAAAACACAGAGCTTTAAAATCTTCAGGTAGTCACTCACATGACTCCGAAGTAAAATAGTAAGATTAAACGAGAACTTACCTGTTCGAAGTTTGATCTTTATTTTATGAGGAGTTACGATGAGGGATTACGTGCCCTGCACTCCCAACCCTCATAATATAAATGATCATCTGGTAGTTTTAGTCTATCTTGAGCCTTACTATTTTACTCCGGCTATTGGTTCTGTGTTTTTCATGCCGCTGCTTTGAAGTATGCCGATCCAGCGTCAAGCGGGGCTTCTTCACATAATCCCTCATCGTAACTCCTCATAAAATAAAGATCAAACTTCGAACAGGTAAGTTCTCGTTTAATCTTACTATTTAACATCTCATTCAAAATACTGCATCTTTGACAAGGCAGCATTGGGTTGTTAGCAGGATAATGGGTTCGGACTGGTACCAACAGACATCCGCTAAAAACACTTCAGTCATACCAAAGTAAATCATTAACAGTGACAATGCACACCCCAATCATTATCTCTTTTCTATCGGGCAGAAGATACGAAAGTTTGAAAACATGCATCATGGCTGCAAGAAAATCTTCTTTGCATTATCTCTAAAGATTCTTGGTGGGGGGGAGAATAAGATGAAATTTGTTCTCAAACATTTTTCTACTTGTCTGTTTTACTGGGATATGAGCTTCACCAGCAGGGCCAGCATTTATCCTTAATTGCTTTTGAAGTGGTGTTGAGCCACATTTTAGATCTACTGCAGTTCCTTCAGTGTTTCTCTGCATTTAATGCAGGTCGTAGAACTGCTGTTTATGAGAATTATCCCATACGGTAATTGCAGTGCATTTAGTAGATAGTACACACAGCAACCACAATATATCAGTAGTTTAAACAATGAATTATCAGGATGGGGGCAGGAGTGCTAATCAAGCAGACTGTTTTGTGCTGCCTGGTGTCAGGCTGCTTGCGTTGTTGGAGCTGTACTCATCCAGGCAAACAAAGAATATTCCACTGTGTTTCTTGTGCTCTAGATCATGGAAAGGATTGGGGCTAACAGCAGGTTAGTCATTCAATGCAGAACACAACCTCGGAACTGCTCTTGTAGCTGCAATATTTATGTGGCTATTCCTTGACAGTGCTGACCCCGAGATGTTAATGAATAGGTACTTAGCAATGGAATTGCCATTAAATGTCAAGGATGGGTGATTATACACTCTTAATGGATGTGGTATTCCCTGGTAAATTTGTGGCATGAATGATATTTGCCACTTATCAGCCCATTTGTGCGATGAATTGAGCTGCGTTCACCACACTCTGGAATTTCATACGGTCATGGGCAGAACAGCCGCTAAACCAAATTGTGATACATCCGGATAGAATGTTTTCTCTAGTGCATCTGTGTAAATTGGAGAGTGTAGTTGGAGACATGTTGAATTCATTTAGCTTTCTGAGGAAGGAGAGGCAGTGATGCACTTTCATGGCCATAGCTTCAATGTGGTTGGACCAGGACAAATTGTCAGTGATTTTTGCATCTAGGATCTTGAAACTCTTGACCATAGTACCCACCATATTATTTATCCAGAATAAAATAAAACTCTAGAGTTCTTGTCCTTCAATGATACTGTTACTTCACATTTAATTCCCAGTATGTTAACAATACACCTGGGTTGGAATATCTGAACAATGCTTGCACAGCCTCACCAGCCAGTATTGTAATGGATGACTGGACGTCCAAGAACAAATTCACCTCCAATACTGATTTACCAATACAAACAAAATAAGCAAGGTAATAATATAGTGCTGACCATCATCACAGTAACTACATAACAAGAGAGTTAAAACTACGGCTGAATGAATAAACTGACAAGGTAGTTATAAAGCACAACAGAAATAAAGGCTAGCTATAGTTTAACTGCTTAACAGATAAAGACTTTCCATTAGTAGTAAGGCAGTAGAACTCAGATTGAAGACCAGATCATTGCTGTTCACAGCTGTGATAACAAATCATGTCACTGCACAATAGCTTCAAACCCCACCCAATTGTATCCCTTCATAGTCTGGCGGTCACAAAGTCAAAACATGTAACCACACCTCGTTTTTGGCTACTATTGAAGGGCCTACTACTGTTAAATGGATATGGACAGGTCTGTGCTGAACTTTGCTCACCTCCAAGATCAAACATCCTAACAAATCTCAATCAAGAGCAATAGCTGCTTGTGTTAGAAAAGGTGAAGGAGTGCCAGGGATGTTAATGCATTGGAAATCGCTAAATCGATTCAAAATTCATAAGCATATCATGGGTGCTAGGACACAAATCCATACATGTAACTTTCACAGAATAGTTTAATCTGTTCTAAATTAGAAAACTGGTGCTCTTCTGATTAGAGACAGGCAAATTTCACAGATTTGTACAGCCATTTTGGCCCATTTAATTTGCTTCAGCTCTTTGGTGCCACCTCCTTGTTTGTACTAGGAAATTTAGGAGGGATTATAAATATCTGACTACATTTTCTTCTACCACCCCTCCAGGCAATGCATTCCTGATCATAACACTGCCAACTCCTCCCAGCTGCTTTGCCATTTTTTAAAAATCTATCTTCTGGAATGTGCTAAATGACGAGCATTCTTCGTGTAGCATTGAGAAGGTGCTGCACTGTTGGACCTGCCGCCTTCCAGATTAATCGATGAATACATTCAACTTCTCAGTTGGGAATGAAAGATCTATTACATTATTTTGAAGGTAAATACAGACTATTCAACTTGTTGTGCTTGCCGATATTTACTCCCGATCTAGATTATCAGGTCATTACTGCATTGCAGAATTTAGGATCTAGCTGTGCACAAATAGCTTGTCCCATCACCAGCCACAATAATAATCACAGTTCAGATCCATTAAAGACATGACAAAAAAGTTTATCTTTTTACATTCACTGGTGAAAATTAATTCTCATAAAAGTCTTAATTAAAAATCCTTTTGATATTAGTGGATGTTCACTGCAGCAACAGCAAGCAGCGGGACATCAATATCAGGAGACAAAGGTTCGCCTCACTTGACTTTAATTTGTAAAATGGGAAGGGCATCTTTTAGGCTCCCCAGTGGAATTTTATAAAACACACAAAAATTTAAGGAACCTGCATCACATCAATAAGAGAAATGAATCACAGTACATCAAAGAGCCATCACGTTCAAAGTAACTTGCCTCTGGAGTTCAGCAATCCCCTTTTAACAATTGCTGCCAGATGGTGAATGAGGATGGGGGTAGGGGGAAAACAAAGATCATTAAGTTGTACATAGTCTTCATTGACACATTCAATGTTACTGGGCAGTATTTTACCACTACCACCAAGATATGTTTTTACATATGTTTAATAATCTAAATTATTGTTTAATCTACACATAAACAATAACAGTGAATATTGCTACGATGGATTATAACATGCCATTATTGAACTAACCTAGGAATTCGTGAGCTGGAATTTGTTCGTGATTACTTTGGCTCTCATTCTATCAGATCACAACATAGTGTGTGAATGGTAGCAGCCTATTCCTCGATGTAGGTTCACCAGCTATTCTGAAATAACTACCCATTCCTTTGACAGGCTGCCCCACAATGCCTCAGGAATCCACAGGTTACCCCTTCACCATAAGGGAATTTTAGGATTGTTCTTCTTCAACTTAAACAGATTGCAGGACTTCTTTGGAGCTCTACTTATTTCATCTCGAGTGATCAAGGAGTCGCATGTACCAGTTTTCAGTAATGCCTGCTCTATTCAGCATTCTACGCCATGCATCACGGTGCTTGAATAGCATGGCTACGTTTTTTTATCGCTACCACCGTGTCTGAATTGCATTATAGAACTACTTATTTACATAGATCTTGGAAAGGGGGAGAAGAAACACCACAAAGGAAGTCGTTGCTTTGATGTTACATTCAAAAGCAATGCAGGATGAGAAATGTATTCACTCTCGGGTACTAATTAGTCCTGTTTGTTACATGAATAGGAAAGTCTCAGAACCTCACCAACAGGAAGACAGTCTACCTACAGTGAAGAGGCTGGAGAGTGTGCACTCCCTGTCCAGACCATACAGCCTTTTGTAATATTTCCCAGGGTCAGGGTTCGATTAGTGTTAAAGAATGGTACATTGAATCAGACTAAAAAATAAGGGAGTAGGAGGGGGTAGTGGGGGTAGGGAGAAGGAATTGGGACTAAGCTTTGTTCGGTCAAAGCTTCATTTAACCACACAGGCTTCAAACGGAACATTTTTAACCTTGAATCCTTCAGAGTGACATCATTCGAAGAGAGAGGTGGCTTTCTCCCATCCCATCCTTTATAGCTGTCTCAATGTATTCTCAAAATACTGCTTAACATCAATCCAAATTCAAAGTACCGCCAAACTGATATCAGTTGGGAACTACCAATTAAAGGAGGTTGTATGAAAAAAAAGATTACAAATATAGATCTCTGAAAATTTTAAAATACTACATTTTGAATATCAAGTGCATAGAAATCTATATGTCACAAATCACCCCCCAAAGACTAGAAAAACCATCCAAAAAAATCCTGACCTACAGAATAGATGGTGGTGAAAAGAGAAATCCAGCAAATACCATGATATGCACAGTTCTTTAAAAAAATTGTTACAACAATTTATGTCTCAAACACATAAGCTAACAGCCAAGAACAGAAAATAACTCAAGGACAGAAAGTCAGTCAGCACCCATCTGGAAAAAAAACACCTTTAATAGCTGCTCAACGGAAATTGCATCTTTGGCGTGACTGTCGCCAACTAAACGTCATAGAAACATAGAAAAATAGGTGCAGGAGTAGGCCATTCGGCCCTTCGAGCCTGCACCGCCATTCAATGTGATCATGGCTGATCATTCAACTCAGTATCCCGTACCTGCCTTCTCTCCATACCCCCTGATCCCTTTAGCCACAAGTGCCACATCTAACGCCCTCTTAAATATAGCCAATGAACTGGCCTCAACTACCTTCTGTGGCAGAGAATTCCAGAGACTCACCACTCTCTGTGTAAAGAATGTTTTCCTCATCTCATCAAATGGTATGTTAGCATTCATAGCGAAAGGATTTGAGTTTAGGAGCAGGGAGGTTCTACTGCAGTTGAAGGAATTCCCTAAAGGAATTCCCCCTTATCCTTAGACTGTGACCCCTTGTTCTGGACTCCCCCAACATCGGGAACAATCTTCCAGCATCTAGCTTGTCCAACCCCTTAAGAATTTTGTAAGTTTCTATAAGATCCCCCCTCAATCTTCTAAATTCCAGCGAGTACAAGTCGAGTCTATCCAATCTTTCCTCATATGAAAGTCCTGACATCCCAGGAATCAGTCTGGTGAATCTTCTCTGTACCCCCTCTATGGCAAGGATGTCTTTCCTCAGGTTTGGAGACCAAAACTGTACGCAATACTCCAGGTGTGGCCTCACCAAAACCCCGTACAACTGCAGTAGAACCTCCCTGCTCCTAAACTCAAATCCTTTCGCTATGAATGCTAACATACCATTTGCTTTCTTCACTGCCTGCTACACCTGCATGCCTACTTTCAATGACTGGTGTACCATGACACCCAGGTCTCGTTGCATCTCCCCTTTTCCTAATCTGCCACCATTCAGATAATAGTCTACCCTCATGTTTTTGCCACCAAAGTGGATAACCTCACATTTATCCACATTATACTGCATCTGCCATGCATCTGCCCATTCACTCAGCCTATCCAAATCACCCTGCAGCCTCCAAGCATCCTCCTCACACCTAACTATACCCCCCAGCTTGGTGTCATCAGCAAATTTGGAGATGTTGCATTGAATTCCCTCATCCAAATCATTAATATATATTGTAAATAGCTGGGGTCCCAGCACTGAGCCTTGCGGTACCCCACTAGTCACTGCCTGCCATTCTGAAAAGGACCCGTTTACTCCTACCCTTTGCCTCATGTCTGCTAGCCAGTTCTCTATCCACATCAATACTGAACCCCCAATACTGTGTGCTTTAAGTTTGTATGCTAATCTCTTATGCGGGACCTTGTCGAAAGCCTTCTGAAAGTCTAGATATAACACATCCACTAGTTCTCCCTTATCCACTCTACTAGTTACATCGTCATCTTAGTCATCCAAGTGTTACGCATTTGGCAAATGCTCAAAGGCCGCAAATTAGCTGAATCAACAAACTCATGGAGCAGTCAGAATCCCCGGAGATATTGATTTATTATTGTCATGCTTAGTTTATTATTATCACGTGTACTGAGGTATAATGAAAAGCTTTTGTTTGCATTCTATCCAGTCAAAAGAAAACTATGCATGATAAGAATCAAGCTGTTCACCATGCACAGATAAAGGGTACAAAATGTACTGCAAGATATAACTGAAGTCCGATTAAAGATAGTTCAAAGTATACAGACGGACAGTGAAATAATTTATTTTGCCTATTATCCAGTCAAATCTGCATGAGACACAAGCACAACAAACGATTCACAAGCACAACAAATGGTGCCATGACAAAAATAACAAGGGTGCAAATATGATGTTATTGCAGTGATGCTGCTACAGAGAAGATGCAGATTAAAAAAAAGTGCAAAGCCATAATGAGGGCGATCGGGTCTAAACCATAACTTATGAAAGGTCTGTTCATTAGCCTGATAATAGCAGGGAAGAAGCGTTCCTGAATTGGTGGTATATGCTTTCAAGTTTTGGATTTTCTGCTCGATAGAAGAGGAAAGAAGGAGAAATGATTGGGGTGCAAGCAATCCTTGATTATGTTTGTTACTTTTCCAAAGGTAGCATGAAGTATAGATGGAGCCAATGTGGGGGCAGGTTGGTTTGTGTGGACTGGGCCACATCGACAGATCTCTGCAATTTCTTGCAGTCTTGGGCAGAGCGATTGACTAAGCTGGTTTTGGTGCATCCTGATAGAATGCTTTCTCTGGTGAATCAATAGAAATTCGCCAGTTAATGGAAACAGGCTGAATTTGAGGAAGAAGAGGCAATGGTGTGCTTTATTGGCCATGGTGCAAATTATTAATAATATTTACACCATGGAACTTGAAGATCTCGACCATCTCCTCTTCATCAACCATGAGCTGACTAGGACATGTACCCTCCAGTCATTAATTTCAAGCCAGCAGAGTTCATGGAAGCTAAGCACCAAGTCATTCTTAACCTCTTCACTGTGACCCCCACTGTTTCCTCCCATTCTGACAATCAAAATCCATGTTTGAACCCTAAAAAATATGGAAAGGTATCCATATTTTGGGAATTACCTCCAAGTTAAGGCAAGCATTGACGACGAGATATACCACCAACTGCAATGCACCAGCATACCCTGCAAATGACTGGTAAAATACTTCCAACCAGCACCAAGCTCATGGTCTACTATGCAACAATTATCTCTGCTTCTGTAGATATTTGAGACATGGAAAATGTTTAATAGCGACATATCTCCACAAAATTCTCCAAATCCAATGCAAAGATAGCAAATTAATGGCAAAGTTCTCAGTCACATCAATACTCCAAACAACAAGGCTCTCAGCAAGCTCAACAAGCTCCTGTGGGCAGGCCACGTGATCCATATGTCCAGCTACCTTGCTTTTCTTTTGCACTGGAATGGAAAGCAGCAGAATGGAGCTTATTGTTTTAAGCGGTCTTCTTAAAGCAGGCGGGAACCTCAGAATGGATTAGGGAGAGGATAAAGAAGTCCACAGATACCCCTGCCAGCTGGTCCGTGCAGGTTTTGAGAATACGGAACTCGCACACAATTCTGAGCTCTGTCAAGCCAAAGATTTCCAAGGTCTGACATGTCCATGTAACATATTAATTCAACAATGCACTGCCATCAACATGTGGGAACTGCATTTGTCTTGGATAACCACTTTCGTAGTGAGTGCCTCCAATTATTCAATATGAAGTCAGGGTTTTTGAACGGGAGAAATAACTAGAATCATCGCTGGTAATACTGAAGGCTGAGATGTGTAGGAAGGAACTGCAGATGCTGGTTTAAACCTGAAGAAGGATCTCGACCCGAAACGTCACCCATTCCATCTCTCCAGAGATGCTGTCTGACCCGCTGAGTTACTCCAGCTTTTTGAGTCTATCTAAAGGCCGAGATGTTCCTCTAGTGCATTTTCCAGCAAGTAATAATCCTGTAGGTCAAAGTATGAAGAAGCAGGCAATGCATGAATCCACCAGAGGTATGGCAACTCTCAAACCAATTTGTTGTCGTCCGAAGACATGTGCATTCAGTTGGTGTCAGTGTGCATTCAGTTGGTGTTAGAATTGGTTTAAGTAGTCAGAATGGTTAGATTGAAAGCACATAGTTAAGACTCCAGAGCTACGGGAAGGGAGTGCTGCACTGTTGAAGGATTATCCTATCATGACATGTTGTCAGAAAAGTTGAAATTTCCAAAGTCTAACACCCAACTCGTTCACCTCACAACAACTAGGAGGAATTCATCTCAGGATCAGAAATCAGCCATTTAGAGCTGAGCCAATTCTCTCCCTCAGGGTGTTACGGCTGTTCAATTGTTATGTTTGTTCAAGGATGAGACCAACAGATATTTGAGCACGTAGCAAGATGAAGTACACGGGGACCACTGCATTGCTCTTTCCATTCAGTTTCTAAAATAGGATTGCAACAAAGTTAAATGCTTAAGATAGTCACATTAACTAGGATTGCACTTGCATGAGTGCAGTGAACTGAGGGATAATCTAACTGACCTTTTGATGAAGGCATTGTATAGAGAAAAATATATTCCTTTGGAAACAGAATCTAAAACTAGTGGGAATTACTTTAAAATTAGAACTAGGCTGTGAAATAATTAGGTCAGGGTGTACCTCTTCACCCACAGGGTAGTGGGAATCTGGAACACCACATTCTATAATATAGATGTAATTATTGGTAAGTTTCAAAATTTAAATGGCAGATATTTTTCCAGACAAAAACATTTAGTACAGAATTGAGGTAAATAGAGGAATAAATCAGGTAGATGCACAGAGTCTCTTGCCCAGAGTAGGTGAATTGAAGACCAGAGGACATTGGATTAAGGTGAAAAGATTTAATAGGAATGTGATGGGTAACTTTTTCACACAAAGGGTGGTGCGTGTATAGAACAAGCTGCCAGAGGAAGTAGTTGGGAGAGGGACTATCCCAACATTTAAGAAACAGTTAGACAGGTACATGGATAAGACATGTTTGGAGGGATATGGACCAAACACGGGCAGGTGGGACTAGTGTAGCTGGGACAAGTTGGCTGGTGTGGGCAAGTTGGGCCGAAGGGCCTGTTTCCACACTGGATCACTCTACAACTCTAAATGCGTGGAATTTGTATATGGATAAGCTATGATCTGACTGAATGGCCAAACAGGGTTGAGGGGCTGAACAGTCTCCTGTTATTAGAAATTATTCAAAATACCAGTGCAGAGGGTTAATAAACAATGCAGTTCCCAGCAGCTTACCTGACCTGACCTGAATAATTCAGCACCCATATTACCTTAACATAACTGTTGCTCACAAACGATGTTACTCGTGTCTCCACACTTGTCCCCAAATTCTGACATGCTGATTCAACAATGACACAAAAAAAAAGCAACAAAACATGACAGCCCACATCCTGTCACTCTATACAACTAATGATGTTTAAGCGTCAATCAACTGACTGATAGGGACGCAGCCCACACATCTTGCATTACAATTTAAATAGCTTTTACTAAATAAATAACACATGCCTTGAGGTGCCATTGCTGGGATTAGATTTACTTAAAAAATAGCTTTGCAATCCATTGGCCTGGTTGGACCTTGTAGAATGAGACAGTTATTACTGTAGCTTTAATGGTCTTCCTGGCACTTTTAAAACATTTCGGCACTGTCACTGCCACTTTCTGGCCTCAATTTGTCAAGCCGCACAATGCGGGAATTGTTTGGCCAGTACGGTCTCAATTAGACATGGCTTTTGGCGTATTATTCGCCATTCAGGCACGGTACAATGGAAGTAATTACAGGAATCTGTGCTGAGGGGCTAAGGAATTTAAAGTTTTAAGAAAACGTGTTTTTTTTCCCTCTCCCCTCACTCCCATACAACTTAACTGGCTGCTTCTTGCTTAATTCATTGACAAAAGTGACAGGACTGCTCTTGTCAATTCTGAGAGGTCAGCTGATAAATGGATGAGGGGCGAGATGGTTGAATTCAAGCAACGACCCAGGGTCATTGGTTCTGCAATTACCTGCCCGAATCCTGACAGGTGTGTGAAAGTATGGAATGCAGCAGCAATGTGAAAAGAAAATCAAATAGAAGGTAAGAAAGGCTCCAATGTCATGTATACTTTGAGCTTTTCTTACTTTGGTATTATAAAAAATTAACTGCATTAGGCAGTTGTGAAGAAATGAGAGTATATAAAGTTTACAATTCTATTTTTGTCACCCATAAGAGATTTCTATCCACTACACAGATTCACAACTACTCTGTTTAATCAACTGTTACTTTAGCACTACAATCCATCTCCACATTGCTTTCAGTAAGAAAACCAAGGCCCAACGTCATCAGGTAAAATCCAGCCATGGCTCAGATGCCAGAATCAAACGGCCATGGGTTCAAGCCCCAATCTAAGGATCTGAACATAGGGCTGACAATCCCAGAGCAGAGACAGAGCTGCACAGTTTATGGCTCCACTCTTCAGAAAAAGCAATAAACTCCCAAGCTAGACATAACAGATCTTACTGCACTAAGCTGAAGAGCAGAGTACGTTCTCCAGTGTTTTAGCAAATGTTTTTGCAACAACATCCAAAAGGATTTACAAAACACTGTGACTCTGCTTTGTGCATTTTGGCTGGATCATTTCCTATGTTGGAACTGTGAACCCTACAGACGTACTTTATTGTCTTCAGAATGCTTTGGAATATTGAGAAGACCTTTTAAAATAAAATTGCAAAGAAAATAGGAAGCAGTTATATATGACGCCTGTTTTTAAAAACGTTTTAAATGTTTAGAGATATCTCATTCTATGTCCTTATGATGCATAATTCCTAATCAGTGTAATGAGGAAATAGTTACGAACAGAAACACCGTCCAGTTTCTTAAGAATACACCAGACATTTACTAATGCCACCAGCAGACATCCTCAAAAAGGATGAAAGAGAGGTAGCAAACCTATGCTGACTAGATACTGGGTCGCAACCCAAAACAACCACCACCCCTTTGCCTCTGCAGATGCTGCTCAACCCGCTGAGCACTTTCAGCAGTCTGTTTTTGCTCTGGTTAGCTTTAAGCACTAGGATCTGGATTAAGAAAGCCAGACACTCCAGTTTACATGTTAAATACAACAAACAGTGTAGATTTTCAGTCCGGAACACAATTTACACCTTAGTCCTGAAAGTGAAACAATAGCATTTAATGGGAATGTTACAAAATTTTGAGATTTTAAAAATCAAGCCTGTAATTTATCCGATCAAATAAAGCAGAAAAAGAACTTTAATTTGATACCCAATTTACTTTCATATCTTCAGTATTTAAAAAGTTATGGTCATTTTCATACTCAGAAATTGGCATCTTGTTCCCTATTGCTTTTCCATTAACTTACGGGGCCTGTCCCACTTTCACGACCTAATTCACGACCTCTGCCGAGCTTGCCCTTGACTCATACTCGCAGCATGGTCGTCACAAGGTCGTAGATAGGTCGCGATGCTAGTCGCAGGTACTCGTGGCATCAAGTAGGTCGGGGCGTTTTTTGAACATGATGAAAAATGTCCACGAGTAAAAAAGATTGTGAATTAGGTCGTGAAAGTGGGACAGGCCCTTTACACAAAAGCTGTGATCAAGGACAGTCAATTGACATAAAAGTCCATAATTTTTTTAAAAATTAAGAGAACTGAATGGAATTTTCAGTTATTATAGATTGAAGCATTCTGAAACAAATATGATACATCTTACTTGGATGGCCTGAAATTAAAGTATATAATTAGTTAATTTCCTAATTAAGTTGCTAATTACAAAATTAACCGTTGTGATAGAAATAGTAATAAACACGTAGACTGCCTTGAAAATTCAAAAATGTGATATTCTCAAGATCAGAACTTTAATATTATTATAACGATAACAAAAATAGTAAATAACCAACAAAAAATTCATATTCATCAGTGTCATCAAATCAATTAATCTAAATTCAATTACTAGATGTAAACATCTATCCCATTCACACAAGAATTCACAATATAACATGATGTTTAAATCTCACTTTGTCATGGATTTCTATGGCAAATGGAAGGAATGGAATGTTTAATTCCCATAAATTGTACTCTGTTGGTTTATAACACTGCAGAAGGCAAGGGCCATTTTGCACAGACATGTGTTCATAATCCACAAACATCCACTCTCAAGATAATCAAAATCATTATTTTTTGCACAATCATGTCATTAGAACATCTAAATTACCTATATTTTGTATTATTGTCTATCCATGATCAATATTTTCATACTAAACATCTTAACTGAAAACTATGTACTATGGATGTTTTTAGTCAGATAATGAGTATGAAAATATTGATCATGGATAGACAATAACAGATGGGATGGATGGAAGTAGTTTTGGAGATGTACTCTTTGTGGCCATTATGCTGGGCTCCTATGTTCTTCCAATAAATTAACACAGTCCCGATCCCAAATGTTCCTTCTCTACTTGAGCGGTCTTGAGCTAGGGATTCCATAGAGCACAGAGAGCATCACAGGGGTCAGTGTGTTCCTAGCTTCAGTGCAGAAGTCCAGACTTTAATGGCAATTGGATATCAGTGCCTCTGGACTCAACGCTGTGCCTGGGATGGAGATCTGTTGTGCTAAGGGTAGACACAAAATGCTGGAGTAACTCAGCGGGACAGGCTGCATCTCTGGAGAGAAGGAATTGGTGACGTTTCGGGTCGAGACCTTTCTTCAGACTGATGTCAGGAAATGGGTGGTACAGAGATAAAATGTAGATAGAAAGACTGGCTGAGGGACTGGATACACTTGTCCCTCAGCTTTACACCAGAGCAGCATTTCTAGAGGCAAAAGGATGGTCAAGGTTTGGGATTGAGATCCTGCATCAGGACTGAGATGGCAGAGGAAAGATTGCCAGTACACAGAAGTAGAAGGGAGGGATGGGAAAGAGGCTGGTAGGGGATAGGTAGCAGCAGATGAAGGGGGAGAAGAATTATGGGCAAATGGAAGCAGGTGAGGAAGGGAATGTGAAAAGGTGAACAATGGGAGAAAAAAACCTTTTGGACCAGTGAGTATGTGATGGAGAAAAAAAACTAGGGTACAGGTTGCCTGAAATTGGAAAATGTAATGTTCATACCATCGGTTTGCAAGCTACTCAAGCTGAATATGGGATGCTATTCTTCTAATTTGCGTTTGGCATCATAGTAGCAATGAAGGCAACTGAGGACAGGCAAGTGGAAGTGGAATGGACAGTTGAATTGACGTGCAACTGGAACCTCAATCTGCCCATCATGGAAAGAATGTACGCATACCCCAAAATAGTTGCCCAGTATATGCTAGGCTTCTCCAACATTGAAGAGACCATAGTGTGAGCACCGAATGCAGTAGACCAGGATGGAAGAAATGTGGGTAAATCTTTCCCTCACTTAGGAAGGCTGTTTATTGTAGATCAAAGTATTGCTGATTTGATCCGTGTCTGGTTTTGCTGCTGATGACCCTGATCCACAATCCATGTCAGGATTTCCACACCTTGTGGCATGCGGGCAGCCATGCTGTTTTTTTAGTTTGAACTTATGATTTGGAGCCTACAGTACTCAACTCAATGGTCTCTGTATGTATAGAAATTAAAGTACTTGTTATGATATATAATGATTCTGTATCATAAGTACTTTGCACATGGTGTTGGAGGTGGGATTTCGGTTTGACTTTGGCTGTTATTTACAAGGCTTTTCATAATCTCAGACATGGCTGAAGGTTTCAGAAACCCTGACCCACTCGTTTTCGATAACAGAATCGGACTGCAGTGCCGTACCTTTGAGCGACAGTATGATTTGTTCATTGCTGCAACTTCTCATGACAAGCCGGCATTGGTCTGTGCAAGCATGCTCCTTCTCCTCGCAGGAGATGAAGGTTACAAACAAGCACAACAATTTGAATATGCTGAGGCAACAACTCATCAACCTGCCGATGGTGGGGCGCCGATCGTGACCCCTAATGAGTCGCCGGACAACCCGGAGTGACTCAAGAGAAGGTTTTGATAGTTGTGTGACCCTCAAGCTAATCCACTCAT
Organism: Raja brachyura; assembly: GCA_963514005.1. Next base: position 46,982,516 of record OY740787.1, on the reverse strand, counting down.
CGATCGTATGAAATTTTTCTCATGATACCAGATTGAGGGCGAAACTATTGAATTGTTTGTTTGTGCTATACAGAAGGCTGCAGGAACTTGCAGATTTGGCGATCTCAAAAATGAATTTATTAGAGTCCGGTTGGTAGGTGGTCTTTATCAAAACAAGCTGAGAAGAAAGCTTGTCCGCCATCCTACAATAATTCTGTCCATCGCAGTCTGTGAGACTTATGAGCTATCGATTTTCAATGATCAAACGTTCACTCGAGCACAACATTCCAACGTGAGGGTCGATTGTGTACATTCCAGTATAGAAGTTGATAGCGTGCTAGCTCAGTTTCCAAGGCAATGAAGGCAGCAGCAGATGGCACTCGAAGGTAAGCTTAGGAGCACTCACTTCTTATCTCCCAGTCAACCCATGCAAGAATTAACAGGGCAGAGACAGCTTAATTATCCTGCAGTTTGTTTTATTCAAGAATGTAACAACTGTGGTTGGGGGGCACTTGGCTAAGAGAGAGAATTGCCCTGCCTTTGGTCAAGTTTGCCATGGGTGTAAAAGGCAAAACCTTTTCAGGAGATGTTGCAGATCCCGACCTAACAGAGCAGACAAAGCAGCTAATAAATTTGCTGCAGGATGAGCCACTGTCAGATTTGTTCGATAGCAGCATGGACGAGAGGCCAAAGGTCGATGGAATCGTTCTGCAGGCACATTCTATTATCACACAAAATGTGCAGAATAGTGAGCCAATGGCCACCCTAACAGTAAACAATAAAGTGATCAAGATGAAAATCGACATTGGAGCAAAATGCAATGTTCTGTCTCGGGAACAGTTCAATCGTCTGAGGAACACAGTGCTATTAAAACCCACCAGTGTTACTCTTCTCGCATATGGAGGAAGCGATGTCAATACGGTCGGTATTGTGAAGCTGCAGTACCACTTAGGGGATCAACCATACAGGTTGCGATTCTATGTCGTCGACCGCAATGTTATTCCACTTTTCAACTATGATGCCTGCAAAGGTATGGGACTGATTACCTTCAGCAAGGCTGTGCATCAACTGACTCCAGTTCCGGATTCTACACAGCGTATTCTCATGGATTACCACGATCTTTTCACTGAAGAACTTGGCAAGCTACCAATAACTTACTCTATGTCTTTAGACCCGGAGGTGCATCCTGTGGTTCGTCCTGCTCAGCATGTACCTATTGCCATGAGAAACTGGGTCAAAGCCGAACTGGACAGGATGGTGGCATTGGGAGTTATCAATGCTATGTCAGAACCCACGGACTGGGTGTCCTCGATGGTGGCTGCTACAAAGAAGAATAAACAGGAGATTTGTATAAGTATTCATCCGAGGGACCTGAACACCGCATTCAAAAGGCCTCATCACCTCATGCGTACCGTGGAGGAGGTAGCTGCCCACATGGGTAAGCCAACGTTATTTGCTGATTTAGATGCCAAGAGCTCTTTCTGGTAGATTCCCCTGGATCATGCATCATCTATACGTACCACCTTCAGCACTGCTTTCAGCCGCTACAGATTTTTATGCATGCCGTTTGGAATCAGTTCAGCCAGTGAGGCATTTTAACACTCCATGGACCAACTGTTTGACGGATACCCTTGTGCTATCATCGTGGACGATATCATTGTTAGTGGCAAAGACATGGAATAACATGTTACCAACTTGAAGAAGGTACTCGAGCATGCCAGGGAAGTGAACATAAAACAGAATCCCCAAAAATGTTGGTTCCGTGTTAACCAGGTGAGCTACGTAGGGCACATTTTCACAGCTGATGGTCTTAAGGTGGATCCTTCTAAGTGTGGCTGTTAGCGAAATGTCCACACCAACTGATGTTGCAGACCTGCAGATATTTCTGGGCATGGTTAATTACCTCGGAAAATTTGTTCCTAACTTCAGCGAGATGTCGGCTCCGCTATAGCTCTGGGAATCTTTGCTATAGCTCTTTGCGCCCCACCCAAGGTTTCCGTGCGGTTCCCGGAGGTTTTTGTCAGTCTCCCTAATGGTCGAAAGTGGTTTCTGTTTTAAAAATCGGTAATTTTTTAGTCGAAGCTGGTAGCGATGTTAGTTGAAGGTGGTTGCCGGAGTACAAAAACCTCCGGGAACCGCACGGAAACCTTGGGTGGGGCGCAAAGTCTCCAGAGGTTTCCTAAGTGGGACAGGGGCATAAGTGGGACAGGGGCATTATGCCTCCAGGACAATGACGGACACGGAGACGAGGTATGCTCAGATCACTGGCAATGAACGATTACATTTTTGGCAAGGCTGTTACCGTAGAGACCGACCACCAACCTTTAGTTACCATTTTAAACAAGCCTACACATGCTGCTCCGGCGCTGCTGCAAAGAATGATGCTGCTGCTCCAGAAGTATGATATCTCTCCCACTTACAAGCAGGATAAGCACATGTATCTGGCTGACACATTATCCCGTGCTCCCAGGAGGTTGAGCGGTCAGCACACATCAGAAATAGACACTGTTTTACATCATGGCAATTGATTTCACTCATCCTTCACATATGGATACTTTGGTGGTTCGCACGGCAGAAGATGCCACCCTGCAGATGCTCACCTCAGTCATCAATCACGGTTGGCCTGGCAATCAGCATTCACTTCCACTTGCTGTTTGGCCTTACTTTTCTGTCCGAGACAAACTGGCCATTGGTGGGGTTATCAAAAAGGGCCATAAGGCAGTGATCCCGGCTTCACTCCAACAGAAGTACTTTGACGCCGTACACAGAGGTCATCCTAGTTCTGAAGCTAAGGTGCAACGAGCAAAGAGCATGTTTTTCTAGCCTGCCATGTCAGATTATATACGCCAGAGGGTGCAGTCCTGCGCTGTGTGCAACTGCATGGCTCCACGTCAACAGAAATAGTCCTTTTTGCGGAACCTGGTTCCTGACTTGTCGTGGTCTATGGTGGCTACTGACATTTTTGACTGGCGTGGCAACCAATACTGGTTCCTCGTATAAGATCGATCTGCTCCCCACAGCTTCGTTGCGGCGGTTGTCAAGACATAGAAACATAGAACATAGAAATTAGGTGCAGGAGTAGGCCATTCGGCCCTTCAAGCCTGCACCGCCATTCAATATGATCATGGCTGATCATCCAACTCCGTATCCCGTATCTGCCTTCTCTCCATACCCTCTGATCCCCTTAGCCACAAGGGCCACATCTAACTCCCTCTTAAATAAAGCCAATGAACTGGCCTCAACTACCCTCTGTGGCAGAGAGTTCCAGAGACCCACCACTTTCTCTGTGTGAAAAAAGTCCTTCTCATCTCGGTCCTAAAGGATTTCCCCCTTATCCTTAAGCTGTGTCCCTTGTGCTGGACCTCCCCAACATCGGGAACAACCTTCCTGCATCTAGCCTGTCCAACCCCTTAAGAATTTTGTAAGTTTCTATAACATCCCCTCTCAATCTCCTAAATTCTAGAGAGTATAAACCAAGTCTATCCAATCTTTCTTCATAAGACAGTCCTGACATCCCAGGAATCAGTCTGTTGAACCTTCTCTGCACTCCCTCTATGGCAATAATGTCCTTCCTCAGATTTGGAGACCAGAACTGTACGCAATACTCCAGGTGTGGTCTTACCAAGACCCTATACAACTGAAGTAGAACCTCCCAGCTCCTATACTCCTATACACTTGCAAAACATTTTTCAGTCCATGGGGCTCCTCAAACCCTCATGTCTGACAATGGTGGCCAATTCATAAGTTAGCGATTCAAGGACTATGCAAAGGAATGGGATTTTAGGCACATCACCAGCAGCCCGGAGTACCCCCAATCGAACGGGTTGGCTGAGCGAGCTGCCCGCAGTGCAAAGAAGCTCATGGAGAAGTCCAGCAGGGCTGGGTCTGACGTGACTTTGGATCTTCTCAATCTCCCCAACATTCCACGTGATCCCACACTCGGGTCGCAGGCTCAGCGACTCATGTCCAGACTGACCAGGGCTACTCTCATAACAAATGTAAAGCATTTTGGTAAATGAGAGTTGTTTTTTAAATGTGCTATATAAATAAATGTGACTTGACTTGACTACTCTTCCAGTCTCGAAGCAACTGCTCCAGCCACAAGTCTGCGAGCCCGAGTGCGTCTGCAGCGTAAAAAACTGACACAAAATGTGTACTACGACCGTTCTAGTTGTACTCTCCAACCATTGCCGGAGGACCAGGTGGTCCGTCTCCAAACCCAGAAGGGGTCTGACCGTATGGGCACAGTCAAGGAGGTGTGTCCGGAACCAAGGTCTTATTTGATTCAATCTGGGGAAGGTCTATACAGATGAAACTGTATATTCTGTTTCATTCTTACATATTCTGCCAGTAAATGAGCCGGTGCCATTGAGGCAGGTTCAGTATAAGGCAGGTACGGGATACTGAGTTGGATGATCAGCCATGATCACATTGAAAGGCGGTGTAGGCTCGAAGGGCCGAATGGCCTACTCCTGCACCTATTTTTCTATGTTTCTATGTTTCTATGATTTTGCAGATGACCCAGATGATTTGTTATGGATAGAGGATGGAAACAACTATCTGAAGGACGGTGAGCAGTTCTGCGATCAGAACTTTGTTTCTGTACCTGAAAAGGAGTGCCAATGGGGCTGGTGCCGATGACGAAGACCCCTGTAAAACCTGTCGACAAATCCCATGCAAAACCTGAGTTGTCGCCTGCTGAGAAAGTCCCGATGGAGGCCGCGCCTGTGGCGTCATCTCGTGTGAAGGGCACGGCTGAAGACCTGTACCGTACGCGTGCAGGACGGGTCAGCAAGCCTGTGGCTAGATATGGGGATTGTGTCTAAATGCAGATCTTGGACTCTATTTAACTATAACCGACGTTACTCATATTACTTGCAGTATATCCTCAATTTCTTTACTGTAGATGATAGTTCATTTTTATAACTTTAAATACATATTCTGCATGCTTTATGTTTGCCTATTGGGCAAAAGCCCAAGAAGGGGGATGTAGATCAAACAGTATTGCTGATTTGATCCGTGTCTGGTTTTGCTGCTGATGACCTGATCCATAATCCATGTCAGGTTTTCCACACCACCACCTTGTGGTATACGGACAGCCATGATGTTTTTTTAGTTTTAATTTACGATTTGGAGCCTACAGTACTCAACTATACAAATTAAAGTACTTGTTATGATATATAATGACTCTGTATCATAAATACTTTGCACGTTTATGTCCCTGGATGGTGACCAGGGACACTGGTTACTCCTATAGTTTCTGACGAAAATGCCAATGGAGAGGGTGGGGTGAGTGGGAAGGGATGGGCGAACTAGGGAGTCACAAAGGGAGTACTACCTGTAGAAAGAGGGTGGGTAAGAGGTGAAGATGTGGCTGGTGATGACATCTTATGGGAGCTGGTGGAAATGGCAGGCAATCGATGCTATGTTAAATTGAATATTGGGGCGAAAAGTGAGGACCAAGAAATTCTACTTCTGTTCTGTTACTGGAGAGGTTAGATTGAAAGCAGAAATTCCCCAAATGGAAGTCAGAAAAGTACTGTAGTAAGTCAACAAGTCTGGATGGATCAGGTTCAGCTATGTTCCTACAATTTCCTGTGAGACGTTTTCCAGAGTTGCTAGCTGACCCACTGAGTTACTCCAGCACTTTGTGTCTTGTTTTGTCAATCAGCATCTGCAGTTTCTTGTGTCTAAGTCTCCCTTGAAACTTAACATGCTTACTGGAATATTTATCATTCCAATGGATAACACCTGAAAAAATTCCATTCAAGTAGGAATTGAATAACATTTGATAGTCTGGAAAATCTGATGGTCCAACATCAAAGTCCTAAACATGCCAGTGAACAGAATATTAATGCAGCTGCAGCACCAGATGTTGGAACAAGGTTGCCTGCCAATCTCTCTCCTCAGCTGGTTCCACGATAAAACAAGCTAAATAAATTCTCACTCTCTTGGAAACAGGAAAGAACCAATCAGATATAGCTCTTTGCAAGCTTGTTAATAAAGGATAAAAATATTCACCTGCACACCTGAAGCTCTGAGCTATGAGTCCTTTCTCCACAGCTATCACCGTCAGAAGGCTCAGAAAGCTGCTGGTCACAGAGTGGCGTTTATTCTGCCGTGTTTCTGCATTTTCAGATTTTGTCTCCTTTGCCCGTAGATCTCTTGATGAAAAGCAGTCGGAGCAACTAGACACCAACTTGGAGTTAGTTACAGCCTTGATTGCCTCTGCCCACTCTTGAAGCTCTTGTTGTGTGTCTGCCATAAGGGTAAGCATCTCTTCAGGAAAAGCCACCTTAAGGTGGGAAACAGAGTCCACTGCGACTTCCAACTGAACACTAAGGCATCGATTTATCTTGTAAGATATCAAGGGCTCCTCAACTAGGTCATTGGTTCGAAAGTAGTTGAGTTCTTTTTGGCTAAGGACAAAGGTGTAAGTGTTCCAGTGATCCCGAGACAACAGCTTATGAAGTAATCCAATCCGAACTGTGCCTATTACGGGCATGGGAAAGGTTTTAGGCTGAATTGGCTCAGCCTGGCAAGTTCCAGAATGCCTGCCAGGTAGTGGTGCCTGTCGGGACCCAATTGGCAATCGCAATGTCTGTGACTGATGCAGGATGTCCGTTCGTTCCTGAAGGCCCTGCCTCCAATCTTCAGCCTCCCAACAGGAGTGCGCTTGTAACTGCAGCCAGGCACCGTTGGAAAAGCGGATCTCTAGGATCTGATCACCTGAACTGGCTGACACAGTGATGCTTTGGCAGCAGTTCAGATAGTATACACTGCATAGGTGGCAATCTTCCCCAGCCTCTACACTGTATAAGCATAGTTCCCTTGAACAAAGTTCTACGTAGCAGTCTTTCCATGATCCAGCACGATCCTGTCTTGTTGCCAAGCTTCCCTTCTTCAGGACCTCGCGATTGGGTGGATGAGGATCTGTAGGGGTTGAAAAACAGACAAATTGGTGCTGTGGCCAACCGTGCATTTGAGATCTCCAGTATTACCCACTGTATAACTGGCTCACCAAGTTGCCTGGTTGCCCCAACTCCAATACCAATGAAGTGCTTTGAAAGGCTGGTCCTCTCCCACATCAAATCCAGCATCCCTGCATCATTGGACTCTCATCAATTTGCATACAGGGGAAATAGATCCACAGAGGATGCCATCTCTGTGGCTCTTCACACTGTCCTGACCCACCTGGAAAGACAGGGCACCTACGTGAGGATGCTCTTCATTGATTATAGCTCTGCCTTCAATACGGTCATCCCCACCAAGCTCACCACCAAACTCCAACAGCTAGGCCTCAGCTCACTGATATGCGATTGGATCCTGAATTTTCTGACGGAGCGACCGCAGGCAGTGAAACTGGGGCCACACCTGTCCTCCACTATCACCCTGAGCACCGGCACACCACAGGGCTGTGTACTGAGCCCCATGCTCTACTCCCTCTTCACCCACAACTGTATCCCTGAATTTGACAACACCATTGCCAAATTTACAGATGACACAACGGTGATCGGGCTGATCACCAACGGTGATGAAACAAACTATAGAGCGGAGGTGCAGAACCTGGCGGACTGGTGCTCACGGAACAACTTGTCGCTAAACACCTCCAAGACCAAGGAGCTGATTATCGACTTCAGGAGGTCACAGAATGAGGAATACGCCCCAATCTCCATCTACGGAGACAGTGTGGAGAGAGTGTCCAGCTTCAGGTTTCTGAGCACTCACATCTTAGAGGACCTCACATGGTCCACCAACACCGCTGCGCTGGTCAAAAAGGCACAGCAACGACTGTTCTTCCTGAGAACATTGAAACGGACTAGTCTGCCCCAACAGCTGCTGACAACCTTCTACTGCTGCACCACAGAGAGCATACTAATGTATGGCATCTCTGTGTGGTATCTCAGCTGCACGGAGGCGGAGAGGAGAGCTCTTCAGCACGTTGTCCACAGAGCGCAACAGATTATTGGGACACAGCTACCAGCCTTGGAGGGCATCTACCACACACGGTGCCTCAGGAAGGCCGTCAGCATACATAAGAACTCCTGTCACCCTTGTAATGGACTGTTTGAACTACTCCCTTCCGGCAGACGTTACAAGCCCTTCTACGCCTGCACGACCAGACTCAGGAACAGATTCATTCCCAGAGCTATAGCGGCTGCTGAGTACCGCCCCCCCCCCCCAATGTTACACCATGTTCAAGGCAGCCAAATACATCTAAACTCAGTTTCTTGCACAAGAAACATCCAAATATCCGAGCACTGAAAAGGATAGATTGTGACAATTTATTCCATTCCATTTTTGAAATAGATCTACATAAATGAAAACAAGGCAAGTCATACCAATAATAACAGTATATTTTGTTTGCAATCAGAATTGAGCATCCTATGCCTCACAAAACACATTTCCACAGTTCCACCGTAGTGTTCTTATCCCACTGTAATCATGACTTCCCCAAGTCATAAATACACAATAAATACAGGGCCGCCTTTTTGGTATATATGATCGTTCTGCACAGATTATATATGACCGTTCTGCGCAGACATTAGTAGTCAGTCCATATTGATGGCTGAAAAATGGCAGCTTACTGATCACATCTGGAGTTAGGCAAGGCTGATTTCCGTTCTCTTTCAGGCTGCTTTGAACCTTTTGATGAATCCATCAGGAACAATTTGGGCACAATAGGAATGATGATTCTCTCTGCGCATGGACAACATCACCACCTTCAGTTTAGATCCTGTTGACCCACTAATTGAACAGGCCTCTGGGGTCAGAGTAAATGGCAGAAAAAATGAGGTCTATCGTATGGCAACGGGTTTGACTGGCCCTTTGTCCCCTTCACTGCCAGGTCCAACAATCTGAAGGTGCAGGGGTTCTGGTTCAGAAGAGTCAGAGCATGCACCAAGAACTGGGATCAGTTGGTAGTGAAGGTGAAGCAGAAACAAGAATTGCAAATTCTCAACAAACTGTGGGAAACAAAAAGGGAAGAAAGAATACCAGGTTGTGCAGACAACTGGGTGGACTGTGGAATAAGCTTTTATGCAAAGCTTGTTCGCCAGCATGGAACAGTTGGGTCAAAGAGTCCAAATGTCTGTAAAAAACTCTTTGCAATGAAAGTTTGTATACGTTTCTCTTAATTACATAGGCTGAGATATGGAAAGCAAGGATTACCTGAAGTTAGAGAAGTCAATATTCATACCACTGGGTTGTAAGGTGCCCAAGTAAAATATGAGGTGCTGTTTCTCCAATTTGCATTGGGCCTTACTCTTAATTACCCACAGGCTGAGACACAGTTGCATACATTCCAACTTTGGAGGTTAGAAGATTGAGGAGTGACCTTATTGAAGCAAAAGATCCCAAGGAGGGAAAAAGGTAAATGTTGAGATTGTTCCACTAGTGGTAGAGTCTCAAAAAGGGAACATGACTGCAATATTAGGGAATGGTCATTTAAACTGATTTGTATGTGAATTTCTTCTCGCTGGTGGTGAATCTCTGGAATTCTCTATCCTTGTGGGTTGTGGAAGCTAGATCAGAGGAATTTGAAGAGATTGTTTTTTTGCTTCAGGATTAGACAATTCAAGGCTACAAGGAACAGACAATTAAGAAGAGTTTCAGATCATATTGAACGGCAGACAGGCAGGCTTAGGGGCCCTGGTATGTGGATTTGTGCGCCTATTGCGTTCCTTTGCTTTTTTTCTCTATTGTTTATGCATCTTTGGGGAACGTGTGGAAAATGCCACAAGATTGGCAGAATGTTCACAGTAGATGGAGATGTAGAGGTCTCCCGAATTGGTAAAGTTGTATCAGTCTTCCGAAGAATGCAGCAAATATGGTGTAGTGGCGGGATATCCAAGATGCTAAAAGTCAAGCTCTTCCAGTCTGTAGTCCTCCCTACAGCCTGCTATGCCAGTGAGACATGGAAAATCAATGTGAAGATGAAAAATAAATTGGATGCATCCCAACAATGCTGCTTGAGGAAGATCCAGAAGCCTAGCAACAGAGACCACATCACAAACGAGGTGGGAAACTGCAACAAAGCATCTCAGCCAGGACATAGAGGTACGCAGGATGAAAGTTGCAGGCTATGTACTCAGAATGTCACCAGAACGTGCACCTAAGATAGCAATGACATGGCAACCTGACGGAAGAAGGATAAGAGACCGATCAAAACTCACATGGAGGTGAACATTCCAGAAGGGTTTGGATACCCCGGACACAAGCCTATCGACGGTGAGCAACGTCACACATAACCAAACCGAAAAGCTTGCTGCCCAATGCACTCAACAGTGTGGGAGGAACTAAGTCTAAGTAAGTCTATGCATCATCCCTCGGGAACTGCAGCCCAAGAGACAGCTGAATCCAGGCCATTGATGACACAGCGGCATCGTATGTCTTCTCCCTTACCAGTCTTTTATTTTGCACCCATCTTGGAACAGTACCTGTGGACAAATGATACCATAGCAAAGCATGTGGGGAAATTATGATGGAAAAAAGGTGGTGGGGGTGATAGGGTAGGACGTTGAGAAACACATATGTAGGGAATTGACGGAACACAATTCCAGGAAAGTTACTGTAACTTACTCACCCGAAGTCTAAAAGGAAACATTTGTTTGGGCTCCAAAGAAGATCTGTTTATGTTGGTAGGGTAGAATTTCAGTTTTAGTTTAGAATTCAAGCTAATTCTAGTCTCACTTTTATGTACATCTAATGCCTAGGCAATATCCAGCAGGAATAGCGGTCAGGAGTGGGAAGCTTAGCTTTTCCCTTCAAGATGCACAGGGTATGGCTTCTAACGTAATCTGACATCGACCAGGTCAACCACTGCATTTACCCACATCTGTATGACAATGTTAACAGCAGGCAATTCCTTTAAGCCTTCTATTGAAATCTCAAGTTTTGTTACGCCTGGTAATTTTATTAAACTAGCCTGAGCATCTTGCCTTACCTCGCACTGTTTGTCAAATTGAAATAAAGCTTTGAAATAAATGCAATGAATTGACTATCCTGTCTGAAGAAAGGTCTCGACCCGAAACGTCGTCTATCTCCTTCGCTCCTTAGATGCTGCTGCACCCGCTGAGTTTCTCCAGCCTTTTGTGTACCCTCGATTCTGCAGCATCTACAGTTCCTTCTTTAAAACTAACTATCCCCAATGTTGGATTCTGGAGGGTATGAGCAGAGACTTGGTTGGCTAAATGGTCTCTTTCTTGCATGTGCTACTCCACAACACCATAAAATAATCTGCGAGTTTGAATATATACATTGGTATTCCATCATATGTTTAAGAAAGAACTGCAGCTGCTGGTTTAGACCGAAGATAGACACAAAATGCTGGAGTAACTCAGTGGGACAGGCAGAAATTCTGGAGAAAAGGAATGGGTAACGTTTTGGTCAAGACCCTTCTACAGACTGAGAGTCAGAGGAGAACGAGACATAGAGATATGGAAGGGTAAGGTGAGAAAACAGATCTAAGGGCATGTGGATGGTGGAAAATGTAGAATGATTCATGGTTAGCTGAGGGGAAGGTGACAACTAGGCATACAATGGATAGAATTTAACCAGGAGGACAGTGAAATTGGTCAGAGAACCAGGATGGAGAGGGATGGAGAGAAAGGGAAAGCAAGGGTTACTTGGTTAGAGAAGTCAATATTCATACCGCTGGGTTTTAAGGTGCCCGCACAAAATATGAGGTGCTGTTCCTCCAATTTGGATTGGGCCTCACTCTGACAGTGGAGGAGGCCCAAGATAGAAAGGTCAGTATGGAAGTGGAAGGGGGAGTTAAAGTGTTTAGCAACCGGGAGATCATGTCGGCTTAGTGAAGGGGTTCAGCAAAACGATCGCAGAGATCGGCGAGACCAAGTGTAGGCTCGGAGATCATATCACTGAATGCCTCCGCTCAGCTGCCTAGGCCTACGTGATCTATTTTCTACAGAGAATAGAAATGAATCTCTGCTTCTTGTAATGCAAGCAAGGGATCCCTCCCATTCATTACTGCTTCTCATACTTAATGAGAATTACATCCAGTAGACACACTAAAACCCCATTTGCTAGATAATATACACAGTATGTTTTACCACTACACTTACCCTATTAATCCAGTAATATGCCTGTTCTTATTTTCACTCTGGCACATTTCACTTGGCTGCAGATGACAGTGGACCATTTCCCTTAACCACCCCGACCTACCACCATGTCCCACCCCCCACAATTAAATTAATGGTACTTCAAAAGATCTGCATTCAGATCAACAGTGGAGTCCAAGGTATATTTTATTGCACAAGATAAACCCTCATTAGGGCCTATATATTTTGAGCTTCACTATTTGGGATGTGGCTTTTGCCCATCAGGGTCCTTGCCCCCAATTTCTTGAACTGAAAGGAAAAGAAAACTGGACAAAGGCTTTCTCGATTAAAATTAACCATTGTGCAATTGTTCCATAAGTATCGCAAAACCGAGAGCAGGTTATTAACTTTTAAGTATATTTTGAAAGGATTAACAGTCAAGTAATTTCATTAAAGGTGTGGCGTGAAAAGGTATATCAGATAAGGTACCTTGTTTCCAATACTGCATTTAAACTTAACAGATTCATTGAAAACAAAATGTATTCTACAGTGTAGAATCTAAACTATAAAGTGATTTCAAAATGTATTGGAGTATTTTAGAAGACCATCACATAGACCAAAAAGAATTACTGATCTTGAACCAAAGTGAGCAGTAAAATAATGTCAGATTAACGGAGTTTCATAACATTAACCTAGTAAAACCTAGTTCAGCCAACCTGCACCACACACCAGCCTTGAACATTACACCAAAGCATTTTGTGGTCCCCTTTCCTCTTTTCTTTCACAAACCCAACCTCCAATATCACAACAAATCCTCAGCCACTTAAACTCTTAAGAAGCAAAACAAAAAGTTCAAGGAAATAAAGAAAATAAATACTTGAAGGATTCCAGTTCCTCCAAACTCAGTTGATCTAAACCAGACCAGGAGAACCCAGGGACGATGAAGCAAAAACTGCAAATGATGATAATCTGAAATAAAAACTGGTGATATTGGAAACACTCCACAGATCAGGAAGTATCTACGGAGGGAAAAACTGCAACTAATGGAAATCTAAAATAAAAACAGGTAACATTGGAAATACTCCTCAGGTCAGTCAGTATTAATGCTTCAGGTTGATTACTTTTCATCAAAGTATCAGGCTGCTGAGGTAGATTGCATGAATGGCATCTATCTCAGTGCAGTAAGGAACTGCAGATGCTCGTTTACATCGTGGACACAAAATGCTGGAGTAACTCAGCGGGACAAGCAGCATCTCTGGATAGAAGGAATGGTCCAAACCCGAAACAATACCTACTCTTTCTCACCAGAGATACTGAGACCGCTGACTTAATCCAGCATTTTATGTTCTTTCTCAGTAATTAGTTAATAAGACTCACAGGATGGCGACGGTGATAAATAGACAAAATAAGTGAAAGTAAACTGAATGTTACACATTTCTTGTGGTAATGTTTTGAAAAATGTAGAACTATGGCCGGCACAAAGATCTCAATGAATTGTGATACAGGTTTACGTGCACTTTCTTTCTATCTTACACGTACTTAGATGTTTAGAGTCATGGAGACATACAGCATGGAAACAGGCTCTTCGGCCCAACTCGTACAAGCCGTCCAAGATGCCCCATCTACTGTAAGATGGTTCTGTGTGTTTGATTGGCTCATAATCCCTCTAATCTTTTCCTATTCATGTATCTGTCCAAATGTATTTTAAATGTTATTGTACCTGCACCAAAGTCTGCCAATCTGTTCCTATAGCTCAGACCCTCCAATCCTGGCAACATCCTCATAAATCTTCTCTACACTCCCTCTAGTTTAATAACATCATGCTTCCCATCCATCCCATGTTCTCCAGAGATGCTGCCTAACCCAATGAGTTACTCCAGCACTGTGTATTTTTTAATCCCAGCTATCCTCATTTCCCTTACTGAATGAAAGTCAAATGCATTCTTCACCACTCTATCGATCTGTCATGCCACTTTCAGGATACTATATACTTTTTTAACCTAGGTCTGTAACTCTCCTCGGAACTCTACTGTGAAGGACCTACCCTAGTTCGATTTCACAAATAGCAAGACCTCACATTATCACCTATTTTAGTATAATTTACAAACTTATTAGTCATACTTTGTACATTTTCATCCTAATATAGGTGACAAACTGCAATGAGACACACGACTAGTCACAGGATTCCATTCCCAAATTTAAAAAACTTTCCCCCACCGTCTGCTTCCGACTATGATCCTGTTCATGCAGCTGTTGTTGTGGCTCACATTGTAGTGCCTGGGACAGCACTTTCTTCAGGCCGCTGCTGCCGGCGGGTCGCGCCTGGTCACCATGCCAGGAAGCTTGGTCCACTCCCAGTTCCATTGCTTCCTCATCCTCCCCTTGAGAAGCCAGCATACTCCACCTTGGAGGGTGTTTGCTGCTGTGGGGGGAGAGGGAAGTGGGCAATTTGGCAGCTGGAGGGAGAGCGGGCCCCCGTGTTGGCCGGGTACGTCTTTTCGATGGATCATTAAATCGGAGCAGAATTAGGCCATTCGGCCCATCAAGTCTACAATTCAATCATGGCTGATTTAGCTCTCCCTACTAATTTCATTTCGGAGTCACGTGAGTGACTTCGTGAAGAGCCCGCCGGCACGCATGCGCGACATATCGTCGCAACGCATTGCTGCCGACAGCTGGCGGTGGGGCGCGCTCCTCGCCAGCCCTTCCAAAGGAGCCGCTTAGGTAAGTTAAACTCACCTTAAGTTGGTTGGCCCTTGCTGTCGGTTTTGTCTTTCAGCAAGGGTGCGGATTGGAGTGTTCAGAATGTCTGGACGAAGAAGTCGTGGCCCGGCGCCCTCATCGTTTCCACCTGGGGCCGGGAAGAAGGCGGGGAAGTCATTGCCGTCTGCTGCTGCAGGTCGGGACCCGCTGAGTCGCCACAGCTCCGAGGAGGAGTGCGTGGAGGAGGTCGTCGGGGTGCCTCCTGAAAGGGTGGACCCTGCCACAAGTTCGCCTTTGGCGACAACGGGGAAGGGGTCGTGCTGCGGCCCGACCCCCCTCCGCTAGCCCTTCATTAAAAGGCAGCAGAGGCGCCCGTAAGCCTAACCCGGTCCGGGCCAAGGCTCCACCAGCCGCCATGGAGCGGTCTGGTGCAACGGCGGGACCTGGGTCGTTAAGGTCTGCTACCCAACTCCCAACCCCCGCCGCCGGGACGGGGGGCTTGGGTACGGTCCCGCCTCGGTCGCCGAGTCCCCCATGGATGGGAGGACGAGACCATGCGTCGGCACCGTCCGAAATGCGGACAGCCGGCAAGCCTGTGCGGGCGTCGCTCCATGCTTCTGCTGGAGTCGACCCCAAGCCGTCAGGGCCCTTTGTGGCAACGGCTTCTACTCCTGCCAAGGAGAGGCGGTTGGACACCCTGCCCGCACGGGACTCGCACGGTTTCGCTGCGGCGGCCGAAAGCGATCCATTCCGGCACCGAGATCACTTCTCTGAGGTGCGGGCTGATGATAGGAGCCCCGGCATGTTTTCTGAGCCGGAGGACTCCGACCATCCGAGTGTTCAGGATGGGGGGCGTATTGACCGCATCGAGCGGCTGTTGGAGCTGGTACTCCATAATCAACAGCAGTACGCACCCACGGATATCGTCAGGCACAGGGCCGCCTCGCCGGTTTCACTCATCAGCGAGCCACAAGGGGTAGAAGGGTTTGACCCCACCCCAACACCGTCGGAGCCACCGACAGCTGAGTTACTGGACGTGGCAGCCAAATTTGCTGCACCAATTACAACTGGACTTCCGCTCCAGCCAAAGCTGGCAGCAACAGTGGACTTTCTCACGAATCATCGGTTGCAGGAGGAAGTACTCTCACAGGCCACTCAGCGCCACAAGGCCCCGTCCAACTGTAATGCCCTCAACGTGCCACTGGTCAATACGCCCATATGGGGCAACATCGGCGTGGCTGTCCGCCATCAGGAGGTTACACTCCAGCGGATCCTCAAACTCCTCACGGCCGGTATTACCGCCTTTGCGCGGTCGGTCGATGGAACGGACCTGTCATTGGATCAGGAGGATGCGTTAGCACTATTATGTGCCACCCAGCATGAAATCAACGATTTCCGGAAGAACAGCATCCGTCCGTCTATCAACCCACAATTTGCAGGATTGTGTAAGCCACCGCCGCCCCCACCGCCCCGACAACTCTTCGGGGAAGACCTTCCGAAGAGGGTCAAGGAGCTGGACGAAGTAGCCAAAACGGTGGGACTTATGCGATCTCAGATCGCCCCCAGACCGATGGTGCCAAAAGCTCCCCCTGCTCGACCGCGAGGTCCGGTCGCATCAGCATCAAGACCATATGCTACTACTCAGCACTACTACCAACAGGGCCAGCAGCAGCGGTCTTTTAAAGGGTCAGGCACACAGCGACCCCAGTGGAAGATGAAGCCATCTTATCGTCAGCCCAGCCCAGCACCTCCTCGGCCACCCAAGTATGTCAGGGACCGCCGGTGACCATGGAGGTAACGCGGTCTGGGTTTCTTTCCCCTGCCCCTTTAATCTCACATGTGGGAGGGCGACTCCGGTTCTGTGCTAAAGCTTGGGTACCAGTTACTTCAGATAAATTTGTTTTACAAAATATTCGGGGTCATTCTATTGAATTTATTCACGGCAACGTTCCTCCATCCCAGCATATGCCTAAACGGCAGTTTACGCTGTCTGCTGTTGAGCAGGCAGCAGGCACGGCTGAAATTTTTTCGTTTGGGACAAAAAGGCGTGATAGAGAAAACTATTCACGAGCCCATTGAATTCGTCTCCAATATATTTACTAGACCAAAAAAGGATGGAGGTTGTCGGGTGATTATTGATTTGACCCAGTTGAATACCTTTGTACCATATACACATTTCAAAATGGACACCTTTGAGACAGCCAAATCACTGATTTCGCATGGTTGCTTTATGGCATGTATTGATTTAAAAGATGCATGCTATTCAGTGTCCATCCGGAAACATCACCGGAACTTTTTGAAATTTGTCTGGATGGATCAGCTCTGGCAATATCGAGCCTTACCAAATGGGCTTACTACTGCCCCTAGGCTCTTTACTAAATTACTTAAACCTATTATGGCCAAATTACGCATAGAACATCATATTGTAATGGCTTATTTGGATGATATTCTGATTATTGGCAATACTCTGGAAGCAGCTGAAAGCGCTGTTTTAGCAACTGTTACTATATTTCAGCAACTGGGGTTTATAGTTCATCCAGAAAAATCGAAGTTTCACCCACCCCAGGTTATGGATTATTTGGGTTTCACGGTGGACTCTATTCAAATGAGGGCCACCATTCCATTTCACAAGGTGGAGGATGTCTCCCTTGCATGTCAGGATCTCGCATCCGCCAGTATACCATCTATTCGGCATACAGCTAAGATAATTGGGAAAATCGTAGCTTTATTTCCGGCAGCCCGGTTTGGGCCTTTGCATTCTCAAAACCTGCAAAGGGCCAAAATTATTGCGTTAAAAAAGAACGCTGGTCATTTTGACAGACCTATGGAGCTGCCTTCTGATGCTAAGGTTGAGCTCCAATGGTGGGTGTCCAATATTGGCAGGGCATTCAAACCCATTGTTGTGCCCAATCCGGTGGTATATTTGCAAACTGACGCAAGCTCTCTAGGTTTGCAGCATTTCACGGACTGCGGGCATATTGTGCTCATCTTAGTGGTACTCATGTCCGTCTCCAAATAGACAACACCACAGCGGTGGCATATTTAAACCATATGGGCGGTACCAGGTCAGTCTCTTGTGACAAATTGGCTAATACTATTTGGTGCTGGTGTATTGATCGAGATATTTGGATTTCAGCCACCTATTTGCCAGGTAGGCTTAATACTGTGGCAGACACCAGGTCACGCAAATTCAATGATAGTATTGAGTGGATGCTGCATCCTCAAATATTTGCCCAAATTACAGCCAAATTTGGCCAACCGGATATCGACCTTTTTGCGTCCCGGTTGAACCATCAGGTACCGACATATGTGTCATGGGAACCAGACCCTGGGGCATTAGCGATTGATGCATTCTCGCTAGACTGGGGGAAGTGGTTTTTCTATGCATTCCCCCCGTTTTGCCTCATCAGTCGGGTATTACAAAAAATCAGGATGGATTCTGCCAGAGGCATTCTTGTCATACCCGACTGGCCTACGCAGCCTTGGTATCCGGTGGTCTCTGACATGATTAGTCAACCTTGGGTCCCTCTAGAGGGTTGCCCGCATGTGGTTTCTCACCCTGTCTCAGGGGAGTTACACCCCTGCCATGCGTATCTAAAATTACTGGCTTGCAGGTTCTGACCAGGCCATGGATGCAGTATGGCCTTACCACCCGGACCATGAACACCATTGGAGCATCATGTCGAGGGTCAACCAGGCGGAGATATCTCTCCCACATCACCAAGTGGGAAGCCTACTGCAGTCGCTCTCACATCACCTATGACGATGTCTCCATAGCCGACGTCCTGGAATTCCTCGCGGGGTTGCACCATGATGAGCACTTGAGTTATCGTGCCATCAACAGCGCCAGGAGTGCGCTATCATTCTACCTCAACATCGAGGTTGGATCGAACAGGCTAGTGTCCAGGCTTATGCGGGGAATATTCAATCTGAATCCGCCTACACCACGCTACAACATCACCTGGGATGTTAGGGATGTGCTTACCCTGCTCAGGTCGTGGTCACCCATGGAAGGGTTACAGCTGGACCAACTCACTATGAAATTGGTGATGTTACTAGCGCTGACTTCAGCACAGCGGGTTCAGACGCTCCACAAACTACGTATTGCCAGGATGACGTCGACCCCTGGAGAAGTAGTCTTTTTCGTCGATGAGCTACTTAAGCAGCATAGACCTGGGTGCACAGGGCTGCAGCTGAAGTTCCCGGCATACCCTGCAGATGCTCGGCTATGTTTAGCCACTCACATCCGTTACTACATCAAGGTGACGAGGAGCATCAGAGGAATGGAGTTGTACCTGCTTGTCACTCACAAAAGATCTCACCATCGAGTGACAGTCCAGACGATATCCAGGTGGCTCCGGATCGTCCTGAATAAGGCAGGTATTGACACTAATGTGTTTACATCCCACTCCACCAGGGCTGCATCTACGTCGGCGGCGAGAGTCATGGAGGTACCCATGGACCATATCCTCGCCACAGCAGGATGGGTGAATGAAGCTGTGTTCCAGCGATTCTATAATAAGCCTGTTGCTGCTCCCCTTCAGTTCGCAGAGGCCGTGCTGAACGCCGGGTGTGAACGTGGGGATGTCCCTGATTAAAAGGGCGTTATTTGTTGTGTTATTAACAAATCTTCTTTTTGTTTCAGTATAACCTCGTTTCGTCAACTTGTTTCCTCCAATCCATCCTTGCTAGTGGTGTGTCCGCATGGACGTTGTCCAGGGCGTGTAATCACAGAAGCTTTGAAGTCTTCACGAAGTCACTCACGTGACTCCGAAATGAAATAGTAAGATTGAACGAGAACTTACCAAGTTTGAAGGTTGATCTTTATTTCATGAGGAGTTGCGGTGAGGGATTTCGTGCCCTCCGCTCCCAACCCTCGATCATCTTCAGCTGGTAATCAGAGTCTCTTTAAATCTTACTATGCCAAGTCATTTCTGTTGTTGTTTCTGTGATTCCACACCGCTGCTTTGAAGAATGTCGCGCATGCGTGCTGGCGGGCTCTTCAGAAATCCCTCACCGCAACTCCTCATGAAATAAAGATCAACCTTCAAACTTGGTAAGTTCTCGTTCAATCTTACTATTCCATTCTCCCCACTAATTCCATTCTCCCCATAACCTCTGACACCCGTACTAATCAAGAATCTATCTATCTCTGCCTTTAAAATATCCACTGATGGCCTCCACAGCCTTCTGTGGCAAAGTATTCCAGATTCACCAACCTCTGACTACAGAAATTCCTCCTCATCTCCTGCCTAAAAGAATGTCCTTTAATTCTGAGGCTTGACACCGAGTTTCAAGGTGAAATAATACAAGGTGAAATCTACAAAGTCAAATCAGCAGACTGAATCAGTCTGAAGAAGGATCCCAATGTCATCTATCCATGTTTTCCAGCAATGCTGCCTGACCTGCTGAGTTACATAGAAACATAGAAAATAGGTGCAGGAGGAGGTCGTTCAGCCCTTCGAGCCAGCACCACCATTCATTGTGATCATGGCTGACCGTCCCAAATCAATAACCCGTGCCTGCCTTCTCCCCATATCCCTTGATTCCACTAGCCACTAGAGCTCTATCTAACTTTCTCTTAAATCCATCCAATGATGTGGCCTCACTGCCCTCTGTGGCAGGGAATTCCACAAATTCACAACTCTCTGGGTGAAGAAGTTTTTTCCCACCTCAGTCTTAAATGGCCCCTTTATTTTAAGACTGTGGCCCCTGGTTCTGGACTCGCCCGACATTGGGAACATTTTTCCTGCATCTAGCTTGCCCAGTCCTTTTATAATTTCATATGTTTCTATAAGATCCTTCTAAACGCCAGTGAATACAAGCCTAGTCTTTTCAATCTTTCCTCATATGACAGTCCCGCCATCTCAGGGATCAATCTCGTAAACCTACGCTGCACTGCCTCAATCACAAGGATGTCCTTCCTCAAATTAGTAGACCAAAACTGTACACTATACTCCAGATGTGGTCTTGCCAGACCCCTATAAAACAGCAGAACCTCTTTGCTCCTATACTAAAATCCTCTTGTTATGAATGCCAACATTCCATTAGCTTTCCTCACTGCCTGCCTGTAAGGACACCCAGGTCTCGCTGCACCTCCCCCTTACCTAACCTAACCCCATTGAGATAATAATCTGCAGTGATTGGAGGAGGGAGACATGCCAAAACACTCTCGGCAGACTTGCACTACAGCCAGGATCGATCCCGGTCTCCAGCACTGCAATAACTACCGTTAACACGTTATTACAGAATTCATTTAATGGCAAATCAATGCTCTTAATACGGAGTATCAGTACTGTAGTTATTTAATGAGCAACATTCACAGGTTTTACTTCTACAGTCAGTCATATACATCATAAATTTGGTCAGGAGATATTTCAGTTGAAATTTAACGTTAATTCTGAATGGTAATGATGGAAAAAGAGTTTATCAACAATTTTTTTAATGTATCTTCATTGCTGTTCACACCACATGCATCTAATCTGAATGTACGGTAATGTGGCGTCTTGACACCTTTAATGTCTTTAGAAAATTCCTTGCAACCTGTATATTTTGTTGTGGATGAATTATGTGGGAGGCGAGAGTGTTTCTGTACCAATAGCAATAACGACCCATGCTATGGCCATGTCATGATAATTTTCGGTCCATCACAGAAAACTTGCATCAATCTGTAGTCTGCATGGTTAAGCATATATGTTATCAAGGTCCAGGATTTATTGACACAGGTTGATCATACGCTGAATAATCCAACCACATTTTTGTTTGGAAGTGGAAAGAAATAATAAAAATTGTATTAATTGCAATGTGTAAAAAGAGTTGAGATACTGTATTATAATTTTGCTGCATGAAAACCGCCCAGTACATCATCAGTGCCCCGCTCCCTGCCATGGATGCCCTTCACCGTGTCTGAGACGGCCGGGAAGATCATCAAAGACCCCTCCCACCCTAACCATGGACTGTTTGCCCTCCTACCATCAGGGAGGCGGTACAGGAGCCCCAGGTCCCGCACTAGTAGGATGAGGAACAGCTTTTACAACAACACCATCACACAGCTGAACTCGGAATCCCGCCGATAGATTTCTCCAGTCTCTCCGTCCACATTGTCTGCATTGTGTATTTATTTCTATATTGCTATTACTACGAACTGACGCTAAACTGCATTTTGATGTACCCATACTTGTATCTGTGCAATGACATTAAAGTTGAATTGAATTGAATTGTGGTATATATCATGTCTTGATTGGTGAATATGTTAGTTTGTGACTTTATTTGAAGCAGAAATAATAATGTGAATGCTTCATTGAGCATAATTCCGACTGGTAACTACGCACTTCGTCCGAGCACGCGTCATGCAAGTCATCTTAAATGACCACCTAAACTGTCATTTGGCAACCTAAAAAGCTGCCAAGGTTTCCCGCTGGAAACAGGGAAAAAAAGTTAAGCGAGTGCCCTGCATCCACTGGCTCCCCTTCATCCATCCTCAAAAAATTGCAGAAGATTAGTCAAGCATGATTTCCCATTCTTAAAGCCATTTTGACTTGGACTAATCATTTTACTGCTATCCAAATTCCCCATTATTACCTCATTAATAATTGTCTCCAGCATCTTTCCCACCACTGAAGTCAGGCTAACTGGTCTGTAATTCACTGTTTTCTCTCTCGCAAGACATTTCTTGAAAAGTGGGATAACATTAGCTATCCTCCAATCCACAGGAACTGATCCTGAATCTATTGCACATTGGAAAATGATCACCAATGCGTCCACTATTTCTAGAACCACCTCCCTGAGGACCCTGGGATGCAGACCATCAGGCCCAGGGGGTTTATCATCCTTCAGTCCCATTAACTTACCCAATACTATTTCTCGCTTAAAGAAAATTTCTTTCAGTTCCTCTACCCCTCTTAGATCCTCTGTCCGCCAGTACATCCTGGAGATTGTTTGTGTCTTCCTTAGTGAAGACAGATCTGAAGTACCTGTTCATCTCTTCTGCCATTTCCTTGTTACCTATAATAATTTCACCCATGTCTGCCCTCAAGGGACCCACATTTGGCTTTGCTACTCTTTTTCCCTTAACATATCTAAATAAGCTTTTACTGTCCTTCTTTATATTCATGGCCAGCTTCCCCTCGTACTTCATCTTTTGAATCCATCTCAGAGGCACTCTACAAACTCTTTCTTGGGGTCCTGAACCAACCTAATTTTCCCAGTCCCACCTGCATATTGAAATCCTGCTGCAACTTACACCCTACATCCGGTCTACTATTTGGGGGTCTGTAGATAACACCAATTAGTGTCTTTACAATTCCTCAACTCAATCCACAGTGACTCCACCTCTTCAGTCCCTATGTCTTCCTTTGCACGGGACTGAATTCCATCTCTCACCAGCAGAGCTACCCCCCCGCCTCCTCTGCCCACCTGCCTGTCCTTTCTATAGGATGTATAACCCTGAATATTAAGTTCCCAGGCCCGATCCTCCTGCAGCCACGTCTCAGTTGCTCCAGTACTTAGTGTCCTTTCATGTATTAACCATCATCTGCAGTTCTTTTATTTCCAATTACATGTAATAACAATACATGACTCTGTTATAGCGGACAGTGGGCAATAACGACATCAGTCTCCTCCCTTTTGTCCGTCAAAAGGAACAAATAGTCGCAGCATTGCAGGTACATTCTAAACAAAATTTTATACAACTCTAGCTTAATCTACTTTGAAGTACAGTTTCCTTACGATAATGGCCAGTTTCGATTAGAGCCAGAGTCAGCAGCACATACTGTTTGATGCAATAACAGGAAAATGAGATGACCCGTGATGTAGATGGGACTTACCATCTTTGCTGCGAGTGGTCATTACAAAGTCTCTATCTTTGTCAAAAGTGGTGCCAATTCCAGAGGGAGGGAACTTGTAGTCTGGAAGACCGAGAACTGACGTTGTGCTAGATTGCAGCTGGTTATGTGATGGAATAATGTCAGACTGTGATCGGAAGAACAATGGCTTGTTGGTTGACACGTCTTCAACAGGGTTGTTCCTCCTGGCATGATTGGCATTATAACCATTTGAGATGAAGGAACCTTCGCTGAATGAACCATCAGTCCTTGGCAGTTTTGGTCTGCTGGCTATGCTGACTGGTTTACTCACAAGTGCATTATTTCTCATTTCTATTTGCTTCGTTGTCTCTGACATGCTCTTTTTTTGAGCTGCAATTCTGGTGTCATCTATCTGCTGCGACTTTGCATTTCTCGCCTTCAGAATTTCATGTCCAATTACCACTGGGATCTCCTGAATGCCATACACTTCCTGTTTTGGAATTTCTGCATGTCCCATTTGGTCATCAATGCCACTGAAAAGAAAGAACTCTTCTGTGGCCTCCAAAGCAGGGCTGATGTCATCTGCCTCCAGTGCCTCCATTAGCCAAGTACAGATTCACCAAGAGTTCAATGATTATTTTAAATGGTCTGGTTAAATGGATTACAAAATCTACGAGCCAACGTTCAGCAGGTCTTTTCGCTTTGATGGATTCCTTGAACATCAAAAAGTCATGAGCTAATATCCCAGTCCTCCAACTCATCAATAGACTGCGGCAGTCAATTATGGGCTGTGCATTTATCGCTTTTCATCCACACCATTCAATCCGTGAAGCACAATAAATCACGGTATGTCAATGTGCCAGCTCAAACCTATGCAAAGAAAGAGTTAGAGGTTCCCTTATCAGTCAATTAACCAGTTGAGAAGACACATGTACTGGAGTAAAGTTATCAAAAATACATCTAGAAAGCTAAAAACAAAAGAAAAATATGCCCATCACCACGTAAAGTAACATCTGAATTCTCAAGTGTTTTCTCTTGAGGAACTGTCCAAACCATCAACAAGTGTTATGGAAATTCAAGTACCTGCTTTTAGATTACTGCTCATTTGTCAGTTTACCACCAATAAGAATATTCCTGGGCTGCCATATTTGGTCTTGCTTCTCTAAGATTAATTGCAATGCCCACATCAAAAGCACACCAGGGCCATGTTTCCAATTATTGTCCTTTTTGAGTTATGTTTTACGTAGCTCTCCCCATAAGAAAAGCAGAAAGAGATGACTTTCTTTGTATTTTCTTCTGTGATGACAGATTGAATATTAATTTATCAAAGTACAGATAAATAACTAAATTGGAGCTATTTATAAAGTTAAAAATATAATAGGTATTTTAATTCGGCAAACTATGAGAGTGTACAACTTAGCAGTAAATCAGCAGATGTCCATGAGATTGATGGATAATTAGTGCTTTTTCTTCAAAAAGAACAGGTCTTAGGTATGGGAGTGGAGTAAACCACTGAAATATTTAAAACCAGGCATCTAACGGAATGGTATATGCTTCATAATGGAAACAATAAATGGTAGGGAATGAAATACATGCTGGAATCCAATCAAACAGTTTAAATTTAGATTAATGGATATCTCTTTGTAAGTTACAAGCTGGAATCTAATTGAGGGGCTTTGGCAGTTCGCCAAATCATGGTAGTAGAATGATCTCAGTTCCTGAGATTTGATAACATCTTTCAGATCCCTTTTTTAAAAATAATGTGAAGTATGTTATGCGTGGCTTTGTACACGTCCGTCTTGAGGTTTTAGTCCACTCTGTCGGCTCTATTTCTTCATGTTTCAGAACTTGCTGCTACTGCCCATGTACATGACTATGTTCTCTGAATCTATCCCAATTTTAAATGGCTGGGTTCTGTGCAGAATAGCTGTGTGTACAACATGGTCATGTGGGGAAGAGATGATCGTGGAGCTAGAACAATCCCTGCCCACGAAATAGTTGAAAATCTTAGATGGGCAACTACTTCACAATCCCTGAATTGACTGGCAGGCAATTTTGTGAAAAACTATGAACGTTTTTGAATGAATGTTCCCAAAATTTCAAGTAAAAAAGAAACAGAATTAGGGAAAGTAAACAACTAAAAAAACAAAGTAGAAATTTCATACCAAAAACAGTTTGAAACAATTAAAAACGTTTGAGTTAACTTAATCAATTCAATAAAACGAGAGTGATACTGTGGCACAACTGCATATCGGAAATGTTTAGAGGGATATTGGCCATTTTAGTTGGGGCATCTTGATCAGGATGGATAATTTGTGCTGAAGAGCCTGTTTCCATGCTGTATGACTCCATGACAGCGGCTGCTTCAAGGAAGCTGCAGCAGAAGTTCAATCCTGACCCCGGTTGCTGTATGTGTGGAGATTTTTTCTGGGCTGGATTGTTTCGACTGAGGGGGGGGGATCTTATAGAAACGTACAAAATTCTTAAGGGGTTGGATAGGCTAGATGCAGGAAGATTGTTCCCGATGTTGGGGAGGTCCAGAACAAGGGGTCACAGTCTAAGGATAAGGGGGAATTCCTTTAGGACCGAGATGAGGAAAACACTTTTCACTCAGAGAGTGGCGAGTCCCTGGAATTATCTGCCACAGAAGGTAGCTGAGGCCAGTTCATTTCTATATTTAAGAGGGAGTTAGATGTGGCCCTTGTGGCTAAAGGGATCAGGGGGTATGGAGAGAAAGCAGGTACAGGATACTGAGTTGGATGATCAGCCATGATCATATTGAATGGTGGTGCAGGGCTGAAGGGCCGAATGGCCTACTCCTGCACCTATTTTCTATGTTTCTATGTATATAACCGAATTCTGACCGGGGTCACTCACAGCAGTTCCTCTTCATAAAATTGAATGGAGCCACTCCTTTGGTGCCAAGTCTAAACTAGTGCTGTAGCTGGAGTGTTTGAGAACTGCTGATCTCTGATACTCCACTGTTGGGGGTGGTCATTAACGTAGCATATTCAGGAAATCATTGACCATCATGTTTGAACATTTCTGGAGGAAGCAGGCTAAATTGCAATCACCCAAACCATCTTTCATTTCAGCTGGTGATTTAAGATGGAGGGTGCCCAAGGGGTCACAATGCACATCCCCAAAGTATGAAAACACCAAGTGTCACTGTGTTGAGGTGCTACCTGTTCCAGATGCTGTGAAGAATGGGCCTGACCTCATTACTGTGCAATTTTCCATTGAATTGGACTTTGCTGCACTACCTGCCTATCACAGAAACATTTCTGCAGAAATGCACATTTGACCATGTCCACCAGGGCTTGGTTAGCACAGAATGCCCTACAGACACTGTAGGAGCAGAACATGATTGATCCTTTGGGAAAGTTCAACTGTGCAAATGGTCAAATCAATTTGGCAGAAGGTCTCTGCCAGAATTTATCAACAAGCACCAAGACCTGGTAGTGGAGGAGCTCTCCCTGCCAGATGCTTCCTGCAGTCAGTCTCACTTCCAATGCATACCATCTTCAAGATGGCTGCAACGAGGATGAGATGATTGTGCACCATGTGGACTGTTTGGAAATAAATTCTGGAAAAGAATGTAAGGAGCCTTGTCGAAGTTTGTCCCAAGCAACTGCGTAACAGGGAATTCTTTGGTCTACTGATTGTTCCCAGGGTTGCACACTGAAACAAATATGAGGTGTTATTGTAAGATCACCAACTCAGTGAAAGGCACATATTGGTCTGAACTTGGTGGTCTTCCAGTACAATGAGATTTCCATGTGAATGTTGTCAACTGGCATATTTCCAGGCTGCAGGAGTACATGTTGAGAAAGGCATTGAAGCTTGGAGCAGCCATTGCAGAGGCTTTGTGGGAAAGGACTTCAATCTAAGGCCCTGCCGCAACCAAGCACAGAAGGACTGAATTCTCTACAGCAGCCACACAAACACCTGCAAGATCTTTTCTTCAGAGACCACAAGAGTGTCATTGGTGTTTTATACAGAGAATGCATTAACTTGACTACGAATCAACTGTATCAACAATACTATGAATTTATAGACTTGATTACACTATGAATGTGAAGAAAGCCAAGTACTATTTTGTATTTCTTGTATATATATTTTGGATGAAAAAGTTGATTTCTGAAATTGTAAAAAGCCAATACACCTTGATTTGGTCTCGTCTTTGCCACTTCAAATATAACAGAAGGTTGAAATGTGGGCGATACAGGATGGTGCAAATGAAGCTGAACAAGCTCACTGCCTTGTATTTCCATAAGACATCCCAACACATATAACCACAATTGTAACACCAACCAATTTATGCAAAGCAAGGTCTGGAAAAACAAAAATAAATTAGATCATTGCCAAATAATCTGTTGTTGTCTGTTGTCTTATCAGGGATAAATATTGATCACGACACCATCCTGGTTTATCCTACTCTACTTCAAAATAAGATAATCGAGCAAAGGACCACAACTTTAATGGTCCAGTATTTTCTCAGTATTACATTGGGTGTATCATATCACATTAGCATCAG
Source organism: Raja brachyura (assembly GCA_963514005.1). The sequence continues at coordinate 46,954,434 of OY740787.1, read as the reverse complement.
TAAAGCAAACTCACCTAAAGTAGATGAACAGTTTTTTATCATCAGTAGTCTTTGTTGCCCTGCAGGTTTTCTAGATTTTATTGCCTTTTTATCCCCCGTTGTGGGATTATTAATTGCTGATGATGCACATCTCATTCCCAATGATTTAATTCATTCTCTCAGTCTTGCAGACGCAGCACTGGCACCATACTCTCCCCCGAGATTTACTTTCATCATTCACAGGTGCCTTTGCGTAGAGACAGGCAGCAGCAGTCCGTGGACGAGAAATTCTCATCCAACATCCAGGTCCAGTGGTGTTCAGCTCCGCCACACAGATCCAGTAGCAAACCCTCTGTGACAGAGCAGAGAGAAATAAAAATAACCATCCTTTTGGACCCGAGAGAGGTGACCTCATTGATTTCAGAGCACAGCAGTGATCACCGTTTCAGAAGCATGTTGCAGAGAAAAAAAGCTTGCCCTCGTAAATCCCAGGGCATCAATATTAAATAGGCATTACGTAATCAAAAGCCAATCAAGTACTGCAACAGTGCATAAATGACAGTAGTAGAGGTAGAATGGAAGCTGCTGCAATTTTTGAAATAAAATGCCATGCAAATCTCTCACAGACTATTAATCTAAAGATGTTTATTAGCAACAGATTATCACCATTACACATTTTGTGAAGATGAGCAAAACTTTTACTGCAAAGAGAAAGCTTGGCAGGCAATTATATTGTAAACTCACAATATTTTCCCTTGGTGCAATCATTATCCCTCTTGCACCATCCTTTTCCAATCTTGCTTCTTGCTCTCATTAGATAACTTTCATTTAGTTCAGCTCCCTCCTATCCAGTGATATCCAGAATCTCCTTAACACTGGCTGTTTTCCAAAATCCCAGCCCAGCCCTCTTTTATTGTTTCTGTTCACACTGCCCCCTCGGCAGATGCATATGGCAAGCTTATACTTGTATGGATGATTACACTCACTCCACCTAGTTATGGTTGAGCATTGGGAACAGTGGTGGCGATTGTTAAAAATAAAAATAGCACTACAAACCCCAATTAACCCTTTTTAAAGCCAGGCTGAATTTTAGGTTACTCAGCAGCACAATAGTACAGCTGCTGCCTCACAGCACCAGAGACCCTGGCCTCGGGTGCTGTCGGTGAAAAGTTTGCACTTTCTCCCTGTGGCCCCATGGGTTACCTCTAGTGGCTCCAGTTTCCTTCCAAAGCCTTTCGGGTTTACAGGTTGATTCGCCACAAACTAATTGTCCCAGGTGTGCATAGAACTAATGTGAACAGATGATCGATGGTCGGCATGTACTCAGTGGGCACAAGGGTCTGTTTCCATGATGTATCTTTCAATTCAATCAATCAGTATCGCAGGTGGAGAAGTGACACTGGAGTAGCAATAGTGAACTGAGATCCTACAGAGCAACCTGGATCCAGATTTCAATCAAACTGATGTTGGGTAGAATGGGAATCTGTTTAGTTTGGATGAAATGGACGTTACAGATTAAAGAATTTAAATGCTTATGATAGTATAGCCTGTTGTCCAGGGGTAGCAGAAGTGCTCCCTACCTCTGCAGCATCTAATTGCAGCCTTTGGCTACCCTCAGCTGACCCTCACCAGGATCTCTTCATCTCCACACCATCTTTCTCCAAGGACCATTCTGAAAGTCTGGTCTCTTTGTCGTTAGTTTTCACACCAAAGGGTAAAGAAATGCCCAGAGTTGCACCAGAATTGGCATGGAGTAAAAGCATCAACAGCTGTCTCAGAAATTAGTTTGGGAAAACTCACGGCAGACTGACACCATTATGAATGATGGCCACGGTCAGTGTGGACAAATGGCCTAATTCCATACGTTGCAACTGTGATACCAGTTCATTCGAATCAGGCTGGGACTACTATCCTAGCAAACTGCACAACTACGACTGTAGTTAAGGCTTTAAGCTAAATAGTAATGGTGGGGTGGATTCCGGCAAGGGGGATTATTGAAAGCTAAAGAAAAAGATAAAAGGAATAGTTCAGCACAGGAATTTTATTGCAAAGCATCACATATCCAAGAAATCTGAAACTAAAACAGAAAATATCAGGGATATTCAGTGGATTGGGTTACGTAATGGAGAGAGAAACAAAGTTTCAGGTTGATGGCCTTTTACCAAAATTAGAAAAATGAGGAGGCAAGTGTGTTTTAAATTGTCGAGTGGGAAGACTGGAGGGAACAAAGAGAAGTTTGTGATGGGGAAGAGACCAAGTTAGCAGCAGCTAAGAGGATGATGATAGTAATCTGTCTGGAGGAGTGCAAGTAGAGGACAAAGTGTTGCTTGCACACAGATCAATGAAAATTAATATTCACATTCAACAAGCAATGGTGAAGGCTGACGGTACACTGGCCTTTACTGAAAGAGAATATGAATACAGAACAGAGACTTCTTGCTCCATTTATATTGCAATTATTGTGCTCAGAAGCGATATTCTGTATTTGCAATGAGAAAAAGTAGTTACAATTTCTGCAGATTGACAACTGGGATGTAGTTCTGTTGTATTTGGAGAAATTAAACAGACTAGTCTCAACCCCAAGTTAGGAAGCAATGGCCAAGAGAGCACACTAACGCCTCTACTTCCTGAGAAGACAAAGGTAGGTCGGCATGTTCCTAACACCGCTCACCAGCTTCCACAGATGTGTTAGATAAAGGATATTATCGGGATGCATCTCAACATGGTTTGGGAACATAGACCCAAAATGCTGGAGTAACTCAGTGGGACAGGCAACATTCTGGAGAGAAGGAATGGGTGACATTTCGGGTCAAGACCCTTCTTCAAAACTCCAGCTGAGGTCTCACCAGGGCCCTGTGGAAGTGCAGTAGGACCTCCTTACTCGTATATTCAAATCCTCTTCCTATGAAGGCCAACACGCCATTAGCTTTCTTCACTGGCTGCTGTACCTGCATGTTTACTTCCAGTGACTAATGTACAAGGACACCTAGGACTCATTGCACCTCCCCTTTTTCTAATCCGATTCCATTCAGATAATGATCCCTTCTTGTTCTTGCCACCAAAGTGGATAACCTCATATTTATTATCAATATACTGCATCTGCCATGCATCTGCCCACTCACCCAACCTATCCAAGTCACCCTGCAGCCTCACCGTAGCTCACACTGCCACCCAGTTTTGTGTCAAGAACAGTTGGGACCCTTCTTCAGACTGATTGTGGCAGTGGATGGGAGGGAGGTGAGAAAACTAAAAGAGAGATGCAGCAGGCCAAAGCCTGGCAAGTAACAGGTGGATACAGAGGGAGTGGGGGGGGGGGGGGGGGGGGGGGGGTAGTAGATAGCCAAATGGCTGGACAAAGACCAGAAATGAAAAGACAAATGGCGAGCTAAGGATAGAACAAATATATCCTGACACTGATATGTTTGTGATGGTACGTGCCCTCCACTCCCGGCCCTCATAATCGCAAAGATCATCTGGTAGTTCTAGTCTTCTGAGTCTTACTATATTACTTAGACTGTGGTTACTGTGATTTCATGCCGCTGCTTTGAAGATTGACGCGCATACACACTGGCGGGCCTTCTTCAGGTAATCGCTCACCGTAATTCCTCATAAAATAAAGATCAAACTTCAAACTGGTAAGTTCTCATTTAGTCTTACTATTAACCAACCAATTTGCATGGATTTGGGATTTGGAAGGACACCCGAGCAACTGGTGGAAACCCGTGTAGATACAGAAAGAACATGCAGAGTCCACACAGACAACACTGGAGGTCAGAGTTAAATCTAGGTGGCAGGAAGTATGAGGCAGCAGATTAGAAACTGACCCACTCCATTTTCTTCAGAAGTTCTACAAAGGATACAAAATGCTGTAGGAAATCCTTTTATGTATATTTCTAGAATGTGAAAAGAAATCAAAAGGTCCAGGATTTAATACCAATGTAGCTACCAGTTAATATGCTAATAACAACACATCACCGGATGGTTTATAGAATGGCAGGCAGTGACTAGTGGAGTACCGCAAGGCTTGGTGCTGGACGCAGCTATTTACAATATACATCAATGATTTAGATGAAGGGATTCAAAGTAACATTAGCAAATTTGTAGATGACACAAAGCTGGGTGGCAGTATGAACTGTGAGGAGGATGCTATGGGAATGCAGGGTGACTTGGACAGGTTGGGCGAGTGGGCAGATGCAGTTTAATGTGGATAAATGTGAGGTTATCCACTTTGGTAGCAAAAACAGGAAGGCAGATTATTATCTAAATGGTGTCAAGTTGGGAAAAGGGGAAGTACAACAGGATCTGGGGGTCCTTGTTCATCAGTCAATGAAAGTAAGCATGCAGGTACAGCAGGCAGTGAAGAAAGCAAATGGCATGTTGGCTTTCATAACAAGAGAAGTTGAGTATAGGAGCAATGAGGTCGTTCTGCCGCTGTATAGGGCCCTAGTGAGACCACACCTGGAGTATTGTGTGCAGTTTTGGTCTCCAAATTTGAGGATGGACATTCTTGCTATTGAGGGAGTGCAGCGTAGGTTCACAAGGTGAATTCCCGGGATATGCTGACGGAATGGAGCGGCTGGGCTTGTATACTCTGGAATTTAGAAGGATGATGGGGAATCTTCTTGAAACATATAAGATTATTAAGCGTTTGGACATGCTAGAGGCAGAAAACATGTTCCCAATGTTGGTGGAGTCCAGAACCAGGGGCCACAGTTTAAGAATAAGATTTAAGCAATTTAGAACAGAGATGAGGAAACACTTTTTCACACAGAGAATTGTGAGTCTGTGGAATTCTCTGCCTCCGAGGGTGGTGGAGGCCGGTTCTCTGGATACTTTCAAGAGAGAGCTAGATAGGGCTCTTAACAGATAGCAAAATCAGTGGATATGGGGAGAAGGCAGGAACGGGGTACTGATTGCGGATGATCAACCATGATCACATTGAATGGCGGTGCTGGCTTGAGGGGCCGAATGGCCTACTCCTGCACCTATTGTCAATAAATAAAAGTATAGGATTTTCTGACATGTGTGTTGCTGTTGCTGTACATACATGCATTTAATTTATTACACCCAGCAGTAGTTTAGATAATTCTTAAAGTAGAATCAAACACAAAGCACGGTATTTATCAAGCACTTCAGTCACCGTAAGAAAGCCTAATGTCAGAATGTGGATTGGCCCCTGCAGGTCCAATAACATGCCTCGCTAATGTTCACAGGCAACAAGAGATCTCGGAAGGGATGATCAAGTGTAATGTGAAACACATATGCTATTTGGCCCCACTTGATAAACCCCGTCAAAATATCCCTCCCCCCTTATCCACCAGCCAAGAGTAAACAACAGGTGGAAATGGAGAGGATGGATAGAAGTGAAATTACACTTTGGAGTTAGCTAGAGGCGAGGTTGTGGAACGACGCGAGATATGAAGGTGGCAAGGGGAATTGGAACAAAAAACAGGTTGTAAGTGGAGATCTTCCGAGGATGCACAAATAATGAAGTGATGAGGAGGGAGATAACGGCTGGTATTCAAGGGGTGGGACACTGGGTTGTTTGTGGGACAGGGACGGGTTGTTGTGAAGAAGAGAGGGGATAGGAAGGTAGAGAAGAATCAGACCGGTCCAGGGGAAGGAGGGAGCAAGGGGGTTAATACGTGGGGGGTGGTGGAGGCAGGAGAGATTGGACGGCGGAGGGGGAGGAATGAGTGAGAGAGGAAGGGAGGAAAGGATAGGATAGTGTGGGGAAGGAGGATAGGATAGTGTGGGGAAAGGAGGATAGGATAGTGTGGGGAAGGAGGATAGGATAGTGTGGGGAAGGAGGATAGGATAGTGTGGGGGAAGGAGGATAGGATAGTGTGGGGAAGGAGGATAGGATAGTGTGGGGAAGGAGGATAGGATAGTGTGGGGGAAGGAGGATAGGATAGTGTGGGGAAGGAGGATAGGATAGTGTGGGGAAGGAGGATAGGATAGTGTGGGGAAAGGAGGATAGGATAGTGTGGGGAAGGAGGATAGGATAGTGTGGGGAAGGAGGATAGGATAGTGTGGGGAAAGGAGGATAGGATAGTGTGGGGAAGGAGGATAGGATAGTGTGGGGAAAGGAGGATAGGATAGTGTGGGGAAAGGATTGACGGGCAATTGATGCTCCGGGGAGTGGGGAGGCGACCGTCATTGAAGTAGAAGAAAGAGGAGGGAGGGAGGGAGGGAGGGAGATGTGACATGTAAACAAACCGGCATCAAAGACCCGCCATTGCGCCTCCTCCTCCACCTCGTTCTCCGCCGCTGTTCCAGCCTCAGTCCTCACCCCACCGGCTCCAAATCGGCAGCCGCTTCCGCCACTGCCCAAATCGCGGTTACACACTCCCCACGGTGCGAGCGCCACATCGCAAACCCTCCTCCCCACTCAGCCTGGTCGAAGAGAGTGCCTGACAAAAGGTCCGCCTCAGCAGGAGCGACCCACTTTGCGAAAGGACGTGTCTTGCACAACCTATTCATTTTATTCTTGTAATTTGGAAATTTCTACTCACTTATTATCATACCAGTGCAAAGAACTAACATGGAATAAATAAGCCAGTCTGAAGAAGGGTCTCGACCTGAAACGTCACCCATTCCTTCTCTCCATAGATGCTGCCTATCCCGCTGAGTTGCTCCAACATTTCAAGAGTCAAGAGAGTTTATAAGGGGGTTTCACGTAAGGTCATCAGGTCAAAGGGCGTGGCGCACGGAGCAGCTCAATGGAGGACATGGTGGCCTTGGTATACACTGTTAACACACGAAACGCGTACTTTCTTACCTGTTAAAGACCGCCGAAATGATCATTTTTTGCGCTGCAAATAATTGTGGGTGCTGTCATTGAAAGCGGGAAGGTATCAGGTTTAAACTGGTGTTATCTCATGGTGTAGCGTCTTTTACAATCCTCCGACTAATAGCCGCATCCATTGTCATGTCCAGAGAGACAGCACCATCTCGATAAGCCTTCGTTATATAAAGCAAACTCAAAGTCAGAGCAATTTGATTGCAATATTGTGGGGTTATTTTTTTGTGTGACGGAGCCATCAGAACCAAATGCTCTAGTATCTTTGCTCTGAACCCAAGCACCAAGGTGTAAGCGGCCGAAGGGGCGCATCCCTCGTAATCAGGGCCGGATTTAGATGAAGAGAGGCCCTAGGCTATTCCACGTGAGGCCCCTCCCAATCCCCCACCCCCACGACGCGAGGAAGATGGAGGAGTCCTCCAGATTGACACCGATGTGCAGCCGAGCGTTGCCAATGAGATAAGGGCTGGAAAGCTGCGCTTTTTATTTATTGCCAGTGCTAGTGTCGAGTTATCGGCTTAACACACTATTATTCTGAAATGGAGGGCAAGGAAAATTACTGAAGTATTGTTTAGAGACTACAGTGCGTTGTGACAGCGTATGTAAGAAAGGCCTATGACAGTGTCAAAAATATTATACACCAGGCCCGTACAAAGCTTTTCAAAATGGGGGGTGGCATGGCAGGATTACAAACATTTTATATGAAATAAGTGCACACAGCGCATATCACAAACGCGAAGCTCAAAGACCCTTGCGGCCTGGAAGCTCTGGGGTTTTAGATGCTCTCTGGCGCATTCTGAGCCTTATTTTGGAGAATTTGTGCACCAAATTTATGACCAATATTTCAGAAATAATTTTGGTTGAGTCAAGAGTAATGAGTGGTTGGAATGGGATGATTGGGGTCATTGTTGTATACATTTTTTAAAATCAAGATTTGAAGCTGTCCTTGTTTTAATAATCAAGTTGTATTGTAAAGTGTTATGTAAAATGTTATAAAGGAGCATGCCAACACTGCAAATAAAATACTGCAAGTTTTTGCAGTAAATATAACCTTTTTTAGAAAAAGTTTTGTGTGTTGATTGCCTGTTACTGTTCGACTGTGTAGTGTGTGCACGTTAAAAATATGATGCAGAATGAAAGTCGCAAACTATGGAATACATATTTTTCAGTATTGTTATCAAGGAAAATAAAGCAGTTCCAATTGTTTGATATTATTCATACGGAGCAAAAAATACAATTGCTCTAAAACTTATCTTAATTTTGCAATCTCACTAAAGATAATCCCCCTTTCCCTCTCCCCCTCCTCCTTCGCCCTCCCTCTCCCTCCACCTCTCTCTCTCTCCCCATCTCTCTCTCCCCCCCTTCCCCTCTCTATCTCACCCTCCCCCTCACACTCCCTCCCATGCAGCGAGGCTCCGCAGCAGACACCGCAGCCCCCCCTCCCCCCGGCCCGGTGAAACGGGCACTCCCGCAACAAAATATTCCACCACTTATCTGGAGTAGACACCAAGGATCTTTGGTAGACACGAGGCATCGAGGTGATTTTGAGGAGTGCAAATGGAGATCTGAACCCACCCGGGCCCACTGCGCACGCACAGCATAATTTTGTGTCGCTACTGCGTCACCAAAAAACGTCCAGCAGGCCGGAACCAGAATTTCGGGTAATTTCCATCAAAGTGGAAACGCTGATAGTGCTCAAATTTTTTTTCTCTGGATTTTTTTTACTCTGGGAGAAAAAAAACTTGGCCGGAGGCCCCCTAGATTTTGTGGCCTTAGGCTTCAGCCTATGAAGCCTATAGGTAAATCTGGCCCTGCCGAGGCCCCCCTAGATCTCGAGGTCCAAAGGTTAAGCTTGTGAAGCTTATATGTAAATTCGGCCCTGCTCGGGACAGCCCCCACTCTCCCCTCCGGGGTCAGCGCTGTCCGGCCATGGCCGCCCTCCGCCCCGTCTCCCCCTGTGAGCCGCACTGTCAGGGGCTGTGGGTCGGCAGCGCTCACACACGGGGCCGGGTGGTGCAGGGCTCGGTGAAGTGGGGCCGTGGCTCCGGGCAACATCAGCTGCAGCAGAGTTGACGTGGGACGGTCTGCTCCCTCCGCCCACCCAGAGTCGCTGACCGCGCTGCACCGACACCCTGACCTCTTCCTCCCTCTCCCCGACCCCCTCTCCCCCCCCCCCCCCCCCACCCCCGGCTGCGAGGATAGATGGCCCGGGGTCCGCGAGTGTGCAACCAGTCCAGATGCTGGGCCAGAAGAAAGCCCCGCTGTGCTGGCAGCCATAGTAAATGCTTACCTGCAATTCATCGCGTGTACTCCAGTTGGCATTGCGTGGCAACAGTACGGGTCACGGGTCGTGACCTCGACTGCGTGCAACCTCCCTATTGTCATGTGTCCCAGATAGGACAATGAAATTCTTGCTTGCTGCAGCACAACAGAGTATTGTAAGCATAAATACAGAACTGTTAAGTGTGTCTATATAGCATAGACCATATATATACACATAAATAAACAGATAAAGTGCAATAGGCTGTTATAGTTCAGAGTTTGTTTGATGGCTGTGGGGAAGAAGTTGTTCCTGAACCTTGTTCTACCAGATTTCAGGCTCCTGTACCTTCTACCTGATGGCAGCGGAGAGTGTGGCCCGGATGTTGTGGGTCCTTGATGATGTTGGCAGCCTTTTTAAGGCAGCGACTGCGATAGATCCCTTTGATGGTGGGGAGGACAGAGCTGATGATGGACTGGGCAGTGGTCACAACTTTCTGCATTATTTTCCGCTCCTGGACGCTCAAGTTGCCGAACCAAGCCACGATGCAACTAGTCAGCATGCTCCCTACTGTGTTTATTGTGTCGATCTACGGAATAAGCCAATCACGCTTGAAAATGAGGTGATTGAATGAACGTTGCATAAATGTTAATGTAAGGTCACGATCTGAATCGTCGATCACCCCTCTGTCTCCACAGATGCTGCCTGACCCAAGAGTTCCTCCAGCTGTTTGATTTTTGCTTTCAGAATTTTCTCCTGAAGGTGCTCTTGAATTTCCACATAAGTTCTTTAATACCTCAACAAAGTGGCTAAATTTACAAGCGAGAACAAATCATATGTTCAGCCAACCTAGAATTATTAATTGTGAGTATGATTAGCCGAGCTGGAATATCTGCAGCATGGCAGACGAAAGGCCAGTTGGCAACACATGGGCACCTGCTGTCATTCTGTCGGACTATATGGACCTATAATTGTCCAGGACTTTAAAGGGCGCATTTCTAATTTCCTGTTTGATGCCATCCCCAACTCAACTGCTACTGTTAGGTGGCCTGTATACAACACCCACTAGCATTTTCTGCCCCTTAGTGTTTCGCAGCTCCACCCATATCGATTCCACATCCTCCAAGCTAATGTCCTTCCTTTCTATTGCGTTAATCTCCTCTCTAACCAGCAATTCTACCCCACCTCCTTTTCCTCTCTGTCTATCCCTCCTGAATATTGAATATCCCTGGATGTTCAGCTCCCAGCCTTGGTCACCCTGGAGCCATGTCTCCGTGATCCCAACTAAATCATAATCATTAATAGCTATCTGCACATTCAACTCATCCACCTTATTACGAATGTTCCTCGCATTGAGACACAAAGCATTCAGGCTTGTTTTTACAACGCTCTTGCCCTTTTCACAACTATGTTGAAAGGTGACCCTTTTTGATTTTTGCCCTGGATTTTTCACCTTGCTACATATTGCTTCTATCCTCATTTTACGCCCCTCTGTCTCTCTGCTCACACATTTGAGAAACCCACCACCTCTTATTCTCTGTTTATTATTTTTTTCTTCTTTCCCCCCTACGTGTTGCATCTGATTGCTTCCCTTGTCTGCCTCCTGCCTCACACACGGTCTACTTACTTTCTCTATTTGAGTCCCTCCCCCCAACCGATCTAGATTAAAGTCTCCCCAGTAGCCTTTGCAAATCTCCCCGCCAGGATATTGGTTCCCCTCGGGTTCAAGTGCAACCTGTCTTTTTTGTACAGGTCGCACCTTCCCCAAAAGAGACCCCAATGATCCAGAAACTTGAATCCCTGCCCTCTGCACCAGTCCTTTAGCCACGCATTTATCCTCCACCTCGCTCCATTCCTACTCTCACTGTCGCGTGTCACTGTAATCCTGAGATTGTTACCTTTGCTGTCCTTCTCCTTAACTCTCCTCCTAACTCCCTAAATTCTCCTTCCGGGGCCTCTTCTCTTTTCTACCTATGTCATTGGTACCTATATGTATCACAACCTCTGGCTCCTCTCCCTCCCATTTCAGGATATCTTGGACACGTTCAGTCACATCCCGGACTCTGGCACCAGGGAGGCAAACTACCATCCGGGTCTCCTGACTGCGTCCACAGAATCGCCTATCTGACCCCCTAACTATAGAGTTCCCTATTACTGCTGCCCTCCTCTTCTTTTCCTTACCCTTCTGAGCAACAGGGCTGGTCTCTGTATCCAAGGCCCGGCCGCTTTTGCTACCCCCAGGTAGGCTGTCTCCCCCAACAGTACTCAAACAGGAATACTTATTGCCAAGGTGTACAGCCACCGGGGTACTCTCTAGTCCCTGCCTCTGCCCCTTGCCTCTCCTAACCATGACCCATGTGGCTGCCTCCTGGGGTTTTGGAGTGACTACCTCCCTGTAACTCCTCTCTATGACCTCCTCACTCTCCCTGACCAGACGGAGGTCATCGAGCTGCTGCTCCAGGTACCGAATACGGTCCATTTGGAGCCCCATCTTGACGTACCTGGCGCAGATGTGGACGTCTGGAGAGCTATCTGACTGCATGACCTCCCACATCTGACATACAGAACAGTAAACTGCCCTGGCACTCATACTCCCCATTACCCTGGCTACAATACAATACAGTACAAAGCAAGGATTATAGCTGGAAGAAATCAGCAGGGATCTGACTGCCAATCAGCTGCTCCCTCGAGTCTGCATTGACTGATGAACAAGGACCCCTAGATCCTGTTGTACTTCTCCTTTTCCCAACTTGACACCATTTAGATAGTAATCTGCCTTCCTGCTTTTGCTTCCAAAGTGGATAACCTCACATTTATCCGTACAAAACTGCATCTGCCATGCATCTGCCCAAAGGGTGTGCTGAAGGTGGTTAACCTGAAGAAGTTGTGATCCAGGGCAAACTGCTGAAATGAACTCTTGGCATCTAGCACTGTGAATACAGTCGCCTTGCACAACTGCACTGCAATCTCTTCCACTGTGCACATGGGATATAGTGTGGTTGTTTAATGGCAGTGTTTAAATCTTTGGGATTGACGCAAATCCGTATTTCTTCCTTATTCTTTTTTGTCGCTATGACCATGGTTGAGACCCAATCCGAGCGGTCAGCGACGGGGACAATCACACCAATAGTCACCATTCTGTGGAGTTCACCTTGTACACGGTCCTGCATAGTATGGGGAATCCGGTGTGCCGGGTGGACAACTGGGAGTACCTCGGGGTCAGTCGTGATTGTGTACTTGACAGGTAACCTGCCCAGCTTGTCGTCGAACATACTTTTGTATTGTGTCAGGATTTGTTGAGTGAAGCCACATGTCACAGTTGATAGACAGATGTACTGAAGGCGACCAGACCCAGATCGTTACAAGCATCAATGCCTAGCAGAGAAGGCATTTTTTCTCGGACAATAAAGAAGCTCAGGCTGTGGACATGTGAATCAACATAGCATCGTAGCTTCCACTTGACCGACATGGAGCACTGTGCCACCTGCAAATGGAAGTGACACAACAAATCCTGACACAATACAAAAGTATGTTCGACGACAAGAATAAGGAAGAAATACGGATTTGCATCAATCCCAAAGATTTAAACACTGCCATTAAACAACAATATATGATTATTAAGGGTTTGGACACACTAGAGGCGGGAAACATGTTCCCGGTGTTGGGGGAGTCCAGAATCAGGGGCCACAGTTTAAGTATAAGGGGTAAGCCATTTGGAACGGAGACGAGGAAACACTTTTTCTCACAGAGAGTTGTGAGTCTGTGGAATTCTCTGCCTCAGAGAGTGGTGGAGGCTGGTTCTCTGGATACTTTCAAGAGAGAGTTAGATAGGGCTCTTAAAGATAGCAGAGTCAGGGGATACAGGGAGAAGGCAGGAACATGGTACTTATTGGGGATTATCAGCCATGATCACATTGATTGGCGGTGCTGGCTCGAAGGGCCGAATGGCCTACTCCTGCACCTATTGTCTATTGTTACAAATGTCTTTGTATGCCATTTGGCATAAGCTCTGCTAGTGAAGTATTTCAACGCGCTATGGAACAATTGTTTGCAGGTTACCCATGCTCTATCGTAGTTGATCACATCCTTTTTGCTGGATAAACTATTCAAGAACACAATGCAAATTTGAAGAAGGTTCTGAACCGCGCTAGAGAAATCAACCTCGTTAAACCCTCTAAAGGGCAAATCAGAGTAAATGAGTTGAACTACGTAGGTCACGTGTTCACTAAAGACGGCCTCAAACTCGATCCATCAAAAATCATTGCTACCAGCATCCACAGACGTGCTCAGCCTGCAGAGATGCCTTGACATGGGAAATTACATGGGGAAATTCACTCCAAACTTCTGTGAACTATCGGCCCCACTGCGCCAGCTAACCCACAAAGACACTGTTTGGGCCTGGCATGAGCAACAGCAGAGGACGTTTGACACTCTCAAACAACAGATGTCTTGTGCCCCCACTCACGCCTACTTTAATGCTAAATTACCGGTTACACTGACTTGTGACGCCTCACAGTATTGTTTAGGAGCAGCTTGTCTCCAAGATGATGGTGATGGTAACAGGCCTGTTGCCTAAGCTTTGCACACCATGACAGACACGGAACAACGTTACGCCCAGATTATAAAGGAGCTGCTAGTGGTCGTTTTCGCTTGCAAGAAGTTTAATGACTTTATCTTCGAACAAACGGTCACGATTGAAACTGACCACCAACCCCTGATCGGCATCTTGAACAAACCAATACACGCCTCTCCAGGACGCCTTCAACGGATGTTGCTACAGCTTCAGAAGTATGACATTGTTCTGACCTACAAACATGGCAAGGACATGCACTTGGCTGACACCCTCTCGCGTGCTCCCCAAAAGACCTGCGAGGGTTCATCCACACCAGATGAAGGTTTGGTGGTCATGACAGTTTCCTTTATTGCCTCATCCTGCTTGGAGGACCTGGTAGCCCACACTGACCCTGACGATACCTTACGATCTCTCTCCTCTGTCATTAAGCGCAGTTGGCCTGTCAAGCATTACAATCTATGACTTCCAGTTTGGCCCTTCTTTGCCATTCGCGATGAACTAGTACTACAAGATGGCATTATCGTAAAGGGCCACAAAGCTGTAGTTCCTGCCTCCCTACACAGCAAGTATTTTGATGCTGTCTCTACGGGACATCCAGGCGCCAAAGCAACTGTCCTGCGAGCAAAAAACATGTTTTAGTGACCTGGCATGACCGATTACATTCACGAGAAAGTGGAATTCAGTGCAGTGTTCAACAGTTTGGCACCACATCAACAAAAGCAAGCACTTCCCTCAAACCCGGTTCCTGCCCTCCCGTGGTCCACAGTGGTAACTGATATATTTGAGTGGTGTGGCAAACAATACTTGGTTCTTGTCGACTCATATTCTGGTTGGTTTGACATCGATCTTCTTAGTAGCCCCACTTCTCATGAGGTAGTTCAGAAGCTGGCTCGCCATTTCTCTGACCACAGAGCTCCATGTTAGCTACTGTCTGATAATGGCAGTCATAGAAACATAGAAACATAGAAAATAGGTGCAGGAGTAGGCCATTCGGCCCTTCGAGCCTGCACCGCCATTCAATGTGATCATGGCTGATCATCCAACTCAGTATCCCGTACCTGCCTTCTCTCCATACCCCCTGATCCCTTTAGCCACAAGTGCCACATCTAACGCCCTCTTAAATATAGCCAATGAACTGGCCTCAACTACCTTCTGTGGCAGAGAATTCCAGAGACTCACCACTCTCTGTGTAAAGAATGTTTTCCTCATTTCGGTCCTAAAGGAATTCCCCCTTATCCTTAGACTGTGACCCCTTGTTCTGGACTCCCCCAACATCGGGAACAATCTTCCAGCATCTAGCTTGTCCAACCCCTTAAGAATTTTGTAGGTTTCTATAAGATCCCCCCTCAATCTTCTAAATTCCATCGAGTACAAACCGAGTCTATCCAATCTTTCCTCATATGAAAGTCCTGACATCCCAGGAATCAGTCTGGTGAATCTTCTCTGTACCCCCTCTATGGCAAGGATGTCTTTCCTCAGATTTGGAGACCAAAACTGTACGCAGTACTCCAGGTGTGGCCTCACCAAAACCCTGTACAACTGCAGTAGAACCTCCCTGCTCCTATACTCAAATCCTTTCGCTATGAATGCTAACATACCATTTGCAGTCAATTTACCAGCCAATATTTCAAAGATTTTGCTACACGCTGGGGTTTTCGTCACATCACCAGCAGCCCTAAATACCCTCAGTTGAATGGACTAGATGAACGTGTCGTCAGAAGTGCCAACCAATTAATAGAACGATCCCACAGAGCTAATTTGGATGTGTACCTGGACTTGCTTAACTTCGCAACATCTCCCGCGACCCGATATTGGGTTCACCCGCACAGCGTCTGATGTCAAGGCAGACTTGAGCCACATTGCCTGTGGCGAAACAGGCATTGGTACCACATGTGTTCCCACCGTCAGAAGTCCAGTTCAGACTTCAACAAAAGCGGGACGTTCAGAAAGGTGGTATGATAAGACGAGCAGACCGCTTCCACCACTAGCTGGGGAACAGGTGGTGCGTCTGCAAACCGACAAAGATCACGACCGCCTTGGTGTAACTTCTGGAACTGCATCCGAGCCACGTTCATACTTGGTCAATGCCGATGGCAGCACCTACAGATGTAATAGGCAACATATCCTGTGAATGAGCCAGTGTCACCTCCGTACTATCCTGACCGCACAAGTATACTTCTATCCACATCCAGCAGCATTGGCCTGATTGCACCATCACGACAACCTGTTTCTGATCCGGTTACTTCGCCTATGGCCACGCCGCCTCCACCTCTGCCAAAGTCTCCTGTTTTGTCACTGGGAATATATATATGTTATCACACAGATTATGTATGCTGCACATTCCTTATGTCACTCATACTGCTGATCCACCCACAGGCTTGATAGTGAGTTCTCTTTCTATCTCTCTCTCTCTAGTTAGACTAGCTGAATGCATGGAGATGAAAGCACCTAGTGTTTCCTCCGTGGAGTTGCTAATAAAAGACTATGGATTCTAATCACTATGTGTGAGTCTGATCATTTCAACACTTCCTGACAAAGTCTCTCCACCATATATAAGGCAGAAGCCAAGGGTCTGATGAAATACTCTTCACTTGCTTGGATGAATGCATCTTTAACAATTCTCAAGAAGGCCCACACCTGCAAGATGGGTACACAATGGTTATGAAGTTTACCAGCTACAAAACGTACTGGAGTTACTTGCTAAACTACTCAAATATCATATCACTTGTGACGTTCAGCACTGAAAAGGTCAAGTGCATCAGATGCATGGAAATGTCACAGATTCCAAGCTCCATCCAAGTTACATACATTCTGACCTGAAATGTATTGCTGGTCTCCCAATGTAATGGGGTCTAAATCCATTGTAATGGGGTCTAAAACTCCCAACACAACAGTACCGTGGAAGTAGCTTTATCAGAAGGTGAGCAATAGATCAATAGCACAACGCATCATCGCCTTTTCAAGAGTAATTGGGTATGTGATAAATACTGGCTGTGCTGGTGATGTCCAGGTCTTGAACAATGAAAACCTAAGAGTGGACAAGGAGACATAAGAGACTGCACATGCTGGAATGTTGAGCATAAAACAGACTACTGGAAGAACTCAGTGGGTCTGGCAGCATCTATTGAGGGAAATGGACAATGACATCTCGGTTCAGGACCCTTCTTCAGATTGATGGAGTGCAAGGAAGATAGCTGATCGAGAGGACATGGTCTTGGTTTTACAGCTCATCCAAAGGATGACACTTCCAACATAATCTGTGTTGCAATGAACAGGCAGCTGGGAATGTTGTGCTTCTCGTGTGGAGTTAAAATCTACACCTTCCTTTCCCAGAGGCAAAAGTGAATCACAGCTGACATGATAGAAAATGGATTATAATCTGCACAGAGCAGCGTACTCTGAGCATATATAGCAGAGGCCATGTAAAGGGTTAAACGTGTTTTATTTCTATGCACCCCCTTTCCCCGCAACCTTCATGATCGTTTCTCTTCTGCCATGCATATTAAACACACTAACAACCCTTCACAATGTGCTCCATCAATTTTGCAAATGCTCTTAAGGTACTCGGTCCTGAGTCTCATCAATAGAGCGATTGTAATTGAAGTGGACGTTTACCCAAGCACACCGCTCACTGGAAACAGGACTGGGTAGTGCTCAAGCCCAAGTTCCCACTGAAGTCAAAGCACAGGCATTCTCCACTAATGGGATTGGCACCGACAATGCTGGATCCACAGAGCATTGTCCGAAGCCCACAGAAAGAGAAACGTTATTCAAACATTATTCATACCTCACAGAGGAGGCATTACAATTATCACAGCCTTGTTGACAAGTACATCTCTCTGCATTGTTTGCATTTGTTTCAACGAGGCTGTTAGTGGGGGCTTAACTAATGGGTCTAAATAAGCAATGTGATTTCCACAGTTGGGACTCAGGACTTATGGTACAGTCTGGAAGTTTCAGAATTGAAGGCACAAAGTGCTGGAGTAACTCAACGGGTCAGATATCATCTATTGAGAACGTGGATTGGTGAAGTTTTGGATTGGAAATGTCACCTAATCTATCTCTCCGGAAATGCCACCTGACCCGCTGATATACAAGTCAAGATATTCAAGTTAATTGGGTGGTTTATGGCCAACATGGATTCAGTGGGCCGAAGGGCCTGTTTCAGTACTTTATGTCTCTGTGATGTTTATTCAACACATTTCCTTATTCCCATTTGTTAATTTGTCTCTCATCTACTAAGAACATGTACTTTTGTTAGTTTCATTTAAAAGTCAGTAAAACATGTTTTTTTATTTCTTGCTAGTTTACTCTGAAATTCTGTTTACTTCCTCTTTCTCAATTTTGCTATCTTCTTCTGCCATTTACTATAATTCTCCGGCTCATTACTTTTTGCAATTTTATGGGATTTTTCCTTTAATCTAATACCATTAACTTTTAATAATATGAGAAAGTCACTTTTTCATGGAGTTCTTATTTCTCTGTGGAGCCTTATGTTGAGTATTATAAAGTCTTTCTTTAAAAATCTACTCCCATCATACTTTTAATTTGTTCCCAACTCTTTGCCAACTTACTCTCCAACCTATGCATTTGCTGTATTTAAGGTGTTGTGTCATTCTTACGTTTGCACAGAAATTTTATCATGCGTGATATAATTTATTAGTTAGATATAGTTCATAGAGGTTATAGATCATAGAGACTTGACACAGAAACAGGCCCTTCAGCCCAGCTAATCGGTGCTCTAAATTCAAGTACACTAATTTTATGCCAATCCCATTTTATTCTCCCTATAGGGAATGTAGGGATATGGATCACGTGCAGCCAAAGGAGAATAATTTGGCATGAAGTTTAGCACAGATAGTCTGGGCCAACGATCCCGTTCTTGTGTTGTATTATTTTATGTTCTATGTTCACCTGGAGAAAACCCCATGCAGGAGTCAAGAGGAGCAAGGGTGTTTAATTGTCATATTTACCAATAACAGAACAATAGCATTCTTACTTGCAACAGCCCGAGGCTATAAATGCAATGTACTCCGCTAAAAAATAATGAAGAAATAAAATTCAATGAATTAGTAACCATAATATTTGGGAGCCATAAGTCCGTAGTGCAACCAAAGATACATACCACAGAAGTTCATAGTTGCGGAGGATAGTATTGTGTAATATTCAAGAGCCTGATGGTTAATGGGAAGAAGCTGTTCTTGAACCTGGTGGATACAGCTCTCAGCCTCCTACACCTTCTTCCCGATGGTAGGAGCAAAATGAGAGCATAGCTAGGGTGGTATGGGATATTGCCTGCTTTCTCCCATAGATCCCTTTGACGCTGGATAGGTCACTGTGATGGTCCCTGAAGTCTCTACCATTATCTGTAATTTCCTTTGCTCTGTCTGTTCAAGTTGCTAAAACAAGTCATAATGCAGCCAATGTCTGTTTTCTATCTATTCTACCTGTTGAAGTTCAATACTGTATTTGTCTGCCACTGAATCTCCTCAATCTTCTTAGGAAATAAAGGGATTGATGCTTTCTTTGTGATCATATCAATGTGCTTGGCCCAGGACAGATCTGTAAAGGTGTGCAAGCCCAGGAACCTTAGGCAGTTGAATCTTTCCACAGCCGTCCAATCGACTTGTGCTGATGAGAGAACATGTATTTTATGCACACAAAGGACTGAAAGACAGGATTGAACCTGGTTCCCTGGAGCTGTGTAGCAGTAGCTCTATGAGCTGTGCCACTGTGCCATCCTACTTCCAATGGCTAGAATGATCATGGAATAGAGAAAAAAAAAGTGTACTGAATTTGGATGGTCAGTCATGATTGTATTGCATGGTGTAGCAGGCTCAAAGTGCTGAATGAGTTATTCTTGTTCTTAATTTCTATGCTTCTATGATCACATCTATGAGAACATTAATTAATATTAATTCAATAAAGTGTGCTGGAATTCAACAACCCTATTCCCTGGTTGGATTGGCAATGTATTATTCGAGAAAACAACCTTGAATACATTCTATGACCTTGTCCTCAATTTAATTTGCCCAGTCTATATGAAATGGAATGACATAAGATCATGACACAGGTGCAGAATTAGGCCATTCAGCTCATTGAGTCTGCTCCGCCATTCAATTGTGGCTGATCGATTTTTCCCTCAATCCATTTTCCTGCCTTCTCCCCAGACCTTGGATGCCCTTACCAATCAAGTACCTATCAATCTTTGCTTTAAAAGTGCCCAATGACTTGGCCTCGAGGGCCATCTGTAGCAACAACTTCCATAGATTCACCATCCTCTGGTTAAACAAATTCTTCCTCATCATTCTAAAGGTACATTCTTTAATTATGAGGATGTGCCCCCTGGTCCGAGACTCACCCACTACGGGAAAAATCCTCTCTACATCCTCTCTATCTAGGCCTTTCATAATTCGGTATGTTTCAATTAGATCCCTTCGACCCCATCCTTCTAAACTCAAAAGAGTACAAGTCCAGAGCCGACAAATATTCCTCATATGTTAACCCAATCATCCCTGGGATCATTCTGGTAAACCCTCTCTGGACCCTCTCCAACACCAGCACATCCCTCCCTATGGGGCCAAAAATTGTTCACATTATTCCAAAGTTAATTTTTTTTTCTTCGGAGGTTAGGAGGAGAACTTCTTCAAAGTAGGCATACCTTGAGGAGAAGGGTTTTATTATATCTGAAGAAGGGTTTCAGCCCGAAACGTTGCCCATTTCCTTCGCTCCATAGATGCTGCCTCACCCGCTGAGTTTCTCCAGCATTTTTGTCTACCTCACATTATTCCAAATGTGGTCTGACCAGCACCTTATAAAGCCTTAGCATTACATCCTTGTTTTTATATTCTAGTCCTCTCAAAATGAATGCTAACATTGCATTTGCCTGTCTTATTACTGACTCAACCTGCAAATTGACCTTTTGGGAATCCTGCATTAACACTCCCAAGTCCCATTACACCTCTGATTTTTTAATTCTCTCCCCATTTAGAAAATAGTCTATGCCTTTATTCCTTCTACCAAAGTGCATGACTGTATCCCAGTGCATTGCTGTATTCCATCAGCCACTTCTTTGCTCACTCTTCCAACCTGTCCAAGTCCTTCTGCAGACTCCATGCTTCTGCAACACTAACTGCCCCTCCACCTATTTTTGTATCATCCACAAACTTGGCCACAAAAGCCGTCAATTCCACCGTCTAGATCATTAACATATAACGTGTAAAGTTGCGGACCCTACACTGACCCCTGCGGAACACCAGTAGTCACCAGCAGTCAACTTGAAAGGCCCCTTTTATTCCCACTTTTTGCCTTATGCCAGTCAGCCAATCTTCCATCCAAGCTAGTACCTTGCCTCCAATACCATGAATTTCTATCTTGTTTAGCAGGCTCACGTGTGGTACCTTATAAATGGCCTTCTGAAATTCCTGTCCCCATGATTATTGAGTTACTTTCATTATTGTCGGTTGCTGTTCGATGATGCCAGTTGTCAGTCTTTGTGGGTGAGCATGAGTGAGACCAGACTGGCAGACCAGTCATAGAAGTGCACGCTTGGTGACAATGAGGGCACCTGAGAGGTGCGGAGGAAGGTGCGGGTGTTCAGGCATCCTTACGTTCTCTGGTGACTGATGTTCGATCGGCTACATTCAAAGTTGATACAGCGTCTTTTAGTCAAAGCACACCATCCAGTTTTGTTCTGAGGTTGAGACTAATTAGTGTTCATAAAAGAGATGTAAATGTAGAGTTGAGGTGAAGAGTTGCACAAAATCTGTATGTGGGGAGATTAAGGTGGAGAAGCTGTTGCACTGGCCTCTCAGTCGCAGAGGCTGAAGTCCAGTAACATAATCAGGCGTTACAGCTGCGTACAGCAGGAGCCATAATGGATGGCCAGGTCTTCCTCCATGCTCAGACATTCCCTATGCACTCCACAGTACACTGCTGGGCCACCTTCCTGGTCATTAAAATCTCCCCGTTGATTTCCTCTACACTGGTGGAACAGTGCGTTGGAATAGCCTTTGCATGTTAAGGCAAGCAAGTCCCTATCTCACTGATAGTTTGAAACCCATTAGCTACTCTCACTTAGTTCAGTCACCCTGTCAAAACCGTTGCTTGAGGGCATGGCTGCTGTCATTTGCAAACAGTTTATTGGAGCCACAGGTGAAACCTGATTATCCTACATTAATCCCATTCACTTTACATTTTATCAATTCTCCCCAGAATATGCCACTGGGTGGTAGGTTAATCGGTCACTGTAAATTTCCCTCACTGTGTGGTAAGTGGGAGAAACTGGAGCAGGTTTACAGGACTGCAGGAAGGAAATAAACGGGGTTAGTGTAATTGTGCAATTGGTGATCAGTGCAGGATGGTGGGCCGAAGGTCCTTTTTAGGTGCAGTATGAATCTATGACTCTATTACTAAGTGGAGAATTTGGCCTTTCACATGATCCTATCACCGATGGTAATGGTACAGACTGAACTTCACAAACATTGTGACAGATATCGTAATAGTAATAGTTTCTTTATTGTCATTGTAACATGAACCATGTACAACAAAATTTAAAAATGTCAACCAGTCAGTGCACCATTCAAACCATAAAAGCTAATGATACATACAAGGTAAAATATTAAAAAAGATAAATAACTAAAATAAATATGAAATATGAAAATAGCACGCATAAACACCCAACCCTACATCCTTCTGTCGATTTCACAGTGTACCAACCACAGTCCCTTAGTCCCCGCGTTCCTTGGCGGCTACATTTAGTGCCTTTATAGCAGTGGGGTAAAAACTGTTTTTAAGTCTGTTTGTCCTTGTCCTTGTAGATCTGTACCGTCTGCCTGACGGCAACAGTTCAAACAGGGAGTGTCGGGGGTGGGAAATGTCCTTTATAATATTCTGGGATTTTTTGATGTAGCTGGAACTGTGTAAGTCTTCCAAGGTAAGGAGAGGGCAGCCGACAATCCTCTGGGCGTTGTCAATGGCCCTCTGGAGCGCTTTCCCTGAGCCGCTGTGCAGCTGGTGTACCACACGCATACACAGTATGTTAGGATGCTCTCAATGGAGCACCGATAAAAGGACAGCAGCAGTCTCTGTGTGATGTTATTCTTCCTGAGCACCCTCAGGAAGTGCAGTCTCTGCTGGACCTTTTTCAGCAGCGCAGAGGTGTTCACGCTCCACGTCATGTCCTCCTCAATATAGATTCCCAGGAAGCGGAAATCCGCCACCCTCTCCACACAGTCCCCTCTGATGATTAGTGGTACCAGTTCTGTTTTGTTCTTCCTGAAGTCTATTATTACCTCCTTGGTCTTTAAGGTGTTCAGGAGCAGGTTATTTTCTCCACACCACACTGTCAGCTGCTCCACCTCATCCCGATAGGCGTACTTGTCCCCCCCGGAGAGAGCCCCACCACCGTAATGTCATCTGCAAATTTGACAATGGTGTTGCTGTGGTGGGCGGAGGTGCAGTCATGTGTGTAGATGGTGTAGAGCAGGGGGCTCAGCACGCAGCCCTGTGGAGAGCCAGTACTGAGGCTGAGGGCCGTGGATGTGTGATGGCCCATTCTGACTCTCTGGCTGCGGCCCGACAGGAAGCTATTTATCCACATGCAGGTGGATTGTGGAAGTCCCAAGTCCCCCAGTTTGTCCACTAGTTTGTGGGGAAGGATAGTATTAAAAGCAGAGCTGTAGTCCACAAAGAGCATTCGCACATAGCTTCCCCGCTGCTCCAGGTGGGACAGTGCAGCATGGAGAGCTGTGGCTACAGCATCCTCTGTAGATCTATTCGCTCTGTACGCAAACTGGTGGGGGTCAAAGCTTCGGGGCAGGAGTGATGTGATATGACCCCGGACCAGTTTTTCAAAGCACTTCATCACCACTGGTGTGAGTGCGACTGGCTGGTAGTCGTTGAGGCTGGAAATGTGTTGTTTTTTGGGCAAGGGGACTATGGTTGCGGACTTCAGACAGGGTGGGACAGTGGACTGGGCCAGAGACTGGTTAAAAATCCTCGTGAAGACTCCAGCCAGCTGGTCTGCGCAGTCCTTCAGCACGCGTCCAGAGACGCCGTCGGGTCCAGTAGACTTCCTTGGATTGATGGCCCACAGCGTGCGCCTCACCTCATGCTCTATCGTGAGGGTTAGGCTACTGTGGACCATATTTTGTGTTGTGGCTGTCTCGGGTGGCTCCACTTCAAAGCGAGCAAAGAAGAGGTTCAGCTCCTCTGCCAACGAGGCGTCACCCTCAGCAGCTCCAAGGTTTGTCTTATAATTGGTGAGATACTGGATCCCCTGCCACACCTGCCTGCTGTTGTTACTGTCCAGGTGGCCCTCTATCTTCCTTTTGTGGTCTGACTTGGCCTCATCACACATAATCCTCCGAAATCTTCGCCACCTCCAACGGGATCCCAACACTAGTCACATCTTCCCATCTCCACCCCTTTCCGCCTTCTGCAGAGACCCTGGTTAACTACTTGGTTAATTCATTCCTTCCCATCCAAACCACGCCGTCCCCAGTTACTTTCTCCTGCTACCGCAGAAGATGAAATACCTGTTCCAATACCTCCTCCTTCGACTCTGTCCAGGGACCCCAACAGTCCTTTCAGGTTAGGCAGTGGTTGACTTGCATCTCCTCCAACCTCATCTACTGTATCCGTTGTTCAAGATGTGGACTCTTAAGGGCCTGTCCTAAACCGCAACCTCTGGTGACCTTGCCCGCCACCCAAGGTTTCCATGAGGTCACAGGAGGTTTTGGTCACTCTCCCTAATGGTCGAAAGTGCTTTCCGTGTGGTCAAGGCTTCATCTAGGTTGCTGCTATTTTTTCATCATGATTAAAACCGGCCTCGACTAAAAATAGGTTGCCGTTTTAAAAACCGATCATTTTTTAGTCGCAGGTCTAGTCGAAGCCGATTGCGACGCAAGTCGAAGGTAGTCAAGGGAGGTCGAAGGAGGTTTTCTTCATAGTCAAGGAAGGTTTTCAACATATGCGTGGGAGGTGGTAGGAGGTTGCAGGTCACCTCGACCTTGATTTTCTTTGGGTGGCAGGCAAGGTCACCAGAGGTTGCTGTTTAGGTCTCCTAAGAGGGACAGGCCCTTTATACATCGACGAGTCAAAGCGTAGACTGGCTGATCGTTTCGCTGAACACCTTTGCTCAGTCCACCAGAACCTACCTGATCTCCGGGTTGCTGAACACTTTAATTCTCCTTCCCGTCTCACACTGACCTTTCTGTCCTAGGTCTCCTCCATTGTCAGAGTGAGGCTAAACGCAAATTGGAGGAACTGCATCTCATATTTCGCTTGGGCAGATTACAGCCCAATGGTATGATTTTTGATTTCTCTAACTTCAGGTAGCCTCGGCATTCCCTCTCTCTCTATCCCTTCCCCACTCAAGTCGCACTAACTTCTCGTTTTCACCCAACTAACAGCTAACAATGGCCTGTTTCCGTTATCATTGTTACTTTTTTGCATATCTTTCATTCATTGTTCTTTATCTCTCTACATCTCTCATCGTCTATATCTCTCGTTTCCCTTATCCTTAACCAGTCTAAAGAAGGGTCTCATCCCGAAACGTCACCCATTCCTTCTCTCCAGAGATGCTGGCAGTCCCACTGAGTTACTCCAGCATTTTGTGTCTATCTTCACAAACATTTTGTTGACTATAAAATGCTTTGACCTATCAGTGTTATGAAAGGCATAAAATAAATGCATGTTTTTCATTTTTAATATCCATTGCATCTTAAGAATGATCTGTTGTTTTAATACCATTGTCAGAATAGGTGCAGCATTTTGAATTACAGAAAGAAAATACACTAAGTTCGCATTATCGGTGAGGTTCAGTAGCACAGACGTCCTGCACATAACAAAAAGCATAGGTACCACTAAGGCCCATTCGTTTGTACCCAACACATCCACAGCTGGTAGAGCCACTACCTCCTAGTGGCAGAGATCTGAATACAATCATATTCTTGTGTGCTACTTGTGTGGAGTTTGCACCATCTCCCTGTGACTGTGTGGGTTTCCCCTCGGGTTCTGGTTTCGTCCCACATCCCAAAAATGTGCCGATTTTAGATTAATTGGCCTCTGTAAATTCTCCCTGGTGTGTGGGTGATTGGCATAATCTGAGGAGAATTTATAGATTTATGAGCTTGTTGCAAGAAACCGAGGGCACGAGCTGCAGGGAGAGGTTGGGCAGGCTGGGACTTTACTCTTCAGAGTGCGGGAGGCTGAGGGGTGATCTTACAGAGGTGTATAAGATCATGAGGGGAATCATAGAAACATAGAAAGTAGGTGCAGGAGTAGGCTAATCGGCCCTTTGAACCAGCACTGCCATTCAACATGATCATGGCTGATCATCCAGAATCAGTATCCTATTCCTGCTTTTTCCCCATATCCCCTGATTCCATTAGAGCTCTCTTCAAAACATCCAATGAATTAGTCTCAATTGCCTTCTGTGGCAGAGAATTTCACAGATAATTCCCAGAGTAAACCAATCAAGAACCAGAGGATATAGGTTTAAGGTGAGAGGGAAAAGATTTAATAGGTACCTGAGGGGCAGGTTTTTCACACAGAGGGTGGTGGATCAATGGAATGGGGTGCCAGAGGAGGTACGTACAATAAGAACATTTAAAAGTAATTTAGACAAATACATGGGCCAAATGGGGCAGGTGGGGCCAGTATAGATGAGGCATCTTGGCCAGCATGGCCGTTGGGTCGAAGTGCCTGTTTCTATGCTGCATGACTCTATGACTCAGATGTCGCTCCTGAAGCAGATTCACCAAGCACCAAAGAAATAACCGACTAGCCTTCCCTTTGATGCTGTGTGTTTTTAATCAACTGTACCAAATTCAGCAATTTTCCACTATATTACACAGGAAATAAGCAACAGTGAGTACAATGAGAGCCAACATTTTTTTTTACTGTAATAGGCCCACAGCACAGGGGACATGATTGAAAAAATAAAAATGAGGGAAGATTGCCTGGAAGGCTCTTGGCATTCTGTTGTCCTGAAGCAACACCTGGTCTCACCATCCTTGTCTCCCCTTTGTAGTGGCTCTGATTGTATACCTATATCACTGATTGCTAAGTGTGGCAGCAATGCAATGTGCTCCATCCTTTCATCTGCCCTTGTTTGCTTCATCACAAAGAGGACCTGAACCTCTTCAGGCTCCTTTTGATGCCAGACCTGTGCAATTCTCTAAGTGCTCCCTTCTCCTGCGAAATCCAGCCTCTTAAGTATGCATGTGCATTATGTTTGAAAGGGAGGATGTGTGCATGCTGTCATAGAGGGGACAAGAAGGGCAGGCGAGAGGAAAATGATAGCCGCAGATGTATCACACACTGCACATAATCCAAGTTCATTCGATACTTATAAACAGAGAAGAAAGCAAGTACTTTTACTTACTGTTTATTTGTTACACTGCAAATAGCATGATAAATTATTAACATTTCAGCCTTACTGGCACTGTGGTGCAGCTAGAAAAGCTGCTGCTTCACAGTTAGACTGATGCAGATTGAATCCTGACCAATAGTGCTGGTGGGGTAGAATTTGCATGTGCTCATTGTGGCGGCATGGGTTTCCTCCGGGTGCTCTGATTTTCTCCCACATTCCAGAGACGTGTAGGTTGGTAAGTTAATTGTTTGCTGCAAATTAAAGTGTGAGTGGTAGAATTTGAGAAGAATCAATGACGATGTGGGAAGAATAAAATGTGATTCATATATTGGTTGCATGATGGTCAGCATGGACTCAGTGGGCTGAATAGTTGGTTTCCCTGCTGCGCGATTATGTGACTCTCAGCTCAGTTGGCAACAGTCATCTCCCTCACTCATAACTAGAACAGTGCATAAACCAGTGCAATAAAACCAAACCTTGATGGTCCAACACTCAAATTTCTGTCAACGTGGTCATATATGCATCTTTGCAACCTCGTGATATTTCCCCCACTCGCATTTACTGCATAGAGCAATGGTTACATTACAAATGTAATGAGCAATCAATGCCCATTTCTGATTATTCTGGAGAAGATGTTGATGAACAGCCTCATTGAGCTGCTGTAGTTCTTGTGGTGAAGTACTCCCATAATATTGCACCTTCATCCAGACAAATTAAATGTATTTCTTCACACTGATTTTAAAAAGCTTCGGGGAGCTAGGAAAGGAATATCCAATCGTTGATGTTCTCTAGTGGCCATAAGGTTTACGTGGATGGTTGACCTACATTCCTAGTCAATGTTGACCTCCGGGATGTTAATCGTGGGGACCAGACCTTTAAAATATTTTAATTTTGATGATTTGACTCTTTATTAGAACTATTATAGCTTAACAATTGTGGGGGACATGTGGATGCTTTGGAGAGGGTGCAGGTTCACCAGAATCTCCAAATCTGAGGAAGGACATTATTGCCATAGAGGGAGTGCAGCGAAGGTTCACCAGACTGATTCCTGGGATGTCAGGACTGTCTTATGAACAAAGACTGCATAGACTCGGTTTATACTCTCTAGAATTTAGGAGATTGAGAGGGGATCTTATAGAAACTTACAAGATTCTTAAGGGGTTGGACAGGCTAGATGCAGGAAGATTGTTCCCGATGTTGGGGAGGTCCAGGACAAGGGGTCACAGCTTAAGGATAAGGGGGAAATCCTTTAGGACCGAGATGAGAAGGACTTTTTTCACACAGAGAGTGGTGGGTCTCTGGAACTCTCTGCCACAGAGAGTAGTTGAGGCCAGTTCATTGGCTATATTTAAGAGGGAGTTAGATGTGGCCCTTGTGGCTAAGGGGATCAGAGGGTATGGAGAGAAGGCAGGTACGGGATACTGAGTTGGATGATCAGCCATGATCATATTGAATGGCGGTGCAGGCTCGAAGGGCCGAATGGCCTACTCCTGCACCTAATTTCTATGTTTCTATGTTTTTATGAATGCTGCCTGGATGAGAGGGTGTTAGCTATAATGAGAGGTTGGGCAAACTTGATTGGTTTTCTCTGGAGTGTCGGAGGCTGAGGGGAGACCTGATAATAAAATTATGTGAAATAAGAGGTAAGTTATGAGTGACAGTGTGAACCTTATTCCTAGGATGGAAAGATTGGTTGGTGCCTGGAACACTGCCAGAGGTGGTGGAGGAAGCAGATACAAAAGTGGCTTTTAAGAGGCTTTTAGATAGGCACATGGATATGCAGGGAATGGATCACATGCAGACAGAGGAGATTAGTTCAACTTTCATAATGTTTGGGTCAGATATTGTGGGCCCCTGTGTCTGGTCCTATGCTGTACTGTTCTATGTTCTATGAAGAGCTGCAAACTAGGTCATGTTAGCACCTATGTAAATCAGAATGCAGGGAACACAAGTTCATGGTTTGACTGTAGCACAACAACAGCAATGACATCAGCCTACATTGGGAGAGCTTGCTCTCAGCTAGCATGTATACTGATGAGCAAGAAATATGTCTGGACCCATAATTGTATCTATTTCAGTCGCTCAGTCATTCCTGGGAAAGTGAGTGATCCTATTTGCCCGGTCACTCTGCAAAACACAAGTACTTGTTGGTTTACACAGACACCTACAATAAATTATTTTTAAGAAGGAACTGCAGATGCTGGAAATTCGAAGCTATTCAAAAATGCTGGAGAAACTCAGCCGGTGAGGCAGCATCTATGGAGCGAAGGAAATAGGCAACGTTTCGAGTCGAGACCCTTCTTCAGACTGATGTGAGGGTGGGTGAGGGGGGGGAAGGGCAGGAAAAAGAAAGGAAGGGAGCCAGTGGGCTGAGGGAGAATTGGGAAGGGGAGGAGAAAGTAGGAACTACCTGAAATTATAGAAGTCAATGTTAATACCGCTGGGGTGCAAACTGCCCAAGTGAAATATGAGGTGCTGCTCCTCCAATTTACGGTGGTCCTCACTCTGGCCATGGAGGAGGCCCAAGATAGAAAGGTCCGATTCGGAATGGGGAGTTGAAGTGTTGAGCCACCGGGAGATCAGGTTGGTTATTGCGAACCGAGCGGAGGTGTGGGGCGAAGCGATCGCCAAGCCTACGCTTGGTCTCACTGATGTAGAGCAGCTGACATCTAGAGCAGCTGATGCAATAGATGAGGTTGGCGGAGGTGCAGGTGAACCTCCCATGTACTCATTCATTCATACTTTGTCCTACCCCTCCTATCTTCCAGCTTCCTTTCCTCCCCCTACAAACAGTCTGAAGAAGGGTTCCAACCCAAAACACTGACTATCTGTGTTTATCAATGATGCTGACTGACCAGCTGAGTTGCTCCAGCACTTTGTGTCTTTTTTAAATAGTGGTAAAACAGAGAAAAAGGCTCTTCAGCCCATGATGCCCACTTTGAGTTTTGCGTCTATCTATACTCATCCCACATTAGTTGAATCACCAATGCCGAAATGCTTCTTAAATATTGTATGTGAGAATATATCTGTTACTGGCTTGCCACTTTTACAGATTTCCCATAAATTCTGACTCCTAATGCCATACAACATAAAAACAGATATTTCAGCCCGCCATGTCTAAGCCAACCAACAGCCAACCATTTTGACTGATTCTCCAATCCCCATATTCCCATCACCTTTTCCAATCTGCACATTCACCTGCAGACTTGGGATAATTTACAGCAGACAAATTATGCTACTAGTTCCACATCTTTGTAATGTGGGATAAACCCAGAGGATACCCAAGTGGTCACAAGGAGAACATGCAAACTCTACACAGTCAGCGGGTGACGCGATGTCCAAACCCAGTTCTCTGGAGCTACAAGCTCTACCAATTGAGTCGTTGTGCATATTCAGGAACTAATAAAGTGATAAAACCTTCAGGATTGCTGCCAAGTAAAATTGGCTGCCCCAGGGAGAAACTTCTAGAAACAGGTGAATTAAGGTTTACCACAATCCTA
Source organism: Raja brachyura (assembly GCA_963514005.1). The sequence continues at coordinate 46,923,942 of OY740787.1, read as the reverse complement.
TCAGGCTGAAATCACCTGGAAATTCCTTAATAACAATATTTATTTAACTCTCATCGAGATAAATGCAGGGTAGATGCAAATTGCTGGAGTAACTCAATGGGACAGGCAACATTTCTGGAGAGAGGAATGGGTGACGTTTTGGGTTGAGATCTTTCAAACTGATTTATATCTGACATAAATGCAAGGTATATATCACAATAAAAACACAAATCCTGGAAATTCTTAACAGGTCAAACAACATCTGCAGAAAGAAAAAGAAGAAGGTTAAAGTTTCATGCAGACTGATGGAAAGCTCGTGATCATACATTTAAAACAAGGACACAGTTTCTGTTTGAAGTCAGAGTGCTTTCTCACACATGGTAAGTAACTTTGATTTTTTTTGTTCTTGCCTTTATTGATTTATTCCATCATGAATTTATGAATATGTTGATGTAGAATTAGCCTGATATTAAAACAAAGAGCTGTGCTGTGTGAGGCTTTATGTTGGGACATATTTCTACTACTTATTTGCTGCCTTCAGTGGTAGCCATTGCAATAGTTATCATCCGACAAAAGTGTAGCTTGACATTGACAATAGACAATAGGTGCAGGAGTAGGCCATTCGGCCCTTCTAGCCAGCACTGCCATTCAATGTGAACATGGACGATCATCCCCAATCAATACCCCATTCCTGCCTTCTCCCCATATCCCCTGACTCTGCTATCTTTAAGAGCCCTATCTAGCTCCCTCTTGAAAGTATCCAGAGAATCGGCCTCCACTGTCCTCTGAGGCAGAGAATTCCACAGACTCTCAACTCTCTGTGTGAAAAAGTTTTTCCTCGTCGCCATTCTAAATGGCCTACCCCTTATTCTTAAACTGTGGCCCCTGGTTCTGGACTCCCCCAACATCGGGAGCATGTTTCCTGCCTCTAGCGTGTCCAAACCCTTAATAATCTTATATGTTTCAATAAGATCCCCTCTCATCCTTCATCATTGGATTGGTTGTAACATACTTGCATTTGCGATATGATTTTAAATCTAGAGGGGGAGGATGTTTATTGAAGGTCATCAACACTCAACGTACAGGGGCCCTGAGCCACTCAGCTCCTAGACACTTTCTTTTGAACCCATTGTGAGGAGAGGTGGGTGTAACTGGCAGTCACTTGTGCATCTGACAGAGGCCTGGAGAAGAGCTGCTTTGTAAGACATTTTACCCATCAGCAGAGGTGCCAAAACCAGGCCGCCTGTACGGCCTGTTGATTCAGCTGAAAACCAGTGGTATTATACAAAAAAGGCTGCGTATCCACAGTATCCCATTCACCATTCCTCTCTCAGTCACAAGGAAGGAGGTAATGTTATCATCCACCTCGTGGATGTCTTGGGGGTCTCTCTCTGAACAAAAATATTACTTCCATTTTAAAGGTGATTGAATGTCAGATTCCATTTAATGTACGTGAAGCAGATTGAGTTGAATAAACACCATAAGTCCAGAAATTACTGGATAATAGTTTGGGTAGTAAAAGTATTAATGCTAAACTAGTGGTCAATATAATTCATCTGATATCTCTATATTGCCAGCAACAATTATTTGCACCATATATCTACATTAGTTGGAGTAGTTGTGGTCAAAGCTTCTGCTCACATGGGTGACAAACTAAAGCCCTGCCTTCCCTTTCAGATGGAAATTAATCCCATGAGACAGTCACAATATAGTTCCATAAGTCAATTTGTTTGAATGACCATTTTCCTAAATAGTTTACCACTTTGTTCAAGCTGGAAGTCCCAAGTACCCTGCGCTAGGGTGTCCCAGTGGGGGAAGTTAAGTTCTCAGCCACAGCCTGCATTGTGTGGGTGAAGACTGACTTCCTGGCTGCCATTGGAAAGTGAAGAATTCAGACCCTCATCAAAGCCTAGAGCAGCTTAGCACAAGGTCAGCCTTTTCTCCCACCGCAGCTGATTATTTCAACAGACTGTGCATATATCAAGCTAGAGTTCAGTGACGAACCCATTTTAAAGTTGGTTGATAGAAAAGGGCAGGACTTTTGCAGAGCTTTACATCACAGTCTAAATGGTCTTGTAATGAAGCATTTTAGAAGTGCAGACTGATGTAATGTAGGGAACATATATCAGCCAGTCTCTGCAAGCAATATGAGATCATTATTGGGTAGTTAATTACTTGTTAGGATTTGGTCATAACAAGGTGGAGAACTTTCCGGTCCTGACCTTCCATTTACTCCATTGGAGACCTTTGAACCATCTTTAATCAGAATGTTCTGGACTGTCTTCCACTAACATTATACCCTTTATCCTGTATCTGTACACTGTGGACGGCTTGATTGTAATAATGTATTGTCTTTTCACACAACAATAAGGCTTTTCACTGTCCCTCAGCACCCGGGACAATAATAAACAAAATTATCAGTCATGACTTCACTTAGCTCTCCAATGTTGGTGATTATTTCTCAGAAAGGTAAAGAGTGCCTTCTGTGTTCTTGAACACAGACTGGAAATCTGTTAGCCATGTGAATTTTTTACTGTACATTGCTCTAGAAAATGTTGATATTTTTGCACTTGTGCAAAAAACACATGATTCACAAAGGTTGCTTAACTGTATCCATCATGCCCTGGCGTTGATGATCAGGTGATTGATGAGCAGATTAGCACTGAGCACCTGGGAGAAGTCATAGTCATAGAGAGATATTGTGTGGAAACAGGCCCTTTGACCCATCCATTCTGTGTGCAACATCAATCACCCATTTACACTAATCCCACATTAATCCCATTTCTTGTTCTCCCCATATTTCCACCAACTCCCCCCCAAAAGTCTACCGCTCACCTGCACACCAGGGGTAATTTTTAACCATATAACCATATAACAATTACAGCACGGAAACAGGCCATCTCGGCCCTTCAAGTCCGTGCCAAACAACTTTTTTCCCTTAGTCGCACCTGCCTGCACTCATACCATAACCCTCCATACCCTTCTCATCCATATGCCTATCCAATTTATTTTTAAATGATACCAACAAACCTGCCGCCACCACTTCCACTGGAAGCTCATTCCACACCGCTACCACTCTCTGAGTAAAGAAGTTCCCCCTCATGTTACCCCTAAACCTCTGTCCCTTAATTCTAAAGTCATGTCCTCTTGTTTGAATCTTCCCTATTCTCAAAGGGAAAAGCTTGTCCACATCAACTCTGTCTATCCCTCTCATCATTTTAAAGACCTCTATCTAGGTTCACCAGACTGATTCCTGGGATGTCAGGACTGTCTTATGAACAAAGACTGCATAGACTTGGTTTATACTCTCTAGAATTTAGGAGATTGAGAGGGGATCTCATAGAAACTTACAAAATTCTTAAGGGGTTGGACAGGCTAGATGCAGGAAGATTGTTCCCGATGTTGGGGAGGTCCAGGACAAGGGGTCACAGCTTAAGGATAAGGGGGAAATCCTTTAGGTCCGAGATGAGAAGGACTTTTTTCACACAGAGAGTGGTGGGTCTCTGGAACTCTCTGCCACAGAGGGTAGTTGAGTCCAGTTCATTGGCTATATTTAAGAGGGAGTTAGATGTGGCCCTTGTGGCTAAGGGGATCAGAGGGTATGGAGAGAAGGCAGGGACGGGATACTGAGTTGGATGATCAGCCATGATCATATTGAATGGCGGTGCAGGCTCGAAGGGCCGAATTGCCCACTCCTGCACCTAATTTCTATGTTTCTATGTTTCTAAGTCCCCACTTAACCTTCTGCGCTCCAGAGAATAAAGACCTAACTTATTCAACCTATCTCTGTAACTTAGCTGTTGAAACCCAGGCAACATTCTAGTAAATCTCCTCTGTACCCTCTCTATTTTGTTGACATCCTTCCTATAATTGGGCGACCAAAATTGTACACCATACTCCAGATTTGGTCTCACCAATGCCTTGTACAATTTTAACATTACATCCCAGCTTCTAGACTCAATGCTCTGATTTATAAAGGCTAGCATACCAAAAGCTTTCTTTACCACCCTATCTATATGAGATTCCACCTTCAAGGAACTATGCACGGTTATTCACAGATCCCTCTGTTCAACTGTATTCTTCAATTCCCTACCATTCACCATGTACGTCCTATTTTGATTTGTCCTGCCAAGGTGTTGCACCTCACATTTATCAGCATTAAACTCCATCTGCCATCTTTCAGCCCATTTTTCCAACTGGCCTAAATCACTCTGTAGACTTTGGAAATCCTCTTCATTATCCACAACACCCCCTATCTTGGTATCATCTGCATACTTACTAATCCAATTTACCACCCCTTCATCCAGATCATTAATGTACATGACAAACAACAAAGGACCCAACACAGATCCCCGAGGCACCCCACTAGTCACCTGCCTCCAACCCGACAAACAGCCATCCACCATTACCCTCTGGCTTCCCCCATTCAGCCACTGTTAAATCCATCTTGCTCTTCCTGCATTTATACCCAACAGTTGAACCTTCTTAACCAACCTTCCATGAGGAACCTTGTCAAAGGCCTTACTAAAGTCCATATAGCCAACATCCACTGCTTTATCCTCGTCAATTTCCCTAGTAACCTCTTCAAAAAATTCAAGAAGATTAGTCAAACATGACCTTCCAGGCATAAATCCATGTTGACTGTTCTTAATTAGACCCTGTTTATCCAGATGCTTATATATATTATCTCTAAGTATCTTTTCCATTAATTTGCCCACCACTGAAGTCAAACTAACCGGTCTATAATTGCCAGGTTAACTCTTAGAACCCTTTTTAAACAATGGAACAACATGCGCAGTACGCCAATCCTCGGGGACTATTCCCGTTTCTAATGACATTTGAAATATTTCTGTCATAGCCCCGGCTATTTCTACACTAACTTCCCTCAATGTCCTAGGGAATATCCTGTCTGGACCTGGAGACTTATCCACTTTTATATTTTTCAAAAGTGACAGTACTTCCTTTACTTTGAAACTCATAGTATCCATAGCTACTCTACTAGTTTCCCTTACCTCACATAATTCAATATCCTTCTTCTTGGTGAATACCGAAGAAAATAAATTGTTCAATATCTCCCCCATCTCTTTTGGTTCTGCAGATAGCTGTCCACTCGGTCTCTCCAATGGACCAATGTTATCCCTTGTTATCCTTTTTGCTATTAATATAGCTGTAGAAACCCTTTGGATTTACTTTCACCTTACTTGCCAAAGCAACCTTCTTTTAGCTTTTCGAATTTCTTTCTTAAGATTCTTTTTACATTCCTTATACTCCTCAAGCACCTCATTTATTTCATGCTGCCTATAATTATTGTAGATCTCCCTCTTTTTCCGAACAAGATGTCGAATTTCCCTTGAAAACCAGGGCTCTTTCCAATTTTTACTGGTTCCTTTCAACCGAACAGGAACATAAAGATTCTGTACTCTTAAAATTTCCCCTTTAAATGTCCTCCATTTCTCTTCTACATCTTTCCCATAAAACAAAATGTCCCAGTTCACTCCTTTTAAATCATCTTGCATCTTGTTAAAGTTAGCCTTTCTCCAATCAAAAATCTCAACCCTAGGCCCAGTTCTGTCCTTCTCCATAATTATATTGAAACTAATGGTATTTTGATCACTGGACCCGAAGTGCTCCCCAACTCATACCTCCGCCACCTATCCCATCTCATTTCCTAACAGGAGGTCCAGCACTGCCCCTCCTCTAGTAGGCACCTCTATGCATTGCTGCAAAAAACTATCCTGCACATATTTTACAAACTCCAAACCATCCAGGCCATTTACAGAATGTGTTTCCCAGTCTATGTGTGGAAAGTTGAAATCTCCCACAATCACTACCTTGTGCTTACTACTAATATCTGCTATCTCCTTACATATTTGCTCTTCCAATTCTCGTTCCCCATTTGGCGGTCTATAATATACCCCTATAAGTGTTGCTACACCTTTCCCACTTCTCAATTCCACCCAAATAGCCTCCCTAGATGAGCCCTCCAATCTATCCTGCCAAAGCACTGCTGTAATATCTTCCCTGACTAGCAATGCAACACCTCCACCTCTTGCCCCTCCAATTCTATCACACCTGAAGCAATGAAATCCTGGAATATTTAGTTTCCAATCACAGCCCTCCTGCAACCATGTTTTACTGATCACCACAACATCATACTTCCAGGTGTCTATCCAGACTCTAAGCTCATCCACCTTTCTTACAATGCTCCTAGCATTAAAATATGCACATTTAAGAAACCCCCATCTCTTATTCTCTGTTTATTTCCTTTTTTTTCTTTCTCCTCTTGTGTCTGAGTGCTTCCTTTTTCTGCTTCCTCCCATTCTGTCTAATAGCTTTTGCTATTTGCATCCCTCGCCCCAATCATTCTAGTTTAAAGTCTCCCCAGTGGCCTTTGCAAATTTCCCTGCCAGGATATTGGTCCCCCTCGGGTTCAAGTGCAACCCATCCTTTTTGTACAGGTCCCACCTTCCCCAAAATTTACAGAAGCCAATTAACCTACCCATCTGCATGTCTTTAGGAAGTGGAAGGAAGCCAGAGTAGGAAACCCACGTGGTCAAATGGAGACATCCAAACTTCATGTGGCACCATATGACAGGATTAAACTCAGATCTCTGGGACTGCGTGGCAGCAGCTCCAGTAGCTGTCCCACTGTGAGCATAAGGCTTCGGACTGGGTCTCAAACCAGGAACCTCTGACTCGCAGGCAACAATGTCTCACAATGAGCTACCACTGTCCATGACCTCCGTTATGCCTGCATCAGCATTGGCTGGCAATGGGAGATTAGCATTGTTCATTGAAGGGCAGGGCCCATAACATGCAAAGGAAACAAGACGACAAGCCAATCGACAGCAGCAGTAGTATATTCACACTAAAGGGCCTGTCCTACAAGCATGCAACTCTATGCGATTAGTGCGACCTAACGTAGTCGCTTGAGCCGTCCGCGTTGCGGGGCCGGTCCCACTTCAATCGCCGGAGCCGTGCGGAATTGTGCGGAGTTTGTCCCGACATCGCGCGGGGCTCCAAAAAACTGACTATGTTCAAAAAATCAGCGCGGCAACGGCTTGTCGGCTCGCAGTCGCCTCGACGCATTACACACCGCCCCGACGTCGTGCCTCCGTGAATCTATCTGTAGGTGCCTCCGTGACCCTCTATGTGTGTGGCTCCGTGGCCCTCTGTGTGTGTGTGCCTCTGTGCCCCTCTCTGTGTGCCCCTCTCTGTCCTGGCGAACTTACCTTAGACTTCGCTCCAAGTTCGCCTCACTTTGCGCTGCGTTGCGCCACTCACCCAACATCCCCGTGGCCCCTGCTGCAGGTTTGGTCGCGCTTGCCGCATGCAGGCGCATGCTGGTGGGAATGGCCCTGTACAGGGGATCACCCGACCTCCGCGCGGCCCCCGCTTCTAGTTTGATCGCGTTCATCGCATAGAGTTGCATGCTTGTAGGACAGTCCCTTTATGTTATAGCAAGAACACAGAGGTACTCTTTATGTTTATGAGAATTAATCACCAACATTGGGGATCTGGGTCAGATTGTGACTGGTGAAAAATTTAGTTTTACCTCCTGGAGACAAATATTTTGATTATTTGTTCAAATGCACTTTCAGTGAAAATGATAGTTGGAGTTCTATGTCAGAGGTTCAAACCCATCCCCATAAACTCCAGCGCAACACTTTTGTGATGACTCTCCTATAGCAATATTGACAGTAAGCCGCACTACTGAAAAATGCTTTCTTTCAGATTAGATGTTTAGCTGAGAACCTTCCCTGCCCTCTCTCTATACATGTCACTGTTTCAATGGTACAGAGTGGTTTCACCTCAGGCCAGTGTATATCCTTTAACCAATGTCTGCTATTGTCATATTGGTATGAGATGAATCCTGCTGGGTGCAAAGTGACGGCCCATTTTCCCACCTGACAGCAGAGGTTATACCTCAGGAGGAATGTGAAATGTGATGAATGGATAGATGATAGTATAGATAGGATAATAAAGAGACAAATAGATAAATAGGCAGGTAATCAATGTGTGAACAGCATATTACATGCAATTCCGAGCATCATTTAGAATTTGCTCATTTTACTCAAACTTTCTACTTTGAGCATGCATTTTGTTTCATTCGGAAATAAAATAAAATGGACCCCTTTTGTTTGATTGTACTGTCAGAGATTAGGGCATGAGGTAATTGAACATATGGTTTCCCAGATCTGAATCCCAGTGTGTAATTCATTTCCAGACATCTGTTATTCCACATGTTGACATTTGATGCTCCTGTTTAGATTTCAGCCTGTAACTTGAGAGAAAAAACGTTTTTTTAATACTTCTGACAGACAACTAGAACCCACAAAAAAACAATCTATTCTGTTGTACACTTAATAGCAGCCCCACTATTACAGATCATTTGAACTGCTCTGTTCGCTGATCTCCAAGTTACCTGTGTTTCATTCTACTTCCGCAGGTAGTCATTCCAGGTTGAATTGGAAGGAACAAAGAACTGCACATGCTGGTTTACAAAATAGAAATAAAGTGCTGGAGTAACTCGGTGGCTTGTTCTCCAGACATGCTGCCTGAAGAAGGGTCTCGACCCGAAACGTCGCCTATCTCCTTCACTCCTTAGATGCTGCTGCACCCGCTGAGTTTCTCCAGCTTTTTGTGTAACCCATGCTGCCTGACCTGCTGAGTTACTGCAGCATTTTGTGTCTAGATTGAATGTTGAATCCGACTGACATGGTTGATTCCTCTTCCGACTGTTGTGCCAGTGTTCATACCTTTACTAGAATCCAATCTATAACTTTTACCCAGGTATCTATACATATAAACTCACCAAATTCTTCAATTAATTCTAGCCTGTAACACGGTGACACAACTTGTAGAGTTACTGTCTCACAGCGCCAGAGACCCGGGTTCGCTCCTGTTCTCGTATTCTCGGATGCTGTCTGTGTGGAGTTTGCACATTCTCCCTGCGATTGCATGGGATTCCTCCAGATGCTTTGATTTCCTCCAGCATCCCAAGGACATGCAGGTTTGTAAAGTAATTGCCCTCTGTAAAATTGCCCCTAATGTGTAGGGAGTGGATGAGAAAGTGAGATAACATAGAAATAGTGTGAATGGGTGATCGATGGTCGGCATGGTCTCAGTGGGACGAAGGATCTGTTTTCACATTGTATCTTAAAACTAAACTCATTCCCAGGTATCTAATATTCTATATGTAAGCTAATAGAATTGTTATATTTTTCATCCTTTAACAAATAAATTATCTGAATTTCTCAATTAGATTCTAGCAACTCATTCCCAGGTATACAGTATATTATTCGAAGCATAAACTCTCTATATTCCTCAATTAGGTTCCAGCCTGCAACTCATTCCCAGGTATCTATTATTCTGTACATAAACCCTAAGGATCACTAAATGCAAATGAAAACAATGTGTGCGCCAGGACACAATTGCCTAGAGCAGGTGGCTGACCTCAAGTCCTGATGTTCTTTTCACTGAGGTCATGCTTTTGGATGTAATAGCACAATTATATTTTAAAAGCTTGAATAATTTGTGTAGGTATTGACTGCTGTCTAGAAGAATATAATAAATAGTGTAAGCTTCGGAAACTCTTTTCTTCAGATGAAGCCTAACCTCCTGCTGAACTCACCTTTTGTCAACACTCATAGAAGAAGCTGATGACAGAAAGTATTTTTGCAACCCCACCTCTCACACAGGGACACACCTCACACAAGCACAGGCACAGGCACACACATGTCAAGTTTTTGAGCTGCTGACCGAACATAACTCCTGCCTAATGGACCAGTTGTCTATTGCAGAACACCCATTGTTCATGTCCGTCAGTCAATAACAGGCACTCGGAAATCTACTTAGTATCTCAAGTAAAATAGCAAATGAGGCAAGTGTTGGCATTTTGCAGAGATGTACCTCACCACACACACTGGTTCTCAAGTACCCCACCAGATGTGCTATGTGGAAATCTCCACTAGATATGCTGCATAGAGAGCTACCAGATGTGCTGTATGTAGTTCTACCCGATGTGTGCTGTAGAGAGCCCTGCCAGATGTTTTATGGAGAGTTCTACTAGATGTGTTCTGTAGAAAGCTCCACCAGATGTGCTTTATGGAGAAACAAAGAACTGCAGATGCTGGTTTATACCAAAGATTGACACCAAATACTGGAGTAACCCAGCGGGTCATGCAGCACCTTTGGAAAACAAATGATGGGTGACGTTTCAGGTCAGGTCCCTTCTTCAGACTGAAAGTAGCCGGTTCGGAGGAGGTGGAGGAGGCAAAGAGCTGGAGGCGAGAAATGTTAGAGGAGGCCCAGGACAGAAAGGTCAGTATGGGAAAGGGAGATCCCATAGTGCTCAGCAGACCAAGAATAAGAGTTCAGCTAAATGGTTGCTGAGTCCACGTTTGGTCTTGCCGGTGTACATGAACCCTCAGGAACATTGGATGTAGTCTATGAAGTTAGAGAAGCTATATATGTGATGCTGTCCCTACAATTTGTGTGTCCTTATATCTGCTCCCTTGACTACACCCAGGGGCAACCCTTTCAGGTTTGCATGTAGCTCATCTAATCTCATCTACTGCATCCAGTGACCCCAATTTGGGCATCTGTACATCGGCGAGACCAAACTTAGACTTTGCAACCGTTTCACTGAACACAAATGCTCGGTCTACCAAGGCCTATGGAATCTCCTGGTTGACAACCATTCCAAGGTGAGTCAGAGGAAACAACAGTTTGAAAAGAGCGGCAAAAGCCAGTCCTAGTCACCGGTCCTTACGTGGTGCTCGGAGAAGCAGTGAGCAGAAGCAGAGAAAAGAAACTATTCGCTTGAAAGTCCGTGAGAAAGTAGGTGAATCACAGGGAAAGACAGTTTAAAACTGAAGAATTTAATTAGTAAATTGGTGAATTAGGCAATTTATCAGCCAATATAAGTAAAGTTGCTCTATGGGAGTGGTCAGTTTGGAACGGCCTTGTCGAGGGAAGTCCGTTGTGAGAAAAGTGCGAGTCTTTGGCGAGGAGGCTGAGGAGAGGAGACTACGCCAAATGTTGGGGAGGACGAGACATGGGGAAGACATGACGGGTAAGATGATTCAGTGTGGGGTTTGCAGAATGTGGGAGGTCAGAGACACTGATGGTGCTTCTGGAAACTACACCTGCAGAAATTCTGTCCAGGTGCAGCTCCTGAACGAACATGTTAGGGAACTGGAGAAGCAGCTGGATGACCTCAGGATCATCCGGGAAAACGAGAGTTTCCTGAACAGAACCTACAGTTAGGTTGTCATGCCAAGGATACAGGAAGAGCGAAGGTGGGTGACTGTGAGAATGGGGAGTAACCGTGGAGTGCAGGAGACCCCAGTGGCTGTGCCAAATGAAAACAGGTACACCCTTTTGTGAGCTGTCGGGGCAGAAAACGCTTCCAGTCCGAGCGGCGGACAGGTCGTGACTCCAATTCTTGCAATGAGACTCGACTGACGAGACCAACGGGCAGAGCTATAATGGTGGGTGACTCCATTGTCCGAGGTGCGGACAGGAGATTCTGTGGTGAGACTCTATGATGATCTGTTGCATCCCTGGTGCCAAGGTTCAAGATATGCAAACCGACTTCAGAACATCCTCGAGAGGGAAGGTGAACAGCCGGCCGTAGTTGTGCACATGGGCACAAATGACTTAGGAAAGAAGAGGAAGGAGGTTCTGCAACGTGAGTTTAGAGAGTTAGAAAGAAGACATAAAAGCAGGACTTCTAGGGTGGTTATCTCTGGATTGCTTCCAGTACCTCATGCTAGTGTGGGCAGGAACAGGGAGATAGGGGATCTGAATGTGTGGCTCGAGGGCTGGTGCAGGGAGTATAGCTTTGGCTTTATAGACCACTGGGATCTCTTCTGGGATCGGGGTGACCTGTACAAAAGGGATGGGTTACACCTTAACTGGAAGGGGACCGACATTCTGGCAGACAGGTTTGCTAGTGCTACATGTGTGGGTTTAAACTAAATAGTGGGAGGGAGGGATTGACAAATTGGGAGTATAAAGAAGCAGTTAAAGGGGAAGTGAGTACAGGAAAAGTTACAAAAGACTCCCGAATTAATGGGAAGGAAAGTTTGAGAAGGGATAAGAGAGTAAGGTCAGAACCAGCAGTGACCGGTGTGAGAGGGAAGGTAAATACTGAAGTCAAAATGTTGTATATGAATGCACAAAGTATATGAAATAAAGTGGATGAGCTTGAGGTTCAGTTAGAAATTGGCAAGCATGATGTTGTGGGAATTACAGAGACATGGCTGCAAGAGGGCCAGGGCTGGGAACTGAATATTCAAGGGTATACCTCGTATCGAAAAGACAGACATGTAGGCAGAGGGGGTGGGGTTGCCCTGTTGGTGAGGAATGAAATTCAGTCCCTTGCAAGGGGTGACATTGAAACAGGAGATGTGGAGTAAGTATGGATAGAACTGAGGAATTGTAAGGGTAAAAAGACCCTGATGGGAGTTATCTACAGGCCCCCAAACAGCAGCCTGGATATAGGGTACAAGTTCAATCAAGAGTTAAAATTGGCATGTCATAAAGGTAATACTACCGTTGTTATGGGAGATTTCAACATGCAGATAGACTGGGGAAATGAGGTTGGTACTGGACCCCAAGAAAGGGAGTTTGTGGAGTGCCTCCGTGATGCATTCTTAGAGCAGCTTGTACTGGAGCCTACCAGGGAGAAGACAATTCTGGATTTAGTGTTGTGTAATGAACCGGATAAGGGAACTTGAGGTAAAGGAGCCATTAGTAGGTACTGACCATAATATGATGTTTTAATCTACAATTTGAGAGTGAGAAGGGTAAATCAGAGGTGTCAGTATTGCTGTTGAACAAAGGGGACTATGGAGCCATGAGGGAGGAGCTGGCCAAAGTTGACTGGAAAGATACCTGAGCAGGAATGACAGTGGAACAACAATGGCAGGTATTTCTGGAATAATACAGAATAATACAGAAGGTGCAGGATCAGTTCATTCTAAAGAGGAAGAAAGATTCCAAGGGGAGTAAGAGGCGATCGTGGCTGACAAGGGAAGTCAGGGACTGTATAAAAATAAAAGACATGATGTACAACGTAGCAAAGATGAGTGTAGTAGCTCTGGCACAATGGTGTAGAATGCAGAGCTAAAATCAACAAACAGGATCCTCGCATAGGTCTCTTGGCAGTCTAGGTGCTGTAGGATGAAGTGCAGGCCCAGGTTGACTGCATCATCCACAGATCTATTGGCCAGATATGCAAACTGCAGAGGGTCCAGCAGGGAGTTTGTGATATTTTTCAGCTTGGCCAGCACAAGCCTTTCGAGTGTCTTCATGACTACAGAGGTCAGTGCGACAGGCCTGTAGTCATTAAGACAAGTAATCCTTGGCTTTTTGGGTACAGGGACAATAGTGGAGACTTTGAAGCAGGCAAGGACAGCACATGTTTGCAGGGATTGGTTAAAAATGTCTGTATAGACCGGTGCCAGCTGTTTGGCACAGAGCTTAAGAGTAGAGGGGGAAACATTGTCAGGTCCTGGAGATTTACGGCTCTTTTGTCCCCTGAAAAGCCTCTCCACCTCCTCTATTTTTATTGTTGATATTGGATAAGGTATGTTGTGCAGCACAGAGGGTATGGATGATTGGGTGTGAAGTGGCGATTGGAGGGGGGTGGGTGTAGAAAGGCACAGTCTTTGCAGGCTGTGAGTGGGTGTGAAGTGTTGGTTGGGGTGGGAAATTGTCCAGTCATTTCATACAGATGCACAACAGATGTGCACTGTTGTCATCACCATGTCTACTGAGATACAATGAAATGCTTTAGTTTTGCCGCTATCCAGGAAAATCATCCATACATTAATATAATCAAGCCATGCAGAATATAGTGCTACAGCTTCAGAGAAAGTACAGGGAAATGAAAGAGTGCAAGAACTACAACAAGGTAATTTGGAAGATCAGGAATACAAACTTAGCTTATAAGAGGTGCGTTCAAGTGTTTGATATCTGCGAGTGCGAAGCTGTACTCTCTCAAAGCCCTGCCAGCTGACCTCCATGGAGAGGTAAACAGCTGGTACCCCAGTAAGTAGGAAGGCATTGCAGGAACTTAGGCTTTGATGAGTGGAGAATGAGTGTATCAGTATCATTAGTGAGCTGGATGTTGCGTCTTTGGGATTCTGAATAGTCAGATGGTGCATTATCAGAATTTCACTGCACTGTTGATATCACTCAGCTCAAGGGACTGTTCAGAACCTGTAATCCCAATAGACAACATGTCTTCTGCGAGCATCTGACCTCCAAATAGAGTTTCATTCATGAGAATTGCAGAGCTAACTTTTATCCTTGTAGAATGTTAACCACGCCTTCAGCAGCCAATAGCCGTCTTTGGAAAATTAGCCCATTGCAATGGGAGATACGGAAGGGATTTGGAAACAAAGTGCCGATTAACAGGTTAATTGAACACCATAAATTATGACAAGTGGAATGTAGAATCTGGGAGGGGAAGCAAAGAAGATGGGTTAGGATAGGAATAGTGTAAATGAGTAGTTGATGGCTAGCCTTGGTTCAGTGGGTCTAAGGACCTGTTTCTGTGTCTCTTTATAACTCTTTTTTATTCAAGCATCTAGAGATTTTCTTTTCGCTTTGATACTGTCTCCTTGTGTGACTTGGTTGGGTGGAAGATTGCAACCTTCACGTGGTCTGCCCTGTTTTGACAAATGCAATCAACCCAGCATGCACAATCAAATAAGATCAAATAGAACAAGTTGGCCTACAACTTTAGGCTGTGCACACCATACGCAAGAAGAAGAAGTGTGATTTGGTGTTACATTTTAGTCCCAATACGCTACTATGAGATCTTGTGGCAAGTTGCTGCTGTAACTATGGCTGATGGAATGCCATCCGACTGGTCAATTAATGTGACCAGTATATCATTAACTTCACCAGATGGTGGAGCTATACTCTCAGATACTCCAAGCTGCATTTTCTGGGCTTCCAGCTCAATGCACAGTTCCTGCTGCAATTCCAATCCACCAGAATGTTTGGACTTGCAAGAACACAAGAAAAAAAGAGCAGGAGTGTGCCACCAGGCTGCTCATGCCTGCCCAGCCATTCAATATGATCATGGCTAATCTATGCTGACCACAATCCCTCCTCTATGCCAGTTCCCCATGAACCTCAATTCCTCAAACTTTCAAATATTTATCAATTTCCTCATTAATTATATCTAATTATATCTAATGATTCGGCCTTCACCATCCACGGAGACAGAGAATTCCAGAGATTGTGAGAGAAGGAATTTCCACAATTATAAATGACTAATTCCTTATTTTGTAGCCACGTCCTTTTGTTCAAACATCTAAACATCTACCTTGCCAAGCCCACTTAGGAAGTTATATGTTTGAATATGGTCACTTCTGACTCTTCTAATCTACATGGAATACTGATCTAAACTGTCTAGCCTTTCTTGGCCAGACAATCCTGTCATCCCAAGAATTACCATGGCAAATCTGTTTTGCATTCGCCATTGATGCTGTATCCTTTTTTAGGCAAGGGAACCAAAACGCTGATATTCACCCACCCAATTCACCTTAACGGAATAAAAAGTATATGAGCACGTCATAAAAGTGGGAACAAATAGATTTCCAGCAAAGGGGTAATTCCTTTATGCTTACTGCCACCGTGTGGCAGAGTAGCAACAAGCAAATGACAACAAACAATATATCCATACCTGCTAACTAGTTCGATTTCATCTTATTTGTTCCGATTTTTTAAGTTAAAATAACTTGGGGCAATAGGGTCTCAGCCCCATTTGGGTTTAGCAATGGTGTTAGACAAGGGGGAATTTTGTCCCCAGTCCTTTTTAATCTTTAGGGTACACAAAATGCTGGAGAAACTCAGCGGGTGCAGCAGCATCTATGGAGCGAAGGAAATAGGCAATGTTTCAGACCAAAACCCTTCTATAGACTGATGGGGTGTGGGGGGAGGCGGGGGAAGAAAGGAAAAAGGAGGAGGAGGAGCCAGAGGGCTGAGGGAGAGGTAGGAAGGGGAGGAGACAGCAAGGGTTAACAAAATTGTGATACTTCTATGTTCATGCCAAGATGATGCAGACTCCCCAAGCGGAATATGAGGTGCTGTTCCTCCAATTTGCGGTGTTGCTCACTCTCGCCGTGGAGGAGGCCCTGGACAGAGAGGTCGGATACGAGGGGGAGTTGAAGTGCTGAGCCACCGGGAGGTCGGGTTGGTTAATGCGGACCGAGCGGAGGTGTTCGGCGAAAGGATTGCCAAGCCTACGCTTGGTCTCACCGATATAGATCAGGTTGGGTTTTTAATCTTTATATTGATGATCTGTCCAAACAATTGAAAGCATCTAATACTGGGTGCATGATTGGTAATATTTTAGTGAACCATATTATGTGTGCAGATGATCTAGTGGTATTTAGTCCATCTAGCACTGGTCTACAGCAGCTCCTTACTGTTCTGCGTATGGTGTGGAACATGATATTAAATATAATGCTTGTAAGAGTGCTGTTATGATCTGTAGGACCAAAGAGGATAAATGTCTAAAATTTCCTGATTTTAAATTGTCTGACAATAATCTTAGTGTCAGTAATAAGGTAAAATATCTAGGGCATTTTATTACAGAACAAATGACAGATGATGAGGATATTTATAGGCAACGACGCATGCTGTATGTACAGGCGAATATTCCCTTGCGTAAGTTTGGTGCGTGTGCAGATGTGGTGAAGGTGTCGCAATTTAGAGCATATTGCACACCACTCTATACTGGTCGAACTATGGAAAGACAAGTTTGCAGAGACTAAAGATGTCATATAATGATGCCATGACAACACTGCTAAGGAAACCTAGATGGTGTAGTGCTAGTAACATGTGTGTGGCTGCAAGAGTCAGTACTTTATCATATATCATATGTATAAATTCATTTGCAGGATAAATGACTCTAAAAATGTAATTAATGTGGCCTTGTCAAACATAAGGTTTAGCCGGGGCTGCCAACTCTCACGCTTTGAGCGTGAGAATCACGCATTTTAACAAATTCTCACGCCCTCACGCTGATCAGAAATTTCTCATGCTCTGTGGTGAGAAATTCTGTGATCAATGAAAATGTTAAAACTTAGATAAACTGCACGATCCGCGGGTGTTGGAGAGCCGGGGCTGAGGGAGGGATGGAAGCACAAGCAGCAGCGGGGACGGAGACGGAATTGTCAATTGTAGGATGGGTTCCAGGATATATCATTTCCTGCAAGATTGAATACCCATTATGAGCCACCCTCTGCCAGATAGGTCTTCAGAATCCATAGACTATTCCCCCTAATTAGCCAATATTCATGTATATGTTCCCGAAAGTTTCAACATCCTGAAAACAAGTACCAAATAAATACTGTGACTGTTGTGTGAGCTGAACGATTGAATTTGTTAAGATACTTTACATGGTTCAATCTCAGATTTCCATCTAAGGACATCTGGTACACGAAGCTCCCCCACAATATTGATGTGTTTTTATGACCAAGGCATTATTAGTGGAGAATATGCTGACTGGGCACAGAGCAGTCAGCAGATCATTGCTGCCGCTGCTGTTTTAATGTGCGTTCTGGCGTCATATTGGGAACCTATATTCAGCAGGGATTGAGGTCATGCAGTGTACACAGCTGTAGCACTGGAAACTAAAGTAATACAAACTAAAGTTTTTTCCTTCAACTGGCTCTTTAACATTCACCAAGACTTAGTTAATTGTCACTAGTGTGCTTACAGATCAATATTATCCTGCATTCAATCCTTACCTCAACTGTTGTCTATGTGGAGGTTACACATTCTCCCTGTGACCATGTGGGTTTCCTCCAGGTGCTCTGATTTCCTCCCACATCTCAGAAATGTGTGGGTTGGTAGTTTATTTGGGCATTGTAAATAGCCCTGAGTGTGTAGTTGAGTGGTACAACCTGGATGAAGTTGATGAAAATTTGGAAGAATAAAAGGTGGGTCTAATGTATGATTAGTGTAAATTGGTGGCTGATGACGTCACAATGAATCTGCATGCCAGCTGTCTGTGTGCCTGCGTGCCTTCCACACGCAAAGAGTGACATCCCCCCCACCTCTCCTTCCTCCCCCATTATTCAAAATATACAGCCCTCTCCCCCTTCCTCTCCCACCCCCTCCTCTCACTCCCCTCAAAAATGGTTTCACAGTTCAGTAGTACTGATTTTCAGTATTCCATACTGATATTTGAGAATACATGAGGTTGCATGCAAAATACTGATTTTCAAAAATCCAGTTTCTGTGTAGTACGTTCCATTGCATTTATGTGAGATATACCGATTTCCCCAACAAAATATTGATTTTCAGCCATCAAAATACGGAAATGTTTGGTGAAACTTGGCAGATCTGCAATTATTCACAATCACATTGTGTTTTAGAATTCAAAATGTGATTTGTGATCTTGTTTATGAATCATCATGGAACTAGAATTTGTTATAATAGTATGATAGTAAATCAGTTAGTTTGAAAGCGATCATAGTAATGTAAATGCACCATTTAATTTAACTTCAATTTTCATGATGGAAATTGAAGTCGAACTAAATGTTGTATTCGCATCACTATTCCATGTTGAAATTGATGTGATGTGAAGTTGTTATGTCAGGAGGACCATTAAAGATGCACTACACGCAGTTACATAGTCTAACGTTAACAGGCAATCAAATCAACACACAAAACCTTTATTGCAAAAACTTACAGTATTTTATTTGCAGTTTTTGCATGCTCCTTCATAACATTTTACAACAGTTCAAGTTGATTATTAAAACAAGGACAACTTCATTAAAAAAATGTATCCAACGATGACCCAATCATCCCATTTCACCCACTTATTACTCTTGACTCAACCAAAATTATTTCTGAAATATTGGTCATACATTTGGTGCAAAAATGCTCCAAAATAAGGCTCAGAATGCACCAGAGAGCACCTAAAACTCCAGAGCTTCCAAGGCCCTGGACCCCAGCCGTGAGGGACTTTGCACTTCGCATTCATGATGTGCTTCGTATGGGCCTGGAATGATTGGTGGGGAGTCTTCTCTGCAGTATGTGATGGACTGAGCGACATTTACAACTTTCTTGCAGTCTTGAGCAGAGCATTTCAGATAGAAAAAATTGGGGACAATACTCTTGATTATGTCATGGGATGCCTCGCCAACAGTCTGTCTGTCCCTTCTTCATCATTTTTTTAGTATGTGTTAAATGTATGTTTTTAGTGTTCCTTAGCTTGTTTTTATGTGGGGGGGGGGGTGGGGGAGGGGCTTGGGGGTAACTTTTTCTAATCTCTTACCTCGACGGAGGTGCAATATTGTTCTGTATTGTATCTCCGTCCGCGCTGCGGCCCACCGCGGGAGATGCGTGACTTTAACATCGCGGAGCTTGGGGTCCCTTTGCCAGGGATTGACCTCTGAGTTCTACCACGGGAGCCTGTGGACTTTAACATCACGGAGCTTGCGGTCTCTGGTCAGAGATCGACTTTGTGAACTCTAAGCCGCAGGAGCTTCGACCGCCCTGACGCGGGAGCTTCGATTGCCCCGATGCGGGGGCTTTACCGCCGGCTGCAGGAGCTTCAGTTGACTGGTTCAACTGTCCTGGCGGCGGAAGAAAAATGAGGGAAAATGATTAGACTTTATTGCCTTCAATCACAGTGAGGAATGTGGGAATCCGCTGTGGTGGATGTTTTGTTAACTTTTATGTAGTTGTGTGGCTTGTTGCTTTTTTTAGCATGACTGTATGGTAATTCACATATCACTGTACCTTAATTGGTACACATGACAATAAAGACCTTTGAAACCTTTGAAATCCTTGAATCATACAGCTTACAACCAGGCCCTGCAGCCAGCCAGGTACATGCCAACCATCAACTAACCATGTTCACTAATCCCAATTTCTAGCACTTGCTTTGTAGCCTTCTATGCCTTGGTAATTCAAGTGCTCATCAAGATACTTTTTTAAAGTTATCAAGTTTCTACCAGCACCATCCTATGAGACAGATTGCGACTACCAGCACCATCCTTTCTACCAGCATCGTCCTTTCCAGATTGCAACTACCATCTGGGTAAAACAATTTCATTTCGGAGTCACGTGAGTGACTTCGTGAAGAGCCCGCCGGCGCGCATGCTCGACATATCGTCGTACCGCGTTGCTGCGACGGCTGGCAGTGGAGCGCGCTCCTCGCCAGCCCTTCATAAGGGGCCACGGAGGTAAGTATCCTACCTTTAGTTGGTGGTCCTTGTTGTTGGTTATGTCTTGCAGCAAGGACATGGATGGGAGTTCCAAGGGCCGGAGGACGTCAGGACGAGTTCGCCGGTCAACAGTTCCGGGGCCTTTACCATCAACGCAGGCCGGGACTCAGGCGGAGATGTGGGTAAGCCCTGTGGTTACAGGTCCAGATCCGCCAGCACACCACAGCTCGGAGGAGTTCGACGAGGAAGAGTATGGTGTGCCGCCAGAGCAGGAGGACCCTGCCATGGCAGTCAGGTCGTCAGCGGGCTCGCTGGCGACCTCGAGCAGGGTGCGTGCGGCTGCACGGCCTGTTCCACTCAGCCCTCCGATTAGGGGAAGGGCAGGAGCCCAGAAGCCTAACCCTGCCAGGGCTAAGGCATTGCCTGACACGGAGGAGTGGTCAGGTTCCAGGGCGAGACCCGGGGTGGCTGTGAGGTTCAGCCGGCACACCCCGACTCTCGACGCCGGGACGGGTCGGTTGAGTCGGGTCTCGTCACGGTCGCCGAGCCCCCCATGGATGGGTGGGCGAGACCATGCGTCGGCAAGGTCCACGATGTGGGCAGCCGGCAAGCCTGCGCGGGCTTCAGGCAGCCATGCTTCGGCTGGTGCCGACACCACGCCGCACGTGCCCTTAGTGGCAGCGGCTTCAGCTCCCGCTAAACGGAGGCGGTTGAACACGCCCGCGCGGGAATTGCGCAGTTTCGCCTCGGCGGCTGTTAGCGACAACTACCGGCACCGGCAGGGCCTCGATGAGGTGCGGGCCGATGATAGGAGCCCGGTTTTCTTTTCAGAGCCGGAGGACTCCGACCACCTGAGTGTTCAGGGTGAAGGGCGTATTGACCGTATGGAGCGGCTGCTGGAGCTCCTGCTTCAAAGTCAACAACAGCAGGGCAGCAACAGGCACAGGGCGTCGTCACCAGCCTCTACCATCAGCCTGGAGCAGCAGGAGGAGGAGGTTTTGGTGGATCCCATACCATCTCCGTTGGAGGTGCCAGCGGAGGATCTTCTGGATGTGGCGACCAAATTTGCGGCCCCACATTCATCTGGACTTCCTTTAAACGCAAAGCTGGCAGCCACTGTGGACTTTCTTAACAACCAGCAACTACAGGAAGAAGTCCTCATTCAGGCAATGAGCCGTCACAAGGCTCCATCCAATTGCAACTCCCTCAACGTGCCTGTGGTCAATACGCCGATATGGGGCAACATCAGTGCGGCTATCCGTCAACAAGAGGTAAAATTGCAGCGGATCCTGAAGCTCCTCACGGCCGGTATTACCGCCTTTGCGCGGTCGGTGGACGGGGACGAACTGAATTTGGACCAGGAAGATGCTCTGGCCCTCCTGTGCGCGACCCAGCACGAAATCAACGGGTTTCGCAAAACCAGCATCCGCCCAGCGCTCAATCCGAAGTTTGCAGGATTGTGCAAACCACCGCCGCCGCCCCCGCCCCGTCAGCTCTTTGGGGAGGACCTCTCGAAGAGAGTCAAAGAGCTTGACGAACAAGCCAAAACGGTGGGGATCATGCGCTCTCAGAGTGCCCCCGCACCGTCAGGCTCAAAGTCTCCATACATTCGATCACGAGGGTCTGCTAGTACCTCGACGAGGACCCACCATCAAGGTCCACAACGACAGCAACATCAGACCCAGCACCAGGGGTCTTTTTTAGAACAGGGTCGGCAGAGACCCTGGTGGAAAACGAAGACGCCGCGCCCTCAAGCCAACCCAGCACCTCCACGTCCACCCACGCGTGTCAAGGACCGCCGGTAACCACGGAGGTGAGGGGGTCTGGTTCTCTCTTTTCTCTTTGTTTAACTTCACATGTTGGTGGTCACCTTCGGTTGTTTTTGGGTGCATGGGGTAATTTTACTGGTGACGAGTATGTGTTGCAGAATATTCAGGGGCATAAAATTGAGTTTATTAATGGCGACCTTCCTCCATCCCAGCACATGCCCGCTCGAACGTGTAAATTATCTGCTGCAGAACAGGCAGCAGGCTACAAGGAACTTTTAAGTCTTGAGCAGAAGGGAGTGCTTGAGAGAGCGGTGCATGAGCCAGTTGAATTTGTTTCGAATATATTCACCAGACCTAAGAAGGATGGAGGTTGTCGTGTCATTATTGATCTAACCCGTTTGAATACTTTTGTAACATATACTCATTTTAAAATGGATACGTTTGAAACAGCCAAATCATTGATTTCTCATGGTTGCTCTATGGCATGCATCGATTTGAAAGACGCATATTATTCAGTATCCATCCAGAAATACGACAGAAGGTTTTTGAAATTCATCTGGATGGGGCAACTCTGGCAGTACAAGGCTTTGCCTAATGGGCTCACCACAGCCCCTAGATTGTTCATTAAATTAGTGAAACCAATTATGGCTTATTTGAGACAACGACACCATATAGTTATGGCCTACTTAGATGATATCTTAATTGTGGGCCACACCCTGGCATTGGCTGAACAGGGTGTTGCAGCTGCTGTCAATATATTTCAACAATTAGGGTTTATTGTCCATCCAGAGAAATCAAAGTTCTGCCCTGCCCAGGTGATTAATTACCTAGGGTTCACGGTGAACTCTATGAGCATGAGGGTTACCATTCCAATTAACAAGATTGAGGAGGTTACCCAGGTGTGTCAAGATTTAATCCGCACCAATATACCATCAATTCGGCATTCAGCTACAATAATTGGGAAGCTTGTAGCTTTGTTTCCGGCAGCGCGATATGGACCTTTGCATTATCAGAATTTGCAAAGAGCTAAAATTGCTGCGTTAAAACAGAACGCTGGTCATTATGATCGGTCCATGCAGCTGCCGCCCGAAGCGATAAATGAGTTGCAATGGTGGGTGTGTCACATTAGCAGCTCATTCAAGCCTATCAGGGAGGCTAATCCGGTGGTATATTTGCAGACTGATGCAAGCTCCAATGGCTGGGGAGCCACGGATAATTGCTCTAGTTGTGGGGGTAGATGGGACACCCTTGAATCAACGATGTTGTTGACTCAAGGGATTTGGAGTTGCTGGCAGCATTCCACGGACTTTGTGCGTATTGTTCCAAGCTTGTTGGAGCACATGTCCAAATAGACAACACCACAGCAGTGGCATACTTAAACCATATGGGTGGTACCAGGTCAGTTTTGTGTGACAAATTGGCTAACTCAATTTGGCTCTGGTGTGTTCAAAGAGACATTTGGATTTCAGCTACCTATTTGCCAGGTGAGCTTAATACTGTGGCGGACACCAGGTCACGCAAATTTAATGACAATATTGAATGGATGTTGCATCCTGAGATTTTTTCTAAAGTCACAGCCAAATTTGGTAAACCGGACATTGACCTTTTTGCGTCACGTCATCAGGTACCAACCTACGTTTCATGGGAACCTGGGGCAATAGCGCTAGATGCATTCTCGCTGGACTGGGGGAATTGGTTTTTCTATGCCTTCCCCCCGTTTTGCCTCATCAGTCGGGTATTGCGAAAGATTCAGGCAGATGCTGCCAAGGGCATCCTTATTATACCCGACTGGCCCACACAGCCTTGGTATCCGGTGGTCTTTGACATGCTCAACGAACCTTGGGTCCTTTTGAAGGGTTGCCCACAATTGGTTACTCACCCTGTCTCAGGGGAGCCACAACCCTGCCATGGCTATTTAAATTTGTTGGCTTGCAGGTTCTGAACAGGCCGTTAGTCCAATACGGCCTCTCGGCTCAGACCATGGATACCATCGGGGCGTCGTGTCGAGAGTCCACAAGGCGAAGATACCGCTCGCATATTAAGAAGTGGGAAGCCTACTGCAGCCGCTCTCGCATCACGTACGATGACATGACAATAACCGACATCCTGGAATTCCTCGCGGGGTTGCACAATGATGAACACTTAAGTTACAGTGCTATCAACAGCGCCAGAAGTGCGCTATCATTCTACCTCAATATTGGGGTAGGATCCAACAGGCTAGTGTCCAGACTCATGCGGGGTATATTCAATATGAATCCGCCTACACCACGCTATAATATCACCTGGGATGTCAGGGACGTATTAACCCTGCTCAGGACGTGGTCTCCCATGGAAGGGCTCCAACTGGACCAACTCACCATGAAGCTGGTGATGTTACTAGCGCTGACTTCAGCTCAGAGGGTACAGACACTACATAAACTTCGTGTCGACAGAATGACTTCTACCCCTACAGAAGTAGTCTTTTCATTGACGAGCTACTAAAGCAGCATAGACCTGGGTGCACAGGGCTGCAGCTGAAGTTCCCGGCATACCCCGCAGATGCTAGGCTATGTTTAGCCTCACATATCCGCCACTATGTCAAGGTGACGGCACGCATCAGAGGAATGGAGAGATACCTGCTTGTCACTCATAAGAGACCTCTTCATCGAGTGACAGTCCAGACGATATCCAGGTGGCTTCGAGTCATCTTGGGTAAGTCAGGTATCGACACTAATGTGTTCAAGTCTCATTCCACCAGGGCTGCATCGACGTCAGCAGCGAGGGTCATGGAGGTGCCCATGGACCAAATTCTCGCCACAGCAGGATGGGCTAATGAAGCTGTGTTCCAGCGTTTTTATAACAAGCCTGTTGCTGCTTCTCTACAGTTCGCAGAAGCCGTGCTGAATGCAGGTCAAGAACGTGGAGATGTCCCCGCATGAGGGGTTTTTGATTTGTTATTCATAAATATGCTCTTGTTTTGCAGTATGAACTATTGAGCAAGTTTGTTCCTCCCATCCATCCCTGGTAGTGGTGTGTCAGCATGGACGTGGTCCAAGGCGTGTAATCACAGAAGCTTTGAAGTCTTCACGAAGTCACTCACGTGACTCCGAAATGAAATAGTAAGATTGAACGAGAACTTACCAGTTCGAAGGTTGATCTTTATTTTATGAGGAGTCGAAGTGAGGGATTTCGTGCCCTCCTCGCCCAACCCTCAATCACCTTCATCTGGTAATCTTAGTCACTTCAATCTTACTATGCGAAGTCATTTCTATTGTTGGTTTCTGTGATTCCACGCCGCTACTTTGAAGTATGTCGAGCATGCGCGCCGGCGGGCTCTTCACGAAATCCCTCACTTCGACTCCTCATAAAATAAAGATCAACCTTCGAACTGGTAAGTTCACGTTCAATCTTACTATTCCTCTATATATCCCCTTTAAACTTTATTTTAAACCAATGCCCTTTATTTAAAGATACCTTTGCTTTGGCATAAAGTTGATTATTTCTGACCAATCTGTGCCTGGTATAATTTTGTACTCCTCCATAAGATCTTGAACTTCTCTGCTCCAAGGAAAATAAACCCAGCCTATCTAGTCTCCCCTCAAGACTGAGACATTCCATCCCAGGAAATATCCTAGGCAATGTCCTCTGCCCCCCCTCCAGAAGAATAATAGCCTTTCTGTGTTGTGGAGATCAGAATTGTTCAAAATATTCTAGGCACCAAAAAACTGCAGATGCGGGAATCTGGATTTGTTTTTTGTTTTTTTGTTTTTATATATCTTTATTTATTAGTGGTACCGTAAGTTACATCAGTGTACATCCCTTATGTTATTGTACCCCTTAATTTTTTTAAGCTTTAGAAAAGAGAGAAAAGAGAGAGAAATACCAGTAACAAAAGTAGAAAAGTGAAGGAGATGTGAAAGTGCAAAAGCGTGACAGAGGGAAAGGGAACCCTTGAAGAGTTAGAGACAGAAGATTAAGAGACAGACCCTGGAGGAGAAAAAAAAAGAAAAAGGGAAAGATAGAGAAAGAAAGAATAAAAGCCAGTTACTTTATTATAAATATCTCGCAAAAGGAATCTACCAACTCGACAGTTTTTCTTCCCCCTTTACCAAGACCCGACACTGGATTTGTTTTTAAACAAACAACTGGAGGAACTCAGTGGGTCAAGCAACATCTGCGGAGGTAAATGAACAATATTGTCAACATGGTCGTTTTAGGTTGAACTTGAACCCACAACCTTCTGGGGACGGAGAAAGGGCCATCTCTTCACATGTAACACAAACCAGTCTCATGTATGAAATGTTCATAATATACTGATATTTACATCATTCTTCACTGCAAAATATTTTAAGGTAAAGTTCTCTGAAGGTTAGATTCGCCCAACATTAATCTGACAAGGATTTTTAATTAGACTGTGGAATTGTCAATCAATTTTGAAATAGTGGTGTATTGATTTAAACGTTATGTTGTTAAGAATATTTGATATAGGTTTCATGGGATCAGATGAACAATAAAAATTAAAAAAGCCACCACCCTTTCCTGGGAATCTTAGGCAATGATCGAATCCCTTTTAAGGAATAATTTCTAAATCCCAGCTCTGTTTGTCACTCTCGATGGAGTCTCCCAACGGAGCACAATAACAATCAGAATGCTCCACGGCTTAGTACCAGCTGTCAACCTTGTCTCTATCGGTAGATGCCCAGTGGGAGGTTGTGGAAAAACGTAGGAGTTCCCTAAATGGAAACCATGGATGAACTATGAGGTACATTCCCAGGTGAAGGTCAGGTCCACGGCAGATAAGTCAAATGCATCAAAAAGGCTGGCAGTATCATCAAGGACCCTCACCATCCTGGCCACACACTCATCTCCCTGCTACCTTCAGGTAGAAGGTACAGGAGCCTGAAGACTGCAACGACCAGGTTCAGGAATAGCTACTTCCCCACAGCCATCAGGCTATTAAACTTGGCTCGGACAACATTCTGAACATTAATAGTAAGATTAAACGAGAACTTACCAGTTTGAAGTTTGATCTTTATTTTATGAGGAGTTACGATGAGGGATTACGTGAAGACCCCGCCAGCACGCATGCGCGACATTTCTTCAAAGCAGTGGTGTGAAATCACAGAAATACAGTCACAATGACTAATATAGTAAGATAAACAAGAGAACTGCCATACCAGGTGATCTTTATAATAGAGGGTTGGGAGCGGAGGGCACGTAATCCCTCATCGTAACTCCTCATAAAATAAAGATCAAACTTCAAACTGGTAAGTTCTCGTTTAATCTTACTATTTTACTTCGGAGTCACGTGAGTGACTACGTGAAGATTTCAAAGGTCTGTGATTTCATGCCCTGGAAGCTCCATGCTCACACACCGCTAAAGTTGGGATAAGAGGATGAACGTAATTCAGACAAGACACTGGCTGAAAAACAAAGAAGGTATTTAGTCATACCTAAAATGATATGCCCCACATTGGGTAAATCATGTAACAGAAACCCAACATATTCCCCTGCAACGTCTCAGGAGCGGCCACGGGTTATAAAAGAAGTGCTGAAAATCCGTTCACTCTCCAACCCGCTGTAGCAAAGGATGTGGTCCATAGGAACTCCCATCATCCTAGCCGCTGACGTGGATGCAGCCTTAGCTATAAGACTGGACCCGTTGTGCTGTTACAAGTGCCATAAACATAACCATATAATATGTAGTTATCCAGAGAGCGCCCCAATAATGGTGTCCATCCTCGAAGCATAGTAAATTTTATGCCTAGGTCCCATGTATGAGTGGATCTGGTCTAGGGGAAAATATTAATACCCCTCATCAGATTGATACCAGAGGGTGTGATCCTATACGCAGGTGATCACCCCCTCGGTCCAGGTTGGTAGGTAGGGCACTCCTGCAAATTTAATGGCACTATAGCTCAAACCTTCATGGAAAGAAGGGTGGCCAGAACTCCTGCAATCCAGTGATGGTGGCCGAGTCATATGAAGTGTTTGTTCTGAAGAAGAAACACTCCCATCTGCTGACATATGTCAGTGCTGTCCCTGGTGGACTCCCTCACGACGAGTGATGACATTGATCGTCCTGTCGGAGTATCCGAAGTCCAGAAATGGCCTGTTCAGAAACAGCATCAATAGGTTAATGCGATCATGGCACGGATAACTTACCCGTCACAGGGTGTGCCAACAGGCCCGGCCGTTTGAGGATCCGAAAGCAGTGTTCTGCGGCCATCTTTGTACTGCTGGGGACCATGGTTGGGTAGGCCAATCGGGCACCCGAAATACCAGTTGCGGAGTCTATTAAATTTTTGTAAGACCCGACTGATGAGGCAGAAGGGGGGAAATGCTTAGCAAACAATCCCCCCAATGCAGCGAGAAACATCCATCGCTGCTGGCCCCGGTCCCGATCCAACATCCATTCATTGTTGTCGTTGAATTGCGTGACCTGGTGTTCGCCACCGTATTTAGTTTACCTGAAAGGTAAGTGGCTGAGATCCAAATCTCTCTATCCAGACACCAGTGCTAGTTGTAAAAAAGGCAATTCATCACATGATATTGATTTTATTCCACACAAAAGATTAATATAGGCCACCACTGTGGTATTATAATTTGTAACCATACATGCAACTGGTGCATATCTAAGCAGTAGGCCCCCGGGTTCCACGAATGCTTCCAGTATTTCTAGATAATTAATCCCTAGTGCTCCCAACAGGGTTAAATCTTGTGCATTCCATCTGCCACCACAACAGTGGTGGTATTAGCTGCTCCCCACCTTTAACACTGGCATCAGTCTGTAATGTAACCGAGGGATTTATGATAGTGATGGATTTGGAACAGAATTGAGCATTTCCCATCCACCAATTTAATTCAACTCTAGCCTTTTCTAATAACTTCATAGGCCTGTTGAAATGGTATGACTTTTTTGAGAGCTATAATTTTAGCTCTTTGTAGGTTTTGATAATGTAGTGGTCCGAATTGCACTGCGGGAAAGCAGCCAGTATCTTCCCAATACCATGGCCACCTACCGTATGGATGGATCCCTGATGCCAGTAAGGCTTCTGCAAGCTTCTACCAAGTCCACCACCTTGTTCGGTGGTAAGGTGGTAGACATTTGCACCGAGTCAATGGTGAACCCCAAGTAATCCATGGTAGTAGAGGGTTCCAACTTTGATTTATCTGGATGTATGATGAACCCCAGCTTTTGAAAGAGATGTTTTATGGCTAGAAACTGCCAATGTAGCCGTTTCCAATTATCCCCGACAATGAGGATATCATCAAGATAGGCCATAACAGTATGATTTTGTTACCTTAAATAGGCCAAAGCTGGTTCCAATAATTTGTTGAACAGCCTGGGTGCTGATGATAACCCATTGGGTAAGGCTATATATTGCCATAATTGTCCCATCCAGATAAATTTAAGGTATTCCCTATGATCCTTGTGTATTAGTACTGAATAGTATGCATCTTGAGGTTAATGCATGCCATGTAGTACCCATAGCTATAAGCTGGCTACTGTGTCCATTTTGAAATGAACATACTGAACAGAAGTATTCAGTTCGGTCAGGTCTATGATTATGCGGCATCCGCCATCTTTTATTTTTGGTAAATATATTAGATACGAACTCCTGTGATTCTCTCAATAACCCCTCTTAATAGTTCAGCATGGCCCGCCGTTCTTTCTTTGTGAAAGTATAACTTTCGGCTAGGCGAATGCTGGACCGGGGCAGGGAGTTCGTAAATGAATTAATTTTATAGCCCTGAATACTTCCGAATATGTAAGGATCAGAGGTAAAAGTGCAACCGGTCTCCCCCATAAGATGAATTTTAGACATAGGATGTTCCTGGGGAAGGCAGACCCACCTACCTCCAAGGTATTGCCGGCGTAGTGGTCCAATACCACCGTTATTTCTTCTGTTTGAGTTAATGCGTTGTAGGGGTGGCGCATTTTCCAAGAAGGCCGGGCTGGGCCATGGCCTAAAAAGGCTGTTGTGCAGGTGGGCCGGCCTTCGAGCTTTGGGTGTGTAGGGGTGCTGTAGCTGTTGGCAGTGCGCTTGGAGGTACTGGGTACCTTATCAGCCCTATGGCCCTTATCAGCTATAGCATAGATGGCTGCTCCTGAAGCTGGTTTGTAGTCATATAATTAAACTAGCTGCCAGCTTAGGGTGGATAGGTAACCTTTTTAGAAGGAACTGCATGTTACTTACCATATCCAGAACTCTTCACTGCACCCCTGACACTGTTGGTTTGTTCAGCCAACTCCCCCTCTTCGGGTCAGCCCAGTTCTGACCCCCAATGCTCCCCTCCAAAGAGGGTGAGACATTTAGGCAGTCCATAATAGGATCCTGCCGTGGGCCTGCGAAGAGGCCCACTGTGACCCTGCCCCTGCTAAAGCAGGTCACGCTGGAGCAATTGCTCCACCATCCGCTCCATGCGGGTAAGACGACCTCCGTTGCTGCAGCGAACGGGGAGTCCTCGGGACTGGACCCGCTGAGTCGACAGTCCCGATCGGCTTCCGGGTGGATTTACCGCCTGTCCGTGGCGAACCAGTCCCGGTGGATTTACCGCCTGTCCGTGGCGAACCAACCGCCCTCCCGGGCGGAAGTCAGGAGCTGCAGGTAGCACCTGCAGCTCGGGGAAAAAATCGGGTGGATTTATCGCCTGTCCATGACGAACCAGCAGCCCTCCCGGGCGGAATTCGGGAGCTGCAGGTAACACCTGCAGCTCGAGAAACGAACGGGTGGTTTTACCGCCTGTCCGTGGCGAACCAGCAGTCCTCCCGGGCTGAATTCGGGAGCTGCAGGTAGCACCTGCAGCTCGAGAAACGAACGGGTGGTTTTACCGCCTGTCCGTGGCGAACCAGCAGTCCTCCCGGGCTGAATTCAGGAGCTGCAGGTAGCACCTGCAGCTCGGAGAAAAAACGGCACGCTGCTGGCTGCGCTCTATAGCAGCAGCTCTTGCCGTTACTCTCGCCGCGCTCACCACTCTGGTGAGTCTTACCGTTCCATCGCTGGAGGAGCCCCGCTCCTCCCGACTGTCGCTTCCGCATGCGAACGACGATATGTCGCGCATGCGTGCTGGCGGGGTCTTCACGTAGTCACTCACGTGACTCCGAAGTAAAATAGCCCATTATCTGTTATTTGCACTTTATCAGTTTATTTATTCATGTGTGTATATATTTATATAATGGCATATGGACACACTGATCTGTTTTGTAGTCAATGCCTACTATGTTCTGTTGTGCTGAAGCATAGCAAGAATTTAATTGTCCTATCAGGGACACATGACAATAAACTCTCTTGATTCTTGAATCTCTTGAATCTTGAAATGAGCCCAAGCAGTACTAGAATGCTCTCTGATCTTTGCAAAGCCATCAAGAATGCCAAGAGACAATACCGGGAGAAACCTGAGTCCCAGTATAATCATTCAGACACACGTAGAATGTGGCAAGATATGAATACTACAACTGGTTGCAAAGTGAATTCAGGCAACGTCACTGGTGATAGTGCGCCCTTACCTGATGAAATTAATGCTTTCTATGCTCAAAAAGCTGGAGTTATGCTTACATTCAGCGGAGGGCCAACAGGGGATGACGTCCATCCTATCAGACTTAAGCATGCCTCTTCCCAGGTTCCTGAGGGTGAATCCGCAGAAAGCACCAGGCCCAGTCGGAGTCCCTGGCCACATCCTTAGAAATTGTGCAGACCAACTGGCGGGAGTATTCACGGGCATCTTTGTCTCTGTCCCCTGGCAGGAGTATTCACGGTCATCTCTATTCTGTTCTGAGGTCCTCAGCTGCTTCAAGAAGAACACTATCATCCTGGAGCCGAAGAAAAGCAAGATCTCATGCCTTAATGACTACCATCCAGTGGCCTTGACATCTACCATCATGAAGTGCGTTGGTTTGCTTGTTCTCTAAATCTAGACTACCAAGCAGCCTTGGGCCACTGCAGTTTGCCTACCACCACATTTGGTCCGGGGCTGTTGTCATCTCCCTGGCACTATACCCATTGCTAGAACAAATGGATAAGAGAGACACCTTCGTCGGATTAATATTCATAGACTACAGGTCTATTTTTAATAGCATTATCCCATCCAAGCTCATTCCCAAACTCGTGGAACTTGGAGTCAGCACTCATCTCTGCAACTGGATCCTCTACTTCCTGACCGGCAGACCACAATCAGTGGGGATAGGGGACAAATCATCCTATACGATAATCCTCAACTCAGGTGTTCCATCAAGATTAGTTCTTATCCCCTTCTTTACTCCTTGTAACACCCACAATTTGCAGCCAAAGCAATTTACAAATTCGCAGATGACACCACCGTTTTGGCCCGGATATCAAAAAATGATGAGATGTAGAACAGGTAGGAGATTGAGAACCTTGTGACCTGGTGTCAAAACAACAACCTTTCTCTCAATGTCAGCGAGACAAAGGAGATAGTGATCAACCTCAGGAAGCAAAGCAGTACACATACCCTGGTACACATGGTGGCACCAAAGTAGAGGTGGTTGAAAGCTTCAAGTTTCTAGGAGTAACTATCACCAGCAACTTGTCCTGGACTACATATATCAAAGCAATGGCCAAGAAAACACAGCAAGTCCTCTACTTCCATAGAAGGCTTAGGAACTTTGGCATGTGCCCAACAACTCTCTCCAACTTCTTCAGATGTGCCGTAGAAAGCATTTTATTTGGATGCATTACAGCATGGTTTGCGAACAACTCCAATCAAGACCACTGGAAATTGCATAGAATTGTGGATGCAGCCCAGACCATCACGCTATCCAATCTCCCGTTCACTCTATTTACACTTCACGCTGCCTCGGTAAGACCACCAGCATAAGCAAGGACGAGTCTCACCCCAGTCATTTCCTCTTCACCCCTCGCACATCAGGCAAGTGGTACTAAAGTTTGAAAACGCATACTTCCAAATTTAGCCTGAAGAAGGGGCTGGACCTGAAACTTTATCCATTCTTTAACTCTTTATTCCCTAGTCAGTACAATTAGACTGATATGAATGCATCATGGACTGACTTAAACTCAATGATTAGAATGACCTCCTATGTCATGAAAAGTCTGAGTTGCCTTAAAGGTTGTCAACCTTTAATCTTAGCCCTGCCTTTCTCTCTATTTCTTGCTCTCGCTCTCTCACTCTCTCTGTCCCCTCATTCTCTCTCTCTCTCCACCTATCTCTCTCTCCACAGATACTATGTGTTTCCAGGACTTTCTGTTTTTATTTCTTAGGAAACTCGTCTGGTAAAATGAACAAAATATTAACTGCAGCATTTCAATTCCAGGTGATGGAGAGTGTGGTTGATCAGGACAGGTATATCTTGCTGACTCTCACGTTCTCTCATCTGTTCTTATATAAGATTTTTGTCCAATTCACCAAGGCTACCGGTTTCAATTATTAACTTCAGATCTGTCAATATTTCCTTAAAGGCTTCTTAGGTTTCTCGAAGCAAGCAGAGGGCAGGAGAAATAGATCATATTCCGCATGCATGAATTCTCCCAATGAATTTCCCCAAATTTCAACGCCACAGGCTAAAAGAACTTTGACTTTAATCATCTGATTTTGCCCAGTTCCGATCTTTGAACAGAAGATGCCCAAAACGATATCTGGAAAAACAGCTGAGGGTTTATTGCATGTCAAGAAGCTATCTATCTATACATAACTAAAACGCTGATCTTGTGCTCTTCCGGTTTTTTCCTATTAATGCAAAAACGGTACGTGATTTCGTGAAGAGCCCGCCGGCACGCATGCGCGACATTCTTCAAAGCAGCGGTGTGGAATCACAGAAACAACAACAGAAATGACTTGGCATAGTAAGATTTAAAGAGACTCTGATTACCAGCTGAAGATGATCGAGGGTTGGGAGCGGAGGGCACGAAATCCCTCACCGCAACTCCTCATGAAATAAAGATCAACCTTCAAACTTGGTAAGTTCTCGTTCAATCTTACTATTTCATTTCGGAGTCACGTGAGTGACTTCGTGAAGACTTCAAAGCTTCTGTGATTACACGCCCTGGACAACGTCCATGCGGACACACCACTAGCAAGGATGGATTGGAGTAAACAAGTTGACGAAACGAGGTTATACTGAAACAAAAAGAAGATTTGTTAATAACACAACAAATAACACCCTTTTAATCAGGGACATCCCCACGTTCACACCCGGCGTTCAGCACGGCCTCTGCGAACTGAAGGGGAGCAGCAACAGGCTTATTATAGAATCGCTGGAACACAGCTTCATTCGCCCATCCTGCTGTGGCGAGGATATGGTCCATGGGTACCTCCATGACTCTCGCCGCCGACGTAGATGCAGCCCTGGTGGAGTGGGATGTAAACACATTAGTGTCAATACCTGCCTTATTCAGGACGATCCGGAGCCACCTGGATATCGTCTGGACTGTCACTCGATGGTGAGGTCTTTTGTGAGTGACAAGCAGGTACAACTCCATTCCTCTGATGCTCCTCGTCACCTTGATGTAGTAACGGATGTGAGTGGCTAAACATAGCCGAGCATCTGCAGGGTATGCCGGGAACTTCAGCTGCAGCCCTGTGCACCCAGGTCTATGCTGCTTAAGCAGCTCATCGATGAAAAAGACTACTTCTCCAGGGGTCGACGTCATCCTGTCAATACGTAGTTTGTGGAGCGTCTGAACCCGCTGTGCTGAAGTCAGCGCTAGTAACATCACCAATTTCATAGTGAGTTGGTCCAGCTGTAACCCTTCCATGGGTGACCACGACCTGAGCAGGGTAAGTACATCCCTGACATCCCAGGTGATGTTGTAGCGTGGTGTAGGCGGATTCAGATTGAATATTCCCCGCATAAGCCTGGACACTAGCCTGTTCGATCCTACCTCAATGTTGAGGTAGAATGATAGCGCACTCCTGGCGCTGTTGATGGCACTATAACTCAAGTGCTCATCATGGTGCAACCCCGCGAGGAATTCCAGGACGTCGGCTATGGAGACATCATCACAGGTGATGTGAGAGCGACTGCAGTAGGCTTCCCACTTGGTGATGTGGGAGAGATATCTCCGCCTGGTTGACTCTCGACATGATGCTCCAATGGTGTTCATGGTCCGGGTGGTAAGGCCATACTGCATCCATGGCCTGGTCAGAACCTGCAAGCCAGTAATTTTAGATAGGCATGGCAGGGGTGTAACTCCCCTGAGACAGGGTGAGAAACCAAATGTGGGCAACCCTCTAGAGGGACCCAAGGTTGACTAATCATGTCAGAGACCACCGGATACTAAGGCTGTGTAGGCCAGTCGGGTATGACAAGAATGCCTCTGGCAGAATCCATCCTGATTTTTTTGTAATACCCGACTGATGAGGCAAAACGGGGGGAATGCATAGAAAAACCACTTCCCCCAGTCTAGCGAGAATGCATCAATCGCTAATGCCCCAGGGTCTGGTTCCCATGAAACATATGTCGGTACCTGATGGTTCAACCGGGACGCAAAAAGGTCGATATCCGGTTGGCCAAATTTGGCTGTAATTTGGGCAAATATTTGAGGATGCAGCATCCACTCAAACTATCATTGAATTTGCGTGACCTGGTGTCTGCCACAGTATTAAGCCTACCTGGCAAATAGGTAGCTGAAATCCAAATATCTCGATCAATACACCAGCACCAAATAGTATTAGCCAATTTGTCACAAGAGACTGACCTGGTACCGCCCATATGGTTTAAATATGCCACCGCTGTAGTGTTGTCTATTTGGAGACGGACATGAGTACCACTAAGATTAGCACAATATGCCCGCAGTCCGTGAAATGCTGCAAGCAGCTTCAAATAGTTAATCCCTTGTATTAGCAACATGCTAGCTTCAAGGGGATCCCACCTGCCTCCACAACTAGAAGAGCTGTCCGCAGCTCCCCAGCCTAGAGAGCTTGCGTCAGTTTGCAAATATACCACCGGATTGGGCACAACAATGGTTTTGAATGCCTTGCCAATATTGGACACCCACCATTGTAGCTCAACCTTAGCATCGGAAGGCAGCCCCATAGGTCTGTCAAAATGACCAGCGTTCTTTTTTAACGCAGCAATCTTGGCCCTTTGCAGATTTTGATAATGCAAAGGTCTAAACCGGGCTGCCGGAAATAAAGCTACGATTTTCCCAATCATCTTAGCTGTATGCCGAATAGATGGTATACTGGCGGATGCGAGATCCTGACATGCAAGGGAAACATCCTCCACCTTGTGAAATGGAATGTTGGCCCTCATTAGAATAGAGTCCACCGTGAAACCCAAATAATCCATAACCTGGGATGGGTGAAACTTCGATTTTTCTGGATGGACTATAAACCCCAGCTGCTGAAATATAGTAACAGTTGCTGAAACAGCGCTTTCAGCTGCTTCCAGAGTGTTGCCAATAATCAGAATATCATCTAAATAAGCCATCACAATATGATGTTGTATACGTAATTTGGCCATAATAGGTTTGAGTAATTTAGTAAAGCCTAGGGCGGTAGTAAGCCCATTTGGTAAGGCCCGATATTGCCAGAGCTGATCCATCCAGACAAATTTCAAAAATTTCCGGTGATGTTTCCGGATGGACACTGAATAGCATGCATCTTTCAAATCAATACATGCCATAAAGCAACCATGCGAAAGCAGTGATTTGGCTGTCTCAAAAGGTGTCCATTTTAAAATGTGTATATGTTACAAAGGTATTCAACTGGTCAAGACAATAATCACCCGACAACCTCCATCCTTTTTTGGCCTAGTAAAAATATGGGAGACGAATTCAATGGGCTCGTGAATAGTTTTCTCTATCACGCCTTTTGTTCCGACGAAAAATTTCAGCCGTGCCTGCTGCCTGCTCAACGGCAGACAGCGTAAACTTCCGTTGAGGCATATGCTGGGATGGAGGACCCCGAATATCCTTCCCTCTTGGAGAAGTCTTCCCCGAAATTTTTTGATTCTGCTGCAGGAGGGGCTCCAATATCCGCTCCATCCTGGCCAATACGCCCCTTGAGCTAAAACTCGGGCGGCCGAAGTCCTCATGTTCTGCTGAACTGCTGGGGCTTCGTCCATCGGCCCACACCTCATCGAGGTGAACCTGGTGCCGGAAAGTTGTCGCCGGTAGCCGCTGCAGCGAAGCTGAGCGATTCCTGCGCGGGAGGTACTCTCAAACGCCTCCTCGGCGGAGCTTGGTCTCGCTGCCTCGGAGGGCAAATGCGATGGGAAGTCGGCACCTGACTTAGCATGGAGATCCGACGCCCGCGCGGGCTTGCCGGCTGCCCATATCATGGACCTAGCCGACGCATAGTCTCGTCCTCCCATCCATGGGGGACTCGGCGACCGTGGCGTATGGGCTCGTTGAAGGGAGGAGCAGTTCGCTGGGCTTAGTGTCTGCTGACGGTTCTCAACTTCTGCTGACGGCGGTTAACCTCCCTGTGCCTACTGGAGCTGGATGGCTCCTCTCCAGTAGCCGCGTCATGCGGCCATACGCCCTTCACCCTGAACACTGGGGTGGTCGGAGACCTCCGGCTCAGAAAGATTGCCGGGGCTCCTTTCATCGGCCCGCACCTCTGAGAAGTGATCTCGGTGCCGGAAGTTGTCGCTAGCGGCCGCCGCAGCGAACCGCGCGATTCCCGCGCGGGAAAGGTGTTCAACCGTCTCCGTTTAACGGGAGCGGAAGCCGTTGCCACAAAGGGCCCTGACGGCTTGGGGTCGACTCCAGCAGAAGCATGGAGCGACGCCCGCGCGGGCTTGCCGGCTGTCCACATCGTGGACCTTGCCGACGCACGGTCTCGTCCCCCCCCATCGACAGGGGACTCGGCGACCGAGGCGGGACCGTACCCAAGCCCCCCGTCCCAGCGGCGGGGTTTGGGAGTTGGATAGCAGATCTCACAGACCCAGGTCCCGCCGTTGCACCAGACCGCACCATGGCGGCTGGTGGAGCCTTGGCCCGAACCGGGTTTAGGCTTACGGGCTCCTCCCCTGCCCTTCAACGAAGGGCTAGTGGAGGGGGGTCGGGCCGCAGCACGACCCCTTCCCCGTGGTCGCCAATGGCGAACTTGTGGCAGGGTCCCCCCTTTAGAGAGGCACCCCGTTCTCGGCTCCTGGAATCAGCATTGGAGCTGCTGCTCCTCGAATCAGCACAGGAGCTCCTGCTCCTTGAATCAGCACTGGAGCTCCTGCTCCTGGAACCAGCACTGGAGCTCCTGCTCCTTGAATCAGCACTGGAGCTCCTGCTCCTCGAATCAGCACTGGAGCTCCTGCTCCTTAAATCAGCACTGGAGCTCCTGCTCCTTGAATCAGCACTGGAGCTCCTGCTCCTCGAATCAGCACTGGAGCTCCTGCTCCTTAATCCAGCACTGGAGCTGCTGCTCCTGAACCAGCACTGGAGCTCCTGCTCCTCAAATCAACACTGGAGCACCTGCTCCTTGAATCGGCACTGGAGCTCCTGCATAGCGGCGGGTCGGGCCCGGTAACAACAGGGCTCCCCGACATCCACGCCTATTTCCCCACGTACCTGCAGGGAGACATAACATACACCCGCCACAACAAGACACCAACTCACACTGGAGCTCCGGTGTATCGGCGGGTCGGGCCCTGTACCAACAGGGCTCCCCGACTACCACGCCTGTTTCCCGGCCCGACTCGCAGGTGAGCCGCTGAGAAAGGCTCCGGGATAAGTGGCCGGCGACTCCAAATCCACGTTCCTGTAGGGAGAGAACACACTGCTCCCCCCCCCAACAGGAACACCAACTCTAGGGGGCTTAGCCTTACCTGAGTCGGCCCTCTGAAGGGCTGGTCAGGAGCCGCGCTCCCGACCAGCCGTCGGCAGCAATGCGATGCGACGATATGTCACGCATGCGTGCCGGCGGGCTCTTCACGAAGTCACTCACGTGACTCCGAAATGAAATTGCATGCAATACCCCAAATGTGGCCTATCATTGTACTATAGAGCTGCATCATGACTTCCTGACTTTTACATTCAATGCCACTAGCAATGAAGGCAAGCATATCATATGCTGGTCTATATCCCGTTGTATCTTCTGATACATTGCATTCTTCACTGTCTGTAACTCCTCCAATTTTGGTGTCATCAACAAACATACGCACCAACCCATCTACATTTACGCAGAGTCCTAGCACAGATCCCTACGGAACTCCACATGTCATACACCTCCAGTCAGAATGTCTACCTTCCACCACATCCCTGTCTTTTATGAATAAGCCAATTCTGAATCCATACAACCAAGTTTTAGTGAATCCTGTATATCTTAATCTTCTTGATCAGCCTACCATGAGTGACCTCATCAAAAGCCTTACTCCTATCTCCTTATCTTTTATCCTAACCATACCAGCATCTTTTTATGTTCCTTTCTCCTTCATGAGTTTTGCTAGCTTTTCCTTTAACACATCTCAATGTGTCGAGAGGTAAAATGGATATGATCTTCATCACAGGACAATCCATTGGAAATGTAGACAGCAGCAATAATCACCACATGTGGCCCTATACAACCCCCTTAGAAATGCATTTGAATCTGTCAAGAGGGAGATTGTGGAGAATTGTTTTCAAATTTAGCTGCACTCAGGAATTCATTACTATTTCTTATCTACCATGTGCAAGCTGTAATTTGAACCAACAATTTTACTTCGGAGTCATGTGAGTGAGTACGTGAAGAGCCCTCCAGTCCGCATGCGCGTCATTATCGTCTAACGCATGGCACAACGACTGGCTGGCAGGCGCGCTGCTCCTCCAGCGGTAAGTGAAACCCTGCAGGTAAGTTTTCAAACTTATTTTCAGGTTGTATTTTGCTTGCAGGAAGCTCTTTTACAGAGTTCCTGCTCGATGACAATCCGGGACGAAATCCTGTGAGCCGCGGGGAAACCCAGCTACGGAGACCGTGGGGAAACCCGGCTGCGGGGACCGCGGGGAACCCCGGCTGCGGAGACCGCGGGGAAACCTGGCTGCGGGGACCGTGGGAAGACATGACTATGGTCGGAGGAAGTGCGGGTAGCCGGCGGCGGTAGTCGCTGACAGTGCGGTCAGCTACTTCAGACTCCGGCAGCCCCGAGAGGGTGTGCAGCCAAACGGAGTCTGAGAGGCCTGGACTGGGACAAGTCAGGTCAGGAGGGTTCCCCTCCGACAAACATGGGTACGTCCTCGGACGTTTTTACCCAGATGGAGCATGGAAAGTGTCCGCAGGGCGTTCATCCCACTGAGGTGATGCTCCATCCTGATATGGTCTGTGGAAGGGGGCCATATCAGCGCAGGTCTCTTCGGGGGCATGCAGCAGCACCTGTTTCAGGGCTGCTTACAAATCTCCCTCTCTGTGGAGGGGAGGGCGAGGGGTCAGTGTGTGACTCCAAACCCGGAAGTGGAACATACTGGAGTACATGCGTAAGGTTCAAGAAAACCGGGGGGGGGGGGGGGGGGGGGGGCAGAATTTCCCCTCATGTTGCAAGCTTTGTAAGTATCAGTGACCTCATGTTACATAGTGCCGGCATTGAACAACGCTGTCTGTGGAGACTATGGATGGTGGGCTATCGGACGTCCAGCAGGATGCCCTGACATTGATGTGCAATGCACACTTCGAAATGAACTACTTTCAGAAGAACGCCATCAGACCTGTCTTAGAAATCCCAAATTTGCAGGCTTATGTAAGGCCAGAAATGTCCAGCCGCCGAATCTTCTCCTCGGAAAAGACCTAGCCAAACAGGTAAAAAGCCGGGAGGAGGAAGCAAAGCTGTCGGACTAGTCAAGGTACCTACGACGAGCAAAAGCCTCACCGTTTCAGTGACAACACCCCTACACCTCTATCGGCGGTAAGCAGTTCACTGAAGCTGGTGGCAGCTTGCAAGATTATTCTCTGGGCAGAGGTCTTTCAGACCAAGGCCCAAGCCGGCCCTCAGGGAAACTGTGTGGACCAGTTACAAGTTGGTATAGATTACACTTGTTTTTGCACGAATAACGACGGATAACTTCAGATCCGTTTATAACTGACAAGATGACATCAGATTAGTTTATACTGCACGGTATACAAGGGTTCCAAATTGAATTCCTTTAATTCATTGCCACCCATACAATATACACCAAGTTGGACATTTATTCATTCCCAACAAAAAGGTTTGGGTATACAAGCAGATATCCAAACAAGTAAAAATCTGGTTGAGGAAGCAAAAGCTGTAGGGTTAATTAAAGCACCCACGACGGGCATAGCTTCACCGTTTCAATGATGACACCCTGCGCTTTCATAAAAGAAAGATGGAGGATGTCGGATCATCCTTGATTAACTCACATTCACATGTGCAGTATAGACTTTTTAGAATGGAAAACTTTATTACTGTCTAACAACTGATTTCCATAGGATGCTTTATGGCATGCATTGATCTCAAAGATGCATACTATTTAGTTTCCATTCACAGGGATCACCAGAGATTTGAAATTTAGCTGGATAGCAATGATAGCAGTTAAAGCATTGTGAAATGGGCTAACTTCAGCTCCCAGGTTATTTACCAAATTACCAAGCCTCTGCGTGGGCTGCTCAGAGCTCAAAAACACATTGTTATGGCCTATCTGGATGATATTCTAAAAATGCTGAATCTTGCTAATTAGCTATTTCAGCCGCAAAACCAATAGTTGAGAAATTGGGGTTTCTCATCCATCCAATTAAATTTAAGTTGATACCAACTGGAGTTATAGATTATTGGGATTTACCTTTAATCTATTAATTTGTCTGTGACTCCGCCCTGGGGCAACAGATTAGAATTAATGGAAGCTTGTAACAATCTTGTTGTTTATTCATCAAGTGGCCAGTGTAATTGGCAATTTAGTCGCTGTTTTTTCAGCTGCATATTTTGGGCCTTTGCATTATCAGAACTTACATCGTGCAAAGGAGCAAGCTCTCAAGTACCATGTAGGTCCTTGTGAACAGACCTATGCTATTACCAGCTGAAACTATAAAGTCACAATGATTGACGAACAGTATTCAACATTGCTCCAGTAACTTTTGGTCATTAAACCTTCAGTGATATTACAATCTGATGCTAATGCTCACAGATGGGAAATTACTATACCATCTCTAGTTACAGAGGCGGATGGGATGTGCATGAATGACCAATTCCTCAGTTATATGGTATCAACTACCTAAAGACTCTAGGGGCATTCTATGGGTTAAAGGCTTATTGTGCGAATATGCATATCTGCATATTCATCTACAAGTTGACACACTACGGTGGTGGCATATATTAATCACATGGGTGCAATCATGTCAATATCCTGTGGTAGTTTACCTACTCTCATTTGGCGCTGGTGTATCATCACGTAAATCTATGACAACACAGAATGGATGTTGGATCACAAAGTATTTAAGGACATTGTGGCTCGATGTAACACCAAATATAGATTTGTTTGCATCTAGGCTCAATCACCAGTTGCAAAAATATATGGCATGGCAGCCATACCCAGGGGCAGTGGTGATGGGTGAATTCTTGCTGCACTGGGGAGGAATGTTCTTTATGTCTTTCCTTCATTTTCCCTCGTCAGTCGGTGCTTGCTTAAGACCCAGCAAGACTCCGCCTCAGGCTTTTTGGTAGTGCCTGTCTGGCCTACACAGTCATGGGTCCACTCATACTGGGAATGATAACAGAACCTTTTATGACTGTTCCCAAACGCAGAAATCTGTTGGTTTACCCCGTGACTGGGGAGAACAGTCCACTGTATGAGCGAATCAATTTGTTGGTTTGCTGACTCTGAGGTGACCTTTCCTGGGGTTCGGACTGTCAGGTTGTTTGGTGGATGTAATCACTGCAGCCTGGAGA
Organism: Raja brachyura; assembly: GCA_963514005.1. The sequence continues at coordinate 46,881,217 of OY740787.1, read as the reverse complement.
GATAGTACCAAGAAACAGTACATCTCCTATATCAAAAAATGGGAAGTGTTCTGTTTACAGTCCAACATATCGCATGACACGGCACATATAACAGATGTCTTGGAATTCCTCTCAGAGCTATATTTTCATGATCGATGGAGTTATAGTGCTATAAATTGTGCCAGAAGTACCTTGTTGTCATATTTGTTGCTGGGATCGGGACACCATTCTGATCTCAACCACTGATATCCAGATTTATGAAGGGTATCTTTGGTTCAAATTTCCCCAGGCCCAGGTACTTGGAGATATGGGGTGTTAATGTTGTGCTGACACTGCGTCGCCGGTGGGATCCAGCTACATCCCTGTCCTCACTTACAAAATGGTTATGCTCATGGTGCTGGGATCAGTGCAATGAGTCCAGTCATTGCATAAGCTGCGACTGGACAGGATGGTTACATCTGCAGATAATATAATATTTTATGTTCATGACTTGGTCTAGCAGAGTAGACAGGGGGTGTCAGGTCTCAAACTAGTTTTCATGGCATACCCCATGGACCTTTGGTTATGTGTGGTCACACATCTACAACAGTACATTAGGTCACCTAGAGCCTTAGAGGCTTTAAACTAGCAATGTTTGTTAGTTACATAAAACCTCATAAAAGGGTATCAGTATGGAACATCTCCAGGTGGTTAACACGGGTTTTGGCTTGTGCAGGAGTGAACACTGATGTTTTCAAATCTCACTCCACCAGGGCTGCAACAACATCAACAGCGAGGGTTATGGACGTTCCGCTGGATCACATCCTAGCGGCGGTAGGATGGTCCAACGAGCGAACTTCCAAATGTTTTATAACAAACCCATTGCCAGATCGGGGGTATTTGCCAACTCTATTTTAAGTTCTGTTTTATAATTCCTCCCGGATGAGTGGGGTCACAATTATTATCATTTGGTCATTAAAAAGCATTAGCATGTTTTAAATCTATGTCATGTCTGAATGCATTATTTGATTTCACTCATCCTTGATCAACTAATGCAGTGTGAGACGCATGAACTCGTGTTCACGGCATGAAATCACGGAGCTTTGAAATCTTCACATAGCCACTCACGTGACTCCGAAGTAAAATAGTAAGATTAAATGAGAACTTACCAGTTTGAAGTTTGATCTTTATTTTATGAGGAGTTACAATAAAGGATTACGTGCCCTCCGCTCCCAACCCTCTCTCATAAAGGTCAGCTGGTAGTTCTAGTTTCTCGAATCTTACTATATTCAGTTCATCAACTGTTATCTGTGATTTCACACTACTGCTTTGAAGATTGACACAAATGTGGGCTGGCGGGCTCGTCACGAAAAAACTCATCGTAACCCCTCATAAAATAAAGATCAAACTTCAAACTGGTAAATTCTCATTTAATCTAACTAATCTACCACAGTCTCAAACCTAGAGCAGATTAGGGATCAAGACGATCATGTAATTTTACGATTGGACAATGATCCAACTGTTTTGTTAATCTTCCTCACTACAATAATGCAATTCATCTCCAACAAATTCTGCACTGGAGTGGAGTTAATCCATTCACAGATGAGAAATTGCTCAACACAAGGAGACACCGTTCTGTACGGGTATGGCTGCCCAGCCTGCAGCTGTCTGTTTTTTCATCTCTTTTTTTAAATTTTTAGTTAGTTGAGTTTTTGTTTTCGGAGTTCTAGCCTTTTTTGTGTGAGGGTAGGGATGGGGGGTGCGGGGAGGGGAAACTGCTTTTTTAAGTCCCTACCTTGTCGGAGATGCTGCTTTCCTCTGGGCTACACATTCGACCCGTCCTTGCGACCTACTAGCGGGTCTGGAGCGATGTTTCCTGACGGGACCAGCCAGAACCACTGCTTCGGCGACAGCGCAGTGCTGGAGTGCTATCGCGGAGCGGAGCGGGTGATACCTTGCCCGGGTATGCTGGGACCGCCAACAAAAACATCGCTGCAGGACTGTGGAGCGGCCAGCCACGGGCGGCAGCGCTGACCTTAAACATCGCGGAGCCTGGGATCTCTTGCCGAGATCGCCAGTGGTGGAGCTCCGTCTAGCGCGGCCTGTCGGCTTGGAAGTCACAGTCTCCGGTAAGGGGGCAGCCGTTCCTGGCACCACAAGCTGCTAAGAGGATTCTCCCAATGCCGGAGTACCATCACCCGCCAAGAACGGCCTGGAACACCGGGCCTCCATACGGCGACCGCGGAGGCCTCAATAGGCCCGACTGTGGGTGGACATGGGGATGGGGACTGGACTTTGTGCCTTCCCTCACAGTGGGAACCATTGTGGGGGGATGTTTTTATGTTTATTGTTACATTTTTAATGTTGTGTCTTATAGAAACATAGAAAATAGGTGCATGAGGAGGCCATTCGGCCTTTCGAGCCAGCACCGCCATTCAATATGATCATGGCTGATCGTCCGCTATCAATAACGCGTGTCTGCCTTCTCCCCATTTCCCTTGACTCCACTAGCCCCTAGTGCTCTATCCAACTCTCTGTTAAATCCATCCAGTGATTTGGCCACCACTGCCCTCTGTGGCAGGGAATTCCATAATTTCACAACTCTCTGGGTAAAAATGTTTTTTCTCAGCTCAGTCTTAAATGACCTCCCCTTTATTCTAAGACTGTGGCCCCTGGTTCTGGACTCACCAAACATTGGGAACATGTTTCCTGCATCTAGCTTGTCCAGTCCTTTTGTAATTTTATATGTTTCTATAAGATTCCCCCCCATCCTTCTAAACTCCAGTGAATACAAGCCTAGTCTTTTAAATCTTTCCTCATATGACAGTCCCGCCATCCCAGGGATCAATCTCGTGAACCTACGCAGCACTGCCTCAATCACAAGGATGCCCTTCCTCAAATTAGGAGACCAAAACTGTACACAAAACTTCAGATGTGGTCTCACCAGAGCCCTATATAAGTGCAGAAGAAGCTCTTTACTCTTGTACTGAAATCCTCTTATATTTATCTGTGTGCTGCATGGCAAGTCAAATTTCACTACACCAATTGGTGTATGTGATAATAAATGTCCTTCGTTTGCCTTTGTTTGTAATATTTGTTGTTTGAGTCCAAAAGGTTTAGTAATGATTTTCACTGTGAAATTAAGTTGTCAAGTCGACACACATACACAAGTATATTAAGGTACAGGTACAATGAACATCTTGCCTACAATAGCATCACCGGCACATAGACTTAGGCAATGGACAAACATGTTACACATAAATGGTACAAGACAGTGAAAATAAAAAGGTATGTAAACAAAACAAGACATTAGTGCAAAATGTCACAATTAGAAAAACAAATCCATGGTAGTCCAGGAAGTGGTCTACAGTGCACTGTTGCTGAGGTAGGGTTAGGGTTAAACGGGTCAATTCAAGAACCTGATAGTTGTAAGAAAGTGGCTGCCTGAACCTGGTGATGTGGGACTTCAGGCTTCTGAACCTACTGCCTGATGGTAGAAGTGAGGAGAAGGCCTTACTTGGATGATGGGGATCCTTGATAACAAATGCTGTCTTCAAGAGGCAGCACCTCATGCAGATGATTTTGATGGTGGTGAGGGATGAGCCCACAACTCTATGCAGCCTCTTGTGTTCCTATACATTAGAATTGCCATACCAGGCCATGATGCAACTAGTCAGAACACTTTCTGACTAGTTTGTTAGACTATTCTGTGATTTGCTGAATCTTCTAAGAAGATGAGGTGCTGGCATGCCTTCTTCATGATTACATCTATGTGGTGGGCCCAGGACAGGTTATCTGAGATATAAACACCTCGAATTTGAATCTGCTAATTCTCTCTGCCCCTGATCCACCAATAAAATTGGTCTTCCAACTTCCTCTCTCTGAAGTGAACGATTAGTCCCTTCATTTTGTTATGATGAATGCAGGGTTGTTGTTGCAGGACCACTTAACCAGGTGTTCTGGCACTCATCTGTAAGCAAGTCAAGTATATTGTTAAACTGAAGCTCTCTGGGGGTTAGATCCCTGGACATTAATCTGACAGTCATATTGCTCACTCCACAACTGATGGAGGTATACTCTGAACCCTGCAGAGCACCACCCAACAGACTGCAGATTCATTATGGCCCTCTTGCACTTCTGACCAAATGCTCACAGGGAGGTACCTATACAAAGGGCCATCTACTCAGGCTGTTCTGGAAATCTGGTGCGAACCCCTGCCTCCCCTGGAGCTCGCACAGCAACAAATCAACCAGTTGACCTATGATGTTCACTCACACTCTGATCCTGAACAGGCAAGCAACTCCATTTTCAATCTTCTGTAAGCTAATCTTTAACCTTAAACAGTACTTGCTCTTTAGTTTAGGTGATTTTGGACATAACTAACATTGGAAATATGTACAATGATCAATCTTTTCCGCCACTATTTGTTAGCCATATATTTGTACAGCACAAAAACAGGCCATTTGGCCTTCCACCTCCATGGTGATCTATTGCCTATCTACATTATCCCCATTTGACTGTATTAAAGACTAAAGCCTTCCATGCCTTTCCTACTTTTATCTCTCTAAATGCCTCTTAAACATAGTGATTATATTTGATTCCACCACCTCCTCTGACAGCTAGATCCAAATACAACCACTGTCTGTGTACAAAATCTTTCCCCTTATAACTCCCTCCTCTTACCTTAACAGTATGTTGTTTTATTTTCAACACCCCTAATTGTGCTTCCCATAATCTTATACACTTATGTTAAGATTAATAAGATTCTTATGACAAGGTATACAAAATAGTATAAAATGAAAGACAGGTGATGTGAATTGAGTCACTTTACATTCTTTACACTCTTGTCATCTTATTGGATGGCAGTAAAAAGCAAATTACTGGAGGAACTCAGCAGGTCAGACAGCATCAGCAGGGGGAAATGAACAGACAATGTTTCGGGTTGGGATCCTTCTTCACACTCCTCCTTCAGTTCCTCCAACAGTTTGTTTTTGCTCAAGAATCCAGCATCTTCACTCTCTTGTGTCTTTATTGAGTAGCATAACAGCTTCAGGAACTTAAACAGCTAACCTGTTTAAATATTAATTGTTTACTTTAGTTTCGAGATACAGCACAGCACCAGGCCCTTCGGCTCACCAAGTCCGCACGGACCAGCAATCCCCTAGGGGTGGGGGTGGGGGGGGGGTGCAGTCTTCCAGTGGTCCACAGCGTGCCATTTCCACCTTGACTGCCTGCTACATTACCTTAAATCGTCCAGTATAGTAATGCTTGTTCTTTATCTACCAACACTAAAAAAAATGCTTCGTCAGGTAAACTTGAGCTTATGAGAATTCTGAAAAATCAGTATAGTAATCCAACATGTGTAGTCTCTAGTGCCTTCATAATGTAGCAGAAGAGCTTCAGGGCAGCACCATGGCACAGCTGGTAAAGCTGCAATCTCACAGACTCAGGTTCGATCCTCACCTCGGGTGCTATCTGTGCGTTATCCCTGTGACCAAGTGCTCTGGTTTCCTCCCACATCTCAAAGATGTGTGGGTTTATAGGTTAATTGGCCTCTGTAAATTGCCCTGAGTGCACAGGGAGTGGGATAACATTGAACTAATGTGAATGGCTGGCCTTGGACTCATTGGGCCATAAGGCTTGTTTCCATGCAGTATCTGTAACCTAAACTAAACTAACATTTGGGTAATCCAGTACATTTGGGATGTTGGTGGTGCTGGACTGGGAGATGTATCCATACTGTTGAATGTTAGTCCCAATCATACTTTTAATGTACCCCTTTAAAACAAATTCCATTGAGTCAGATGAATTTAAAGGGAGCACAGGAAACATGACTTAGTGGGTTATAATGAAAAATGGGAACAACCCTGGTGAGCTTAAAGGGAGTGCGGGGAGCAGGGACTTGGTTGGCCGATTATAAGAGTTTTACTGTAAATTGGTTTTACTCCAGTGATGCTTCTGTTGTTTACCAATTTCAAAAGCCTGCTGGGGATAGAACCAGACACACTTGTTCCTTCTGTCTCACTTTATGTGTCAACACATAGATTTGTGGTGACAGCTACACTGCAGGAGTCTACGGAGGCTTATTTGTATTTGTGTAAACAGGTTCTTCAGAATTTCCTCTCTCATTATGTGTTCAAAAATTTCACCGCGGATCTATTGAGTTCCGCGAGGCATGCTAGACTAAAATTTTTCATCAATGTTTAAATCATGCTGTTTTAACATGGTTTTCAGCTATACCATATTCCTGAATACTAAAATACCACTAATGTGTAGGTGGCTGGTGGGATAATCGAGGGGTGGAGCTGGTGTCAATGGACATGTACAAAAGAATATGTTACCGGGAAATGTGGGAGAATGGGATGGATTGGATTGCACAGAAAGCCGGCATTGACTTAATGGATTGAATAGTTTCCTACATTGACAGGAAATATGCATGCACTGCCAGAAAGGAAGATAGAAGTTAAGAGTAAATATCAACTTTCAACTGAGAATTAGATAAATAATTGAAGAGGAAAACTGACAGGACACTTGGGAGGGAGGAGAGTGCGATTAATTGTATAATTCAACCACTGCCAGAACAGTCAGGATGGCTCAAATATGCAGGAACTGTCGATGCTGGTTTACACTGAAGGTAGACAAAATGCTGGAGTAAGTCAATGGGAGATGCAGCATCTCTGGAGAGTATGAAGGTTTCATGTTTTGGGTCGAGACCCTTCTTCACACTGAGAGTCAGGGAAGTGAAAGTCATAGATATGGAAGGGTAAGGTATGAAAATGACATATCATAGGGGATGATAATAAAGGAAAATATAGATAGGTATATTGTTTGCTCAGGGGAAGGTGACAGCAAGGCATACAATCAGTAACATTTAATCAGGAGGACAGTATAACTAGTCGGAGAACTTGGATGGGGGAGGTGTGGAAAGAGAGGGAAAGCAAGGGTTACTTGATGGGTCAAATGGCCATGTTCTGTGCTAGCTCGATATATGGACCCAGTCATAATACATGTTCAAATATTAATATTGGTCATGAAAGTATAGCTTTGGAGGAAGGCTACCTTTACATGAATCAGCTCAATTTGGAAATGAAGGATGACACTGATATTTTAAAACCAAGTCTTAAGAAAGTGCAAAGTCTACAAAGAAAGGCCATGATTATTGAAGGGTAGGTGCAGATGGCAATGTAACTCAGATAAAAGGCAGGTAGACAAAAATGCTGGAGAAACTCAGAGGACGAGGCAGCATCTATGGAGCAAAGGAATAGGTTCGCGTCGAGACCCTTCTTCGGACTGATGTGGGGGTAGGGGGGCGGAAGAAGAAAGGAAGAGGCAGAGACAGTGGGCTGTGAGAGAGTTGGGAAGGGGAGGGGAAGGAGGGAGAAAGCAAGGACTACCTGAAATTGGAGATGTCAATGTTCATACCGCTTGGGTGTAAACTGCCCAAACGAAATATGAGGTGCTGCTCCTCCAATTTGCGGTGGGACTCACTCTGGCCATGGAGGAGGCCCAGGACAGAAAGGTCGGATTCAGAATGGGAGGGGGAGTTGAAGTGCCGAGCCACCAGGAGATCAGGTTGGTTAATATGAACTGTGTGGAGGTGTTGGGCAAAGTGATCGCCAAGTCTGCGCTTGGTCTCACTGATGTAGAGCAGATGGCACCTAGAGCAGCGGATGCAATAGTTGAGGTTGGAGGAGGTGCAGGTGAACATCTGCCTCACCTGGAAAGACTGCTTGAGTCCTTGGATGGAGTCAAGGGGGGAGGTGAAGTGACCAGTGTAAAATATCCTGCGGTTGCAAAGGAAAGTACCAGTGGAGGGGGTGATTTGGGTGGGAAGGGAGTTACAGAGGGAGTGATCTCTGCGGAAAGCCAAAAGGGGAGGAGATGGGAAGATGTGGCCAGTGGTGGGATCCCGTTGGAGGTGGCGAAAATGTCAGAGGATTATCTGTTGTATGTGACGGCTGGTAGGGTGGAAGGTGAGGACAAGGGTGACTCGGTTCTTGTTACGAGTGGGGGGATGGGGAGTGAGAGCGGAGCTTCGGGATATAGAAGAGACCCTGGTGAGAGCCTCATCTGTAGTTGAAGAGGGGGAATCCCTGTTCCCTAAAGAATGCGAACATCTCCGATGCGCTGGTTTGGAATACCCCATCCTGGGTGCAGATGCGGCGGAATTGAGAGTAGAGGATAGAGTCCTTACAGGAAGCAAAGTGGGAGGAGGTGTAGTCCAGACAGCCATGGGAGTCAGTGAGTCAGTGAGTCAGTAGATGTAATTCCTTTGCACTATAGATGCTGCCTCACCCGCTGCGTTTCTCCAGCATTTTTGTCTACCTTCGATTTTTCCAGCATCTGCAGTTCTTTCTTAAACAGATAAAAGGCAGGAGGGGAGACGACACCTAATTGTTTCCTTAATGGCAGAGGCAGCCTTCTCATTGGTGCTAGCAAAGCAGAATGAAAAAGAAACTGAAAATTGAGAATTTTTTCAAGCCTTGAATTCAGCTGCTCTGATCATGAATTTATTATATTCAGATATTCAGTGCTGATAGATGCAATCGCCCAAGGTCAAATGATTAAGTAAGTTAGCTGACTGCAATTTGTCTAGTTTGTTCAGAATTTGCTGAATGCATGGATCATATTGCAAATTTTAGCCATTTTTGATATTGGATTTAGTGGGAGCTAAAGGCATTCAGGAGCTCAGCGGTAGCCAGAAATTGTTCCAAGTTAAACTGACAGTGTGTCGGAAGGAACTGCAGATACTGGTTTACACTGCAGATAGACACATAATGCTGGAGTAACTCTGCGGGACGGGCAGCATCTCTGGAGAGAAGGAATGGGTAATGTTTCGGGTCGAGACCCTTCTTCAGACTGAGAGTCAGGGGAGAGAGAGAAACTATAGATATGGAAGGGTGGTGTGAAAACAACAGAACACAGCAGATGATGATCATTTTTGGCTGAGGGAAAGGGCAGTGAAATTAGTCAGATAGCCTGGGTGGGGGAAGGACGGAGAGAGAGGGAAAGCAAGGGTTATTTGAAGTTAGAGAAATCAATATTCAGCTGAGTCTGGCTGACCCATTTCTAACATGAATTGAGTGGTATTCACAATATCGTGGGAGCTTCAAAATGCATCCAGTATCATTAATTTGCACAACATTCTGCAGGCCAGGCAGCATTTGTGGAGGGAAATGGACTGATGACATTTCAGGTCTAGGTCCTTCTGATATTTTAATCCACAGATGCTGCCTGATCCATTTAGTTCCTCTAGAACTTTTATTTTGCACGTTTGTGCCTTTGCATCTAAGTGGAATATTACTCACATGGTAAGGTGTTACATTATCTAACAGAGACTTTCCTAAACCATACCTCTCAATTCCTCTCTTTATCTTGAACTCAAGAGAGAGATATAGCATGGAAGTCCATACCAATCATCGATCACCAATTTACACAAATCATATATTAATATCATTTAAAAAAAATCTCCCTTCAATTCACCCCAGATTCTACCAATTAGGAAACATTTACATGCAGAGGGGTCAATTTATAGTGATCCAAGGCTCATTCTTGGGACATGGGAAGAAATTGGAACATCCAGAGGAAAACCGTGGTCACAAGAAGAATGTGCAAACTCCACACAGGCAACGCAGGGGGTTAGAATTAAATTCGGGTCTCTGGAGTTGTGAGGTCGTAGCTCCATTATCTATACCCAGCACAGCTTTTCCTCTTAATATACTCCCCACAATCCAGCATTGTCTTTCAAAGCTTTTATCATCTGCAAATTTTGATTTAATAATTGCTCCAAAGAAGGAGTGAAAAATAGTGTCCTAATGCCATTGTGAGCACAGACCCAGTGAGTGAGATGTAAAAATAAATGGCTGATAACTATCTGCTGAATATTACTTCAAGGTTTGCTGTGTAATGATCTGAAAATATTAAACATAACCTGATTTCCTTCCATATATTAGAACATGAATTTATCCTAATCATCAATAAATGGGACCATGACTGATCTATTAATTGACCTCATATGGTTGTCTTTAACCTACATCCTCCTACCTTTGGTTGGCAAAAATCTATCAGATTATCAAATCTATCAGAATTCCATATTTCTGCCACCCTCTGCATGCATATGTTTTCTAATTTCATTCTGAAATTGTCTGGTTTCAATTAGTAGATTAGGCTAAATCTTTCACCGATTGTTTCTGAACAACTACTATATTCTTCTTAATATTGCGTAAACTTGAACGAAATTATCCTGTAACCAAAAAAGTCCATGGAATCAAACCCCATCCCTCCTTGCAACCTCGAATCTTTGGATGCAGGTATAACCCCAGCAAATGTACATTGCTCTCCCTCCAAGGCCAGCCCACCCTTCCCAAAGAGAGCACTCTGATACAAGATTAGCAGGCTTCCACTCTCTACAAATAACACACTCGCTGGACACCCTGCAAATATTAACATCCTCAAAGTATTTTGTGCAATTGTTAACACATATTAACAAACTTCCATTATCACCTACCAACATAAATACACATAGCGGTCTCACCTGTAAACAGTAAAATAAATCCAAGGGTTTCCCAAAAAAAATTGTCCTAGAGATCGACACAAAGTGCTGGAGCAAACTCAGCATCAGGCAGCATCTCTGGGGAACATGGATAGGTGATATTTGGGGTCGAGATCATTTCTTCAGGCATTCTACATTCTACGTTCTCTTGGAGATTCTTTGCAACTATTAACATACCTCTCAAAACGTCCTGCAAATATCAAAACGATCCACAGGATTGCCTACAAATATTAAGGCATCAGGGAATCCAGTAATAACACAATCCCAATGAGCATTAACTCTCTCCTGAAGATATAAGATGTACTAACAGTCTCCAGGCATGGCCTCTACATATGGAATCATTGCTGGTGATTCTATACAATTTGGCCATTTCCTTTCCTGATCACACTCTATCACTATGACTCTATGACATAGATGAGGTAGATAGCCAGAAACTGGCCCATCTAATTAGAACTCTGGCCAAGTTGTACTAAGAATCTCCTGCTCTAATTTTGGTGGACCAGAGATGCAAGCTGTAATTCTTAAACAAGTGAACAGGGAACAATGAGTGAATAGTTGCAAGGAAACTACTCAAGGAAGGGAACAATTGAAGACTTGTAACGTAGCATCTTAACAAGTAGAAGGCAGATGTGAAGAAATGGAGGAAACTGGATGCTTGCAATCTGTATCGAATTGTGTCTGGACCACAAAGGCAGGTTGCTGAGGTTCAGGAGTGGCTGTAGCTGTTAGTAGCTGAATGGAAGGGAAAGCTAAAGATTTCAGAAGTTCCCAACAATGTGCACTGCTACAAGAACAAGGGAATTCTTCAATAGTTCCTAAGTAAAAAGAAGACTACAGTTGGGAGAGGCAGTGAAGGAGATCACTGACTAAGATACTGTCAATCTGAGAGAAATTGAGGTTGATGAATGTGAATCCCTCAGATTCCTCTGATCATTCATCATCCTCCTTCATTCCATGGAATAAAGTCCTAGCCTGCCCAACCTCTCCCTGTAGCTCAGGCCCTCAAGTCCTGGCAACATCCTTGTAAACCTTCTCGACACTCTTTCCATCTTAACAAAATATTTCCTTTAGTAGGGTAACCAAAACTGTCAAAACATTTCTCCAAATGTGGCCTCATCAACATCTTGTACAACTGAAACTTAACATCCCAACTTCTATACTTAAAACATTGATTGATGAAAGCCAATGTGCAGAAAAACCTTCTTGACTACCCCATCTGCCTATGATGCCACTTTTTCAAGAACTTTGTACATGGACTCCTAGACCTCTCAGCTCTACAACATTTCAAAGAGCCAGGCTCTTCACTGTGAAGGTCCTGCTCTGGTTTGACTTCCCAAAATGCAACACCTCCCACTTATCTGCATTAAACTCCATTAACCATTCCTCAGCCTACTTGCGCTACTGATCAAGATCCTGCAGCAACCTTTGATAACCATCTTTGCCCCCTAGAATATCACCTACTTTAGTGCCACCTGCACAACATTAGGCACCCTCCGGTCTTCCGGCACTTCACCTATATTTGATGATGATACATACAGTGCATTCAGAAAGTATTCAGACCCCTTCACTTTTTTTTTCACATTTTGTTATGTTACAGCCTTATTCTAAAATGAATTAAATTCATTTTTTTTAATCATCAATCTACATACAATACCCCATAATAAAAAAGCAAAAACAGGTGTTTAGATTTTTTTGCAAAAAGAAATAACTGAAATATCACATTTACATGTATTCAGACCCTTTAATCTGTACTTTGTTGAGGCACCTTTGGCAGCGATTGCAGCCTCAATTTGAGTTAGGTATGATGCTCCAAGCTTGGCACACTTGTATTTGAGTAATTTTTCCCATTCTTCTCTGCAGATCTTCTCAAGCTCTGTCAGGTTGGATGGGGAACGTCGATGCACAGCTATTTTCAGGACCCTCCAGAGATGTTCGATCGGGTTCAAGTCTGGGCTCTGGCTGGGCCACTCAAGGACATTCACAGACTTGTCATCTAGCCACTCCTGCGTTGTCTTGGCTTTGTGCTTTGGGTTGTTGTCCTGTTGGAAGGTGAACCTCCGCCCCAGTCTGAGGTCCAGAATGCTCTGGAGCAGGTTTTCATCAAGGATCTCTCTGGACTTTGCTCCATTCATCTTTCCCTCGATCCTGACTAGTCTCCCAGTTCCTGCCGCTGAAAAACACCCCCACAGCATGATGCTGCCACCACCATGCTTTACCGTAGGTATAGTATTGGCCAGGTGAGGAGCAGTGCCTGGTTTCCTCCAGACATGACGCTTGGCATTCAGGCCAAAGAGTTCAATCTTGGTTCATCAGACCAGGGAATATTGTTCCTCGTGGTCTGAGAGTCCTTTAGATGCCTTCTGGCAAACTCCAAGCGGGCTGTCATGTGCCTTTTACTGAGGAGTGCTGCAGATATAGCTGGAAAGGTTCTCCCTCTCCACAGAGGAACTGGAGCTCTGTCAGAGTGACCATCAGGTTCTTGGTCACCTCCCTGACCAAAGCCCTTCTCCCCCGATTGCTCAGTTTGGCTGGGCGACCAACTCTATGAGGAGTCCTGGTGGTTCCAAAGTTCTTCCATTTAAGAATAACGGAGGCCACTGTGCTCTTCTGGACCTGCAATGCTGCAGAAATTGTTTTACACCCTTCCCCAGATATGTGTTATGACACAATCCTGTCTCGGAGGTCTACGAACAATTCCTTCATCTTCATGGCTTGGTTTTTGCTCTGACATGCACTGTCAACTGTGGGACCTTATATAGACAGGCGTGTGTCTATCATGTCTATCATGTCCAATCATGTCCAAATCATGTCCAGTCAATTTAATTTACCACTGGTGGACTCCAATCGAGTTGTAGAAACATCTCTAGGATAATCAATGGAAACAGGATGAACCTAAGCTCAATTTTGAGTGTCATAGCAAAGGGTCTGAACGTAGAAAAAGTGAAGGGGTCTGAATATTTTCTGAATGCACTGTATATCTCAGCCAGGCTGCCTGTAATTTATTTTCTAGCTTCCCACAGTGTCATTCGATATCTCTGATTAGGACTGAGAAAATTGTTTACCTTCATACTCATTAGGACATATAGCACATCCTCAACCGCTATACTGATTGTCCTCAAGACCCTTTCATTGACCATCCCAAGTTGGTGAAGTCACATTTGGAGTATTGTGTTCAGCTTTGGTCTCCATTCTTCATGCCTTTCTCCACAGTAAAAGCAGAGGAGAAATACTCATTGAGGACCTTGCTCATCAGTGGCTCCACACAGAGATGACTGCTTTGGTTTCTGATGGGCCCTATTCTATGTCTAGGTACCCCCTTTCCCCTCATGTACATAACATTTATTTGAGTTTTCCTTACTATTATCTGCCAGAGCTATCTCCTGCCCCCTTTACGCCCTCCTGCTTTCCAAAGATATGAAAAGTAAAGAGAATAAAAACACTAGCAATTTTGTAGCATTTTTCTGATGTCTGCAGGTGCCATAGCTGACAAAGCACTTTTAAAAGTGTAGTCACTGTTGTAAAAAAACTAAGCACCATTTTTCAGTCAGTTCCCAGAATCAGCATTAAGCAGACTTGCTTTTTAGCATTGATGGAGGTGTATTGGATGAGTTACTAGGGACGTGGTCCTGTGTTCTACTTCCAATAGTGCCTTGGAAAGCTTTACATTCCCCTGAATGGAGGGGAGAGGATATAACTCAACCATTTGAAAGTCTCCATCAGTCAAATTAAACAAGCTTATGTATTCTAGACATGTGAGAGTGAGATTCCCTCAGGGCCCCTCGTAGGTAAAGTGCCGAAGTGGGTAAATAATTTTCTAAAGAGAAGGAATAGTGGATGCTAGCTAGGGGATTGCTATCATATTTGGAAGCACATGAACGTTAGTAGGGTCTCTAGATTTTAACCTACATTTACAATGAGTACTCTGAAAGCAGTGCAAATTGCTGAAATGCAGGGATAATAATAAATTGGCGAGGGAGAACGAGAGATTGAATCTTATAAACAGTCAATGAGTTACAAAATGACTTGCAAGTGAACAGAATTATAGCAGAAGGCATCTGAGTTAAAAATGATGGCATTGCTACTTAAGGAGCTGGCATTGCAATTTGTTGAAAGACAAGCTGATTAGTAGATGCAAAAGCAAACTATTTATCATATCTAGTTATTGTAGAGTGGTATTTGTCAAAAAACAAACCCCTCAACTCTATTACTTAATTATTAGACTAAAACTTGACATTGTATGTCAAGCAATGTTAACATGAAGACAGTAACCTTTTTAAACCAGAAAAGGTTAAACCAACTCCCCTTGGTATTTAATGACATTGTCACAGCTGAATTACTTGCTGTCAATATCCAGAAATTATTTTGGACCAAGAATGTAAGCACTGTGATTGTAGGAGCAGGTTCTAGGCTGGGTATCCTGAGGTAATATTCATGGGCATTAACATCTTGGATGATCAATCTGGGCCCAGCACAAAGAACATGAAGAGGGTGCATCAGCATCTCTACTTTCTTAAAAGTTTAACGAGATTCAGCATGTCAGTGAATACTGTAACAAAGTTTTGTAGATGCACTAGAGAAAGTATCCTGACTGGTTGCATCATGGCCTCGTACAGCAGTTCCAACGCACAGGAATGCAAGAAGCTGCAGAAAATGGTGGACCAAGACTAGTCATTCACAGGCAAAGCAGTCCCACCATCGAAAGTATCTGCAAAGTGCTACCTCAAGATGGTGTCATCTATCACCAAGGATCCCCACCATCCTGGATAACGCTCTCTTGTTGCTGCTGTTGGGTAGGAAATATAGAAACGAAAGTCAGACACCACCAGGTTCAGAACAGCTACTTCCTTACAACTGTTAGCTTCTTGAACTGGTATGTTGTCTGAGTTTATGTGGAAGAGATGCTGCCGCAAACAAGGTTTTTATTTCACCTATACCTCTCCGTACTTGTAAATGTGACAATAAACTTGACTTGAATATTCGCTTCCTGACTCCCCAAAGGTTCCTGGCCATTTCTTTATTAGTGCAACAATAAGAGAGAACATCAAATGAATGTTAGGGAATATAGTTTAGGAAGGAGTGGAGTCACTTCTTGGTCAATACGCAGGCTCTTTGGTCAGGCCTTTAGGACATATCCAAGGACAACTAGGGGTGTGCTGTAAATGGCAAACCTTACCAGTGAAGCCCACTCACCAAAAACATGTTAACAAATCTTTGGACAGTGTTGGTTAGCAAGGAACCTTTCTGCTATTGAGATACGCACCACACGTAACATAATCAATCTACCCTCCACCTTATGAATCCATCAAAAGATAAATGCACCAGAAAATAGGACCAGTAGGCCACTCAGCCCCTCAAGCCTGTCCTGCCATCCAAAATTATTGTGGCTGATTTGCTCCAGGCCTTATCTCTTCTGTGCCAGTTCTCCATAGCCCGCAACTCCCAGATTTTTCTAAACACTATCTATATCTTCTTTAATTCCCTCCAATGATCCAGGCTCCACAACTCTCCGGAGTAGAGAATTTCAGACATTCACCAAACTCTGTGAGTTCTGATGCATGCAAGTTTTAAATGACTGTCCCCTGATTCCCTTCAAACACCATTTTCGACCATGTGGACGACTTACAGTAAATTTAGAGACATCTTTCAGGATTTCTTCCCGTGTTTAATGGCTATGGAAGCCTTTGAGAAAAAACTAAATACCAGGTTATGTTGTTTAACAATGTTGACTGAGGTGCTCACACACAAAGTAGATTACCACATTCAACCCTGACCTTGAGCGCTGTGTTTGTGGAGTTTGTACATTGTCCCTGTGACCATGTGGGTTTCCCCCGTGTGCTCCGGTTCCCTCCCATATCCCAAAGAAGTGTGGATGGTAGTTAATTGGCCACTATAAATTGGCTCTAGTGTGTGTGTGTATGTGTGAGTGGGAGAATCTGGGAGGTGGGGGTGTTGTTGGGAAAAGAACATAGAATGCTATGCACAGGAATATCCCCTTTGGTCTAAGATATCTGCACAAATATATTGTCAGGTTAAGCTAATCTTCTCTGCCTACACATGTCTCATATCATTCCATATCCTGTATATCCATGCGCCTATCTATCCATGTGCCTATCCAAAAGTCTCTTAAATGCCTCTATCATATCTGTCTCCATCACCTCCACTGGCAGCATGTTCCAGACACCCACCACTCTCTGTGTAAAAACATGCCCCGCACATCTCCTTTAAACTTTCCTCCTCTCACCTGGGACAAAGGTTCTGACTGTCTGAATGTGGGGTGAATAAAATAGGTTTGTGTAGGATTCATGTAAATGAGTGGTTGATGGCCAGTGGGCTGTAAGACTAGTTTTCATACTGTATTCCAATAACATCAATATAATGTTTTTTTTTCTTAAGCCCTTGAAGCAGAATGTAAATTCACAGCTATTTTTCATAGGCATCCTAAGATCCATGATGGACATTCTCTACATTTCGAAAGTACTTCATTGGAATTTAGAAGATTGAGGGGGGATCTCATAGAGACTTACAAAATTCTTAAGGGGTTGGACAGGCTAGATGAAGGAAGATTGTTCCTGATGTTGGGGAAGTCCAGGACAAGGGGTCACTGTTTAAGAATAAGGGGGAAGTCTTTTAGGACCGAGATGAGAAAATCATTTTTCACAGAGAGTGGTGAATCTGTGGAATTCTCTGCCACAGAAGGTAGTTGAGGCCAGTTCGTTGGTTATATTTAAGAGGGAGTTAGATGTGGCCCTTGTGGCTAATGGGATCAGGGGGTATGGAGAGAAGGCAGGTACGGGATACTGAGTTGGATGATCAGCCACGATCATATTGAATGGCGGTGCAGGCTCAAGGGCCGAATGGCCTACTCCTGCACCTATTTTCTATGTTTCTATGTTTCTACTTCACTGACTATAAAAAGCGCCTTGGAGGATGCCTATGCAGCTATATAACTGCAATTCCTTGTTTTTTTGTTATTCTTGTCATAAAAAGGAAAGCGCCACAATTTAGGACTCAGTAATGCAAACTGCACAACATCATTTCCCGCATCAATTATAAATTTACAAATTAGCTTAATTCGTTCCCTGACAATTCTGCAGAAAAAAAACGAGAAGCGCGTCTCGTGTGTTGCATTGGCGGAGCTCGGAATCGAGTGTGGCTTTGGGAGAGGAGGGATCCTGAGTGCGCAGGTGCGGCACCTGCTCCGGTCGCACAGTCAAGATGTCCACAGTGAGGCATTCCTGAGGCAGAGAGGGGGGAAAAGGAGAGAGTGAGAGCGAGATGGTAGCAATCGTCGCGCATTGACACCTTCCCCGAGCAGAGCATCAAGAAAGCAGGCGGTGGAGGGAGATGGAATGAACCGACAACAAAGAAATAGCAGACAAATATGAATCATGATTCGTGCGGGGTGCTGCTGTTTTTTGGCTCTGATTCTGTGCTCCATCCTCCAGCTTTTTGGTGCAACGGGTACGTAAGGAAGGGTCGAAACATTGCAAATGCTATTTTAAAAACATATATATATCTATATAATGTGTGTGTTTGTGTAATATGAGGGGGGGGGGGGGGAGGATAGTGAAATGCAGCGCAGGGTACGGTGGGATCTCAGTGCAGTGCAGGGTCAATATTACGCTGCATGAAGACTAGCATTGCAGATACTCCGGGTTGCAGAGTGTGGCTGGAGAAGTACTCGACTCATTTATTTACATGTAAATTCCCCGTCCCCCTCCTTTCCTCGCCAAGTGCAGGCTTGTGTGCAACGCTTAGATTTCCCGTATTGGGGGGTTGAATTATTTGAGACGTGTCTTTGCAGTGAATTCCAAAAAACAAAGGGAATTCGTCTCCTTAGCAACAAGCAACCAAAATGAGCAGTGAACATCTGGGATTTTTAATTTGCTGCAATTTATCAGTTTTTGTTTTTGGGGGGGGATGCGTGTACACATTTCTCTTCATAAATAAGTTATGTTCCATGCCCCTTTATTTTTTGTATTTCTCTGCAATCGATTGAAGATGCAAAGCAGAGTCGCGTTTTATTTTTCTCTATTCTGGTTGTCACGAACAGTTCTGCATCTGAGCAATGCTGAGAAAGACTCGTCGGTTGCTGGTACTGGTGCAACGCTGAACCACAGCAGCAACACGATTCAGCAAGAAATAACGTGGCCTTTACGCTTGATCTATTACGTTCATGATGACAACGAGAGCACTTACCACATCCTGGATACCAAAGCCAAGAACCAGCAAAAAGATGACCAGGTAAACGACCCAAAATGAACCAAGCAGGCAGCGCGATTGCTCCATTGCCCCCTCACCCGCCCATTGTGTTTCTGCCCCTGTTATCTAGCCCATGGATGTAAGACTTTATATATTGTGTCGGTGCTGAATGATATGCAGTAAAAGCGAGCGATTTCATTCTCCATTTTCATCCCTGTGGTTGCATTGTAGTTCTCTGCAATTGGAGACCCTGGCGAGGGGCTAATATCTTGTAGTTAACTGCTCACCAGAGTTGACTTTGCACTGGAGATGGATTCCAATGAACAAGATCTTGTACCGGAGATGTATTCCAATGTGAATTTACTAAAGGCAGTAACGTAATTTTTGTTTTGTACCCATAGATTAATTAAAAAATGCATTTGCAGAATTTGTTGATCTGTTGGCTTGGTATGGTGCCTGCACAATCAGTGAAAATATGTTGCGTAAAGAGATTTGGGGAGATGAAGTAGAGACAAAGGTTTAAGCAGAGGGGAGAATTGTACAGGTTCAAGGCACTGGCAGCTGAAAGAGGGACTTGCAGTGGTGGGGCAAAATAGGTTGAGGGGTCACAGAGAAAGATAGCATGAAGCAGGGCTTTTGGGTCTGAGCCCATGTCAACCATCAATCACCCATTTATGATGATTCAACATTAATCCAAATTCTGTACTGATTGGGGTGGGCATTCAGGGAGAGAGGACCTAATTTAAGGAAGGACATTTTTGCTATTGAGGGAGTGCAGTGTAGGTTTACAAGGTTAATTCCCGGGATGGCGGGACTATCATATGCTGAGAGAATGGAGCGACTGGGCTTGTATACTCTGGAGTTTAGAAGGATGAGAGGGGATTTTATTGAAACATATAAGATTATTAAGGGTTTGGGAACTTTCTTATTCAGTTTAAGAATAAGGGGTAAGCCATTTGGAACGGAGACGAGGAAGCACTTTTTCTCATAGAGAGTTGTGAGTCTGTGGAATTCTCTGCCTCAGAGGGCGGTGGAGGCTGGTTCTCTGGATACTTTGAAGAAAGAGCTAAATAGGGCTCTTAAACATAGCGGAGACAGGGGATATGGGGAGAAGGCAGGAACGGGGTGCTGATTGGGGATGATCAGCCATGATCACATTGAAAGGCGGTGCTGGCTCGAAGGGCGGAATGGCCTACTCCTGCACCTATTGTCTATTGTCTATCACAGAGGTGAGAGGGCATGGAAGATTTGGGAGTTAAGGCATTGCCAGATCAGTGTAGTCAAATACGTCTGGGATATGGGTCAACAACACTCTGTGAGGTCAGTGATGTTACGAATGTTAAATTGGCCAGGGTGGAGCCATATGAAGTATTGGTTTGGTTAATTCAAATGGCCAGAGACAGGGAATGTTGGCAGGCTGCAGTTAGCTGTGGTGTGACAGAAGAGACAAATTCAACCAGGCTTCAAGCCTCTTGTGTATCTCCTGGTCAGGGCTTGTGAACGTAAGATGAGAGCATCAGTAGGCATGGTTATGATGGAATGAACAAACTTGCAATTATGTGAAACTTCCCACGATCACTGGTCTTGGAATGGTTTACCTTCTGAAGGTCATTGGAATCCTGGCAGCTCCTTTGTGCAGAGCGAGATTCCCCCTAACAGGAATATGACCTGCCTTAGAGGTGTGGAGGTGAAAATACAGGCGAGGAATCAGCCTCTCCTCTTCAACTAAATTTTGTTGGAAGATGATATTCCCAAGAAGCATTGAAATTGATGGTAAATCAATGACTCTAAGCCCTGTTTTCAATCTTGAAGAAGGATTCCCATGTTTAGTTTAGTTTAAGGACACAGGCCCTTCAGACCACCGAGTCCACGCCGACCAGAGATCACTCATACACTAGTTGTATCCTGCACACTAGGGACAATTTAGAAAAGCCAATTAACCTACAAACCTGCATGTCCTTGAAATTTGGGAGGAAACCAGAGCACCCAGAGAAGACCTACATAGTCACAGGGAGAATGATCAACAACGTACTGACAGCGCCCTTAGTCAAGATCAATCCTGGGTCACTGGTGCAATAAGGCAGTAACTCTACTGCTGTGCCGCCCATTATGTCGTCAGTCCATTTCCCTCCATAGATTCTACCTGACCCGCTGAGTTCTTCCAGCCTTTCCGTTTATCCAATTAGCTCCTGTTCTGTGGAGATTTGGTGGCATTATACTCATTCCCATTATATGGCCTTGTTCCTGTTTCTTCCAATTACCTCAGATTTGAATTTGTCCAGCAAATTCTCTGGAAATCCTGTTAATGGTATCATTAACAATTTAGCAATTATATTTGGTTCCCAAGAATGAAAATGTATGTAAAGGGAAGGTCACTCAGCCTATCCAAATATTCTAGCTATGCTATTGTTTTCCAATAATCCCACACCACACACTTTTATCATTTTTTTCCTTCTCATATTTTTGTCCATTTATTAAATTAACTTCCACTGTTCATTGCTAACTTGAGGACAATTCTAAATCCGCTTCTGTTCCTTTCGTCAGCTCCTTATGTCCCTTGGTTGCCTTTTGGAAATCATGTCTTAATAGACTTTTTTCAACCCCTTAACTATTTTAAATATCTCATTTAAATGAGTAAGCCACGGCCGTCACATACATCATCGGTAAGTCTTCAGAGGTATGCACGCTGAAGAAGACCATACAACTATTCCTCAAATGGAAACAATGGACCTCGTCGTTCACTAAATCTGCAGTATTCACGTCAAACAATCCCAAGCGATACAAAAAATGTATTTAGAACCTTCACATAGCTACAAAGGATGCCAAGAGGGAATTCCAGACCAAGACAGAGTCCCGGGATTGGCACGTGGACATCCATCAATTGTGGCTAGGCTTGCGTGCAATAATCGACTACAGGTTGAATTCAGGCAGTATCACTGGCAACAATGTGCCCCTCCTTGTCGAGCTCAATACATTCTATATTCGCCGTAATCAGAAGGTCTGTGGAATGATGTAATCCGCCTGACAACCTAGGATGCGACTGTAACCACGGTTACTGTCGCAGATCACACATTACCTTTCAGGAAAGTACCTGGTCACGTCCTCAAGACCTGCACGGCCAGTTGACTGGAGTATTCACCGATGTCCTTAACCTCTCCCTCTCCCTACTCCATTCTGAGGTCCCTACATGCTTCAAGACCACTATTATCCTGGTGCCAAAGAAAAGCAAGGTGGCATGCCTTACTGATGACTATCCATGGGTCTAAAATTCCACCATCATGAAGAGTTTCAAGAGACATTATGATGCCCATTACCTCCAGCCCTGTAGTCAGCCTTGATCCCCTGCACTTTGTCTACTATTGCAACAGGTCCATCTGCCCTTATCATAGGAACATCTAGATAACAATGATGTGCATCAGACTCCTATTTATTGCTGGTACATGGATAGGAAACATTTAGAGGAATATGGGCCAAATGCAGGCAGGTGGGACTAGCCCAGATGGGGCATCTTGTTGGCATGGACAAGTTGGGCTGAAGGGCCTCATTCAATGCTGTATGATACCATGTCTATAGTCCCATCTTCAACACCATAATCCCAACTAAACCCGTCTACAAACCCCTGGCCCTAATAATATGCACGCCCTTTGCCACTGGACCCATAGACCATAATCAGGATAGGCAGTAAAATATCCTCCACAATAATTCTCAAGACTGGTGCCTCACAAAGGTGACTACTCCGCCCCTTGTTTATATTCCATGTGCATTCACAACTCTGTGGCCAATTTTCTGCTCTAACTCCATTTACAAATTTGCAGGTGAAACGTCAGTAATGGGCCTGATCTTGTGTACAGGTAGACTTGGTACAGGAAGTAAAAATAGAGCATAATAACATGGGATTTGAGACAATAACTTCTCCCTCAACGTTAGCTTGTTAGAATGTGTACCCACATGGGCATCAATGGTGCTAAAGTGGAGATGGTTGAATGCTTTAAGTTCCTCAGCGTAAATATCCCAAACAGTTTGTCTTGGATCTACCACATTTATACTACAACCAAGAAAGCACACTAAAGCTTCTATTTCCTCAGAAAATTAAGGATGATCAGCTTGTCTTCAGAAACACTTGCCAACTTCACCAAATGCACTGTAGAAAGCATCTTTTTTTGTTCTGCATTGCAGCTTGATATGATATGACTGCCCAAGACATGAAGAAATTGCAGAGAATTGTGAATGTAGTATTCTCCATCACACAGATTAGCCTCTTTATCATTGACTCCATCTATACTTTACGCTGCCTTGGGGAAAGCTACAAACTTAAGGGCCCGTCCCACTTGCGTGTCCTCGGCATGCAAATTACGTGACCTCGTGGTCGCGTTGAGGCGCACAGGCATCGTATGGCCGCGTGGGGGCGGTCCCACTGAGAAGCGCAGAGAGGTATGTAGTTGTGCGCGACATCGTGCGGGGCTCCAAAATTTTTGTAGTGAACAAAATCTTCGTTTGCCAACGGCCTGTCGCAGAACTGACGGCCATGAGGGCAATAAGTGGGACAGGCCCAAGACCCTGGTGCTACGCAACGTCTCACCTTCAACAGCTGCAGAAGCAGGCAAATGATCGCTGAGCTTGGCCTGGGGCTCACGGCCGTTGCGGTCCGGATCCGCCCCCACTGCTACTCCCAGAGCGGGGCCAAGAAAATTGAAGATAGACACAAAATGCAGGAGTAGCTCAGCGGGACCGGCAGCATCTCTGGAGGGAAGCAACGGGTGACGTTTCTGGTCAAGAACCTTCTTTTCAGACTGAAAAAGAGTCTCGACACGAAACGTCTCCCATTGCTTCTCTCCAGTGATGCTGCCAGTCCCGCTGAATTATTCCAGCTTTGTGTCCATCTTCAAATGACGCCACGTGCTCCAGACGGCTGTGCGTACGCATGTAATCGCGCCCGACTTTCGCGGGACCATCGCGGATCAACGCAACCACGAGGTTGTGTAATTTGCGTGCCAAGGACACATAAGTGGGACAGGCCCTTTAGTCAAGAACCTATTTCATTCCGGTCATTCTCTCCTTTTCCCACTCCCGTTAGGCAGAGAATTGAAAAGCTTGTAAGTACGCATCGCCAGGTTCAGGTTTCTACCCACTTATCAGATTGCTGAACAGTCCTCCCATAAACCAGGGTGTAGTCCCAATCTCCTGGGTAATATTTATGCTTGGGAATTTGAAGCTCTCAGCCATCTCCACTTTAGCACCATTGATACTAATTTGGGTATGCACTCCAACTTGCTTCTTGACATCAATAACTAGTTCCTTCATAATATACCTTACAATGAACCTTGGACTTTCTCTCTCTAACTAATGCCATAATGCTGTAACACTATGCACTTTAGTATTTTTGATTGTTCTACTTGTGCATGACTTGTATCGTATGAATTGATTGGACAGCATACAAACAAAAGTTTTCACTATATCTCCATACAGTTAACAAAATTAACAGTGTGGTGTGTCAAGGGCCTGTCCCACTTACGCGACCTTGGCTCGTAAATTACGCGACCACGTGGTCGCTTGAGGCATATGGGCACGTATGGCCGCGCAGGGCCGATCCCACTTAGAAGCGCGGAGTTGCGCAGGGCTGGCCCCGACATCGCGTGGGGCTCCAAAATTCTTGCAGTGGCCGAAATCTTTACGCGCCAACGGCCTGTCGGTACGCAGGCGCATTGCGGTCGTACGCAGCGTCTTGACGGCGTACGCCTAGTGCATGGCGTTTCGCGATGATATCACCGCCCGGTGTGGCGTTGCATGATGACGTCACTGCCCGACGCCGTGTGACGCCCAATTTCAGTCGGCCCGCCTCCTGCCCAGCTGATTGGTAAGCATGATGCAAATGACGTCACGCGTGAACTTAGCGCGTACTTAGTGTGAACTTCGCGTGAACTCCGCTTCCGTTTGGTCGCGCCAATCACACGCAATCGCATGCAAGTGGGGCAGGTCCTTCAGTAATCTGTGGAGTGGGATCAAGTGCTGATTTACCTTGAGAACCTTGATTATGAAAAAAGATCATTGTCCCCCTTCTCTCGATGCCGCTGGCTTAGGAAAGTGTGAATGTTGGCAAAGAATAAACCCTGGTTCATATGCAGCAAAGTCTACTGCAGTTATTTACCCATGCACCCCAGCAGTGCCTCCCAAATCCGTCACCCCTTCTGCCGGGATGGACAAGGACTTCCGATGAATAGGAACACCACTGCCTTCAGGCTGCCCATCAAGTTGTGCACTTTCCTGAGTTAGAATATGCTCACTGTCCCCTCATTGTTGCTAGATCCAAAGCCTGGAACTCCCTCTTCGACAGCATTGTGGGCGCACCTTTGCCAGAAGGATAGTCAATCCCTGCCTTCTCGAGGGCAATAAATACTGACCTTGCCCCAAAAATGAACATTTAAGTCATTCCTATGAGTGAATCACTTGCTGAACCAGGCATTGTTGCTTACTCTATGGTTACTGGGAGATGGTTTCAAGAGATTTGCCTCATAAGATTATCCCATTGTGAGTTAGGTCTTGTGGAGTAGGAGGGAATATTGGAGGCTGAAAATTGTCCTGTTGGTTAGCTGACAAATAATGATTTTATCAAAAGGAACAGCACAGTGGTGCAGCGGTAGAGTTGCTGCCTTACAGCGCCAGAGACCCAGGTTCGAGCCCAACAACGGGTGCTGTCTGTACGGACTTTGTACATTATTTCCGTGATCGCGAGGGGTTTCTCTGGTTGCTCCAGTTTCCTCTCACACTCCAAAGACGTACAGGTTTGTAGGTTTATTGGCTTTGGTAAAAGTGTTAATTGTCCCTAGTGTGTAGGATAGTGCTAGTGTCCTTGGTGATCATTTCCGGCCTGTTTCTGCGCTGTATTTCTAAAGTCTAATCAACTGAGAATATCTCTAGGCTTTAATGGAATAACATTTTACTTTTCACTAACACTGTCTAACTCATGTTCACAAGCTTGAGTACACTCAACAATTGAGCTTTTGGAGTTTGCTGGGATAAGTAAGTACAACCCTTGCTCTATCCTAAATGTCTGTTTTTATCCTAAGACTACAACTCTAGTCTCCCCTTGGAGGAAACTGTGTACCACCAAGTTCTATGAGCCATATACATTGGTGAGATCGTCTCTTATGCTGAACTCCTGGTGGCAGAAAACGCCTTGAATGATAAGAGTCAGCGGCTTGTATGTCCAAGATACATGCTGGAAACCTGAGCACCAAGACCTGACCAACACCCTAGTGAAGTTTCGTGGCTCCAATGTGGACGGATGCCTTTAGGATGAGACTTTAATTGTAGTTCCTGCCTGCCTTTACAGATGTATGTGACAGATCAAATAGTATTACAGTCTACCCTTGTTGTTATGGACTTATTTATAACAGATTTTGGTTATAGCAGAGGGAGTGTCCCCACAGTAATCAGACACCACTGTCTTTTTAAGAACAGGCTGCTAGTCACACTGCGAGAGGCCATAGAAATTGACAAGCAATTGCATCGATTAACACTTGTGCGATGATATTCTATTTAACAATGTAACAAACAGCATTTAGTTATTTAAGCTTGCAGCAACAAGAATACAATTTTGGCTGTTAGAATGAACTTTATAATTGAAAACAACTTATTATCCTGTGTCTGGGACAATAATTATACTTAACAGACACCAATATGAGAAAAAAGATCCATAATCATGTTAATTAATCATTGGCTAGATTACACAAAAAGCTGGAGCAACTCAGCGGGACAGGCAGCATCTTTGGAGAGAAGGAATGGGTGACATTTCGGGTCGAGACCCTTCTTCAGACTGCTCAGGTAGATGAACCATTTGTAGAAGGTGTGGATCTGGTGTAGAATGAAGTAAACTTGGGGTCCGTTGTATGTTTGGGTGAGTGAGGCCCGGAGCTGCGGAAGAGTCAGAGCAAGGGCCCTTTTGCTGCCGGCGCATCGCAGCCAATGCAGAGGGCAAGGCACCGGAGAATTGTTGCAAAAAACGGCAGATCGACTGTCGGTACCTGTAATCCAGGTCAGTTTTGAATTGGGATTTTGGAGTTAGAACTTGAGTTAGAATCCCCGAGGTAGAAGATGGAGGCGCAGGCAAGCACCGAGGAAACACTCGTAGCTGTGGTAGCGGGTCTGGGTTAAAAAGTGTTTGTAGAGTCAGAGAGCAGGAGCAGAGAGCAGGAGGAATCACAGCGGGGGAGCAGCAAGAAAGGATGTTGCAGAACGCTCTTCGGAGAAAGGAGGAGAAATTCTTCAAAGTAGACATACAATGAGGAGATTTCGCAGTGGAGCGATGAAATGTGTAGGAAGGAATTGCAGATGCTGGTTTAAACCGAGGATACAAGCTGGAGTAACTCAGTGGGACAGGCATCATCTCTGGAGAGGAGGAATGGGTGACGTTTCGGGTCGAGACCCTTCTTCAGACTGCTAGACTACAGCAGTAGTGGTCCTAGAAGGCATTTGCATCGCACACATAATCTACTGTAAACTTTGTTCCATGGCACAAAATTTTGCATCTTTGCATAATTTTAAAATAATAAGAGAAAACGCTTGGATTTTTTTTTTCGTCCATTAATATTCCACAATGTTTAGGAAATAACGTCTGGCAGTGCTATCCTGAGTCTGTGGTGGGGTTGCTGGAGGTGATGTCCTTTGAATGAGATATTAAACAAAGTATCCTCTATGTGTGCCTCAGTAAAAATAAAGATCCACAGTACTGTAGAAGAACAATACGGTGCTCTGGCCTATATTTATCCAGGAAATAACATGACTTTACATATTTCATTACTGTTTGTGGGATTTCAAAGCATATATATTAGTGTGTTCTACGTAACATCAGCAACCTGAGCTCAAAGTGGTTAAGAACCACTTTGGGATGTCCTCCATTGTGTTTAATAAATACATTCTTTTTTTACACAAGAACTTCCTACTGTTCATTCTTAAGGAGAATTGCTGTGTTACCACTGCAAATAAGTCCCCTTTAATGCAGGGCAATGAGGAATGAATTGTTTGTGAGGTTGTTGTGCTGGACTGAAGATGGGTTGGGCAATCATCTGTGTAACTTGGCAGACTCTCTACTACTCGAGAAAGCCATCTTCAGTCAGGGTGATTTGCTTCTAAAGATGGGTGCTTAATGGTCAACATTGACACAGCGAATGGGGGAAAAAAAACTACCAGAGCTGTTGAACATGTGAAATCAAAGCAGAAAGTGATGAGACCGTTAAGCAGGTCTGGCAATATGCGCAGAGTGAGAAACAGAACTGGCAAACGGTCTTTGGCCTAAAATATTATCGCAGTTTCCAAAGATGTGCCATTGAGTGAAACTAACCAATCAAACTGGGCCAAGATGTAGGGCCCCTGTAGTGGAGAAGTCATTGAAAGGAGCCAATGAATTCTCAGCAGGAAGTGTTTCCTGTCTTGGTGTGGGCAGCCATTTTACAGCACAAAAATGTATACTGAGGGCAGCAGCAATTGAGTCATTTATCTGATATATTGTGATTGTGATCACTTCCAGTAAATAAAACCCCAATTGATTCGATCCATAGTGTTTCAGTGCAAGGGCTGCATGTGCAAATGTAGAAACTTTCATCTGCTTCCTAGCCTGGATGGTTAATGGACATTAAGGACCAAATACATTCAGGGTAAAAAGATTGCTATTATTATCAGAAGCATATTTCATATGAACCTGCTTCAGTTTTGTCTTTAAGCTATTCGCAGCTCAATACCAAACATTTCAGAAATGTTTGCCTCCAGTAATTGGATGTGAATGACAGGTTATTTGTAGTGAAGGACAGAGCTTCACTGCCTCTGGAAAATGATGCCAGATATTAGCCGTAAGTGCTCTCAGCCGGCCTTATCGCAAAAGGAGCCAATTTATTAAATATCATAATTTATTGCTTAGTGGCACAATTTCAGTTTTTCTCACAATTTAGCCAAAAGTATAAACTGCGCACTAAAATGCTCCGTTGCATATAAGAAGAACACAATGGTTTTACCAGATAATAGATTTACATAATGTCAGAGAGAGATGCAGCATGAAATCAGGCCTTTCAGTTCACTAATTCCATTTTGTCTTCCTTGAATCGTAGTCATTTTCCCCCCAGATTCAACGATTATCCTACATAAATTACCCTGGTAATCTGCACGTCTTTGGCATGTGGGAGCACCCGGGGCAATGTCCATCTCTATACTGACAACATTGATGGTCAGGATTGAACCCAGGTCTCTGGCATTATGAGGTGGCAGCTGTGCCACTATGCCATCCATCTTAAAATATTACTTCAAATGCAACTTAAAAGACCGTTCTCTTGATGATGAGTTGTATTTTGGCAACTTCAGCCCGGATGCAGGAGAGTATTACTCCAATTGATATAGAAAAAATGGAAGGATTCAGCAGATGAGACAGGCACTGTGGAAAGAGAAACAGTCAACGTTTCCTGCACGAGACCCTTCAGTTCTGATGAAAGGACATAATTCTCTTTTCACAGATGCAGCCTCGCCTCTGGAGTGATTCCAACCTTTTCTATTTCAGAATACTCCAGGATCATCCGAGAGAATGAGAGCTTCATCCATAGGAGTTATAGCGAGTCACGTCTAAGGTACAAGAAGAGTGTAGATGAGTGACAATTAGTAAAGGCAGTGCTCAGAGAGTACAAGTGATCCTTGTGGCCATTCCCCTTTAAAACAGGTATACCCTTTTGGATACTGTTGAGAGGCTGACCCATCAGGGGAGAGCAGCATAACAGTCAGTCTGTACATCGAACCTGGCTCAATGGGAAGAGTGATGTCAGGTAGAGCCTTAGTGGTAGGAGATTCCTTAGTCACAGTGACAGACAGGAGATTCTGTGGCAATATTGAGATTCCAGGATGGTGTACTGCCTCCTCGATGTCTGAGCAACTGCATGCCTTTCTCAAGCGGATGGGTGAGCAGCCAGAGGTTGTGTATGTTGGCACAAATTATATGTGTAGGAAAAGGGAAGAGATCCTGCAAAATGAACAGAGGGGGTTAGGCAAGAGGTTGAAAAGCACGACCACCAGCGATCTCCAGATTAATCCTGGTGCCACGTGCTAGTGAATGTTGGAACAGGAAGATAGAACAGATGAATGCTTGGTTGAGGAGTTGGTACAACCGGCTGGGATTCTGAGTTTTGGACCTTTGAGATGGTCTCTATGGCAGAAGTGACCTCTACAAGAGGGACAGGTTGCACTTGAACTGGAGAGGAACCATTATCCTGGCAGGCAAGCTAACTAGTGGTACTCAGGTGGGTTTAAATTAGATTAGCAGGAGGGCGGGCTCCAATGCAGGACTGAGGCAGGTGAGAGGCTGAAAGTTAGTATGGAATGTGATGAAAGGAAATTCAGTGACAGGATAGGCAGGCGCATGGCAGGCAACGGGGAAGGACAACGGGAAAAAGAAAGGAAGAGGTGGAGACAGTAGGTTTGTGAGAGAGCTGGGAAGGGGGAGGGGAAGAAAGGAGAAAGCAAGGACCACCTGAAATTAGAGGTCAATGTTCATACCACTGGAGTGTAAACTACCTAAGCGAAGTATGAGGTGCTGTACCTTAAATTTGCGCTGGGCCTCACTCTGGCAATGGAGGAGGCCCAGGACAGAATGGTCAGATTAGGACTGAGAGGGGGAGTTAAAGTACTGAGCCACCGGGAGATCAGGTTGGGTAATGTGAACTGCGCGGAGGTGTTGGGCGAAGCGATCGCCAAGCTTGCACTTGGTCTCGCCGATGTAAAGAAGTTAAAAAGGTGGTGATCATTTTGTTGGGAGTGTACTATAGGCCCCCAAATAGTCAACAAGAATTAGAAGACAATATGCCAGGAAATTGTAGGCAGCTGCAAGACTAACACCTTTGTCATTGTAGGGGATTTTAACTTTCCCAATATAGACTGGGACTGTCATGATGCCAAGTGCTGACACAGGATGGAATTTGTTAAATATATTCAGGAAAGTTTCATAGGAAAGGACTGCAGATGCTGGTTTAAATCGAAGGTAGATACAAAATGCTGGAGTAACTCAGTGGAACAGGCAGCATCTGAAGAAGGGTCTCGACCCGAAACGTCACCCATTCCTTCTCTCCAGAGATGCTGCCTGTCCTGCTGAGTTACTCCAGCATTTTGTCTACCGTCAGGAAAGTTTCCTAAGGCAATATGTAGAGAGCTCTACAAGGGAGAGGGAAAAGCTAGAATCTAGGGTAGGGGAATCTAGTACCAGAGGACATAGGTTTAAGGTGAGAGGGGAAAGATTTAATAGGAACCTAGGTGCAATGTTTTCCATACAGAAAGTGGTAGATGTATGGAACGACCCACCAGAGGAGATAGTTGAGCAGGTATTATAACAACATTTAGGATATTTGAACTGGTACCTGGATAGGAAATATTTAGGGGGATATTGGCCAAACATGGGCAGGTGGGACAAGCATAGATGGAGCATCTAGGTTGGCGTGGGCAAGTTGGGCTGAAGGGCCTGTTTCCATGCTGTATAACTCTGTGACTCTATTACCAGCATCTTGCAGTTTTACAAATCGTTTTGCAGCATTATTTCAGAACTCTGAATTAGCAAAATTAATCCAAGAGATGATTAGGAAACCTGAAGTGGAGAATACGTGCACTAGATTGAGACTGATGAAGGCATGTTGGTGGTTTTTACTTTTCTAGATCAGAGCTACTCTTCTAAATATTGGCAAATGATCCAAGATGCTCCTCAGAAACTGACAAATTGGGATATCAGGCAGGAGAGGGATCTAGTTAGAGGAATGGTGTGTATGAAGAAGAGTGTGCGGTTTGAGCAACTGAATTGTATAAATTGAAGTTTGCGTAGTTGAAGGCTGCAAATGGTTGGTAAAGGAACTGTGTTCCAGGCACTCTCTGGGTGAAATTGGCCCACTCCAAATCTCCCATAAATCTTTTACCCTTTGCACTAATTTTACGTCCTCTCGTCCTGTGGTTTCTTATTTGTGCCTGCAATATCTCGGATATTAATTGGATTCTTTATCTTGATAACAAGAAGTGAAAGTGCCTAGATGTGCAAATGCAATTGGTTGTTGCTGGTCATGTGGCTGGAGAAATGAAGGGAGATGTTTGAGTAAGGGGATGTAACCAAGTGAAATCATTGATGAGCATGTCATTCCAGACCCAATGATGGAAGGAAAGGAAGGGTCAGGATCTCTGGAAACATGGATAGGTGAAATTGGGACCTTTTCTAAGACCGATTCAGTTGACTGAGCTACTCCAGCACTTTGTGTCGTTTCATTTTCAAATTAGGTGCCGATGCCGCATAGTCTGCACCTGCGGGCCCGTCTTCACCAGTTCTCACGACTGTTGTTGTGGTTCACGTGCAGCCCCCGAAAGGACGCGCTTTCTTCAGGCCGCTGCCACCGACATGATATGCTCAGTCACCGTGGGTTTCCCTCCCTCTCAACTGCTGTTGCTTCCAAGATGGAGTATGTTGGCGACTCTGGGGGAGAAGGATGAGGTGGCGGTAGGGGGAGGAGGGGGCAGGGTGGGGAGAGATAAAGCCACTGCCCACAGCAAGAAGCAGCTTTTTAACACAAAGGGTGGTGGGTGTATGGAACAAGCTGCCAGTGGAGGTAATTGAGGCAGGGAATATCCCAACATTTAAGAAACAGTTAGACAGGTACATGAATATGACAGGTTTGGAAGGATGTGGATAGAATTTGAGCAGGTGGGACTAGTGTAGCTGGGACATGTTGGCCGGTGTGGGCAAGTTGGGCTGAAGGGCCTGTTTTCACACTTTACTACTCTATGACTTAGCAGCAGGTGAAAGGGAGGGAAGTCCATGGTGACCGAGTGCATTCTGTCCGTGACTGCATTGTCCCCAGGAGCTACAACGTGACCGCAACAACAGCTGCGTCACTGGACCCTGCAGTGAGCTCTAAACGGCTGGGGAGATTATGGGAGCCAGGGATGGATCAGCAGGTCATTCCATTCACATTCGGTTTACACTTTATTTGTTTTAATTAAGTTTCTGGCACTCTATGGTGCTTTAGAGACACGAGAAGGGTGTCATTAGTAGGCATGGGGTGGATTGTCGTTTCATTGACATGTGATCTCTATTGGTCTGGAAAAACATATAATCCAGAAAGGCTCTGGAACCGAGGGTGCCGGAAAATCAGTGTTCTACCTGTATTCGTTTTAAGCCATTGCTTTTGTTGAAATAACTGTCTTGTTCCTTACAGGAACTCCTGCTCACTGCCAGCAGGCGGTGACCTGAGTGTTAGAATTAATTGCACAGGAAAGCTCCATTAGCACTGCCCTGCACTTGCCCCCGTAAGAGTAAGGTGTGTTTTATGCACATGCTTCACATTGATATACTGTAGATCAGGTTCAATAAATGGTGACCTCCAGGTGGAGTTTAAGTGGATGACATCATCATGACTGAAATTAAACCTACATTTTGTCAGCAAGTGCTTACACTTCCGAACCTTTAATGGACATTCAGATGACTACACTGTAAAAGGCCATTAGCCAGCAAGCCTGAGAATTAGCAAGCAAAGGTTTTTTTGTTAATGGTTGCGAGAAATCACGATGACCTCTGACGATTTTGTTTTGAGATACAGTTGGTCACTACTGCGTGAGCAAACCCTACCACACTGTATCATAATCAGTACCTTTCTCAAAATATCATGAGGTTATTGATCATATGGTGGTGCAGCAGGTAGAACTTCTGTCTCGCAGTGCCGGAGATGCAGGTTCGATCGCAACATTCGGTGCTATATATGTGGAGTTTACATGGTCTCCCTGCGAGCACATTGTAGATCAAATAATATTGTTGATTTGGTCCATGTCTGGTTTTGCTGATGACCTGACCCATAATCTATGTCAGGTTTCTAAACTAACACCTGTTGTAATGTGGGCAGCCGTGTTGGTTAGTTCAACTTGCGACCCGGAGCCTACAGTACTCATTTTGATTGTCTCTGTATATATTCTAATGAAATTACTTGTTATGATATATAATGACTCTTTATCAATAGTACTTTGCACACACATGATTTTCCTTCCATATCTCAAAGACATGTATGTAGGTTAATTTGCCCCTGTAATTTATCCTTGGGGGTTGGTAGGTAACAAAACACTCAAATGGGAGTTGAGAGAGCATAACTTAAGGTTACAAGGAAATGGAGAAGGGGCAATGGGACTGATGGAATGTCCTAAAGGTAGCTAGCATGTGACTGAGGGGTATTATAAGATCTGCCTTCTAACTTTGTTTTCTATATAATCCTGAAGGTTTGAACAAATCCCTAGACTTGTTTTGGCCAGTGAAGTAATTTTGAAGGATACCTCCACTCAGTAAAGTAAGTTCAGCAATCTCATTGAACATGGATCGGAGAACATTCTGC
The DNA here is from genome assembly GCA_963514005.1 of Raja brachyura. The sequence continues at coordinate 46,847,131 of OY740787.1, read as the reverse complement.
TTTGAAGAAGGATATCGACCCGAAACATCACCCATCCATGTTCTCCAGAGGTGATGCCTGACCTGCTGAGTTATATCAGCATTTTGTGTGCTTCTTGGAGGGACGTTCCCAGTTGCACATGCAGTGTTTTTACTCTTTACTTGGGTCAGCTATCATGATCTTTTATCAGTCATTTTTCTGATAACACTAAAACTCCGATAATCGGGTACTTCTCAAACTTTGATGCTGAAATAGCAGATTTTCCAGACTCTGGAAAGTGAACCAAAATGTCGCATGTGACCAGATGGCATCACATAAAGGAATACATTAAAAAGTTCTTGTAAGAGATTAATCTTATTCATTGCCTTTTCCCTACCTACAGAACTTTCATGCATGTCTGCTAAAGATATGAACATTCTAGCTTTTTAAAATTCACAGGGTCTGTAACATAAAACAGAATTATGAAAAAAATGCTTCCGTGTGACGTCACACACATGGCCAGTCATATTTGACCTCTGACCCTAAACAAACATTGTCAGCATAACATAAACTTAAAAGAAAATATGAATTGTATATACAGTACAAAACAATATACCTGTAATGCTTTCAGAATTAGAAGAGATGTATTCCACAATGTTTCATAGATTTTGGTCATACACGTGACTAAGAATGGGCCATTGTAATTTCACTATCTTTCCAGGCGAATACCACTATAATAAAGTTTCCTGTCACCCCAGTGAGTTTAAAGGAAGCCTGAAACATACGGCACTCCGTAGCCAAGATCCTGCTTATGTTCCTGACCCTAATGCTCCTAATCACAGTCCTCTTCTCGGTGGCTCAAATTCTGGACTAATGAGCGATCTAAGTGCCAGAATTTCCGATGAAATTTATGTCGGATTATTGGAATTTTGTGCAAAATATTTCTGTTTTTGGTGGCGCCATCTTTCCTTTGGTCACCATGTGTACTTAGAGCTGGATTTGAACTCAGTCGTGTTTAAGATGTTATTCTTTCATCTGGAGATGACCAGGGTCCTTCAGGAAGGTTTACACAATCCCTTGGCAAGCATTGTTAAAAAAACAAAATGATCATGGTATTGTTCCAGTGGTGGGATCTTTCTATGTGCTGCCCAGTGCTATATAAACATGTTATTTTGCAACCCCTTCCACCCCAAAATAAAAAGGCAACGTGTATATGTAACTCTTGACCAAAAACCACCAGGTGGCGCCCGCAATGGCCGCCTCGCCAATAGTCTGTCTTGTCCTTTTCCTTCTTTGTTGTTTTTTAGCATGTGCTAAATGTATGTGGGGGGGGGGGGGGGGGGTTGGGGTAAACTTTTTTTAATCTCTTACCTTGATGGAGATGCGACTTTTTCCTTATCGTATCCCCGTCTGCACTGCAGCCTAACGTGGAGCTGACGGCCTCTGCTGGGGACCGACTTCGGGGAACTCCAACCGCAGGAGACTGTGGATGTAACATTGCGGAGCTGGTGATCCCTTTGCCAGGGATCCACCTCAGAAGCTCGAACCATGGGAGCTGCAGACTTAACATCATGGAAGTCATGGTCCCTGGTTAGGGACTGACTTCAGGAGCTCCAAGTCGCAGGAGCTTCGACCGCCCCGACGCAGGAGCTTCGATCGCTGGCTGCGGGAGCTTCAATTGCTCCGACTGCGAATGGTTCGACCTCCAGGACCACGGGAGAATAAAGAACGAAGAAGATTAGACTCTATTGCCTGCCATCACAGTGAGGAATGTGGGGAATCTGCTGTGGTGGATGTTTATGTTAACTTTTATGTAGTTGCGTGTCTTGTTGCATTTTTTAGTAAGGCTGTATGGTAATCGAGTTTCACTGTACTTTAATTGGTACATGTGACAATAAACACGTTGAAACCTTGAAAACCTTCTGACTGCCAGTTTAGCTTGTTGCCCATTGACTATTGCTTCTTCCAACAGCTGCATTCAGTTTTAAGGTTGCCTGGGTTTATCGCATAAGTGATTGGTTACCAAGCGGCACATTTGAATGGCACAGTAGTGCCGCTGGATGGCTCTTTTAAACAGATGGTAAAGCCTCACAGATCCAGAGACCCTGGTTCAATGTGGAATTGACTTATTACCGTTACATATGCCGAGATACAGTGAAAAACATTGTTTTTGCGTGCTATCCATGCAATTTATACCAGGCACGATTATGTAGAAATAAGGAACTGCAGACGCTGGTTTACAAAAAAGGAATAGATGCTGGTTTACTCCAACTACATTCCTTCCTCTGGCTTCACAATTCACAACTCTTAAATTCTTTTATCTCATATATTTTGTTTTTTCATCACTGGCCTTTGTCCAACCTTCTACCTGTTTAAAAAAAAACCCTTGCCTGTGTTCACCTATTATCTTTAAAGCTTTGTCCTGCCCCTCCTTCCAGCTTCCTTTATTCCCCCACCCCCCTCCACCCAAAATCAGTCCTAAAGATGGGTCCAGACCTGAAAAATCACCTGTCCATGTTCTCTGGGGATGCTGCCTGACCTGCTGAGTTACTCCAACACTTTGCATTGATACATGATGACATCAGGTCATACAAAAGAGAAAACAAACAAGAGTACGGAATATAGTGTTACAGCTGCAGAAAAATTGCAGCTAAAGAAAACAGGAGCGAGGGCCACAACGAGGCAGATTAGTAGTTTGTAAATGCATCCTTGACATAAGAGAATTCTGTTTGGGAGTCTGATAACATAAGGGAAGAAGCTATTATTGCATCTGAAGATGTGTGCTTTCAAGCTTTTGTATCTGTTCCATGGAAGAAGAGAGGATGATAGTGTGAATGTGGGTGTGAGTGATTATGCTGCTTTTAATAAGATAAACTTGGTTACGTGCACAACTCTGCAATTCGTTGCTGTCTTCGGCAGGGCAGTTTCCATTTCAGTCTGCGATGCATCCAGATAGGATGCTTTCTGTGGTGCCACTGTGGATGACAGTTATTGGATGCATCAAATGTCCTTAGTCTTCTGAGGAAGTTGAGGTGTTGGTATGCTTTCTTAGCTATGTGGTGATTGGATCAGGACAAATTGTTGGTGCCTATTTATGCCCTGAAATTTGGATATGGGGGTTGGGATATGAGGATTGTGGGACAGGATGGGCCAAATCTGCTGGTAGTGTGTTGTGCTTTGCTCATATCAGCAAGGGCATCATAATGGTCGCCTGCAAGATTCAAGGGAAGGGAAGGGATCAGAAACTGGCAACACACCTCTTTTCACTTAATGTCTGTGGATTGTAAGACTCAGCATGAGGCCATCACCACCTGAGCTAAGTCTGCTCTGGGAGAAATGATCAACTCAGACCAAAGCCCTGATAGCCTTGCATTGCTCAAGGACATGGTTGTTACACATGGAATGCGGAGGAGTTTGGGGGGCTTGGGATAGACTCTTCCCCGGTCAGTGTGGATCAGCCAAAGGCCTTTGACAGGATGTAGAAACAAGGAGCTGCAGATTATGATAAACAGAAAAAAACGCAAAATGCTGGAGTAACTCGGGGTCAGTCAGCATCCCTGGAGACCATGGATAAGTGGCTTTTCAGGTTGAGACCCTTCTTCAGACATGTTCTCCAGGGATGCTGCCTGACCAGCCGTGTTGCTCCAGCACGTTGTGTCCCTGCTTTTGACAGGATATGGCACACGTACCCCCAGCTCAGAAATAGCATCTGCAGACCTCCAGAGAAAGAGGGGAAATTGAGAATATCCTGATTATGTAAGGAATTGTAGAGTAAAATATTTTATTAAGTAAAAGATTAGCTTGACTTGTTTGGGTTCTGAATAAACGGAAGTTTTATAATTCTGTTAGAGGAACAACAGTTCATATTAGAGGAACTATGGGGATCAGGAAGCTAGAGGCCTGCATACCAAGCTTTTCTGATAGTGCTTCCTGGTAAGCCCAGGGAAAAGACAATTAACAATCGTGGGAGAGGATGTGTTTTCTGTGGACTCGGGAATTTCTGTAAACAGAAATCTTCTGTGGTGTTACTGATAATGATCCTTACATTGTTTAAGAAGGAATTGCAAATGTTGGCCTTTAGACTAAATTCCTGTTGTTTAGGGGTTTTGTCACTAAAGTTTGAGATTGATTTAACCACAGTATGACAAGTGTATTGTATTGTGACAAGTATGCTTTGAATGGGTTCAGCCTGATTGATTTGAGTATTGTGTTGAATTCCATTGCTGCAACTCTGTATAAGCATGTGACCATGTTTCCAAAACAATATAAAAGATCCTGTATGTCTTTGTTCATTAGAGTGGTGGCTCAGGAGAGTCAAGTGTCTGTTGCATACTTGATTCTGTATCCCCGACACTCTCGCCGACTGATGATCAGTAAAGCTTGAGTTGGTTTACCTAACGCATTGCGCGTTGTCTGTTTTTAAGAAGTGAACCTCAACAAAACGTCCCAAACATAATGGCTGCTTCAAGGTACATGCAGACGCAAGATATGCAAGCACCGAGTATCACTGTGCTGAAATTCTAGCCATCTCCCCTGTTGCAAAAGGCAGAATGTTTCAGTTGGGCCATTCCATATCGCGTGTCCTTCTTAGAACACATTATCCACAAGGGGAACTTTTCATCACAAATCAGTCGGGCAGTGGTCTGAAGCAAATGTGATCGGAGGCTCTCCGGAAAAAGAGATGGTGGACTCAAGGGGGTAGTTCCCTGAAACACTGTCATTACCAGAACTTCCAAAGGAGTGTTCTAATGTCAAGTAATGGTATTAACAGAAAACATTTACATGAATATGCTATGGTATAATTGGATTTTTTTTTAAGATTAAAGCAGACTATCATATTAAAAAAAGTGATGGTCGAGGCCTATGTTAGTAAGATTATTGTTAACGTTTCTCTCTCACTTACTTCCACAGGCTGTGCATCTTACTCATGCAAGTTTCCAGATCGAGGCCTTTGACACCACCTTTATCCTAGATATTACACTGAACCAGTGAGTACCAACTTCCCTGTGCACACAGAGACATGGAATGTAATTGGTTTACTTGAGCAATAGATGCTAATCATTTGAATAGTCTATTTATAGTGTAAGTTTATAAGTCATAGGAGCAGAGTTAAGGACCTGTCTCACTTTCCCGAGTTATTCACGAATTCTCCCGAGTTTTCAAACTCACCGAATGTTCATAACAAGTCCGTAGGAGTCAGCTCGTTATGCCAGCTGTAAGTTCTCGGGGCTATTTTTTTACTTGTGGACATTTTTTTATCAGGCTGGAAAAACGCCCCGACTTACCTGATGCCCCGAGTACCTACGGCTGGCATAACGAGCCACTACGATATATCCACGGACTCCTACGGCTTCCTACGGACTCGTTACGAACATTCTGCGGGTTTGAAAACTTGGGAGAATTTGTGAATAACTTGGGAAAATGGGATAGGCCCTTTACACCATTCAGCTCTACTGCTATTTGTACATGGCTGATCTATCTTTCCCTCTTTCTCTCTCCACCCAATTTTCATGTCTAGTCCAGTCAAAGTAGTACATTCACGCACCGCTAATTGCAATGTATTTTACTGCAATGAATTACAGTATGGTCCCCTAAACACCATACTAAAAGTTTGAAAAAATCCTAGCATGGGAAAGTGGTATAATTTACATAATATGCAAATTAACTCCACCATTAGAGAAAATTCATAATTCCCAGCGTCATTTGTAATATAAGCAGCATTTCAAGTATCCAAAACCATGTTTTCATGATCTGTGAAAATGATGAACATATTCGCAGGTTAATATTATAAGTTTAACTTGCACGATTTAGCTTTTTCAATCAGAGAAAATAAAAATTGGATATACAACATGAGAAGAGTCAACTGCCTTTATGTCACTCTTGATAAGCTTGACAGCTATGTTTATTATCCGTATCTTCTCCATATCGGGGTCCTCTTTTTTCTGCTCCTGGTAAAAGTCATGGAAAATATTTGCTGCTGTTCGTCTAAACGTTACAACATTTGGCTTCCCATTCAGCTCGGTGATAATGATGTTGTCATTGAAATGTTCCACCAGCTTACTTTTCATATGTTTTATACCTTTCATAAGCTGCAACCTCTGAACCTTTAAGACAGGTCTCCATTTTCTCAATCAATTCTGTTACTGTAATTTGTTCATCATCATTTTCCTCCAGGTACTTTGCCACCAACAGGAATGCTTCATGTCTTTCTACTTCTTTCTGTCTCCCAAGGCTTTGTTTCTTTGCAACATTGCCTAGTTTAGAAGAATGTTGCTGAGGAATTTGTTTTCCAGTCCTGAAGTTTACATTACAGCTTTGAAGATACATTGCATCAATTGCAATCAGATCCTGAGCATATGCACTTCTGCCTGCAACTAACGTAAACCATTCATCGTTCCTTTCTTCACATGAATGTAAGACAGTATTTTGGAATTATGTAGTTCTCGCTGGATAGACATCCATGTCATCACGCTTTTTCTCATTGTAATTAGCTGGTTCACTGCAAAATAAGCAGTGCTTGTCGAAACGGAATGTTGTCGTTTCGGACCGAAGGACACATGGTGAGGGCTGATCTTCGTCAGTTACTTTTTCCTGTGCCTTTGCAATCGTCTGTGGATGAATGAAAACCCGTCTGCATTCTGTGTGCACTCACTGACCTTTATGAGTTCTTATACTACTTTCTTGCTGCTCACTGGCCTTGTTGATACTCTTGCTCTTTTTTCTCGTAGTATTACAGTATCCTGGCCATGTTCTTGCAGAAAACACACTCAGCCATGGCTGTCTGTTGTTCATTTGAAAATCGAGACAATACTCATGTTAAGGTTAGGGTTCAATCAAGTAATTACCCTTTCTTAGATACATAATATTCAGATTCCCTTCATACACCTACAAAGCAGTGTACTTTAATGCATTTGAATGCCTAATACTATTGGAATTACTATGACAGGTTATGCACAGGCATACCAGCCTTCAAAAAGCCTTCAAATGCTCTATATCCCTCTAGTAGTCTTCTTGAGTGCTGAAATATTTTAATAAGATTTGATGACAATCTCTTGAAGGCTATAGTTATATTGAAGATAGTTAGAATGCATTCAAAGGCTATTGAAGGATGTTTGAATGCTAATGAAGGCTGTTTTTGGACTGAACTGTGGAGTACCACTGCTACCAGTTAGACAAGTTGCCATGTTCCTGAATTTATGAAACAAATTATGAAATATGAACTTTCTTTAATGGCCGAAGCCAATTTGCATATGATGCAAATTGCAGCACTTTCTCATGCTAGGATTTTTAGGACTTTTAGTATGGTGTTTAGAGGACCATACTGGAATGTACTGCAATAGAATAAATTATTTTGCAATTAGTGGTGGGTAACCCCCTCAAATTGGATGAAGTGGTGAAAGAAACTTTAAAAAAAACTGGAAGCCTGTCTTCTGTTACTGGGTAAATGGTTAATGTAAAGCAAATCAACAGCAAGGTCAGGAGTGCTACCAGAATTTGATAAAGGAATCTACTTTCCTTTCCCTGCATGTTTGTGGCTTTGCAGATGCAGCTAAATCCAAGTATCAATTACCGTCTTTGATGAATAGCTGGTTGGAACACTGAGGAACTGAAAATAATTAATCATTTTATAGTCTCTTGGGCAATGAGAGCGTAGCACCCTCAGTGATGAGCCAGTGTGTAGCTTTTAGATCGTACCGCAATCTCATCTGTCGGTGATTGGTTGCTGTGAGTGATAGGTCTATTGCTCACCTCAACTTTAAAGTTGGTATTTTCTGGTCTTTAATTATGTTCGTGGTGACAATTAAGCTACTTCATGAAATGCTTCATGGTGTCCTGAGACTCGGCAAAGTGTTTTCCAAATGCAGGTCTTTATTCCATTCCCGTATCTTTTTATCCTTCCACTTTTTGGATTTTGGCCAAACAATTGCTGAAAAATTGTTGTCTCTGCACTTTGCCTAAAGATGCATGCTACTTTAATAAATACTCTGTGGATTATCTTCAGTTTTCATACATTTGCCTACTATATTCCCGTTTGTGTAATAGTTATATTGGCTACGACATACTTTAATGATTATCTGGCAAATGGCGTGGAATCTTTGAAGGATAGGTTGGGTGAAGTTACCCCCACCAAGGGTACCATGTAATCCCGTGCTACCTGCTCCATGGACGGATAGTCGGAGACTAAACCATCTCCCCCACCTGAGGTGAGGAGGGGGCTGTGGACCCCCAGCAGGACCAAAAACAAGACCTGTCAAAAGGCGGATGAGCTCCTAGCGAGCAAATGGCCATCCACACTTCAGTAGAAGTTGCGATCACTGTCGTACACAGCATTATAAGGCACCACTGGCATGAAGATCCCTGGCCATTTCCTTCTGGATTGGGAAGTGTAATTGAGTCGGGGAACCAGCCAGCACTTAAATTGTCAACGCCTGGTAGGTTACTCATCAAATGCTCATAAATGGGAATGGGAATGGGAATGGGATTGGGATTGGGATTGGGAGAGATAGATAGATAGATAGATAGATAGATAGATAGATAGATAGATAGATAGATAGATAGATAGATAGATAGATAGATAGATAGATAGATAGATAGATAATTGGTTGGCATTGACATGATGGGCCAAAAGGCCTGTTGCTGTGCTGAACTCTGTGCCATAGTTCAGCTTTCATCTGCTTTCCCTTTGCAATTCCCTTATAATATAGTAAGGGGTGGTGGTCGAAGCAGATCAATAGTGGTGGTGGAAGCAGTAAATAGTGTATCATAAGATGCGAATATGCATGGTATGGAGGTATATGGAGCGCATGCCAGCAGAAGGCATTAGTTTAAGTAGATATCATGTTCACCACTGATATTGTGTGCCAAAGGGCTATCCTGTTCTATGACCCTTCTCCCCAGCAATAACCCAGTATTCTGAACGTGAGGAGGCCATAACAATCCAGGCTACAGTGGTTGAGCAGTGGAGACCCTCTCATTCATTTTAATCTGCAACACCTACAATGCATACTTTTGCTGCAATCAAATCACATCCCATTTGTTTCCTCAAAATATTGTCCTCTCAATACTTTTCCAGATGCTGTGGGATTGTGTTATGTTCACCACTACCAGTGCAGACCGAATGAGGAAAGTGTACAACGGCTGGTGTGAAAAGATTGATGAGTTTACAACCTCTCGATAGGTCCCAAGTGGAGTCTGAAACTAATTCTGTCAGACTGCAATTTTGGGCATTGTATTGTATTCAATTTATTGTCATCATCTCATTTTAGAGACAACAAAATGGATTTTCCTTACAGTCAGTAACATAAAAGTAAATAATAAATAAATAAACATATTTATAAAAAAAAGCACCAACACAGTAGTCCACACACAACATAACCCCACAGCGGCAGCAAAGTTAAGGAAGGTACCATTGTCCAGCCAGCCTCCCTGCCGTTCTTCCCAGATGTTCACCTGTGGTCGGGGCCTCCCGAGCACCCGCAGGCCCTCTCGCCGGGAACGATGCTCAGGCCCTCTCGCTGGAACCCCGACGGAGAACATCCTCAGCGGCCCGGACCTCCAGATCAGCCACCTCCCACTGGAGTCCGCGGCTCCCAAAGTCCACAGGCCAAGCTGGGCGGAGTCGCAGGACTCAGCGATGTTGATCAGCGCCACCCGCGTTGGGAGCTCCGCGAACCACAGCTCCGCGATGTCGGTGCAGCAGGCCCTGCACTCCGGAGCTCCAAACGGCGATCCCCGGTGAGGTATCGCCTGCCACTCGATGTTTCCAATGCTGCGCCGCTGCTGTTGGAGTTCTGGTCGGTCCCGGCAGGAAAGGCCGCACCAATCCAGTAGGTAGGCCGCGGGGGGGGGGGGGAGGGGGGCGAGGACGCGACTCGAATAATAGTCGCATCCATCTCCCATCTATCGTATCCCCAGGAACCTTTGTTGGACTACACTTGAAATGTTGCCTCATAGCGTATTTGTTTAACTGGTTAGCAGCCACAGTTCTGGAAGGAAGCTGTTCTTTGATTATCACTTTATCTTGCTTGACCACACACCAGTAGAAGGGTTAAGAAAAACGCTGCTCCCCAGTTCAAGGTCTTTGAACCAACTTTAGCATTACAGAATGCTTTACCACCTAATTATGCATAGGGCAAGGTTGAATTGATCCATCTGCCAATCACCCCCACCCCAACCTGTCACCTATCAGCTCCTGTTTCACCCTCCCTCTCCCCTCTTTCGATTGGATTTCTCCCTTCTACACTCTTAGTCCCTTCTACACTCTTTCTCCCTTCTACACTCTCAGCCTCAACCTGAAACATTGACCATGCCTCTACCTTCACAGGTGCTGCCTGGCCCACTGAGCTCCCCCAGAAGATTTGTTTGTATTATTTGCTCCAGATTCCAGCATCTGCAATCGCTTGTTTCTACAGATTGAATTGATTATTGTGCTTTCATAGAGTCAAAGGGACACATGGTATGAAAGCAGGCCCTTCATCTTACTGTCTACCCCACCTGACAATCATCCATTTACACAAATCTGACATTGATCCCATAATTTATTCTTTCACCAACTCCTCCCAGAATCTATCACTAATCTGCCCACAAGGTGCAATTCACAGCAGCCAATTAACCGATTAACTTGTGTCTTCGGGATATAGAAGGGAACTGGAGCTCCAGGAGAAAGTCCAGTTGGTTACAGACAGAACATGGAAACTCCACATTGACACTGCCCTAGGTCAGGATTGAACCCAGGTATCTGGCTCTGAGGCAGTGGCTCTACAAGCTGCACCACTGTAGGTTATATGAACTTGAATAACACATCCTTGAGGGAGGGGGATTGTATTTATTTCCAGTCTTTGATCTCAATTCTCAATGTCTTCATGTATGGTAGGCTGGTGGTTTCTCTTCCAAAAATGCCTGTAAGGAAAGATGTGCATATACTGCCTTTCACAACATTTCAGAGCTCTGACAACTTGCTTGCATGTCTGCCAGTATGAAGAACCAGTTAACCAGCATTAAATAGTGACTGACAACCTGTCGTGTTGTTAGTTTTCAGATTAGTGCCAGCCGAGTGAGTTCCCTGCTCTACTCCAATAAAACATGCCGTGGGATCTTTTACACCTCCATCTCAGTTCAGTGTCTAAATCAGCACTTCTGACCTGCAGCATTCATTCGGTGCTGCATTATGGGCCTGTCCCACTTAGGCGATTTTTCAGGCGACTGCCGGCGACTGTCAAGTCATAACAGGTCGCTGAAAAACCGGTGACTGGAAAGGCGACTATCAGAGTGGAACACACACACACTTACACACATCGCTTCCGTCACCAGCCAGTTATGCTGGCAGGGACAGGGCAAGCGGGGGGAGCGCTGTCTGAGTGAAATTCACAAGGTGCAAAGCCAATGTGATACAAACACACATCACGATGAACAGGAAAGTTGGCGCTGTAATTAAATGGGCTGAAAGCACAGTGTATGGGTAGGGTCACTTGAGTCCTTTAAAAGAGAGTGATAGAGGGTGGGGGAGGGGGGAAAATGGAGAAGAGGGAGAGGTGGGGTGGGAGAAGGAGTGGAGACAGCTTTTTAAGAACCCAAAGATACATGGCTGTGAAGTTTGGCGGACATTAACATTACCAGTCGGTTATCAGAGGGTATGGAGAGAAGGCAGGTACGGGATACTGAGTTGGATGATCAGCCATGATCATATTGAATGGCGGTGCAGACTCGAAGTGCCAAATGGCCTACTCCTGCACATAATTTCTATGTTTCTATGTTTCTATCCTTGGTTCTGAAAACTACTGTTTACGTTTTTTTTTCCCAATGAGCCAACGAAATTCACCAGTCAGCGCTGGCCACAATCTATTACAATCTTGACAATCTACGACCTCCTGGCAACCCATTACCACTGCGCCTACGTCATGAGAATTCTAGCTACTCTCCATGGCGTCAGAATTCTGGTCAGCGCAAATTTTTCAACGTTGAAAAAATAGCGGTGACCAGAATGAAGCCGCGACTAGTTACGAGAATGCGGGAACTATTCGCAACTATGCAGGCGACACCCTGGCAACCTGCGGCGAACATGTGGCGACCTCATAGTCTCCTGTGGTCGCCTAAAAAGTCGAGTAAGTGGTACAGGCCCATTAGCACCTCCAACTAGAGTTTGCTTTCAAGAATCTGGATTGGGACTTGAACCTGCAGCTTTTTGACGAGGCGAATGTTGTCAGGTGATACCTGCAAGATATGTAGTGAATTGGGATCAGATGAAGACAATGCTCTACAGAGTAAAAATGTCTGTCATTTGAAACTGTTAACATCGATCTAGGCCATGGTGATATCAGTTGTCGGAAGACTGAAGATGTGCACTGATATATAACGGGTATACATCAGCTAAATAACTGCTGCATTAGCAGCAAGCATCTCAAGTCCTTTGCAAACAGAAAGCATGACTAACCAGTGCACAACAATGAGTCGGTGGAAAATGGGTGGGTGGACTTGCGTTGCAGGAGGCTCTGAATTGCTACCATCATTGAGGCAAAGATATGGAATGGAGTGGGTTTGGAAGAGTGCCCACTTTCTACAGGGGCACCATAGAGAGTATTCTGACCAGCTGTATCTCTGTCTGGTTTGGGGACTGTAGAGCCTCCGACTGGAAGTCTGTGCAGAGAGTGGGGAGGACAGCGGAAAAAATCATCGGGACCTCTCTCCCCTCAATCGGGGATATTGCAACCAAACGTTGCGTGTCTAAGGCCAGCAGTATTATAAAAGACCCCACACATCTCCATCACGGTCTGTTCACTCTGCTGCCCTCGGGAAAAAGATATCGCAGCATAAGGAGCAGAACATCAAGGTTCTGCAACAGCTTCTTCCCACGAGCCATCAGGCTCCTGAATGCCATGTAATGGGCTGCACCATTGTCTATTTATCCTTTTATCCTTTTTATCCATGCCCATCCTTCTGTTAATTTATCGTGTTGCACAGGGAGCCAAATGCAACGTAATTTCGTTTAGAACTGCATATATCAATGTATTTCTAAATGACAATAAAGTTTGTTTGACTTTTGACTTTTTGAAGGATTGGCTTGTAGACAGGCCTCCGATCATGGCAATGGCATTAGAACATAAACAGCACATTCTCCTTGCCTATAACACTATATTCTGTACACCTTTTTTTCTCCTTTTGTGCTCCCTGTTGCATTGTGTATTGCGTGATTGTATATTATGATTTGGCTGGATATCATTCAAAATCAAGTTTTCAATTGTGACAATAATGAACCAATATGGGGAGCTACAGAAAACGTACCATAGATGATGCACTTCTGAGAAAAAATGAGGTCACGCAGCAGAATGGGGAACTCGATTATTTCGGACAATGGGTTTTTTATCTTGGTTTTGAGGGATATTGTTTGTTTCTGACTTGCAGAAGAATTGGCTTAAAGTTACTTTTAACAAGCAGAACCTTGCATAATCTTGGATAGCCTCTCAAGGCAACCTCAGAGTGGGTATAGTGAATGAATTGCCTCGTAGTCAATAGTGATTTCTCCAGAGCATTGATTGTGTGAGACTTGGTGATGGTAATGCCATTAGATACAAAGATCTGATGATGAACATTCAATTGTTTTCTGCACAATTCCCGAGGAATATTCACTTCCTTGAAGAAATTAAGAAAAAGCTATTGATCTCTTGCTATGTGCAGGTTTAATGTTTAACTAGACCAAGTGCAGACCCATTGGGTGTGCTCCCCCAATGCAATATTCCACCACTCACCCGTTCCCCCAATGCAATATTCCACCTCTCACCCGTTCCCCCAATGCAATATTGCACCACTCACACATTGCCCCCAACTGTGCAGGCGCGGCTCATTTCTCCTCATCGCCAGCACTCCCTCCTCTTCTTCACCCTCCCTTTCAATCCCTAGAGAGGGATGGAGATGGAGGGGGGGTATAGAGGGAGGGGGGTAGAGAGGGAGAGGGGTAAAGAGGGAGGAGGAGGGGGTAGAGAGGGAGGGGGAGGGAGTGGTGGGGATTAGAGAGGGAGGGTAGAGGGAAGGGTAGAGAGGGAGAGGGGCAGAGGGAGGGAGTAGAGAGAGAGAGAGGGGGTAGAGGGAGGGAAAGAATGGAGGGTAGTGAGGGAGGGGTTAGAGAGGGAGGGGTAGAGAGGGAGGGAGATAGAGAGGGTGCAAGTGAGGGTAGATAGGGAGGGGGTCGAGAAGGGGAGGATAGAGAACGAAGTGAGAGAGGGAGTGTAGACGTGTCACCTACCCTCCCTACCCCCTCCTCTCCTTCAATCCCCCCCACTCTCTCTCCATCCCCCCCACTCTCCCTCCATCCCCCCACTCTCCCTCCTCACCTCCCCAGGATCTTTCCCCTTTCCCCCTCCACTCCCCCAATCTCTCCGACACCTATCTTTCCCTCTCCTTCCCCCTACCGCTGCCGCCGCTCCATCTCCTCGAGGCCTCACCACCGCCGCGATGACCTACCGTTGTGATACCTCACCGCCACCACGGCCCCATCGTTGCGAGGCCTCACCGCTGCGGTCTCGATGTCTCCTTCACCGCTGCGGTCTCGATACCTCCTTGATGGCAGTGTAAAACTCCAGCTGGGGAGTCGCGGGTAGAAGGTTGGGTGGAAAAAAGCGGAACGTTAATTTAAATGCGGCGCTCCGCTTGACCTCACTGGAGGCTGGGGGCGCCCACTCCTCCTTGGTGGCTGCCTACACCCCTTTGTGACATCACTGGAAGCTGGTTGCTGTTTAAAAAGTTGGTTTTCGCTAATTTTTAAACGTGAAATGTAGCATGAAATGTGAAATGAAGCAGTTTATTTTGTCGATGGGGTTAATGTGATTAATAGTTTCTGCGCTAGCTCATGGCATTTTGACGAAGGTAGGAAGACACATGCACACACACGCATACATACACGATGAGAGTTTTATAGGTATACCAAACCAAGTGGGACCCGTTGGGTCCAGTCCCCTCGCGGCGGTGGGGGGGGGGGGCGGATGGCCTGCTGCATCACACACACACACACTAACCACCACCCACACAGGCTAGAGGGGCGGGGTGGAGAGGGAGAGGGGGTAGAGAGGGAGTGGGGGGTGGATGGGAGGGCAAAGAGGGAGGGGGCAGAGACAGGGGGTGGTAGAGAGTGAGGGGGTAAAGTTGGGTGTAGAGGGGAGGGGGGGTAGAGAGGGAGTGGGATGCGGGGTGTGTGAATAAACCGGGGGGGGGGGGGGGGTGGGAATGCAAATAACTGGCTGCAGTCTCCAGTCCAGGCCCCAAGTTAATCTCCGGGCTCGTCCTTTGTTCCATCGGCGGCGTCTTTTTTGGCAGTGCAGTGTGAATAACCCAGGGGGGTGAATAACCTGGGGGGGGGGAAGGGGAAAGGTCGGGGGGGGGGGGTGATGTCACTCGAAATGCGTGGAAGATTCTGTGTGTGAGACGGCTCCGAGCCGAGTCATTGTGACGGCATCAGTGAACGCTGGTTGTTTGTAATTCAGTATTTTGATGTTTTTAAACTTTAATCAGCAATAAGTCGAGAAATAAAGCACAAAATTTTCAGTTAAGGTGATCTCTGCCTTGGGGGGGAAAATGTTAATCAGAATATGTAAAAATGTTATCATTACTGCGTAGTGATTTTGTAAATATGTAAAGACACACACATATACACACACGTACAAAGTGAGTTTTAATGTATATGATAGATAGATTAAAAGAGAAAGCTTAATAATTTCACCAAAAACTGTTATAAAGACCAGCCCTGGGAATGTTTGAGAAACTAGAAAAGAAAGACCAAAATATAGTTGATTTTAGAGTAAGAAGATACTAGCCAGAAGTGTAAAAACAGCTTATAGTTTTTTTAATGCGCAATTATGCATAAATGCGTGGTAGCAGAATACCCAAAGACACAAAGATATTGGGGATTTGAATTAAAAATGTAAATGAAGTACTTAATATTAAGAACGGAAAGTTACTGGAGAAATTTTATATTATAATCTGAGAAAATCTCGAGGCCTGATTGGTGAGGTTTTAGAGATCGTTGCAGAAATGGTGGATGCATTGGTCTTGATTATCCATGGTTCAGACTAATCACCAGAGATTGGAAGAGAATGATTGAAACCTACCATAGAGGAGAGGAAATTTCAGGAGAGCACAGCAATGGCAGGTGTTTGCCTTTTGTCAGGAGGGAGACAAATGCTAGAATCCTTCATTAGAGATGTGGCGATAATGCATTAAGCACATCAGAATTGATGTGCAGCATCAGCATCATTTGTGTTTGAAATATCTGTAATTTTTTCTTGAAGAGTAGATTGGGAATAATACATTTATCTTTAAAAATATTGATTAAATTGTGACAAAAACTGAGGATTTCTGGTTTTGAAGCTCGGGGGCGGCAGGAGGGATTTCGGTGATTAGCTGTGAGGTAAACAATTCGCAAATTGGTTAATTGGTTAAGTGAAAAATTGGGCCATTTATCAGCCAATATGAGCAAGGTTTGCTGTCGGGAAGCGCCTTGGTGAGGGAAGTGCTTGGTGAGAAAAGTGCGCGTCTTTGGCTCAAGAGTCTTTGGCGAGGAGGCTGAGGAGAGGAGACTATGCAAAAAGCTGGAGAGGACGGGACGCGGTGAACACATGATGGGTAAGATAAGGCAGTGTGATGTTTGCAGGATGTGGGAGGCCAGGGACACGGATGGAGCCTCTGGATGCTACAACTGTGGCAAGTGTGTCCAGGTTCAGCTCCTGAAGGACCATGTTGACCACATTGGAAAGCCGCTGGATGACATCAGGGCCATCCCGGAAAACAAGAGTTTCCTGGGCAGGACCTACAGTGAGGTGGTCACGGCAAGGATACGGGAAGAACGAAGGTGTGTGACTGAGAGAAAAGGTGGTAACCGTGGAGTGCAGGAGAACGAGGCGGCTGTGCCTAATGAAAGCAGGTACGCCCTCATGGGAGCTGTCGGGGGAGACGACGCTTCCAGTCCGAGCGGTGGACACTTCGGTGGCTCCAATCCTAGAGATGGGACTCGACCGGCGAGATCGACGTCGGGCAGAGCCATAGTGGTGGGTGAATCCATTTTCTGAGGAGCGGATTGGAGGTTCCATGGTGGCAGGCGAGACGCGAGGATGGTCTGTTGCCTCCCTGGTGCCAGGGTTCAAGATGTCATGAAACAAATTCAGAACATCCTCGAGAGGGAAGATGAACAACCAACAGTAGTTGTGCATGTGGGCACAAACAACATCGGGAAGAAGAAGGAGATTCTGCAACATGAGTTCAGAGGGTTTGGAAGAAGACTGAAAAGCAGGACTTCTAGGGTGGTTATCTCTGGATTGCTTCCAGTACCTTGTTTTAGATTTAGATTTATAGACCACTGGGATCTCTTCTGGGGTAGGGGTGACCTGTACAAAGGGGATGAGTTACACCTTAACTGGAGGGGGACCGATGTTCTGGCAGGCGGGTTTGCTAGGGCTACAAGTGTGGGTTTAAACTAAATAGTGGGGGGGGGGGAGCGATTTACAAATTGGGAGTATAAAGGGGTTCTTAAGGGGTTGATCAGGCTAGATGCAGGAAGATTGTTCCCGATGTTGGGGAACTCCAGATCAAGGGGTCACAGTTGAAGGATAAGGGGGAAGACTTTTAGGACTGAGATGAGAAGATCTTTTTTCACACAGAGAATGGTGAGTCTGTGGAATTCTCTGCCACAGAAGGTATTTGAGGCCAGTTCATTGGCTATATTTAAGAGGGAGCTAGATGTGGCCCTTGTGGCTAAAGGGATCAGGGGGTATGGAGAGAAGGCAGGTACAGGATACTGAGTTGGATGATCAGCCATGATCATATTGAATGGCGGTGCAGGTTCGAAGGGCCGAATATGAGGGGGTGGGGGTGGGGTAGCTCTGTTGGTGAGGAATGAATTTCAGTCCCTTGCAAGGGGTGACATTGAAACAGGAGATGTGGAGTTAGTATGGATAGAGTTAAAGAATTGTAAGGGTAAAAATACCCTAATGGGACTTATCTACAGGCCCCCATACAGTAGCCTGGATATAGGGTGCAAGTTGAATCAGGATTTAAAATTGGCATGTAGTGAAGGTAATGCTACGGTTGTTATGGGAGATTTCAACATGCAGGTAGACGGGAAAATCTGGTTGGTACTGGACTGCAAGAAAGGGAGTTTGTGGAGTGCCTCTGTGATGGATTCTTAGAGCAGCTTGTATTGGAGCCTACCAGGGAGAAGGCAATCCTGGATTTAGTGTTGTGTAATGAACCGGATTTGATAAAGGAACTTGAGGTTAAGGAGCCATTAGTTGGTAGTGACCATAATATGGTCAGGTTTAATCTACAATTGGAGAGGGAGAAGGGTAAATTGGAGGTGTCAGTGTTACAATTGAATAAAGGGGACTATGGAGCCATGAGAGAGGAGCTGACCAAAGTTGACTGGAAAGATACACTTGCAGGGATGATGGTGGAACAACAATGGCAGGTATTTCTGGGAATAATACAGAAGTTGCAGGATCAGTTCATTCCAAAGAGGAAGAAAGATTTCAAGGGGATTAAGGGGTGACCGTGGCTGACAAGCGACGTCAGGGACAGTCTAAAAATAAAAGAGAAGTACAATGTAGCAAAGATGAGTGGGAAGCAAGAGGATTGGGTAATGTTTAAAGAGCAACAGAAGATAACTAAAAAGGCAATACGGGGAGAAAAGATGAGGTACGAAGGTAAGCTAGCCAAGAATATAAAGGAGGAAAGTAAAAGCTTTTTTAGGTATGTGAAGAGGAAAACATTAGTTTAGACCAAAGTAGGACCCTTGAAGACTGAAAAAAGATGAATTTATTATGGGGAGCAAGGAAATGGCAGATGCGTTGAACAGGTACTTTATATCCGTTTTCACTAAGGAGGATGCAAACGATCTTCCTGATGTACTAGTGGCCAGAGGATCTGGGGTGACCGAAGAACTGAAGGAAATCCACATTAGGCAGGAAATAAATCCCCAGGGCCTGATGGTCTGCATCCCAGGGTACTTAAGGAAGTGGCTCTAGAAATCATGAGTGCATTGTTGATCATTTTCTAATGTTCTATAGATTCAGGATCAGTTCCTGTGGATTGGAGGACAGCTAATGTTATCCCACTTTTAAAGAAAGGCGGGAGAGAGAAAACATGGAATTATAGACCAGTTAGCCTGACATCGGTGGTGGAGAAGATGCTGGAGTCAATTATAAAAGATGAAATAGTGGCACTTTTGGATAGCAGTAACAGGATCATCCGAGTCAGCATGGATTTACGATGGGGAAATCATGCATGACTAATCTTCTGTAATTTTTTGAGGATGTAAATAGGAAAATGGACAAGGGAGAGCCAGTGAATGGAGTGTACTTGGATTTTCAGTAAGCATATGATAAGGTCCCACATAGGAGATTAGTGGGGAAAATTAGGGCACATGGTATCGGGGGTAGAGTGCTGACATGGATAGAAGATTGGTTGGCAGACAATGGGCCAAATGGCCTCCTGCTTAGTAAGAAAATCTGAAACTAAACCTGAAGGATTGTTTTAGAAAAGTCAGCAGGTTCTTTGTCCAGGCTTCAAAAAACAAATTGCTGAATTATGCAGCAATGTGCATTGTGTGCACCAGTGCAGTCACATGCTGTGCAAGAACACTCTTGTACCAACTAAACCCAAAGTAAACTGAACATCACATGCAATCTATTTTTGGAAGGCGATATTTATTCCTATGCCAGTGTATTTCTGCTGTTTAAATATTTCTAAACCCTCCTCCAGTACTGAGAACGTGTTATTCGAACTGTCGGGTTTGCTGAACGCCAACATCAGCCCTTGTCTCTTGCCCCAGGATGAGAATTACAGTCCCATCTTCAGAGGAAGAAGTGGGTGGTCATAGATGCAGCTGGATTGATGGGTGGAAGGCAGTTACACATCCATTGTCTTGGCACATTAGGAGCCCACTTACTGGGTTTATCGATCTAGTGGCAGTGTCTTGGTCTCTCAGACACATGCCCGTTCCCCTTTCTCACTGCGTCAGAACTTCCCAATTTCAAGCACATGTCAGCTGCCATTTTGAAAAATAAAATTGAATTCCCCCACCTTCATAGGCAGTGCATTTGTGATTATGATAGGTTCTGGCAAATCCTCTGTGCATCTCTGTTCAAAGACAACTCCAGCTTCATTTCACTTAAAGCGTCCCCTCCTCCCCTGGTAAACCCTCTTCAAAACTCGAATGAGGCCTTAACACGCTTCCTGAGATATGGGTTCCGGAAATAAACATTGTGCTTGGTGAAGCCCAAGCTCCTATCTTCATAAAAACCTTGCTGGTTGATATCTCTGCTTCCAGTCCTGCCAGGCGTTCTGCTATATACTCTCTGAATATTTTAATCTCATCCTGTGTTCCAACCATCACCTTGTCAACCATTTCTTTTTATTTCTTTTAAAAAATGTTTAAATTAAAAGCATATGTACAAATGATAATAAACGACAAACTGGTTACAAGGTTCTTACATAGCTTCAATTTTTAAAGTTTTTTTTAAAGACAAGAAATAGAGAAAGAAAGAGATAAGAGAAACTGTAAACTAATAAAAGGGGAAAAAAGCAAGAAAGAAAGGAGATTACAAATGTAAAGATTGTGGAGATAGATCTGGGAGATGTTGAGTACAGTTGTTCATCCAACCCTAAACTCAAGTTGTGACTTTAATTTTGTGTTAAACCAATTTACTTTTTAAAAAATTCAATAAATGGAGACCATATTTTAAAAAATAGTTCTGGTTTGTCAATTAAGACAAATCTTATTTTTTCCAAATGCATGGTCTCGGTCATTTCCGTAATCCACATCTTAATTGTGGGGGTTGCTATTTTTTTTCCAAAATTTAAGTATTAATTTTTTCGCATTATTAAACTGTAATCAAGAAAGTATCTGTGGCTTATCGTAAAGTTTGTGGTATGTTCTGATAATCCTAATATTATTAATGTTGGATCTGGGGCCAATTGCGAGTGGTGCGAGAGGGGAGGTGAATACCGAGGACAAAGTGTTGTATATGAAATAAAGTGGATGAGCTTGAGGCTCAGTTAGAAATTGGAGTTAGAGGGCCAGGGCTGGGAACTGAATATTCAAGGGTATACCTCCTATCGAAAAGACAGACAGGTGGGCAGAGGGGGTGGGGTAGCTCTGTTTGTGAGAAATGAATTTCAGTCCCTTGCAGGGGGTAACATTGAAACAGGAGACGTGGAGTCAGTATGGATAGAACTAAGGAATTGTAAGGGTAAAAATACCCTTATGGGACTTATATACAGGCCCCCATACAGTAATCTGGATGCAAGTTGAATCAGGAGTTGAAATTGGCATGTAGTGAAGGTAATGCTATGGTTGTTATGGGAGATTTCAACATGCATGTAGACTGGGAAAATCAAGTTGGTACTAGACCCCAAGAAAAGGAGTTTGTGGAATGCCTCCGTGATGGATTCTTAGAGCAGCTTGTATTGGAGCCTACCAGGGAGAAGGCATTCCTGAATTTAGTGTTGTGTAATGAACCGGATTTGATAAAGGAACTTGAGGTTCAGGAGCCATTAGGAGGTAGTGACCATAATATGGTCAGGTTTAATCTACAATTGGAGAGGGGGAAGGGTAAATCGGAGGTGTCAGTGTTACAGTTGAATAAAGGGGACTATGGAGCCATGAGGGAGGAGCTGGCCAAAATTGACTGGAAAGATACCCTAGCAGGGATGACGGTGGAACAACAAAGGCAGCTATTTCTGGGAATAATACAGAAGGTGCAGGATCAGTTCATTCCAAAGAGGAAGAAAGATTTCAAGGGGATTAAGGGGTGACCGTGGCTGACAAGGGACATCAGGGACAGTCTAAAAATAAAAGAGAAGTACAACGTAGCAAAGATGAGTGGGAAGCAAGAGGATTGGGTAATGTTTAAAGAGCAACAGAAGATAACTAAAAAGGCAATACGGGGAGAAAAGATGAGGTACGAAGGTAAGCTAGCACAGAATATAAAGGAGGATAGTAAAAGCTCCTTTAGGTATGTGAAGAGGAAAACATTAGTTTAGACCAAAGTAGGACCCTTGAAGACTGAAAAAGATGAATTTATTATGGGGAACAAGGAAATGGCAGATGAGTTGAACAGGTACTTTGTATCCGTTTTCACTAAGGAGGGCACAAACAATCTTCCTGATGTACTAGTGGCCAGAGGATCTGGGGTGACAGAGGAACTGGAGGAAATCCACATTAAAGCCCTGTCTCATGGTGCGAGTCCACCCACGAGTGACCCCAAGTGAAAGAAAAGAAACAGACCCGTGGTTATGTACGAGATTCAAAGTTTATGTTCAAGTGTTTAACGGAGTTCCCATGGGTATGTCATTTCTGCGATGTTCCAAGGTGCTCTCCCGAGTTACTAAGTTCCTCTCCCGTTACTCTTGAGCCAACCATGAATGAAGGTAAGTGTGTGAGGGTGTGAGACGTCCATGCCGGGTGCCAGCCGGCCGGCCGCAGCCGCTGTTCTTTCATATCAGTTGCACATCAGATTGTTGGGAGACGGAGCTCAGGGTTCACCTCCTGGGCTGCATCGGTCTGGGGTGACAAGGCTCTTGGGTTAGGTTGGGATCATTCTCTGCGGGATGATCTTAGTGTAGGAGACATGTGTAGGAGAGGTGTACTGACTGTGTGGGCAGACACTTTGGTAGTGATTGCCCACCAGTCTCAAAAGCCACTGTGTCTCCCTGTCTCCCTGCCCCTGGGATAGCAGGGGGCAATCAAACAGCACAATACCCCCCTCCCCCTCCACGGCAATGCAAAAGGCAACGAGCCCAAGGCTTTAGGGTCAGAAAGAGCGGGCAGGCGACAATCACCCGTCATAACGCGCGAGAGATCATGCGCTATTGTAGGTCACCTTTGCACGTCGGTGTTTCTGTCTCTCTCCATCTCATTGTTGACCCTGTCTGTCACCACCCCCACACCCACCCCTCTGCTTCTCGGCAATGTGTGTGACCCCTTCCCTCCCCTCTCCAGCTCCACGCCCATTGCACCGGGCGTGGGGGCTTCGCACCATCTTCATGTCGGCGACGATCCCAAGGCTTTAGACGGAAGCTGGGGTAACAAGGGTACACAAAAGGCTGGAGAAACTCAGCGGGTGCAGCAGCATCTAAGGAGCGAAGGAGATAGGCAATGTTTCGGGCCGAAACCCGTCTTCAGACTGAAGAACACTTCTTCAGGCTGAGTTGCTCCAGCCTTTTATGTACCCTCCATTTTCCAGCATCTGCAGTTCCTTCTTTAACAGCTGGGGTAACAACGTGGGCCAGGTAACATCTCTGGAGAATGTGGATAGGTGACGTTTTGGATAAGGGCTCGTCTTCTGAAGAAGGATCTCGACCCGAAAAGTCACCTATTCCTTCTCTCCAGAGTTGCTGCCTGACCTGCCAAGTTACTCCAGCATTTTGTGTTGGGCATCAAACAAACCCTCGTCCTGTACTGACTAATCTATTTATTTTAAATGCCAAGCAACATATTTCCTACTGCTTTCCCTAATTTCCATTCCTCGAGAAAGGGTTGAAGCATTAACTTATCACAAAAGGTCACAAAATGTTGGAATAACTCTAAGGGTCAGGCAGCATCTCTGGAGAAAATGGATAGTTGACGTTTCGGGTTGGGACTCTTCTTCAGGGCCTTTTGTTTAGTTTAGATACAGTGTGGAAACAGGCCCTTCAGCCCACCGAGCCCACGCTGACCACAATCACCCGGACACTAGTTCTATCCTACACACTGCGGGGCAATTTACAGACGACAATTAACATACAAACCTGCACGTCTTTGGAATGTGGGAGGAAACTGAAGCACCCGGAAAAAGTCTACATGGTCACTGGGAGAACGTGCAACCTCCGTACGGACAGCTCCAGTCATCAGGATTGAACTCGGGTCTCTGGCGCTGTGAGGCAGCAACTCTACTGCTGTGCCACCAATGTGACTTTCCAAGTTTTAGAATGAAGTTAGCCGCTCACAAATCCCATTCTCTGCCCAGCGTGGAGAATCATGAATTGCCAAGACACAAGGCACTGTAGATGTTTGTTCCTTTTTAAAAATTCAAAGTTATCTATTGAAGAATAATGTAGCGTGGTTCGTTGGATTTGTCCATACTCAACTTAAAATTGTCCATAATCTAGAACTTAAAGTTTTTTAAAGCATTTAGTGAAACACTACCCTCCGCCCCCCCCGCCTTTCCCTCCCAAGTCCAATCCCGTCCCCTGGGAAACTGAAGGGAGCGACAATCAACTGCCACGGATACAAATAATGTCATACACAAGAAAGGGCAGATGCTGGTTGACAAAAAGTGAACACATGGGGCTAGAGAAATTTGGAAAAGTCATCCTGTCACCCATTCCTGCTCTCCAAAGATGTTGCCTGCCCGCTGAGTTAAAGAGTTCTCACAGTAGACTCACGAATCACTAAGGTAAACGCACGGGCCACTACGTTATTACAACGAGTTTAAATGTTTCAATTTTTAACTTGAACAGTAAATTTGACTCGTGGAAAACCTCAAACATGTTTGATTTTTTTCACAAGTTAACAAGTTTCACGGGTACCTGCCGTTAGTGCCACGAGTTGTTAAGTTGCTCACGCGAGTTCCGACGTTCCTGCTCCATTGATTGTACGGGATTACCGCGAGTGAAAACTCGGGGTACCTCATGGGCCAACTCACACCGTGAGACGGGCCTTTAATAGGCAGGAAATAATTCCCCAGGGCCTGATGGTCTGCATTTCTGTGTTCCAACTATCACTTTATCAACCATATCCTTGATGAACATTTTCCTTGATAAGTCCCTTGTGCCTTTATTTAGGTCCGTAACTAGCTCTCTGAAAGTTTCACTGTTAAAATGTTAATAATAAACTACTTATGTTAGCTGCCAATTTATTGTAATTCTACCTTTTCCCCCTCATTTCTATTTTGCTCCTGTGCACCCTCGCCAGAGCATTGGTGCTGTGTGTGATGCACCTTGCCGGCAATTCAGAGATGATCATTTCCTTAGCTACAGGGAAGAGGGAAAAAATGAAACAATTGCTTTAGAAATCGAGGTTCTGGATCGGACTTGGGGTAAAAAAAATGGCATGGTTAAGTCCCACTTTGGAGTCTTGTGCATAAAATCTAGGCAGAGATCAGAGTCCTTTAAATGTATCATCTTGGGTGCAAACAAAAGTTCTTCTGGTACTTTTTTTCAGGAAAAACAAGGATGTTCTCTCCAGCAATTATTCATCTATCTCCAACATCCAACATTTCATTGGTGTTTTTGGAGGATTGCTATTGGTAAATTGATTCTTAACTGATTAATTTTTGTGTGAACTGGGGGTCATTTGCATGACATCACAAACTGCCCTTAAATAGAGGATGAGCTGCTGCCTTGAATTGCTGAAATCCTTCTGGTGAAGATGCTTCTGATTCGCTGATGGGAAAGAAAACAGAGTTCCCAGGTCAGAACAGTTTGCAACCTGGAGAGAAACCTGTAAGTTGGAGTGTTCCCATGTGCTTACTGCCCTTGACTTTTTCAGTCGTAGGTTTGGGAGGTAGTGTAGGTGAGTGCATTTGATAAGTAGTGTGCACTGTAGCCACCATGGCCCAGAGTCTAGCCTGGTTGCTGGAGTACCAATCAGGTAGAACTGCTTTGTTCTGCATGGTGTCAAGCTTCTAGAGTGTTGCTGAAACTGCATGCATTCATGCAAGTGAAGAGTATTCCATCATTTTAACTGACTAAAGGCCCTGTCTCACGGTGCGAGTTGACACACGAGTGACCCAGAGTGACAGACTCGTGGTTGTGTACGATATTCCAAGTTGATGTGCAAGTGTTTGAGGCGAGTTCCCACGGGTATGGTAATCTGCGATGTTCCGAGATCGTCTCCAGAGTTACCAAGTTCCCCTCCCGTTTGCTCTTGAGTTACCAAGTTCCTCTCCCGCTCAGGGCGTGTGCTGTTGCTGCAGTCCGGGATTCGCATTTAAAGCACTCGGTTATCTTCAGCAGTTCAGGCGAGGACAGGTTGGGGGGGGGGGCGAGGGATGGTGGAATTGGGAGAAGGCAAAGACTATGGGTGGGGAGGAGTGAGAGGGGGGCTAGGAACGGCATCTGCGAAACGGGTAGTCAACCTTTAGGGTCCCGGCCCGAAACATCCCTATACATTTTATGATTTCCCTCCAAAGATGCAGTCTCCCGTGGTTTGTTTGCACAACTCACTTCCCTCTCTCTCCCAACATTGGGGGGGGGGGGGGGGGGGACGACAGGATAGTTTAAACGGACCTTACCCCCACTTCATGCTTCTGTTGCGCATAATTCAGCAGTAAAACCTCTCTTCCCCGTACCCAGCGACGCCCGATTCCTCGCACCCCCACAAGTTCACATCGACGAGGGAAGAATGAGCGGGGAGTCTGAAGAAGGGTCCCGACCCGAAACATCACCCATTCCTTCTCTCCAGATGCGATGCCTGTCCCGCTGAGTTACTCCAGCATGTTTGTGTCTATCGTCGGTGTAAACCAGCATCTGCAGTTCCTTCCTACACACGGACAGTGAAGTGCCTCGGCCAAATTAGGAACATTAGGATTCTCTGATGTGAAGGTAGTCTGGTTTGGGTTTCTTACACTTGATCATATCCGAAACTAAAGTATAGATAGACACAAAATGCTGGAGTAACTCAGTGGGACTGGCAGCATCTCTGGAGAGAAGGAATGGGTGGCGTTTTGGGTAAGTCTGAAGAAGGGTCTCGACTCCATTCCTTCTCTCCAGAGATGCTGCCTGGTCCGCTGAGTTACTCCAGCATTTTGTGTCTATTAAAGAGTTCCCACGGTAGACGCACGAATCACTATACTTAACGCACGGGCCACTACGATATAACTCTGAGTTTAAATGTTTCAATTTTAAACTTGACCACGAAATTTGACTCGTGGAAAAAGTCAAACATGTTTGACTTTTTTCACGAGTTCACAAGTTTCACAGGTACCTGCCGTTAGCGCCACGAGTGGACAAGTTGTTCGCGCGAGTTCCGACGTTCCCACTACATTGGCTGTACGTGATCACCACGAGTGAAAACTCGGGGTCACTCGTGGGCCAACTCGCACCGTGAGACAGGGGTTTTATGCTTCGTACAGTTCTGCTATAATGTAATAGTTATGTTCTGCAGAAGTTTTGCATTATGGAAAATCACATTATTGTGTCAGTGGGGAAAAGGAGTTATAGGCTAGAGAATTTTAGACTTGCAATAACATTTCCTCCATGAGATTTTCAGAAATCAACATCTTTTAATAGCAGTAGACGAAAAATGCTGGAGAAACTCAGCGGGTGAGGCAGCATCTATGGAGAAAAGGAGTAGGCGACGTTTCGGGTTGAGACCCTTCTTCAGACTGATGTCGTGGGGGGGTGGGTGGAAAAAAAAGGAAGAGGCGGAGACAGTAGGCTATGTGGGAGAGCTGGGAAGGGGGAGGGGAAGGAGGGAGAAAGGGAGGACTACCTGAAATTAGAGAAGTCAATGTTCATTCCGCTGGGGTGTAAACTACCCAAGCAAAATATGAGATGTTGTTCCTCCAATTTACGCTGGGCCCAGGTTTTTTTTTTCCCCTTCCCAGCTCTCCCACATGGCCTATTCTCCGCCCCTTCCTTTCTTCCCCCCCCCCCCCCCCCCAACATCAGTCTGAAGAAGGATCTCGACCCAAAATGTTGTCTACTCCTTTTCTCCATAGATGCTGCCTCACCCGCTGAGTTTCTCCAGCATTATTTGTCTACTTTCGATGTTTCCAGCATTTGCAGTTCCTTCTTAAATCTTTTAATGGCAGTGATGATTTTTGTTACTGCAAGCTAAAAATAGTCAGGGCCGTACGTTGCATTATTTAATAGTATTATTGCATAAGTGTCAATAGAAGCGATTGGTTGTAAGCTTCAATGGCATCCCAAGGTGAAACTTTGAGATGTCAGGAGGTGAGTTGCTCACTGCAGGATATTCATGTCTGACCTGCTCTTGTGGCTGATCAGTTGCATTTCTATTCATTGTTTGTAACGTTACAACAGTGACTTCACTTCAGAAAGTGCTTAATTATTTGTAAAGCACTTTGGGATTCCGTGATGAAGCTGATATATAAATGGACTCTTTTTCTCTCGCGCCGTTGACATCCAAATCGAATAGCATACATTCTGTGGACCGTGTAATTACATGTCCTGCTACTTTACCTCAGCATCAACATCAACAGTGAGTTCTAATGTGCAAGAAATAATGTTACTGAAGTGGTGATTTATAATTTGAGCCTAAAGACGTCGGATCACCACTTCAGATCTGACCTGATCCTCTCACCTTCATCTGCATTGTCCCAACTTGGAAATCATAGCACTCCATGCATTTGAACCTGAGAGACACAGTCAGGAGTTAGCTTATCAAATTAATATGATCTAACTCCCCAAATTGAGGAAGTTATTATCTTTGGGGCTTCTGTGCAGCCATTTGTCCTTCTTCATGAGGAACCCGTGACAAGTGTAATATGTTTGTTCAAATGTGAAAATAAGAGAATTAGTTCAGTACATTACATATTAAAATACATAATGTCGGCTCTGCACTTCCTGATTCTCTTTTTGTAGTTGGGAAGTAGGTTGTTGCAAACTACCCGAGTTGCAACAATTTTAAGACCATACTAAGTGAGCATCTGGTAATTGTATACCACTACAGAGTAATTAGAACCACAGCAATCCAGACAAAGCATCCTGACCCAAACATCTCCACAGATGCTGTCTGACCTGCTGAGTTTTCGGGAAGACAGTTTACTGCTCCAGATTCCAGTATTTGCAGTCTCTTGTGTTCACAGCTACCGTTGCCGGCCCCTATGTTTTTAGAAGCTGCATCTTCAATCTGAAAATTCGGGCTATTACTTCCAATACTGAGACGACTGCAGGGAATCTATTTCACTTCGGAGTCACGTGAGTGTCTACATGAAGACCCCGCCAGCCACAACCCGACTGCGGGGACCACGGGAAGACCACGGGATGAACCCGGCTCGGAAAAACCCGGCCGCAGGGACCGCGTGAGGGGACCGTGTGAAGACACGGCTGCGGACCGCAGAAGTGCGGATAGCCGGCGGCATTTTTCAGACTCCAGCGGCCCAGAGAGGTTCAATTGAGTCTGAAAGGCCTGGACAGCCCAGTAGGATACCCCTCTGACATGGGTATGTCCTCGGCTGTTTTCCCATGTGGAGCATGGATGTGGAGCGTCAGAGAGCGTTCATCCCACTAATGCTCCCTCCTGATATGGTCCATGTATGGCATATCAGTAGAGATATACCGCCGACGGTAAGTCCAGAGACCTGGCAGGGTCCGGGCTCTAAGATTCACCGCCTGCGGAGGAATTTTCCCACCGACGGATAACCCCGGAGACTCAGCAGGTAGGTCCACCGCCCACTTATTCCGCATGAAGCGGAAGACTCAGAAGTATGTCCAGGGAACATACTGGAGTACAAGTGTGAGGTTCCAGAAAATTCTGGCATGGCATCAAGACCTTCGCTAACGAAGAAACCTGAAGGCCAGAGTTCCCTCGTGATGGAGCAGTCACCTCATGCCACATCATTGCAAAAACAGGTGCCGGAGGTGGGATACCATGCACCTGCAAAATTGTTCCTTAAAGGACCAGCAGTGAACAGCACTATGTGGGGGCACAATGCACACTTCAAAATGAATCTGTCTTAAATTCCAAATCTGCAGGTTCAAGTGAGGCCAGCAATATCCAGCCTCCGAATCCTCTCTTCAGGAACCTGTCCAAACAGGTAAGACCCAGATGAAGAATTAAAGCTGTCTGGCTTATCAAGGTACAACGGCAACACACCCCACGCCTCTATCGACAGCAAGCGTTTCAAAGAAGCTGGTGGCAGCTTCAAAACTGGGCGCAGGCCTTTCAGGCCAAGGCCCAAACCGGTCCTCAGGGAATTGGGTCCACACACCCCAGCAATCCTACTCTCCAAATCTGGGACGGAATTAGAACCCACACCAGGGGCCTTTGGGCTTACCACAAGACCACCAATAACCATGAAGGTAGGTGGGTCTGGTTCTTTCCGCAATATGAGGTATGTGGGCCATTTACAAGTTGGTAAATTTACACTTGTTTTCTGCAAGACAGAGTTGCCTTTCAAGACAGGCCGCAGTTGCGGGCCGCTCATTGTCACAATGAAAGATACCGGTTCAACTCGCATATGCAGTATAGACTTTTCTGAATAGAAAACCTCATTACTGTCTAACAACAGGGAAACAGTTTCCACTTGGTTCACCAAAAATATTTGAAATTTAGCTGAATGGAACAATGTTTCAGTCAAAAGCATTGCCAAATGCTTGTGTCTCAATGCGAGGAGCATTCGTAATAAGGTGGATGAGTTGAAGGTGCAGATAGCGATTAATGACTATGCTATAGTTGGGATCACGGAGACATGGCTCCAGGATGACCAAGGCTGGGAGCTGAACATCCAGGGATATTCAATATTCAGGAGGGATAGACGAAAAGGAAAAGGAGGTGGGGTAGCGTTGCTGGTGAGAGAGGAGATTAATGCAATAGAAAGGAAGGACATTAGCGTGGAGGATGTGGAATCGATATGGGTAGAGCTGCGAAACTCTAAGGGGCAGAAAACGCTAGTGGGAGCTGTGTACAGGCCACCTAACAGTAGTATTGGAGTTGGGGATGGCATCAAACAGGAAATTAGAAATGCGTGCAACAAGGGTAACACGGTTATAATGGGTGACTTCAATCTGCATGTAGATTGGGTGAATCAAATTGGCAGGGGTGCTGAGGAAGAGGATTTCCTGGAATGTATGCGGGATAGTTTTCTCAACCAACATGTGGAGGAACCAACGAGAGAGCAGGCTATTCTAGACTGGGTATTGAGTAATGAGGAAGGGTTAGTTAGCAGTCTTGTTGTGCGTGGCCCCTTGGGCAAGAGTGACCATAATATGGTTGAGTTCTTCATTAGGATGGAGAGTGACAAAATTAAGTCAGAAACAAGGGTTCTGAACTTGAACAAAGGTAACTTTGAAGGTATGAGATGTGAATTGGCCAAGATAGACTGGCAGGTGATTCTTAAAGGGTTGACAGTGGATGTGCAATGGAAGGTATTTAAAGACTGCATGGATGAAGTACAAAAGTTGTTCATACCAGTTTGGCAAAAGAATAAATCGGGGAAGGTGGTGCATCCATGGATAACAAGGGAAATCAGGGATAGTATAAAAACAAAAGATGAGGCATACAAATTTGCCAGAAAAAGCAGCCTACCGGAGGACTAGGAGAAATTCAGAATCCAGCAGAGGAGGACAAAGGGCTTAATTAGGAAAGGGAAAATAGATTATGAAAGGAAACTGGCAGGGAACATAAAAACTGACTGCAAAAGTTTTTATAGATATGTGAAGAGAAAGAGACTAGTTAAAACAAATGTTGGTCCCTTGCAGTCAGAAACAGGTGAATTGATCATGGGGAACAAGGACATGGCAGACCAATTGAATAACTACTTTGGTTCTGTCTTCACTAAGGAAGACATAAATAATCTGCCGGAAATAGCAGTGGAATGGGGGTCAAATAAGTTGGAGGAACTGAGTGAAATCCAGGTTAGACGGGAGGTGGTGTTGGGTAAATTGAACGGATTGAAGGCCGATAAATCCCCAGGGCCAGATAGTCTGCATCCCAGAGTACTCAAGGAGGTAGCCACAGAAATAGTGGATGCATTAATGATAATTTTTCAAAATTCCTTAGATTCTGGAGTAGTTCCTGAGGATTGGAGGGTAGCTAATGTAACCCCACTTTTTAAAAAAGGAGGGAGAGAGAAAGCGGGGAATTACAGACCAGTTAGTCTAACATCGGTAGTGGGGAAACTGCTAGAGTCGGTTATTAAAGATGGGATAGCAGCGCATTTGGAAAGTGGTGAAATCATTGGACAAAGTCAGCATGGATTTACGAAAGGTAAATCATGTCTGACAAATCTGATAGAATTTTTCGAGGATGTAACTAGTAGAGTGGATAAGGGAGAACCAGTGGATGTGTTATATCTAGACTTTCAGAAGGCTTTCGACAAGGTCCCGCATACGAGATTAGCATACAAACTTAAAGCACACGGTATTGGGGGTTCAGTATTGATGTGGATAGAGAACTGGCTAGCAGACAGGAGGCAAAGGGTAGGAGTAAACGGGTCCTTTTCAGAATGGCAGGCAGTGACTAGTGGGGTGCCGCAAGGCTCAGTGCTGGGACCCCAGCTATTTACAATATATATTAATGATTTGGACGAGGGAATTCATGCAACATTTCCAAATTTGCAGATGATACCAAGCTGGGGGGTATAGTTAGGTGTGAGGAGAATGCTTGGAGGCTGCAGGGTGATTTGGATAGGCTGAGTGAATGGGCAAATGCATGGCAGATGCAGTATAATGTGGATAAATGTGAGGTTACCCACTTTGGTGGCAAAAACATGAGGGTAGACTATTATCTGAATGGTGGCAGATTAGGAAAGGGGGACATGCAACGAGACCTGGGTGTCATGGTACACCAGTCATTGAAAGTAGGCATGCAGGTGCAGCAGGCAGTGAAGAAAGCAAATGGTATGTTAGCATTCATAGCGAAAGGATTTGAGTATAGGAGCAGGGAGGTTCTACTGCAGTTGTACAGGGTTTTGGTGAGGCCACACCTGGAGTATTGCGTACAGTTTTGGTCTCCAAATCTGAGGAAAGACATCCTTGCCATAGAGGGGGTACAGAGAAGATTCACCAGACTGATTCCTGGGATGTCAGGACTTTCATATGAGGAAAGATTGGATAGACTCGGCTTGTACTCGCTGGAATTTAGAAGATTGAGGGGGGATCTTATAGAAACTTACAAAATTCTTAAGGGGTTGGACAAGCTAGATGCTGGAAGATTGTTCCCAATGTTGGGGGAGTCCAGAACAAGGGGTCACAGTCTAAGGATAAGGGGGAATTCCTTTAGGACCGAAATGAGGAAAACATTCTTTACACAGAGAGTGGTGAGTCTCTGGAATTCTCTGCCACAGAAGGTAGTTGAGGCCAGTTCATTGGCTATATTTAAGAGGGCGTTAGATGTGGCACTTGGGGCTAAAGGGATCAGGGGGTATGGAGAGAAGGCAGGTACGGGATACTGAGTTGGATGATCAGCCATGATCACATTGAATGGCGGTGCAGGCTCGAAGGGCCGAATGGCCTACTCCTGCACCTATTTTCTATGTTTCTATGTAATGGGCAAACTTCAGCCCCAGGCTACTTACCAAATGAATAAAACCAGTGCTCGGCTGCTCAGAACTAAAGCTATTATTATGGGCTATCTGGATGATGTTCTAAAACACTGTATTTTTTTGCCAAATCAGCAGTATCAGCCACAAACTATTCTGCAGAAATTGGATTCTCATCCATCCAGTTAAATTTAAGTTGATACCAATTGAAATTATTGAGTATTAGGATTACCTTTAACTCTATTAAATTGTCTGGTATTGGCAATATATTGGTTTTCAGCTGTGTTATTTGCGTCTTTTGCACCATCAGAGCTATACGGCGTGCAAAGGAGCAAGCTCACAGGTACCATGTAGGTCATTACTACCAGACCTATGCTATTCCCAGCTGAAACTATGTAAGACACCATGGTGGACAAACAGTATTCAGCATTGCCCCACTAACCTTCATTAGTACTCGTCAGTTAATTACTAACTGATGCTATTGCTTAAAGATGGATCACTATTAAATACCATCTTTAGTTAAGGAGGCGGATGGGGTTGCATGAGTTACCAATTGTTCAGTTATATGGTATCAACTACCTATTCACATTAGGTGCATTCTGTTGATTAAAGGTTTGTGCGAATATGCATAATCTGCATGCTCAAGTCTAACTTGATACACTCTGGTGCTGTTATATGTTAATCACATGGGTGCAATCAAGTCAAAGTATCCGGTAATAGTTTACCTAACTCCATTTGCCATTGGAGTATTATCAGAGAAACGCAATAACAACACAGAATCGATGTTGAATCGCAAGTATTTAAGGACATTGTGGGCTCGATGGAACACCTAAAGATCAAAATGCTACATCCAGGCTCAATCACCAGTTGCAATATACGTGGCATATCAGTGGCGATGGATGCATTCTAGCTACACTGGGGAAGAATGCTCTTTGTGTTCCTCCATTTTACCTTACCAGACGGGTCTTGCATATTCAGCAATTTCCCGCTTCAGGCATTTTCGTAGTGCCTGACTGGCCAATACAGCCATGATTCCCGCTGATTTTGGGAATGATGACAGAACCTTATATGGTTATTTCCAGGCACAATATTGCTGGTTAGCCGTGATTCGGGAAACCATCCTCTGCATACATAAATCAATTAATTGACTTGCAGACTGGGAAGACCATTCCTGCGGCTAGAATTATTTAACCAAACTATGGACGTGCTCACTGCAATTGCAGGGATAGCACCAAATAAGCAGTACTTCCATCATAAGAGATGAGAAGCATTCTGTTATTACAAATAAGTTGACACGGATGGCTGACGTCTTGAAGTTCAGTTTCCATATGGGGTTTGACAATCATTAATAAAGTGCCATTTACTGTGCCGCACGTGCCTTCTCAGCATATTGGCTGCAAGAAGCAGAATCCACTCTGTCGGGTCACCTTCTGATATCTAGATTATGAAGGTTATTTTCAACTCGACACCCCCCAGGCCAGGTACGCAGAGATACGAGATGTTAACATTGGAACATCCCTGCCCTTGGCTCACTAACCAAGTGGTTATGCTCATGATGCTGAGTCACCACAACGGGTCTAGGTTTTTGCATAGCTGTGACTGGACAAGGTGATTATTCTGCAGGGAAATTTCATGTATGTTATCACTTAATCAGCAGAATACACCAGGGACATTAGGTCTCAACTAGAATTGTTGGCATATCCCTATTGGCATGCACCTTCAGTTGTGTGTGGCCACACATCTACTCCAGTATGTTAAGGTCACTAGAGCCTTAGGGACTCTGAACTAGGTATCATTGTTAGTCATATGAAGCCTCATAAGAAATATCACTACAGACCATCGCCAGGTGGTTAATATGGGTTCTGGAATACTGGAGTGAACACTGACATACAAGTCTCACACCACCCAGGCTGCAACTGTATAAGCAGCAGGGGATGGACGTTTCACGGGACCACATCCTGGCGGCTGCAGGATAGTCTAACGAACAATTTTTCAAACATTTTAGAAATACCCTTTACCAGACCGGGGGTATTTGCCAACTCTATTTTAGGTCTGTGTTATAGTTCCTCCCGGTTGAGGGAGGTTACTATTATCACTATGTGTCCATTTATAGCATCAACATGTCTATACTTATGCCATGTCTGAATGCATTATTAAAATTCACTCTTCACTGATGCAGTGTGTGATGCATGGACTCCTCTCCAAGGCATGGAATCACAGAGCTTTGAAATCTTCATGTAGTTACTCACGTGACTCCGAAGTAAAATAGTAAGATTAAATGAGAACTTACCAGTTTGAAGTTTGATCTTTATTTTATGAGGAGTTACGTTGAGGGATTACGTGCCCTCCTCTCCCAACCCTCTATATAAAGGTCAACTGGTATTTTAGTTCTCTTATCTTACTATATATTAGTCAACTTCTGTTACCTGTGATTTCACACCGCTGCCTTGAAGAATGTCGTGCATGCGTGCTGGCGGGGTCTTCACTTAATCCCTCAACGTAACTGCTCATAAAATAAAGATCAAACTTCAAATTGGTAAGTTCTCGTTTAATCTTACTATTCTAGTGTGGCATGTGTTATGATGAGATACGAGAAAAAAGGCTCTTAAATTCATGTACAAGATCCCGTGGGACAATCAGTGAAGAGCAGGAGTGGTTTGGGTCTGGCGAATGTTTATCCCCGGCCAATCAGTAAAGCAGGTAACTTGGCCATTATTTACTGTCTGTAGGCATATGCCTTGTCCAGCTAGGCTATTGAATTTTAAAAATGGAACATTTCTACAGTATGTTATTGGGACACATTGGTGCTATTTGAATGCAAATTATTTTCTTTGGAGTGGTGACACAGTCGCAGAGCCTTTTCCTCATGGTGTCAGAGACCAGGATTTTGTTCTGACCTCAGGTATGCATGGAGTTTGCGGGTTCTCCCTCTGGCCATGAGGATTTCCTCTGAGTGCTCTAGTTTCCTCCCACATCCCAAAGGCTTGCAAGTAGGTAGGTCAAATATCCACTATAAATTGCCCCTAGTCTGTAGCTGACTCATAGTCAGGAGGTGAGGGAGTTGATGATCATGCGGGGAAAATAACTAAATGGGGGATTATGGTAGAATTAGTAGAATTAGTTGGAGGGGGGGGGGAGGATCTGTTTCCATGCTGTATCTCTGTATAATGGTGTGGTGTCCTATCTCCCTTTCCAATTTTTTCTCCAAGCCCCACGTAAAATGCTTCGACTATGTAAATATTAATAATGTGGTTAATAATGAAAGCATTGATCGGTGTTACTATTTCTGTGCATTGCTGAAGCTGCTGGTTTATTTGTTATTTTAGTGACCTTATCATCTGCAGAAGAGGAAAAGGCTGACATTCCTGGTTGCTATCACAACAGCAAATGCGAAGCAACATTGGGGAAAAAAATTGATTGCTGAATTAGTTCACATAGTGAGAGCAGTGTAATTGAATATAATTGGATGTGGAATTCTTGAGAGGCATGTTGAGGCTTTTCATCAATGTACGGCTTTTTATTAGAAAGCCTATCGCAAGCTTCTTCTTTCACTTGAATCCCATTGTGCCAGATCTATTTTAGTCCCTCAGCTCAAAGTTCAGAGATTTAAATAGCTAAAAATACATTTGTGCTGCAATTCTGAGAGAAATCCGCTTGCGACCGGTCAGGTTATTTTTAGACTCTGGTGCCTGTGTGTTAAATCTTAACAGTACTGAAGCAAGTCAGCGCTACTTGAAAGAAGACAGATTTCTGCTGCAGCAGCTGCTGTTACCTTGCTCTTGCGTTCTGCGCTGGCATGAGCGCACTCTCTGGGTGTGAATTGCTGGTGGACCCATGCCAGCTTGCCACAGTTGGAGCGGCACAAGGTGTAAATCTGGTCTTGTCTGGGATAGTGAGTCAGCAAATTAGAGGTTAGAGTCAGAAATCTGTGCACTTGAGCCAGTTTTGGGAAAATGAAACAAGAGTGAGGAAGATGCCATTTACGATCTTCATTCTGAGTCCTAGAACACAGAAATGAACTCTTCATCCCACCGAATCCATGCTGATCATTAAGTGCTCATCTACACTAATCCTATTTTACTCTCCCACATTGTCATTAACATCAGATTCAGCCATTCACCCACACATTAAGTAGAGAATTTGCAGTAACCAATTAACAGACCATTAATGTGGGACGAAACCAGAGTAAACATAGAAACATTGAAAATAGGTGCAGGAGTAGGCCATTCAGCCCTTCAAGCCTGCACCGCCATTCAATATGATCATGGCTGATCATCCAACTCAGCATCCCGTACCTGCCTTCTCTCCATACCCCCTGATCCCTCTAGCTACAAGGGCCAAATCTAACTCGCTCTTAAATATAGCCAATGAACTTGCCTCAACTACCTTCTGTAGCAGAAAAATGTTTTTCTCATCTCGGTCCTAAAAGATTTCCCCTTTATACTTAAACTGTGACCCCTTGTTCTGGACTTCCCCAACATCGGGAACATGGAGTACATGGAGGAAACCCACGAGGCCACGGGCAGAACATGCAAGTTCCACGCAGACAGCACCTGAGGTCAGCTTTGGACCTGGGTCTCTGAAGTTATAAGGAAATGGCTGTACCAGCTGTGCCACTGTGCATGGTAGGTTTGTGGCCAATGTGTGCAGGGCGGCTTCTTTGGGTTAATTGAAGTTAATCGAGCTGTGAAATGTCTGTAGTGAATGGCAAGGGACATACAACAGGGCTGGTTATTTTTATTTTATTTATAGTTGCACCTTGGAGATGAAGTTAGTCAGTTATGTACAAGGAAATTATGAATCTTTATTAGACTGATGGTATATACACAGACCGCTAGCCTTTTGGACACTTATGGGCCTGTCCCACTCAGGCGATTTTTCAGACGTCTGCCGGTCACTGTCAATTAGTCGCCTGAAAAACCAGCAACTGGAACTGCGACTGTCACAGAGAGAGAGAGAGAGAGAGAGAGAGAGAGAGACACACACACACACACACACACACACACACACACACACACACACACACACACACACACACACACACACACACACACACACACACACACACACACACACAGCAAAGGTGCACAGGGCAAGCCAGGGGAGCGCGGTCTGAAATTCACACTGCGCAAAGCCAGGGTGATACAGACGCACACTGCGATGAACAGGAAGGTTGACGCTGTAATTAAGACGGCTAGCACAGTGTACGGTAAGTCCTTTAAAAGAGGGAGGGGGCGTGGGTAGAAGGAGTGGAGACAACATTTAAGAAGCCAGAGATCAATGGCTGTGAAGTTCAGCGGACATTTAACATCACCATCCCACCACCGGTTAACCTTGGTTCCTAAAACTACTGCTTACGTTTTTTTCCCCCCAATGACCCAATGAAATTCACCGGTCAGCACCGGCTACAACCTACGAGAACTTAAGAGAACCCATTTACCTCTCCTGCTGACCATAGAGTCATGAAATACTTTCAGGTAATGGCAGAAAGCGCTAGCTGCTGAAAACCAAGCCGGATTAGCATCAGTTGTTTTCTGGTTAAAAGAGGCAAGGCAATGATGGGATATGTTTCATTAAGCTCCTTACTACACACCAAACTGGTTTAGTAGTGGTGCTAACCTTGCGTTCACTGTAGTACTGTGGGGAAGAGGTAACATCCATGGTATGGTCCACATGCAGCTTTGTGATGCAAAACATACCATCTGCTTTCAGTGCTGAAGCAATTTGGTCAGTAGAAGCTTTTGTATGTCATAAATTGCAGATTTAAGTCCAGAGGTTGTGAAGCAAAATAAAATATGCAGATATTGCAAATCTGAAATATAAACATAAGATGGAAATACACATCAGGTCAGGCAGCATCCACAGACAGAGAAACCAAGTCAAACTTTGAGGCTGATGACCTTCCTTATTCAGCATTGTTACTTTTAATGGCATTGGCCAAAAGATACCTTTCGAAAGCATCCTTGTTCCTGGAGACTGAAAAATGTGATCTTTATCATTTGTTGGGAAGAGCAGAGCAGAGTGGAGGATTTGTTTTCCATCTGTAAGATGGCAACCTCAGTAGTACAATATTCCATTTCCCTGGGTTATCGTTGGAAAGCTCGGCTTCAATCAGCATATGGAACATTATGCTGACCTAAGGTGCTTTACTGCCAATTAACTATGTTGTGATGCGGGAAATGCAGCTGCCAAGTTCCCACCAACAGCAGTGTGATGAGAACCAGTGTTAATGCGAGCAAACATTTTGTCATAATTTTAAAGAGGATTTGTTGCAGGGTTATTGACAGAAGACTGGAAAGTTCACCTCATTAAAAAAATATACCAAAGGGCTGGAGTGACTCAGATGAACCAAGTGACCTTCTGCACATGACTATTAGATGTGTCATAGAGTCAAGGCCTGTGACCCACCATAATAGGTAGATAACTGGGTATGTAAGGCATGGTATCAAAATATTACAAAGCACTGAAAGGAATTGAGCAATGGAGGAGGTTGTGACCGAAGGATTGTCCAGTGAAATGGACAGCTGGAATTTATTGCTTTCAAATGCAAAGGTGATCCATTCTGATAGTAAAATGCAGGATGTATATGAACCCTGCTATTTTGAAAGGCCTGATGGTGAATGTACACCAGTTTTGAAAGGTGGCAGGCCCAGAGGAGACCATTAAAAAATAAGTGATTCTTCGCTTTCTTAATATCTGGAACAGATTGACTGAAGATAGGGTGGAAGCAGGTACTCTTACAATATGGACAAACAATTGAATTGCCAAGGCTTAGAA
Organism: Raja brachyura; assembly: GCA_963514005.1. Next base: position 46,807,211 of record OY740787.1, on the reverse strand, counting down.
AGCCAAATGTGGGTGAATGGGGCTAGTGCAGTGGTTGTCATGGTGTGATGGACCAAAGGGCTTATACTGTACAAGTCTGACTATAAAAACAGGAAGCAACACTAAACCTTTGTAAAAGGCTGACTATGTGGTGGCTCTGGCTTTATATTCCATAGTGAGCATCATCTGCCAGGAAAGATGGCACGGTTTCAGTCAATGCAGAAGAGATTTACTGAAAATATGGTGGAGATTAGGGATTTTGGTTACAGAGACAGGCCAGAGGGTAGATTAAAACTAATAGGTATAAAGATTAGAGAAAGTTGAGGGAGTGATGTGGACTGGGAAATCACTTCTTGAATTGGTGCTTTGTGAGTTGAAACCCTCATCACGTTTGATTGTGCTGTAACCTGCAAGGTCAAGGATGAGGACATGAGAAGTAGTATTAGTCTAAATAGGTTTTTCAACTGGTGTGGGAGCCATGGGTCAAGTTGCCTTGGGTTTTGTTCTGAAGCTCTGTGAAGAATCATGGAGCAGAGGACGTGTATTAGGTGCCCAATGTCAAGACTGCTTGTAACACGATTGATCGCACGGGGAAATAATTTTCCCCACAACGAGTTATTCTTGGCCGTTTTACAAAAAAAAGTGTGATGGAAGCAGATGCTAGAATTGGTTACGTTGAAAGAGTGAGCAGGTGCAATTTAAGAAGCTCTACCAAAGAGCAGACCCAGCTGTGATGGACAACCAACATCCTGTGCATTATTATTTTTTTACCCATGAGTATAGTAGTGATGACGTTTGCGGTAAAATCATGAAATGCTGGAAACAATCAGCAAAACTGATGAATGGTCTTTAGACTGAAATATTTATCCTGATTTTTCTTTCTGCAGGTGCTGCTGATTACTTCCGGCATTTTCTGTTTCTAGTCTCAGAGGTTTTTACATTATATTCCTGATATTTCATGTGCTTAATTAGCAGTGAATTACACTTTATCACTCAACAGTGATTATAAGTGAATGAACGGTGGTCAATAGAGGTTTTCTAATTCTCTAATAACTATTTTGTGTTCTTCTTTGCTCCACAGTAATCTGCTGTCCTCTGATTACAAGGAAATACATTATGAGAAGCAAAAGACGTTCTTTTCCAAGGTAAACCGTGATTCTAATTGTTTTATATTTGGCAGGGCAAAGGAAGAAATGAGATAGAATTAATGGAATTGTGAAGTGACGCGGGATGAGTTTAGAACCAGGTTTGATCCTGATTACGGGTGCCGTTCATACGGAATTTGTACATTCTCCCTGTGACCTGCGTGGGTTTTCTCTGGGAAGCTTTGGTTTCCTCCCACACCCCAAAGATGTACAGGTTTGTAGGTTAGTTGGCTTGGCATAAATGTAAATTGTCCCTAGTGTGTGTAGGATAGTGTTAATGTGCGCAGTTTGCTGGTCGGCGAGGACTCAATGGGCTGAAGGGCCTGTTTCCGTGTTGCATCTCTAAACCAAACTAAACTAAACTAAAAATGGACATCAATGTGTTAACTTGAATGTATTTTTCCTGGGTTTGATGTGGCAGAATTCCAGCTGGTGTCAAGAATATTCATCTGCAGCCCCGCAGCAAACCAATCCCACTGGTGTTGTTCATACGTAGGGTCTGTTCATAACTTGTGCTTTCATGCCCTGGGGAGGACCTGTACCACTGTCTTTGATGGCTGACATTGACCTTCAGATCCTCAGCTTATTAATCATAGTGTACTGTATAATTTCAAACCCTGTATTTTTGTCAACGTGGATGTATTTTGAGCAGACAACGTGGATGTATCTGGTGTGGGAGTTCAGACAAAGGGTTAACTAGAAATGTAATAGGAACATTTACAGTAGCAGCAATTAGTAGTGGAAGATTATGACACACAGTTTTGGCACCGGTAATTGCAATGCTCAGAATTAACTCATCCCTGACTACAAGTTTTAATTCATTTTAATATACTGATGTTTAGAATTTTATTTGTCACTACTACATTCTCCCAATCTGGCCAGTCTGCTTGCAAAGGTCTTGCAAGGCAACAGTGGGATTGTAAGGTGTCCTGGCAACTGCAAACTGCATGGGGGGGGGGGGGGGGGGGGGAGAGGGGGGAGAGATCTGCAGTGAAGCATGATGCTGAGCAGAGAAAACAGACCAGCCTCTCCACTGGACTGTTTGCCTTATGCAGGTGATTAGCTTCATCATCTGAGGGGGACCTCCCTCAACACTGGCAAAATAATGCAGATGCTAGAAATCTGAAATTGAAGCCAGGAATGCCAACAATACTCAGCAGGTCAGGCAGCGTCTAAAACAGCATTTCTTAATCGGGGTTCCCTGGAACGTTAGGGTTCCGCAAGAGGGCGCTAGGGATTCTGTGAGAAATAGTGATGAACTAGACAAGGGGTGTCAAACTACCAGTAGCAATGTTACAAAATTTTGAGATTTAAAAAATCAAGTCTGCAATTTATCCCATCAGATAAAGCATAAAAAGAAGTTTAATTTGACACCTAATTCACTTTCATGTCTTCAGTATTAAAAAAGATATGGCCATTTACATGCTCGGAAACTAGTATCTTGTTCCCTATTGCTTTTCCATTGACTTAACACAAAAGCTGTGATCGAGGACAGTCAAAAGCCCTTAACTTTCTTAAAAATTAAGAGAACTGAAAGAAAATTTCAGTTATTATAGATTGAAGCATTTTGAAACAAATATGAAACCATCTTACTTGGATGACCTGAAATTAAAGCATATAATAGTAAGATTAAATGAGAACTTACCTGTTCGAAGTTTGATCTTTATTTTATGAGGAGTTACGATGAGGGATTACGTGAAGAAGCCCCGCCTGGCGCTGGATCGGCATACTTCAAAGCAGCAGCATGAAAAAGACAGAACCAATGGCCGGAGTAAGATAGCAAGGCCCAACATCGACTTGAACTACCAGATGATCATTTATATTATGAGGGTTGGGAGCGGAGGGCACGTAATCCCTCATCGTAACTCCTCATAAAATAAAGATCAAACTTCGAACAGGTAAGTTCACGTTTAATCTTACTATTTTACTTCGGAGTCACATGAGTGACTACGTGAAAATTTTAAAGCTCTGTTTTTTATGTCGTAGATTTATTCCATACGACACTCTGTTTAGTCAATACAGTGAGTAAATGGTATTTTAAAACATTGTTTCAATTTATGTAATAAGTCTTTTAATCATAAAAAGAACAATTTTATAATAATAACCCCTGTATCGTAGGGGAAATTTTTACAAAAGAAGAATTATAATGATACCAAATGATAACATAAATCGATAATATAAAACAAAGCAAGCATTTAAAGAGAACCCAGCACTGCGTGTCCAAAACCTGGAACTTTGAAAAAGTTTCTTCTTTACACCACCCTGCGGCCTCTAAAATTTGATCGAGTGGTACGTTGCCGCGGACGTAGCTGCCGCCCTAGTGGAGTGAGATTTAAACACATCAGTGTCTATTCCTGCTAAATCCATAACCCGTTTTAACCATCTAGAAATGGTTTGAACTGAAACTTTTGTATGTGGTTTTTTGTACGTTATCAGTTACGCTGCCTCAGCACCTCTGAGATTTTTGGTTACTTCAATGTATTGAGTTAAATGCTTAACTACACACAATGTTTCATCGATAGGATATGCTTTAAACATTACCTTAGCTCCAGTTCTCCCCGGTCTGCTTTGTTTGATCAGATCATAAACATAAAACACAATGTTATCTGAAGCCACATGCATGCAATCTAACCGTAACAATTGCAAAGTTTGTACTCTTTGAGCTGATACTAATGCCATTAACATTACTACCTTGAATGTTAACCTCTGCAAAGACATTGAAGTAATTGGAGTCCATTGTCTAAGCAAAGTGAGAACAATGCTAACATCCCAAATTTCTGTATATATGGGCTTGGGAGGTTTTTATTAAAAATCCTTTCATTAATCGGGATACTAATGGATGAGACCCAACTGAGTCTCGATCAGAAATTTGTCCTAAATAGGACGACAAAGCACTACGAGCACTATTAATGACACTATAACTCAAGTGCTCATCAAAATGTAACCCAGCAAGGAACTCCAATACATTTAATATGTTCGCAGTATAAGATATCTTTGACTGTCTACAAAAGGCTTCCCATTTCTTTATGTGCGACATATATTGTTTTTTAGTGCTATTTCTCCAAGCTACACCTATAACATCCATGATCCTGTCCGACAGTTCAAACTCTTGCAATGGTCTGGTCAGAACCTGCAGATTAACAAATTCATATGATTATGCAATGGATGAATTTCTTGTGTTACTGGTTGTGTCAACAAATTGTCGCAACTAGGAATTGTTTGGAGCATTTTCTCCATTTGATCCATTCTGAGCCATAAGGCTTTTCTCTCTGGAGGACCTTCCGAATCAGATTCATCAGAAACCACAGGCCTTTCAGATTTTCTTTTACTTTTTTTAGGCACTGGGTTTTCCTCCAAAGTTTCTGTTTGTGGAGCAACCAAAGGCTCACTAATGGGTATTTCAACAGCCACCGGTATCGGAACCAGCTCCGCAATAATCTGCTGTCCCGACTCTTCTCCACCCCGGGACGCACGTTTTACCCGTGATTTTTTAACTTTCTCCATTTTTAGTTTTAACTCCTCCTGGTTTACCCACCAGCCTACGGAGTTTTGAAAATGCTCTGGAAGTAAAATAATTTGACTTGCCTGCAGGCCGTTTCCTTATCGCTGTGTGGAGCTGCGCTCTGCAGCTCTTTCCCTACCGACAGCGTCGACGTAATGCCGATCAAGCGCAAGGCGGGGCTTCTTCACGTAGTCACGTGACTCTGAAGTAGAATTAGTTAGTTACCTAATTGTAGCTAATTACAAAATTCAATTACAAGATCTAAACATCTATCCATTTCTTAAGAAAAGATTAACATTTTTAAATAGCCTAAGGTGTCCAAATAACATTCACACAAGAATTCACAATATAACATGATTTTAAAAATTCATTGTCATGAATTGATAGGCCAAATGGAAGGAATTTAACGTTTAATTCCCGTAAATTAATGGCCATTTAAATCATCTTGCGAGTGGGTTTTTGTGGAACGTGATCGATTGGAACGTTGCGGTTGCAGTGAATTTGAACCCCATATCAGCAGGAAAAACACTGCCGGTTTGCATGAGGCCAACATCACATTTTTGCCAAGGAAATTTTGATTAAAGTCATCCTAAGAAGCAAGTTTATATGTAAAATAAACGACTTACCTTATGTTTTGTCCCCTACGTGAGATCCGTCCTGTTGTTGGCGTTAACGGCGTTGGAAGTCACGTTTCTATTTTACTCCAGCGATTAAATTGTCCCGCGATTTATGTTTTTAAACTTCGGAGAACGAAAGTCGGAATGTCAGCTAGCAGCCCGAGAAAATATATCTCGGATAGGCAGGAGAAAATGGCATTTTAATTCCCCCTCCCCCCAACCTCAAAGGCGCCAAAGTTGCGCACACGGCCAGTGGTTGAACCGCATCGCCGCTGAAGGTGAGTATTGTAACATACCTACTTCCGGCCTACGGGATCATTTCTCCAATGCCAGAGCGGGCTGCAGCTGTCCCCGGTGCCGGATCGGGCTGCAGATGTGCTGGGGCGTCTGGGCTCCCCCTGAGCCGCTGTTCATGCGCATGACCCACCTCCCTAGTCAGCCGCGCGCTCCTTATATGGCGTGAGAGGCCATGGCTGCGCGCTGCCAGCATTGTGAAGACTCCTTGACTGACACCTGACCCGACCAATGGAACCGCAGATGCCACTCGGGGGGAGGGAGGGGGGGGCCAAGAGACGAAGAGATGAAGAGGACAAGAGACAAAGAGACGAAGAGGACAAGAGACGAAGGTGGAAATATATTTTTGACTTGGGGAACTAATCAACTGAAGGCTGAAGGGAATGTGCGAGAGGGATAGAATGATTGTCGGGTCATGGGGCTGCAGGTGAGACTCATTGGGATATGGAATAGTTTTTAAGTTCTGGGGTTTCCTACAGCTGCAGTAAGCGCTGCAGTGACTATGTCTTGGGTATGGGCAGCAATGACTGAGGTGAAGTGGAGATTATGGGTTCGATAGATCAAAGCTTGGCAACCTGCAGAAAGTGCCAGACCTGCAGACTCGGTGACCACTGCATACTCAAGCTACCAGGCTGCAGCACAGTGTTGGAGCGCCTCCTGGAGGGAGAAAGTGCTGAGTATGCACATTATTTGACAAATCACAAACGTAAATGAAATTCCGCCTGCATTGGCCACTTGCAGATTGCTAAAATCAGGGAGGAACATCCTGAAGTGCCTCCTGTAGCAGAAAACAATAAATTGGTGTGCAGAATGAGGAAATTGACACTTTGAAAAATCCTCCTTTCCTGGAGCTGTCAATGCGCACCCTGGCTTGCATCTTCAAGGGGACCATCTCATGCCCAGCACCACCAGCTCACAAGACTGTCATCAATTCTTTAACCCCTTCCTCATGGAAAAACTCTGGAGTCAGGGATTGCTGCGTCCTCACTGTACAAGCATTGGGTTTCTCCCACATCCCAAAGACGGGGGGGGGGGGGGGGGCAGATGGGCTAATGTACCCCTAACGTTTACCCTACCTCCTGTGGGTAGGTGGCAAGAGATTGAGAGGAACTCATGGTCATATTAGGGAGAACCAAGCGGGGGGGGGGGGGGGGGGGGGGTGGACGAAGGGATTGCTCTGAGAATGTTTTCTTTCCATGTCTTAAGAAAACATGAGGATGTGGCACTGTTTTCCTACCATTATAGACAGTGAACTGTGGCCATGGTTTGGACAGATAATAGTACTGTAAAATACCAGTGCTTGCCTTTCTATGCACTCTCAACGCTACTCTCCCTGTTTAGCCACGTCCAGCAATTTGCTTCATAAGGATGTAATTCCCAACCTCATTGACCACTCTCAAACATCACTGCTAGCTAATGCCGATCATGTTGGTCACTTCAATTGATGTAAACCCAGGATCATGTAACGCAGGCTGAGGGAGAAGGAAACTGATGAAGACCCAAAGGGTCCCAATCCAAAACATTGCCTGTCCACGTCTTCCTGATATGCTGCCTGACTCGCTGAGTTGCTCCAGCAATTTGTGTCTTTTTCATCCTTTGCGTGTGGTTCATTTTTTTTGGCCATGTCATCCTTCATCTTGGCATTTATCTGGCAATCTACCTGCTGACAACGAATGGTTAATATAGTGTGCAGCATTTCCTTGAACATTCAAGTAAATGTGACCCAAGGCTGATTGAATCAATTTAATGCTTGCCGTAGCAATTCTTAGCAATGGTATGCATTTTGTATGCAAATCATGCTTTCTAAATCCAAATATAGAGTGGTGTAGTGAGGACAAAACTGTATGGGCAAATTGCTATGGTGTTTGGAGATTTGATTGCAAATTAAGAGCAAATTAAAATACGCAATCGATAATATCTTTTGGTGCAGAAGAATTTTACTGCTGTTAACGTGAATGTTATTCATTTAGCTCCTGAACAGCAGAGCACTTGTTATGTTAACAACACCTTATACTGTTACATGAGCCAAGCCAGCATATTCAGTCAGCTGCAAAGAAACAGAAAATTCTAGAAACACATTTTCAAAAGAAAGGAGACTGTGCAAAAATAGACTGCATTAGAAACAAAACCAAGTCCATAGTAGCGCACGATGTGGGTCGTGGTGTTTCACTGTCGAAATAAGATTAGGGTTGTGCTGTTCAGTTCAAGAACAGGGTGGCACCATGGCGCAGCGGTAGAGCCACTGCCTTACAACGCCAGAGATCGGGTTTGATTCTGACTACGGGTGATGTCTGTACAGAGTTTGTATGTTGTCCCCGTGACCTGCGTGGGTTTTCACCGTGATCTTCGGTTTCCTTCTACATTATAAAGACGTACAGGTTTGTAGGTTGATTGGCTTGGTGCAAATGTAAACTTGTCCCCAGTGTGTGTAGAATAGTGTTAATGTGCGAGGATTGCTGGTCAGTGCAGACTCGGTGGGCCAAAGGGCCTGTTTTCGCACTGTATCACTAAAAATAAAAGCTAAAACTACAAAAAACTGGTCATGTTGGACATCAGGCTCAGTACCTCCTGCTAGATGGCAGTGCGAGAAGAGAGCATGGTCCCATTAATGGAGTTCCTTGATGATAGATTTTGCCTTCTGGTGGCAGGGCCTCATGGAGATGCTTTCAATGGAGGGGACAACGATGTGCCTGTGATGGACCGGGCTGAGTCCACCACAGATTGCAACCTTCTGTGTTCCTCGGCATTGCCATACCAGACCTTAATATAAACCAGTCAAATACTTTCTACAATATCTCTGTCGAAGTTTGGTCGATTATTTGAAGACACGTTGAATTTCTTTAAGCTTTAAAGAAAGCAGAGGTGCTGGTGTGCCCCCTTCATAATTACATCTATGTGCTGTGTCCAGGACAGGTCACCCAAGATGTTAAAGCCCAGGAACAGTTGACATATGTAGGTGTTTTATTATATACATAGGTATATGTAGGCCTTTTAGTGTTTATTATATACATAGGTATATGTAGGCCTTTTAGTGTTTATTATTCTACGTACTATCTTCCCTCACATAATCTATATCCCACTATTTCCTGCATATCCATAGTCGTACAAAAGTCTCTTAAATGCGTCTATCATATCTGCCTCAACCACCAGCCCCAGCAGCATGTTCCAGGCACTCATCATCCACTGTGTAAAAAAAAAACCCATCTGCTTTAAATTTTGCCTCTCTCAACTTAGAGCTACATAATCTCGTATTTGAATTTTCGATCCTGGAAAAAAGGTTCTGACTGTCAACCTTATCCATTCCCCTTAGTAATTTACATAGTTCTATCAGGTCTACCCCCACCATCCTCTGGTGTTCCAGAGTAAACTACACCCAGTTGGACGTGTGATGATCAATAGCAGCTTGGGTGCTCAACTAAAGATCAGCTAGTGACGTTGGCAAGATGTAGCTGGAACTGATGGCATTGTCAATGTAATGTTAAATTTTATGGCATACGCAACCTAAACCGCATGGATGGATTAAATGTCATTATACTAGTACGCATGTCAACAAGTTACAATACAGAAATGGGCCATTTTTCCAAACATCGCCAATCACTCTCCACAAGATTATCGTTGCATACCTTTTCAGCCCCTTTGTAAGAACTGAAAAATGGTTTGCTTTTTACACCCCAAGGATGAAAGAAAGTGCTGCTGATATATGCAGGCAATGCAGCTCGGTTTGGAGTGTGTGCTGGTGGATCCTGTGTAATACTTCTGTCCCCTGTCACACGCAGAAGGAACAGTGTTTGTGACATAGTCTACTGCCATGGTCTGCTTCCATTGAGATTGGCATTCTTTTGTGTTAGTCTAATGTGTATTCATGTGACCAAGGACATATTCTTTCATTCCCACTTCTTGACTTGAGGAAGAGTGGAAGATTGACATAAGGATCGAACCAGTGGACAATATTAAAACTAAGCAGATAATATGTTCGTTCGTGATGAGTTTGCTAAAATGAGACAACTCCAGGTGGGAACGTTGATTGGCTTCCAGGATAGATGATGTAGAGGACTTGGCTAACATACTGTCTGTTCTCCAGAGATTTGCTCCGCATCCGTCTCCAGGTGCTGGGTTGTGTAAACACTTCAGTATATCTTCTAGCGATGTATGTTTTAAAACAATAAAACTTATTTGTGAAATATATTAACCTTGCTGTTATTCTAATCCAATGTTCAAAGGGAAAAAATTATGCAATATTTGTTATCTTTCTGTCCCAACTAGTCTTGAATTTTTTTTGCTTCAGTGACTAACTATTCTTGGAATCATAAACAGAAGAAGCTGGAAACACTCAGTGGGTGAAGAAGCATCTGTTGAGAGACAAACAGAACTAACATTTAATATTGATGACCCGTCATCAGAATCTTTGCACCATTCTGAAGAAAGGTCATTGACTGATTTTCTCTCCCCACAGATGCCATTGGAACAGCTGAGCACTTCCACCACTTTTTTTATTCCAACTTTTCAGCACCCGCTCATATTTGTCGTTGATTGTTCAGACTATCTCTGCCTATTGGCAAATCATTGCTTAGCATCAAACACTGCAGTAAAATGTCATTCATTCCTGCTGGCCCCTTTTCTTGACATTCTCTTTTGACGTTGTGTTATAAACAGCCTGCTTTATGTCTGACATACACAAGCCAGCTTATTTTGTTTCATTACATGCTATTGCTATAACCGTTTTCACTGCGACAGATACCACTCCTTTTCTAATTTGGGCCTCTTTCGTCAGTCTGAAGAAAGGTCCTGACCCAAAACAATGTCCATTTCTCTGCACATATGCTGCCTAACTTGCTGAGCTCGTCCAGTACCCTATTTTTTTGCTCAAGCCTCTTTCCTTCACTATGGTTGGCAATGCCCTCTGATCTCCAATCAATTAACATTTCCACTTCCTGAGCCAGGCCACAGCCTGTTTGTGCATCTCTGCTGTCCAATTGACCCAGATTTTGGGGTCAACTGAGTAACATCTTCTCTGTGGTTTAGTTGAATTGCACTGAAAAATATAGCATGGAAACAGCTCCTTCAGACCACTGGATCCATGCCGACCATCGATCACACGTTGAAACTAGTACGTTATCCCACTTTTGCATCGATTCCCTAAACCCTAGCGGCAATTTACAGTGACCAATCAATCTACAAACCCGCATGTCTTTGGGATGTGAGAGAATCGGAAGCACCCAGATGAAACAGGTGGTCACGGGGGAACATGCAAACTCCACACAGACAGCACCCAAGGTCAGGATCAAACCTGAATTTCTAGTGCTACGAGGCAGCCGCTGTGCCAGTTGCACCACTGTGCCGCCACGTCGATAGATGTTAGGTAATTGAACCTACAACTTGGGATTGTTTTGCCGCAGTAAATAGCATAAGAAAATAAGAGCAGGATAATGCCACTCTGACCCTCAAACGCGCCCTGCCTTTCAACGTGATCGAGGTTGATATATCACTTGTCACAAATCCTCTATACCAGATCCCTTAACCTTCAATCCCCTGATCTTTCAAAAATGGATTTGTCCCCATTTTAAATGTATCTAATGATCCACCCTCCATAACTCTCTGTGACACAGAGTTCTGGAGATTCACAACCCTTTACAAGAAGAAACCCTCTACAAGAAGCATGCCTCAGTTGCAAGACTGTCCCCTTATTTTGTAGCTAAGTTCCCTTGTTTGGGACTCTCCTGTGAGTGAAAACATCCCACATTTACTCTGTCCCCTTTCGATTTTGTATGTTTCAATAACATTGCCCCTCATTCTCCAAACTACAAAGAATAAAGACCTACAGTGCCCTTCATAATGTTTGGGGCAAAGACCCATCATTTATTTATCTGCCTCTGTACTCCACAATTTGAAATTTGTAATAGAAAACATCACATGTGGTAAAATGCACATTGTCAGATTTTAATAAAGGCCGTTTTTATACAATTTGGTTTCACCATGTAGAAATTACAGCAGTGTTTATACATAGTCCCCACATTTCAGGGCACTATAATGTATGGGACACAGCAATGTCATGTAAATGAAAGTAGTCATGTTTAGTATTTTGTTGCATATCCTTTGCATGCAATGACCTCTTGAAGTCTGCGATTCATGGACATCACCAGTTGCTGGGTGTCTTCTCTGGTGATGCTCTGCCAGGCCTGTATTACAGCCATCTGCAGCTTATGCTTGTTTTGGGGGCTAGTCCCCTTCAGTTTTCTGTTCAGCATATAAAAAGCATGCTCAGATTGGGTTCAGATTGGGTGATTGACTGGGCCACTCAGGAATTGACTATTTATTTAACTTTGGAAAACTCCTTTGCTGGTTTAGCTGTATGTTTGGGATTATTGTCTTGCTGTAGAATGAACCGGCGGCCAATGTGTTTTGAGGCATTTGTTTGAAATTGAGCAGATAGGATCAACCTATATACTTCAGAATTAATTATGCTACTCCCATCAGCAGTTGTATCATCAATGAAGATAAGTGAGCTAGTACCTTCAGCAGGCATACATGCCCTGGTCATAAGACTCCCACCACCGTGTTTCACAGAAGAGGTGGTATGGTTTGAATCTTAGGCAGTTCCTTCTCTCCTCCATACTTTGCTCTTGCTAATTTCAAATAGCGCTTGCTATCCCTCTCTCTCCATCCCCTCCCCTTCCCAGTTTCGCACCAATCTTACTGTCTCCGACTACATCTTATCTCTGAGCCGCCCACTCTCCTGACAGCAGTCTGAAGAAGGGTCTCGACCCGAAACGTCACCCATTCCTTCACTCCAGAGATGCTGCCTGTCCCCTGAGTTACTCCAGCATTTTGTGTCTCCATTGATTCTGTTAGCCCTAAGAGCGAGATCTAACTCTCCTGAAAACATTCAGTGAATCGACCTCCACTGCCTTCTGTGGCAGAGAATTCCACAAATTCACAACTCTCTGGGTGAAAAAGGTTTTCCTCATCTCAGTCCTAAATGGCCGACCCCTTATTCTTAAAGTTTGTGACCCCTAGTTCTGGACTCCCCCAATATCGGGACCATGTTTCCTGCATCTAGTGTGTCCAATCCCTTTATATTTTTATATGTTTCTATAAGATCCCCTCTCATCCTTCTAAATTCCTGTGAATACAAGCCCAGTCACTCCATTCTTTCATCATATGGCAGTCCCGCCATCCCGGGAATTAACCTGGTGAACCTACCCTGCACTCCCTCAATAGCAAGAATGGGGGAAGACAGGAGGGAGGAACCACAGAGGGGTACTTTACCAAGGGGGTGGAGGGTCTGTCCACTCTAGATGGAATCCCACCCATCCCGCCTTCTCTCTCCTCCATACCACATTCTTTCTCTTTCCCTTTCTCTCTCCCACCTCTCTTTCCCTCCCTTCTCCTGCTTCTCTCGCTCTCCTTACCACCACTCAATAGTTCTCCCTCTTTTCCTCTGCCACCACTCTCATCTCTCTCCCTCCTTCCCGGGTTTCTCTCTCTCTTTCCTCCTGCCTCACCCTCTCTCTCACTATCTCGTTTTGAGGGGACAGAGGGAGGGAGGGAGGGAAGGCAAGAGGGAGCGAGAGAGGGAGGGACGTAAGGTGTTGGGGGGGCGGGTAGGGGAAGGAGGGAGGGAGAGGGGCAGGAAGGCGAGGAGGGAGGGACGTACGTTTTGAGCCCCTGCCGTCGTTCCCGCTCCACAAACTTCAGGATGAGGTGAGAGGACCGGCGTGGAGTGGCGCAGTAGAGGATGAAGAAGCAGTGATAGTTGCCCAGCACCCAGGCCGCCCTTAGTCCCATAATGGCTTTTTTGACTTTTTTTGGCGCAACTTTGGTCCTCGTGTTGAAAAACCAGCAATAAAAGTTTCCAAAGGTGATGGAAAGACTGGAGGAAAGACTAGGTGCTGAGAGCTCTCTTATACCTGCATTAAGGAGGCATTAAACACATCCTGAACAATTACAAACGCCTGTGAAGCCATGTATCCCAAACTCTATGGTGCCCTGAAATGGGGGGACTATATATAAACAGCTGTAATTTCTACATGGTGAAACCAAAATGTATAAAAATGGCCTTTATTAAAATCTGACAATGTCCAGAACAAGGGGTCACAGTCTAAGGATAAGGGGGAATTCCTTTAGGACCGAAATGAGGAAAACATTCTTTACACAGAGAGTGGTGAGTCTCTGGAATTCTCTGCCACAGAAGGTAGTTGAGGCCAGTTCATTGGCTATATTTAAGAGGGCGTTAGATGTGGCACTTGTGGCTAAAGGGATCAGGGGGTATGGAGAGAAGGCAGGTACGGGATACTGAGTTGGATGATCAGCCATGATCACATTGAATGGCGGTGCAGGCTCGAAGGGCCGAATGGCCTACTCCTGCACCTATTTTCTATGTTTCTATGTTAATGTGCACTTTAACCACGAGTGATTTATTTTCTATTACAAGTCTCAAATTGTGGAATACGAGGCACATAAATAAATTATGGGTCTTTGTCCCAAACATTATGGAGGGCACTGTAATTGTATGGCCTCTCTTGATTGTTCATAACTTGCACAAATGTAGTGCCTAAATTCAAGAATATATTCAATTGTGAATGGATTAATTCCTCAATATTGTGCAAAATGTCATTATCGTGCAAAATATTTATTAATGCAACATTCCCAAGTTATTTGTAGCAACAAATATCAACAAAGAAAGTTGCAGGATAGATTTGGCTTTGACTTTGACAGTTCTTCATTCTGTGGGGCTTTGCAATATTGCTGTTTTATGGATTAGCTGGTTAGAAGGAGAGTGTTAAAATCCTAGCCAATTCTGTATTGGTCTATTATTGTAACTTGTACTAAGATACAGTGAAAAACTTTGTTTTGTGTGCTTTCCAGACAAATCATACCATACATGATCCCAATTAAACCATACACAAGTACAGGTAGTGCAAAGAGAAAGGAAACGGATTGCAGAATATAGTATTACAACCACAAAGTAAGTACAGATACAAAAGTGCTAGGGCTACAGCGAGATAGATTGGGAGGTTGGGAGACTGCGGAATTAGTGCTCAGCAAGTTAGGTTAATATTTGCCTCTTGCCACATCATTTTCTCAATCAGTAGGGAAAAATTACTTCAGGGAAGATTGAAATGTAAATTAAAATTTTAAAAAAATGCAGATGCTGGTGATCTCATTAATGATTGAGAGTGAAGAACCTTTGGCAGAACTAGGAAGGCATTCAAACTTGCTGTCCTTCCCATTCTGTTTCTCTTTCCATAGATGCTGCCTGACCCACTGTGTGTTTCCAGTAATATTGCTCTTTATTTCAGTCTTAAGTTCAGACTGTCTGAGGTGACGGTATTGGAGTGTTGCATGACGTGCATCCATGCCCTGATGGTGGTGATGTTGCCAGAGTGTTGTTTGACTTGTATCTATGATCTAATGCCGTTCTTTCTAACTTGCTAATCCCCTCAGGGTGGCGAACACTGTTACTATCATGGAGCGATACGGGGGAACCCAAAGTCCAAAGTTGCTTTGTCCACCTGCGATGGTCTTCAGTAAGTATGATTGTGAGCTCTATCTGACAATGCTGCGTGATGATGTTACAGAAAGGATGCAAGGCGAGTCTGAAGGGGGCGGGTTGCTTGCTGGAGCGCATCTTGTGTATCCAATTAATGCCTGGGATCATCGTTCAGATCCGTGGGAGACCAACAGGGTGATACCCCTCCTCAGCCTGTCGATGGGAGAAAATGATCCAGACTCTTTGGATTGTGAAGGCCAGTCATCAAAAGGCAGCTCTACCATCTCCCATCTATGACATCATGTTGGATGATGTGGAGCCATTGAAGCAATAACCAAGCTATTGTAATCCCTGCTAACCTTTCCAGCACTTTGATGGGACAGTTCAGTATTTGCACGGAATTATCTAGGTTATAATTTTAAAAACAAACTGCCAATTCCAAGTTCTGGAAAATCCCAAAATATCAGGGGTAGAGTAACGAGTATTACTTGGCAGCTGGTTTTACTACAATAGCTACCTTGCCTTGCTGGAATCTAGTGTTTTGGAGTTGGCACAAGACAACAAATTCAAAGAACCAATTCCAATTTAAATGAAGGGTGGGAGACGTAAGGGAGTAGCAAGAACTAGGGACCAACCAGTTGTTATAATAATGTGAGATTTCTCTCTCTCTTCCCTCTCTCTTTCCCTCTCTCTTCCTAATCTCTCTTCCCTCTCTCTTTCCCCTTCTCCCCCCGCCCCTCCCACAAACACAGTGGCATGTTTGATGATGGTAACTACATGTACATCATTGAACCATTATTGCAGACACATGAAAAGGTGAGTACTCAGTTCTGTCCCTCGTGTTCTTCAATGGTATCTGCTGTATTTCTTTCATGCTTTTGAGTCCTACCTGCTGTTGTCCATGGGGTGTTTGCTGGTTCTTCACAGTGACCTTCATTGGCACTAAATTACCACAAGAAGGTAGATTTGGTACAATTGTGCTGGTGTGAGAATGGAGTTGAGGAAGACTAAGTTGCCTGGGAAGAATCGCACAATATGAAACCAGGCCACTCGATAAAGTAATGTACTGTGACCAGTTAACCTATCAACCTGCACATCTCTGGGATGCAGATGGGAGCAGTACAGAGGTGCAGTTAGTAGAGCTACCCATCACATTTTCAAGGTCGATCCAGACCTCCAGCACTGTCTGTGTAAAATTTGTGGCCGTGTGGGTTTCCTTTGGGTGCTCTGATTTACTCACACGTTGATTGCAAATTTATTGGACAGGTTTATTGGCCCGTGTAAATTGCCAATATGTGCAGGTGGATGGCAGAATCTTGGCTGCGTGGATGGGAATGTCGGCAGGATTAAATGGGATTGGTTTAGGGAGATTATTGTAGGATTTCTATAAATATAGGATAGTTACAAACTTGATGGGCGAAGGGCCTGTTTCTGTGTTGTATGGTTCCGAAACCAGAGGAAACCCACATGGCATGAGGTTGGGATTGAACCTGGGTCTGAGGTGCCTATGGAAGGGCTCTACCAGCTGTGCCATTGTGTCAACCTGGGATGCAGAGTGAGCCAACCATAATCAACATGACTCCTTTAACATAGTAAAACATCTTGTGGTTCTTCACTGAGCCTTGGACAGTTTGCCAGAATCTATAAGCTCAGCTTGGCCAAAGAGTTGGGTTTACACCTCTCTCCCCTCTTTTTTTAACTGCAGTCTGACAGTTTTCATCTTAACTGTAATTTCAATAAATTCTTTAAAAAATATATAATGTAAAATCTACTTTCAAATCCTGTCCAATGCCCAGTGGAATCAAAGCTCCCATTATCCATGTTAATATTCCATATTTCTGACAAATCACAAAGATGTGGAGAACCTTTTGGGAACACTAAGCCCAATGTTTGGAATGTTCCAGCGCTCACTTGCAGATCTGTGACGGGTGTGCTATTATTGTGCTGGTTCTTGTGCATTGGATGGTATTATCTTCATGCATGAATAAGAAGTAATTGTCATTCAGCTGTTTTTAAACCGAAATTAATTCTGCAAGATGGCAGAAACATTCGTTTTTGTCAGTTGCTGACAGCTCATACCTAGGAGGGTGAGAGTCGAGCAAGTTCTATCCAATGCTTGATTAATGCAAGGACAGCTTTAAGATTGGTTGGTAAAACAGGAACCGTTGGAATAAGAGTCACGAGCACCTTGAACAAGAAGTAGGTTTAAATAACCAGAATATATTTAATTATGGGTTGATAAGTAAATTTCAGGCAACAAAATGCCATCTAGCAAGTCAGTCTAACTGCCCATCCTTGACATTTAATGACCTTTCCTGGATTGGGTTCCCAGTCACCAACATCTTGCAGTCAGCACTGATAAGATCTGCATAAACAGTCAGAGAGAAGGGTAGAGGTTTTGGTATTCTGTGATGAGTGACTCCTTCCTGACACTCCCAGCCAGCACAGTGGCGCAGCTGGTGAAACTGCATCCTCACAGCACCAGTGATCCAGGGTTATTCCTACCTTGGACGCTGTCTACCTGGCGTTTGAATGTTCCCCCGGTAGCTGCGTTAGTTTCTGTCAGGTGTCTGGTTTCCTCCTAGATCCCAAAGACTCACAAGTTGGTAATTAAATGGCCACTCTAATTTGTGTTGGTGAATGAGAGAACATTCGCATAAAATCATACAGCACAAATATTTGCCCATGCCGACCAAGATGCCCCATCTACATGTCCCGCCTACCTGCATTTGGCCCGTATCCCTCAAAACCTTTCTGATCCATGAACCTGTCCAAATGTCTTTGAGGGGAGAATCTGAGGGCGTAAATGAGAATGTGTGGAGGATAAAATGATTAGTGTCGATGATTGGCATGAATTTGGTGGGCTGAATGGCCTTTCCTTTTGCTTTATCACTTTTGTGACTAGATAGTCTAAAGAGACCAGAGTTATTTTCCCAGGGTAGGGGAATCAAAAACTAGAGAGTATAGGTATAAGGTAAGAGGACAAAGATTTAAAAGGAACCTGTGCAAGAGCAAGAAAGTGGCTCACCACCACTTTCCCACCGGCAATGAAGGATGAGAAATAAATGCTGGCCTTGTCCAGAATCTGTGGAAAATAATAAATAAAAAAGTAAAGGCAGAGTCAGAGAATGGTATAAGCAGATGTGTTCCAGATTTGTGGATATGGTGTTCTCTCGGGTCCTGTCCTGGGAACTGCAGGGTAACTTCTCAAAAGTTTGTAGACAATGCAAATGATTGGTGGTACACTAAACAGAGCGGAGGATAGCGATAGATTTAAGGAGGCATGGATAGCCTGGGGTGGATGCATTAGCAAGTCGCAGGTCAATTCTAATGCAGACAAGAGTGAAAGAATGCAGAAAGAGGATGCAAACTAATTGGATCAATTTCAAGAGTGTGTAGGAACACAGGGACTAGAAAGTAGCTGAACATTTTTGAGAGACTGGTTGGCAGGGCAATGAAGTTCACTGATTTGCAAATGGAGAGAGGTTATGTCAATCCCTCAACAAATCCCACACTTTACACCAAGGATGTCGAGGACTTGGAGGAAGTGCAGTAAACTTTTTCTGGGATGGTGGTAAGGGTGAATGATTTTAGCAAAGAGATCAGATTAGAGGAGCTGAAATTCTTGAGAAGTTTGATAGAAATGCTGGAAATTAGAAAAGGACCGTTTTAGAGGGACATGGATCAAATGCAGGGTTAAGAAGCCATCAAACGCTCCTTATTTGTTAACCCAATCATCCCTGAGATCATTCTCTTAAACCTTCTCTGGACCCTCTCCATGCTAGCACTTTGTTCCTCAGATATGAGTTGAAGGGCATTTGACAGAGAATAAGTTACAAGGATATAAGTGGGGCTGCGGGAAGAATGGAACTATTGGCAAACTGATGAGTTTATGATTTGATTGAGAGACTGACCATTAATCTGAATTAACCTAACTGTAATTTCAGTGATGCATCAGATCCTACCCAGGAATTGGTGGGTCAGGTGTATAGGGAGGAATTGGAATGGCCATACCTATTGGTGTGGTAAAATGGTATTCCTTTGACACAACAAGGCTGATAAAGGGATGTTGTTTTGGATTTGTTTCAGGAGAATTTGTCAAGGCCGCACACGCTTCATCGGATGCCCCTTGGATTAATGGACAAGCTTCCACACATGAGTAATTCAGTCTCTTTGCCTTGATTTTGCAAATTTTGCTCGCTACCATAGATTATTTTCCTCATCTCACTACCGCACCCTTGTAGACATTGAAGGAATGTCGCACATGTATCATTCAGCACATGTTAATCCATGCAATCCACTGATCTCTGCACAGCTCATTGGGAATTATATCCAATCAATCATTCCTCAAGGCCTTGCAACAATATTCAAGTTGGTCAAAGATTGTTGGTAGAAAACACAATCAAACTGTTTATAGAAATCAGTTCAATTTTTTAAATCTTCTATCATCTTATTTTTCCCAACATTATTAATTGTTGAAAAACCCTGTGAGTGCCTATTGGCAGCTGTTCACTTCTGCATTGAGGCTTGTTAGCTTGCTCTAGTCATTTGGACATACAGGAGACCGCAGATGCTGGAATTAGGAGCAAAAGACGAGCTGCTCAAGGAACTCATCTTCATCTTTGCTCAGATGAAAGGTCCTGACCTGAAACATCGACCGTCCATTTCCCTCCACAGATGCTGCTTCACCTGCCGAGTTCCTCTAGCATCTTGTGTTTTTTTTTTTGTCAATTTGAGGGCCGAAGATGTTTAAAAACACAAACTCTGCACTCCTTTATTAGCTAAGACATTCAATGCAACAGCACAAAGATTATACAGACATAGAATTCTGATAAGGTTAGACAGAGATGAAAGAAGCCATTGTCCTTAGTTAGGGGAGGCTTTGCCAAACTGTGACCTGAAACGATAATGTTAGGAGCCACAGACTTGCCATTCCTATGTTCTTCCACTTTCCAATCTCTGTTCATCTAAAACTTTGCTTCCTAACGCCTTTCTCCCAAGTGACTCTCCTCCAGCACCCTGACCCAAATTGACCATCTCAGCAGTGACACCAGTGTAAAATTTCCAAGCCAGTGTACAAATCTCTCCATGCCCTTGCTCGTCCATGTCTCTGTAAATTACCCAGCCCCAATATAGCTTTCCCTAGAGCTTGTGCATTTATCCACTTCAGATCCCTGTATGGAGCACAAAAGGAGCAAAAGTAGGCCACTCGGCCCTTCAAGCCTGCCATGCCATTCCACAAAATCTAGAAGGGGCCTCTTCCGTTTTCACCGAAGGCTGCATTTTCCCCAATTTTTCAAAAAAATCACCGAACTCCTCTGAGAAATCTATCCTTTATAACTTTCCAGCTGAGAATTCCTGAGATTTACCACCATCCTACCACTGACAATCTCACCTTCAACAGCATGAATCCCAAGCTCCGGAACGTCATCACCACACCTCTTCACCTTTTGCTACTCCTTTATGTCCTGTTTTAATTCCTGCCCAAGTTTATTTCTCCTCTCCGTATGAAATAAGTTCTAAAGTATTAAACGATTGGAAGGAAAACTGGTCAGGAGAAGTGTGTTATTGTGATTCCCTTCTTCTCTTTCAGGCAACCTAAAGAAGGCCAGCTCTCTTTGGTCTCGAGCGGCTGACTTTCCCTGGTTTCGACCGCGCAGGAGAAGGAGGGCGGTAATACAGCCTTCCACACCCATTACGTCACTATTTGTCTCTGTGTGGTCTTCCTTGTCTGATGTTGTGGGCAATGTTGGGGAGGGAGAGATAGGGGATAGTTCCCCCTGCGGCCCAGAGCCTCCACCATTGCAGGGATAGCTGTACACAAATCGGAATGAGTCAGAGCAGGTGGAGTCGAGGATGAAGGTCGAGTGACTGCAAAAAGCAGTTCCCGATGGAGTTTCACAAGGAATGTGCTTGGGATCACAAATATTGGTGCAGTGATACAGCTGGTAGAGCCACTGCAACCGCAGCACCAGTGACCCAGGTTCAATCCTGACTTCGGCTGCAGGCCGTGTGCCGTTTGCACATTTCTCAATTTTTCAGAAATGCCTTGAACTTTAGGTTGTCCTTGTGACCCTGTGGGTTTCCTCCAGTTTCCTCCCATCTTCCAAAGACATGGGGATTGGCAGGTTAATTGTCCATACAGTATGTTGTCTCTGGTGCATAGTTGAGTATCGTCTGGGGAGAGGGGGAAAATTGATGGGAATGTGGATAGAGTATAATGGGTTTAATGTAGGATTAGTGTAAGTGTGTGCATGATTGTCAGTGCAGACTCGGTGGCCCGCAGGGCCTGTTTCTGTACTGTATATTTCTATTACAGTAACTATCACCTTTTGCACTTCAGAATCTAAAAGTAGTTTATTTAATGCTAGTAAACTCTTTGTGTGATTTGCAAATCTATTTCAATATCTGTTAGTGCGAGGTGGTTCATTTTGCTCCTAGGGACTGAATTTACCAGCTTCTCAGGGCAACAAGGGTGTAGACAAAATGAACTGCAAATGCTGCCCTGCTGCGGATGTAGTCGCTTCACCAGCTACATCACTGCACCCAAAAAAAGGCATAAAGTGCTAGAGTAAATCAGGGGATCAGGCAGCATCTCACAAGAGCATGGGTCCCAACACAGGTGCTCTCAAGGTGATGTTTCAGTTCCCGACCTTTCTTCAGGTTGATTGTAGTAGGAGTGAGAAAGCTGGAGGGAAGGTGGAGTGGCACAAGTGATAGGTGGGTGCAGTTGAGGAGGTTATGATTGGCAGATGGTTGGACAAAGGCTAAAGATTAAAAGACACCAAATAAGTTGAGAAAATAAGGTTAGAAGATGTGCAAAAAGTGAAGTCAGAGGAAGGAATATAGATGGAAGCGGGACAGAGGGAAGAGAAAAGGAGGGATGCAGAATGGGAGGAGGGGATGTTCATAGGTTAGTTACTTAAAATTGGAGAATTAAATGATCTTACCGTTAGGCTCTAAGCTACCCAAGTGGAATATGAGGTGCTGTTCCTTCAGTTTGCATGTGGCTTCACTCTGGCAATGGTGAAGGTCCAGGATGGAAAGGCCATTATGGGCATGGGAAGGGGAGTTAAAATGGTTAGCAAACGAGAGATCCAGCAGACCTTGCTGGACCGAGTGCAAGTGGAGGCTCATTGGGAGCACCAAATGCAGTGGATGAAGTTAGAGGAGCCTTAAAAGTTTCAGGATAACTCAATAGCAGCAGCATGGTAGTGTTATATTGCCATTGAGAAGTCCTGACAAAGAGGGGACAAATAAATCATGTCTCAATGAATAGAACCCAAGTTAATGTTCAGTTTACTTAGGTGGAGTTTGGTTTTGAAATTGAGGCAAATTGTCTGGAGATGCTACCCAAATTGAGGCAGGATTTGTAAGGGCTGAACAGGGAGGAGCTTACATTAAACTCACAGGAATTCACTCACACACACATCACAGGAGCCAGTTAGGAGCAGGTTCGATAGGATGGGCAGGTGGTTGGAGGTTCAATATATATTCATAAAAATGAATCATTCCTTCCATAAATTTAATCCAGGACATCACTCTGCCTGTTCTTTCCTAGACTAAAATGTAGTCTCTCACTGTCCTGTCTAATCTGATATGTGTATCCTCTTGGTTTGGATATCATTCCAATGATCCTTCAGGATACAGTCTCCATTTGCTTTACAAAATCAAAATTGTGCATATTAATCATAACCTTATTAATTCTATGGGTTTTAATTCACGTCCCATACACGTGAAGACAATCAACTTGTTTCTGGGAACGTCTTTGCGTTATTTTGAGGCGATGGACCAATGAATGGGTTATTTGCTGTGTCAGGGGAGAGAGGGTGTAAATGTCATGTTATGGATGTTGCTATTGGCCATGCTCGGCCCCTGTTGGATAGGTTGACTAATCAATTTCTGTCTCCTCAGGCCCATCGCCGGAGTGTCTTCTACGAAATGAAGTACCTGGAGCTCATGATCATTAACGACCATAAAATGGTACGGATTGCAATACTTCCTATAGTTTGCCAACCTGTGAGCTTTGCCTAGGTCACTGTTATACAGCATGGAAAATAGGTCCTTCACACAAGCAAGCCAATTTGTTAGTTTAACATGCCATTGTAAATTGCCCCTGAGCATGTAGGTGACTCATAGAATCTGGTGGAAGTTAATGAGAATGTGGATGGAATAAAATGGGATTGGTGAAAGATGATTTATATCTTGTACCAGTTGGGATGACAGCATGATCTACAGTGATCTTGTATATCGTAGGCAACTTGCCAAGTTTGTCGTCAAACAAATCTTTATAATTGGATAGCATCTACTGTGTTCATTCCTCTGTCAAACAGAGTTTGTGGACAGCAAGCCCGAAATAAACCAGACCTAGATCATGGCATGCATTGATGCCAATTGGAGGCAAGGGTTCGAATCCCACTTCTGACACCATGTAAATACCTTAGTCTCACACAGGTTAAAGCACAAGCATCTTTAATGTCTAGTTCATCATCACACGTTCAGTCTACGGCAGCTACTGGAAGACAGTAGGCGAGTTCTTACACTATAAATCATATAATTAGGCGGTTCTAATTACTAAGCATTCCGATTGTCTAACATGCAATAGCCAATCTACAGTATCTACTGGCCATTTTATTATCGGCAAGTGAGAAATTGGCTAGAAGAGCAGTATATTGGTTGAGTAGCGCAGTTGAATCTGAAGCAATTCACAATGTCAGTACAGGCTGTAGTTGAGTTTCAGAACTCAAGGCTTCAAAGTTGTTGCCAAATGATACTGCAGTATGTAAATGCACCTTTATATAATTTGCCTGTTAAGTCAACTGCATTTTATTGTCATGTGCAAAGTACGGTGAGATGTGTGTGTAAAGGTTTATTAATTTTTTTATTGATCCAAGTTTGGGAGGATAGAGGCTTCCTATCAGAGAGTCCAGTGGGTCAACATCTCGCTGGCAACAGAGTGTTGTGCCTTCAGGGCTTTGGAGGCTGCTTCACTTACACTCCATCTGACCTGGGACCAATAGATTAGGAGAGACTCAATCACCCGCCCCAGCAATACCACCAAAGGTTTTTCAGTGATCCAATGAGCTAACTTAAAAGAAACATTTTACTTAAGGCAGTGGTGATAGTGGATCGGGTAAATGAAACGAGAGCTCAGCAATCTGCAAGATGCTCTTGGACACTTCTTCATGATGTGAATAAGAAATCTGGGAGCAGCAGATAGAAATTCACTTACCATGCTTGGTGTGTGGAAAGCTTTTGCAAAGGTCCTACACTTGCAAGCACATACATTGTGGAGATAAACAGATGGAATGTGGTGTTGGCCTGGAAAAGTAAAGTCTCAAGTGGGAAAGTATAAGGCAGGAACAGGCATGCCTGATGTCCTGGAAGATCTCTGTTTAGGATTATTTGCTTCCTGAAAATCTTGTGGATGTACTGAAGAACAGCATCAGGCTAGCCCCTGACAGACAAGAAGAGATGGGTAGAACCCTGGGGTAACATGGGAAAGAGAATTGTTTGTAAACAGGAATGATCAATTCCAGAATTGGAGATTCAGGATACAACTTGTAAAAACCCTGGAATCGTCAGTCAGGCAAATAAAGCTAGTTTTCTCGATAACTCTTCAGTTTATGTATGTTGGTAGGGGTCCATGAAGAGGTGCCCACACTGCAATCTTCTGAGAACAATGTAAATCCAAGGAAAATGAATGTTGCCTTTCGAAAATTAAAGAGAAACATTATATAACTTTATCCTTTATGATTAATGATCCATGTAATTGCAATTTATATTTTGGCTTCTATAATTTCATTGTTAGCTCATAACATATGGATTGTGATAATGTGCTCCGTTATAGCTTTGCTTCTGTTCCACCAACAGAGGGTATCCCATACACACAGATTTATTTCCGTTAATTGTGCACAGATAACGTTTTTTAAACGCGACCTGTGTAATTGGTTACAGTATTTGTGCCCTTTGCTTTCAATCCCTTCCTTTGTCAACAGACCTTTGTTAACAGATCACAGATTTTTGTTTCTTCCCCCCTTTACCAAAAATTATTATTTTTGTAAAAACTTGCCTGCAAATTAACCCCTCAATTGAATTGCAGCCTGCAATTGAAGGGCTAATGTACTGTCCACTGTTCACCTGAGCCCTTGGCCCATTCTGGAGACCAGTTGGGATGATAGAATCTTGCACACAAAGGAAGGTAATTCAGCCCATCAAGCATCTCCTGACCCTCTGAAAGAATTGTCTGAATTAAACCCACTCTCTTTTTCCATATCCCAGCGGATATTTTTATTCTAATTCCTTATACAATTCCCTTTAAAAGTTGCCACTGAAACTGCTTCCATCAAACTTATAAGTGTGTGGAATTCAAATTGCACTATCTATCTACATACACGTACGCGTGCGTGTGTGTCATTTTGCTTTTGAAACACCATTTCTCGAAACCCAGACACAAATACGCTGAGATTTTTACATATTTCGGTGGCAATTTAACTTACGATTTCTAAAATCGACTCCTCCCTAAACTTCATTAATTATTTCCCCAGACTTTTAATAAAGTTGTTCACAAAACGGACTGTTTTTAGAAAATCAAACCGTTGCAGCAGCTGCGGACGTCACAATGCCCTTGCTCACGGCACCGTCCCACCCCATCCCCCGCACTCGAATAAAGCAGATGCTCTCAACGCGCAGGTGCACTATCCACCACCCTTCCCCCCCCCCACCCACCCCCCAGTCATTTTTTCGCCTCCCGTTGTGCTGTGAACCAAAGATCCGGAGGGAGTAATGGACACCAGGGCCACCTTCTGATCGCGTGCCCCGCGTGACAATAACAGCTGCTGCCGCCCGGCGCTCCTCCACTTCACCCCCCCGCCCCCGGCCCGGCTCTATCTCTCCCCCCCCCTCCCCTCTGGTGGAAGCTATGATCGGCTTATCCCCCCGCTGCTTTTCACCGTCCTCAGATCGCTCCGTGCCTCGCTTCTGGCCCGCAGGCTCACTCGGGACCATGCCCGCCCACCCACTCCCCTCACCCCGTATTCGAGGGCTGAAGCATTCGGGAATCGGTCCTCTGTGACGACCCGGAGATAACCGGCTGGCTCTGGGGGTACAGAGAGGATGCGCCGAGGATGCGAGGCCCTGGAGCTGAGGCTCACTCTGTGGCCGACGGCTGCTGGGCAGCCCTACCTCTCTCCCCCCTCCCTTCTCCCCCCCTCCCTTCTCCCCCCCCTCCCTTCTCCCCCCCTCCCTTCTCCCCCCCTCCCTTCTCCCCCCCTCCCTTCTCCCCTCTCACCTTTCTCTCCCCCCTCTCTCCCCCTCCCCCCTCTCTCCCCCTCCCCCCTCTCTCCCCCTCCCCTCTCTCTCCCCCTCCCCTCTCTCCCCTCCCCTCTCTCTCCCCCTCCCCTCTCTCTCCCCCTCCCCTCTCTCCCCCTCCCCTCTCTCCCCCCTCCCCTCTCCCCCCTCCCCTCTCCCCCCTCCCTTCTCCCCTCTCTCCCCCCCTCCCCTCTCTCCCCCCTCCCCTCTCTCCCCCCTCCCCTCTCTCCCCCCTCCCCTCTCTCCCCTCTCTCCCCCCTCCCTTCTCCCCCCCTCCCTTCTCCCCCCCTCCCTTCTCCCCCCCTCCCTTCTCCCTCCTCCCTTCTCCCCCTCCTACCTTTCTCTCCCCCTCCCCTCTCTCCCCCTCCCCCTCCCCTCTCTCCCCCTCCCCTCTCTCCCCTCCCCTCTCTCCCCCTCCCCTCTCTCCCCCTCCCCTCTCTCCCCCTCCCCTCTCTCCCCCTCCCCTCTCTCCCCCTCCCCTCTCTCCCCCTCCCCTCTCTCCCCCCCTCTCTCTCCCCCTCCCCTCTCTCCCCCTCCCCTCTCTCCCCCTCCCCTCTCTCCCCCTCCCCTCTCCCCCCTCCCCTCTCTCCCCCCTCCCCTCTCTCCCCCCTCCCCTCTCTCCCCCCTCCCCTCTCTCCCCCCTCCCCTCTCTCCCCCCCTCCCTCTCTCCCCCCCTCCCCTCTCTCCCCCCCTCCCCTCTCTCCCCCTCCCCTCTCTCCCCCTCCCCTCTCTCCCCCTCCCCTCTCTCCCCCTCCCCTCTCTCCCCTCTCTCCTCTCTCCCCCTCCCCTCTCTCCCCCTCCCCTCTCTCCCCCTCCCCTCTCTCCCCCTCCCCTCTCTCCCCCCCCCTCTCTCCCCCTCCCCTCTCTCCCCCTCCCCTCTCTCCCCCTCCCCTCTCTCCCCCTCCCCTCTCCCCCCCTCCCCTCTCTCCCCCCTTCCCCTCTCTCCCCCCCTCCCCTCTCTCCCCCCTCCCCTCTCTCCCCCCCTCCCCTCTCTCCCCCCTCCCCTCTCTCCCCCCCTCCCCTCTCTCCCCCCTCCCCTCTCTCCCCCCTCCCCTCTCTCCCCCTCTCCCCACCTCCCCCCTCCCCTCTCTCCCCCCCTCCCCTCTCTCCCCCCCTCCCCTCTCTCCCCCCCTCCCCTCTCTCCCCCCCTCCCCTCTCTCCCCCCCTCCCCTCTCTCCCCCCCTCCCCTCTCTCCCCCCCTCCCCTCTCTCCCCCCTCCCCTCTCTCCCCCCTCCCCTCACTCCCCCCTCCCCTCTCTCCCCCCTCCCCTCTCTCCCCCCTCCCCCTCCCCTCTCTCCACCCCTCCCCTACCCGCCCTCAGCTACCCTCTTCCCTCCTCCCCTCTCTCCTCCCATCTCTCTCCCCCCACCCCCCTCTCCCTCTGTCTCTTGCCCTTCTGTCTCTGCCCCTCTCTCTCTGTCTCTCCCCATTATCACTCAGCCCTATCTCTCGCTGCCCTCACTCTCAACCCACCTCCCTCTCTTAATAATATTAATAAAATATCAAGGGGGGTAGTTAGCGTGTGTGTGGGGATGGTTAGTGCGTGTGACGCCGCATGCCGTCCCCCCACCCCTCCACCGCAACCGGGCGTTGGAGGAACAGACCCAACGGTTCTACACTTGGTCTAGTACCTTTTAAATATAAACAATATCATTACTGAGTCTGTTACCTGGAGCTTTATAAATCCACATCAATCCTTCTCCCTGCAAAAAACTTCCAACTTTATTTATTCTTGCAAAATGTTTCTTTGTTTTGAACATATTTAACAATCTCCTTTAACCATCTCTATTCAAAGAACAGCTTTGACCCTGTCCTCATTCTGTTACCGTTCTTTTACACAAGTCCTGTACCTCCCGCATCATAAAGTATGAACCATAGTTGAGAAAACGATGCTTGAGTGGAAATTCACCCGTGTTAGCGAAAGGCCTCTAATTATATCCTTGTTTCTATACTAATGATGAATATAAGGATTTTATAATCCTTCTTTACCACCTTGCATGCCTCATCTCTCCCCCTTCCAGTCTATTGTTGGAACACCTGTACAATTGTATTCTTTGTTTTCTGTAATGGCTCTTCCATCCTGCCAGACTACATCACTTCATATTTCATAGAGGCGGATAGACCTATCAAGTTCGCACTAACCATTCACTAGCAATTTCCTCCAATTCCTACACTAATCCAATATTTTATGACCACCTTCTCATCCAAAATACCCCAAAATTCTAGCACTAATATACCAAGCGGAGGCAATTTACAGCAGCCAATTAATATTCCAATTCATACATCTTTAGGATTTGGGAAGAAACCGGAGCATCTGGAGGAATCCCTTATCGTTTCAGAGAGAACATGCAAACTCCACACTGATAGCATTGGAGGGCGCAATCAAATCCGGGTCTACCGTGCTGCAAAGCAACGTCGCTACCACCCACGCAACCATATTGTCTGCGTGTATTTAGTGTCATAGAACCATAGAGCATGAAAACAGAGACCCGTCGACCCCTCATCCCCAGCCAAGATTCGCCATCTGTTAGTTTGATTTGCCCGTGTTTGGCCCATATCCCAAGCTTTTCCTATCCATGCACCTGCCCAAGTGTCTTTTAAATGCTATTCTCCTACCTTTGTCATCTGCCTCCTGATTTGATTTGATTTGATTTGATTTTATTGCTTGTCATTCGAACCTCAGAGAGGCTCGAACGAAACTCCGTTTCTACAACCAGAACAATTCATAAAAAACACACAAACAATTCAATTGACACAAACATCCATCACAGTGAATCTCCTCCTCACTGTGATGGAAGGCAAAGTCTTCTCTCTCCCCCGCACCATTTCTCTCCTGAGGTCGAAGCCCCAGACGGGCGGTGCCAAGTCCCACGGCCCTGGAGGCCGCGCTGGGCCGGGTGATGTACGGCCCCGCTCTAGGCCCAAAGTCACAGCGTTGGAGCCCCCGGCGGGCGCTGGAATGTCCCGCTGGAATGTCCCGCGGACACCGAAGCCGCGCCGGGCGATGTACAGGATGTTCCATGTACTCATCACTTGCGTGAAAAAAGTGTCCGTTCTGGTTCCTATTAAATCTTTCCCATCTCAAATTAACCTATGACTTCTGTTTTTTGATTTCTCTACCCTGGGATAAAGATTCTGTGCAATTACTCTATCAATTCCCCACATGATTATCTACAACTCTGATGATCACCCCTCAGCCTCTTGTGCTCCAATGAATAAACAGCTACCCTGCCCAACCTTTTCCTATAGCTCAGGCCCTCTGGTCCTGGCAACATCCTTGTAAATGCACTTTTCAGTTTAATGACATCCTTCATATAGAAGGGCTACCAAAACTGGGCACAACACTCTAAATGTGCTTCACCAATGTCTTGTACAACTGTAATATAACATTCTAACTTCTATTCTCAATAGTCATCTTTACCACCCTATCTACGTGTGATGCCACTTTAAGCAAAATATGTATCTGCATTTCTAGATCCATCAGCTCTACAACACTCCATGGGTACCCATCATACTCTGAAGGTCCTGCCCAGGTTTGACTTCCAAAATGCAACACCTTGCACTTACCTCCATTAGCCGTTCCTCAACCCTCTCACCCAGCTGATCAAGATCCTGCTGGAATTTTTGATAACTATCTTCACTTATTAGGCTACCACACATTCATGTCATCTGCAAACTTAGTAATCAAACCTCGTGCATTCCCTTCCAAATCGTTATTATAAATCACAAACGGCAATGGGAAAAGCACCGATCCCTGAGGCACATCACTAATCACAGGCCTCCTGTCTAAAAAAACAACCTTCTACCCTTGCCCTCTGCACCCGTGAAGCCAGTTAGCTAGCTCTCCCTGGATACCATGTGATCTAATAGCCTATAAAGTCAGAAGCTTATCAAATGCCTTGCTGAAGTCAGTATTTGTGCACTTCATTGAGTGTATGTTCTCCTGAAGCCTGCTATTGCCCATCTCATGGTTTACTGTTTCCTAAATTTATTGTAATTGCACACTAACTTCAAGACCATTGATGTCTATTAGAAAAAGTATCACTGACCCCTGAGCAATACCATTCAATAGTTCCTTCCAATCTAAACTCAAACAGTTCATCACCACGCTATTTTCTGTCAGTTAAACAACCAATAACATTTAGATTGATGAGCCTCTATTTGCTGATTGTGTTTTCCCCTCTTGTCAGCAGGAATCTTGCATTTGTTATGTGAAATGTGCTCAGCATTAACCTGCCTTCTCATGGAATTTATTTGTGCATTTCCTTCTCTTGTCACAGTACAAGAAACGGAGATCATCCCGGGCTCACACCAACAATTTTGCCAAGTCTGTGGTTAACCTGTTGGACGCTGTAAGTATTCCGCTAGTTTTGTACAAATAACAAGCATGGAAGTAGAGGTAATTTTGACTGCCACCTATTGTTGGAATCACGGTAGTCAGGTTGATACTGGTGGTAGTACGGAGAGGGCAGGATCTTTCTTGCCACACTAATGTCAAGAGTGTTTTATTGTCATATGTCCCAGATAGAACAATGAAATTCTTGCAGCAGCACAACAGAATATGTAAATATATTACGCTGTAAACAATATAATAAACAAGAAAAAAAAATTCTGTGTGTATGTATACACATACTCACATATACATTTACACATACATGCACACATACATACACGCACACATACATACACATAAAAAACAAACAATAATACTGCAATAATAACAATAATAGTCTATGTAGTTCAGAGCTTATTTGGAGGTTGAAGTGTTTAATAGCCTAATGTCTGTAGGGAAGAAGCTGTTCCTGATCCTGGACGTCAGAACGTTACAGTTTTCAGGCTCCTGTACCTTCTTACCAATGGCAGGGGTGAAATGGGTGTGTGGCCAGGGTGGTGTGTGTCCCTGATGATGCTGGCTGCCTTTATGAGGGAGCGAATCTGGGAAATCCCTTCGATGGTTGGGAGGTCAGAACTCGTGATGGAGTGGGCAGCGTTCACAACTTTTTGCAGTCCTCGTTCCTGGGCATTCAAGTTATTGTGAAATCCCCAGTTATACATTTTGTAGAGAATATTGAACACCACATCATGGCCCTCACACTCAGCGACTCACTACATAATATGCGGCACTGGCAGCAGTAAAGTGTGGCTGTCTGTCTGTGTCTTTTTTTAACTTTCCTTGTCTCTCTTTCTTCTCTGACTCCGTCACTCTGCCCCCTCCATCTCCCACAACCTCTCTCCATCTCCCCTACCCTCCCCCAACTCCCTTTACCCCCTCCGCCTCCCACTTTCCAGCCCACCCCACTTCTTCATCTAATTGTGGTCATCTTTGCAATGGTGATACCACAGATACCACATTACCACATTTAACTAAAAGATAATAACATGGTCTGAGGAAATGTTTTTGGCTGAGGAATAGATTTTGACCAAGACACTAAAAGGTGCTTTTCCCAGTAATGCACCTGACTCGTGTATAGAGTCATAGAGAAATGCAGTACCCTTTGGTCCACTGTGTCTTTGTTGACCATCAACAAGCCATTTATATAGCAGTAATCCTTTTCTCTTTGTCCTTACTCAATTCAACACAGATTCCACCAATCCGTAGGTAGCTGTAGATGAATTGGCCACTACAAATTGCCCTTACTGCAGCAGTCAATTTACCTACTGACATGCAGGTTTTTGGGATGTGGGAGAAAACAGGGCACTTGGAAGAAACCCACATGATCACATGGAGAATGTGCAAACTGCAGATAGACAATGCTGGAGATTAGAATCAAACCTTTTCCCATTGAGGGTAGGAAAGATTCAAACAAGAGGGCATGACATGAGAATTAAGGGACAGAAGTTTAGGGGTAACATGAGGGGGAACTTCTTTACTCAGAGAGTGGTGGCTGTGTGGAATGATCTTCCTGCAGAAGTGGTGGAGGCAGGATCGATTTTAACATTTAAAAGTAAAGTGGATAGGTATATGGACGGGAAGGGAATGGAGGGGTATGGGCTGAATGCAGGTAGATGGGACTAGGGGAAAATAAATGGTCGGCACGGACTGGAAGGGCCGAGAAGGCCTGTTTCCGTGCTGCAATTGTTATATGGTTATATTATATGGTTAAACCTGGGTCCTCACCACCGCAAGGCAGCGGCTCTATGGGCTGTGCCTCTTGCTCATGGGACAATAATGGCTTAGTACAACATTGTTCATTCAAAGCATTGCAACTGGGGCAAACCACCACTGCTTTGAGAATGTTGATGTGGATTTGACTTGCTGGTGTTCATTATTGGCTGGAAGGCTGAGACTGTATTTAGTTGGGGGCGCTGGTTCCATCATTCTCTCATTCCCTCTCGAGCTTTAGAGAAGGAAGCATTGATAGTTAGTAGAATCAATCAAACTGGCTGTTTTGTCCTGGTTAGCTATTGTATCCTCCTTGGACCAAAATTGCCCTGTGGGAGGCTTTATGTCTAATATCGCAGAATGGCATCTTACTTTATAGGATATTTCAGGTGCTTGGCCCTTAATGGGAATCCCCATTCCAATTGGCGCTCCCGACAGGAAAGCCGGAAGAACTTGTGGACCTCAGTATCCATTCCAATGCAGCTGCTCCCTTTCTCTGTACTTCACCCTTAAACTACCTCCTGGTTCATGAAAAAAACTCAGTTCTTCCACTGCAATAGGAAGGGAATTTTGGATAAAAGTGATAAATTGAGAACACTATACCCTTGTAAGTGAACATAAACAATCACAAGGTGCTACCTTGGACAAGTGTCTGTGTATCACTGGGAAACCATCACAATATCCATTATCCTGTTTGTGAGAACTTGCTGTAGGGAAAATTGGTTGCGACACTTCCAACAGTACTGCAATGATTAAGACTCAGAAATGTTGCCTTGGCTATGAAGTAATTTGTAATATAATTTATTCTGTAAATTTCTTCATAGGGGTCCTATAAAGGATAGATATATTTCCAGGCTTTGTCTCTTTCAGGGAATGGGAGGCTTAATTTAGTTTTTATTGTTGTTGTATCCTTAAGAATTAAATTAGACATTTTGGGACTTTTTTTTCCTAAAGCATTGGAGGCGAAGCGGGTGGGTGACCTTATAGAGTAATATGGATATTCACCATCTTTTTCGCAGGATTGGTGAATAAGTTCTGCACAGACAATGTTGGAGCTTAGGAGCAAACCCGAGTCTCCAGCACTGTGAGGCATCAGCTCTATGGGGAGCGCCATTTGCCATTGGGAAAAAACAAGGCATAGGTGTAAGGTGAGAGGGGAAAGATATAAAGGGGACCAGTGGGACCCGTTTTTCACACCGAGAATGATAGATTTATGGAGAAAGCTGAAGAAGGGGTGGTAGAGGCGGTTACATTGAGAGGGAAGGTTTGGAGGGAGATGGGCCAAACACAGTGAAATGGGATTAGCTTAGATAGGCATAATGGTCAGCATGAATGAGTTGGGCCAAAGGGCCTGTTTCGATGCTGTCTAGCTCTATGAATCTATGAATGTATAAATGGACTGTCTAATAGTGTCTCCTCCCCCATGTGTGTCTGCTTTACCCCTGTGTTTCAACTGATCTGATAGGCTAACTGTCTGTTTACCCAGTGTTCCACTCCTGTACCGCTCCTGTCCTCCTATCTTGCAGATCTTCAAGGACCAGCTGAACACCAGGGTGGTCCTGGTCGCCATGGAAACATGGTCAGACAAGGATCGAATCGACGTGGGCCAGGACCAGATGAAGACCCTGCACAGTTTCTCCAAGTACAGGAAGCAGTTTGTGAGGGAGCAGGCCGACTCAGTCCAACTCCTTTCGTGAGTGCTTCTTCCTCATGCAGTTGTACAGCATGGAAATAGGCCCTTCGGCCCAATTGTTCAAGCCACCCACAATGCCCATCTAAGCCTTCTCATTTGCCTGCGTTTGTACCATGTTCCTACAAACCATTCCTATCCATGTATCTGTCCATGTGTCTTTTACTTGTTATTGTACCTGTCAATATCACTTCCTCTGCAGCTTGCCCCATATACCTACAATTTTGGTGATAAAGATGCCCATTGGGTCCTTATTGCAACATCTCACGCTTGCTATGGTTAAAGACCATCTGCCATTTCTGTATCCATTTCCGTAGCTGGTCTATATCCCTCTGTATACTTGGCAGCCTTCCTCACTGTTCCAACTCCAATTTTGATGTTTGCAAATTTACTAACCGACCCATCAACTTTTACGTCCATGTAATTTATATTTATCACAAACCAAGAGGGTCCAGCACGGATTCCTGCAGAATTCCTTTGGTCACAGATCTTCCACCAAAACCTTCTGTTTTCAAAGAGTAAGCCAGTTCTAAATCCAAACAACAAAGTCATGGTGGATCCCTTTCCTCATAATCTTCTGGATCAGTGTAACATGAGGGACTTTAACAAATTTCTTACTGAAAACCACGGAGAGCAGTGAGGATGCACATCCAGTGACCACATGGGGTGCTTGGGATGAACGGAAGGGATGTGTTTAAGGGGAGTGTAGATAAATGTGTGTCAAAGGAGCTGTGTACACCAAAACTCTGTGTATATTGGGTGATGTGGGCAGCCCTGATCATTCCTGTGGAGTGACATCTCTCCCCCACCACCTCTGCCTTTAACTTTTGCCTTTGTTTCCAACTTGCTGGATTTTGACAGGGGCACTACATTTAAAAGCGCCATGAGCAGTATGGCATTCTTTGGAGGCGTTTGCTCGCTGACTCGAGGAGTTGGAGTGAATGAGGTGAGGCCCTCCGTATTGCTTATTTATCATTGTCGACTGATTGGAACAGATGCTTTGGTGCATACCCAATGCAACTTTATGTCTGTTAATAGACTGACATTCTGAAGCTAGTTATCACGCTACCTCCATTTTCTAACTTCTTCTCTCACTTCCTTTGAAGCTCACCTACTGACTGGGTAATATGAAGCGTGATGTAGATTAACAAAGAGATACAGCACGGAAACAGGCTGACAGCCCACAAAGACCGTCCCAACCATCAACCACCCATTTACATGAATCCTATATTGTTGCAACTTTTCTTATTCCGGAATTTTAATCTTAAATTTTGCATTTGCACTTCAATCCCTGTTTTTCACATTTATCACCTAAGTTACATATTTTATGTATAATTTAATATACAAATAAGCACTTTAATATGAGAAAGATTCACCTCACCGGCACAAGTTACTTTTTCTGTGGCTGAGTCACATTCCCTGCCGGAAGTACTAAGTCAGAGGGCACCTGTGGAAGGGGAAAATCTTAAGTCTCTCCAAAACGTGTTGAGTGTTTCCAGCCTATACTCTTTTTATTTTGGGTATCCAGCTTCTGCAGTTTTTTTTGTTTGGGATTTTCTTTTTAATGGTCTTCC
This sequence comes from Raja brachyura, assembly GCA_963514005.1. Next base: position 46,771,507 of record OY740787.1, on the reverse strand, counting down.
TTGAGGTTGTGAAAAGTTTGTTCAAATGTAATCTGTTTTATTTACAATTGGTACCAGTCATTGAAAGCCTATTATATTACTCACAACCAGCATAGTCTATTCTGTCCCTCAGTGTAACTAATTACAACTGTCTATACTTCTCTCTAATCCAGTATGGGGAGGTGTGGTCAACGACTGTTGTATTGGGGCAGAGTCTCGCACAGAATTTGGGCATTCAGTGGGAGTCTGAATCCAAGAGAAAAAGTAAGTGCCTTTGCTGTTGTTCATGCATGTATTCATGAAGTGAAACTGTTTGGCTGAGCTTCAATAAGGGAGAAACCTGTTTTGATTCCTAAGGAAAGACTTGGCTGAAGCAATGAATCCAATGTTCATACCAGCATATCAAGTCACACAACACAGAAATGAGCTCTTTGGTCCACTAAATACATATCAATCGTCAACCATACATGTATAGTAATCTAACATCAAAAACATGATGCCAACATAAACTAATCTCATCTGCCTGCACATGATCCATATCCCTCCTTGCCCAACAAAAGGCAGCCACTCAATGTTGAGACTTTCAATTCCTCCACATCCATGGGGAGAAAAGAATCTTGGATTTCCACAGGCGTCGGTGTGACAAAGTGACTTCTAATTGTGTAATTTTAAGGATATGCCCACTTGTTCTACCCTCCCTCCAGAGAGAAGAGTTTTACCCCTCTCAATCCTGTTTGTCCCTTCCAATAAATCAATTTCCACATTTCCTTAACGCATAAGGGGTGGCCATTTTGGCCCATTCAGTCTATACCCAGTTCACAGTACAATCCCACGGAATAGACCATGTTCGTACAGATATGCATTTTAAATTGGTACCATGGTCAGCACAGACATTGTGGACTGAAGGGCCTGTTCCTGTGCTGTTCCATCTTTAATCATTCTCTAACTGATTTTTCCCTGTAATCTATTCTCTCCACATTCCCATCGACTCCACCCAGATTCTATCTCTCACCTACACACTAGTGGTAATTTACAGTGGTCAGTTAACCCACCAACCCACACCTTGTTGGAATGTGGGACGAGAACCCTTGGCCTGAACTGACAGTGAGACTAAAGTCCCAAGAGCTGTCCTAATTCACATCCGACCCAATTTTAAATGCTACGTCATGCATGCAACAGTTTATCTCTGTGACAGAAATCCCCCTTCCCAAACTGAGATTGAGTCATGGTGGATGGGGGGTGTTGACCTAGCTTGGGACTTGGGTAGGAGGAGGGGTGTTCTTTAATATTAAATCGCTGTTGTATCAACGGGTGGATCGTCGGGCCCATTCCGGTGGGACTGTGGTGAAGGAGAGGGAATGCAGAGCTGGATCACTGACTACTCTGTGTTTTATTCTTTTCTAGAGGAATGTGAGTGTCCAGGCTCGTGGGCAGGATGCATCATGGAAGACACGGGGTAGGGTCACCTTGAACCGTTACTACTGCGCAGCTTTGGAACAAAAATGTTTCAAACCCCCGACTATGTGGGGAAGGGTGTTGCAGACCATTCGGGTGTGAGCATGAGGCACGATTTGTTGGGAGGAGACGCCCCCCCTCCCCCCTCCCTAAGAGTCCTTGGTTATGATATGTTCATCAGCTGGTTTGGAGATGGGGGAAATTGGATGGGCAGGGGACTGGAGATTGAGGACAGAGAAAGGAGGAAGATTGGGAGAGAAGGAAGGGCCGCAGAGCTTAGAAGTGATCAGGGTTGCAGAGGTACCAGCCGCTGGTGGTATGCAGAGTGTCCTGGCCTGTGGAAGGTTTGTTCATCGTGGATTCCGACCCTCAGATACCATCAAGTTGCTCCAGAGTGACGCAGGGCGTGGAAGACTTGTTCCAACATGACAGCCTGCCACTACGTTGCATTCTGTGCAGCTGTGTGACTTTCATTTTGCGACATGTCCATGGTTGTAACCAGTCAGTGCTACGTCGCGGTGCATTGAGATATGGTTTATAGCAGGAAAAGGGCACCACGAATACCAGGAGATTGCAGCCCCATGGTCTCACTCTAACTAGAGGTTAAGGGAGTGGAATTCTGTTCATCTCCAGTTTAATGAGGAGTCTGTGGGATGGACCACTCAGCTTTCCTATCCATCCCAAGCACAGTGGGACATGGTGAAATGTGTCTGGCCCAGTTGGTTATTGATAAACTTGTGCCCTTTGAAACCCTTTGAACTGTTACTTTGTTTGCATTGCTTTGAGCCAAGTGTTAGGTTTATGGCTTAGGACAAATTTTTGAATGGTTCCATTTGAAGATCAATTTAGAGTTATAGAGTAATACAGCACAGAAACAGGCCCTTGGGGCCCAACGTCCACGCTGACTAATTTGCCTAACAGAGCTAGTTCCACTTGCCTGCACCTGTCCATATGCCTCCAAACCTTCCGTTTCCATGTACCTCTCCGTGTGTCTTTTAAATGTTGTAATTGTACCCAGCTCCACTACTTCCTCTGCACCTCACTCCATATATCCTCCACACTCCGTTTTAAAGGGCCTGTCCCACTAGCATGCAACTCTATGCGATTAACGAGACCTAACGTGGTCGCTTGAGCCGTCCGGCGTCGCAGGGCCGGTCCCACTTCGATCGCCGGAGCCGTGCGGAGTTCGTCCCGAGTTCGTCCCGACACCGCACGGGGCTCTGAAAAACCGACTGTCCAAAAATCCCGCGCGGCAACGACTTGTCGGCTCGCAGTCGCCTCGACATTTACACACCACCCCGACATCGTGCCTCCGTGACCCTCTCGGTAGGTGCCTCCATGACCCTCTATGTGTGTGGCTCCGTGGCCCTCTGTGTGTGTGTGTGCCTCGGTGCCCCTCTCTGTGTGCCCCTCTCTGTCCTGGAGAACTTACCTTGGACTTCGCTCCAAGTTCGCCTCACTTTGCGCCGCGTTGCGCCACTCACCCGACCTCCGCGCGGCCCCTACTGCCGGTTTGGTTGCGCTTGCCGCATGCAGGCGCATGCTGGTGGGAACGGCCCTGTACAGGGGATCGCGCAGCCCCCGCTTCTAGTTCGATCGCGTTCATCGCATAGAGTTGCATGCTGGTGGGACAGGCCCTTAATTCTTTCACCTCTCACCTCTAGTTTTAGAATTCCTGTAATAAAACTGTGGCTCTTTGGCTTATCAATTCCCCTCATGATTTTACATACCTCTATAATGTCGCCACTCAGCCTTCTACGCTCCAGGGTAGAAAGATCCATCCTATGTAGCCTCTCCTTGTAGCTCAGACCCTCTAGCCCTGATAACATCTTTGTTATTTTGTTTTGCACCCTTTCTTATAGCAGGGCTTTTCAGGTTGGCGGGACTGAGTCTGTTTGATTTTTTTTTTAGCTCAACTGGGTCACCAATAGACACACGAGTCCAGAACAGCAGTAGGCCACTAAGTACTGCAAAAACTTCTCTCCTAGTTGATAAGATAACAATTGATTTGATAGTAAACCACATCTGTCCGCAGAAAACTTTCACCCTGTTGTTTGGCTTGTGTTTCACGTTATTGATTTGGGAGTGCAACATGGATGGATTAATGAGCTTTCCATGATGGGGCAGGGTTGGATTCGGTGCAACTTGTTCACGTACTCACCCATTGTCACTGTGATCCGTCTGCAGGTTTTACCATCCCCGCAAGTTTTCCAAGTGCAGTATATTGGAATACAAAGAGTTTCTACAGAGAGGTGGGGGAGCATGTCTCTTCAATAGACCAACAAAGGTAGGATTTCCTGACTCCAATGATCCAGTTTAATCCAGTCCCTCTACTTTGTCGATCCTCGACACAAATGTGGGCAAGAGCGGCGCGATGGCACAGCGATAAAGCTGCTGCCTTACAGCACCAGAGACCTGGTTCTATCCTGATTAGTGCTGACTGTACAGAGTTTGTACGTTCTCCCTGTGACTGCGTGGGTTTTCTCCAGGTGTTCCAGTTTCCTCCCACATTCCAAAGTCTTACAGGTGTGTAGGTGATTTGGCTCTGTTAAATTGCCTAGTGTGTACGATAGTGTTAATGTGCAGAGTGATCGCTGGTCGGCATGGACTCAGTGGCCAAAAGGCCTGTTTCTGTGCTGTATCGCAAATGTCTAAATGTTATTTAAACTTGAGGAGGAGAACAGAAATAGAATATGTTGGAAGTTCATAGCCAGTCACTCAGCATCTGTGGAGACATGTCGTTGGACCTGATGTACAATTCCAATATTTCAGATTTCCACCCACTGCTGTTTCTTACATTGTACTGTTTGTTAATCTCTCTTTATCTACCCTCATTTAACTGTTCACTAAAAAGCACCAAAAACAACTTTGGGTCTGAACAACTTTGGGTTTCGATCCGAAACGTTGTATATTTCCTTCGCTCCGTAGATGCTGCCTCACCCGCTGAGTTTCTCCAGCATTTTTGTTTACCAAAAACAACTACGTCACCTAGATAACCCTGATCTCTGCTCTATCACAAACATTTTCTTGGTTTCCCCACACCTTGCCCTAAGCCCAGCCACTTAGCAACTTACAACAGACTTGTTTTCTCACTGTTTCTCTCACTGCAAATGCTGCTTTACCTTCTGAGAAATTTCACCTTTTGTGTTTCAGCTGTAGTTTTTTCTTATTTTCTGTACATGGGATTTGTTCCAAATCCTACAGTCCCTAAACTGGGCAAAGTGCATTGCCTGACAAATCATTCTCCTTAATCTATCTTCATCATAAACTTCCCTGATTAATACATTGTGGGATGGCCACTGCTTCTTTGGATTCTCACATTTTGTTTCTGTCTTGGGACCTGTCTTTCGGAATGGTTGTGAGGGGAGCGTGTTGGGTTTTTACCATTCGAGGGAGTGACCGAGAGTGAAGCATTAAGACACACCATTAGGATCTCCACAAGTGGAAGTGGTCCAGAGGTAAAACATTCTCCAAACCAAGATACATTAATCTCCATAGAAGGAGGCAATGAGGTCATAAAGTCAATGGCAGCTTGACAAGCAATACACTCCCCCACTAACTTGTCCTCTCAACTATATTAATCCTACATTGACCCCATTTTTTAAAAAAATGCTCCCCACAATCCCATCAACTCCCTCCCAGATTCTACCACTCACCCACATACTAGGGACAATCTCATAATCATCAATTAACCCACCGACCCACATATCTTTTTAATGTGAGAGGAAACCGGAGCACCCGGTGGAACCCCATGCGATCACTATTAAAACATGCATATTCCACTCAGACAGCACCCGAGGTCAGAATCAAACACATGTATTTGGAGCTGTGCTGCTATAGAAATGATTAAAGTGGACTTGGGAACAAGTTCCCAGTCACCCAACAAAATCAATGTTTGATTGCCAATGTTTTGATTGCTTGAGTATTTACAGTTGTTGTGCAATGCTAAACTTAATCCAAGGATGAAAAAACATATATGGCATGACAGACTATCAGTTCAATCATATTAGTCCCTGTTGATTGCTGAAAAGGTATGTATTTGCATGCCAGGAGATGAGAAAATGCCTGTCATGATTGCTTTCCGCAGCAACAGATAATTGCTTCCTTAAACAAAAACAAGGCTCGAAACACTTAGCAGCTCAGCCAGCATCTGTGGAGAGAGATGCCGAGTTAATGTTTGAGATCGAAGATCCTTTGTCAGAATTTGGAACATTTTTATATTGCCAAGCGGGTGATGAGGGATGGTTAGGACAGTGGAAGTAACTCAAATAAGGAGTGACCAGGGCTGCCTGAGTGATCAAACTGATAGATTAACAAGGGCAATTAGAGAGAGGGAGAGGAAACAAAACAAGGCTTTGTTAAAGCTATGAAATGCAGGTGTGAGCAATTCCTGAAAGAGAGAATACCAGAAATGACCAGCAGATCAGGCTGAGTGTGTGCAGAGAGAAGATTTGAGAATGCTATAAAGGGTAAACTTACAGCAACACTGACAATTCTAATACAGACAGATAAATGGAGGATATTTGATATTGAATGCAATATTGAGTCCCAAAGACTCGAGATGGATGATAAGGTTATGTTTATTGCAACAGTGAGAGGTCACAGATAGGTGTGAGCAGGAGTTTAGAGTACTAAAGGAATAGGCTGAGGTATGTTTCTGGCACGTAGGGAGTGAGTAATGCTTCATACTTCAGAGAGATGTTCTTAATGCAAAGCTTGTGATAAGTAGAGACACAAGAGATTGCAGATGCCAGAATCTTGAGCAAAAAACAAATGGCTGGAGGAACTCGACATCTGTGGAGGAAAATAAACATTTATCATTTGTTCATTTCCTTCCATAGATATTGTGAGACCTCTTGAGTTCTGCCAACATTGATTTCTGCTAGACTTAGACTTACATAGACTTACCTCAATTTCAGTAATTTGTGGGGGGGGGGGGGGGGGGGGTTAAACTCTTTTTGAATGCATGTGTATTAAATATCATGGTCAGTCTGTGATATGACCAGCTAGACACAAAATACTGGAGTAACTCAGCGGGATAGGCAGCATCTCTGGAGAGAAGGAATGGGTGATGTTTCGGGTTGACGCCATTCTTCAGACTTGGAAGGAAGGAGGAGTCACAGAGGAGGCGCAGTGAGAGAAGATGTTACTGAACTATCATCGGAGAGAGAAGGAGAACTTCTTCAAAGTAGACATACCTTGAGGAGATTTCACAGTGGAGCGGACAAAATGTGTAGGGAAGAATTGCAGGTGCTGGTTTAAATCGAAGTTAGATGCACAATGCTGCAGTAACTCAGCGGATCAGGCAGCATTTTTGGAGAGAAGAAATGGATGACGTTTCAGGTCGAGACCCTTCTTCAGATGTGATATGACCAGTTTCTTCAAGGACAATATTCAGACCAGCAAACTATTTCCCAAAAAATGGGAGCAAAAACCGTAGATGCTAAAAATCAGCAAATCTGCAGCAATTAGAGAGAGAAAATCCGCTAATGTTTCAGATCCAGGACCATTGCATCAAAATATGAAAGAGATAAACGACTTGGTCCAGGGTGATGGGTGGAATAAAAGGAATTTCTTTGATAGGAAGAAATAATGTGGCAGTGAAGTGTAGGCAGACTCTTTTTGTGTAAGTGTATCTGCTGCAAATGTTACATTGTTTGAGTAAGATTTTGGTTTTATTATAAATTTATTCTTGTACTGTTATAGAACGGAATTTCAAATTCAAAGCTGTTAAATTAGTAGATGAATATTTTCTTGCTGAGAAAAATCTGGTAACATATAAAGATGCAGTTTGCTATGGTTCAAATTCTCTGCTGTACATTGACCAGATATATCAGATGTTAATGCTGTTCCCACCCTACTGACTAAAAACACCTTCTGAACATTTTTCTGCCCTTGCTACAACTGCTGCTTTGAGTCAAGCTTTAGGTTATTATGCAGCAGAAGCTTTGAAAAAGAACTGGCAGCGTAATAGGATATTGCACCAATATTGCACCAAAGAGTAGAAAACAACTTGAGATTCTGAAATAATTTTATTTTCTTCTGCAGTAATTTGTTCAAATAAATGTCGTCCTTGCAACTTTATATTCTGAGTGGTTCATATGTCTCCTTTAATTTGTGCCTTACAACATTTAACAGTGAAAGACGCTTTAAAGAATTAACATTTTTTATTTGCCATGATGCCAGTGACAGCAAAAACTGTAGCAATGTACTTTCAAATATACAAACAGGCTAGATCAGCAATGTATATTGGCATGCATTCTACATCACAGTGGCACAGCTAATAGATCCTCTGTCTCATGGCTCCAGTGTCTTAGGCTCAATCCCAACCTCCAGTAGTGATGTATGGAGTTTGCATGTACTCCCTCTGACCGTGTGGGTTTCCCTTGACAAATACCAAAGACAAGTGGGTTAATTGTCCATTGTAAATTAGATCTGGTGTGTACATGAGTGCAAGAATCTTGGGGGAATTAATGGGAATGTGGACAAAAGAGAGCTACACAGGGAGACAGGTCCTTCTGCCCATCCCCTGCATGCCAACCAAGTTGCTTAACTGAACTTGTCACACTTGCTTTTAGTTTTAGTTTAGAGATAAAATGCAGAAACGGGTTGTTTGTCCCACCGAGTCCACGCTGACCATTGATCACCCACATGCTAGTTCATGTTATCCCATTTTTGCATCTTACACACTAGGGGCAATTTACAGAAGCCAATTAACATCCAAACTTGCACTTTTTTGGCATTCTGGGGAAACCAGAGAAAGCCCACGCGGTCACAGAGAGAATGTATTAACTCGGCACAGACTGCACCCGTACTCAGGATTGGACCTCAGTCTCTGGTGTTTTAAGGCAGCAACTCTGCCTTTGCGCCACTGTGCCACCCCATTTCCCTCCAAACCTCCTAACCACAAACTGGAACAAATATATTTTAAATGCTGTAAATGTACCTGCCTCTATCACTTCCTCTGGCATGTCTTTTTAAAGGTGCATCACCCGCTGAGGAAAACTTGTCCCTCAAGCCCCTTTTAACTCTATCCCCTCTCACCTTAACCTATGTCCTCTGATTTTAAACTCTCCTACCCTGAGGAAAAGTCTGGCTGTTTAGTTTACCCATGCCCCTCATGATTTGATATAGATCCATCATCACTTCTCAGCCTCTTGCACTCTGTGGTGAAAAAAAAAATCCAGTCTGTCATTCAAGCCCAGTAAAATCCTCATAAATTTTATTTGCATCCTTTCCAATTTAACAACATCCTTCTCAACAGTACTCAAATGTGGCCCTACTAAAGTCTTGTACAGCTGTAACATGACATCCCAACTCTTTCAGCTCAATAACCTGATCGATGAAGTCAAGCGTATCGAACGTCTTCCACACCAAATGCACTCAGAAGGAAAATATTATAAGTCATTGAATTACTGATGAAAAACAAACTAATCGGTAATTGAACTTTGGGACTTAGTATGTACATTGCAGAGTCATGGAGAGATACAGCAAAGAAACAGGTTCTTTGGCCCATCAACTTTGTGTCTCTCATTTATGCTAGTCCTGGTTTATTCTCCTCCATATTCTCATCATTTCCCCCAGGTCTACTACTTACCTATGTACCAGGGTCAATTTATAGCAGCTAATTGACTTACCCTTCTACACTTGTTTGGGGTGTGGAAGAGAATTGGAGTAACCAGGGAAAATCCATGTGATTGCACATGCAAACTCCACATAGACAGAACCGGAGGTCAGGATTGAACCTGGGTCTCTAGAACTGTGATGCAGCAGGTCTGCTAGCTGCACCACTGTGTCACCCCAATTTTCCTGCTTCGGAGAAGCCCGGAAATGCCATGTGTGGAGGCCATACCGTGATTTCCAGTGATGTGTATGTGACCTGTGACGAACTTGGGTTACTTGGATGAACAGGTGTGATATAATTCATTGGACCTAAAAGGAAGCTCTCCGATTTGGTTCCAGCTTGAGGAGTCTAGCTTCACGTGGGTCCTGAAAACCCCTCACAACCACTTCCCTTTGTTCTCACCCAACCTGAGCTGATCAATTCTCTGCTGCCTGCTCGAGCTTTTGATGTCCTCATTTATTTCTCCAGCCACACAAAGCCTTGTGAGCCCCTGGGCTTTATTAGAATTTGGCATCAACAGGCTCAAGATGAGGCATACTTTAATATTTTATCAGTCGTGTCAGGCCGTTCAGCCCATCCACTCTGTGCTGGCTTTCATGTATTCATTCATGCACGGCACACCTGCTAAATAACTGATCGGCTCTCAGTTTATCTTTTCTTACTGCAATCCTGTGTGATGATCCCCTGCTCTCCCTCCGTTGTTTTGTAGTTGTTTGAAGCCACGGAGTGCGGAAATGGATACGTGGAGTCCGGGGAGGAATGCGATTGTGGGCTGCGAATGGTAAGTTTCGAGAGTGTCCTTCTTTTTGCTCTTGATTCTCAAGGTCTGCTTTGTGCTTCAACTACTCAAAATCCTTTTCGGATGGAGTGTGTGAAGATGGGCAGGTCAATGGCACGATTGGCATAGTTAGCAACTCAGTTTCCCGGCTGGCAATAAATATAAACAATACGTGCACTTCATAGAGTTGGTGGATCCCTGCTCCTGCTTGCAGGCACAACCTTGTGTAGGAAAGAACTGCAGATGCAGGTTAAATCGAGGTAGACACAACATGCTGGAGTAACTCAGCAGGACAGGCAGCATCTCTGGAGAGAAGGAATGGGTGACATTTTGGGTTGAGACCCATCTTCAGACTAATGTCAGGAGGACGAATACAATAAAGTATTCCATTCCAGTAATCCATTCCAACCTTGCCTCCAGCAATGTACCTTTTCCCCAACTGCAGTCATGCCCTGAGCCCCAGTTGTCCATCAAAGTGTTTAAATGCTGCTGGCGAATTGGAGTGTCACCAGAATAAAGGTTCTGTGGTGTTCTGTGCACAGGCTTCAGTGTTGAATGTGAAAAACTCTCAATCCCACTTGGCTGTCACAATCTTCAACATCTTTCATGCAGAGGCAACCGGACCAGCCAAAGCCTTCCCTGCCCAATCTTGTGGCTTAGAAATGGGTTACCCATCTGTGAAAGCCACAGAGAAGGGCTGCATTCATGTTGAACACTAAACCACTTTGCAAGTGATCCCACGTCACATGGGGATCTGCAGTTCCATCTCCAGCCTTTAATCTGGTTGGGAATGCAGCAGAGTTGCTGCATTATGGTGAATGCAGTGCTGGAGACCCGGGCTGACTTGATCCTGACTACAGGTGCTGTCTGTACGGAGTTTGTACATTCTCCCCGTGACCTGTGTGGGTTTTCCCTGAGATCTTTAGTTTCCTCCCTGATGTGTTGTGGGTTTGACATGTAGTTGTAGCATAGTTGCCGTGTAATTTCCATCTTAATTTTCAAAGTTTTTAAAGTTTTAAAATGTCTTCTTATTTCTGTTACAGGAATGCTTTGGGACCTGTTGCAAGAAATGCTCCCTTGCCAATGGTGCGCACTGCAGTGATGGACCCTGCTGCAATCACACTTGCCAGGTAGCTGATTGCCCAGTACCATGCAATCTCAATCTTCTTCTTTCGTGTCCATCATCTATGTTTCAAATGTTTGGCCCGGCTCTTACACAGTGGACAGCATTCTCGTTTGCCACTGCTAGATCTTCCAGGCAGCATTGTTCACCAAGAAGTGGGCATCTTAGTAGGTGTGGCATGGATTGTACAGATGTTCCACATTCACATTCTGCGTCTGCCGCATCTGCATAGTCCTATCTGTTCATATTGGGCTTGCATTGGCCCATCCCTGTACGAAGCATATTGAGGGACTCCCAGGTCTTTCAGTCACACCTGTGGCCAGGTGGTAGCTGTTCCCTCGTTAGGATTGGCATCTTTACGTGGTGGTAGTTTTCACTGCGTTTCTTTTCCCACAAGGCTAGTCTGGTTGCTTGAGGAGACTGTGACAGTGGCTGGACTGTGTGAAGGAAGCTCTTCCTCGACTTCAGCCGTTTTGGGGCTGGGTGATGGGAGTGCAGGACTGGTGTGCATCCTCAATTTGCCTACTACATTCAGTTCCATCGGTAACTGATCTGCGGATTCCTGGTGGAATCTCAATGAAGCTCTGCATGTGCCCACAGGAGGGAGCTCTAAGGGGGAATGTCTAACTCCTGTTGTTGCAAGCAAGATGTGTGGGTGTGTGTGTTTATCTGCGAATGTGAGATAGGAAGGCAGTCGGTGCTGATCATCAATCACCACCCCTTTACACTAATCATACATTAATCCCATTTTTCATTCTTCCCATAAACCCTTTCTCCCTTAGTACCTCGTTCCTGCCTTTTCCCCATATCCCCTGATGCCGCTATTTTTAAGAGCCCTATCTATCTCTCTATTGAAAGCATCCAGAGAACCTGCCTCCACCGCCCTCTGAGGCAGAGAATTCCACAGACTCACCGCTGTCTGTGTGAAAAAGTGTTTCCTCGTCTCCGTTCTAAATGGCTAACTCCTTATTCTTAAATTCTGGTTCTGGACTCCCCCAACATCGAGAACATGTTTCCTGCCTCTAGCGTGTCCAAACCATTAACAATCTTATATGTTTCAATGAGATATCCTCTCATCCTTCTAAACTCCAGAATGTACAAGCCCAGCTGTTCCATTCTCTCAGCATATGACAGTCCGCCATCCCAGGAATTAACCTTGTAAACCTACGCTGCACTCCCTCAATATCAATCCTTCAATATGTCCTTCCTCAAATTAGCGGACCAAAACTGAACACAATACTCCAGGTGTGGTCTCACTAGGGCTCTGTACAACTGCAGAAGGACCTCTTTGCACCTATATTCGATTCCTCTTGTTATAAAGGCCAAAAGGCCATTCGCTTTCTTCACTGCCTGCTCTACCTGCATGCTTACTTTCATAGACTGATGTACAAGGACCCCCAGATCCCGTTGTACTTCCCCTTTTCCCAACTTGGCGCCATTTAGATAGTAATCTGCCTTCCTGTTTTTCCTACCAAAGTGGATAACCTCACATTTATCCACATTAAACTTCATCTGCCATGCATCTGCCCACTCCCCCAACCTGTCCAAGTCACCCTGCATTCTCACAGCATCCTCCTCACAGTTCACACTGCCACCCAGCTTTGTGTCATCTGCAAATTTGCTAATGTTAATTTGAATCCTTTCATCAAAATCATTGATGTATATTGTAAATAGCTGTGGTCCCCGTACTGAGCCTTGCGGTACCCCACTAGTCACTGTCTGCCATTCTGAAAGGGACCCGTTAATCCCTACTCTTTGTTTCCCGTCTGCCAACCACTTCTCTATCCATGTCAGCATTCTACCCCCAATACCATGTGCTTTAATTTTGCCCACTAATCTCCTATGTGGGACCTTATCAAATGCTTTCTGAAAGTCAAGATATACTATAATCCACTGGCTCTCCCTTGTCCATTTTCCTAGTTACATCTTCAAAAAATTCCAGAAGATTCGTCAAGCATGATTTCCCCTTCGTAAATCCTTGGTGACTCGGACCGATCCTGTTACTGCTATCCAAATGTTCGGTTATCTCATTTTTTATAATTGACTCCAGCATCTTCCCCACCACTGATGTAAGGCTAACTGGTCTATAATTCCCTGTTTTTTCTCTCCCGCCTTTCTTAAAAAGTGGGATAACATTCGCTACCCTCCAATCCACAGGAACAGATCCTGAGTCTATAGAACATTGGAAAATTATCACCAATGCATCCACGATTTATAGAGCCACTTCCTTAAGTACCCTGGGATGCAGACCATCAGGTCCTGGGGATTTATCAGCCTTCGGTCCCACCAGTCTATCCAACACCATTTCCTGCCTAATGTGGATTTCCTTCAGTTCCTCTGTCACCCCAGATCCTCTGGCCACTACTATATCAGGGAGATTGTTTATGTCCTCCTTAGTGAAGACGGATCCAAAGTACCTGTTCAACTCATCTGCCATTTTCTTGTTCCCCATCATAAATTCCCCTTTTTCGGTCTTCAAGGGTCCAACTTTGGTCTTAACTATTTTTTTCCTTTTCACGTACCTAAAGAAACTTTTACTATCCTGCTTTATATTCTTGGCTAGCTTACCTTCGTACCTCATCTTTTCTTCCCGTATTGTCTTTTTGGTTATCTTCTGTTGTTCTTTAAACATTACCCAACCCTCTTGCTTCCCGCTCATCTTTGCTACGTTGTACTTCTTCGCTTTAATTTTTATACTGTCCCTGACATCCCTTGTCAGCCATGGTCGTCCCTTTCTCCCCTTGGAATCTTTCTTCCTCTTCGGAATGAACTGATCCTACACCTTCTGTATTATTCCTAGAAACACCTGCCATTTTTGTTCCACTGTCATCCCTGCTAGTGTATGTTTCCAGTCAACTTTGGCCAGCTCCTCCCTCATGGCCCCATAGCCCCCTTTATTCAACTGCAATACTGACACCTCTGATCTCCCCTTCTCCCTCTCCAATTGTAGATTAAACCTGACCATGTTATGGTCACTGCCTCGTAATGGCTCATTAACCTGGAGGTCCTTTATCAAATCCGGTTAATTACATAACACTAAATCCAGAATTGCCTTCTCCCTGATGGGCTCCAATACAAGCTGTTCTAAGAATCCATCACAAAGGCACTCTACAAAGCCCCTTTCTTGGGGCCCAGTACCAACCTGATTTTCCCAGTCTACCTGCATGTTGAAATCTCCCATAACAACCACAGCATTACTTTTACTACATGCCAATTTTAACTCCTGATTCAACTTGCACCCCATGTCCAGGCTACTGTTTGGGGGCCTGTAGATTAGTCCAATTAGGGTATTTTTACCCTTACAATTCCTTAGTTCTATCTATACGAACTCCACATCTCGTGTTTCAATGTCACCCCTTGCAAGGGACTGAATTTCATTCCTCACCAACAGGGCAACCCCACCCCCTCTGCCCACCTGTCTGTCTTTTCAATAGGAGGTATACCCTTGAATATTCAGTTCCCTGGCCCTCTTGCAGCCATGTAATTCTCAGTAATTCCCACAACATCATACTTGCCAGTTTCTAACTGAGCCTCAAGCTCGTCCACTTTATTCCTTATACTTCGCGCATTCATATACAGTACTTTGACATCTGTATTCACTTCCCCCCTCGTACCGCTCGCAATTAGCCCTGACCTTACTCTGTTGTCCATTCTCGAGCTTTCCTTCCCATTAATTCGAGAATCTTTTGTAATTTTTCCTGTAGTCACTTCGCCTTCAACTCCACCTTTATACTCCCAATTTGTCAATCCCTCCCCCCACTATTTAGTTTAAACCCACACGTGTAGCCCTAGCAAACCTGCCTGCCAGAATGTCGGTCCACCTCTAGTTTAGGTGTAACCCGTCCCTTTTGTACAGTTCACCCCTATCCCAGAAGAGATCCCAGTGTTCTATAAATCTAAATCCTTGCTCCCTGCTCCATCCCCTCAGTCACACATTCAGATCCCCTATCTCCCTGTTCCTGTCCTCACTAGCACGAGGTACTGGAAGCAATCGAGATATAACCACTCTAGAGGTCCGGCGTTTCAGTTTTCTTCCCAACTCTCTGAACTCATGTTGGAGAACCTCCTTCCTCTTCTTCCCGATGTCGTTTGTGCCCTTGTGCCGGCTGTTCACCTTCTCACTCGAGGATGTTCTGAATTCGGCTCGTGACATCCTGAACCCTGGCACCAGGGAGGCAACAGACTTACCTCGCACCTCATCTGCCGCTACAGAATTTCCTGTCCGCTCCTTGGACAATGGAGTCACCCACCACTAGGGCTCTGCCCGATGTCGGTCTCGCCGGTCGAGTCCCATCTCCAGGATTGGAGCCACCGACGTGTCCGCCGCTCGGACTGGAAGCAGCGTCTCCCCGGACAGTTCCCAAGAGGGCGTACCTGTTTTCATTAGGCACAGCCACCTGGGACTTCTGCACTCCACGATTTCCACCTTTTCTCTCCGTCACACACCTTGGTTCTTCCCGTATCTTCAGCGTGACTACCTCACTGTAGGTCCTGTCCAGGAAACTATCATTTTCCTGGATGGCCCTGAAGTAATCCAGCTGCTTCTCCAGTGCCCCAACATGGTCCTATAGGAGCTGAAGCTGGACGCACTCGCACAGTTGTAGCAGCCAGAGGCTCCATCCGTGTCCCTGGGCTCCCACATTCTGCAAGCCTCACACTGTCTCATCTGCCCCGACGTGCGCTCCGCGTTCCGTCCTCTCGAGCTTTATGTGTAGCCTCCTCTCCTCAGCCTCCTCGCCAAAGACTCTCGAGCCAAAGACTCACACTTTACTCACAAGGCACTTCTCTCACTGCTGCTCCCTAAGATCTGTCTTCCTTATATTGATGGATAAATTGCCTAATTTACCAATTTACAAACCAAATTTTTTCTCAGTTTTAAACTGTTTTCCCCCTCTGACTCACACCTAACTCTCCTCCCACTCAGTCTAGAGCCAATCACTGCTTTTTCCTGCTCTCTTTGCTGCTGTTTCTTCAAAATCCACGGGAGCGCTGTATTGTGAGGTAGTAACTCTCCTGTGTCACATGATGGCAATTGCTAAACTGTCCTATTGGCTAGAACTGTTACCAATCCCGATCTCCTGAGATCTCCCCACTCACACTGGGGTTAGGGTGCCAGGAGCTGAAAAACTCCAAGGAAGTTCCATTTTTTTTGTCACCACAGTTTGTCTGGAAAGTCCTGTTTCTGAATTTCAGGACACTGTAATCTCAAGTGTACCTATTTTGGAATAATGATCTTCATTCTGCTAGTTGTGTAGCTCTGAAGCACAAGGAAATTTTCCATAGATGCAAATATATCCTTAAACTGAAGAGGTACAGTATGTGTGACTTGAGACGGAGAAGATCACATAATCAAGAGCTGGGCATTGAGTAACTTTTTTTGGTCATCTTTAGCATAACATCATAAATCGCAAAATGCTTCAGAAGAGCAACTGCGGAATAACTGCTATTGAGCCACTGCTTCAGCGCCAGAGACCTGGGTTTAATCCCAAACTCAGTTGCTGCTTGCTGGACTGTGACTCAGTGACTGTGTCATTTCTCCTTGGGTTCTCTGGTTTTCTCTATATCTTAAAGATGTGCAGGTTGGTAGGTAATTGGGAGTGGGGAGGGGTAGGGCGTGGGACAGTTCTGTGAGGTTTTACAGGAAATATAAAACATCTGATTGATCTCCACCAGGTTGACCAAAGGTCATATCAAAGAGGAAGACTTCAGGGAGAACCTTGAAGGAGAAGATTGTTAGAGGGGAACGTTTGGGGAGGTACCTCTGAAGTGCCAAACAGCTGAAGATATAGCTGCCATTGTAGTCAATAGTTAAAATAAGGCAAAAGATTAACTCTTGAGTGTCGGAATTGTTAAATGCTAAAAATGTTTATTGCTGCAGGCAAAATCTCAAGTCTGTTTCAGATAATATCCCATCACAACATTCTTCCACACGCTTAGCGCCAGGAGAAGTTCCACAGGGCAAACCAAAAGTAAATGGACTGCGAGGAGAGTAATTAAATCTTGCATTTATACAAAGCGCCCTAATGCACCACCTTTTGAAGTGTAGTCAAAAAAATGAGTCATGGGATTTGTGACAGTGTTTATGTGCCATGCAATCTGTGTCAGAGACCAGGCCATGTTTATTTGATGTGTTTTGTCTTGATTCTCTTCAAAAGGCCAGTAACTGTTCTGTGCTCTGGCCCTCAGTTCCTGAAGCGAGGCTACGACTGTCGAGATGCTGTGAACGATTGCGATATCGCCGAGTACTGCACCGGAGATGTGGGTCAGGTACATCTGTCTGAGTGAAAAGCAAGGGCTCAGAGGTGTGAGGGGATAGTGGACTGATGGGAGTAGCCCATTTCAATTGCGCAATATTTCACACACATAGTGACGAAGTGGGGGGGACGAAGATTTAAGGTAAAGGGATAAGGGGTGGGGGTCCACTGAGGGCTTGAGGAGGATTTTTTTTCTCACTTTTACATTTAGTATTTACTGCCTGTGGTGCGAAGATAGATGCTCCTCAAGCCATTTAAGAAATGTTGATGGATGAGCACTTGAATCATCCTGCCATGGTAGGCTACGGGCCAATTTATGGAAAATGGGATTAATTTAAATGGGGTGAATGAACATAGGCACTTTGGCCCACTATGTCCATTTTCTATGACTCTATGAGCCCTGAAGGACTTGTGATTTTGTTTTGAGGCACGTGAGATTGGAGATGCCATAATCCTGAACCAAAAATTGCCGGAGAAACTCAGCAGGCTGGGCTGCCTGGCTTGGTGACTTTGTGTATCTCCATTACTCTGAAATTATTTACCAATCCTACCAATGTCATTCATCTAAATAATTTCAGTTCCTTTCAGTTTTGAGGGAAATGCAAGCATGCTCCAATTAACCAGCCATCGTGATTTAACTCTTTAGCTCCTGGTATCATTCAGTCTTCACGCTGCCTATAAAGAGGGAGCATGGTTGCTGAAAACAGAGAGGGATTTCTCAAGCCATTTCTTCAGCAGAAACAACTTGTCGAAGTAACCCACCCGATTCATAAATGTGACCCTGTTACCAGCAGATTCCAGCTGTCCTACCGCTGTGTCCTACTCTGCTTGAGTATCCATCTTGGCCTGTTCATTTGCACAATGCCAAAACCATGGCCGAGCATGGCTGGGAATTATGTGCCACTGCATCTCTGTGGGATTTTATTTATCCTGATTTTAGCCTGTTGCATATTGCGTCACATACCAGGGCGTGACCGGGCGGATGCCGAGACGTTTCCAGTTTTGTTGGAGATTCTTGAATAAGGCAGATGAGAGGAGTTTAATTTATTGTCACGTGTACTGAGGTACATTAAAAAGCTTTTGTTGCATGCTAGCCAATCAGCGGAAAGATAATGCATGATTACAATCGAACCATCCATAGTGCAGATACATGAAAAAGGTAATAACATGAATAAAATTTAGTGCAAGATAAAGTCCAGTAAAGTTGGATCAGAGATAGCCCAAGGGTCTCCAATGAGGTAGATAGTAGCTCAGGACTGCTCTCTATTTGTTGGTAGGATGGTTCAGTTGCCTGATAACAGCTGGGAAGAAACTGTCCATGAATCTGAATGTTTTCACACTTTTATACCTCTGATGGGAGAGAGGAGAAGAGAGAGAGGCTGGGGTGCAACTCATCCTTGATTATGCTGGTGGCCTTGTCGAGGCAAGGTGAGGTGTAAATTGAGTCAATGGAAGGGAGATTGGTTAGTGTGATGGTCTGGGCTGCGTCCACATTTCTCCACAATTTCTTGGGGGCTTGGATGGAGCTGTTCCCAAACCATGCCATGATGCACCCTGATGTAAAAGTTTCACAGTTTCAAGATAAAGGGATGGTCATTTAAAATTGAGGTATGTTAAGATTTCTTCTGGCAATGTATAGCAAACACCTGGAATTCCCCAGTCCAGAGAGTTTAAAGTGGAAGCAGATCAATTATTGAAAGATGTGAAAATTGAGGGATCTGACACAGAGAGATATCTAAGATAAATCAGCTGTAATTATATTGAATGGAGTGGCCCACTCTTGCTCCTGGTCTATTCCATCCAGCAGCATTACAGAATAATGGTCCTTCCAGCCTTCCCCTGGGGTGAATTTTAATTGTGCTAATTATGCATTTATTCCAGTGCCCGCCTAACCTCCACAAGCAGGATGGATATACCTGTGACTTGAACCAGGTGAGTGGACCTTGCTCTTCATCCAGACTATTGTTGCCGGTTTTACTCCTCCGTACCCCAAGTGAACCATGGATGTTTCTTATCTTGCAGGGCCGCTGCTTCAATGGGGAGTGTAAAACGAGAGACAACCAGTGCAAACTGATTTGGGGCTCAAGTAAGGAGACCACCTCGGTTGCTGCCGTTCTCAGGATCTCCGCCTTCATCTAGTGCCGGCCAAATGTCGGGCTTTCTCAGCAGGGCAGGCAGTGTCTGTAGGGAGAGGGAAATCAGAACAGGGATAAGTTTGAACAGCATCTCGACAGTCGTAGCCTCGCTTTATGGACTGAGGGCCAGAGCAGAGTTGCTTAATAGTTGCGGAGAATGCAGGGGAGGATAGAGGGAGGAGTGAAGGAATGGGGAGTGGAAGATGAGAGTGCCGGAGCTGGCTGTGGTTGCTAGCTGAGTGACTGGAACCCCTCAAGATCCAGTGAAGACATGTAGTTGAAGGTCAGTGTGGGTGTTGTGAGCTTTGAATTATATTAAGGAGATTTGGTCAGAAAGTTCACATGCAAAGCATAGAAATTAAGTGTGACCGCGTGCGTTTCTTCAGGGGCACTAGTTTTCTCCCACATCCCAGATATGCGGGTTGGTAGGTTAATTGGCTGTAAATTGCCTCTCGTTTGTTGGTGAGTAGTACAACCTGCGGGGAGTTGATGGGAATGTGGAGAGAATAAAATGAGATTAGTGTAAGTGTGTGGTTGATGGTCAATGCGGACTCAGTGGGCAGTGTGGGCTGTTTCCATGCTATAATATCTCTCTGACTATGACTATACATTCATCATGCTGGATACCCCAGCTGTAAAGTCATTGTCATCTCCCAACGATCCCCAACTTCTTAAAGGAGAAGTGTGTGATCAGACATCTATCTATATGTCGGGTGAGAGGGTGTTGTTTTCCCATGAGTGATCAGTTGGGACAAATTCAACAGAATATGAGGCCGACTGTTATATAGTTAACACAACTACAGTGAATATGCTTTTATATGGCATATTTAACGCAGAAAAATGTGTTTTGACAATGTTTTTACTTAAGGAACTATAATGTGCAGGAAAGAACTGCAGAAGCTGGTTTAAATCGAAGGTAGACACAAAATGCTGGAGTAACTCAGCGGGACAGGCAGCATCTCCGGAGAGAAGGAATGGGTGATGTTTCGGTCAAGCCCCTTCTTCAGACTGATGTCGGGAGTGGGCGGGACAGAGACAGTAAGACTGGCGAGAGAACTGGGAAGGGGGAGGGGATGAAGAGAGAGGAAAAGCAAGGGCTATTTGAAGTTAGAGAAGTCAATGTTCGTACCGCTGGGGTGTAAGCTACCCAAGCGAAATATGAGGTGCTGTTCCTCCAATTTGCGCTGGGCCTCCCTCTGACAATGGAGGAAAGGTCAGATTGGGAATGGGAGGGGGAGTTAAAGTGCTGAGCAATGAGGAAATCATGTAGGTTAAGGCAGACTGAGCGGAGGTGTTCAGCCAAATGATCGCCAAGCCTGCACTTGGTCTCGTCAATGTATAGAAGCTGACACCTGGAACAGCGGATACAATAGATGAGGTTGGAGGAGGTGCAAGTGAACCTCTGCCTCACCTGAAAAGACTGTCTGGGTCCTTGGATGGAGTCGAGGGGAGAGGTAAAGGGACAGTTGTTGCATCTCCTGCGGTTGCAGGGGAAAGTACTTGGGTGTGTGTAAGGTTGTTGCGGCAGATGAACCCAGGCTTACGGAGGCTGCTGGGTGGGAATCTGAGGTGGTGGAGACAGGAGAAGCTGACATGGTTATGTTGACAGAACAGGTAAGGCCCTGGAGCTCAACCAAACGTCTACACATCAAGGTAGTCATCATAGGTTACAGTTTGGAAGCATTTAATCATTAAATTTAGTAGTGTTGGTAGTAACTGAAGCTAATAGAGCGTAAGGAGTGGAGGTTCTGTTTATTTTGGTGAGGATGCCTTGAATTTGCAGTGAAATAACTTTAGGCCTGAAGAGATTACATTGTAAGGACTAGAATCGTGTTCCCTCAAGATGAAGGGATCCCCGAAGCTTGTAAATGTGATTAAGTTGCTCTAGACCCAAGGGTCTACTTTTCTTTCCCATGTTCAATCGTTCTGATCAGCTCCGGCACATAAAACCATTCGAGCAGAGATATTTAAGGGTAAAGTTGGATTTTTACAACTTTCTTCCTTTGCAGAGGCCCTGGGGTCGGACAAGTTTTGTTACGAGAAGCTCAACACGGAAGGTACTGAGAAAGGGAACTGTGGGAAGGAGGGCGATAAGTGGCTGCAATGCAGTAAACAGTAAGTAATGACAACCTTCGTCCTTGACACTGTTGGGCCCGTGATTGCCATGAGTTCAGATAGAGCTACTGAAAGAAGTGTCCGTCCACACACGCAATGGACATCAACAGCATTCAAGCACAAGGAAAGAGTGTTATCTGAAGCTGAGAAGTAGTGTGCAATTGTGGAAGCCTTGAAAATGAAATGGGTATGGGATTAGGAGTTCATCTGATCTCGGGTTAGGTATTGTTGTAGAATAACCATGCTGCAGGCTTGGTTTCTGAGAGTTCTGTTTCTGAGCGTTCATAACCAAAACAGGTTGTAGATAGCTTCAAAGTAGTGCCTGCAGGGATTAAAGGGTCTGGAATATGAAGGGTCATATTTAAACAAAGTCTTGGAGGGCTCATTATGGACTAGTATTCTCTTGAAATGATGTTTCAAAACAAAGGAGCTTAAGTTTGTGGTAAAAGGTGGGCTAGGATCCGATAAGGAACTTTTTCACTAAAAGGGTGGTTGGAAACTGGAATGCAGTGCTTGAGTAGGTGATGAAGGGACGCACACTCGCAACATTTAAGAAACATCTTCTAGACAAACACTTGAACTGCATTGAAGGCTGTGGACCAAGTGCTAGTAATTAGGATTAGCAGAGGTGGGTAATATGGGAGATATGGACTTGGACCTTAAGATCACTTGACATTGCAGTCAACTTCCTGCATCTGCTTCCACAAATGTTTGAAAGATCTGGGTCTTGACAGTCATCGGGAACCAGCACTAAGAGGAGATGATGCCGAGGACATGTCATCCATGTTTAGATTGAATGGGGTGCACAATTGAGGGCCATGTGGTGTATTCCTGCTTCAGTGTTCTAATGTGTGTCATAAAGTGCTCTCAGAGGTTGGGACCATGGACAATGAGCCTGTTGATCCAAGCAGGTACCTTGACCAAGGGTCTATTCACTATAAACATTGGCAAGCAGCCCTTGTGTACTATTCCCAACCAATTTTTAGATCCAAAGCCTTTCATTGACATAGAGAACAAAGGTGGGCTCCAAATCTGAAACTAGAACAGAAACACTCAGCAGGTTAGGCAGCACCTAAACGGGGTGACACAGAGGGAACCTTTCAGGATATGACTTTTTGTTAGAGTTGGACCATTGCCTTAAAGTGCTAACTGTTTCTCTCTCATAAAGAATGTTGTCTGGCCAGTTGAGATTGAGCAGCATCTGCTCCTCTAAACATAGCTGAAGACATATCAAACATGCACTCTGGAAGCCCTGTTTAACAATGGAGTTCCCTCACAGGTAGTAGAGGTAATGTGTAATGCCTCATTAACCGTGCCATCGGGAGGGCTGCCCCAGTATACGGATCCACCCCTTACCCACCCCCATTCCCACTTTGTCTCCTGCACTCGTGGTTGGCAGACATCAGTCTGGATTGGTGGGAAGAGTCATTTTTACAAGCACAGTGGGTGCATCAGTGAGTTTTCTTTCAATTTGAACTGGTCCAATGGCTATAAGGAAATGATGACCAAAGGGGAAAGGATCACAGATTATAATAACTGGTCAAAAATACAGATACAATGTTATATTCTGCACTCTGTTTCTCTTTTGCATTACATCTTGTATTCATGTATGGTACAATCTTGCTGGATAGCATGCAAAACAAAGTTTTTTTATTGTATCTCAGTACTCATGACTATAATAAACCAATGCTAATATCAGCCTTAATGCAGATTGAAACTCTCTAGTCCAGCACCCCTGGGATATGACCAGTGATGCACCACAGAAAATGTCCTTGCTCATCTTCCCTTGAGTAAGAGAATTGGTATTTTTTAAGGATACTCCAGGTTACATGAGGGTTCCCTTCCTGAGGGAAGTTTCCATAGGTTGAAATGTTGTTGCCTAATACCACCAAAGTTGTACTGGCAGGTTATTTAGCTACAGAGTAGTACATACATATGTTAGTTAATTTTTGACTTTAGTTTGAAGTAGTTTTATTACATTTCTACCAGAGATCCAAACCATGCCGGACCACAGGAGTTGCTAGACCATGGAATGCCGGAACAGAGAGTTTCAACCTGTCTTCAGTTATCCCTTTTTCTTGACTTGTCACAGAGGAAACTGGCTGCTTTGGGTACAGGGTTTTCCAATATAAGACTTGCGTACAGTTACATCACAGGTAGAACTATCACAGATAGATAGGCACGTCACTTCAAAAGACTTTATTAAGCTAATCTGTTCCGTGAACTTTGCTCTATCTGTAGTATAATCAGTCTTTGGGATATTGTTATTGGAGCACATACATTTTGTAACCAAATGCTTTAGAATCTCAGTTGGATAATTTAAAATAATATCAGAATTTCTAACCCTTCCTCTCTCCTTGCCCCATCTCCCCTTCCCTCTGTTATCTTTCCCCTTTTGTTGCTCCCACCCACCCATCCTTTCTTTGCTCGACCTCTGACCTTGCCTTTGCCAGTGACGTGTTCTGTGGCTACCTTCTCTGCACCAGTGTTAGCCGGGTCCCGAGGATTGGCCGCATTGTTGGTGAAGCCACTCCCACCTCCTTCTACCACCAGGGCAAGCTGGTAGACTGTAGGTAGGGACTGATGTGTTGACTGTTCCTGTGCGAGGATTGGCATTGGCCTCTATTAAAGTGCACCATGCTTTTGTGTGGGCTGAATTGGTTCAAATAAGCATTTTAAGTTCTCCGGTGCTGTCTTCTGTGCTTTGTGTTAGCGATCGAAACTTGGACCACAGCATGTGGGCAGTGTAAAATTCCTAAGCACTTGTAAATTACCAATGTAGTATATGTAGGTAAGGAGGCATAATTATGGAACTGTTACAGAAAGGAGGTGCCATTCGGTCCATCAGATCTATACCTGAGCATATGTGGAAATAAATGTCCCAAATGTATTTTTACAGTTTATAATCTGCACACACATGATGCATTTTTTAATAGTGCATGTGTATGTCTCTGCATCTTATGCATGGGCATGCATCTGATAATACCATGCAAAAAGATTAAATATCTTCGTGCTTGCTGTCACCTTTCTCATCCACAAGAGTCTTCATGCAAGCATATTTTCTAATCACAGGAGGGGGCTTCCAATGCACACCTCTTAACGGGTGCTCAGATACACTAACCTATTATTATCTGCCCTGCTGCTTGTCCAGAACTAGCTGCAAAAGAGCAGAAATGTGTTTTACACCCCCAATGTCATCAAATGGCACCTCTGCTGTAATTACATGGCTGACCCACTAATACTCTGCCACTTTCCCTATCTGTAATTCTCTCAGTCACTTCCCAGTGACATTAGCCATACCCCACTACTAGTCAGCTTTGTCTACGAAATTTGAGACTGTGCAGAGCCCTCACTGTAGTGGCTCAGAATAAGGACTATGTGGGCATGTTGCTGTTGATGAATTCCTTCCTTAAACGTTACTCTGCCTCCTTCTCCTTCTGTGAATCAAACATTCCTTGAAAACTGACCCAACGCCCCCACCATCCCTCCCCTCCCTCCCTCCGCCACCACCCCCCCCCCCCCCCCCCACACACATTAGGCGACGTCTGATAATGTGTGGAAGCTCACTGTCCTTTTATTTACTGTTTTCCCAGTGGTAGTCACATCATTATGGACGATGGGACAGACCTGGGCTATGTTAAGGATGGTACCCCCTGCGGACCGTCAATGATGTGCTTGGAGAGGAGATGCCAACCCATCCAGTCGTTCAACATCAGTATTTGTCCAAGTGGATCATCGATAAAGATATGCTCTGGACACGGGGTGAGTGAAAGTGCACATGCATGCAACTAAGGGAGTGTGTAACCTTAGCATGAATGTCAGTTGTGTTCACAAGCAGATCTCCTGCTTATATAACCTATGGACCCTTTAAAGTAATGACCAAATGTTTTCTCCTATTTACTTTGATATTTGTGTTGGAAGTTCTTTGGAAGCTCCATCTTCAGGACCACCACTAATGGCTTAGATGCATAAACAATAGGCACAGGAGTACGTCATTCGGCCCTTCGAGCCAGCACCGGCATTCAATGTGATCATGGCTGATCACCCACAATCAGTATCCTGTCCCTGCCTTCTCCCCATATCCCTTGATTCCGCTAGCCCTAAGAGCTCTATCCAACTCACTTTTAAATGCATCCAGAGAGTCGGCCTCCACTGCCTTCTGTGGCAGAGAATTCCACAAATTCGCAACTCTGTGTGAAAACGTTTTTCCTCTTCTCAGTTCTAAATGGCCTACCCCTTATTCTTAAACTGTGGCCCCTGTTTCTGAACTTCCCCCAATATCTGGAACATGTTTCCAGCATCTAGCATGTCCAATCCCTTTATCAATGTATATGTTTCTATAAGATCCCCTCTCATCCTTCTAAATTCCCGTGAATACAAGCCCAGTTGCTCCATTCTTTTATCATATGACAATCCCGCCATCCTGGGATTTAACCTCGTGTACCTACGCTGCACTCCCTCAATAGCAAGAATGTCCATCCTCAAATTAGGAGACAATAAAACTGTTCACAATACTCCAGGTGTGGTCTCACCAGGGCCCTGTACAACTGCAGAAGGACCTCTTTGCTCCTATACTCCTCGCGTTAAGAAGGCCAATATGCCATTAGCTTTTTTCACTGCCTGCTGTACCTGCATGCTTACTTTCAGTAACTGATGTAGAAGGACACCCAGGTCTCGTTGTACTTCCCCTTTTCCTAACCTGACAGCATTCAGATAATAACCAAATTGGATATCCTCACATTATACTGCATCTGCCATTCATCTGCCCACTCACCCAAACTGTCCAAGTCACCCTGCATCCTCATAGCATCCCCTTCACAGTTCACACTGCCTCCCAGTTTTGTTTAATCTGCAAATTTGCTAATGTTACTTTTAATCCCTTCATCTAAATCATTAACGTATATTGTAAATAGCTGCGGTCCCAGCACCGAGCCTTGCGGTACCCCACTAGTCACTGCCTGTCATTCTGAAAGGGACCCGTTAATCCCTACTCTTTATTTCCTGTCTGCCAATCAAATCCATGTCAGTACCCTACTCCCAATACCATGTGCTCTAATTTTGCCCACTAATCTCCTATGTGGGACCTTATCAAAAGCATCCCGAAAGTCCAGTTACACTACATCCACTGGCTCTCCCTTGTCCATTTTCCTAGTTACATCCTCAAAAAATTCCAGAAGATAAATCAAGCATGATTTCCCCTTCGTAAATCCATGCTGACTGACCGATTCTTTTACTGCTATCCAAATGTGCCACTGAATCTATAGAACATTGGAAAATGATCACCAATGCGTCCACAATTTCTAGAGCCACCTCCTTGAGTATCCTGGCATGCAGGCCATCAGATCCAGGTGATTTATCAGCCTTCAGCCCCATCAGTTTACCCAACACCATTTCCTGACTAATGTGAATTTCTTTCAGTTCCTCCATCACCTTAGGTCTTCTGTCCCCTAGTACATCTGGGAGATTACTTAGTGAAGACAGGACCAATGTACCTGTTCAACTCATCTGCCATTTCCTTGCTCCCCATCATAAATGCACCAGCTTTTATAAATGCACCTGCTTCTGTCTTCAAGGGACCCATGTTTGGCATAACTATTTTTTTCCTCTTCACGTACCTAAAGAAGCTTTTACTATCCTCCTTTATATTCTTGGCTAGCTTACCTTCGTACTTCATCTTTTCTCCCCGTATTGCCTTCTCAGTTACCTTCTGTTGATCTTTAAAAGTTTCCCAATCCTTCGGCTTCCGCTCATTTTTGCTGTGTTATACGTCTTCTCTTTTATTTTTATACTGTCATGACTTCCCTTGTCAGCCACGGTCACCTCTTACTCCCCTTAGAATCTTTCTTCCACTGGAATTAAATGATCCTGCATCTTCTGGATTATTCCCAGAAATACCTGCCATTGCTGTTCCACTGTCAACCCTGTTAGGGTCCATTTCCAGTCAACTTTGGCCAGCTCCACCCTCATGCCTCCATAGTCCCCTTTGTTCAACAGTTAGTACAAAGAGAAACATTCCAGAGTGCAGAATAGAGGGTTACAGCATGGGAATGTTACTATTACAGTCCAGATTAAAGAGAGTGCAAAAAAGGATATCAAGGCACAGAAGAGAGAGAGAGAGAGATGGGCAATGTATATAGAAACAAAGAAAGAATTACAATGCAAAAGAAGGGTCCTACATTGATTTGGATATATCTCCACTTCACACCCATGTTACCAACTGTAGTTTGAAGTATGCAGGCAGGTTTCTTCCTAGCCAAATGGCACCCACCCTTCTCCTATCCATTTTTCAATAAAGTTGAAGAAGGAGGTCTCTTTTTGACTCCGGGCTGATTTGATCCTTTGTTTTGCAGCTCTGCAGTAACGAAGGAACCTGCATCTGTGAGGGGACCTGGGCAGGAACGGACTGTAGTATGTACGACCCCAAGCTCGAGGACTCCAAGAAACCACCCGAGGGCCCCAAGGGTTTGTTTGGTTTCACTCGCAGCCTTTTTGTGTGATCTTTGATGCTCTATTGTCTCTCCGTCTTCCATTATTTGTCACAGAGTGTTTAATACTTACCAAAACAAATTGAAAATAACTCAGCAAGTTCAACAGATTGGAACTCACGAGGGCTAGAAAAGCAGGGCTGCTATCGAAAGATGTCCATTGTTAATTCATTTGCATTTATTTCCCCCATGCATTGTTTTGTGTATTCTCCTTGCCCTCCATTTAGTGTCTCATTACCATGATCGTTGAAAAGTTGGTTGGTTATTGTTACCAAAAATACTGCCATTCTCACTTTATAACCGAGTGAGGGGAGCCCTAACTTAAGTCTGACCCCTTGGTTGATTGTTGTCCCTTCCCCCCCCCCCCCCCCCCAACTCACTGCACCTTGAGCCCGCATGTGGCTTCACACTGTCCAACGTACCTGTAAGCCTTTCTCTGGGCCTTCCAACTGGTGGGAGCTGCCTCCATCTGGAGCAGAATCTCAGTGGAGTGATATCTTCCCTGAGTTCAGAGTTCAAACCTCGCAATGGCTTGTTGCATTTGTTTCCATTACACTGTTTGCCCGCAGGAAGGTACCACAGAGTTCGGGAAGGGGATAGGAACAGCAAGGGTGGCAGCCATTAGGAATTAAGGGGAAGTGTGAAGAGGATGGAGCAGAAGGTGAGGACACGGTTACATGAAGTGTTTGCCCAACCAGAGATATGTATGGCAAGATTGAAATAACGTGCCCAGCACTGAATGCAGGAAGGTTTGTTGGGTGATTTCATCTAATTTAGTTCACAAGTTCATATAATTTACATCATTGGATTCCGGATGTGTAGATTTATTAATCAAACAATTAACAAAAATATACTTAAGTATCTTACCTGTGGCCTGATGCTGCACGTTTTGGAGAATTCCAGTTCAGTTCAGTTGGACATGTATTGATCAGACCCTAATCTAATCTAATGTTTGGGACAAGAGACTGCAGATGCTGAAATCTTGAACTCACAAAGAAAACTCCAAAGAAGGGCCCAACCCGAAACGTCACCGATTCATTTCCTTCACGGATGCTGTCTGTTACTCCAGCACTTTGTGTTTTGTTTAATTACTCTTTTCTGGGTTTTTAGTATTCCTGTGGAAGTTACTATTAAATATTTTTCTCTAGCCATGAAAGCCATAAATTCCTGAATGTCAGTGTCTGCTATGTAAAATAATTTCCCTTCAATTTGTTTAATTTAAACATGTGCCCTCTGGTTTCCCTTAAACATTGTCCTTTGCAGTCTGATTCAAGCTATCTTTACATATCTTTTATTTAGTGTAGATGCAGATTACTGCAGATGCTGGTTTAAACCAAAGATAGACACAAAAAACTGGAATAACTCAGTGGGACAGGCAGCATCTCTGGAGAGAATGAATGGTTGACGTTTCGGGTTGAGACCATTCTTGAGATGCTGCCTCACCTGCTGATTTTTTTCCAGCTTTTGGGACTATCATTTTTTATTGCATCCTTCTTAAATTTCCAATTCTATTCATTTTGGGCTTATACATTTGGTTTTTCATTCAATTAGTGGCAATTCACTTTGTATAATGAGCCCCCCCCTCACCCCCCCCCCCCCCCCCCCCACCCCATGCATCTTTGTGAAAGGCTAAATTGTGTCAATCAAAATCAGATTTATGCAGTAAATGCACCTTGGCTGAGGTACCTTTGCACGTCTCATTATATTTGTTGTGCAATGTGAAGGAATTTAAAGGTCAGTGGCTAAACTTGATCAAGTCTCCCAGTGCATGTTTGGCAGAATCTCCACAGTCTCTTCAGGATTCTCCATACATATGACACACAGTTCGTTAAGCTGACCGGCACATGTAGTGACAGTAGTTCATATTTTAATGTCTCTTGCACATTGTGGCCTGTTAATAATTCAGTCCACTCATGCAGAAGCAGGTCGCAGAGAGAGAGGTGAGGCTCACATCTGTGTGACTTTTGTGGACCAGCTGCCGTGGTAGGTGTTCCCAGTCTAATCCCAAACCAACTCCAGTTGACCATTAAATGGCACCAATTGGCTGACCATAGTGCTGCCACCTTAAGATGTGGAATTGTGTTGCACCAGAGTAGTGAGAAGGATGTATGGTTATGGTTTTCTAGGGTTGCGCTTGAGACATTTGGGTGCAGAGAAGGAAGCTGGTCTTGTGCTTAGGACTCCACTAGTCTTGAGACAAAATTGAAAGCTATTTTACGTGACAAGGTGTTATTAACTTTAGGTATTGACCACAAACAGATCAAAGCCATGGAGAGCTCATTTCCCTGTGCTAACACTCACATTGGTCTGATGAACTTCCTACAATTGGAACAGAGATTCTCTTCAAATTTGATTGTTTAATTTTTTTAAAATAATAAACGCTGGTTGATTTGGTAAGTTCATCAAGCCCGTCAAAATAGGGAGGGAGTAAAAGCGACAAACATCACCTGATGAAGCAGAAAGTAAGTTTAAAATCATTTTCATTTCATTTTTCACACTTTCCCTGCAGTTTCCATCCATTTATATTTCTGTTAGCACATTTGATATTGATCAACCGAGACAAAGAATTCCGCCTGTTATGTTATCCAAGGGTCTGGCGACTTCCTGCGGCGTCTGCCTTTACTGTCCATTGTCTCTAACCGTCGCTTGTTGAAATTGTGCTTTTAAAGGTTCCTGTAACTGTTGGAACCAAATGCCTTTTCTGTGATTTTGTTGATTTGAGGCATAAATTAAAATGAATACAAAGCAACATGGGGTGGCAGTGAGAGAGGATGGGGAGCTATTGGATTGTCTCTGCAAAACCTTTTCCTCTATTCAGCTCCTTCAATTGTAGGAAGAAAGGAAACCAGTGTTCAGTCACTCAGTGTTAACAAAAGTGAAAATTATTTGTATCATCTGCATATATATAAAACACAATTGAATTTAAAAAAATATATCTTTGAGTTGTAGAATTTATCTGTTGACGGTGTTACTTTAAAGTATCCCTTTTTCCCTCTACACAGTGAGCTTGGCCACTAACAGGCTGATAGGTGCAGTGGCAGGGACCATTCTGGCTCTGGGGGTGATTTTTGGAGGAACTGGGTGGGGAATAGAGTAAGCATCCTTCTTGGTCGGCATTGGTGCCAGTGTGTGTGGTGTGTGTGAGGTACATGTGTAATTCTGAGGCCTCTGTGCGTGTTGTCGTATTGGCTTTGTTGGTGTGATTGACTGTATTTCAATGTCATGTAATTGACCTGTGCTTGTGTCATGTGATTTTGCTTGTGTGGTATTGAAACCCCTCTCCTTTCTGGGACATGTGGGGCATGAGAAGGGGGAGAGGCCGAGGAAAAGAAAAAACAATTGGGTAAAGATGCAAAAGAAAGAGCAGAAGTACAGTATGAGTCTTTGATTCTGCTTCCAGGTATGTCAGGACTAAGAAGTTGCCTAGCAACCAGCTCGAACTCAGCCCCGACGCCATCACGATGGCCAGTAGAAGGAATTGCAGCGAGGACTTCCAAACCCACCATAAGCTCTGTTCAACTAAACCAGCATAGGTGCTGATGAAATATGGATGGTGGGTCAAACCCCATCCACGGTCTCTTGTGTCCGCCACATCACTCAGCTGAAATCTGCAAGATAAATCCTAAATGGATTAAGAGCAGGGAGATGAGTTTATCTGGTCTTAAACCCATCTTCCCTTGCCAACCCGACTGATGCAATTGCTGGAGTTACATTCAGCAGGGATCGCAAAGATCAGGGGCATCTCACCAAGTAATGTACAGTATTCAATGACAGTATATTTAAAAAAAAACAGCAGGAACAAAATATAATGAAATTATAGGGATTAATGGCATGACATGAAGCAGCCACTTAATAGTTATTGCTGGTACATTTTTCTTAAACTATTCTATACCAATTGACTGTGAATGACACAATGCACAATATTTATTCCCCTCACCACCCCCCCCCCATCCCCCAACTCACTGTCATTTCCATTAAAGTTATCAAGATGTCCATTCAGTCAATGTGTGAAGACGAGTCTCAAACACTCCTTTTTGTCAAAGCTCCTCAACTTGCAAGCTGCCACTGTGCAGTGCAGAATTGTTATAGCAACTGTGGTTGTGATTTTTAATCTGTTAGACTTGGTGATATTTCCAACTGGTTTAATGGTTGAAGTGAGCGTGTTGTATTGGACTGGTGTACCCATGGAAATGCATCCTCAGCTTTTAAGAAATGTATTCCAACCAGTATTCACCGATGGTGAATCAGTATTGGAGGTAATTGCCTGCTTTGGGCTACCGTGAAATTGACAATGTATGGTGTTACGAATGCTCTGGCCTTTAACTCTTAAAAAGCCTCTGACATTTTATATTAGTTAATGTACTTTATTTAAATACAGACACTATTATTACTAAAGAAAGAAATCTCCTTTGGAAAATATTTGGTTGGAAAGATATTTTCAAGAGTAATGATCCTATTCTTTCAGCATGTCCAAAGAGCTCATACTCTCCCTTCATGTCTTTTTCCATAATCTACTTCTGAATTATCAG
Source organism: Raja brachyura (assembly GCA_963514005.1). The sequence continues at coordinate 46,739,030 of OY740787.1, read as the reverse complement.
CGCTCTTGGTCCTATTGTACCCAATTTTGTTACCAATTTATATAATGATGAAATTTATATATATATATATATATATAATCTCTCTCTCTCTCTCACTCTCTCTCTCTTTTTTCTCCCCCACCCCCCATGGAAAACAATAGTTAAACATAGTCTTCATCTGAGATCTTTATGGATTTAAGAGTAATTTAAACGTCAAATCTATTTTTCCTTAAGCCCATAGACTGGAAGCGAGCCACTACATTTACTTAACAATATGTGTTTTGCATGGTGTAGTGTTTAACAGTGAAATTATAAAAGTTTGATGTTCGATCATTTCTAATCTGCGTAAATACAAATTGTTTTCCATCAAGTTTGACCTCAGCAGTTGGTTCTTATGCTATTTCTTCCCATGATCCTTTGTCACAGGTCCTAGCGCCACCAATCTTATAATAGGGTCCATCGCAGGCGCCATCCTGGTGGCTGCTATTGTCCTTGGGGGTACAGGATGGGGTTTTAAGTAAGCATTGTCGCATGTCTTATCTTCAATAGCTATGGCACTATTTCTGCTTACAACATCACGTTTTGAGGTTCTGCTGCACGATCTAACAAAAACAATAATTCTGACCGAAAGATTGATCATTAATGTGAAGTGATGAAATTTCTGTTTCTCTCTGGAACATTGAAATCTATTCCGGGCATAGAGAGAAATGTTCTTTCTCCATCAGTCAGTCTGTAGCAGAACCACAGACGATTTGGACTGGCCTCAGCTCAGCTTGGTGCATGTTTAATTATCATTTCTTTCATTCTACAATATCCATAAACCAGCACACATGCAAAGGGCTATTGATGCTTCGATCAGCGGTCGGTTGTGGTGAGGAGTGAACGTTGGTTGCCTCGAGAGTTTACTCTAACCGACATGATTTCGAGAGCGGCACAGGAGACCTTTTTTCATAGGAGCACATATCTGTAGTTGGAGGAAGTGGGTTGCTGCCCAGTTTGAATTGAGTTGTATTATTGGTTTCTGACTAGACTGCAATTGGAAATAACCGTGTCATTCACACTCTGGGTTTTATAATTTCAATAAGTTCGTGGACACAATTTATAACATTTCAAATTACTTTTCCAGTATGGAGAATTACGAGAATTACTCATCACAGTTGTGAAAACATTCTAGTTACACTCCATTTAAAGATTATTTTAATGATGGCAATGTGTTTGAAACTGGGGTGATATCTCCCAGCTGTGAGTTCAGTAGCAGAAGAAATGGACAGGGTGAACAACCCATAACATTAGCAGCAAGATAGGTCGACTTGAGTAGCATGGAATGCGGGATAAGATACCAAATTTTATGTTTCCAAATTAAAGAAACCAGACATTAATTCAAGCACACTTAATTAAAGAATATATTACATAGGAGAATAATGGGGCATAAATATGTGAATGTTTTCTTTTCTTCATTTAATTTAATCCTTTCTGCTCTCAGGTACCTGTGAGGTAAATAGCAACAGAGATGGCAAATTCCTTTTAAGATTTAACTCTTAATTTTATATCTTCTTTAATTTTCTCCTGGAACTTCCCGAAAAATGTCTGGCTTTATCTCCTTGATCTACGGGGCAGCGCTCAAATTTGGACAATACTATCTTCAAGCCTTCTAAGTCTAGACAGACAGGCAGATATTGACAGCTCCTGATTTGTTTTCATTATTTCAAGGTAGTAGTGTCTTCAACAGACTAATAATGCTATCTTCGGAGGGTCTGCCAAATGATCCCAACCCCAATCCCAACTTCCCAATTGAACAAATCTGTGCTTTTATTCCATTCATTTGGCTTGAAAATCCCCAAAAGATTTGGAGTTCAAATCTGGGTCTGCCAGTATATGTACACATTTCAAAATATTTAAGTTGATTTACTTTGCTGTATCGCGTAAATGCAAATCTGTAAGTATTGATATGAAGAGATTTGAAGCTTGAAGATCCACTTAAATATATTGTGTCAGTAAGAAGATGGTGTGTTTGTGTTTCTATAAAGGGGTTATCTTTACTGGTGTTTATTGCACTGCTGACTTCAGCTCAGTTTAGTTTATTGTCATGTATACCGATGTACAGTGAAAAGCTTTTGTTGCATGCTGTTCGGTCAGCAGAAAGACTATACATGATTACAACTGAGCCATTTACAGTGCATAGGTACATGATAAGGAAATAACGTTTAGTGCAAGGTCCGATTAAGAATAGTCCGGGGTCACCAGACGTAGATAGCAGTTCAGCACTGCTCTCTGGTTGTGATAGGATGATTAAATGTACTTGAGGCCAGAGGATCTAGGGTGACGGAGGAACTGAAGGAAATGCACATTAGGCAGGAAATGGTGTTGGGTATACTGATGGGACTGAAGACTGATAAATCTCCAGAGCCTGATGATTTGCATCCCAGGGTACTTAAGGAGATGGCTCTGGAAATCGTGGAGTCAATTATAAAAGATGAAATAGCGGCACATTTGGATAGCAGTCGCAGGATCAGTTCGAGTCAGCATGGATTTACGAAGGGGAAACCATGCTTGACTAATCTTCTGGAATTTTTTGAGGATGTAACTAGGAAAATGGACAAGGGAGAACCAGTGGATGTAGTGTACCTGGACTTTCAGAAAGCATTTGATAAGGTCCCACATAGGAGATTAGTGGGCAAAATTAGAGCACATGGTATTGGGGGTAACTTGCTGAAATGGATAGAAAATTGGTTGGCAGACAGGAAAGAAAGAGTAAGGATTAATGGGTGCTTTTCCAAATGGCAGGCAGTGACTAGTGGGGTACCGCAAGGCTCGATGCTGGGACCGCAGCTATTCACAATATACATCAATGATTTGGATGAAGGGATTAAAAGTAACATTAGCAATTTTGCAGATGACACAAAGCTGGGTGGGTGTGTGAACTGTAAAGAGGATGCTATAAGGATGCAGGGTGACTTGGACAGGTTGGGTGAGTGAGCAGATGAATGGCAGATGCATTTTAATGTGGATGAATGTGATGTTATCCACTTTTGTGGCAAGAGCAGGAAGGCAGATTATTATCTAAATGGTGTCAAGTTGGGAAAAGGGGAAGTACATCGGGATCTAAAGGTCCTTGTTCATCTGTCACTGAAAGTAAGCATACAGGTACAGCAGGCAGTGAAGAAAACAAATGGCATGTTGGCCTTCATAACAAGAAGACTTGAGTATAGGAGCAAAGAGGTCCTTCTGCAGTTGTGCAGGGCCTTTGTGAGACCACACCTGGAGTATTGTGTGCAGTTTTGGTCTCCAAATTTGTGGAAGGCCATTCTTGCTATTGAGAGAGGGCAGCGCAGGTTCATCAGGTTAATTCCCGGGATGATGGGACTGTCATATGATGAAAGAATGGAGCGAGTGGGCTTGTATACTCTGGAATTTAGAAGGATGAGAGGTGATCTTATTGAAACATATAAGATTACTAAGGATTTGGACACACTAGAGGCAGGAAACATGTTCCCAATGTTGGGGGAGTCCAGAACTAGGGGCCACAGTTTACTAAAAAGGGGTAAACCATTTAGAACTGAAATGAGGAAAAACCTCTTCACACAGCGAGTTGTGAGTCTGTGGAATTCTCTGCCTCAGAAGGCAGTGGAGGCCAGTTCTCTGGATGCTCTCTCTCTTGAGTTAGATAGGGCTCTTAAAGATAGCGGTGTCAGGAGATATGGGGAGAAGGCAGGAACGAGGTACTGATTGTGGATGATCAGCCATTGAATGGCGGTGCCGTCTTGAAGGGCCAAATGGCCTCCTCCTGCACCTGTTGTTTTCTTCTTCTTCTTCTTCTTCTTGCATATGGTGTGCACAGCCTAAAGTTGTAGGATAACTTGTTCTATTTGATTTTATTTGATTGTGCATGCCAGGTTGATTGCATTCGTGGAAACAGGGCAGACCATGTGAAGGTTGCAATCTCCCACCCCACCTATTTTCTATTGTCACACCTATGCTGACCACAATGCCTGCCTATACTAATCTCTTGTCTGCAATTAGTTCCAAATCCCTCTCCGCCCTGCTCTTTCCAGTACCTGTCCAGGTGTCTCAATGTTGTTCCTGTTGCTGCCTTCACCACCACATCTGGCAACTCATTCCAGATACCAACTACTCGTTGTATCAAAAATTCACCTCTTACATCTGCTTTAAACTTCCTCTTTTCACCTTCAACCTATGCAATCTTATAACTCAAGATTTCCAATCCAGGAAACATCCTTGTGAGTCTTTTCTGCACCCCCTCCACCTTCATTACATATTTTCTGCAGTGCAGTGACACACCTCTGCAAACAATATTCCAGGTGTAGCTGAACCAACGTTTTGTAAAACTGTAACATGACATCCAAACCTTTGGACTCTTGCCTTTGTCAACGAAGCCAAGCGTGCCATATGCCCCCTTCACCACCCTGTCTACTGGTATTACCACTTTCACAGAACTTGTGCCACAAGGTCTTGCTGTTCAATAATGTTCCCCAGGGCCCTATGAATATATTGACCCACTTTAACTTCCCCAGTCCTCCCACTGGGGCTCACCTTCTTTATTCATGGCTTCTGCGGCCACTCTACTCAGTTTGGACCCGCCTTTAAACTTTCACTTAGCAAGTACCCCACAACTGAAAGGTGCTGTATGGATTCAAGCTGCTTCAGGGCAGCGGACAATGCGTAGAAGCACTGTTAAAGGACAAGCAAGCAATACAAGCCTGATGATTGCTAATGTACAGAGCAGTGTGAGGTCCTGGTTTGCACTTTCACGATCAGTTCTGACATCCTGCCGTGGAACCAGATATATGACTTTGTGTGGTGATTCATTGAGGGACTGCTATATTTTTAGCCTTGATTGTACAGTTTTGAATTGATACCCTGTCAGTAAACTGAATTGTGTCCTAATCCTTTTTGATCCCATGACCATTCTGGTTTATCACTTCTGTTAACTGTGTGTAAATGGACTGCTGTTATACATTGGAAGCACTATAGTTGTTATGGTGTACAAAGTCAATCAGTTGATGTGAACAGTTTGAAAAATATGTTTTTGCTTCATATAATATGGGAGGCCTTTGGCCCACCTGGAACCGTATTTGTTCCAGAAAAGCTGGACCCAGAAGAGTACTGGCATGCTTGAACTCTTCTAAAGACTTGAGGTAGATCACGAAGTCCCTGACGCTGCTAAGTCAGGGAGTCGATCTGACCTGCATGAAACGAGGAAATGAAGCCCAGTAAATCCAGGCCAACACGATCTCAATATCTTCTGTAAACTTCGGTTCATTTCTAAACCCTTGCCTATATAACAACTCCTACCGAGCCCCATCTGCACGCCATCTTGATACTCTGACACCTCCCGGACTCACAACAGCCTGCAACAGAATGGGTTGCAGCAAATCATTGGTCAGGTGATGTCTGAGCATAGGATTATTGTCCCTGGAGTGTACAGAAGCATCACTCTACTGTGCCTTAAATGTGCATTAGGCAATACTTGCGCTGGCCCATTTAATCTAAATGTAATTCAAATGTATTTATTTATTTGTTTGGAGGTCTGGGTTTCACTGGTGAGGGCGGCATTTATAAGCCAGTTCGGTATTCCAACTGCGCATTCACAGGTCATATGGCTAAACACTCGCTAAACAGGCTCTGGCTAAACACTCGCGCCGGCCGTGCTGCTGCTTGGGTGCAGACCTGCGTCTCGTCCCTATCCAGCCGCCGCTGGGCCGTCCCAGTGTGTCGCGTCCGGGGACGACCGGGGACATCCGAGGCGGCCGGAGCCGGACGGGAGTGGCGGAGGGGGGAGGGTGCCGGCTCCAGCTCGGCTCCGCCTGTCCCAGCGGGGGGCGCTGGTCCAGCGCAGCGGTGGCCCAGGCCCGCAGGCGGCATGGAAAAGAAGCACCAACTCAAGCCCAACCCTGCCCTCCCGCCGGTTACACAAAAAGCTGGAGAAACTCAGCGGGTGCAGCAGCATCTAAGGAGCGAAGGAGATAGGCGACGTTTCGGGTCGAGACCCTTCTTCAGACTGATGATCCCTTTTCCTGTCTCCCACGTACCCCCTCCTCGTGGACCCCCCCTCGTGGCCCTCCAGCTTTAGAACTCTTTATTCAGAAAAACCACCCCTCCACCCCCCCACCACACAACGCTCCGTCCTCAGTCCACTCACCTGCCTTCCTCCAGCCACAACCCCCATCCCTGTCGCGTGTTCACCATCCCCCCGGACCTCCCCCTCTCCGACACCGAAAGGTCGGTCCTCAGCAGAGGTCTTACCTTTGTCCCCCTCCGTCCCCACCTCAATGAGTTTCGCGCCCACCACGACTTGGAGCTCTTCTACCGTCGCCTCCGCCTCACAGCGTTTTTCCACGGGAACAAGTCCTCGCCCCCCACTGATGATCCCTTTTCCTGTCTCCCACGTACCCCCTCCTCGTGGACCCCCCCTCGTGGCCCTCCAGCTTTAGAACTCTTTATTCAGAACTGCCGTCGGGACATCAACCGCCTCGACTTCTCCACTCCCCTGTCTCACTCCAATCTCTCCCCCTCCGAACGTATTGCCATCGACTCAAAAAAACACTTTAACACCTGGCCTCCCGCCGGCTGGACAGGCAGAGTCGAGCTGGTGGACCTCTGGATAGAAGATCCTCTTTCAGACTTCCTGCACATTAGACTTTTGCGCCTTGGTTGGGATGGATGGGAGTGGGGATTTCCATGGGCGCAAGGAACAAATGACCTAAAGTTTGCGTTGAGTGAACTGAGTGTTCTTAACGTCCTCGTCATACACGGGTGTTTTGTTAGAGTGGTTGAATCCCAGCTTCAGTTGGTCACATTATCCGGACAGGCGGGGGGATCAGGAGCTGATGCGAGGCATCGCTGAGTAGCGGGATCGAGGAGGCAGCGCCCGTCCCAGGAGTAGAGGTGTCAGTTCTTCCAGCGGAGAGGCACCAGCTACTGCGGCCCGCTCACCTGTCGGGCGCTGACTCCTCAATCCCGGGATCCAACCACTCTCGGTGTACGACGAGCACGGTAAGAACACTCATTTCACTCAACGCAAACTTTAGGTCATATGTTCCTTGCGCCCATGGAAATCTCCAGCGCGGTCGAGACAAGCGGGTTCTGAAGTTGCATTTTCTCGACTCTCCTAAAAGCAATGAGCCATGGCTTTACCAGTGGTTGGCTGTCTAACTGAAGCATCTCTTCCCCCACCTCTCACCGTCTCTCCCTGTCTCCCACTCACATCTACCCGCTCTCCCCTGCTACCAGGCACCCCCATTCGCTTTTTAAAAAATTCTCGAATTACCTTTGAAAAATTCCATGATTCCTCGCATTTTTCGGAACACCGAACTGGTTTATTGCCAATCCCTAATGGACCTTGGAAAAGTGGTAGTGAAACTGCAGACTGACAGCATGAAAACAGAACTGTTCAAGCATTAGATCACACCAATCCTGTTTTTACTTTCCCCATATTTCTACCAATTCCTCTCAGATTCTACCCCTCACTGGCAAGTTATAGCAACCAACTGTCCTACTGACCCACACATAAATGATGTCTGAGAAAACCGGAGCACATGGAGTACATGTGGAGTACATGAAGTGCACGTACACATGAAGTACATGGAAACCGAAGGAAACGGTGCACCTGTGGTCACAGGAGGAACCTGCAAAATCCACATAAGACTGTGCCCAAAGGTTGTACCCAAGTTGCTGATGCTGCGAGGCAGTTTCTCTACCCACTGCCACCATGCTGCCTTTGTGTTGAGTAGGGTATACCAGGATTTAGACACAATGACAATGAAGGACCAATATTTCCAAAATCCTTTGGGATAGATGATCTTTCCTTCGTCCAGCCTTTCAATGAGTCCACATTACACTCATAATGCATTGCTATCTTCCTTGTACTCCATTTGTTGAAGAAGAGCTGTCCGATAGAAACCCACTGAGCTTCTTTGTTCCACTTATCTGTGGTCCAAGCTGTTAAAATGGTACTAAGCCGGGGAAAGGTTCAGAGAGCAGGAGGAAGGCTTGGAGGTAGGTACCACATTCTCAACATCAAGGCCCTGCAAAGGATGACCATATGCTGTTCTTTTGGGGCTGCAACCTTCTCGATTAGTTGTAAGGTGGAGGCCCTTCGTGCTCCCTCAAAGGAGCATAAGATGCCATGGATCATTTGAGAAGGATGTAGCACTTATTTTAATATAATATCCAAACTTGTGCCAACATTTCTCGAACAAATCAACTGGTCATTAGATTGCTATGCATAACAGCCACATGAGCAGTTGTACCTCCAAAGTACTGTAAAGGGCTTTAGCACGCCATCATGTCATGAGAGATCTGTTTATTCTTTTGTTGATAAGAATGCAATGTGTCCACATCTACTTGAGAAAGCAGGGAGGAGATGGATGAGTTGAAGAAATGGGTTTCTCTCTCCCTGCTCTTCTGGACCTTCGTGCCCAGAATATAGGAGGGACTCATTGGCAGAAATAGCTTCCGTGCCTACGTGAATGTTCACTATCGCTTTATAAAGCATAAGACCACAAGAAACACATTTAACCGATGAACCCATTGGTAAGCATAAAGGTGGATAAATCCCCAGGATGGGATGCATACCAGGTTATTGAGAGAGGTAAGAGGGATTGCAGGTACCTTGATGAAGATCTTTGCATCTTCACTAGCTTATAGGTAAGGTACTGGAGGACTAGAGAATAGCTAATGTTCCTTTAAGAAGGGATGCAGAGAGAATCCAGGGAATTATAGGCTGGTGAGCATCGCGTCAGCGGTTAAGAAGGTGTTGGAGAGGATTCTTCATAATAGGATTTACTCACATGGGAAGAGGATGATTAATTAAGGACAGTCGGCATGTCTTTGTGCTCTGTAGGTCATGTTTTACTAACGTGATCGAGTATTTTGAGCAGGTGAGTATGGTGATTGATGAGGTATGGTGATGAGCATTGTCTATATGGATTTTAGTAAGGCATTTAACAAAATTCCCCATTGTAGGCTGATCCAGAAGATTAAAATGCATGGGATTAGCAGTGACTTGGCCATATGGATTCATAACTGGCTTACTAAGAAAAGACACAAAAGAGGGTTGTGGTGGGAGGACAATATTTAGGCTGGAGGACCAGTGGAGTTCCGCAGGGATCTGTGATGGGACCTCTATTGTAAGAGCTATATAAAAATGACTTGGATGTAAATGTAGATGGGTTTGTTAGGTAGTTTGTAGATTACACCAAAATTGCTTGGATCATGTACTGTGAAGAAGGCTGTTAAAATATATAGATATTAAGTATAGATCAGCTGCAGAAATGGGCAAAATGGCAGATGGAATTTAATCTGAGCAAGTGTGAGGTTTGGGAGGTCAAAAGTAAGGGGAAAATATGCAATTGATGGCAAGACCTTTAACAGCATTGATGTAAATCTTGGGGTCCAAGTCCATAGCTCCCTGAAAGAGGCAACACAAATAGAGTAGTGAAGAGCATGGGATGCCTGCCTTCATAGGTCTCGAGTATGAGAAGTCATGATGTCTCCCCAATACAGGAAGGATGCGGAGGCTTTGAAAAGGGGCACAGAGAAAGTTTACCAGGATGACGTCTATATTAGAGGGTACGAGAGGTTGGACAGATTATTTTCACTATAACACTAAAGATTGACGCGAGAACTGATAGAAGTATATAAAATTATGAAAGTCATAGATAGGATGATGAGTGCCTTGAAGTCATTGCCAGGGGTGGTGATGGAGGCAGATATGATAGTTGTGTTTAAGAGGCTTTTGGATAGGTTCATGGATATGCAGGAAAATAGTTTGTTTTAGCATCATTTTTTGCCACAGAAATTGTGGGCTGAAGGCGAGTGATGTACCTTTCTATGTTCTAAATGTGAATATTTATTTGGATGTATAGAAGTCGGCTATATAATTGAGCTAGTGGGCATGCCTGGCAATTCTATTGAACTGACCTGCAGCAAGAGATCATGGGACTCCCTTGTAAAGGCAATTAAATCAGCCTTGCCTAGCACCAGGGACCTCGTATGTGAAGGAAAAAATTAACCTCTCTCGGCCTCAACAAGGGTCCTGACCTTAAACGCTGACTGTCCATTTCCCACCATAGATGCTGCCTGATCTGCTGAGTTCCTCAGTAGTTTGTTTTTTGCTCAAGGTTCCCAGATCCACAGTCTCTCATGTCTTCATCAATGGATATCATTGCTGACTGGGCGAAATTCTAGAGCTTTCATCACAACCATGTTGTTTCCCTCTGCACCCTCCTTTCTGCTGCTGGACTACATCCTCTCATCCTTTACTCTCGCCATATGCAAAGTAAATAGATGCTGCATGACCTGGTTGAATAATTAACTGGTAATTGGCCTTTTCCTTCCTCAGCTGATCATTTTAATAATTAATGCACAACATATACCCTAACAAAATTGAAGAAAATAACAGTAGTGTTTACAAAGTGCTGAGTTTTCACCTGAGTTCTAATGCTGGTCCAGTATTCTGGCCACCAATGAAAGGCTAACAGCCCGAGTTGTAGCTTGAGACTTGCCTTTCCCGTGGTGAGGTTTGACCACTGGGGGAAGTAGTTGGTGAATTAAATTGTTTTAATTGTAAAAATAAAGTTGAATTATATGTTAACTCTCGATTGTCCACAGAGTTCATGATCTCTGGTATCTTCTTTCAGTACTTCTCACTCATTCAGATCAACAGTGCCTCTAGGTTTTGTTTTGCATGCCTTTTCTAATGATATTGGGCATGTTTTGGAGAAAAGAGGAAACAGCAATAGGTTGAGGTGCCTTAGCATGAGGGCTTGCTTAAATGCCCCACATAAAGCCAGAGTTTGGGGAGGTTGGAGCACATCCCTACCTTCATTGCTTTGTGATGTCTTGCTGTTTAAAAAATATTTGTTTCTTCTCACTTTCTCCCTTCTACCATCTCCTCCTCCTCTTTCCCAGGAGACTGGACAGCCATTGTCAGTGTTAAATTTCCAAGGGGAGGGTGGTGGGGAAGAAGAAAACCATTGGCAGTTCCAGAAACCCAATGTGTAAGGGTCAAGGCTTGTCCATTTTCTTGGGGGTTCAACGGTAGGTGTGGTGTGTATGTGTAACCTTCATTGTGTTTGTGCTATTAGGTTGTGCTTCTCTACACAGGAATCCTTCAGTCTAAAGTATTCTGAAATGAGAAGTAAACCCAAGCAATCAATCTTAACCAAATACACCATTTGGCTGTTTCTAAAGTCATTGTCTGTTGACGGTAAAGCACTAAGTGGTTTTATGCTATGATTGAAGTTGCTCACATGGAAGGAGGGGGAAATTAAAAAAAAAAAAATCAGAAGTCTGCATTTGACCCAGTCAGTTGGTCTCCAAGTTGGTCTGTACATGTGGGATTAGTGCATTGGTCTGTGTCTAAGGCACAACTACTTATTGGTGGTGTTGTGGAGAGGCACAGAGAGCAGTCTCTCACCCTCACTCCTGCCATCATTCACAAGGCCAAAGGGAAAACCAGAGAGATTTCACACTCTTGGCCCAATGTTTGCAGGCTCCAATCACAGAGACCTGGGCAACAGATGAGGCACCACAGTGCTCACCTCACCCTTATCCAAGCTGAGTTTCATGTTCAGAGAATTCAATTGAAAATATGGGGAAAAAAGTAAAACCTAATACTGAAATATAGAATAGTCAGATTAGATTTTTGGGGTGGCTTAAATTACTGTCTACCACTAGTTTCTCCCTCCTTTTATCTTCTGCAACTTTCATTGCACCGCAAATGGCTTTAGAGTGAAGGAGTGACTGTACTCAGAGGACAGTGCACAATAATTCAAGCCTGCTGTGTCCTTACTAATATTGTTTCTCTTCCTCTGCTGCCCCAACCCCTCTCCCCCGTGTCTTCTCTGGTTTCTGCATTCATCCCCACCCTGCCACCTCCCCACTTCCTGCTGCACTTTGCAAGAAATGTCAAGAAGAGGAGATATGATCCCAGCCAGGGCGGAGGGATATGAAGACAGGCAAAGCATCACCTCCTGGACTCTGCCCCTGTGGATTCTGGGTACAACCGCTTAGCATAAACTGTCATGGCTTGGCGCACAGTAGAAGCACAGGAGCACAGAGCCTGTACACCCAACGTAACGTTGCCTCGTTATGCTCCACGTGATGGGGAGAGGGTGGGGGCGAGAGACACAAGCAAACTACAGCCATAGGGCTACCCTTTTCCTCCCAACTCTTCCCCCACCTGGCCACCCCTCACCATCAACCTCAGATTTATTGGGGTGAGGGCGTGGTGGGGTGGGCTCCAAGTACATGCTGAGGAAAATTGGACTTGCTTCTCACCTGGACATCCTGCTGTGACGCGAAGGAGACAGGCGACAACAACTCAATGTCGCCCAAGATCTCACTGCGCATGAGTTTTTTCCCTTTTACTTTGCATCCCTGAGCAGGCACCACTCTTCCATGCACATCGTGTTCTCTTTCCAAAGGTGTACTTGCATGGAAATAAAATAAAAACAACAAAAAAAATCAGATGAAAGTAAAGAGCATTGCAGCACCTATCGATGGATGTCTCACAGCACTTTTTTTACTTCCATGGAAGTTATAATGGTCAATATCTGCACCCAATCTCAGGTCCACCTCAGCTGTTTAAGAAGATTTCTTTTCTCTCTGGTTTACAAGCGGAGCAGCAACAGAACACTCTGTGAAAACACAGGTTGTAAGATTCCTTCTCACCGCAGTATATTTGTGTTAATGTATCGCAGGTGTTTTATGATGATTGGTCATTATTTCAGATGAATGTTAACTCCCTTACCTCGTGCTCAATAGCCACAACTTTATATGGGTTTCATTGCATCTTTTCCACAACCATGCAGCATATAAGTAATCTGATCGAGTCAGCTTGGAACAGATCACCCTTCCCCATTGGATAACTGAGGGATGTATCGATGCTCAGTTGTGAATACAGGTTGCAAGACCATTTCAGGTTTGTTCTCATGTTTCTGGAAACAAAAATTGCAACAAAATAAAATCTCCTTTAATGGATGGAAAAATTAACTTATTATGTGCAGTACTAGTTAGGAACATGTAAGAAAAATGTTGATGTATCCATCCTATATACTGCTCTGCGTTCCAAGAAGTAACAAGCCTAATTGGTCAATCACATTCACATTTGCATTGGACTGCACTACCCAATGGTGCTCTGTTCATTCCACATCTCTGACGGACAGCTGAGCTTTATCTAACCTACAGAGGTCCCATTTCCCAGTGCTGCTGACCCTTTTCAGTACAGCCATTAACCAACATTCTTCTGAAAGGGAGATATGTTTGTGGTAATTCAGAGTCTTTACAGATGTGATGACTATTTCTATTTAAGAATGTAAATTGTGGTTTAAAAACTGTCGAACATCTTATATATACACATATATATTTAAATCATTCTGTGTATGGACATTTGTGGCAAAGCCACCTTTGACACGGAGTAAACCATTCTATGGAATTGCTATAACCTGTGTACTAGGAGCCCTGTTGGTGCTGGTTCCTGGATATCGAACCAGCAACATCAAGAAGTGATTATATCTTAACAAGTCAGCTTCAGTTGTCTCTAGAGGAGGTACTTGGGATGGGATGATCTTCCCACACATTTGCTGCCGTCTCCCTGCAAGATGCTGGAAGTCGTGGGATCGGATAATGCTGTTGAAAAGACCTGATCAATCCTTCAGCAAGAGAGTGTTGCCCACATGTACGAATGATGCAAAATGCACTGTTATTTGGTCTTAGGAGCCAAAGTAGCAATAGAAGACTTTGCATGAGAGAAGAGTGGAGTAGGGTTGTGATTGTATTGGGGATGATAGCAGTAGTGTCCAGTCCATTGGCAAACATTAATCAGGCCAACTTGTTACTAATGGCATGACAAACCCAAAGATCGACAATCCCCAAACCAGGTCTCAAAAAAATCAGGGTGAGGAAAAATTTAAATCAAATTCTCCATACAGGAAATAACTTCTGCATCCAACACAGTGTAAACGTACACCTACAAGATGCTTCATCATGTTTGCAACCACTTGGAAGGGTGGTTACTCCAGATGTGCCCGCTCTGTCTAGTGTTATTGGGGGTTTGTGTCCTCACCTCCAACCAGCACACTGCCCCAACCCCCACTGTTCCTCTGGCACTTTTGTGACATTGGCCTTCAGATAAACAGTTGCCTGTTTGGGTGATTTTTCCCCTGTCAAACTGCCTTTGCCATCAACATTTTTAAAATAATTGATAAATGGAAGTGTTATATTTTAAAGCCTGCAACTTTTATTTTCCTACTGGGTTGCACCTGGCACTGCACCAGAGTTTAAACTTCATTTCTGAGAAACTCTGGGGCATTTCTGGAGGGTTGGGCAGACCGATGTCCCTCTCTGTGGCTTGGTAACCTCAAGAAAATTGGTTCACTCAGCATGCAACCTACTGAGGTCATAGTCTCGATAGTATCTCCACCATGCCATGAATGGACACCTGCCTTGCCCACCATATCCCCTATATAGCTGCTGCTTCGATAATGTATATAACATTAGTCATTCTAGAGAAGACAAAAACCTTGGCTATTACTGGGATGCTGCATGTAGTAACATAATGAAGCTTGCATCATCTTCGTTGAGAAATACAAGAATAACCTCAGCAGGACTATGCTGACAGGTGCATGGGTGAAAGAAAGAAAAGATTAACAAATACATCTTTTTTATTTACTATGCAAAAATGTGTATTGCACACACCTATCCACAACAAAAACACGGTATGAACTGAAAAATACTTGAAAATCATGAAACAATTTTTTTTTATATACTCAATTCACTTCTGTTCGTAGAAGTTGTACTTAATAATGATATGCCGTGAATGGAATGTCTTATTCAATCTTTAGTAATATGACAGCACTGGGTTTATTTTCATTAAAGATCACCACACTAAAAGAGAAAATGTTATGGCTAATTTATGTTCAGTGTTAATATTCTCTGTGTGACAGGACCATCATAATATGGCAATGGAAGAGGTTGTCAATGAATGCAATGCTAAGCCGGTGCAGTGGGAGAAGGCGGAGGGTTACATTTACTGGCTGATTTCTACACACCTGCTACAAGATATGTGATAGTGCAATAAATCTTCATCTGTGTGTCATCTTTGAGTACAAGAAGATGACATGCCTGCACCACATCTCATTTCACGTCTTAAAATAATATAATGATGAGCAAGAAATTCTGTGGTACGACATGATTTTTATTTGCTAGAGACTGGTGCCTCTGTAGCAAATTACAGCAAAACTCCAATAATCCAACATTCAATCGTTGGGCAATTGTTTCAGCATCTGACTCATTTATTAGTCCAGGGAACATGTCTGGGGTCCAGAGTGTGATTGAAATGTGTGGTTGGTCCAGAGTGCCTGAATATTTCCCACTCCCTTTGAACTTGGAGTTCACTGAAAATAAATTCTTGGTACTGTGTAATGAAAAAAAAAAGATATATAGTACTTGGGTATCAATTAGAGGTTTCTTCCCAACCCATTGTTCAAGCGCTTTTGATTGCCACATGCGCCTTAATTTAGTTCAACAAAGAAACTGACAAGTTACTAAAGAAGTAACATTCAATAATTCAAAAGATCTGCTTATCCAAATCCACCAAAGTCGAGAGTCAAGCATATTTAATTGCCATATTTACTGAAAACAGAACAATGACATACTTATTTGCAGCAGCAATAGCAAGTCTGTAAATACTCATAGATAACACAATGACAAAAGAAAAGTTAGCAAATGTTTAAAAACAATATTAGTGCAAAATAAAAGTCCAACATCCCTAGTGCAACCAAGACAGTTCATAGTTGGTGTTTGTAGTATTCAAGAGCCTTATTGGGAATTAGCTGTTCCTGAACCTGGAGATCACAGTTTCAGAATTGTATATCTACTTCCTGTTGGCAGGAGTGAAATGAAGTGGTTAGAGTCTTTGATGCTGCTAGCGGCCTTCTTGAGGCAGCACCTCCTATGGCTCTGTTTGATGGTGGGGAGGTCAGCACCTGTAATGGACAGTGACCACCACTTTTTTTCTAATTGACTATGTTCCTGGGTATTTGAGTTGCTGAACCAGGCTCTGATGCAACCAGTCAATATGCTCTCTACCTGTAGAGGTCCAAGAGAGTATTTGTCGACAGACCAAATCTTCTCAATCTTCTAAAGAAGTAGAAGCATTGATGGGATTTCTTTATGATTGCTTCAATGTGCTGGCCACAACAGATCTTCAGATATATGTGCATATCCATGAACTTGAATTTGTTGGCTCCATTCATGAAAACAGGTTCACGGATAATCAACCTTCACTTTCTAAAGTCAACAATCAGCTCCTTGGTCTTACTGATGTTGAGAGCAAGTTTGTTCTGGCATAATTCAACCAATCTCTCTCCTATACTCTGACTCATTAGTACCATTCATCAAACAATGTTAATGTATTTGGCTACACAGTCATGAATATAGGGCGAGTAGATCAGGGGATTGAGCCCACAGCCTTGAGGTGCTCCTGTGCTGATGGTTATCAACAAAAAAATGTTATTGCCAATTCGTGCCAGTTATGTTGATGAGGAAGTCAAGGATCCAGTTGCAAAGGGATGCACAGGGATTAAATTCCATGAGCTTGGTAACAAGTTTGGAAGATTGATGATATAGTTTAGAACTATAACTAGGAAATAGACCCTTTGGCCCACTGAGTCCATGCTGACCATCGATGTCCCATACACCAGTTCTATCCTACAGACCAGGGATAATTTACAGAACCCAATTAATCTGCAAACTTGCACATCATTGGAATATGGGAGGAAACCGGAGCACTCGGAGAAAATCCACGCAGTCACAGGGAGAGCATACAAACTCCGCAAAGCCAGCACCCATGGTCAGGATTCAACCCGGGTCTTTAGTGCTGAAAAGCATCAATTCTACTGCTGCACCACTGTACTGCCTATGATGATGTTGACGGCAGAGCTGTAGTTGATGAATAACCGCTGGCATATGTGTTCTTATTGTCTAAGTCAGGGGTTGGCAACCTTTTTTGCATGGGGCCATGACCCATGTTTGTGAGTGGATGGCGGGCCACATCTATCGCCACAGTTAATAAATGGAGGTAATAATAATACATACTAACTAAATTAGTAATAATACATACTGATAATACATAGTTTACATGTGTTTTTCAATTTGTTTTCTGCAGTTTCCAGGTCGCCTGCGTGCCCCGGAATTGGCTGCAGTTCCCAGATCCCTCGAGTCCCCGGGACTGGCTGTAGCTCCCAGGTCGCCTGCCCCGCAACTGGCTGTAGCGCCCAGGTCACCTGCGAGACCCAGGTTACGGGCCGGATCCAGCCAGTGGGTTGCCGACCCCTGGTCCAAGTGGTCCAGTGCAGAGGAGAATCAGTGAGATCACATCTCCTGTTGATCTATTACAGCGTTAGGCAAATTGTAGTGGGTCTAGGTTCTTGTTAAGTTGATATGTGACACATTTTAAAAAAATATATATATATTTTTATATATATATATATATATATATATATATATATATATATATATATGATGGAAAACGTAAACAGGTTGGTTAGTAAGTTTGCAGACTACACTGAGATTGCTGGGAACGTGGACTGTGAGGAAGGTTGTCAAAGTATACAGCAGGATATTGATCAGCTGTAGAAGTGGGCAGAGAAATGGAATTTAATCTGAGCAAGTGTGAAGTGTTGCACTTTATTGTGTATGGAAAATATACAACTAATTTATATACTAGTTCACCTTTATGACCCTTAAAAGCTTTGATGTACAGAGGGATCTTTTACCAAATCCAGTCCAAATCAATTATTCCCTGAATGTTGCAACACAAGCAGAAAGAATGTAAAGATACATATGATATGCTTGCTTTATAGGTTGGGGCTTTGAGTATTAGAATCAGGAAGTCATGATGCAGCGTTCTAAGACTTTGATTAGACTGCATTCGGAGTATTGTGTACAGTTCAGAATCTTCTTCCCAGGATGGGAACAAAAACAAATACCAGAGGGCATAGCTTTAAGGTGAGAGGGGCAAAGTTTAAAGTAGTTGTGCGGGACACGTTTTTTTGCCCAGAATGCCTGGAACACACTGCCATGGGTGGTGGTTGAAGCAGATAATTTATGGGGCGTTTAAAAGATGTTTGGATAGGTACATGGATATGCAGGGAGTGGAGGGATATGGGTTATTTGCAAGTAGATAAGTGATGCTTGGCATTATATTTGGCACAGACATTGTTGCTGAAGGGCCTGTCTTGTGCTGTACTATTCCATGTTCAATGTTCAACATTCAACATTCCACCTGTCATTGATCTGCCTCTCTTACCAACCCATTAAACTTATCATTGGCCTAACAACTGCAACAAAAACAACTCCAATGTTTGTGTCATCTGCAAACTTGCTACTCATACTTCTTACATTCATATTCAGATTGGTAACAGTAAGAGTCTCAGCATCAATCACTGTGATGCACCAGTGATCACAGGCCTCTAATTACAAAATCTACAATTAAGGAAGGAGTAACTTAAAGGAACCAGCAAGAGATTTTCAGAAGCAAAAAGCTGAAATTCTCACTAAAACAGCATTATTTAACATGTCTGCAGAACTACAACATTCAGTGAATTCTGAAGAGGTGCTGCTTAAAAAGGAGTTCCCTGATTGGAATGAATTGTCATCTCTTTGTGGAGAGAAACCATATATGGGCCCAATAACCTCAGTGGTAGGGAGGTTATTGACCATATTAGTCTCCACTTGGCAAGGCAGAGATTAATCAAAGGTAGCCAGCATAGGCATTGTGAGGGGGAGATCCTGTCTAATCAATTTAATTTGGTGACAAAAAGTACTGTTGTGGGTTGATGTAGTCTATCATGCTCTGCCTCATTTTGCCATCGTGTTTGAAACCAATTTGCCTTTGATCTCAAGGACCTGTAGGACCTGTTTCCCATGTGGGACTGCCAAATGCTTTAATGAAGTCCATATAGTTGGGATGAATGTGGGCCCACGAGTATACCTCTCCTCATAGACATTGATACCACCACTCCCCCACCTTTGAGAGACAGTCCCCTGGAAATAAAGTGCTTGAGGAACTCAGCAGGACAGGCAGCATAGAGGAGCAAAATGGATGATGGGTCTGGTCCCAAAAAGTCAAATATCCATTTCCTTCCACAGTTGTTGTCTGACCTGCTGAGTTCCTCCAGTACTTTATTTTTTGGTTAAGGTTCTAGCATCTGCAGTCTCATGTGCCTGCAGTCCCTTAGAAATGCCCAGCTCATCACAGATATGGGAATAAAAGAGGTTTTGCCAACAACTGCAGGCAATTCTTGCAGTTTGAATCAAATGGTATGTCTTGCTCTAGGCTTTTCATTGATGTAATTGTCAGAGGCTGCTTCAGTTTGTAGTGTCCGTCGCCAGTCTTTTCTCCAGCATATTCCTTATCATTGGGTTGTACACAATTTGTGGATCATTGTTTACCAGTGCAAAATTAATTGTTGTAATCTGTTCATGTCTTGGTGAAGACTCTTGATTGCAGTCATTTCAGAGAATTCTGATCAGTTTACCAATTGTGTACTGGTAGAGCCACTCAATCCAAATAAATAGGGTGCACAGCAGAAAATGATAATCTCCTGCCATCTCAAGGGCCTCTATGCATCATATTTTTGGAATTTGTATTCATTAGTTTTAGATGTGAAAAGTGAAAAACCCATGCTAGTCCAACTTTAAATGACATGAATGTGGGCAATGTGCTGTTACATTTCTAAAAAAAATGATGGGAGAAGTTTACTGAAGGTATTTAATCACTAGGAATGCATGGTTTGTTTTGTGTAGTGACATACTTGGCTGGTATGTCCAGAGTTACCTTGACAAATGGTCATGGAATCAAAGTATTAACAGCCAAAGAGACCATGAATGTGATATTCCACAGTGGGGTTGATTGGCATACAGAGAAGAACTTGGTCAAAGGTAGTTTCTGATAAGGCATGAAATAGATTTGTATGCATGGTGTTTGCAGTGGTCCGTGTGTGCTCCTGTGAATGCCCTGTACCACTCTATTCATTTGATGGATAACATCCATCCTTGATTCATAAATGTCTAAATTTGGCCTCCATTCACGTTCAGCTGAAGAACACTCATAAACAGCTGGGATTTAATTGGGTGTAATTTAATGGATTACGACCACAGTTGGCGATATAAAGCTATTCATCAAAAAAATTGACAATGTAAAAATAGACTTAAATGTCAACTTTTCAAAAATATTGACCCAATATAATCCAGTCAATACAGAAACCAGGCAGTATTATCTTGCTTGAGCACATTCTATAAATGCTGTTTTGATCAATTATCTTAAATTATTTAAGATAATTTAAATAATTTATTTGATTCTGAAAAAGGGTCCCAACCCGAAACGTCACCTACTCCTTTTCTCCATAGATGCTGCCTCACCCGCTGAGTTTCTCCAGCATTTTTTGTCTACAACCATCTTAAATTCATCTGTCATAAAACCTTAATAGAAAGTCCTCATCTTAAATAGTTAGTAGCAACTTGCCAACCGAGACAATTATTCAAAGATTCATAAATATCCACATTTTATGTTAGCAACCTTTGTGGTAAGGTCCCTGGACTCAAATAAGGTTAGCAATAAAGAAACTGGAGTAGAGTGGTTCTGATTACCAGGAAAGATTGAAGAGGCGACACGAGAGACTACAGATGCTGGAATCTGGAGCAAAAAAAAAAATTGCTGGAGGAGCTCAGGACATCAGACAAAATATCAGTGTATAATGATTAACTTCCATGAACAATGGCCATAAAGTCAAACAGTGAAACTGAAGATGAACAGGACTGATGACCCAAAGAGAATACTTCAACATCAACCACCCATTTATACCAACCCTACACTAATCCCATTTTATTTTCATCAACCCATTTACATTCTGCACTCACATTTACATTAGGGGCAGCGACCAACTAACTTACCAACCCACACATCTTTGGGATGTGGAAAGAAACCAGGAGGAACCTGGAGGAAACCCACGTAGTCGCAGGGAGAACATGCAAACCCCACACCAACAGTATCCAAGGCCTCCGGCACTGAGACAGTGATTCTACCATCTGGGCTACTGTTTCATCCTTTGCCATTCTATTCATTGGGATCCCAACAGTGCAATTCATTATTCCCACAGCTCTCCTTATTTCCCTGTAGCCCTGTAACATTTCGTCTCATCCATCCACCAACTGTTTGATTCTTTTCCCACTTACCTTCACTGGAGGTGATTTTTCATACATCACTTAACCTACAGGCACATCTCTGAAATGAGGGAGAAAATCAGAGTATCGAGAGAAATTTATGCAGTTACAAGGAGAATGTTAAAACTCCATTCAGACACCACCTAAGGTCAGGATTGAACCTGGATCTCTGGAGCTGTGAAACTGCAGCTCTATTAGCTGCATCATCTATTATTGCCTTCAGCTGAACTAATCCGCATCTAAAAAGTTTCGCCAACATTCAGAAAGGGTTAAGATGCAATGCGATCAGCCACTCAAATGTGATTTGTATTCTGCTACACGTAGAGAAACTGATCTTTTGAGAAAATTAGTCATCTGAAAATAATGAAACATATTGAAATACTTTACTTGCCCTCGGGTTAGAATCAGTACATTTGATTTGAATTGCTTTCTCAATTACTAAATAACAAGTGGATTTTACTAATACGAAGTTAACAGCGTGCAGGTGAACTGATTCATTTGACATTTCAATTTAGTGTTTGACAAATGGCTCGTTTATCTACTAAATCGTTTTAATATCTTTCACTCTTCTGGGACTTATATTACACCCAAACATTTAAAGTAAAATGCCACCACATTTTTACTTAATTGAACATTCTGGAAAAAAACGAAAGACTCGTCGGGTATTAACTGCGTCTAGCTGAGGAACTTGCGTCGTTGGTTTCACATTTGTTATTCCGTAATCTATCATATTAAGAAACATCTAGAGATCGTTTCCTACCTGGTACCCAGCGTCATCTTCCAGGAAGATAACTTGTCTGTGGGAATCATGTAACCACTATTACAGTAAATTGGTATGGAGGAGTCACATGACTCCTCATTATTCTACCTGACAGTGTGCCGGGAAAAAGGTGGAGTTGCACCATTAATTGTGACAATACTTAGTTTTAGAGGTACTATATGGAAACAGGCTCATCGGCCCACCAAGTCAACACTGACATTGATCGCCCCGTTTACACACATGTTCTACGTTATTACTCTTTCTTGTCCACTGCCTACATTCAAGGAGACAATGTACAGAGGCCAATTATCCTACAAATCTGCATGTCTTTGGGATGTGCGAGGAAACCAGAGCACCTGGACAAAATCCATGCAGGGGATAAATGTAAACTCCATACAGGCATCACCCGAGGTTAGGGTTGCCAACTTTCTCACTCCCAAATAAGGGACAAAAGGTCAAAATATGGGACAAATTCCCGATGACAATTCATTGAACAATTCGGCCATGGTTGGGTGAATGATGAGTTGGCCCGGGTGCTGGACTACACACAAAGCCCAGCCGGCAGGCCAGCTGAGGGGTTTTGGCATGGGCGTTGGGGGCACACGACTTTGCGCGCAAGTCCAGCACCCCATCCAACTCATGGACCAATGATCAGCCATAAGAAGGAGGGGTGGTGGTGTCGGCCGTTAGTGAAGGTCTGAAGGCCGGAGGGGGCCAGGGGCGAGGCGCTGCTGCTGCACTCCATGGGCTACACTACGTCAGGACAGGTGAGGTGGGGCTGGACGCAATAACTCTTCCACTAAACCTTCCTATTCATTCACTTTCACTTACCCCAAAAGTATATCACCAGTCCACTGGCCTGTTTAGTCTATTTCCCTAGGCCAGGCCAGCTACCTCAACTTGAGCCTGTGAATGAGATTTAGAATAAGTTGGCTATGGATTTTAATATTGACTAATTGCCAAAATCCCCCCTTTGGGAGGAAGATGAGAGCTGCTTTTACTACAGCAGAGTTGCCTACTTGCCAGAGCCAGCTCAAGGGAGAGGCTTGGAGAAAATGTGGTTGTGCTGCATCAGGAACTACAAAATTATGCCCCTGTCCCACTTAGGAAACCTGAACAGAAACCTCTGGAGACTTTGTGCCACACCCAATGTTTCTGTGCGGTTTCCGGAGGTTTTTGTCCTCCAGCAACCACCTTCAACTAGTATTGCAACCGGCTTCGACTACAAAATGACCAATTTTTAAAACGGAAACCACTTTCGATCATTAGAGAGACTGACAAAAACCTCCGGGAACCACACGGAAATCTTGGGTGGGGCACAAAGTCTCCAGAGGTTTCCGTTCAGGTTTCCTAAGTGGGACAGGGGCATAACTTCACAGCACTTTCTAACCCAGTCACTGCTGTACTGTAAGCTGCATAACAGCTAGATCCACACTTAGAAATGTGCAATTCATTTTAAGTGATTTTAGTTGAAGCAAACTCATTGTCCAAGAGAACTCCACTGTGACACTGCCTTGATAATTCTGATATGCACCTGAGATTAGTTTATTGTTTTATCTCCAAAATATATCTCCCGCATCTCGAATGATATAGGGGCCCCTCAGTGCAGAGTCGAGCTTTGCACTTACATCTCTGGGAGTGCTTTGGTAAACCCAAGCCTTCCAACTCAGAGGTAGAAAGTTCTCAGGATCGAACAGTGGGTCAAGCAAAGATATTTGCAAATTCATCAGTTCTAACATTCGACAGTTATCCAATCCATTCCCAGACTCTCACAAGTAAAGAGCACACTAGTAATGGATAATGTGATATAATTTATGGGCTGTGTTCTCCAAAGACTTAAAAGGTGACAGTTAGCCAGAATGGCATAATAGTTAGGATGTGTGGGGATGTATTGGTTAAATAGGTGGTGCTAGCAATAACTTGTGCCAGAAAGAAAATTAAAGGTTTTTTTTCCCCTTCAAGGCCTTGCAAGATGCTTTCTTTGCATATTGCAGTGAAAGCACTGCACATTAGAAAATTGATTTCCTGGCTGGTTACAAGTTTTTGTTTCAGAGAATTAATTAAGGAACTTTCCCACAACTTAACTTTTTTAAAGAAAAAAACTTTTATTAAGAGTTGCAAGGTGACCTGAAAATGTCAAACTTTCCATATCCCCAAGGGACAAAAAAAAGACATTTTATCTTGCACAGATGTAATCGAATTCCAGTTTGAGTGCTTCTATCTGCCCCTTTCTTCTTTAGCTAACCCTGTCAGTAATTGATTTTTCCCATGTGTGTTTGCAGCTGATGCAGGTAACTTAAAGCCAGCCTGAAAGATGGAGTGAGATTGAAAGTCTGGTGCTAAATCAGAGCAAAAGGCAACATGGAAACAGGAGGTCACAGAGTAGTCAAGCATGTGTTACCTTCAATTAAATTGCAGCTGATCTGTATTTTAGCTCTGTCCATCAGCTCTGGTTCCATAATTTTTAATACCAACAGAATTCAATCACTCTCTGTGACACCACCCTCCTCCCTCTTTCCAACATTGTGTTTAAAAGAAAGGTGAATTCAAGATTCAGTACAGCGACAGAGAAGAAATGATGCTAGGCAGTAACTGGCTCTGATGTAGATCAAATTACAATGAAAACACAAAGTTCTTGCGCTGTAGCTAATTCTGGTCCTGCTAAGAAATGTTACCCACTGACTTTCATCAGCACCTTTTCCCAGCATTAACGTTTCCAAATTATGTCATTAACATTGTAATGTCATTAATTTATGTCCAGCAAGACTTTTTGTCCCCAATGCTCTGAATATTGGTAGTGCTCATTTGCACATAGAATGACCAGTTTTACATGAACTGTACAAGTTGGGCTGGAACCATTCCATTAAGAACCAACAGTTAAAGACCACAAGGATCAATACATGGAGTTCCGGATCATAAAAAGCTGGAGAAACTCAGCGGGTGCAGCAGCATCTAAGCTGCTGCACCCGCTGAGTTTCTCCAGCTTTTTGTGTAACCCTCGATTCTCCAGCATCTGCAGTTCCTTCTTTAACACGAGTTCCAGATCACGTTCACTCTCAGCTTCCTAGCCTCTCAATTATTACAGGGTTTTCCTGATCATCTCTGCTGTAACTTCTCACTTGGCCACTGAATGGACTCCCTATTAATAATTTTCAGAAACTTTAGACAACCTCCTGCCAGGATTGCCTCAATGTTCTTCACCTGCCTCTGATCCTTGGAGCACTCTTACAACTGCTTCCATCATTGATGCATCCATTCTTTAAACAGCATTACTCTCCAGTTGTTGGAACAGAGTTGCATGTAATGTATGTACATCTCCTCAAGATCTGGATACTCCAATTAAAAACATGAGGCTCATTGATAGCAGATGCAGGAACATCCAATAGATCAATAGCCAGCAAGCCATTGAAATCAGCACAATACTGCATTTTGAAGATCAAAATGTTCATAAGACTTTTAAAAGTAGTGCTGCCCACAACAGTGCTCCATTGACATTCAATAAAGTAAAAGAAATGTATTTGAAAACCGTGATAATGAATCTCTTTTAGTCTTAGTACCATTATTTTGTTCCTAATGAATAGTGTCCCAAAAAGAATGCAGTGTCCAAGCTATTCTCCAAATGGAAATAACACAATTTCAATCCAATTACCTGTCACTCTGCTTGACATAAACAGGGATGCCGCATTGGATCTTTGATTAGCCCTGTCCATTGCATATTGCCTTACTAAATCCTTTTGCTCACTTAAAGTTTGTGACAATTCAGGATCGAACCATGGTCACTGCAGAAGGGTCTCGACCTGAAACGTTACCCATTCCTTCTCCTCAGAGATGCTGCCTGTCCCGCTGAGTTACTTCAGCTTTTTGTGTCTATCTTCGGTTCGAACCAGCATCTGCAGTTCCTTCCTACAAACATGATCACTGGTGTTGTGAGGCAGTAGCTCTACCAGCTGTACCATGCATGAAGTTGAAATGTGCTGAGGCCATTTGCTTCAGACTCAAACGGCGCATGGCACAGCCAGTGACCATATTTCCATCCTGACTTCCGGTGCTGTCTGTGTGGAGTTTGCACATTCTCCCTGCGATCGCATTGATTTTAGTTGGATGGGCCGAAAGGCCTGTTTCCATGCTGTATCTTTTTATGACTCTATGATTGAATTTGTCACTGTTACCTTAATCTATCAGTTCCCTGCTAGAGTACTTCCACTCTAATTCATACCAACCACAATCGTAGAACATCTCGCTTGCGAAGTGGCGGAGCCTAACGGCAGCGGCTCGACTGCAGTCCGTTTGGCATTTTTTAAAATTGTTGTCCCGTTAGATGTAGACAATAGACAATAGGTGCAGGAGTAGGCCATTCAGCCCTTCGAGCCAGCACCGCCATGCAATGTGATCATGGCTGATCATCCCCAATCAGTACCCCGTCCCTGCTTTCTCCCCATATCCCGACTCCACTATTTTTAAGAGCCCTATCAAGCTCTCTCTTAAAAGCATCCAGAGAACCTGCCTCCACCGCCCTCTGAGGCAGAGAATTTCACAGACTCACCACTCACTGTGAGAAAACGTGTTTCCTCTTCGCTGTTCTAAATGGCTTACTCCTTATTCTTAAACTGTGGCCCCTGGTTCTGGACTGCCCCAACATTGGGAACATGTTCCCTGCATGTTTTTGGTTCTAATTATTTTTTAGCTATGTATATGTGGGAGGGGGCGTGGGGGAAACTGTTTAATCTCTTCCCTGTACGGGGACCAGACATTTTCCCTGTCGGGTCTCCGGTGTCGTTGGACCTAACATCGTGGAGCCGGCGGCAGCCTCCAACCGGAACTAACCTGTGGGCTCCAGTCGCGGAGCCTGCGGACTCGCCATCGTGGAGCTGGCCAACTTCGGAGCGGGGAGAGCTGTGGTGGCGTGCGGCTGCAACCCGACTTCGGAGCTTCGGAGGCTCTGGCCACAGGCCCGGTGGACGGGAAGATCGGGAGCTCACAGGTCCCTGGTGGGAGACAGCTTTTCGGAACTCCCGCAATGGCAACTTCTCCCGCCAGAATCGCGGGGTTTAAATAACTCCAAGCGGGGCCTAACATCGCCTCGCGCGGCTTAAACGGCCGCGGGACTTACCATCGCCCACCGGGGGCTTTAACATCGTGAGCCCCAGTCACCTCGGCACTGTAGTTGAACTGCTGGACCGCGGGAGAAGAACAAAGGGAAGAGATACAACTTTTGCCTTCCATCACAGTGAGGAGGTGTTGGGGATTCACTGTGATGTATGTTTGTGTAAATTGTGTTAAGTGTAGGTCTTGGTTTTTATTTGTTATGTCACGAATGTAGGAATGAAATTTTGTTCAAACCTTGTCTGTTTGAATGACAATAAATGACATTCTACTCTATTCTATTCTATCTCCTTTTTTCCACCCCCAACTACCCCTCCCACCCTCATCCTATGAATGAATGGTAGATTTTCATTCCCTTGAAGTGTAAAGGAAGACATACAGTTACGCCAAGGCAGCATTCGTTGGTTGATAAGTCGCAAGTACAAAAGTACCAGCGATGACCATGTTCAATAAGAATAATGCTATGTCTGAGACTCCAATTTCAATATCCTACGGTCATTGTTGGTGGTCAAAACCATGTAAAAACTGCAATTACAAGAGATGGCTAACAGACGACTGTGGAGGCCAAGTCATTGTATATTTTTAAGGCAGGGATTGACAGATACTTGATTTGTAAAGGTGTCAAGAGTTATGGGAGAAGGCAGGAAAATGGGGTTGAGATGGAAAGATAGATCGGCCATGACTGAATGGTGGACATTTGAATGCTCAAAAATGAAGGTGGGTGCAGAAAGTGGTGGACATTGCCCAGTCCATCCCAAGTACTGACCGCCCCACCATAAAGCTACAGCAAGTAAGAATCTCATTGTTCCAGTTCATATCTGGTGCATATGAAAAATAAACTCTCTTGAATCTTGAAGCTTGGAAGCTCGACAGTCCTTCCCCACAGAGGTGCTGTGGGGAAGGACTGCAGTCTAGGGTCACGTTACTACTGGGTACAGATGGGCTGGGCCCTGTACGATAACCTCTCAGATACTTTGTGGATGAACTAGATAAAGAGGAAAGGTGTTTGCTGTTGACGCATAGCAGGAGAGTGTATTGAACTGACAATATAATGTACATGGATACCAATTGCATTTGGACACAATGAATTGTAGATGCTGTTTAATGCACAAAGCACTAAAGTAACTCAGCAGGTCAGGCAGCAACATGGAGAACATGGATAGGTGACGTTTCAGTTGAGACCCTTCTTCAGACTGATTGTGGGGGTGGGAGAAGAAAGCTGGAACAGAGGAGAGGCAAGACTAAGCGTGGTAATAAAAGGTCGACACAGGCGAGGGGAATTTCTTTGACAGGCAGATGGTTGGAACAAGTTCTGAAGAAGGTTTCTGACCTGAAACATCACCTATTCCTTTTCTTCAGAGATGCTGCCTGACCTGCTGAGTTACTGCAGCTTTTTTATGTCTACTTATGGCTGGAACAAAGGTCAGGTATAAGAAGAGCAGGTGTGAAAAAGGTTTGAAGAGTTGTAGATTGTGAAGCCAGGGGGAGAAAAATAGCAGGGTATGAGGTGAAGGTGTGAAATGGGTTGCAGTCCAGGTGGGGCCCTGGAGAGGGAAGGGAGGCAGGAAAGAGAGGTGGGTGTGGAGAAATAAAGTGGATGGGTGGGGGGGGAGATTAGTTAGAAGTTACCTAAATTGGAGAATTCAACGTTCATGCTACCCAGAATGAGGTATTGTTCCTTCATGTTGTGTGTGGTCTCATTCTGGCAATGGAGGAGACCCAGGATACAATGGTCAGTGTAGGAATGGCAAGTGGTTAGCAACAGGGAGATCCAGTAGGCCTTGGCTGTCTGAGCGTAGGTGTTCGGTGGAACAGTCGTCAAGTCAATGCTTGGTCTCATCAATGTACAAGAGGCCACATCGGGAACACCAGATGCAGTAGATGAGGTTAGAAGAGATGCATGAACAGAACTACAGAACACAGAGACACGGGTGAGAGATCCATCTATGGCAGGAGGGGGAAAACCAAATTTACTAATGAAAGAGGACATTTCGGATTATCCAAGAATTACAATTTCATCTTGGGATCAAATGCAATGCAGATGGAGGAAGTGAGAGTAGGGAATAACGTCTTTGCAAGAGGCAGGGTGTGGAGGAAGTGTATTCCAGACAACTGTGGGAGGCAGTAGCTTTATAATATACATTAATTGTATTTACTGTCTACATAACAGTGCTGCTGTCTTATACCTCCATGGACCTGGATTCAATCCTGACCTCGGTTCTCTCTGTGTCGAATTTGCACTTTCTTCCTGCCATAGACTGGGTTTCCCTTGGGTGTTTGGTTTCCTATCACTTCCCAAAGGTCTGACGGTTGGTAGGTTCATTAACTGCTGTAAATTCTCCGAGCGGGTAGATGAGAGGTGGAATCAAGGGAGAGTGATGAGTCCTGGAGAGAATAAAACGGGATTAATGTCCGCAGGATTAGGGTACATGGACTATCGGGAGTGACTCAGTGGGCCGAAGTCTGCAATTCTGAAATAAAATTACCTCAACTGCACACATCACAAATGTCATAGTAATAATCTAACAACGTTAAACATAAAACCATAACCCAGAGGCAATGCAACGTGTAATCTGCAGACAACGCTTGCATTTAATTTGCATGCAAGGTAAGCGACTAGTCCCTCGGTAAAAGTCAGTGTACTGGGTTTGTGCCGTAATTTGGAAAGAACTGTGGCTGAATCACAGCGATCATAAGCACCCTTCTTCCTCCCTCTCTCCACACACACACAAAAGCCTGACGTATGATGCAAAGTGAGTGTCGGGGCTTCAAAAGGGCGGCAAGACTGAGTGGATGCATCCAGTCCCCGGGAGCGGTGAGGGACGAAGGATCTGAGAACTCCGCGGCCGGCGGCGCCCATCCCGCAAACTTAAAGGCAAGTTCGGCACTTGGAACCCGCACATCTGCCAAAGTTAGCAAACTGGTGCTGGGTATAAATCTCACGGTGCATAAACAGAAATGCAGCCGGTTGCTTCGCTCGGAACTAAAGCGAATCAGGAATATTT
This sequence comes from Raja brachyura, assembly GCA_963514005.1. The sequence continues at coordinate 46,708,934 of OY740787.1, read as the reverse complement.
TCAGCGTATTTGAACAATGCATTTATTAGGTTTTATTTGTGCGAATGTGTTCTGTTTGCGGACTTTCTTCGGGAACGTTCGCAATCGGGTCCCTTTCACCCCAATTTTCATTTCATTTTCCCATCCTATGTCTCTCTCTCTCTCTCTCTCTCTCACACACACACCTTACCGTGTTTGCACGTTCACTCCTTCATTGCCTCCACTCCCCTTCTCTCCTTCTTTTCTCCTACCCCCCTCCCCCACCGCATAATCTTTTTTTTGCTTTCCCTTCCCTGCCACTTTACTGCCTCTTGCCTAACCCACAAACCTCCCCATCTTTCCCTCTCTCTCTCCCTCCCGCTACCCACTCTCCTCCACCTTGACATTCCACCTGGAGTCTTATCTCTTTCAATTATAGGTCAATTATAGTTGTTTTCTGTAAATGAGGGCACCACATTGGTGCAGCTGGCAGAGGCCCTGGTTCACCGCTCCAGTGACCCAGGTTCGAGCCTGTGTACTTTTTGTGTGGAGTTTGCACGTTTTCCCTGTGACAGCGGGGTTTTCCTCTGGGTGCTTTGGTTTCCTCCCACATCCCAAGGACATGCAATTTGGTGGGTTAATTGGTCCCTGTAACTTGTTCCGAGTGAGAAGATGTGTGGTAGAACCTGAGTGAAGCTAATGGAAGTGTCATTGAGTAATAGAGCATGGAAGCAGGCCCTTTAGCCCAACTTGCGCATTCCAACCAAGATGCCCCATCTACACTAGTCCCACCTGTCTCCATTTGGCCCATATCCCTCTAAATCTTTCCTATTCATCTAAATGTTGTTATGGTACCTGTCTCAACTACCTTCATGGTAGCTCGTTATATATACCCAAAACCCTCTGTGTGAAAAAGTTTCCCATTGGGTTCCTATTAAATCTTTCTTCTCTCACCAGAAACCTAAATTCTCTGGTTCTTGATTCCCCTACTCTGGTTAAAGACTCTGCAATCACCCAACCTATCTTACCCCCCCCCCCCCATGATTTTATACACCTCTATAAGATCCTCATCCTCCTGAAATCCAAGGAATAAGGTCCAAGCCAACCCAACCTCTCCCTATACCTCAGGCCCTCATGTTCTGGCAACATTCTCGTAAATCTTCTCTGCACTATTTCCAGCTTAAGTGTCTTCCAGTGTGGGGAGAATAAAATGTGTTGGTGTATGATTGTAAATGACTGTCTGAAGGTCAGTCTTAGCAGGCTGATGGGCATGTTCCTGCACTGTATATGATCTGAAATTTGCTTACAGGATGTGCTTTTTGAGGTTTTTTTGAGAAAACTACCTTGATGTTATGAATAGTTATGTCTGGGTTTATATTGAGCTGGGGGGTATTTGGTGATAACAGTTCGACAAGAAAAAACAATATGTGATGCATTTTATTCTCTTACTAAAATGATAAACAGTTGGCATTGGAGAACAAGTGGCTGGAGGAGTAACTCTGAATGGCTTTGATGTGCTTAGTATGCAAAAGATTTGATCTTGTTACCGAGCGTCGTTTGAAAGTCATCAAAGATGTAGACGAGATACTAAATGAATAGTTTACATCTGTATTCACCAAGGGGAAACATAGAAAATAGGTGCAGGAGTAGGCCATTCGGCCCTTCGAGCATGCACCGCCATTCAATATGATCATGGCTGATCATTCAACTCTGTATCCTGTACCTGCCTTCTCTCCATACCCCCTGATCCCTTGAGCCACAAGGGCCACATCTAACTCCCTCTTAAATATAGCCAATGAACTGGCCTCAACTACCTTCTGTGGCAGAGAATTCCAGAGACTCACCACTCTCTGTGTGAAAAATGTTTTTCTCATCTCGGTCCTAAAAGATTTCCCCCTTATCCTTAAACTGTGACCCCTTGTTCTGGACTTCCCCAACATCGGGACCAATCTTCCTGCATCTAGCCTGTCCAACCCTTTAACAATTTTGTAAGTTTCCATAAGATCCCCCCTCAATCTTCTAAATTCTACCGAGTACAAGAAGGACATGGAGGACACTGAGATCAGTGTGGGGAATACTAATATGCTAGGGCGGTTTGAGATCAAGGAGGATATGTTGGGGCTCTTTAAGAGCATTAAGGTGGATAAATCCCCAGGGCGAGGATCTATCCCAAGTAATTGAGAGAGGCAGGAAGGGAAACCGCAGGAAATTGACAACGATCTGCATTTTCTCTAGCCAGAGGTGAGGTCCCAGAGGACTGGAAAGTAGACAATGTTCTTCCTTTTCTTTAAGAAAGGAGGTAGTCCAGGACATTATAAATCAAAGAGCTTCACGGCAGTAGTTGAGGAACTATTGGAGAGGATTCTTTGGGATACGAATTATTCTCTTTTTGAAGAGAATGGGCCATGAAGGGACAGTCAGCATGGCTTTGTCTGCGACAGGTCATGTCTTACGAAGTTGATTGAGTGGTATTCCAAATCCAACACCCAGGAATGTTTGAATCTGCAGAAGGTAATTGACCCAGTTTGGTCTATCATGGGCACAGACCTCCTCATTGAAAGCATCTATATTTGGTGTTGCCTCAAGAAGGTAACATCCATCAACAAAGATCCCCACCATGACCTATTTTTGGTGCAGGAGGTACAGAAGCCTGAAGTCCCACACCATTAGGTTCATGGAGTTATTTTCCTGTCAAGGAGCAAGATTTTAATTGTACCCATGCCTCGCCTTACTTATGCATATAACAATAAACTCAAATTGACTTGACACAACACCGTGGAATAGTTAACCATGGTCTCTTGGGTTGGAGAGTCTCGGTTAGGGGGTATAAACTCAGTATAAACTTAGATTTATTCCTCAAGTTAAATCTGGATGATGATGGCCATTCACACTTCAACTCGCCCTTCTTGAAATCACTTCCCCACTTCCATCGCATGCAGCTTCTTGGAACACTTGATCTTGTGACCTTCCCGATGCACTGGAGACATTTTTGAATTCCAAAATTAGTGCCATTTCTAAACGTGTCTTTCATCAAGTTGAGCATTCCTCCCTTGCCCCTGCTCAGCTGGCTTGATCCGAAAGGAACTACGAACAATGTGATAATGTGATGGGCTGAATGGCCTAATTCTGCTCATCACTTATGCGCTTATGAACGTACAGCAGATTCTGTGGAAGACTAAGCAAGTGGGCGAGACGGTGGCACAGTGGTGGAGTTGCTGCCTTACAGCACTTGCAGCACCAGAGACCCGGGTTTGATCCCGACTATGGGGCCTGTGTTTGCGGGTGAGCGGGGGCTGTGTTCCGCGGGCGACCGCCACGACGAGCCGGGAGCCGCTGAGTGCAGCCAAGGCCGCGAGTCCGGAGCTGGGTCCTGGGCTGGTGAGTGCGGTCGGAGCCGGGAACCGCTGAGCCCACACCCCCACCTTCCCTCACCGCCCCCTCCCCACCCTACCACACACACCCCCCCCCACATACACCCCCTCCCCCACAACCCTCCCACCCCACACCTCCCGGCCACTCATCCACTCCGCCACATAGCAGTAGGCCACGCCAGCGGCAGTGGCAAGGGTAGGCCATATTTTAAGAGTTATTCACATTTTAAGCTTTAATAAATACCTTTTCCACTTGTCGTGCCCGTCAACTGCTCCTGCGCAGTAATACTTGCGTGTTCTACGTCACAATGGTAGTCCAATGGGCGGGGATGGCTGCGCCACTGGAGTACCGCTAAGAATGAAGGGGAGGGGTTGAGGGGGGATGGAGTGAGTGCGGGGGGGGGGGGAGGGCAAGGGGGCGGAGTGGGATGGTGAAGGGAGGAGGGGGGGATCACGGACGTCACAACGGGAACCTGTCTTCTTGGTTTCTTGGTTACTTGTCAGCTGTGCATGCGCAATTGGGGGCTAGGCGTGAGTGGTGGAATATTTGGTGAGGGGACCAGGCCTCCCGTATGAGAATGGGACCCAACGGGTCCCCTTCGTCTAGTCTATGCCTTAAAAATATATCCATTGACTTGGCCTCCACAGACTAAAGAAATTCCTCCTCAACTCCTTCCTAAAGGAGCGTCCTTTAATTCTGAGGCCATTTCCTCTAGTCCAACACTCTCCCACTAGTGGAAACATCCTCTCCACATCCACTCTATCCAAGTCTTTCACTGTACGGAAAGTTTCAATGAGGTGCCCCCTCATTCATCTAAACTCCAGCGAGTGCAGGCCCAGTGCCGACAAAGTCCTTGGGTGATGGAACGGTGACAAGTGTTGTTATGGGTGCGATGACAACATTTGTTCTTCATCATGAAGGGTTAAATGAGTAACCTGCAGCAACCATTCATTTTCCTTGAGCAACAGCAGAAGAAGTTGTTACTAAATACACGTATGACTTTGTCACTGATTTGGATCTTGTGAGTGGCTTATGTCGACTGAGGGAGACATTAATAGCCCAATTAATATCGTATCACTGTGACTGATTTCCCAACCCTCTGACTGAGAAAACTGCAGCTGACTTAAGCAAAATCTCATGGCCATGAGTCAAGTTTAAACTCTCTTCCAGAAATTTGAGCATGCATCCAAGAGGGTTCAGTATTGTGCAAAGGGAGTGCTAAACTGCCCTTGGTGCTGCCTTCCACAGAACATATCTGTCGTGTTACAAAAAATAAGGCTCCACGGGATTAGGGTTACTGTGGATAGGACAGCCGAAGAAGGATACACCCGCCCGTCAACAACCTTAGTGTAAGGTAGACTCCTAAGGTTGTTTTCTGGGATGAAGGCAATATCCCAAGAGGAGTGTTTGAGGATACTTGACCTGAAGTTACTGGAGCTTAGCAGAGTGATAAAAGATCTCATTGCGACAGAAAGGATGCTGACAGGGCATGATGAGGTGCGTAGTGAGAGAGCTAAGCTGCTGGGATTAGGGCTTAGCCATTTAGGATGGCACTGTAGAAAAGTTATCTTAACCAGGTAGTTAGACATCCCTTCCTCAAAATAGCTGAGCATCTGCAGTCTTAATTACAATAAAACCCTGGGGACTGAGGGTGCCCGATCAGGTTTTCTGAACTATTGGATGGTACTCCCCCATTAATCCTCAAACATTATTTTATTTCAATCTTTTCCCATGTTACACAGTAATGGAATTGATTTTCCAGTGAATCTGGTAAGTTTAAAGAGAGCAGGAAAATCGATAGTACTCGGAACCCCAGTTCTGGCCATAAGGGGTGTTCCTGCCCCCTGGTGCTCTGGAACCTAAGCTGAGGCTTGAGAATGTGTAACAAGAAAAGTCAGTTGATTAGTGCACCTTCCTTACCCTCAGATAATGACGAAAAAATGCAACTAAATCTCATATTGTGATGTGGAGCAGCAGCATGTGAATTCAACATTTTATCCTAAGTCACCACTTAGCTTAGCGTCTTCTACAGCTCATGGAAGAGACTACATTTGTTATGACTGTTTCCAAGAAAGGCAGCTTTATAGAAACATAGAAATTAGGTGCAGGAGTAGGCCATTCGGCCCTTCGAGCCTGCACCGCCATTCAATATGATCATGGCTGATCATCCAACTCAGTATCCCGTACCTGCCTTCTCTCCATACCCTCTGATCCCCTTAGCCACAAGGGCCACATCTAACTCCCTCTTAAATATAGCCAATGAACTGGCCTCAACTACCCTCTGTGGCAGAGAGTTCCAGAGACCCACCACTCTCTGTGTGAAAAAAATTCCTTCTCATCTCGGTCCTAAAGGATTTCCCCCTTATCCTTAAGCTGTGACCCCTTGTCCTGGACCTCCCCAACATCGGGAACAATCTTCCTACATCTAGCCTGTCCAACCCCTTAAGAATCTCGTAAGTTTCTATAAGATCCCCCCTCAATCTCCTAAATTCTAGAGAGTTAGTTTATTGTTAGTTTAAAAACACTGATCATCAGCCATCCATGGAACAGTAAGAACCCTGCAAGCCTTGATTTGTATGGACAATCATGACTTGCTTGCCAATGTGTAAGAGCTGTATAATTACATCTTGAGGCACTTCACAGTTAAAAAAGTTTGGAGATGGATTTTCCATTACTTAGGTCATTAGGAATTTACATTAGTTATCTTGTTCCTCCAGCATTTTGTGTTCTTTTATCAGTGAGAAAGTCATATACATCGGTTTAGTTTGTAAAAATCCCAGTGTTAAAGATGCAAACCAAACAGGAGCAACAGTCTCAGTTTAATAAGAAGTGTAATGCTTGTTTGGTAGCATAGTGGAACTGTGGATCTGCTGGAGCGACTGTCTCACTCCAGCTCAATCCCGACCTTGAGTGCTCTCTGTGTGGAGTTTGCACATTCTTTGCTCTTCCTGTGAATGTGGGAGTTTCCACCCATATCCCCAAAATGTGAAGGTTGGTGGTTTAAATAGTTGCTGTGTATCCCCCCCGCCCTCCCCCTTTATCATAGGACAACAGAAGGAAACAAAACGAGCAATACGGGCTGAAAAGATGAAGTACGATGGGAAGCTGGCCAGGAATATAAAGGACAGTAAAAGCTTCTTTAGATATGTTAAGGGAAAAAGAGTAGCAAAGACAAATGTGGGTCCCTTGAAGGTTGGCAGGGGTGAAATTATTATGGGCAACAATGAAATGGCAGAAGAGTTGCATAGTTACTTCGGATCTGTCTTCACTAAGAAAGACACAAACAATCTCCCAGATGTACTGGAGAACAGAGGATCTAAGGGGGTAGAGGAACTAGGCTAATGGGACTGAAGGATGATAAATCCCCTGGGCCTGATGATCTTCACCCCAGGGTCCTCAGGGAGGTGGCTCTAGAAATAGTGGACGCATTGGTGACCATTTTCCAATGTTCAATAGATTCAGGATCAGTTCCTGTCGATTGGAGGATAGCTAATGTTATCCCACTTTTCAAGAAAGGAGCGAGAGAGAAAACGGGGAATTACAGACCAGTTAGCCTGACTTCAGTGGCGAGAAAGATGCAAGAGTCAATTATTAAAGAGGTAATAATGGGGCATTTGGATAGCAGTAAAAGGATTAGTACAATCAGCATGGATTTATGAAAGGGAAATCATGCTTGACTAATCTTCTGGAATTTTTTGAGAATGTGACAAGTAAAATGGATGAAGGGGTGCCAGTGGATGTAGTGTATCTAGACTTTCAGAAAGCCTTTGATAAGGTCCCGCACGGGAGACTGGTGACTAAAATTAGAGCACATGGTATTGGGGGTAAGGTGTTGACGTGGATAGAAAATTGGTTGGCAGACCAGAAGCAAAGAGTAGGAGTGAACGGGTCCTTTTCAGAATGGCAGGCAGTGGCGAGTGGAGTGCCGCAAGGCTCGGTGTTGGGGCCGCAACTGTTTACCATATATATTAATGATTTGGAAGAGGAAATTAGGAGCAACACTAGCAAGTTTGCGGATGACACAAAGCTGGATGGCAGTATGAACTGTGAAGAGGATGTTAGGAGGTTGCAAGGTGACCTGGACAGGTTGAGTGAGTGGGCCGATGCGTGGCAGATGCAGTATAATATAGGTAAATGTGAAGTTATCCACTTTGCGGCAAAAACGAGGGGGCAGATTATTATCTCCATGGGGTTAGGTTAGGTAACATAGAAACATAGAAAGCAGGAGTAAGCCATTCGGCCCTTCGAGCCTGCACCGCCATTCAATATGATCATGGCTGATCATCCAACTCAGTATCCCGTACCTGCCTTCTCTCCATACCCTTTGATCCCCTTAGCCACAAGGGCCACATCTAAATCCCTCTTAAATATAGCCAATGAACTGGCCTCAACTACCCTCTGTGGCAGAGAGTTCCAGAGACCCACCACTCTCTGTGTGAAAAAGTCCTTCTCATCTCGGTCCTAAAGGATTTCCCCCTTATCCTCAAGCTGTGACCCCTTGTCCTGGACTTCCCCAACATCGGGAACAATCTTCCTGCATCTAGCCTGTCCAACCCCTTAAGAACTTTGTAAGTTTCTATAAGATCCCCTCTCAATCTCCTAAATTCTAGAGAGTATAAACTGAGTCTATCCAGTCTTTCTTCATAAGACAGTCCTGACAACCCAGGAATAAGTCTGGTGAACCTTCTCTGCACTCCCTCTATGGCAATAATGGCAGTAAGGGGGAGGTGCACGAGATTGACGGGACTGTCATATGAGGAAAGATTGAAAAGACTAGGCTTGTATTCACTGGAGTTTAGAAGGATGAGGGGGAATCTTATAGAAACATATAAAATTATAAAAGGACTGGACAAGCTAGATGTAGGAAAAATGTTCCCAATATTGGGTGAGTCCAGAACCAGGGGGCACAGTCTTAGAATAAAGGGGTGGTCATTTAAGACTGAGGTGAGAAAAAACTTTTTCACCCAGAGAGTTGTGAATTCATGGAATTCCCTGCCACAGAGGGCAGTGGAGGCCAAGTCACTGGATGGATTTAAGAGAGATTTAGATAGAGCTCTAGGAGTTAGTGGAGTCAAGGGATATGGGGAGAAGGCAGGCACGGGTTATTGATAGGGGACGATCAACCGTGATCACAATGAATGGCGGTGCTGGCTCGAAGGGCCAAATGGCCTGCTCCTGCACCTATTTTCTATGTTTCTATCTATGTTTCTATGTTAATATAGGCAAGGGGGGAATGTTGATTGGAATATAGGGAGAATTGACTGGAAAAGAAAAGTGAGTGAAGAGAAAAGAAGAGCATTGACTCATTGGGCCAAAATGGTCTCCATTGCTGTCATAAACAAATATGGAAGACTGTTCAGAAATGTATGTACTTGTTTTCCAGTTGATTAAACTCATGTATCCCTGTTTATTTTACAGAATGAGTAAGATGGGCCTCAGTAATAAGAGGAGGCTGTTCTGGAACCAGAGTGTGACATGCTTGATACTGTTTCTCGTGGTCATGCTCCTCCCACCCCTCCATTCATGTCGTGGACAGATCGACCCCCTGACTCTGGGTCGGCCAGACCCTCAGTGCTGGGAATCCTCCTCTGCCCTTCTCCTTGAATTGCGGAAGCCCCGTATAGCAGATACCGTCAGCGGCTTCTGGGACTTCATGATCTACCTCAAGTCATCAGAAGAGTCCAAGCACTCCAGCCTCTTCTGGGTCCTGGCACAACTTTTCTGGGACATCTACGTGGACTGTATGATATCTCGAACCCACGGGTTGGGACGAAGACGTTTCGTTGAAGACAAGGAGGAATTAACATCTACACACTCGGATCTCAGGCAGTATGTCTATAGTTTTAATCTTGCTTTTTAAATGCTTAAACCCACTTCTGATTCACAACTCCAGGATTCCCCAATGTGCCATTTAATGAGGAATGCCCCTGTGAGCAACTGGCAGCTTTCTGGTGCTTTGGCAAGTGATCATTCTTGTGGATAATCACAAGACCACAATACTTTACAATGATATTGTGACTTCCATATTATATTTACCAAGTCACTTTGCAGGTTGACTGCAACGAGGATAGGGATGTGGTGCAGTGTGTGGGGTCAATGCTCAGAGTGCCAGAGACCTGGATTTGACCACGACCATGGGTGCTGTCAGTGTGGAGTTTGCACGTTCACCCTGCGGGTTTCACCTGGGTACTGCGGTTTTCCCCCTACATCGCAAAGACGCGAGGGTCAGTGAAAATTGCCTCTAGTGTGTAGGGGAGTGACAGAATCTGTGGGAAGCTGTGAGGAGAATTTTAAAAAATGGGGATTAATGTAAGATTGTACTGGAGCCTACCGGGGGAAAGGCAATTCTGGATTTAGTGTTATGTAATGTACTGGATTTGATAACGGAACTCAAGGTGAAGGAGCCATTAGGAGGTAGTGACCATAATAAGATAAGTTTTAATCTACAATTTGAGAGGGAGAAGGGAAAATCGGAAGTGTCAGTATTACAGTTGAATAAAGGGGACTATGGAGCTGTGAGGGAGGGGCTGGCTAAAGTTGACTGGAAAGATACTCTAGCAGGGATGAGAGTGGAACAACAATGGCAGGTATTTCTGGGACTAATACAGAAGGTGCAGGGTCAGTTCATTCCAAAGAGGAAGATAGATTCTAAGGGAAGTAAGGAGCGACCGTGGCTGACAAAGGAAGTCAAGGACAGTATAAAAAAGATAAGTTTAACATAGCAAAGATGAGTGGGAAGCCAGAGGATTGGGTAATTTTTAAAGAGCAACAGAAGATAACACAAAAGGCAATACGGTGAGAAAAGATGAGGTACGAAGGTAAGCTAGCCAAAAATATAAAAGAGGATAGTAAAAGCTTCTTTAGGTATGTGAAGTAGAAAAAAATAGTTAAGACCAAATTTGGACCCTTGAAGGCTGAAACGGGTGAATTAATTTATTACAGGGAACAAGGAAATGGCAGATTAGTTGAACAGGTACTTTGGATTTGTCTTCATTAAGGAGGACCCAAACAATTTCCCAGATGTACTAGTGACCAGAGGACCTAGGGTGACGGAGGAACTGAAGGAAATTCACATTAGGCAGGAAATGGTGTTGGGTAGACTGAAGGCTGATAAATCCTCAGGGCCTGTTAGTCTGTATCCCAGGGTACTTAATGAAGTGGATGCATTGGTGATCATTTTCCAATGTTCTATAGATTCAGGATCAGTCCTGTGGATTGGAGGGTAGCTAATGTTATCCCACTTTTTAAGAAAGGCGGGAGAGAGAAAACAGGAAATTAGAGACCAGTTAGCCTGACATCGGTGGTGGGGAAGATGCTGGAGTCAATAATAAAAGATGGGGGAAATCATGCTTGCCTAATCTTCTGGAATTCTTTGACGTAACTAAGAAATGGACAAGGGAGAGCCAGTGGATGTAGTGTACCTGGACTTTCAGAAAGCCTTTGATATGGTCCCACATAGGAGAATAGTGGGCAAAATTAGAGCACATGGTATTGGGGGTAGGGTACTGACACGGATAGAAAATTAGTTGGCAGACAGGAAACAAAGAGTAGGGATTAACGGGTCCCTTTCAGAATGGCAGGCGGTGACTAATGGGGTACCGGAGGCTCGGTGCTGGAACCACAGCTATTTACAATATACATTTATGATTTAGATGAAGGGATTAAAAGTAACATTAGCAAATTTGCAGATGACACAAAACTGGGTGGCAGTGTGAACTGTGAGGAGAATGCTATGAGGATGCAGGGTGACTTGGACAGGTTGGGTGAGTGGGCAGATGCATGACTGATGCAGTTTAATGTAGATAAATGTGAGGTTATCCACTTTGGTGGCAAAAAACAGGAAGGCAGATTATTATCGGAATGGTGTCAAGTGGGGGAAAAGGGGAAGTACAACGAGATCTGGGGGTACTTGTTCATCAGTCACTGAAAGTAAGCATGCAGGTACAGCAGGCAGTGAAGAAAGTTAATGGCATGTTGGCCTTCATAACAAGAGGACTTGAGGATATGAGCAAAGAGGTCCTTCTGCAGTTGTGCAGGGCCCTGGTGAGACAACACCTGAATTATAGTGTGCAGTTTTGGTCTCCAAATTTGTGGAAGGACATTCTTGCTATTGAGGGAGTGCAGTATAGGTTCATGAGGTTAATTCCCAGGATGGCGGGACTGTCATATGTTGAGAGAATGGAGCGCCTAGGCTTGTATACACTGCAATTTAGGATGAGAGGAGATCTTATTGACACATATAAAATCATTAAGAGATTGGTCACGCTAGAGGCAGGAAACATGTTCCCAATGGTGGGGGAGTCCAGAACCAGGGGCCACAGTTTAAGAATAAGGGGTAGACTATTTAGAAACATAGAAACATAGAAACATAGAAATTAGGTGCAGGAATAGGCCATTCGGCCCTTCGAGCCTGCACCGCCATTCAATATGATCATGGCTGATCATCCAACTCAGTATCCCGTACCTGCCTTCTCTCCATACCCTCTGATCCCCTTAGCCACAAGGGCCACATCTAACTCCCTCTTAAATATATCCAATGAACTGGCCTCAACTACCCTCTGTGGCAGAGAATTCCAGAGACCCACCACTCTCTGTGTGAAAAAATTCCTTCTCATCTCGGTCCTAAAGGATTTCCCCCTTATCCTTAAGCTGTGACCCCTTGTCCTGGACGTCCCCAACATCGGGAACAATCTTCCTGCATCTAGCCTGTCCAACCCCTTAAGAATCTTGTAAGTTTCTATAAGATCCCCTCTCAATCTCCTAAATTCTAGAGAGTATAAACCGAGTCTATGCAGTCTTTGTTCATAAGACAGTCCTGACATCCCAGGAATCAGTCTGGTGAACCTTCGCTGCACTCCCTCTATGGCAATAATGTCCTTCCTCAGATTTGGAGACCAGAACTGTACGCAATACTCCAGGTGTGGCCTCACCAAGACCCTATACAACTGAAGTAGAACCTCCCTGCTCCTATACTCAAATCCTTTTGCTATGAAAGCTAACATACCATTGGCTTTCTTCACTGCCTGTTGTACCTGCATGCCTACTTTCAATGACTGGTGTACCATGACACCCAGGTCGCGCTGCATCTCCCCTTTTCCTAATCGGCCACCATTTAGATAGTAGTCGGTTTTCCTATTTTTGCCACCAAAGTGGATAACCTCACATTTATCCACATTATACTGCATCTGCCAAACATTTGCCCACTCACCCAGCCTATCCAAGTCACCTTGCATTCTCCTAGCATCCTCCTCACAGCCAACACTGCCCCCCAGCTTAGTGTCATCCGCAAACTTGGAGATATTGCCTTCAATTCCCTCATCCAGATCATTTATGTATATTGTAAATAGCTGGGGTCCCAGCACTGAGCCTTGTGGTACCCCACTAGTCACTGCCTGCCATTGTGAAAACGACCCGTTAACTCCTACTCTTTGCTTCCTGTTTGCCAGCCAGTTCTCTATCCACATCAATACTGAACCCCCAATGCCATATGCTTTAAGTTTATATACTAATCGCTTATGTGGGACCTTGTCGAAAGCCTTCTGGAAGTCCAGATACACCACATCCACTGGTTCTCCCCCATCCACGCTACTAGTTACATCCTCGAAAAATTCCACAAGATTCGTCAGACATGATTTACCTTTCGTAAATCCATGCTGGCTTTGTCCAATGATTTCACCACTTTCCAAATGTGCTGCTATCCCATCTTTAATAACTGACTCTAGCAGTTTCCCCACTACCGATGTTAGACTAACTGGTCTGTAATTCCCCGTTTTCTCACTCCCCCCCTTCTTAAAAAGAGGGGTTACGTTTGCTACCCGCCAATCCTCAGGAACTACTCCAGAATCTAAAGAGTTTTGAAAGATTATCACTAATGCATCCACTATTTCCGGAGCTACTTCCTTAAGTACTCTGGGATGCAGCCTATCTGGCCCTGGGGATTTATCGGCCTTTAATCCATTCAATTTACCCAACACCACTTCCCGACTAACCTGGATTTCACTCAAGTACTCCTTTGACCTGCGGTCCCCTGCTATTTCCGGCAGATTATTTATGTCTTCCTTAGTGAAGACGGAACCAAAGTAGTTATTCAATTGGTCCGCCATATCCTTGTTCCCCATGATCAACTCACCTGTTTCTGACTGCAAGGGACCTACATTTGTTTTAACTAATCTCTTTCTCTTCACATATCTATAAAAACTTTTGCAGTCAGTTTTTATGTTCCCTGCCAGTTTTCTTTCATAATCTATTTTTCCTTTCCTAATCAAGCCCTTTGTCCTTCTCTGCTGGTCTCTGAATTTTTCCCAGTCCTCTGGTATGCTGCTTTTTCTGGCTACTTTGTACGCATCATCCTTTGCTTTGATACTATCCCTGATTTCCCTTGTTATCCACGGATTCACTACCTTCCCTGATCTGTTCTTTTGCCAAATTGGGATGAACAATTTTTGTAGTTCATCCATGCAGTCTTTAAATGTCTTCCATTGCGTATCCACCGTCAACCCTTTTAGAATTGATTGCCAGTCAATCTTGGCCAATTCACGTCTCATACCCTCAAAGTTACCTTTCCTTAAGTTCAGAACCATTGTTTCTGAATTAACAATGTCACTCTCCATCCTAATGAAGAACTCAACCATATTATGGTCACTCTTGCCCAAGGGGGCACGCACAATAAGACTGCTAACTAACCCTTCCTCATTACTCAATACCCAGTCTAAAATAGCCTGCTCTCTCGTTGGTTCCTCTACATGTTGATTTAGATAACTATCCCTCATACTTTCCAAAAAATCCTCTTCCTCAGCGCCCCTGCCAATTTGATTCACCCAATCTATATGTAGATTGAAGTCACCCATTATAACTGTTTTGCCTTTGTCGCACGCATTTCTAATTTCCTGTTTTATACCATCCCCAACTTCACTACTACTGTTAGGTGGCCTGTACACAACTCCCACTAGCGTTTTCTGCCCCTTAGTGTTTCGCAGCTCTACCCATACTGATTCCACATGCTCCAAGCTAATGTCCTTCCTTTCCATTGCGTTAATCTCCTCTCTAACCAGCAACGCTACCCCACCTCCTTTTCCTTTCTCTCTATCCCTCCTGAATATTGAATACCCCTGGATGTTCAGCTCCCAGCCTTGGTCACCCTGGAGCCATGTCTCCGTGATCCCAACTATATCATACTCATTAATAGCTATCTGCACGTTCAACTCATCCACCTTATTACGAATACTCCTTGCATTGAGACACAAGGCCTTCAGGCTTGTTTTTACAATGCTCTTACCCCTTTTACTTTTCACCTTGCTCCCTATTGCTTCCACCCTCGTTTTACACCCACCTGCCTCTCTGCTCTTGTACCCATCCCCCTGCCACATTAGTTTAAATCCTCCCCGACAGCACTAGCAAACACTCCCCCAAGGACATTGGTTCCATTCCAGCCCAGGTGCAGACCGTCCTGTTTGTACTGGTCCCACCTCCCCCAGAAATGGTCCCAGTGCCCTAAAAATTTGAATCCCTCCCCCTTGCACCATTTTTCAAGCCACGTATTCATCTGCAATATCCTCCTATTTCTACTCTGACTGGCCCGTGGTACTGGTAATAATCCAGAGATTATTACCTTTGAGGTCCTACTTTTGAGTTTATCTCCTAGCTCCCTAAATTCACCTTGTAGGACCTCATCCCTTTTTTTCCCTATATCGTTGGTGCCAATATGCACCACGACAACTGGCTGTTCACCCTCCCCCTCCAGAATGTTCTGCAGCCGTTCAGTAACATCCCTGACCTTTGCACCAGGGAGGCAACATACCATCCTGGAGTCTCTTTTGCGGCCGCAGAAACGCCTATCTATTCCCCTGACAATTGAATCCCCTATTACAATAGCCCTTCCCCTCTTTTTTCCCCCATCATGTGCTGCAGAGCCACCCATGGTGCCATGAACTTGGCTGCTGCTGCATTCCCCTGATGAGCCATCTCCCTCAACAGTATCCAAAATGGTAAACCTGTTGACTAGGGAGATGACCGCAGGGGACTCCTGCACTACCTGCCTACTGTTTTGCTGGCTATTGGCCACCCGCTCCCTTTCTGTCCTCTTACCTTTTACCTGTGGCGTGACCAACTCGCTGTATGTGCTGTCCACGACTTTCTCTGCATCGTGGATGCTCCAGTATGAATCCAGCCGCAGCTCCAATCGTTCAATGCGGTCTGCCAGGAGCTGCAGCTGGACACACTTCCTGCAAATGTAGTCATCAGGGACACTGACCATATCCCTGATCTCCCACATGTTGCAGGCTGAGCAAACCACGGGACCAATCTCCACTGCCATCTTACTCCCAAATTACTCTATTAAATATATATATTTTTTTTAATTTAATTTTATTTTATTTTTTTTATTTTTTATTAAACACAAAACTTTATTCTTTAAACTTTACTAATAAATAATGAATCCCTAACACCCAGAGTCCTTAGCTCCCAGAATCCTTAAACCTGAAGGCAGAAATGGAGAAATGTAAACCCCGGGTTGCAGCCAATCAGCTGCTTCCTCTGGTCCTCTTCAACCAATCAGAGGCTACACAGATTCCCCACCAGATTTCCTCACTGGAAGATGGAACGTTGCAGCTGCTGGTCTACTCACAGCGCAGGTAGCTCCACCCTCTGTCTCCAACGGCTCCCCGGGCCTCTGTGAAAAGCAAGCCCCGCGCTAGGTTTATACTCACAGCAGGTAGCTCCACCCTCTGTCTCCAACGGCTCCCCGGGCCTCTGTGAAAAGCAAGCCCCGCGCTAGGTTTATACTCACAGCAGGTAGCTCCACCCTCTGTCTCCAACGGCTCCCCGGGCCTCTGTGAAAAGCAAGCCCCGCGCTAGGTTTATACTCACAGCAGGTAGCTCCACCCTCTGTCTCCAACGGCTCCCCGGGCCTCTGTGAAAAGCAAGCCCCGCGCTAGGTTTATACTCACAGCAGGTAGCTCCACCCTCTGTCTCCAACGGCTCCCCGGGCCTCTGTGAAAAGCAAGCCCCGCGCTAGGTTTATACTCACAGCAGGTAGCTCCACCCTCTGTCTCCAACGGCTCCCCGGGCCTCTGTGAAAAGCAAGCCCCGCGCTAGGTTTATACTCACAGCAGGTAGCTCCACCCTCTGTCTCCAACGGCTCCCCGGGCCTCTGTGAAAAGCAAGCCCCGCGCTAGGTTTATACTCACAGCAGGTAGCTCCACCCTCTGTCTCCAACGGCTCCCCGGGCCTCTGTGAAAAGCAAGCCCCGCGCTAGGTTTATACTCACAGCAGGTAGCTCCACCCTCTGTCTCCAACGGCTCCCCGGGCCTCTGTGAAAAGCAAGCCCCGCGCTAGGTTTATACTCACAGCAGGTAGCTCCACCCTCTGTCTCCAACGGCTCCCCGGGCCTCTGTGAAAAGCAAGCCCCGCGCTAGGTTTATACTCACAGCAGGTAGCTCCACCCTCTGTCTCCAACGGCTCCCCGGGCCTCTGTGAAAAGCAAGCCCCGCGCTAGCTTTATACTCACAGCAGGTAGCTCCACCCTCTGTCTCCAACGGCTCCCCGGGCCTCTGTGAAAAGCAAGCCCCGCGCTAGGTTTATACTCACAGCAGGTAGCTCCACCCTCTGTCTCCAACGGCTCCCCGGGCCTCTGTGAAAAGCAAGCCCCGCGCTAGGTTTATACTCACAGCAGGTAGCTCCACCCTCTGTCTCCAACGGCTCCCCGGGCCTCTCTTAGAACGGAGATAAGGAAAACCTTTTTCATCCAGAGAGTTGTGAATCTGTGGAATTCTCTGCCTCAGAAGGCAGTGGAGGACAATTCTCTGGATGCTTTCAAGAGAGAGTTTCATCTTCAAATTCAGCTTCAACTTCTCATATCTAGAGTGATCCAATGCGGAAACAGGCACTTTGGCCCAGTAAATCCTGCCAACCATCAACCACCCATTGACAGTTAGGAGAATGAGATAGAGAGAGCAAGAGTGCTTGCAGCATGGTAGTCAATGGTGAGGCCAAGGAAATGGAAATTGGCCCGAGCTGGAGAAACTCAGAATTCTTGGAACTACGATGGGAGAGGTTACAGCAAGCATTTGCAAGTTAATCGGATGCGGAGGTCACATAGGCTGATGATATCTGAACGTCAGCATGAATAGTTGGTGATTCATGGTTGGAATTATCTCATCGCACAGCATGAGCCATTTGAGAGACAAGCAAATAAAGGGAACAATGGGTGTTGGCAACAAGTATTTGCCTTGTATTCTCTTCGCTCTCATGTTATTATTGAACCAAGCATGATCCGATAATTGAAATCCTGAGCCCCCTAATTCCAAACACAACAAATCAGAAAAATACTAGCAATGTGCTAGAGTAACTCAGCAGGTCAGGTGGCATCTCTGGGGAACATGAATAGGTGACATTTTGGGTTGGGATCCTTCTTCAGATTGATGCAGTAAGGGGGAGAAAGCTCAAAGAGAGGTGGGGGTGGGACAAAGCCTGGTAAGTGATAGTGAATACAGGGGAGAGAAGACAGATGGTTGGACAAAGATGAAAGGATGATGGATAAGGTAAGAAGATACATGAAATGTGAAGCCAGATGAAGGCATAGAGGTTTGGCGGGGTGAGGGGGGTAATTTATTTCTGCTCTTTGAGGATGAATAAAGGGAACCAGAAATTGCAGTGGGTTTAGATTTGCAAAAGGCATTACTGCACACAATAATCGTGTATTAGCATGGATAGTGGATTGGTAGCTGGTGGAAAGTGGAGAGATAGATAAGGCAGCTACCAGGGTGATGCAGCGGTGGTGTGCAATAGAATGACACTTGGATAATCTGCCGCCTGATAATTCAGAAATCCCAATGGTTCGGCAAGCAGCTCAGCAGGTGAGATTTGCTGAACTCTCTTCAGACTCACAGGGCCTGGTAACACTCCCCCTTCCAACTCTCCAGTCCTGGTTCGCACACTCCCTTCTGAATCGCTGCTGTGCTCTTTATGAACTGACTGGGGTTCCATTTCCCATAGTATATAACATAAAAAAACAAATTAGATGATGAATTGGGTTATTAATAGGAATAATGGAAAATCAGTAATTCTGGCTCCAAATGTGTTATTATTTTACAATAGTTATGATCCATGTTCTTTAGTGTTGGGACAAGTATCATAGCCAAATTTACTGATACAAAAAATGGATGAGATAACAAAGTGCAAATCTAATAGTTTGCAAAGGGATGTACAATAAACTCTCACTTTACTGGTTTCATGCTTCTCAATGCTCATGCAACTACCAATAATGAATTTTTGTGACAATCTCAAACTGTGAATGTTATTACACGTTATGCAAAACAAATGTAGAAATATATCTTTAATATTTTATTTACGTTAATACATTTGTAGGCGGTGCAGTTGTAGATTGATTATCAGCTGCATCCCTTTGGTGGATACAGTCATTTGATTATTTTTGTTGTATTTCACGTCAATGTTGCTTGGCCTTAAATATAGGATTGCAGTGTAAAACATAGTTTTTTTTTTAACAGGATATGACATAGTTAGGCAGTGCTACAAGAGACTACAGATAGTGGAATCTTGAGCAAAAAACAGCTAGAGGAACTCCGCAAGTCATTTTTGATGTACATTTATGATGTATGGTTGTTTTATGTTTGAGCAATTCTGATGCAGGAGCTAGCCTCTTGCAACAAGAATGTCAGATGTGATAATTTACACTGTAGACAGATTAAGTGAACAAAAATATGGCAAAAGTAGTATAATGTAGGGAAAGGAGTTTGTCCACTTTAGGACCAAGAACGGAAAAGTCGAGTATTGCTTAAATAGAGAGCAGGAGAGACTATAGATGGTGCAATATGCACGCTCTAGAATTTGGATGCATACAGCATGGAAAACAGGTACTTCACCCAACTAATCCATGCTGACCAATTTGTCCATCCAAACTAGTCCCTTTTGCTCATGCCTGGCCCATAGGCCACAAAACCTTTCCTATCCATGTACCTGTCAAAACGTCTTTTACAGTGCCCTCCAAAATATTTGGGACAAACCCCATCATTTATTTATTTACCTCTGTACTCCACAATTTGAGATTTGTAATAGAAAGTGCACATTGTCAGATTTTTATACATTTTGGTTTCACCATGTAGAAATTACAGCAGCATTTATACATAATCCCCCATTTTGGGACACCATAATGTTTGGGAAACAGCAATGTCATGTAAATGAAAGTAGTCATGTTTAGTATTTTGTTGCATATCCTTTGCATGCGATGACTGCTTGAAGTCTGCGATTCATGGACACTACCAGTTGCTGGGTGTCTTCTCTGGCGATGCTCTGCCAGGCCTGTATTGCAGCCATCTTTAGTTTATGCTTCTTTTGGGGGCTAGTCCCCTTCAATTTTCTCTTCAGCATGTGAAAGGCATGCTTAATTCGGTTCAGATCGGGTGATTGACTTGGCCACTCAAGAATGGACCATTTATAGCTTTGAAAAACTCCTTTGTTGCTTTAGCAGTATGTTTGGGATCATTGTCTTGCTGTAGAGCGAACCGCAAGCCAATGAGTTTTGAGGCATTTGTTTAAACTTGAGCAGATGGGACATGTCTATACACTTCAGAATTCATTATGCTACTACCATCAGCAGTTGTATCATCAATGAAGATAAGTGAACCAGTACCTTCTGCAGCCATACATGCCCAGGCCATAACACCCCCACCACTGTGTTTCGCAGATGAGGTGGTATGCTTTGGATCTTGGGCAGGTCCATCTCTCCTCCATACTTTGCTCTTGCCATCACTCTGATATAAGTTCTTCGTCTCATCTGTCCACAAGACTTCTTTCCAGAACTGTGGTTGCTCTTTTAAGTACTTCTTGGCAAATTGTAACCTGACCATCCTATTTTGGCGGCTAACCAGTGGTTTGCGTCTTGCAGTGTAGCCTCTGTATTTCTGTTCATGAAGTCTTCTGCGGACAGTGGTCATTGACAAATCCACAGCTGAAGAGTGAAGAGTGTTTCTGATCTGTTGGACTGGTGTTTGGGATGTTTTCTTTATTATAGAGAGAACTCTTCTGTCATCAGCTGTGGATGTCTTCCTTGGCCTGCCAGTCCCTTTGCGATTAGTAAGCTCACCAGTGCTCTCTTTCTTAAAGATGCTCCAAACAGTTGATTTAGTAAGCCTAAGGTTTGGCTGATGTCTCTATCAGTTGTATTCTTGTTTCTTAGTCTCATAATGGCTTATTTGACTTTCATTAACACAACTTTTGGTCCTGATGTTGCCAAACAGCAATAAAAGTTTCCAACGGTGATGGAAAGACTGGAGGAAAGACTAGGTGCTAAGAGCTCTCTTATTCCTGCATTAAGGAGGCAATTAAACACACCCGAGCAATTCCAAACAAATTCCGAGCAAATTACGAGCAATTCCGAGCAAAATGAAGCCACGTGTCCCAAACATTATGGTGTCTTGAAATGGGGGGACTATGTATAAACACAGCTCTAATTTCTACATGGTGAATCCAAAATGTGTAAAAATGGCCTTTAATAAAATCTGACAATGTGCACTTTAACCATATAACCATATAACAACTACAGCACGGAAACAGGCCTTCTCGGCCCTTCCAGTCCGTGCCGACCATTTATTTTCCCCTTGTCCCATCTACCTGCACTCAGACCATACCCCTCCATTCCCTTCCCGTCCATATACCTATCCACTTTACTTTTAAATGTTAAAATCGATCCTGCCTCCACCACTTCTGCAGGAAGATCATTCCACACAGCCACCACTCTCTGAGTAAAGAAGTTCCCCCTCATGTTACCCCTAAACTTCTGTCCATTAATTCTCATGTCATGCCCTCTTGTTTGAATCTTTCCTACCCTCAATGGGAAAAGCTTATCCACGTCAACTCTGTCTATCCCTTTCATCATTTTAAAGACCTCAATCAAGTCCCCCCCTTAACCTTCTGCGCTCCAAAGAATAAAGACCTAACTTGTTAAACCTTTCTCTGTAACCTAGTTGCTGGAACCCAGGTAACATTCTAGTAAATCTCCTCTGTACTCTCTCTATTTTGTTGACATCCTTCCTATAATTAGGTGACCAAAATTGTACACCATACTCCAGAATTGGTCTTACCAATGCCTTGTACAATTTTAACATTACTTCCCTACTCCTATATTCAATGCTCTGATTTATAAAGGCCAACACACCAAAAGCTTTCTTTACCACCCTATCTACATGCGATTCCACCTTCAGGGAACTATGCAGTTATTCCTAGATCCCTCTGTTCCACAGCATTCCTCAATTCCCTACCATTTACCATGTACGTCCTATTTTGATTTGTCTTGCCAAGATGTAGCACTTATCAGCATTAAACTCCATCTGCCATCTTTCAGCCCACTCTTCCAAATGGCCCAAATCTCTCTGTAGACTTTGAAAATCTACTTCATTATCCACAGCACCCCCTATCTTAGTATCATCTGCATACTTACTTATCCAATTTTCCACCCCATCATCTAGATCATTGATGTACATGACAAACAACAGTGGACCCAACACAGATCCCTGAGGCACCCCACTGGTCACCGGCTTCCAACCTGACAAACAGCCATCCAACATTACTCTCTGGCATCTCCCATTCAGCCACTGTAGAATCCATCTTGCTACTCCGCCATTAACACCCAAAGATTGAACCTTCTTAACCAACCTTCCATGGGGAACCTTGTCAAAGGCATTACTGAAATCCATATAGACAACATCCACTGCTTTACCCTCATCAATTTCCCTAGTAACCTCTTCAAAAAATTCAAGAAGGTTTGAAAAACATGACCTTCCAGGCACAAATCCATGTTGACTGTTCTTGATCAGACCCTGTTTATCCAGATGCTTATATATATTATCTCTAAGTATCCTTTCCATTAATTTGCCCACCACTGACGTCAAACTAACAGGTCTATAATTGCTAGGTTTATTCTTTGAACCCTTTTTAAACAATGGAACAACATGCGCAGTACGCCAATCCCGTTTCTAATGACATCTGAAATATTTCTGTCATAGCCCCTGCTATTTCTACACTAACTTTCCTCAATGTCCTAGGGAATATCTTGTCAGGACCTGGAGACTTATCCACTTTTATATTTTTCAAAAATGTCAGAACTTCCTCCTCTTTGAATCTCATAGTTTTCATAGCTACTCTACTTTTTTCCCTTACCTCACAGAGTTCAATATCCTTCTCCTTGGCGAATACCGAAGAAAATAAATTGTTCACTATCTCCCCCATCTCTTTAACCACATGTAATTTTTTTTTCTATTACAAATCTCAAATTGTGGAATGGAGGGAAATAAATAAATGATGGGTCTTGGTCCCAACCATTATGGAGGGCACTGTAAATGTTATTATTGTACCTACCTCAACTATTTCATTGGCACCTTGCCCCATATATCTACCACTCTCCCATTCACCCTATTTATTCACCTCATGATTTTATTCATCTCTAAGAGTACCCCTCCGCCTTTTGCACTCCAAGGAATAAATTCCCACACTGTCCAATCTCGCCCGCTTGGGCCTTGCTTCCTGGCAACATCTTCATAAATTATCTCTGCACTCTTTCCTGTAGGAGGCTGTCCAAAAATAAACACAATACTCCTAGTGTGACTCACCAATGTCCAGAGAAATGTAACATAACGTTCCAACTTCTATACTCAATTCCCTGAATGATGAAGACCAGCAGGCCAAAGATTTTGAAGAAGGGTCCCGATCTGAAAAGTCACTTATCCATGTTCTCCAAGAATGCAACATGACCTGCTGAGTTACTCCAGCATTTTGTATCCTCGTTTGTAAACCAGCATTGTCAGTTCCTTGTTTTAACATTATGCCAAAAACCACCATCTTCACCATCCTACGATCCACTTTCGGGGACTATGTACTTTTGCTCCTGGATTCCTCTTCCCTACAACACTTTGACATTCACTGTGAAGGTCCTGTCCTGCTTTGACTTCCCAACATCGAACACCTCACATTTATCTGATTTTAAACTCCATTAGTCATTCCTTGGTCCACTTGCCCAACTGTTCTTTGTGCAATATCACCCATTTTCAGTATTGTCTTCAAACTTGCTAACCATGCCTTGTGCATTCACATCCAAATCGTTCATGTAGGAGACAAACAACAATGGGCCCCAACACTGATCCCTGAGGTAAGCAACGAGTCATGGGCCTCCAGTCCAAAGAGCAATATTCCACAACTACTCTCCGTTTCCTACCATTATGCCAGTTCTATATCCAGTTAGTTAGCTTTCCCTGGATGCCATGCTATCTACAGCCCTATCCTCATTAACTTCTAGATGTATTCAAGAGAGATTTAGATATAGCTCTTAGAGCTAACGGAATGAAGCGATATGGGTAGAAAGCAGGAACGGGGTACTGATTTTGGATGATCAGCCATCATTGATTGGCAGTGCTGGCTTGAAGGGCCAAATGACCTACTCCTGCACCTATTTTCTACGTTTCTATGTTTGTTAGTTACTTGAATGCATGTATGGATTAAGTGGAAATAGCCACAGGTAATTCCTGCACTCTTAGTCCAGTCCCTTTCCCTTTCCTGATGGTCCTCCATTTAATTTCTGCCTGCAACTTATTTGTGACCACCTCATTATAACTATGATGTTATCCCAATTGTTCTTGAGGTCTTCCAGCCATCATTCCAATACCTCATGTGGCCAGTCAGGAGCTGCAACTGGATGTACCTCATATATAAAATATGTCAGGTTAGCATGTTGGTACAACAAATAGTTAGCAATGCACAGGAATGTTGTTTTTTATTGGGAGGGTAGAACACAAAAACATACAAGCTTTGATGTGACTTTGCAGGACTCTGGAGAGATCGGGGGCCAAGAGAACCACTTGCAGTCTAATCTCCTTCATGGGGAGAGATATTTTCAGATTAAAGATAGTTCAGAGGAGGACACAGAAAGTGGATGGTAATGTAGATAGCGAAGATGGTTATCAAATATTACAGCAAGATCTTGATCTGTCGGGCAAGTGGGCTGAGGAATGGTTTATGCAGCTTAATGCAGGCAAATGTGTCTTGGTGCATTTTGGGAAATCAAAGCAGGGCAGGACCTTCATAATGAATGACAGGGTCCTGGGGAGTGTTGTAGAGCAGCAAGCTCTAGGTACATAGTTCCTTGAAAGTGGCATTAGAGGTAGATAGGATGGTTGAGAAGGCTTTTGGTACATTGACCATCATCAGTCAGTGTATGAGTATAGAAGTTGGGATGTTATGTTTCAGTTGTATAAGATTGCACGAGGCCGCATTTGGAGTATTATGTTCACTTTTGGTCACCCTGCTATCGGAAAATGTTGTTCTGCTGGAAATAGTGTAGGGCAGATTTACGAGGATGGAGCCAGGACTTGAGGGCCTGAGATTTCTGGGCCTGGCCCACTTAGGCGATTTTTCAGGCAACAGCCGGAGACTGTCAAGTCGCTGGCAATCGCCTGAAAAACTGGCAACTGGAACGCCGACTGGAACGGAGAGTGGAACACACATGCACACATACACATCGCTTCTGGTTATGTGTGCAGTTATGCAGGCGGGGGTCAGGGCAAGCGGGGGGAGCGCTGTCTGAGTGAATTTCACACGGTGCAAAGCCAATGTGATTAACATTAACATTACCAATCGGTTATCCTTGGTTCTGAAAACTACAGCTTACGTTTTTTTTTCCCCAATGAAATTCACTGGTCAGCACCGGCTACAACCTTCGACCTCCTGGCAACCCACCAGGACCTCCTGGCAACCCACCTAAGGCACGAGAATTCTCGCTACTCTCTATGGCGGTTTCATTCTGGTCGCCGCTAATTTTTCAACATGTTAAAAAATTTGCGGCGACCATAATGAGGCCGCGACTAGTTCCCAGAATGCAGGAACTCCTCATGACCATGAAGGCGACTCCCCAGCAACCACCCGTGAACATGTGGCGACCTAAAAAGTTGCCTAAGTGCGACAGGCCCGTTAGGGAGAGGTTGGGCAGGCTGGGACTTTATTCCTTGGAGGATGAGTGGGGGATTTTATAGAGGTATATGAGACCATAAGAGGAATAGATAGGGTAAATGCAGAGTCTTTTACCCAGAGTAGGGGAATCAAGAACCAGGGGACATAGATTTAAAGTGAGAGGGGGAAAATTTAATAGGAACTTGAGGAGCAACTTTTTCACACAGGGTGGTGGGTATATAGAACAAACTATAAGTAATTGAGGCGGATACTATAACATTTAAAAGAAATTTGGATGGGGGGGGGGGGGGGGGGATAGGGGTCAAAATGCAGGCAGATAGGACTGTATGACCACAACATTATGACCACTTTGTTGATTGTGTGGTCTTGTGTGGAGCGACTAAGCAGGTTGTGCCTGTCTGTATCAAGAAGAAAGAGAGGTGGTCTTTTGAAGAGGTGGCATGACATGTAGATGCTGAGTAAATATTTCACTTCCTGTAGTTGTCTTGGACCAGAGGTATAGTTTCACATTCTGGGTCATTCGTTTTGGATGGAAATGAGGAAGAATTTCTTCTCGGAGGTGTGAATGTTTAAAATTCTGATTCGAGAACTGTGATCAATGAGCTACTGAAAATGTCTAAATGGAGACACATGGACTAGAGGGATTTGTTTGGGCATCAGGAAGGTGGATTTGCCAAGATCAAATCAACCACAGAAAGGTGGAACATGCGCTTGGGCTACTCCTGATGCTATTTCTTATGTTCTGTTTAATGTGCCACAGTGGTGCAGCTGGTAGAGAGCTGGTGCCTCACACAGCTGCCAAGTTTTGTCAGAGCATTACAGTATTCTAGTACCTGAAAATCAGTATTTTGCTGAGGAAATCTGTATTTTTACACGGTGCCATTTTGCTGAAAAAAGTGTTATTTTTATGTGCAGTCATACCCATGTAAGAGTACAAGAATGCATAACTTTGCTACCAATTGACATGTCTTCTACGCACCTTACTTGACTGTGCATTACCATCTCTTTGTAAACTGCTGTTTGAACGGCTGCTTCCTGCTTTTAGCACCAGATGATGATGTAGAAGCCATTATGGAAGTCTCCCTTTCACTCCCTCTCCCCAGCCCTCTCTCTCCTTCCCCATCCCTATTTCCCTCCCACCCCCTTTTTTTCTCCCTCCCTCTCTTACTCCCTCCCTCACATTCCCTCTCTCCTTTTGCTCTCTCTCTCCTTCTGCATTTCTCCCTCCCCTAACAGTCAGTGACCCATAGCGCTGTGGCCATAGCGCTATGTGTAAAGGCAATAGCGCTCCAGCTGGGAGTGCTAGTTTTAGAACCCTTAGCGTTTAAAATTCCCACGCGTTAAACTGACAGCGCTGTTTAAATCTGGAGCGGGACAGGCAGATAAAAGCTTACAAAAATAATTATCCACATCATGAAATTTAACATACTAATAGATTAAATCTGCTATAATTTTTTAAGTTACACTATGACTTTTTATATCCCTGCATTTTATAAGCAGCAAGATGAAACGGGAAGTCAGGCTGATTTTTGAAAAATCCGTATTTTACAATGCAAATCCGTACATTCGTATTCTGATCGTATTTCCGTAGCACTGTGGATGACCAAACCCACAGCCATATCTCCTTTATATCCTGCACTTCTCACTCTTACCTTGGGGTAGAGTTCCTTTAGTTCTTACCTTTCACACCACCAACCTCTGCATTGAGTATATCATTCTTTGGTGATTCCACGTATCCCCTTCCTCACCCTTTTCTACTTTCCACATGTATCACTGCAACTGTAGGTGGTGTAACACGAGTTCCTACACCTCCTCCTCACCTCCTAACTTGGATGATCCTCCTGATGCAGACATTTCCTCCAATTCTATAACCATATAACCATATAACAATTACAGCACGGAAACAGGCCATCTCGGCCCTTCAAGTCCGTGCCGAACAACTTTTTTCCCTTAGTCCCACCTGCCTGCACTCATACCATAACCCTCCATACCCTTCTCATCCACATGCCTATCCAATTTATTTTTAAATGATACCAACGAACCTGCCACCACCACTTCCACTGGAAGCTCATTCCACACCGCTACCACTCTCTGAGTAAAGAAGTTCCCCCTCATGTTACCCCTAAACCTCTGTCCCTTAATTCTAAAGTCATGTCCTCTTGTTTGAATCTTCCCTATTCTCAAAGGGAAAAGCTTGTCCACATCAACTCTGTCTATCCCTCTCATCATTTTAAAGACCTCTATCAAGTCCCCCCTTAACCTTCTGCGCTCCAGAGAATAAAGACCTAACTTATTCAACCTATCTCTGTAACTTAGCTGTTGAAACCCAGGCAACATTCTAGTAAATCTCCTCTGTACCCTCTCTATTTTGTTGACATCCTTCCTATAATTGGGCGACCAAAATTGTACACCATACTCCAGATTTGGTCTCACCAATGCCTTGTACAATTTTAACATTACATCCCAGCTTCTATACTCAATGCTGTGATTTATAAAGGCTAGCATACCAAAAGCTTTCTTTACCACCCTATCTATATGAGATTCCACCTTCAAGGAACTATGCACGGTTATTCCCAGATCCCTCTGTTCAACTGTATTCTTCAATTCCCTACCGTTTACCATGTACGTCCTATTTTGATTTGTCCTGCCAAGGTGTAGCACCTCACATTTATCAGCATTAAACTCCATCTGCCATCTTTCAGCCCATTTTTCCAACTGGCCTAAATCACTCTGTAGACTTTGGAAATCCTCTTCATTATCCACAACACCCTCTATCTTGGTATCATCTGCATACTTACTAATCCAATTTACCACCCCTTCATCCAGATCATTGATGTACATGACAAACAACAAAGGACCCAACACAGATCCCTGTGGCACTCCACTAGTCACCTGCCTCCAACCCGACAAACAGCCATCCACTATTACCCTCTGGCTTCTCCCATTCAGCCACTGTTGAATCCATCTTGCTATTCCTGCATTTATACCCAACAGTTGAACCTTCTTAACCAACCTTCCATGAGGAACCTTGTCAAAGGTCTTATTGAAGTCCATATAGACAACATCCACTGCTTTACCCTCGTCAATTTCCCTAGTAACCTCTTCAAAAAATTCAAGAAGATTAGTCAAACATGACCTTCCAGGCATAAATCCATGTTGACTGTTCCTAATTAGACCCTCTTTATCCAGATACTTATATATATTATCTCTAAGTATCTTTTCCATTAATTTGCCCACCACTGAAGTCAAACTAACCGGTCTATAATTGCTAGGTTTACTTTTAGAACCCTTTTTAAACAATGGAACAACATGCGCAGTACGCCAATCCTCGGGGACTATTCCCGTTTCTAATGACATTTGAAATATTTCTGTCATAGTCCCGGCTATTTCTACACTAACTTCCCTCAATGTCCTAGGGAATATCCTGTCAGGACCTGGAGACTTATCCACTTTTATATTTTTCAAAAGTGTCAGTACTTCTTTTACTTTGAAACTCATAGTATCCATAGCTACTCTACTAGTTTCCCTTACCTCACATAATTCAATATCCTTCTCCTTGGTGAATTCCTCCATGTGATTCCTTTAATTCTGAAAAAGAAGAACCTTTATTAAGATGAATGATTAGCCTTATTAAATAGTAGCTTTCTCAGCTTAGCGTCCGAAGGCTGCGATCGCTCTAAGCACTAGAACACATTATCCAATTGATTCTCCAATGCTGATTGTGTCAATGTTGTTATATTATTGCTGCAAAGGACCAACTGCCAGAAGAACTCAGCAGGCCAGGCAGCATCTATGGAGGGAAGTGGACAGATGGTGTTCTGATTCGGGTCCCTTCAAACTGATGGAGTAGAGGGGAGAGGTTTGTAGAGAGGTGCAGGGGAGGATGGGGCATGAACCATCAGGTGAGTTAGGTGAGGAAGAGATAGGTGGTGATGAAGTGAAGATGACAGAGGGGTGTAAATGTGGAATTGGATAAGGAACAAAGTGGGGAATACAATGCAGAACTGGAGTACGAGGTGGAAGGGAACTGTGGGAGTGGGGAGAGAATATAGTAGGAAGGGGTAAAAGATTAGCAGATTGCTAATATTGTATCTGTCTTCTGGTTTAAGACCCAACATTTATTTATTTACCATTATCACTGGGCATCTAGGACTAAACTGATTGTTGCATGTCTTGAGGACGACAGAGTGGCACAGCTTCCAGGGACCCAGTTTGATCTTGACCTCTGATGTTGTCTGGAATTTGCATATTCTTCCACAACATAAAGACTAAAGGGCCTGCCCTACCAGCATGCGGCGAGCGCGACCAAACGTGGTGGCTTGAGCCGTACGGCCTCACGAGGCCGGTCCCGCTTCAAACCGCAGAGCCATATGGAGCAGGTCCCGACATCATACTCACCAATCACCCAGAATTAATGGGAAAAGAAGCTCACAAAGGGATAGGAGAGTATGGCCAAGTATAATAGGGATCGATGTGAAAGGTGAGATGCGTAAGGAATTAAAAATATTGTATATGAATGCGCGAAGTATAAGAAGTAAAGTAGATGAGCTTGAGGCTCAGTTAGAGGTTGGTAGATATGACATTGTGGGGATTACTGAGACGTGGCTGCAGGAAGATCGGGCCTGGGAACTTAATATTGAGGGTTATACATCCTATAGAAAGGACAGGCAGGTGGGCAGAAGAGGGGGGTAACTCTGCTGGTGAGGGATAGAATTCAGTCCCTTGCGAGGGAAGACATACGGACTGACGAGGTAGAGTCACTGTGGATTGAGTTGAGGAATTGTAAATGCAAGAAGACACTAATTGGTGTTATTTCCGGACCCCCAAATAGTAGCCCGGATGTGGGGTGTAAATTGCAGCAGGAGTTAAAACTGGCATGTAACAAAGGTAATGCCACTATGGTGATGGGGCATTTCAATATGCAGGTAGACTGGGAAAATCAGGTTGGTTCAGGACCCCAAGATAGAGAGTTTGTAGAATGCCTCCGAGATGGATTCTTAGAGCAGCTTGTAATGGAGCCGACTAGAGAAAAGGCAATTCTGGATTTAGTGATGTCCAATGAACAAGATATGATAAGAGAACTTGAGATAAAGGAACCGCTTGGAGGTTGTGATCATAATATGATTAATTTTAATCTCCAATTTGAGAAGGGGAACGTTAAATCGGAAGTGGCAGTGATGCAGTTGAACAAAGGGAACTATGAAGGCATGAGTGTTCCTTCATGAGTGTTCCTAGACTCAGTGTTCCCGTGGATTTTGAAGCAACAGCAACAAAGAGAACCAGGAGAAAGCACTGATTGGCTCTAGCCCAAGTGGGGTCTATTACCTGAATGGTGGCAGATTAGGAAAAGGGGAGGCAGTGAAGAAAGCAAATGGTATGTTAGCATTCATAGCGAAAGGATTTGAGTATAGGAGCAGGGAGGTTCTACTGCAGTTGTACAGGGTTTTGGTGAGGCCACACCTGGAGTATTGCGTACAGTTTTGGTCTCCAAATCTGAGGAAAGACATCCTTGCCATAGAGGGGGTACAGAGAAGATTCACCAGACTGATTCCTGGGATGTCAGGACTTTCATATGAGGAAAGATTGGATAGACTCGGCTTGTACTCGCTGGAATTTAGAAGATTGAGGGGGTATCTTATAGAAACTTACAAAATTCTTAAGGGGTTGGACAAGCTAGATGCTGGAAGATTGTTCCCGATGTTGGGGGAGTCCAGAACAAGGGGTCACAGTCTAAGGATAAGGGGGAATTCCTTTAGGACCGAGATGAGGAAAACATTCTTTACACAGAGAGTGGTGAGTCTCTGGAATTCTCTGCCACAGAAGGTAGTTGAGGCCAGTTCATTAGCTATATTTAAGAGGGCGTTAGATGTGGCACTTGTGGCTAAAGGGATCGGGGGTATGGAGAGAAGGCAGGTACGGGATACTGAGTTGGATGATCAGCCATGATCACATTGAATGGCGGTGCAGGCTCGAAGGGCCGAATGGCCTACTCCTGCACCTATTTTTCTATGTTTCTATGTTTCATTGGCTATATTTAAGAAGGAGTTAGATGTGGCCATTGTGGCTAAAGGGATAAGGGAGTATGGAGAGAAGGCAGGTACGTGATACTGAGTTGGATGATCAGCCATGATCATATTGAATGGCGGTGCAGGCTCGAAGGACCGAATGGCCTACACCTGCACCTATTTTCTATGTTTCTATGTTTCTATGAGAGGGGAGCTGGCCAAAGTAGACTGGAAAGGGATCCTAGCAGGAATGACGGTGGAACAGCAATGGCAGGAATTTCTGGGCATAATCTGGAAGACGCAGGATCATTTCATTCCAAAAAGGAAGAAAGAGAGAAAAAAAAAGAAAAAACACTAGTTAATATATATCTATTCAATATATATATATTTCCCCTTTAAAAACAATAAAAGGTATTATATATATATTTAAAAGAGAAGCAACAAAATACATTGTAAATAAAAATATTACAAATGATAATATCATCCTATTGTAGAGACATGTATACAAATCCCAGTTTGAAAATGAATTATTTTCATCAAATTCTATCGAGTACCCATTGAGTTATAATGCCAAGAACAGATATCCCTTCAAATATTGTATATATGGAGACCATATTTGTTCAAAAGATTTCACATTTGTCCATTAGGACAAATCTGATTCTTTCCAAATACAATGTCTCCAACATCTCTGCTGTCCACATTTTAATTATGGGGGTTAATGTTCCCTTCCAAAATTTCAATATTATTTTTTTCCCTATTATCAAACAGTAATCAAAGAAATTTCTTTGATTTACTGTTAATACCAATTTTGAGTCCGGAATTCCTAATATTATTAACTTTGGATCTGGATCCAGTTTAACTCTAAGAACTTCAGAAATAACTCTAAAGATTTCTGTCCAATAATACCTAAGTTTTGAACATGTTACAAAACTATGTATTAAATTAGCCTCTAAGTTCTGACATTTATCACAAATAGGAGAAACGTTAGAAAAAATGCTATTTAATTTAGTTTTTGAATAATGTAATCTATATAATACTTTAAATTGTATCAATGTATGCCTAGCATTTAACGAACAACGATGTATACGTTGTAAACTTTCTTCCCAAGTTTCTTTTGTTCTAGATAATCCTATTTCATTTTCCCAAGCTTGGCGATATATTTCTGTTGTTGGATTCTCCCTATCCAAAATAATATTATATATATATAAGCTATTAATTTTTCTGTGTTTGGGTGTTTATTAAACAATTCATCTAATAATCCTGTTCTTTATTTTTATAATCTTGTGTGTTAGACTTAATATAATCTCTAATTTGTAAATACCTAAACAAATTATGTGATGGCAATCCATAAATATCTTGTAACTCCTGAAATGAAAGAAAATTTCCCTTTCTGTACAGGTGTTCTATCCTTTTAATTCCTAAATCATCCCAATGTCTAAACCCCCTATCTAATATAGAGGGTTTAAATAAAGGATTATTCATAATCGGTAGGTTAAGTGACAAATTATCTAAATGTAAAGTCTTAACTATTTGTTTCCAAATACGTCTATTACTATGAATTATAGGATTGTCCCTGTAAATTTTTTTTTGTACTTCTCTTGGCGCAAAAAGAATTGAACCTACATTAAAAGGTAAACAATCTTCCTTTTCCATCTTTAAGCACATTGGTTCATGATCCAAATTTACCCACCAAAAATTCATATTCTTAATCTGAACTGCCCAGAAATAGTATAAAAAATTTGGAAGTGCTAATCCTCCATTTATTTTGGATTTACATAAATGTTTTTTACTTATTCTATGATTTTTATAGTCCCAGATAAAACTATTAACAATGTTATCAATTTTTTTTTTAAAGTTTTCGGGAGATAAAAGGGAATAGCTTGAAACAAATATAACAGTTGTGGTAAAAAAATCATTTTTATAGCATTTATTCTACCAATCATAAATTCTATATCCAGAAAATGTACCAAATTTAGTTATAACATTAAATAGCTTGGGAATACTAATCTCCGGTTTTGTAATATTAATTAAGACATCATCTGCATATAGAAATATTTTATTAGTTGTAGTATCAGTATTATATCCATATATTTCTGGTTCAGATCTAATCCTTTCAGCTAAATAACAGCTAAATTCAGAGCGAATAACAAAGGCGATAGCGGACATCCTTGTCTACAACCCCTATAAAGCTTAAATTTAGCTGATAATATTTGGTTAGTTAATATTCTTGCAGTAGGATTCGAATATAGAATTCTAACCCATTTACAAAATCTATCCCCCAATTGGAATTTCTCCATTATTTTAAATAAATATGGCCATTCAACCTGATCGAATGCTTTTTCTGCATCTAAGGATATAACAGCTAATTCCGTATCACATACTCTTTTTGAGTATATAATATTAAATAATCGTCTCAAATTAT
Source organism: Raja brachyura (assembly GCA_963514005.1). Next base: position 46,675,208 of record OY740787.1, on the reverse strand, counting down.
GGAATGAATAACGTTTTGGAATAAAACCTGTTTGATCATGATGTATTATCTTAGTGATCACCAAACTTAATCTCCGAGATAAAACTTTAGCTAATATTTTTTGATCTGTGTTTAAAAGAGCAATTGCTCTATATGATCCTGGGTCTTCCAAATCCTTGTCAACCTTAGGAATAAGTGTAATTGTAGATTAATTTAAAGATTCCGGCAATTTTCCTTGTTCATATGTATATTTATACACTGTATGTAATCTTGGGGAGATCAGATCTTAAAATTTCTTATAAAATTCTGTACTCAGGCCATCAGTGCCCGCAGCTTTTCCATTATTTAACGATCCGATTGATTCTTCAATATCTTTTATTGATATATCAGCGTTTAACAAGTCTCTACCTCCCTGATCTCAGCTGTTAATATTACATTTTTGTAGGAATGTATCCATTCCATCTGTTTGTCCTGTTATTTTGGATGAATAAAGACTTTGATAATATTGTAAAAATATCATTGATATCTTTTGGTAAGGTCGATATATTTCCATGTTCAGATCTAATTCTATGTATCATTTTTTCATCATCTCGTTTTCTGAGTTGTCGAGCCAACAGTTTTTGCGGTTTATCTCCAAATTCAAAGTGCACTTGTTTAGTTTGTTGATAAAGTTTAATTACTTGATTAGAGTATATTTTATTTAGTTTATATTTTAATATTGCAATTTTATTACTTAGCACTTTAGAAGGATGTTTTGTATTCTCAATATCTAATTGTTTTATCTCCTTTTCCAACTTTTGTTCCGTCTTTCGATTTTCTTTGTTAAAATATGCTTGTGCTGATATTATTGCACCGCGCATGAATGCTTTAAATGTATCCCAAAGAAGTGATGGTGAAATTTCAGGTTTGTCATTAGTTTCAAAGAATAATTTAATCTGTTTTACCAGGTAATCATAACAAGCCTTGTCCTTTAATATTTCAGGATTAAGCCTCCAGTTAGGAGTTTTAATAATTATATCTTTTAATTTTATCTTAAATGTTAGTGGGGCGTGATCCGAAATAATAATATTATGATATTTTGCATCATACGTAAATGGAAGTAATTTCGAATCTATTAAAAAATAATTTATCCTCGAATAAGTTCCAAATACAGGCGAGAAAAAAGAATATTCTCGACCCAATGGGTTATCTATTCTCCAAATATCCTTAACATTTGCTGTACTAATAAAATAATTTATAAGTTTACTTGACTTAGAGATAACTTTCCTTTTCGTTGAAGATCTATCTAAATAGTTATCTAAAGTACAATTGAAATCACCTCCAATTATTAAGTTATATTGAGCAGATATAGGGATATTATTAAATATTTTCTTAAAAAATAATGGGTTATCAAAGTTAGGGGCATATATATTCATTAGGATTACTTTTTTAGAGTATAATTCCCCTGTAATTATTACATATCTACCCTCTGTATCCTCTATTATAGAACTTAGTTTAAAAGGTATACCTTTACGAATGATTATTGCTACCCCTCTAGACTTATGTATAAATGAAGAGTGATACACTTTCGAAATCCATTTAGCTGTTAATCTGTGTCGAGCATCTTTTTTGAGGTGAGTCTCTTGAAGAAAAGTAACATCTGATTTCAATCTGTTTAATTGAGCTAACACCTTACCTCTTTTAATTGGTTCATTAATTCCCTTAACATTCCAACTACAGAAGGTGATTCCATTACCCCCAGTCTTCCCATTAATATCTTGCATTTTACTGTTAAGGTGGTTTATATTGGAGTAGCCGTCTCGGCCCGTCCAACTCAACATTATACCCAGACATTGGATTGATGAAGATTAATATATATCTTACTATTCCATATACACGTCTCCTTAAACTAATTATATAATACCAATCGTAAATATATTCATATACTGTATAATATAAAATCAAATATCTAATATACCAAAAATAATAAAAAAATGTGAGTGAAAGTGAATTGAAGGATGTTAGTAAAGTGCCCAGAAAAAAAAATAACTACACCTATATATAGTGTAAACCACACTAGCGTGGCTACTAATCTACTGACTTCCGTTTTTAAAAAAAAATGATGTTAATAATTCCAGCTCCAATCTTAAATGCTGCATATATTGGGGTGGGGTACTAAATTTATATACTTAATAATAATTCATGTTACTAGTATCTATTATAATTAATATTATGATAAGTAATACTATATTGGGGGGGTAAATGATACTATGTTAGGGGAATAATTGACATTTATAATGGATAGATAATACAAAACTATAACTATAATGTACTAATTTATTTATTAATAATCTATCCATCTCTCTTTAAACCAAAATTAAAGTCCATGTCCATTATTCCTCCTTCTCCATGAATAATTCATAACCGCAGGTGGGTAGTAAGAGTTCAGTCGTCATCTTCTTGTTCTTGATCCACTTTTTCTTTTTTTTTCTCTTTTTTCTTTCTTTTTACTTTTTTTATAATCAAAATTATTATTTAATCACAACCTTTGTTGATTTAAAACCTATTTGTTTTTCTTTTTCTCTCTATTCTTAAAAAACAGAAGATAATAATAATCAATGTGATATTTGTACAATTACTGATTTAAGTTGGTATTTGCAAATTTGTTTTATCATTGTGAAATGTTTACTTCTAATAAAAATATTAGTTAAAAAAAAAGGAAGAAAGATTCTAAGGGGAGTTGGAGGCAACCGTAGCTGACAAGAGAGGTTCGGGATGGAATAAAACTAAAAGAAAACATGTATAACACAGCAAAGAGTATCCGGAAGCCGGAGGATTAGGAAACTTTCATAGGACAGCAGAATGAAACAAAACGGGCAATACGGGCTGAAAAGATGAGTACGAGGGGAAGCTGGCCAGGAATATAAAGAAGGACAGTAAAAGCTTCTTTCGATATGTTAAGGGAAAAAGAGTAGCAAAGACAAATGTGGGTCCCTTGAAGGCAGACATGGGTGAAATAATTATGGGCAACAAGGAAATGGCAGAAGAGTTGAATAGGTTCTTCGGATCCGTCTTCACTAAGGAGAACACAAACAATCTCCCAGATGTACTGGAGGACAGAAGATCTAAGGGGGTAGAGGAACTGAAATAAATTTTCATTAGGCGAGAAATAGTATTGGGTAGGCTAATGGGACTGAAGGATGATAAATCCCCTGGCCTGATGGTCTGCATCCCAGGGTCCTCAGGAAGGTGGCTCTAGAAATAGTGGACGCATTGGTGATCATTTTCCAATGTTCAATAGATTCAGGATCAGTTCCTGTGGATTAGAGGATAGCTAATGTTATCCCACTTTTCAAGAAAGGAGCGAGAGAGAAAACGGGGAATTACAGACCAGTTAGCCTGACTTCGGTGGTGGGAAAGATGTAGGAATCAATTATTAAAGAGGTAATAATGGGGCATTTGGATAGCAGTAAAAGGATTAGTCCAAGTCAACATGCATTTATGAAAGGGAAATCATGCTTGACTAATCTTCTGGAATTTTTTGAGGACATCTAAACCATTTAATTTCTGAGGTTATGTTATGTTGCACCATATGCTTGCAAAAAGTTGATAAAAGGAGACCAAGTCTTTGAGAATTGGTCTACTTTGACTAGTAGGAGAAATCTCATTTCTTCAAGATGAAGCATTTCAGACATATTTGAAATCCACATTTTGAATGTTGGCGTGATAGCGTTTTTCCAAAATTTGAGTATAAGTTTTTTTGCTGTTATTAGACCGTAATTAAGAAAAGCTTCTTGAAATATAGTTAGTTTACTTCCCTCTTCCATTGATCCAAAGATAATCAGTTCTGTCTTGGGGTTCAATTTTTTGTTAAATAGTTTTGTAAAAATTCCAAAAATTTCATTCCAAAATTTATACAGTTTTATACACGAGACAAAGGAATGTGCTAAAGTGGCATTTTGAGTAATACATTTGTCACAGATGGGGGAAACATTTGGGAATATTTTATTCAGTCTAGTTTTAGAATAATATAATCTATGTAAAATTTTAAATTGGATTAGGTTATGTCTTACATTAATTGAACATTTATTTACATATAATAATTTTTTTTCCCATCTATCGCTAGGAATATTTTATCAATAACTCTTGTTCCCAGTCCCTTCTAATTGTCTCTGTCATTGGCATTTCTATATTTAAAATTATATTATATAAGTAAGATATTAAATTGCTTGATTCTGCCTTTCTATTCATTCCTTCCTCCAATAAATCTGGGGTTAGGGTTTGATATCCTTGTATATATTTCTTCAAATAATCTTGAATTTGAAGATATTTGAAATATTGATTATTTTTCAAATTATATTTTAGTTGTAATTGTTGGAATGATAAAAGTTTTCCCATATCATACATATCTCCCATTGTTTTAATTCCTAATCTTTCCCAATGGATAAACGTTTTATCAATAATGGATGGTTTGAATGAGGGATTATTAGTTATTGAAGAAAGAAGCGATAATTTTCTTAATTTTAAAGATAATTTTATTTGATTCCAAATTCGTATTATACTGTCAATAATTGGATTCTTCTTATATATTATATTGTTCAGTTTCTTCGGGGGGAAAGAAGGATCGTTCCTATATTATAAGGGGAACAATCCTCTTTCTCCATTCTTATCCAATCTACCTGTTGGGCAGAACTGTCCAACCAGTAGATTATATTTTTAATATTCACTGCCCAATAATAATACAATAAGTTAGGGAGTGGGACTTTCAGAAAGCCTTTGATAAGGTCCCGCACGGGAGACTGGTGACTAAAATTAGAGCACCGGTAATGGTATTGGGGGTAGGGTGTTGACATGGATAGAAAATTAGTTGGCAGACCGGAAGCAAAGGGTAGGAGTGAACGGGTCCTTTTCAGAATGGCAGGCAGAGGCGAGTGGAGTGCCGCAAGGCTCGGTGTTAGGGCCGCAACTGTTTACCATATATATTAATGATTTGGAAGAGGGAATTAGGAGCAACATTAGCAAGTTTGCGGATGACAAAGCTGGGTGGCAGTGTGAACTGTTAAGAGGATGTTAGGAGGTTGCAGGGGGGCCTGCACAGGTTGAGTGAGTGGGCAGCTGCAGTATAATATAGATAAATGTGAGGTTATCCACTTTGGCAGCAAAAACAAGGGGGCAGATTATGATCTCATTGGGGTTAGGTTAGGGGAGGTACAGCGAGACCTGGGTGTCCTTGTACACCAGTAACTGAAAGTTGGCGTGCAGGTACAGCAGGCAGTGAAGAAAGCTAATGGAATGTTGGCTTCATAACAAGAGGATTTCAGTACAGGAGTAAAGAGGTTCTTTTGCAGTTGTATAGGGCTCTGGTGAGACCACATCTGGAGTATTGTGTACAGTTTTGGTCTCCTAATTTGAGAAAAGACATCCTTGTGATCGAGGCAGTGCACCGTAGGTTCACGAGATTGATCCCTGGGATGGCGGGACTGTCATATGAGGAAAGATTGAAAAGACTAGGCTTGTATTCACTGGAATTTGAAGGATGAGGGGGGGATCTTATAGAAACATATAAAATTATAAAAGGACTGGACAAGCTAGATGCAGGAAAAATGTTCCCAATGTTGGGTGAGTCCAGAACCAGGGGCCACAGTCTTAGAATAAAGGGGAGGTCATTTAAGACTGAGCTGAGAAGAAACTTCTTTACCCAGAGAGTTGTGAATTTATGAAATTCCCTGCTGCAGAGGGCAGTGGAGGCCAAATCACTGGATGGATTTAAGAGAGAGTTGGATAGAGCTCTAGGGGCTAGTGGAGTCAAGGGATACGGCACGGGTTATTGACAGCTGACGATCAGCCATGATCACAATGAATGGCGGTGCTGGCTCAAAGGGCCGAATGGCCTCCTCCTGCACCTATTTTCTATGATTCTAAAAGGCAGGCTGACTGAATTTGGCGTCGCACGGCGTCTGGCAGTGACGTCAGCACGCAACAGTACGCCGGGCGGTGACATCATCGCGCAATGCCACGCACTAGGCATACGGCGTCCATACGCTGTGTGCGACGTCAAGACACTGCGTGCGGCTGCGAGCCGACAGGCCATTGCCGCGCAAGATTTTTGAGCAGTGTTAGTTTTTCAGATGCCGGCGCGATGTCGGGACCAGCCCCACACAACTCCATATGGCTCTGGCGATCGAAGTGAGACCAGCCCTGCGAGGCCGTACGGCTCAAGCGACCACCTTTACTAGTAGGTTAATTGGCTATTGTAAATGACCCCTTAGGGTTGATTAACAGCAAAATGAATCAAAGTGAAATTGATGGGAATGTGTGAAAGAGAATATGTTAGAGGGCCACAGGGACAATAGGGAGAAGTGGATTGGGACTGATGGTATAACTTCCCTGAGAATTGGCAGGCATACAATGGACCATGGTGTCTCCTTTGTTGTTATAAGTGTAAGATCAGGTCTTTACAAATGTGGTGAAAATAACATTAGGATTTTTGCTTTCTTCTCAGGGACCTTCGTAGAGGGTCAAAGCATGAAAAATCCCAAACTAAAAGACTTTGTTCAAGACTGGGTTGGGATCCAAGTATACAGGAGTGGTCCCAACATCTTGCCAAACATGATAGCAAAAAATATGGTGCTGAAAGGGTACTCAACCATATAAATGTACGTGCTGCTGTTTCATTATGTGGCTTTTTTAAGTTCAATAATAAACATATCTGAAATACCTGTGCTGAATTGCCAATATCTCCTCCATAAGTCTCAACAGCTTTTTATTTAGTTATGTGGCTCTGTGAGTGGAAAGAGAAAAGGTTTGAAAACAAATCTTTGTTCTGTAATGTGATGCTGATTTTACTTTGTACATAAATAAATCAAACAGTGTTGCATTTAAGTGCTTAATTAACTCTAATTGTCTATGGGCGCTGTCAATTTAGCAAAAGAGAGGGATTAAGTCTTGAAAGGAAATCTGTCTCTTTATTTAGGGTTGATAACATGAATGTTTCTGAAGAAAAATAAACTTCACCAGGGTCACGTAGTAAGTTCCATTCTAATGACCTGAGCATAATATGTAAAAATTAATGAAGAAAGATAGGCCCTTAATTTTGAAACCTTTCTGAAGGAAAGTGAGAAGGTTGTAGGTTCTCATTGTGACCATATGAGTTTCGCCCAACTTATCCAGTTTCCTTCCACATAGCAAATACATGCTGTTTTGTGTGTTAATTGGCTACTGTGAGTCGTCCTCAGATGTGTGGGGAGGAGATGGGCATGTGAGAGAGAATAGGCTACAGTGTAGACACAAGGTGCTGCAGACACTGGTTTACAAAAAAGACATAAAGAGCTGGAGTAACTCAGTGGGTCAGGAAACATTACTGGAGAAAATGGATAAGTGACATTTTGAGTTGGAACCCTTCTTTAAATTGATTGTAGTAGGGGGTGGGGCAAAGACTGGTTGTTGATAGCTTGATACAGGTGAGTGGAGGTTTGGATTTGCAGATGGTTAGACAAAGGCCAGAGATGAAAACATAAAACATGTGAAATAAGGACAGAAGAGGCATGAAATGTGAAGCCAAATGGAAGGAATATAGGTGGAAGGGCACAGGCAGAAGGGAAAATGGAGAAATGAGTGTGCATTCATGTGGGGCACAGAGAAGCAAGGGGGAAAGAAAGGGGTTGGTGTTGTTCTCTAGAGACACTGCCTGACACACTGAATTATTCCAACACGTGTCTATTTATAGGTTTGTGTCTTGAGCCAGGGAAGCACGAACATACCATGACCTAGATGGCTATTTCAGAACAATCCCAATTATTTCCCTGCAACCTTTCCTCTCACCCTAAACAACTCCCCACTTACCAAGGGATGATTTTACAGTGGCCAATTAACCTACCAAACCTGCAAGTTTTGGCGTGTATGAGGGAATCGGAGACCCAGAAAAACCCACATGGATAAAGGGAGAACATTCACATTCATTGCATCATTTTTCCAAAAAGATGCCAAAATGAGATTCCATCTTCCCTCACATAAATGATTCCAACACATTTCAGTAGAGGGCAGGGAGGTTAAATGCTCAGTCAACATCACTGCACATTCGCTCTTCTGATGGTGGAACCTCACTGTGCAAATTGAACAGCTGGGATGGGCGAATCATTGCACGAAAACGAAGGCAGATTTCTCCAGTTTGTATCATTCTTCTTTTCCGGGACCATGCTGTTTGAATTTCATGTATCATGTATCCACCTATATTCCCTATCAATCCTGCCGATGGAGAAACTAAATCTACTGATGTTTAGAGAAGGAAACATTGCATTGACTAAGGCCACATGCACCCAAGAAAATAATTCTAAGATATAAATAAATCATGTAGCATGGAAACAAACCTTTAAGCCCACACCAACCCTTGACTATCCATTTACTCATTTTACCCCAACATTATTGTCCTCACATTCCCACAAAACCACCTCAGATTCTCCCACTAATCTTCCATTAATCTACATAAATTAATTTATAGTGGCCAATTAACCTGCCATCTGGCACTCTTTTGGGATACATTATCAAACCAAGATGTAAAACATTGGAAAGTTAATTGAAGCCATTGCAGCACTTGCCAATAAGAATACAATAATTCCTCAAGTGTAAAATAAAACTTCAATAAGAGAATGTACATAAACATTTAAATAAATGTCAATAGATTATTAAACCTCAGTACATGGATGTGGCTGGTTCATCAAAAGGTTCACTCTGCCATTTTTTTCACACCTGTGTGTGTTACTGAGGCACAGCCTTGTGTTGCTTATATGCCCCGACTGCTTCTGCTTCACTTTGAGCACACATGGGCCCAGGAGTTCACGGTAACATTGCAATCTTCTCAAGGAGCTTTGAGAATATCCTTGAATAACCCAGTAATTGCTTCCTGTGACAGAGCTCAGAATAGAGTATGTGTTGGCATGTTGTGTGGTCAATGGAGCCACTCGAGTGTATGACCTGCGACAGAACATTGACATTGGTTCCCTTATCCTTCCAGAGGATCTGGCAGATTTTACACAAACTAATGCATTTGTTTGGGGGCAAGTACGAGTTAACCTAACTGCTTGAAGCAATATCATTATTAAAATACTTGATCTCAAATTCACTCATTCAAACTTTAATCATTATTCAAAATTATTGCAGTATACTTCAATCCTGGTCAGGTATACATTGAATGTACTCTTATAACAAATTTGATGTACACCATCATCTTTACTGATTGTTTCACATAGTCATTGTTACTTGACGTAAGTAAGGATATTTTTTCAAAGTTTTCTATACTTTGAAGGTCCACCCGTCTCCCCAGATTCTGGTGAACTTCTACCGCTGCACCATCGAGAGCATCCTTACCAACTGCACCACAGTATGGTATGGTAACTGCTCTGTCGCCGACCGGAAAGCTCTGCAGAGGGTGGTGAAGATCGCCCAACGCATCACAGGCTCCCACCCCAACCATAGACTGTTTACCCTCCTCCCATCCGCTACAGGTCCCTCCGCTGCCGTACCAGCAGGCTCAAGAACAGCTTCTTCCCTGCGGCTGTCACACTTCTCAACGCTGCACCTCAATGACTGCCTGTCTCCCCTCCCCCCCCCCCGGACAATCCAATTACCAGCAAATTTCATGGATACCACTGTATATGTATGTACTCATACTACTGCGCAATTACTTGTTTATTCATAAGTTCGCCGTTCAGAGATACCAACTGCATTTCGTTGTCTCTGTATTGTACACTGCACAATGACAATTAAAGATTGAATTGAATTGAATATCTAATTCCTGCCAGCTTAAACAGCCATTAATTTAGCAGATCACGTGATTGGATAGCATCATCTACTTGATAAAAACAGTTGGAATGTGTATCCCCATTTTGGAGAGGAATAACCCCTCACTTTGGGTCTTTAAGTATAACATGACATTAGTGACGTTATCTATCAGGCAAATGTAAAACATTGATGGTACTTTTAATCACAAAAATCCTTAGCCATTAATGTATTCTGCAATAATTTCCACTTGCAGTTGCAGAAATGAAACCTTTCTGTCCTCTCAAATAATTCCCTTAAAAATTCTGATTGCCAAAATCTTAGTAAATGATCTAAATAATTATCAATACTCTTTAAACTTATCAACATCCTTGGCTTCTAGCTTGACTTTAATATTATGAATAATTTTTGATTACGTGCAGGAAGGAACCACAGATGCTGGTTTATACTGAAAATGGACACAAATTGCTGGAGTAACTCAGCGGGTTAGGCAGTAACTCCGGAGAAAAGGAATAGGTAATGTTTTGAGTTGGAACCCTTCTTCTGACTTTTTTTTCTCTTTTTTGAGGGTAGAAGGTAAAAATGGACCATGCGGGGCTGGGGAATGATAAGGTTGGAGGCTGTGGAGGGAATGATAAGGTTGTAGACAGAGTCCAAATAAGGGTTCCAATCTAAAACATAACCTATTCTTTGTCCAGAGATGCTGCCTGACACGTTGAGTTATTCCAGCACTTTGTGTAGCAATGTTACAAAATTTTGAGATTTTAAAAATCAAGTCTGCAATTTATCCCATCGTATAAAGCATAAAAATAAATTTAATTTGACACCTAATTCACTTTCATATCTTCAGTATTAAAAATGTTATGGCCATTTTCATACTCGGAAATTAGCATCTTGTTTCCTATTGCTTTTCCATTGACTTGACACAAAAGCTGTGATCGAGGACAGTCAAAAGCCTATAACTTTATTAAAAATTAAGAGAACTGAAAGAAATGTTCAGTTATTATAGATTAAAGTATTCTGAAACAAATATGAAACAATCTTACTTGGATGACCTGAAATTAAAGCATATAATTAGTTAGTTACCCAATTGTAGCTAATTACAAAATGCAATTACTAGATCTAAACATCTAGCAATTTCTTAAGAAAATATGAACATTTTAAAATAGCCCAAGTGTCCAAATAACATTCACACAAGAATTCACAATATAACATGGTTTTTAAATTTCATTGTTATTAATTTATAGGCCAAATGGAAGGAATTTAATGTTTAATTACCATAAATTAATGGCCATATAAATCATCTTGCAAGTGAGATTTTCTGGAACACGATCGATTGGAACGTTGCGGTTGCGGCGAATTTAAGCCCCATATCGGCAGGAAAAATACTGCCGATTCGTATGGGGAATAAATCACCTTCTCGCAACGTGAAATGTTGATTAAGGGTATCCTAAGAAGCACTTTTTAAATGAAAAAATAAACTGTGTACCTTGCCTTGTCCCCTACGCGAGGTCCGTCCCGTTGTCAGTGTTCACGGCGTTAGAAGATGATTTTAAATTTACTACAGCAATTAAATTAGCAAGCGCAGTTGCAAAATCACTTCAGAGAATGGCAGTCGAAGCGACTTTTCTTCATCAACTAAATAGTTCGATTTGAATTGGCTTCCGCATTTTAAACCCGCCTCCCTCTTAAAGGTGCCAAAGTCGCGCAGTGGCAGAACAGCAGCGCCCCTAAAGGTAAGTATTGTAACATACCTACTATGTGTCTATAATTTTGATTATAATCTGTTCAGTCATAAATCTGGACACAAAAATATTTAATATCCTTCATACAAAATGACTTGGACCAAGCATAATATCTATTTCCATGGCACCAAAAGAGGCCATTCAGTCCATCCAATCCATACTTGTTTCTCACATCCACATGTTAATCTCTCGCATGTTTATGAATTTCCCTCTGGATTCTTTGCCACTTACCTCAGGCCCGTACGAAGCTTTTTCAAAAAGGGGGGTGGCATGACAGGATTCCAAAAAATGTATGGGAAATAATGTGCACGAAGTGCACATCATAAGCGGCGAGCCCCTCATGTCCGGGTTCCAGGAACCGCTTAAAGGCCCTGAAAGCTCTGGGGTTTTAGATGCTCTCGGGTGCATTCTGAGACTTATTTTGGAGTTTTTTGCACCAAATTTATGACCAATATTTCAGAAATAATTTTGGTTGTCAAGGGTAATGAGTGGGTGGAATGGGATGATTGGGGTCATTGTTGTATACATTTTTTTAAAATTAAGAATTGTTGTCCTTGTTTTAATAATCAAGTTGTACTGTTGTAAAATGTTATGTAAAATGTTATAAAGGAACATGCAAAAACTGCAAATAAAATACTGTACGTTTTTGCAGTAAAGAAAACCTTTTTTTAGAAAATGTTTTGTGTGCTGATTTGATTGCCTGTCACTGTTAGACTGTGTTAGTGTGTGCAGTGCACCTTTAATGGTCCTTACCTAACAACTTCACATCACATCAACTTCAACATGAAATAGTTCAGTTTTCTGAGACTGTAACTGTGCAAACCTACTCACCACTTTGTCCAAGTCATGGGCAAAGTCATAGTGAATGTGCATCAAGGCGAGTGCAGACAGCCTGTCATTGCTCATGGAAGTCCTGGCGTAGTGATGCAGGCGACGGACACTCATGGCACGCCTGCATATATTGCCATTTAACCATAAATCATGTTTTCCAGTTCCATTTTCCAAGAATGTAACTGCGCAAACCTAGTCACGACTTTGCCCAGGTTTTGGGCAAAGTCATAGTGAATGTGGATTAAGGCAATTGCAGACAGCTTGTCATTGCTCATGGAAGTCCTGGTCTTTCCTTCTTTGAGGATGTGAAAACATGTTTGTCCTCGTTGGCTGGATCAAAGTAAGATGCCGAGTGAGATTGCGCCAACTGCCAGCATGCCGCCTGAGGCGAGCGTCTCTCTGCCGCTCGGGCTCATGTCCAAGGGTCCCGGCTACCTCCGCAGTCAAATGGAGGGGAACAGGCGGGGTCGGCAGAGCACTGTGGAGAGACTGGCTGCCAACAAGGCCAAACACTTCAAGAGCCAGACGGCGAGGGGGTGCAAAGTGGTGCCCAATGGTTTGGGCAGCTCTGCCTCCGAGGAAGGCAGCGGCAGCGGGGCCAGCAGCAGCATGAAGACTTACCTGGCCTCCGGCAACCCCCAGCAGAGCGGGCAGCTGGGGCTCCCGCCTGACATTGTGTGTCGCTCCAGCTCCAAGAGGCAGCTCAGGCCCGACTCGCTGGTCATGCACCGGCAGAAGTGAGAGTTTGTGCAGCGCCCGCAGTTTCAAGACCAGTGGCAGTCTGGTCCATTGGCTGCTGCCTGGCTCTAGCAGCCAGGGTGACAAACATCAGGGGCTGGCAACCGGAGCAGCAACGACAGAAGTGGGAGAATTAGCAGAGGGTACAGAGGCTGCAGCACCCCAGGGTGCACGTAACCCCACCAGCAGCACTCCAGGGTTCACAAGTAACCACACCAGCAGCATTCTAGGGTGAAACAGCAGCCTCGCCAGCAACACCCCAGGTTCACAAGTAACTACACCAGCAGCACCCAAGGGTGCACAAGTAACTACACCAGCAGCACCCAAGGGTGCACAAGTAACTACACCAGCAGCACCCAAGGGTGCACAAGTAACTACACCAGCAGCATCCAAGGGTGCACAAGTAACTACACCAGCAGCATCCAAGGGTGCACAAGTAACTACACCAGCAGCATCCGAGGGTGCACAAGTAACCACACGAGCAGCACTCCAGGGAGAAACAGCAGCCTCGCCAGCAACATCCCAGGGTGCACAAGTAACCACGCCAGCAGTGCCACAAGAAGCAGCAGCAGGTCGCCCCAAGGATCCGCTCAAGCGGCAGGTTGGTGAAGGCGGATTATGGCGCTCGCACTCCGACCTCAGCTGCCGCTTCTATCGAGCACTGCGGACTCGAGCCAGAGGTGATCGAGAACCCGTATGAGGCTGAGGTGGTCGAGAATCTGTCCAGATGTGTACAGCAATTTGTTCTTTCCACGCACTATTAAAGCATGGAATAATCTCCACCAAGCCACGGTTGCCCAGCCAAATGCAACTAAATTTAAAGCGGCACTTTCTTCCCAATAACCCTCTCTGGCTAAACCCCTCCCTTCACCACCTCCAGTTTAAATTCCAGTTGGAATATTTTGGAGGGCCAAGTAACCAAGAACCAAGAAGAAGAATCTGGCCAGGGAGACGTTTGCCACCGACGCCGCCTTCGAAAGCCTTGCCCTCAAGTTTCGCAGCGTGAAAGACCTGTCCCACTTGGGTGATATTTTCAGGGACAGCCTGAAAAAAGGTTGTCAAGTCGTGGTCAGGTCGTGACGCGACCTGATGTGTGGTGACGCATGTAGTGATGCGCAGTGACTCCCTGTCACCTCTGGATGTTAGAATGTTCAAATTCCAGGAGCGACATCGGGGTGTCGTGCGCCCTGTCATAGGCCGACGTATGCCGTCCTGCGGGTGACGTTAGGGACCACAGATGTGCTGTAAAATACTATTTCTTCAATGCATGGATTTGAAACATTAATATATTAAAATGAATACAATAAAATCAATTGTGCAAATGAAAAGATGTCTGTCCAGTTTTGATTACAGATGTATTGGTCCGCTTCCAGATCCAACCACCATCTCTAACTTTTCACAGGGATGGATTCAGTGAGTGTAGACTGAACTCCCCTCTCCCCTCCACCCCCCACTTCCCTCCTCCTGCCCCAATCCGTCCTTCTCCACTCCCCCCCCCCCCCCTCCACTCTTCTCCCCTTCTCCATTCCCTAGGGCTCTTACTTAACCTTTTTCCCCCTGTTGCCAGCCGGGCAACCTAGGCAGCTTTTTAGGTTGTCAAATGACAGTTTAGGTGGTCATTTAAAACGGCTTGCATGATGCGTGCAATAATGTTCTCGGATGAAGTGCGTAGTTACCAGTCGGAATTATGCTCAATGAAGCATTCACATATTATTTCTGCTTCAAATAGTCACAAACTAAGCATAATCACCAATCAAGACATGATCTATACCACAATGACAAGCAGAAAAATTATAATACAGTATCTCAACTCTTTTTACACATTGCAATGAGTGCAATTTATATTATTTCTTTCCACTTCCAAACAAAAATGTGGTTGGATAAGTCAGCATATGATCAACCTGTGTCAATAAATGCTGGACCATGGTAACATATGCTTAACCATGCACACTACAGATTGATGCAGGGATGTTTTCTGTGAAGGACCAAAAATTATCATGACATGGCCATAGCATGGGTTGTTATTGGTACAGAAACACTCTCGCTTTCCACATAATTTATCCACAACAAAATATACCGGTTGCAAGGAAATTTCTAAAGGCATTTTATGACAATAGCTGTTAAAACAGA
Organism: Raja brachyura; assembly: GCA_963514005.1. Next base: position 46,660,032 of record OY740787.1, on the reverse strand, counting down.
CTATACCTATCTGACAGGTTAAACATTACACTAACTGTCAAGAGATACCCAAAGGGCATCAAATGTTCTTTTGGCAATACGTTTAAAGTTGTCAAAACGCCACATTACCAGACATTCAGATTAGATGAATGTGGTGTGAACAGCAATGAAGATACCCAGTTTGTATGCACCAGATTTTTTTTAAAATTATTGGTAAACACTGTTTCCATCATTCCCACTTCTTGGTTTCTTGGTCCTCCAAAATATTCCAAATGGAATTTAAACTGGAGAATTAATGTTAAAATTACAACTGAAATATCTCCTAACCAAATTCGTGATGTATATGTCCGACTAAAAGTAAAACCTGGATAAATCCAACGTACAGTTGTGAATGTTGCTCAATAAATAGCTACAGTATTGATACCCCATATTAAGAGCATTGATTTGCCAGTCATTCACTCCGACCCTCCGTCACCCAGCGCAGTGGGGTCGGGGTGGGGATGGGTGAATCAGTGATGGATAGATGGTGGGGGTGGGGGGTTGAGAAGGCAATCGGTGTGGAATGGATTGATTCAGGCAGGGGAATTAGTGCGTGTTGGTTGGAGTACGTAATATTGTGAGGGAGAAGGCGGGAGATGTCAGTGGGGGAATACGGGATGGATGTTGGGGGAATCAGTACAGGATGGATGGGGGGGGGGAAATCAGTACAAGATGGATGGGGAGAAATCAGTACAGGATGAATGGAGGGACTTCAGTACAGGATGAATGGGGGTGGGTCAGTACAGTGTGGATCAGGGGGGCTATGCAGGATGAATGGGAGGTTCAGTACTGGATGAATGGTGAGGAGCAGTGCAGGATGGATAGGAAGAGGGTCAATACAGGATGAATTGGGGGGGGGGGGGGATGAGTGTCCGATGGATGTGGAGGTGGCAAGAGATTACACTAACTGACAATAAGGGTAGTTTGCCACTTAACTTATCAGCACTTCATTGGGACATGGGAAGGGACTGGAGTACTTGAGGGAAAGCCATATTGTCATCTCCACCAAAGGGTATTGGGAATAACCACATCTTTTTAATGATAATATTTAAAGCCGGGCAGGAAATAAATGTGCTTTACACTCAATGCTCAAGGTCCTAAATCAACCTATCCCATTGCATCATACTTCGCTCCGACAATACTCACAGGTTAACTCTGAAAACAGGGAGCACTTTCCATATTCCAGGAGAAGACTTCTCAGTGAAGGCAGACGTCAATGACGAGAGATACTATCAAAGACCCACACTACCGTGGCCACACACTCATCTCGCTGCTACCACCACAAAGAAGTACAGGTGTCTGAGAACCATTACCCCCAGGTTCCAGAATAGTTTCTACCCATCAACCATCAGGCTTTCGAACAACACTGCACAACCCTAACCATACCCAAACTCAACACCGAACTCTTACAGACTTTGTAGCAGGATGCATTACATACTTTGGCTTGCACAAGTATGGTCTGATTTGCCTAGTAATACTGATAATTTATTGTATTACAGTTCATTGTATATTTATTTATATAAATACCATGTGTTGTGTTAATGTGCCTACAAAGCTGCAACAAGTGATAATTCCATGATTTTGGTGAATAAAAAGTTATTGATTCTTGACCCCTGTTACGACTCTAAACAGAGCAGGAGCATTTGAAATGGTGTTGAGAACTTCACATTTATGCATTGGTAGCACACAGCAGCCTTGTGTAAATGGTAGAAGGAACAAAATACCTGCTAAATACTCCACTAGTCAACCCCACTGGGTATGTCCCCCCACTATCTGTGGTTCCCACATTGGCTTCATCAGCTGCCTCAAAGTCCACAGAATGACTACACAGATGTAGATGGCAGTCGTAAGTTTGAACATGACTCTAAAATTGGCAGTGTGTGGTCAGTGAAGAAGTTGAAATGATGCACTTTGGGAAGTTAAACCAGGCCAGGACAAACCCACTGAATGTCAGGTCCCAGGAGTGTTGTTGAACTGAGAGATCTAGGGATACAATGACATAGGTGATAGGTTTAATAACGTAAGTGGTGACACAAATAAACAGGGTGGTGAACGCAGCATTGAGTATAGGAGCTGGGATATCATGTGTTATAGTTGTACAAAACATTGCTTCGACCCCACTTGAATGATTGTGTGCAGTTCTGACCAGCACATTAAAGAGCTCAGAAAAGATTCACAAGGATGTTGCTGGGACTAGAGGGTTTCAGTTACAAGAAGAGATTGGATAAGCTGACACTGTTTTGTCTGGAGCAAAGGAGGCAGAGCAGTGACTTTAGAACCCTTTGTTTTTTCCACATTTTGTTACATTACAGCCTTATTCTAAAATGGATTAAATTATTTTTCTTTTTTTTTAAATCATCAATCTGCACACCATAATAAAAAAACAAAAACAGGTGTTTAGAAATGTATGCAAAGTAATTGAAAAGTAGCTGAAATATCACATTTACATAATTATTCAGACCCTTTACTCAGTACTTTGTTAAGGCACCTTTGGCAGCGATTACAGCCTCAAGTCTTCTTGGGTATGAAGCTACAAGCTTGCCACACCTGTATTTGGGTAATTTCTCCCATTCGTCTCTGCAGATCCTCTCAAGCTCTGTCAGGATGGATGGGGAGTGTCGATGCACAGGTATTTTCAGGTCCCTTCAGAGATGTTCAATCAGGTTCAAGTTCGGGCTCTGGCTGGGCCACTCAAGGACATTCAGACTTGTCGAAAAGCCACTCCTGCATTGTCTTAGCTGTGTGCTTAGGGTCATTGTCCAGATGGAAGGTGAACCTCTGTCCCAGTCTGAGGTCCAGAGCGCTCTGGAGCAGGTTTTCATCAAGGATCTCTCTGTACTTTGCTCCGTTCATCTTTTCCTCAATCCTGACTAGTCTTCCAGTTCCTGCCGCTGAAAAATACCCCCACAGCATGATGCTGCCACCACCATGCATCACTGTAGGTATGGTATTGGCCAGGTGATGAGCAGTGCCTATTTCCTCCAGACGTAATGCTTGGCATTCAAGCCAAAGAGTTCAATCTTGGTTTCATCAGACCACAGCACCAGAGAAAACAACCCTTTTGGCAAACTCCAAGCAGGCTGTCATGTTTACTGAGGAGTGGCTTCCGTCCGGCCACTCTACCATAAAGGCCTGATTGGTGGTGCTGCAGATATAGTTGTCTTTCCGGAAGGTTCGCCCATCTCCATAGAGGAACTCTGGAGCTCTGTCAGAGTGACCATTGGGTTCTTGGTCACCACCCAGACAAAAGCCCTTCTGCCCTGAATGCTCAGTTTGGCCGGGCAGCCAGCTCTATGACAAGTCCTGGTCGTTCCAAAGTTCTTCCATTTAAGAATAACAGAGGTCACTGTGCTCTTCAGGATCTGCAATGCTGCAGAAATTGTTTTATACCCTTCCCCAGATCTGTGTCTTGACACAATCCTGTCTCTGAGGTATACAGACAATTCCTTTGTCCTCTTGACTTGGTTTTTGCTCTGACATGCACTGTCAACTGTGGGACCTTATATAAACAGGCGTGTGCCTTTCCAAATCATGTCCAATCAATTTAATTTATGACTGGTGGACTCCAATCAAGTTGCAGAAACAACTCAAGGATAATCAATGGAAACAAGATGAACCTGAGCTCAATTTTGAGTGTTATAGCAAAGGGTTTGAATAATTATGTAAATGTGATATTTCAGTTATTTCTTTTTAATTACTTTGCAAACATTTCTAAACACCTGTTTTCGCTTCTTCGTTCTGGGGTATTGTGTGTAGATTGATGATAAAAAATGAATTTAATCCATTAAAATAAAAGACTGTAATGTAACAAAAAGTGGACAAAGTGAAGGGGTCTGAATACTTTCTGAATGCACTGTGGGCAGGGTGATTTTTTCCTGGCATACAGACGTCTAAAACGGGTGGGCATGGGTTTAAGGTGAGAGGGAGAAATTTAAAAAGGTTCTGAGGTGCATGTTTTTCACATAAGGTGGAGGGTATATGGAACGAGCTTCAGGTTCAATTAAATAATTTAAGAGACATTTGTACAGATATATGGATAGCAAGGGCTTAGAGATATATGGGCCAAATGCAGGCTAATGGGATATATATGGCCTGCATGAGTTGGGCCAAATGGCCTATTTCCATGCTGATTCTGTGCTCTCTCCACCTGAAACCAGAATTGAAATATCATCCTCGAACCCAAGGACGGCTGACGAAGGAGACTCCCTACATGGGAATGAAAGCTGTATCCTTCTGACTCAGAAGCAAGAGTACAGCTTTTGCATTGTTTTAAATTATATTCTGTACCCACCCACACTCCTCCTGCCTAACCGGCATGTAGATCCATGCAGGTGAAAAAAGCTTTGCTTGACATTTATCATATTTTCCTTAGTTACTGAGAAAATTATTTTAATAATGCCATTTTTGTTTATGCTGTGAAGTGCGTTGTTCCAGTTTATGACGTGCCTGTATTCTCATTTTGGACATGACATGTGCACAAATTATCTCCACATGGATTCAAAGGAATCGGATCAATCATGAATCTCATGAATGTAACATAGAATTACTCACCCTTTTCCAATAAAGCTTAACATTTGCATTGATTTATGTCAAGGAACAAAGCTTGTTTCAATTCCAAGATATTTGTTGATCTTGTCCACTGTAACTTAATTGTAAACACTAGTCGTAAATCACATTTGATGAGCTTCATTTTAAATAGTCCTGAGCCATGTTCCTTCTACTAATGGTCAGTTTATAAGTACTTGGGACCAAGCATAACCAAAAATTTAATTAATCCAAAGAGTAGGAAATAACTACAGGGAAAATGGTGGACCAATGGTTAAATGTTACTCTAAGCTCGGAGGGCACCGTTACAAACCAGCGCAGGCAAATGCTGTGTAAGAAGGATCAGGCAGCATCCCTGGAGGATATGGATAGACACATTTTGCATTGGGGCCCTTCAGAATGATTCTAGTAGGAGGGAGAAAGCCGAAAGAGAGGTGGGGACGGGACAAAGCCTGACAAGTGGTTGGCAGAGGGTTACACAAAAAGCTGGAGAAACTCAGCGGGTGCAGCAGCATCTAAGGAGTGGTCTAAGCAGCATCTAAGTGGTTGGCAGATACAGGTGATGGGGGTTTTCATTGATAGACGATTGGTCAAAGGCCAGAGATGAAAAGACAAAAGGTAATGACATTAGGAGGTGAGGACAGAAGAGGCTTAAAATGTGAAGCTAGTGGAAGGAATATAGGTGGAAGGGGACAGTGAGGAAGGTGAAAAGGAGAAATAGGTGTGCATCCAATTGTGGCATGGCAATGATCGTATCCTCTTGTCATGATATTAAAGAGTCACAGAGAGAAACAGCACAAAAACAGGTTCTGCAAACCACCGAGTTAGTACCAACAATCAAGCATCAATTTACACTCATTCCACTTTATTCCCCCCACATTCCACAATTTCCTTGAAGGATTAGCCAGATGCCACCCTACTACTTTGCATAACAATGTCACAATACCATGGGTTTTTTTCAGTCATAGAGTTGTACAGCATGGAAACAGGCCCAATAGCCCAACTTTGCTGTGCCGTCCAACATGCCTCATCTACTGTACATTAGTCCCACCTGCCTATGTTTGCCAATATCTCTCTAAACCTTTCCTATTCATGTACACATGTCAAAAATGTATTTTACATTGATCCAACAGCAGATGGGACTTTGGTTTAAAGGCAGCAGTTTAATGCAGACCACCATCAGTGCTAGAATATAAATCTCAGTTCCATTTAGTTTATTATCACGTGTACTGAGGTACAGTGAAAAGCTTTTGTTGCATGCTATCCAGTCAGCAGAAAGACAATACATAATTACAATCGAGCCATTTACAGTGTAGAGATACATGATAAAGGAATAACGTTTAGTGCAAGGTAAATCCCACCTTGCATTAAAGTAACATCTCCCATCTGTTTATTTTTGGTACACAAGATCTTGCAATATTTGATCTAACGCTTCATTGGCAGCATTGTGGGCCATTGCACATTCATCCCATACATTAAGCTTGCAATGTATGCGGTTCCCAGCTTTCAAATTTAAAGGCTGTTTAGAGGCCAAATATGCAGTTTTTGCCTCCATGGGCTGTGGAGGTCTCCTATTTGGTGTTTTTTTAAATACGAAACTAAGAATGTAGTTTATGCTAAACCTCACACATGTCCCCGTTGGATTGCAACCTTGTCGTGGTCAGGGAGCTTGTGTATCTCAGTGACCCCTAGAGCTATGCCAGTGGGAAATTCGTCTCCTGTTAGGGTCTCCCATGCTGGACAGGTCGAAGAGCAGAGGCGAGACGAAGAGCGATCCACTGGTCCTCCAGTTGAAGGTTGAGCACATGGCTAACAACCCTGTCTCGTAAAACAAATATGTTACGGAAACAGCAACTGAAGGAATCAACACGACTGGGCGTGATGGACTTCCAGGGCTATCAACAGATGCTAGGAAATGAAAACAATGGACCTGGGTTAGTGTCCAGAAGCTAGCCCTGAACAGACAGGAGTGGTGGATCTTCGTTGCTGCCCTACATGCCAGGAGGCATAATAGGCAGTAAGTAAGTAATTACTAACTTACATGCTTCTTTCATGACCCCATGAACACCAGGCGCATGTGGCAGGGAATCAAAACAATCACGGACTATAAGACTGCTCCACCACCCTGTGATGACAACATTGAGTTCCTCAATGAACTCAACAACTATTTTGGACGGTTCAAGGCATTAAATAACACACCTGTGAGAAAAGGTATTCCTCACTGTGATGAACAGGCACTCAGTCTTGACATAGTGGATGTCCGGAGGACCCTAAAAGGAGTGAACGCACGAAAGGCGGCAGGCCCTGATAACATACCAGGGCGGGTGCTCAGGGAATGTGCTGATCAGCTGGCACATGTCCTTATGGACATCTTTAACATCTCGCTGAACCAGGCTGTCGTCCCATCGTGTTTCAAGACTGCCACCATCATACCAGTGCCAAAAAAATCCAATATGCAATCTCTCAACGATTACCGCCCTTTAGCACACACTCCCATAATGATGAAGTGCTTCGAGAGGCTGGTCAGGGACCATATTACCTCCAGACTCCCCTCCACACTTGACCCATACCAGTCTTACAGTACAAACCACTCCACAGAGGACTCTATATCCTCTGCACTCCATCTGAGCCTGGAACATCTCGAGGAGAAGAACACTTATGTGCGAATGCTGTTCATGGATTTTAGTTCAGCATTCAACACAATTATCCCTCAGCACCTGATAAGCAAACTGGTTCCATTGGGCCTCAGCATCCCCATGTGTAACTGGCTACTGGACTTCCTCACTGACAGACCCCAGTCAGTGAGGGTTGGAAATAACACCTCTAACATCATCTCTCTGAGCACCGGCTCCCCTCAGGGCTGTGTCCTGAGTCCACTGCTGTTTACCCTGATGACCCACGACTGTTGTGCCAGGTTTAGTACAAACCACATCATGAAGTACGCAGATGACACTACAGTGGTGGGCCTCAACCGGGACGACAATGAGCTGGCTTACAGGGAGGAGGTGAAACAACTGGTGGACTGGTGCAATACAAACAACCTGATCCTGAATGTCGAAAAAACAAAGGAGGTCATCGTCGACTTCAGGAAAAGCCGGCACAGTCCCACACCACTTCACATCAATGACAGCAATGTGGAGGTGGTCAGTAGCACTAAGTTCCTGGGGGTGCAGATCACTACCAGTCTGACCTGGTCAAATAACACCTCATCAACAGTTAAGAGAGAGCAGCAGCGGTTGCACTTTCTGCGCCGGATGAGAAGAGCTCACCTCCCCCATCCCATCCTCACTACTTTCTACAGACCAGCTGTATCTCTGTCTGGTTTGGGGACTGTAAAGCCTCCGACTGGAAGTCCGTGCAAAGAGTGGTGAGGACAGCGGAAAAAATCATCGGGACTTCTCTCCCCTCAATCGGGGATATTGCGACCAAACGTTGCGTGTCTAAGGCCAGCGGTATTATAAAAGACCCCACACATCTCCATCATGGACTGTTCACTCTGCTGCCCTCGTGCAAAAGATATCGTAGCATAAGGAGCAGAACATCAAGGTTCTTCAACAACTTATTCCCACGAGCCATCAGACTCCTGAATGCCATGTAATGGGCTGCCACCATTGTCTATTTTATCCTTTTATCCTTTTATCAATTTTTTTCCATTTTACCCTTCTGTTAATTATCGTGTTGCACAGGGAGCCAAATGCAAAGGAACTTCATTTGGAATTGCATATATCGATATATTTCTAAATGACAATAAAGTTTGTTTGACTTTTTGACTTTGACTTGATTTGACATGCAAAATTCATATTTCTGTTGTTTTGTTACTGGACTATGTGTGGGGTATTCCATTTTATTATAGTGAGTATTATATAAAGATTAAGAAGAGAGACATAGATAGGTTAGGTCGTCAAAATCTTGTTTTTCCTATGGCAAGGGTATCAAAACAAGAGGGCATAGGTTTAAGTTGAGAGGTAAGAATTTTAAAGGACAATTTATTTATACGGTTGGTATATGGAATGCACTGCCAGAATAGGTGGTGGAATGAGATACAATTACTACATTTAAGAGACATTTGCACAGACACTTAAGTAGGCAAGCCATAGAAGTTAGATTGGGCTCTGGGGTCTAGGGGAGCCAAGGGATATGGGGAGAAAGCAGGCACGGGTTATTGATAGGGGATGATCAGCCTTGATCACAATGAATGGCGGTGCTGGCTTGAAGGGCTAAATGGCCTCCTCCTACAGCTATTTTCTATGCTTCTATATAAGAATATGATCCTAATGCAGGCAAATGGGATTTGTGTAAAAGGGGAAAACAATCAGCATGTATATGGTAGCATGAAGGGCCCATTTCTGTGTTATATGAATTGATGATCCTATGATCCATAAACCTGCCCTCATCGATAAGACTGCAGTGGAAAGACTCAACGGCTTCAAATTCCTGGGCATGATTATCTCTCAAGATCTGCCCTGGCATCAGCACTTTGATGCAATTATAAAGTTTATCAATGCCTTTGCATCCTTAGAAGTTTGAGGAGATTCAGAACATTTACAGGTGTATGGTAGGGAGCATATGGACTGATTACATCACAAACCTATTCAGTAACTCAAATGTCCAGGAAAGAAAGAGACTGTAGGGAGTGGTAGATATTGCCCGGTCCTTTATTGGTAATGCCCTCCCCACCATTGAAGTTTAGGTTTAGGTTTATATTTATTATTGTCATGTGAACTGAGGTACAGTGAAAAGATTTATTTTGTATCCAATCAAAACAGATCAGATAAACCATACATAAATACAATCAAGACAAACTCAAGTACAATAGATAGAGCAAAAGGGAAGATACAGAGTGCAGAATGTAGTTCTCAGCATTGTAGCGTATGAGTTACATGACAAAGTCCAACGTCGACAATGGGGTAGAGGTGAATCAAACAGTACCCAAGTTTATGGAAGGAACATTCTGAAGCCTGATTACAGAAGGGATGAAGCTATTCATGCATGCATTTTAAGCTGCATGCATTTTAAGCTGCTGTACCTTGAGAGCAAGAAGAAGGAATGACTAGGGTTGGACATGTCTTTGATTATGTTGGCTGCCTTTTGCATTAAATGTAGATGGTGTTAGTGATGGGTAGACTGGTCTGTGTGATGGACTGGGCCACATCTACAACTCTATCATTTCTTGTGGTTTGGGGCAGAGCTGTTCTCAAATCAAGCTAAGATGCAACCCAAAACTATACTTTCTATGGTGCATCTGTAGAATTCTGTAACAGTTATCTCACCACTACCATCGGGAAGAAGGGACAAGAGCTTGGAAACTGTGACAATCAGGTTCAAGAACTTTGTACCAGCATCCATCAGACTCTTGAACATTGCATAACACTAACCACTACCTCATCAACTATGATGGGGTGGGAGATTTCAACCTTCACGTGGTCCGCCCTGTTTTGCCGGATGCAATCAACCTGGTGTGCCCAATCAAATAAGATCAAATAGAACGCCATACGCAAGACGAAGATCAACTATGATCTACCATGGACATTGTTCTTGGTTGCACTACGCTCTTTGGTTTTACACAATTTTGGTGACCTAGTATTACTGATTATTGTATATTTATTGGTATGTTATTGTGTTATTGGGTCTGTTAAACTGCAGCAAGTAAGCATTTATTGATCCGTCACAGGTACATGTGACAACTAAATAGTCTTACCTCTTGACGATTAACACTGGTCTAAATTTTACACCTATTGAAAATCAAAATGGAAAAAAGATCATATATCCATGTGTCCATGAACATAGATAGTGATATGTGGGGGGGGGTGCGACTTTCTGTCGTATTCCCCGTCTCTGTCTGCGCCGAGGCCTAATGGCGGAGCTGGCGGCCTCGGGCCCGGGGCGGTTCCAGTAGCGGCGGCGGCAGTAGCGGCAACGGCCCGACCACCGGAGCGGTTCCGGCAACGGCGGCGGCGGCAGCAGTGAAAACCTGACTCCAGGAGCGGTTCCAGCAGCGGCGGCGGCAGCAGCAGCGGAAACCCGACTCGGTCCCGTTGCGGCGACTCGACTACCGGAGCGGTTCCAGCCGCGGCGGCAGCAGCAGCAGCGGAAACCCGACTCGGTCCCGGGGCGGCGACTCGACTACCGGAGCGGTTCCGGCAACGGCGGCGGCGGCAGCAGTGAAAACCCGACTCCAGGAGCGGTTCCAGCAGCGGCGGCGGCAGCAGCAGCGGAAACCCGACTCGGTCCCGGGGCGGCGACTCGACTACCGGAGCGGTTCCGGCAACGGCGGCGGCAGCGGCAGCGGAAACCTGACTCGGTCCCGGGGCGGCGACCCGACTCGGTCCCGGAGCAGTTGCAGCGGCGGCGCGGCGGCAGCGGCGGCGGAAACCCGACTCGGTCCCGGGGCGGCGACCCGACTTGGTCCCGGAGCGGTTGCAGCGGCCCGACCACGGGCCCGGTGGACCCCCCAGGCCGCGTAGTTGAACCGGCCCACTCGTGGAGCTCGGTTGAACCGCGGGACTGACTTACCATCGCCCAGTGCGGTCGCGGCATCTGGGGCCTGGATCACCTCGGCGCAGAGGGAAACAAAGAGGAAAGAGACACAGACTTTAAGTTGTGCCTTCCACCACAGTGAGGAGGTGTTTGGTGAACTCACTGTGGTGGATGTTAAATTTGTGTTTATTGTGTATTCTGTCATTTTTGTTTATTTATTTGTAATTATATGTATGACTGCAGGGAAACAGAGTTTCGTTCAGACCGAAAGGTCTGAATGACAAATAAAGAATCTAATCTAATCTAATCTAATCTAATAGTTTTGATGCCTAATGGAGTTAGGGATATGTGAAGAATTGCCTCTTGGATGGAAAAGAAAAATAAGAGAACAATGAATCCCCTTGCTGGAAGACAAGCTGTCAAAGGATTGCAGTTATATCCATAACATTCAAAGTACAGAAATGACACCCCAGCTCCACAGAATCTCAAAAGCTTGATATTCGACGGGGACACTGAAGGTCTAATGTAACAGCTGATAACATGATAAAAACATTTCTTGATCTAAGTGAAAGTGGAAAGAACATTAAGGTAGAAGCTCGTCAATTAATAAATACACCCCAACCCCCTCTCCCTTTCCTTGAGTGCTACACCCCCCCCCCACACTCTGGTGTGCACCCACTTCTCCCACCCTCTCAGTCCCCCTACTCCTTTCCCCTCTCCCATACACTCATCTCTCATCCCCAAGTCCCACAATTTCCTTTAAATTCCCCCTTTCCCATTCCACTATATTCTTCCCGCCAGTTTTATATTTCTTCATCTAACATTCTTTTGTCTCCTCTAGCCTTTGTCACTTGTATATATGTTGATGAACAGAGTGATCTTGGGATGCAAGTTCATAGCTCCCTGAAAGTGGTGACACAGGTAGATAGGGCAGTGAGGAAGGCATTTAGCTTGCTTGTCTTCCTTCATAGGTAGGGGTATTGAGTAGAAGAGTTGAAGCTATACAATACATTGGTTAGACCATACTCGGAATATTGTGTGCACACACTATAGAAAGGATGCTGTAGTATCAGAAATAGCGTAAAAGAGATTCATCAGGATTTCGAATAGTACGGGAGGTACAAGTAGAAATTGAATAGGCTAGGATTGTTCTCACTGTTGCTCAGGAAGCATCATAAAGATTTATAAAATGAAGACAGGCAGAGATAGGTTTTCTACATCTAGTGGACATAGGTTTCAGATGAGAGGGGAAGATTTAAAGAGGACATGAGGGGTAGGATTTTCACACGGACGGTGGTCGGTATATGAAACAAACTGCCATAGATGGTTGAGGCGAATACAATAACAATGTTTAAAAGATATTTGGACAGGTGCATGGTTAGGAAAGGCTTAGAGGGGTGAGGGCCAAATTCAAGAAAATGGGATTGTCATAGAAAGGGATCTCAGTTGGCATGGAGGAGTCAGGCTGAAGAGCCTGTTCACATGCTGTATGACTCTATTAGAACAGGGCCCAACATAAACTGGAAATTATTAAGTGTGAAGTAGCTGAAACAGATACCAGAATGTATCCTTCAGCCAGTGGCAGACTTACATTTTTGGGGCCCTGAAGCTTGAACTGTTATGGGGGCCCCTTTGCAACCAGCAATGAGGTCTAGGTAACCACTGTTATCTTCTATGGGGTTGTTCCACGACAGGCTGGCTAGGCCCCCGGCGGGGTCCAGGGGCAGCGCCCCGGTGGGGGTTCAGGGAGCAACGTCCCCTTGAAGCTCCTGCATTTTCAATAAATTGAAAGTGATTCTCAAGCTTTCTGCTGGTATTTTACATAACAGAAGCTTAGAATTTTTCTAACACATAAGCAGTAAAATAACCCCCAAAAGATATATATTTCATGAAATAGACAATAGGTGCAGCATTATGCCATTCGGTCCATCAAGCCAGCACCGCCATTCACTATGATCATGGCTGATCATCCACAATCAGTACCCCATTCCTGCCTTCTCCCCATATCCCTTGACTCTGCTATCTTTAAGAGCTCTATCTATCTCTCTCTTGAAAGCCGCCAGAGAATTGGCCTCCACTGCCAATCCACTCTTGACGATAGTGGAGTCAGGGGATATGGGGAGAAGGCAGGAACAGGGTACTGATTTTGGATAATCAGCCAAGATCACATTGAATGGAGGTGCTGGCTACTCCTGCACCTATTGCCTATTCACAACTCTCTGTGTGAAAAAGTGTTTCCTCATCTCCATTCTAAATGGCCTACCCCTTATTCTTAAACTGCGGCCCCTGGTTGTGGGCTCTCCCAGCATTGGAAACATGTTTCCTGCCTCTAGTGTGTCCAAACCCTTAATAATCTTATATGTTTCAACAAATGGCCTCATACAGCTAACAAAATCTTTACAAAAAATATGTTACCTGAAATGTCTCTTTGCCAAGCACGAAGATGAGAAAAACGTTTTCACCCAGTTGTGAATTTGTGGAATTCTCTTCCACAGAAGCAGTGGCCACATCTCCTTCAGCAGCACCTCGGTCTCCCTCCCTGAGCTCAGACACCCACTTCTCCTCACCTCACCTATGCTCACTTTTCCTCACCTACACACCTACACCTCGACTAAACCCCTCGCCTCAACGATACCTCACTACCAAACCTCTCCTCACACCTAAACCTTGCCTCGACTAAATCATACCTTACTAATCCTCACCCCTCAAATAAACCTCACACCTTAACCCCACCTCAACTTATCTAAACCTCCCACCTCATGATTAATCTCCACCTCACACCTAACCCATGCCTCGACTAATCACTGCCTCTCTCCTGTTCCCGCTATTTATAGCTCCCCACCCCCCCCCGGCCATGGGCGGCACCTCACGTGAGCGGAATCGCTCCAACCAGGGGAGGTGTGAGATGGGAGGCTTAGTCAAGGCGAGGTTTAGTGAGTTGAGGTTGAGGTGAAGTTTAGTCGAGGTGAGGGGTTTTGTCGAGGTGAAAAATCAGATTCATTTCTAGGAAAACCAAAAAAATCGGAATTCCGATGTAATTCGGAAGAATATCTGGACTAAAGTCGCTTCTGGGGCGCCTCTGAGATTAGGGTCCCTGAAGCTTAAGCTTCATTAGTTTCATAATAGATTCGCCCCTGCCTTCAGCCACAAAGGAATATTCTTGATTTCATGTTCTTGTGCCAGTGGGTGTCACTCTAGGGCTTTGAGTCTGAACATTTCTGTCCAGACCACATTGATCTCGATTTACTTTTACATGTGGATTTGAGGTTCTTCACCTTGACTTTCATTGTTGCTCTGAAACAGCCAAAAAAAGCTGCAAGAAAACATTCAGTCTCTGCCTGATATATTTTTATTTCCATTCCCACAAACAGTAACAACTATATTAACAAATAATTGGAAAAATAATGATTTTATTATATAGTAACAGTATTATAGAATATAATTTGATGGTTACAATCAGACGGTGAACATGAATATAAATCGGTTTACATATGTCATTTCCAAGTAATGACATATGTCATTTCCAGTAATGTGGGGTACAGAATTCAGATTTCCCTTTAAAATTCAGCCCTGACGAATAATTGTTTTGTGAAGTTTAAGATAATATTGGTTAAATAGCAAACTGAGCTGTACAATGTGAGAGTATTGAGTCCAATTCTGGTCCAACATTTAAGGTGCTGGAGAAAGGGTGCACATGGAACATGCGATAAGACCAAATTTTTATGTAAGATGGACTTACAGAGTTTGATTTTTCAGAAATGTAGGGCTGAAAACATGGTGGGAGGGGATAAATATTATTAACGAGTTTAAGATCATTAAAAAAAAGTTTGTATGTTTCAGATGTGAGTGAAGTGTTCAAAAGCAGTACCAAAAGCATCAGAGAGAATGGGGTATGTGAGTGTCTGCTTGGTTGCTTGGCACAGAGGGTTGCAGGAAGCAATATTTCCAGAGGAAGTGAATATTGTTTGTTTTTTTTGCAAACATCTATTTCTGAAATGTGCTACTTAATTCAGTTTATATTACAGACCTTGGAATATACGTGGTGCCTTACCATGTAAGGAATAAACCTCTCAGGACCTTTCCCTGCAGCTAGTTTCAAAGCTATTGTCACTAAAGTGCATTTCCTAGAAAATGAATAATGGTGATGATTGTGATATTGTGAATCATACAGTCTTTATATCCTTTTCCTCAACCCCTTATGTGTTCATGGTATCTCCTGTTTTATTGAACACAAAGTAACCCAAATGCTGCAAATTAGATGAGTCAATGTAAATCAATGAAACAATGTGATTTACAGTGCTTTCATATACATTGATGGCGATTCTTTATAGAGCTCTATAGCTTCTCCACCTAAACATCCTGATGATATCACTAATATTCACTAATCTATTCAGACGTATCCAAGAAATCCCAAATAAATATTAAAAAAGGATTTAAAAGTTAACCCGGTGGAGTGATCCACTTATTATTTGGTTAAATAGTATGCAATAGTTGGCCTTTTGATGAATAAAACCATTTCCATTGACTTTCTAAAAACATCTTTTGGGGGGGTTAGATATCAATAAATATGGTTCAGAGCCTACAACAGAAGAAAAAGGGATATGATGAAAAATAGTTCCATGAGCTGATATAAATCAAAACAGAATGCACCGTTGCATGATGGGGATGACATAACATGTTCAGCTAACATTTCCTTGAAGTAACAGAAATTTCGAAGTAAATCAAAACAATTCGAGGGAAAGAAACTATCTACAATTTCCTTACTTAAAAATGTTACGTTGCCTCATATTTTGGTTGATTTGTACCATTACATATCAACTATGAGAGAACCCAAGTCTATTGCCTTTAAATTAGACACTATTCTACAAACTCAGCCAATTTGATGTTGATGAACACAATACTACTAAACTGTCATTAAACCCCATCTCATTCACTAGTGTCCTACCGGGGAGGAAATCTGCCATACCCATTATGTTCTATAATTTAACGCCAATCTAACTCTTAAATGTCCCGACAAGGCCTAGCAGGTGACAGTAGCAATTAGGGATGGACAGTAACTGCCTCCTTTCCTAAATGCCCCCCAAAAAAATTTGAACAAAAGTTCTTTGTTTGCCTAAGATAAAATGTCCCTTCTCCAACGGGGGTATCATAAAATGCTGTCTTAAACAACCAGAAATTCTTCAAATTTAATACATCGGTGCAGCTAAAAAGGTGATAAACACCTACATTATTGATCGTTATTCTTCTTTGGCTTTATCTTCATCCTGAACTATTTCTCCAATGGATTCTGGTAAATGCTCTGCAACATACGAGAGACTGTTTCCCATGTCCATTTCAGTTATGGGAGAGAAATCGAAACTTTCCTCCTGTTGAAAGAAATGAAAAGAAATTAATATAAAGTACTAGACCAAGTGGGACCCGTTGGGTCCCGTCCCATCACCGAGCGGTTGTGGGGGGGGGGGGGGGGGCGAGGGGGAGGCCTGCGGCAACACACACACACTAACCACCCTCCCACGCATACACTAACCACACCCCTTGATATTATATTAATATTATTAATTGGCTCCTTTTACCCTATCCCCGCCCTCTCCACTGACGCATAGCCCTCAACTCACAGGTGCATCTAGAGAGGAAGGGGGGGTAGAGAGAGAGGGCAGAGAGAGAGGGTGCAGAGACAGAGAGAGACGTGCAGAGACAGAGAGAGAGGTGCAGAGATAGAGGGGGCAGAGACAGAGAGAGAGGTGCAGAGAGAGAGAGAGGTGCAGAGACAGAGCGAGAGGCGCAGAGACAGAGATAGAGGGGCAGAGACAGAGAGAGAGGGGCAGAGACAGAGAGAGAGGGCAGAGACAGAGAGAGAGGGGCAGAGACAGAGAGAGAGGGGCAGAGACAGAGAGAGAGGGGCAGAGACAGAGAGAGAGGGGCAGAGACAGAGAGAGAGGGGCAGAGACAGAGAGAGAGGGGCAGAGACAGAGAGAGAGGGGCAGAGACACAGAGAGGGGGGCAGAGACACAGAGAGGGGGGCAGAGACAGAGAGAGGGGGGCAGAGACAGAGAGAGGGGGGCAGAGACAGAGAGAGGGGGGCAGAGACAGGGAGAGGGGGGCAGAGACAGGGAGAGGGGGGCAGAGACAGGGAGAGGGGGGCAGAGCCAGGGAGAGGGGCAGAGACAGAGAGGGGGGAGAGGAAGAAGGGGGAAGAGAAGGGGAGGGTGGAGAGAGGGAGGGGAAGGAGAGGGAGGGAGGGGGGGAAGGGGAGGGCAGAGAGGGTGGGGGAAGATGGGTGGGGGGAAGGGGGGTAGGGGGGAGGGAGATGGGGGAAAGGGGGGGGCGACCAAATTACTGCGAGTCGGGGGGGGGCACTGTGCGCAGCAGGCCGCTTGAGCAGTCCCATTGTGACGTCATCAGCTTGTTTATTTTCTAATTTATTTGAAATATGTAAAAATTTTACCGCAAGGGCGTTGTTTTTCGGAGCAGATGTGATTAGACACACACACATCCAAGATCAAAAGGGGGGATGTGTGGGGGGAGTGTGGGGGGGGGGAAGAGGGAAGTGGGTGGGGGGAGGGGGGAGGGATGGTGCGTGTAGGAGGGGTGGTGGTGATGGTGGTGATAGGGGGGTTGATGGTGGAGGTAGGGCGGTGATGGTGGGGGTAGGGGGGATGGTGGGGGTAAGGTGGAATGGTGGTGGTAGGGAGTGATGGTGGGTGTAGTAGGGATGGTGGGGGTAGGGCAGGGGATGATAAGGGAAGGTGTAGGGGGGTGTCAGGGAGGGAGGGTATGGGGTTGGGATGTATGTGAGATGGGGTGTGTGTGGGATGGGGTGTATGTGAGATGGGGTGGCGTGGGCCCCCGCTTGCAGAACACAGAGCACAGTCCCCACTCGCAGAACACAGAGCACAGCCCCTGTTCGCAGAACACAGACCCCACTTGCAGAACACAGAACACCCCCCCAACCCACCCACGGCTCGCAGAACATTGACCCTGCTCGCACTTTGCTCACTACGCTCGTTCAGATTTATTCTCGCAGCCCGTGATAGATAGCGGTTGAATTTGGTGGCCTTGCACCCTGCTTGAAATGGTAGGAAAATGGATTTGAATTTGGTGGCCTTGCACCCTGCTTGAAATGGAATTTCAAGGAATAGCCATGAGTCAACTGCCAGCCCACCAGCCGTGAGTGAGCTGCCAGCACATCAGGCTTGAGGGACTGAGATGCCACCCCAAGAACCCATACCAGCGCTCCAGAAAGCCCCCCCCCACTGGCCACCAATATTTGAATTGGTGGAGAGGTGGAATATTGCGTCGGGGGACTAACCCTCCGGTGTGAACATGGGATCCAGCAGAGGAGAATGGTGAGTAAGGTGGCGAAAAATCGTAGCATCATCCTGGATTGTTTTTAAGCAAATTTAATTATAACGTAATCGGAAGTGGTCAAGATGAGAGTTTTAGTAATAGTACTAGACTAAGCGGGAACCATTGGGTCCCAGCTTCACCCAGGAGGGCTGGTCCCCCAACGCAATATTCCACCTCTCCACCATTTCTAATATTGGTGGCCAGTGGTGGGGGGGGGGGGGGGGGAGGGCTTTCTGGAGCACTAGTATGGGTGTTGTGGGCTGAAGGGACTGGTTTCCAGAGGGCTAGTGTGGACATTGTGGACCGAATGGATTCTTGGGCTGGTGGCTCAGTCACTGAAGCCTGGTGTGCTGGCAGCTTACTCACTCAAGGCTGGTGGGCTGGCAGTTGACTCATGGCTATTCCTTGAAGGGCTACTTCAAGCAGGGTGCAAGGCCACCAAATTCAAGTGCCGTTTCAGACCATTTCAAGCAGGGTGCACGGCCACCAAATTCGAGTGCAGTTTCCTACCATTTCAAGCAGGGTGCAAGGCCACCAAATTCAAATGCAATCTCATACCATTTCAAGCAGGGTGCAAGGCCACCAAATTCAAGTGCAGTGTCATACCATTTCAAGCAGGGTGCAAGGCCACCATATTCAAATGCAGTTTCATACCATTTCATGCAGGGTGCAAGGCCACTAAAGACAGAGAGTCCCTCCCCCTAATTGCAGAGACTGAGCCACATCCACACTTCCAGATTTTATAGTCTGTCCCAAGGGGCGTGACCTTCATGGCATGATTGACAGGAGATAGAATCTCAACATTTTTAAAACACTAATAACTCTTTTATTTTTTATTGATGGGAAAATTCCTCGACACCTAAGGAGCGGAGGGGGACTCTGAGTAAGATAGCCAAAAATCACAGCCGTACATGGTAGCGTCTTTCCTTAAATCAATATACAGCGCAAACAGGAAGTGGTCAAGATTACACTTTCAATTATATAGATGGCAATGCATCTTTAGCATTCTCAAACCAACTTTTCAATTACGCAAGACAACTTTAGCATTCTCAAACCAACTTTTCAATTAGGCTAGGAATTCTCAAACCAACTTTTCAATTACGCAAGGCTACTTTTGCATTCTCAAACCAACTTTTCAATTAGGCAAGGTAACTTTTGCATTCTCAAACCAACTTTTCAATTAGGCAAGGCAACTTTTGCATTCTCAAACCAACTTTTCAATTAGGCAAGGCAACTTTAGCATACTTAAACCAACTTTTCAATTAGGCAAGGCAACTTTAGAATTCTCAAACCAACTTTGCAATTAGGCTAGGCATTCTGAAACCAACTTTTCAATTAGGCAAGGCAACCTTTGCATTCTGAAACCAACTTTTCAATTAGGCAAGGCAACCTTTGCATTCTGAAACCAACTTTTCAATTAAGCAAGGCAACTTGCATTCTCAAACCAACTTTTCAATTAAGCAAGGCAACTTTTGCATTCTCAAATCAACTTTTCAATTAGGCAAGGCAACTTTAGCATTCTCAAACCAACTTTTCAATTAGGCAAGGCAACTTTAGCATTCTCAAACCAACTTTTCAATTAGGCAAGGCAACTTTAGCATTCTCAAACCAATTTTTCAATTAGGCAAAGCAACATTTGCATTCTCAAACCAACTTTTCAATTCGGCAAGACAACTTTTGCATTCTCAAATCAACTTTTCAATTAGGCAAGGCAACTTTAGCATTCTCAAACCAACTTTTCAATTAGGCAAGCCAACTTTAGCATTCTCAAACCGACTTTTCAATTAGGCAAGGAAACTTTAGCTTTCTCAAACCAACTTTTAAATTAGGCAAGGCAACTTTTGCATTCTCAAACCAACTTTTCAATTAGGCAAGGCAACTTTTGCATTCTCAAACCAACTTTTCAATTAGGCAAGGCAACTATTGCATTCTCAAACCAAAAAACAATTTTGCATTTTCAAACTCCATTTTGAAACCACATTAAGGGCACTGACAGGTCAGTAAAACCACTCACAGTTTTGTAGACATGTGTTCAGTGTTATTCACAGTTCAGACTAAGAATTGCGACCTCTCGCTCCCCCATCTTGCAGAGAACTGAGGCACCTCCACACTTCCGGGGTTTTATAGTCCCTCCGGAAGGGGCGTGGCCTTCAGGAGAGAGAATCTCAACATTTTTAAAACATTAATAAGTCTTTTATTTTTCATCAATGGGAAAAATATTCTTGTCCTAACCAGCAGATGGGGACTCTGAGTAAGATGGCCCAAAATCACAGCCATAAGTGGCAGTGTTATTTCTAAAATCAATATGCAGTGCAACAGGAAGTGGTCAAGATGAGACTTTTAGTAATATATAGATAAGATGTGTGAGCGTGGTGGCTGAATTCTCTCTTTTCTTACATTCTTTTTATATTATTTTAGATATTTGTGAAATAAAGATATTTTTCATTATTTAAGTATAATCAGTGAACACATTTAATTTTGTTTGTGGAGAAATTATTTATCAGAATAGTTCTCTTCATCACTGTATGAATATTGAAGATTTACAGATTTATCTTATATATAAAATTCTCATCCCTGTCTTTCACCCTGTTCTTGCAGCCTCTTTCAGTGGTCATTTATCTTCCTGGTGTTTTTCTGATTCTAGGTTACAGTTTGCCAAAAAAAAATCTCCTACTTGTGGTGGAAAGATTTAAAACAAAACATTCAGGGGTGTTTGGCTAGATCGATCATCTCTCCACTACAGCACTCACATTTTAGAAATATAAAATTTGATCAGATGTTTTCTCGTGTGAATGTAGAAATAAGAATCAGTACTTAAAAATAAGGGGTTTTTACACATTAATTTAGGCGATGTGAGCTTTGCAGGCTAAAGCAGCATTTAGTTGAGAAGATGGTGGTGAACTGCTTTCTTGAACTGCCGCAGTCCTTGAGGTGTAGGTATATCCGCAATTCTGTTAGGGTGAGTGTTCCAGGATAACAAACTAATGCCAGTGAAGGAAAAGCACTAAACAATAGTAGTGAGCGTAGATAACTCTTCGTCGACCTTGATATTCCAATATCCATTCCTGGTAACTCTACTCAGTTCAGTGAGTAGATGTGATATGTCAGTGATCTCGCAGTGATGGGATATTAGGTTTAAGTCCTGGTGGGCACGCAATCCCAGGATTGTTGGGCTGCCAGCATTAGTTATGAAGAAAGTACAGTTAGCTTGCTTCTTGTTATGTGTGCAAGTCATCATGACAGTTCCTAATTGCCTTATTTTTATGCCTTCATTAGCAGCCATAAACAATCTGGACTTGCCATCCTTCAAGAAAGCACATCAGCGCTTCTACTTCCTGAGAAGATTACGGAGAGTCGGTTTGTCAAGGAGGACTCTCTCTAACTTCTACAGGTGCATAGTAGAGAGCTTACTGACCAGTTGCTTCGTGGCTGGGTTCGGCAACTTGAGCACCCTGGAGAGGAAAAGACTACAAAAAGTAGTAAGCACTGCCCAGTCTATCATCGGCTCTGACCTTTCTCCCATTGAGGGGATTTATCGCAGTCGTTGTCTCAAAAAGGCTGGCAGTATCATCAAAGACCCACACCATCCTGGCCACACACTCATTTCCCTGCTACCTTCAGATAGAAGGTACAGGAGCCTGAAGACTGCAGCGGTCAGGTTCAGGAATAACTACTTCCCCACAGCCATCAGGCTATTAAGCCTGGCTCGGACAAAACTCTGAACAATAATAACCCATTATCTGTTATTTGCACTTTATCAGTTTATTTATTCATGTGTGTATATATTTATATAACGGTATATGGACACACAGATCTGTTTTGTAGTCAATGCCTACTATCTTCTGTTGTGCTGAAGCAAAGCAAGAATTTCATTGTCCTATCATAGCAAAAGGATTTGAGTATAGGAGCAGGGAGGTTCTACTTCAGTTGTATAGGGTCTTGGTGAGGCCACACCTGGAGTATTGCGTACAGTTCTGGTCTCCAAATCTGAGGAAGGACATTATTGCCATAGAGGGAGTACAGCGAAGGTTCACCAGACTGATTCCTGGGATGTCAGGACTGTCTTATGAACAAAGACTGCATAGACTCGGTTTATACTCTCTAGAATTTAGGAGATTGAGAGGGGATCTTATAGAAACTTACAAGATTCTTAAGGGGTTGGACAGGCTAGATGCAGGAAGATTGTTCCCGATGTTGGGGAGGTCCAGGACAAGGGGTCACAGCTTAAGGATAAGGGGGAAATCCTTTAGGACCGAGATGAGAAGGAATTTTTTCACACAGAGAGTGGTGGGTCCCTGGAACTCTCTGCCACAGAGGGTAGTTGAGGCCAGTTCATTGGCTATATTTAAGAGGGAGTTAGATGTGGCCCTTGTGGCTAAGGGGATTAGAAGGTATGGAGAGAAGGCAGGTACGGGATACTGAGTTGGATGATCAGCCATGATCATATTGAATGGCGGTGCAGGCTCGAAGGGCCGAATAGCCTACTCCTGCACCTAATTTCTATGTTTCTATGTATCAGGGACACATGACAATAAACTCACTTGAACTTGAACTTCCCTCATTCATTTTGTCAGGATACATCTGTCTGAAGATGTGGAGAGTCAATATGTTATTCTGTGTACCGGTGCCAACCTTGCATTTAAATTTGATCTTCATGTTGTTCATCAGAAGGTGGACCTTTGTGAAGATCTCTTCACGATGACACTCATCATCCAAGTTATGAATTTGAATGACCCCAACATTGAGTTTAAGGAGTTCCTCATCATGTTGTTCTTGTGAGTGCACTTTTTTCCTCTTTCTCTTGATTTGCAGTGGTTCTGCTTTCTGCACTTGCAATACATTGTTCCAGAGGCTGGGCCATTGGTTTTATCACAGAAAACATGCAATCTGTTGCAATGCCTGCATGTGTACTGTTTAGCTTTGGATGATGTTTGAGACATTTTGTCAGACGTCGCATATATCTGGGTCGATATTGTGTACGGGCCTTCAATGCATCCACTTTCCTGCCTGTCAGAGACATAGAAACATAGAACATAGAAAATAGGTGAAGGAGTAGGCCATTCGGCCCTTCGAACCTGCACCGCCATTCAATATGATCATGGTTGATCATCCAACTCAGTATCCTGTACCTGCCTTCTCTCCATACCCCCTGATCCCTTTAGCCACAAGGGCCACATCTAACTCCCTCATAAATATAGCCAATGAACTGGCCTCAACTACATTCTGTGGCAGAGAATTCCAGAGACTCACCACTCTCTGTGTGAAAAATGTTTTCCTCATCTCGGTCCTAAAGGAATTCCCCCTTGTCCTTAGACTGTGACCCCTTGTTCTGGACCTCCCCAACATCGGGAACAATCTTCCTGCATCTAGCCTATCCAACCCCTTAGGAATTTTGTAAGTTTCTATAAGATCCCCCCTCAGTA
This sequence comes from Raja brachyura, assembly GCA_963514005.1. The sequence continues at coordinate 46,636,222 of OY740787.1, read as the reverse complement.
GACATTAGAGGTATTTGCCTGTTTGTAACTTCATGCCCTTGTGCTATGTCAATGGCATCTTGGAGGGTCAACTCAGCCCTTCCGCTGAGAGACTTCCATACGTCTTTGTGCATTGTGCCCAAATGAATTGGTTATGCATCATCATTCACCTCTCCCGTATTTCGATGCAGTTTTGTGAGGTAATCATCCACATGTTTATTACTAGTTTGAGTTATTCCTTGAAAAATGTAACGATGTATGTGATGGTGGGTCTTTCGTTCGAGGTGATTTTCAAACTTATTGAGGAGAATTTTTCTCCTCCCTATCCTCCTCTTGCTCAAATGTCTAACTGTTGTACACGTCTCCTCTGTGTCCCTTAGTTCTGCTCTCGCCCCCCCACTCCCCAGACGTAACAAGAAAGGAGATCCCCTGGTCCTCACCTTTCACCCCATCAGCCTTCGCGTTCAACACGTTATCCTCAGATACTACTGTAACCTCCAATGTGATCCCAGCATGAATCACATCTTCTCATCTTCACCCCTTTCTGCCTTCCGCATAGACCATTCCCTCTGCAATTCCTTGGTTCACTCATCCCTTCCTACTCATACCACCCCCTCTCCAGGTTCCTTCCCCTACAACCGCAGGAGATGTACACCTGGTCTTATGCCTTCCTCCCCTACATTCAGGGATGCAGCAGTCCTTCCAGGTACACATGCACCTCCTCTAATTCACCTACTGCATCCAGTGTGCCTCTGTACATCGATGAGACGAAGTGTAGACTCTGTGACCATTTCGCTGAACACTTGCGCTTGGTCTGCCAAGGCCTGCTGGATATCCTGGTTACTGTCTGTAAATACGCAATTTACAAACTCTAAAAGTGTTCAACACATTTTAATGATAGCACAAGGTATTACATACATCCTCAAATACTGGCTACATTCTTCTAGTGAACCGTATCCAGGAAGGGGAAGGCGTTATGATTGATGTTAACTAGGCGGGGTTAATGGTACTGAGGTAACTATGTTATTGGTTGCATGCAAAACCATCTACATCCTTCCCCTTAGAAAATTTAAAAGAAACAGACCGTTGTCACTACAACAGAATTAAACAGAATTAAACAGAATCGCCATAACGAACAGGTGGCTTGCTGATCCGGCCCGAGCGCGTACGGATGCCTCCCCCTTCCCCCGGAGGAGCAGAAAAAACAGGGGGACCCGAGACAGCAGGGGAACCAGGGAAGGGCGGTGGGGTTGGAGGAACAGGAGAGGGAGAACCGCGACCGCCAACAGGTGACCCGCGCAGAGGGGAACCGGGCGCTCGATATGGGGACCGAGGCATGCAGGGAACGCTGGCTGGGACAGGAGCCGGCTGCTGGTATGAGAGCGGCGGGGCATAGGGGCCCGGGGCCTGCGGCTTCGGCTCATTAACCGCAAGCAGGTGTTGTCGGCTTCTACGGTAGATGGTTCCCTCATAGTCGACCAGATACGAACGAGGTGAGTCGGCCACCCCAACCACAGTAGCCAGACGGGAGTGACCACTGGCGGTTTGCAATCGAACAACCTGTCCAGGCAACAGAGGATCGAGTGGTCTGCACGACCGATCGTGGGAACGCCGCTGGCTGTCATGTTTCTCTTGAATGTGCCTCTGCACAGAGGCAGGCTCCAGCACCCGAGGTTTCAGCTGGCGCTGGGTAATCGGGATGGTAGATCTGGTTGTTCTGGACATCAGACGCTGAGCAGGGGACCCCATGGCCGGATCTCTGGAAACATTCCTGAGGTTCAGGAGATCCAAATACAAATCAGAGTTAGACAGTCTCGCTTGTTCCATCAGAAGCTTGGCGCTGCGGACGGCCCGTTCAGCAAGGCCGTTGCTCTGTGGGTACTCCGGGCTGCTGGTGAAATGCACAAAATTCCATTTGTCAGCAAAACTTTTGAACTCACGGCTGGTAAACTGCCTGCCATTGTCAGTCTGCAGCCTGACAGGGGACCCAAACGTGGAGAAGTGTTTCCGCAGCTTCCGGATCACCATCTCCGACGTGAGGGATGTCAGCAAATCCACCTCGAACCAGTTTGAGTACGAGTCGACCAGGACAAGGTAGTGGTTACCACGCCACTCGAAGATGTCGGCAGCCAGCGAGGACCAGGCCAAGGCAGGAGCGGGCTGTTGCAGCAGGGGCTGTCGCTGCTGATGTGGAGCAAGACTGTTGCACGTGGAGCAGGCAGAAACACGGTCTCGAATATATTTGGCCATTCCAGGCCAGTAGAATTGGCACTGAGCGTGGGCGAGTGTTGCATCGACCCCGGGGTGTCCGCTGTGGGCTGCGCAGTAGTAAGAATCGAACAGGGAGGACGGGACCACCACTTTATGTCCCTTAACGATAACGCCATTCTGGAGCACCAGTTCGTCACGGACCAGGAAGAAGGGCTGTGTTTCAGGCGGTGCAGCGGAGCGCTTTGTTGGCCACCCTGATTTAATCACAGACGCAAGCCGTTGCAAAACTGGATCGGCAGCGGTGTGCTCGGCCAAAAGCTGCAGCTGCTTGGTGGGAATAAAATTGACGCCCAGTACGAGCAAGTCCTCTGTTTCGTAGGGGTGGCGAGCACAGGAGGCCCGCGGGGCGCGCGATAACGTGTCCGTGATGTGCATCTCGGTGCCTTTCTTGTAGACGATGTCGAAATCAAAGCGCTGGAGCTGCAGCATCATACGCTGCAGCCTGGCAGGGGCAGCATGAATCGGCTTGTTCAGGATTGTCACCAGTGGCTGGTGGTCGGTTTCGACTGTAAATCTGCTGCCAAACAGGAAGTCTCTGAACTTGGAGCAGGCAAACACCACCGCAAGCAGCTCCTTCTCGATCTGAGCGTACCGCTGCTCGGTGTCCGTCATGGTGCGGGAGGCATAGGAGACAGGATGTAACGATCCATCGACAGATTGGAGGCATGCCGCGCCCAGGCCGAACTTAGAAGCGTCACATGTGACGGTGATGGGACGACTCGCATCAAAAAATCGCAACGTCGGAGTGTTAATCAGTTTCGACTTGAGACAGTCAAACGCCTGCTGGTGCTGTGGGAGCCAGACCCAGGCGATATCCTTTTTTGTCAGCTGCCGCAGGGGAGCACTCAGCTCACTGAGATGTGGTACAAACTTCCCAAGGTAGTTCACCATGCCCAAGAAACGTTGTAGACCTGGCACGTCGGTGGGGGCTGACATCTCAGAGATGGCCGCTGCCTTCAAAGGGTCGGGTTTCAGTCCGTTAGAGGTGAAAACGTGTCCAACATACGTGACTTCTGAGACACGAAACCGGCACTTCTTTGGATTCAGCTTCAGGTTGGCCTTTCGCGCCCGATCCAGGACGCGGCGGAGGTTCTGGTCATGTTCGGCAATGTCCTTCCCATAGACTAAGATGTCATCCACGATGATGGCACATGGCAGGCCCGAGAATATCTGCTCCATCGTTCGCTGGAACACCTCACTAGCGGAATTGATGCCGAATGGCATTCGCAGGAATTTGAATCTGCCGAATGGTGTGGCGAAGGTTGTCAGGTCGGAAGATGCTTTGTCCAACGGGATCTGCCAGAACGAGTTCTTAGCGTCTAGGACCGAAAAGACGGTGGCTTGCCCGACCTGAGCCGCCACGTCCTCAACAGACCGCATGGGGTAGTGTGGTCGCCTGACGGCAAGGTTTAAGTCCTGGGGTTGATACACACACGTATTTCATTCTTGTCTTTCTTTATCGTGGCAACCATGGTGGAGACCCAATCGGTGGGCTCGCTGACCGCTTCTAGCACCCCCTTGTCGACCATGTTGTTAAGCATCGCCTCGACCCTGTCTTTCATGGCGTGGGACACCCTGTGAGGTGCGCGGACCACGGGTTGTACATTTGGGTCAATGGAAATATGGTATGTCAGTGGTAACTTTCCCAGGTCATCGTTGAACAGGTCCTGGTATTCTGCAATCGGGTTAAATCACAGTTGCACTTTGTGGACCGTGTGGTCGAAGGACACCAGGCCAAGATCTTGGCACGCACGGTTTCCCAGCAGGGTAACACAGTCAGAGTTCAAAACATAAAAAATCAAGTTTCTCGTGGCCTTCTGTAGCCTGCAAGTTAAAGTGGACCTCCCCACAGGCCTGAGAATTTCTCCACCATAGGCGTGTAGAGTAGCATTGTCAGCGACCAAGGCCTCATTAGTCCTTATCTTGTTGAAAAGATTTATTGACAAAACATTGACCTTTGCCCCAGTATCTAACTTCGCAAGGAAGGTTACATTGTTGACAGTCACAGACACGGAGGGATCAAGACGTTGGCCAGGTGCCTGGAGGAGGGTAAACACATTCGAATCCTCGGGAGAATTAATTGGATCTGCATCATAGGATTCAACAACATCGGGCTGTGGGTTGGAACAGCTATCAGATTGTTTAAGCATGTTTAGACTGGGTCTGGAAATCTGTACCTGTCTCCCACGAGAACGGAATAAGCGGCAGGCAGAAACGAAATGATTCAGTTTGTTACAAAAATTACAAGCCTTGCCATAGGCAGGGCACGTCGACCGTCTGTGGTGCATGTAGTTACAGTTAGGGCACCTTTTTGGGGGCACATCAGCAGGACCAGGGTTGGCACGCGGCAGAAAAGCATTGTTTCCCCTCTGAGGCAGGGCTCTACTAAATCCAGCCTGCTGAACAGACTTATCTCCCAAGTCCCGGTGATCATCTGGCAATACAACGACCTCAGACAATCTGCAGGCATGCATGGCTTTTTCTAACGTTAGATCCGGATCCCTAAGAAGCTCACATCGCAGCTTCTGGTCACGCATGCCAGTTACTAAAATGTCTCTAGTGAGCTGGTCTGTCATGTCACCGAAACGGCACCGCTGGGCGAGATAACGCAAATCGGCAATAAAACATTCAACAGGTTCCTCCGGCAGCTGTCTCCTTGTAAAGAACCGTGCCCTCTCTAGAATGCGGTTCGAGGGCAGGTCACAAATCTCCCTGAACTTACGTAGCAGGCAAGCAGGGTCACTGGCAGATTCTGCAGGGGTAACCACCACGTTGTTGTCGTCCAGGACCGCTGGAGCATAGACGAAAGTTCTGGCTCTCTTCATGGCATCAGGTCCGACAAGGTTGAGTAGGAGGGAGGCTTTGAGGGAGTCAGGATCATTGCGGTGAGCGACGTTGACAAAGTGGGTGAAATCAATTTCAAACGTAGCCCAGCGCTCAGAAATATCAGCATCAAAGACAAGCTGCGCGGGCTTTCTGCACGAGGATGCCATGGTCAGAGAGATAAAGCACAAAGGCACAAATCAAATAAAAGAAATAAAACCCGATGGACAGGTAGGCGCAAGTATCTTCCAGCTCCGACACCATGTAAATACGCAATTTACAAACTCTAAAAGTGTTCAACACATTTTAATGATAGCACAAGGTATTACATACATCCTCAAATACTGGCTACATTCTTCTAGTGAACCGTATCCAGGAAGGGGAAGGCGTTATGATTGATGTTAACTAGGCGGGGTTAATGGTACTGAGGTAACTATGTTATTGGTTGCATGCAAAACCATCTACACTGTCCACTTTAACATCCCTTCCCATTCCCTGTCCATTGCCAGAGTGTGAGGCCACACATACATTGGAGGAATAGAACCTCATATTTCACTTGGTAGACAAAAATGCTGGAGAAACTCAGCAGGTGGAGCAGCATCTATGGAGCGAAGGAAATAGGCGACGTTTCGGGTCGAGACTCTTCTTCAGACTGATGTGAGGGTGGGGGGGGGGGGTTGGAAGAAGAAAGGAGACAGTGGGCTGAGGAAGAGCTGGGAAGGGGAGGAGAAAGCAGGGACTACCTAAAATTGGAGAAGTCAATGTTCATACCGCTGGGGTATAAACTGCCCAAGCGAAATATGAGGTGCTACTCCTCCAATTTATGGTGGGCCTCACTCTGGCCATGGAGGAGGCCCAGGACAGAAGGGTCGGATTCGAAATGGGAGGGGGAGTTGAAGTGCTGAGACCACTGGGAGATCAGGTTGGTTATTGCGAACCGAGCAAAGGTGTGGGGCGAAACGTTCGCCAAGCCTACGCTTGGTCTCACCGATATAGAGCAGCTGACACCTAGAGCAGCGGATGCAATAGATGAGGTTGGAGGAAGTGCAGATGAAACTCTGCCACACCTGGAAAGACTGCTTGGGTCAAGTAGGGAGGTAATGCGACAAGTGTACTATTTCCTGCGGTTGCAAGGGAAAGCGCCAGGAGAGGGGGTGGTTTGGGTGTGAAGGGACGAATTGACCAGGGAGTTACGGAGGGAGCGGTCTCTGTGGAGAGCAGACAGAGGAGGAAATGGGAAGATGTGGCCAGTGGTGAGATCCCGTTGGAGGTTGCGAAAATGTCAGAGGATTATTTGTTGTATGTGACGGCTGGTAGGGTGGAAGGTGAGGACAAGGGGGACATAGAAACATAGAAACATAGAAAATAGGTGCAGGAGTAGGCCATTCGGCCCTTCGAGCCTGCACCGCCATTCAATGTGATCATGGCTGATCATCCAACTCAGTATCCCGTACCTGCCTTCTCTCCATACCCCCTGATCCCTTTAGCCACAAGTGCCACATCTAACGCCCTCTTAAATATAGCCAATGAACTGGCCTCAACTACCTTCTGTGGCAGAGAATTCCAGAGACTCACCACTCTCTGTGTAAAGAATGTTTTCCTCATTTCGGTCCTAAAGGAATTCCCCCTTATCCTTAGACTGTGACCCCTTGTTCTGGACTCCCCCAACATCGGGAACAATCTTCCAGCATCTAGCTTGTCCAACCCCTTAAGAATTTTGTAGGTTTCTATAAGATCCCCCCTCAATCTTCTACATTCCATCGAGTACAAACCGAGTCTATCCAATCTTTCCTCATATGAAAGTCCTGACGCTGGCCTTGTTACGAGTGGGGGGGATGGGGAGTGAGAGCAGAGTTACGGGGTATAGAAGAGACCTTGGTGAGAGCCTCATCTATAGTAGAAGAGGGGAACCCCCGATCCCTGAAGAATTAGGACATCTCTGATGCCCTAGTTTGGAACACCTCTTCCTGGGTGCAGATGCGACGTAGATGGAGGAATTGGGAGTAGGGGATTGAGTCCTTACAGGGCAGCAGGGTGGGAAGAAGTGTAGTCCAGATAGCCATGGGAGTCAGTGGGTTTATAGTAGATGTCGGTCAGTAGTCCATCACCTGCGATGGAGATAGTGAGGTCTAGAAATGGTAGGGAAATGTCGGAAATGATCCAGGTGTATATGAGTGCCGGATGAAAGTAGGTTATGAAATGGATGAAGTACTCATATTTCACTACGGTAGCTTACAACTCAGCAGATTGAACACTGAATTCTCCAATTTTCGGTAACTTCTACAAACACCTCCCTCCCCTTTCCCTTTTACAGTTCGTAATTATATATCCCTCTTGGGCTCACACTTGCCTCTAACCAACAGTCAGATTATTTGGGAACCTCGTTGCCTGAGGTAATCTGTTGCCGGCCTGATTTGTGTTGTTTCTTCTTTGCTTGCAGTTTTCCCCCCACTCTCCCTACTCCAATCAGTCTGAAGAAGAGTCCCAACCCAAAATGTCACCTATTTATTTTCTCCAGAGATTCTGCCTGATCTGCTGAGTTACTTACTCCAACAGTTTGTGTCTATCTTTGATTTCATACTCGTACTCATACTTACTTTATTAGCCAAGTATGTTTTGCAACATACGAGGAATTTGATTTGTCATAGGGTCATACTAATAAAAATCAACAGAACACACAAAATACATTTTAACATGAACATCCACCACAGTGACTCCTCCACATTCCTCACTGTGATGGAAGGCGAAAAAAAGTTAAATCTCTTCCCTTCTTTGTTCACCCGAGGTCGGGGGCTTTGAGCCTTCCGTTGATGGGACGATCTTGACTCCCGTAGCCGGCGGCAGGGCCCTCAGTGTCGGGGCGATCAAGCTCCTGTTTCAGGGGGATGTCAGTGCCCTGCGCTGGGCGATTGGACCCCAGGTCGGGGTTTGTCGAACTTTGTGCGTTTTTGGATCTCTCGACCAGGTCTCTCCCGAGGCAACAGCCCTTGATGTTAAACTCCGCAGACCGCGGTTGGACCGTCGAACCCAGGCAAGGAATCGGTTCAGACGGTAAGTCCACATCCCACTGTGGAGCTCAAAGTCCGTCCTGAGCAAGGCCTCCAGCTCCATGATGTTAGGCCGCAGAGCGACCCGGAAAAGAATCGCATGTCTGGCAAGGTAAGAGATTGAAAAAAGTTTTCCCCTCCCACCTCCCCCCACATAAAACAAACCAGGGAACATTAACACAAAGTTTTAAAACACACTAAAAATTGCAAAATAAATATGAAAGGACAGACTGTTGGCGAGGCTGCCATTGCGGAGCCACCCAGTGGTCATGATTTAAACCATTATCTGCAGTTTTTTTAATTACATTGTTGTTCAGCCTTGACTGTTTTCAGGATGTTGCCAATCCAGAAAGTGAAAAGTATGAATATAAAAATAAAATAAATAGAAGCAACAGCAAGTCATTCAACCCACATCCCTGCATTGTTTTTTAAATAAGATTCCAGCTGATCTTTTACCTCAGCACCACTTTTCTGCACTCACTGCATATTCTCTGATTCCCTTAATTTCTATAAAGTTCATTATAGATGGTGTTGGATCCTTCCTGGATAACAGACTTTAACAGAGATGAGAAATAGATACCACTGATACAAGGATGCCCTTGTAGATAAATTTCACCAATATGAAACTACAGTATAATTCAGTTCCTCCATTTCCCTGCTTAATTTGCATTTCCTAATAATTAACTTCAGGAGAGATGTTATCTACATTGAAAATGTAAAACTTGAGACTTATCTCCTAACAATATCAAGTAGAAAATGACTTTAGAGTAATAAAGAACTTCAGATACTGAAATTGTGCATAGAACACATTCAAAAAAGATCTGAAGATGGGTCCTGCCTCAAAACATCATCTATCACTTATAGAGATGCTGCCAAACCTGCTGATTTTTTCCAGCCTGTATGTTCTGGGAAAGTGACTTTAGTTTAATCGTATAACTAATAGGCCCATGCCAATTAGGTGATTTTTCAGGCCTCTGCTGGCGACTGTCAAGTTGCCGGCAGTCATCTGAAAAACCGGCAACTGGAACGGCGACTGTCAGAGTGGAACACACACACAAACACACACACATATATCGCTTCCTTCACCAGCCGTTATGCAGGCGGGGACAAGGCAAGCGGGGGCAGCGCAGAGTGAAATTCACACCGTGCAAAACCAAGCTAAATCCGCAATGAACAGGAAGGTTGGCGCTGTAATTAAGATGTCCAAAGCACAGTGTACGGTAAGTCCTTTAAAAGAGGGGATAGAAGGAGGGAGAAGGAGTGGAGACAACTTTTAAGAAGCCAGAGATACACGGCTGTGAAGCACGGCAGACATTTAACATTACCGGTCGGTTATCCTTGGTTCTGAAAACTACTGCTTACGTTATTTTTCCCCAATGAGCCAATGAATTTCACCGGTCAGCAGCGGCTACAACCTATGAGAACCTACAAGAACTTTCGACCTCCTGGCAACCGACAAGGACCTCCTGGCGACACAGCTACTGCACGAAAATTCTCGCGACTCTCCATGGTGGCTTCATTCTAGGCGCCGCAATTATTTCAATATGAGGCCACGACTAGTTCCCAGAATGCGGGAACTCCTCACGACCAAGAAGGCAACTCCCCGGCTAATACCCGCAAACAGTAACGACCATGTGGCGACTGCATAGTTTCCTGCAGTCGCCTTAAGGGCCTGTCCCACCAGCATGCGACTCCATGCGGTGAGCACGACCTAATGTGGTCGCTTGTGCCTTCCGGCCTGCTTGGGCCCGTCCCACTACTATCACCGGAGCCTTATGGAGTTGTGCGGAGCTGCTCCCGACATCGTGCGTGGCTTCGAAAAAGTGACCGTGTTCAAAAATTCCGCGCGGCAACGGCCTATAGACCCGCAGCCGCCTCGACGCATTACGCACCACCTCGACGTCGTGCCTCCGTGACCCTCTCTGTGTGTCCCTCTCTATGTGCCTCCGTGACCCTCTCTGCGTGTCCCTCTCTCTGTGCCTCCGTGACCCTCTCTCTGTGTGCCTCCGTGACCCTCTCTGCGTGCCTGTGTGTCCCTCTCTGTCCTTGCAAACTTACCGCGGACTTCGCTTCAACTTCGCACCACGTCGCGCCACTCACCCGACCTCCGCGCGGTCCTCGCTTCAGGTTTGGTCGCGTTCGCCGCATGCAGGCGCATACTGGTGGGACCGGCCCTGTACGGGGATCACTCGACCTCTGCGCAGCTCCCACTTCCAGTTTGGTCGCGCTTGCCGCATGCAGGTCGCATGCTCGTGGGACAGGCCCTTAAGTGGGACATTAGGATGGAGGCACCAGACTGCCCTTGAAATTTTTCTTTAAACCCTTTGTTTACCAAAACCTCCCCTTAATCAACTGTGCAAATCAGCAATGTCCTTTTAGGCAGATTCAAATGAATTTTCTGTTGCTCTCAATAACTCACCATTTTCAGTTCTTGAACAATGTATTGGAGCTTTCTTTGGATTTCCTTCCTGACCTTAATGTCGGTTTGAATCACCCATTTTCCACCACAAAATCGAACTGGCATAGAGAAGATAAGATCCGCTGGAATATTGAACTCACCTAATACATAGGGTTAAAATGTAGACAGTTAATTATTTTAGTGCACATCTTATAACAATAAGTAACTCAGTCTTAAAAAATGTAGATAATTTGAAGGAGTTTAATCCCTCTCGTAGCACACTCCTTAACACATTTGTGCAAGAAAAAATTGCTTGCATTTACATGGTACCTTTTGCAACCATAGGACACTCCATACACAATGGGGTAATTATTGAAGAGTATTAATTGTGGTAATATATAATCTAATTTGCATGCAACTAGTCCTGAAGCAAGAAATGACTTAATCATCTGATTTTAAGATGTTAACTAAGGAAAGAGGGAAAGTCCAGCTACTCTTCTTCAAGTATGAAATCAGATTAAGTTAAACATCTCGCCAGGAGAATTTAGATTTCCAGTTAGATAAAAATAAAACAAATTTGTTCATCTTTTGCACATTTAAGAACAATTAAAACCCTAATATAGATCTTGGAGCCAGTAATGCATGCAATATTGATCGTCTTCTATAGACATATTTTCATTCTTTGATCTGTTATTGACGTTTTTAAAGTTTAAAATGGCAATAACGTAAAATAAATGATCAATGTGAACGCATCTCACTCTCCCACTTGTCCCCTATTCGCCTCCTCCATTATCCTCCCTCTCCCCACCCTCCACCAACCCTCCTCTGCTTCCTCCCCTCCTCTCTTTCCCCTCCCCTCCTCCATTACCTTGCCATCCCTCTTCGTATCCCTATCCTCCTCCATTTCCCCTCATCCCCAGCACTCCTCTTCACTTCCACTTCACCCCTTCTTTGCCCTCTCCTCCCCACCTCGCCCTCCCTCTCCTTTCCCTTATGCTCAGTCACTCCCTCCATCCCTCCATAACCCCTCTCCCCTCCCTACCCCCCTCCTCACCCTTAAACCCCCCCGATTCTCCCTCCTCACCTCCCCAGGATTTTGATGTAAACCACTGCCGGCCCCATTAGCGCCACCATGTAGTTGAGGCAGGGGTTGTGGGGGGGGGGGGGGGGGGATGGGCCAAGCAGTCTGGAGCAGCAGGAGGTGGAGGGAGAGGCCGATGCTGCGGTCTGGAGCCACGGGAAGGCGAGGGAGAGGCCGAGGCTGTGGCCTTGTCCTTGTCCCAGGTCCCTCTCTTCTCTCTCCCCATGGGCCTGTAGCAACAGCCCCCAAACCCCGCACCGGCTCGTACTCCAGCCCATGGCCCGGAGCCGCACTCAGGGTCCAGTCCCTGTCTGTGTCTGCTCCCCAGCGCCCAAAGCCCGGGCCCGGCTACAGCCCTGGGGTTCCACCCAGACCAGGCCTCTTCACCTTCCCTCTTCTTTCCCCTCTCCTCCTCCCCTCCCCCACTACTTCCCTCTCCTTTCCCCTACTCTCAGCCACTCCTTCCCTTCCTCCCTCCATAACTCCACTCCCTCCCTGCTCCCCCCATTCCTCATCCCCCCCACAATGAAAATTGTGATGTTTTTCTAAAATGAAAGCTCCTCCCTATTTTTAATGTAAATGAGATTTGGGATCCCATTGTGACGTCATTGTGAATGAAAATAGAAGAATTCGAATAAAACTTTGAATGTGAATCAGAATATGTAAAAATCTGGTGAAAGTTGGCATTTTTAAAGCTTTAATTGCGAATAATGTGTCAAATATAGGATGAAATCTTCATTGTGACTGGTCTCTGGTAGCCGAGTCATTGTGACATCATCATTTGAAGCTGGTGGTTTTATTTTCAAAGTCTTTTGATTTTTTTAGACGTCATCAGTAATGTCGAGAATAAATCGAGAAATAAAGCATGAATTGTTCAGATAAGGTGGTCCAGGCTTCGACAGGAAAATGTCAATCGGAATATTGAAAAATGTAATCGTTACCTCATAGTGTATTTGCAAAGATGTAAAGACAACCACATTTATACACACACACACGCTTATACACACGTACAAGATCAGACTTTTAATGATGATAGATGTAGGTTAAAGTGTTATAATCCAAAGGGCGACATGTTTATTAAATAGCAAAAGCATTATGTAGGAGACAGTTAATTGATCTTTCAACCAATAGATTAAAGCTCTATAAACTAGCCGCATTATGTCACAAAATATTCATATATTTAAATCACTTAAGGGAATTTAATTCATGTAATACTGTAAATAAATCTGAAATAAAAAAGTGGCATCAATAATGATGATCATGAAATTATTAGATTATTGTAATAACATAGCGATGTTACAATACCTACCTGCAGCAGTGCTGCAGTTCTGCCATTGGCCATGTGCGCGACTTTTGTGCCGGGGGGGGTGGGGAGATTAAAATGCAGATTTGTACCGCTTATCGGAGAGGGATTTCCTCGGGCTGCAAGTCGATGAAGAAGTCGATCGGACTTCCGTTCCCGTTTTTTTTTTAAATCGCTGTACAATTTAATAGTTTGATTAAAATAAAAAGTGACTTTAAACGCCCTCAATGCCTACAACGTGACGGATCGCAAGAACGGGACAAAACAAAGGGTAAGTCGTATATTTTACATATAATCTTGCTTCATGGGGAGGCTTTAATCTAATTTCATTTCGGAGTCACGTGAGTGACTTCGTGAAGACCCCGCCAGCACGCAGGCGCGACATATATCGTCGCTCGCAGTTGCAGTCGAGGGCTGGAGGAGGAGTGCGCTCCACCACCAGCCCTTCATAAGAACTATTCAGGTAGGTCGAACTAACCTTGAGCTGGTTGGTTTCTGTGCAGAAAATTTGCATTATTCCACAGGAATTGAGGGACAGGAGTAAAAATATTGCAGGTCGCAGAACTTCTGAAAGAAGTCAGCGGACACACATCCTGGAGCTGCCCGCTACAACGGCAACACCCGCTCGTCGGGCCGGGAAAAGGGCGCGAAAGTCAGGGAGCCCTACACCTACAGGACCCGACTCTCCACCACAGCTGTCCTTAGAGCAGCAGAGTGGGAGGAACATCGCGCAAGAGCAGGTCAGACAAAACCCTGACTCTTTACCACTGTCTCCCTCTGTTAGGGACAGTTTGGTAACCATGAGCAAACGTGTTACCCGTTCCACGGCACGTTCTCTCTCCCCAGCCACTCAAGTCACTAGAGGACGAGCCAGGGGAAGAACTACACGCCAGTCGACTAGCCCCGCTGAGGGTACTGGGGTTGACTTTTCACCGAAACAAGCCGCCAGACTGCGGACGGGTGAACAATTGAGACCGGGGTCTACTGGCCTCTTAATTACGGCTGGTATAGACTCACCAACGGGGAAGCCCACAAGATCTCGGGCCAGTGCAGTCTCATCTCGGTCACCACACCCCCCCTTAGTGGCAGGACATGTCTTTCGAGACTAGCGGGCCGTTTTCGTTCGAAAGACGGCGGACCAGCGGCAGGTCCGCACGGGGGTCGCATAGCCCCGCAGCAGCGGCAGGCAGCGACATCCTATCACGGCAGCCGAGTTATCACCTCGACGAGGTGCGGGCCGATGATAGAAGCCTCAGGGGTTCTTTAGGACCTGAGGAAGCTGACCTATCATCCGCATTTGGCGAGGACGGTCGCATAGAACGCATGGAACGCATGATGGAGCGTATCCTAGAACACAATCTCCAGCAGCAGGACATTATGCCCTCTAGTTCAAGGATATTTTGAATTGGGGACAACATATCTCCATCATCTATGGGAAATGCAAGGGATCAGCAGCCAGGGGAAGAGGAAGAAATATTAGTACAGGAACCTGCGGCACCTGAAATTGCTCAGGAAGAACTATTGGGAGTTGTCTCCAAGTTCGCTCAACCAAAGTCATCGGGTCAACCTCTTCAACCCAAATTGGCGGCCAGTATAGATTTCCTTGCCACCCATCAGCTACAAGATCAGGTCCTTACCGAAGCCATGAACTGGTACAAGGCTCCAAACAACTGCAACTCACGGAATGTACCCACAGTGAATACACCTATTTGGGGTAACATCAGCTCGGGAATCAGAGCACAAGAATTAAAGTTGCAAAAGATCCTGAAGCTGCTTACATCAGGGATTACTGCTTTTGCAAGGTCAGTAGATGGGACAGAATTGACTACTGAACAAGAAAATGCTCTTGCTTTATTATACAACACTCAGTATGAGATTAATGCGTTCCGGAAGACCACCATCAAACCAACCCTCAACCCGAAGTTTGCGGGTTTATGCAAAGCATCCCCGATGCCACCACCAAGACAATTGTTTGGGGAAGACCTGCCGAAACAGGTCAAGGACTTAGATGACCAAGCGAAGGCAGGTGGATTAATGAGGCCACCTCCTTCGAACAGGCAGGTATCACGGAGACTGCCATACTCCAGACCTCGGGAGCCACCCGACAGGTCAGCAAGGACCTACACACCGGCAGCACCACATTATCAGCAACAACAACAGCAGAAGCCTATTTTAGGACAAGGCCCTCATCGGCCGGTGTGGAAGATGCGGCAAAGCCAAAACCCAGCACCTCCACGAAACACCAAAAATGATAAGGACCGCCGCTAACCATGGAGGTAAGGCGGTCTGGTTCTCATGCACGAGTTGCATGTATAACCTCACATATTGGTGGGATTCCGACTTTTTGGGGATGCATGGAATTCTATCATCTCAGATGTGTTTATATTACAAAGTATTCAGGGGTACGAAATTGAGTTCATTAATGAACAACTTCCCCCCGCCTCAACATGTACCAGACCGCAAATTTGCACTTTCCAACAAAAAATAGCGGAAGGACATGATGAAATTTTGAGGCTACAAGATAAATGGGTGATAGAAAGAACGATTCACGAACCGCTTGAGTTCGTATCCAACATCTTTACTAAAATCAAAAAAGATGGTGGATGTCGCGTCATTATTGAGTTAACCCAGTTGAATACCTTTGTGAAATACACCCATTTTAAAATGGACACGTTTGAAACAGCCAAATCATTGGTTTCTAAAGGCTGCTTCATGGCATGCATCGATTTAAAGGATGCATACTATTCAGTATCCATACGGAAACATCATAGGAAGTTCTTGAAGTTTGTTTGGATGGATCAACTTTAGCAATATAGAGCTCTGCCTAATGGGCTTACTACAGCCCCTAGATTGTTTACCAAATTATTGAAACCAGTGTTAGCAACACTGAGGAGACAAAACCATATTGTCATGGCCTACTTGGATGACATCCCAATAGTAGGAGATACCATGGAATCAACAAAGTTGGCAGTTACAGCTACTACATCATTACTCCAAAAAAATGGGGTTTATAATCCATCCAGACATATCTAAGTTCTACCCATCACAGGTTATGAACTATTGGGGATTCACGATTGATACCAATCAAATGGTTGCTTCTGTACCAACTAACAAAGCTATGGACATCATCGAAGCATGCAATAAACTTGTCTGCGCCAGTACACCGACAATCAGACATGCTGCTAAGGTAATTGGGAAATTGGTAGCCACATTTCCAGCTGCCCAATTTGGACCTTTACATTAACAAAATCCAAGATTTCAGCATTAAAAATGAATGCTGGACATTTTGATAGAGCTATGCAGCTGCCAATCAAGGCAAAATTTGAGTTACAATGGTGGATTGACAATATTCGTAACTCATTCAAGCCCATCATTGTGCCTCACCCGTCAGTGTATTTACAAACTGACGCAAGCTCCCATGGTTGGGGAGCTACTGACACTAATCCTAGTTGTGGTGGCAGATGGGACTCACAGGAATCTTCCCTTTTGTTATCACAAGGGATAAATTATTTGGAGATGTTAGGAGCATTTCATGGACTACAAGCTTATTGTTCAAACCTTACTGGTACTCATGTCCATCTCCAAATCGACAATACCACTGTGGTGGCATATTTATATCATATGGGTGGTATCAGGTCAATTTCTTGCGATGAATTGGCTAATTCAATTTGGCTCTGGTGCATAGAACAAAATATTTGGATATCAGCTACCAGGTAAGCTCAATATAGTGGCGGACACCAGATCACGAGTATTCAATGATAACATCGAATGGATGTTAAATCCCCAAATATTTACAAAAATTACAGCCAAATTTGGTAAACCGGATATCGACCTTTTTGCGTTGAGGTTAAACCATCAGGTACCAACATATGTATCTTGGGAACCAGATCCTGGGGCAATAGCGATGGACGCTTTCTCGCTGCACTGGGGAAAATGGTTTTTCTATACATTTCCTCTATTTTGCCTCATCAGTCGGGTGTTGCGGAAAATTAAATCAGATTCTGCAACAGGTATTTTAATTATCCCTGACTGGCCTACACAACCATGGTATCCGGTGGTCCTTGGGATGATTAGAGAACCATGGGCACTTTTGAAAAAGAGCCCTGAATTGGTGACTAACCCCACTACAGGGGAATACCATGCATGCCATGGTCATTTGAACCTGTTGGCCTGCAGGTTTTGAAGGGACCCCTGCTACAATATGGTCTCACACCAAGGACCATGGATACCATCGGAGCATCGTGCAGAGAGTCTACAAGACGGCAGTACCTAACTCAAATAAGAAAATGGGAGGCCTACTGCACACGGATAAACATCTCGTATGACTCTGTCATGATACCACATATGCTGGAATTTCTTGCGGGATTGCACCATGACGAACACCTCAGCTACAGCGCCATCAACAGTGCCAGGAGTGCACTGTCTTCCTACCTCTCCATCGAAGTAGGATCACACCAGCTAGTGTCCAAATTGATGAGGGATATTTTCAACTCAAACCCTCCCCGACCACGTTACAACGTTACCTGGAACATTGGGGTAGTGTTGACCCTACTCAGGACTTGGTCACCTATGATTGGACTTCCACTGGACCAACGCACCTTGAAATTGGTGATGTTGATGGCGCTAACATCAGCTCAACGGGTACAGACCTTACATAAAATCAATATGGACAAAATGGCCTCTACCCCGGAGAGAGTAACTTTTTACATTGATGAGTTACTGAAGCAGCATAGACCTGGATTTACAGGGCTGCAGCTGATTTTTCCGGCATACCACGCTGATGTGAGGCTCTGCCTAGCCACCCATATCCGTCACTACATTAAAGTGACGCATACCCTAAAGGGAATGGAGAGGAACCTGCTGATCAGCCATAAGAAACCCCATCACAGGGTGATGGTGCAGACGATCTCCAGGTGGCTCAGGGCAGTACTGGATGCAGCAGGTATTGATATTAATATCTTTAAATCCCATTCTACCAAGGCTGCATCCACATTGGCGGCGAGGGTCATGGAGGTGCCAATGGACCATATCCTCTCCACAGCGGGCTGGGCTAGCGAAGCTACTTTCCAGAGGTTTTACAATAAACCTGTTACCGCTCCTGTTATGTTCACAGAGATTGTGCTGAGTGCTGGTCAGCAACATACGTTTATCCCCGATTGAGGGGTTTTTTGTTTGTGATTAACAAACATTATTATTATTTTTCAGTATATCTAGTCTGAAATACGTTTTATATACTCCTTCCATCAATATTGTGGCCGTGTGTGAGCATGGCCGTGATCCAGGGCATGTAATCACAGAGCTTTGAAATCTTCACAAAGTCACTCGCATGACTCCGAAATGAAATAGTAAGATTAAACGAGAACTTACCAGTTTGAAGTTTGATCTTTATTTTATGAGACGTTGCGATGAGGAATTTCGTGCCCTCCGCTCCCAACCATCTACTATAAGGTCAACTGGTATATAGAATCTCTTCAATCTTACTATAACAAGTCTTTTCTTTTTGTTGGTCTGTGATTCCACACCGCTGCTGTGAAGAATGTCGCGCATGCTCGCTGGCGGGGTCTTCACGAAATCCCTCATCGCAACTCCTCATAAAATAAAAATCAAACTTCAAACTGGTAAGTTCTCATTTAATCTTACTATTTTACATTGCAAAAATGTGATTTGGGCCCCATACGAACCAGCAGTGTCTTTCCTGTCGATATGGGGTTCAAATTCACCGCAAATGCAACGTTCCAATCCAGAATCATCCACTCGCAAGCAGATTAAAATTTTCTTTTTTTTTGGACAATCATGTCATAAGAACATCAAAATCGTCTATATTTTGTGTAATTGTATAATCAATATTTTGATACTAAATATACGCAACAGCTTTAGCCACATTTATCGTGCAAAATTTTAATTGTATTGAAAGTAGATGTTTCTAGATTAATTTATGGGAATTAAACATTAAATTCTATCCATCTGGCATATATTCATGACAGTGAGATTTAAAAAGCATGTTATATTGTGAATTATTGTGTGAATGGGATTAGTTTGTTATTTGGATACTTAGGCTATTTAAAACATTTATCCTTTTCGTAAGAAATTGAATCTACAGGACATTCTTAATGGAAAAGTAATGGGCAGAAAGGCATGTGTGGTTTGAAGAGCAAAAATATGTAGTTTACAATGCCAAAAATGAAAAGGAGGAAAAACAAGGTGTACAGTTGCTTATTGGTTACAATCTGAGGAGTATGATGTTGCTATTGATTATGATATGTCAATGTACCAGGTAGCAACTGATCTTCCCCATAAAGACTTGGTCTATTGCTAGAAATTGTAATTTATTTACCTATCTGTTATGGATTTACAGCATATAATACAATAATATTAAAGTTCGGATCTTGAGAATATCACATTTTTTAATTTTTAAGGCAGTCGGTGTTTATTACTATTTCCGTCACAACGGTCAATTTTGTAATTAGCTACAATTAGATAACTAATTATAGGCTTTAATTTCAGGTCCTTCAAGTAAGATGTTTTATATTTGTTTCAGAATGCGTCAATCTATAATAACTGAAAATGTCATTCAGTTCTCTTTTTTAAGAAAGTTATTGGCTTTTGACTGTCCTCGATCACAGCTTTTGACTGTCCTCGATCACAGCTTCAATGGAAAAGCAATAGGGAAAAAGATGCTAATTTCCGAGTATGAAAATGGCCACAACTTTTTTAATACTCAAGATATGAAAGTGAATTAGGTGTTAAATTAAACTTCTTTTTATGCTTTATCTGATGGGATAAATTGCAGACTTGATTTTTTAAATCTCAAAATCTCAAAGTAGGACATCCCTACTTTGTAGGATAGAACTAGTGTAAATGTGACCGCTGTAACCTTCACCATGCCCTCAAATTCACCTGGACTATCTCGGACACCTCTCTCCCCTTTCTCGGTCTCTCTGTCACTATCACAGGGGTCAAACTGTCGACGGACATCCATTACTAAGCTACCGACTCCCACAGCTATCTGGACTACACTTCTTCCCACCTTGCCTCTTGCAAAGATGCTATTCCCTACTCTCAATTCCTCCGTCTCTGCCACAACTGTTTCCAAGATGTGGTGTTCTAAATTAGGACACACAAGATGTACTCATTCTTCAGAGAACATGGGTTCTGTCATATATGAGGCCCTTACACGTGTCTCCTCTGTGACCTGTAGTTCAAGTCAAGTCAACTTTATTTGTCACATACACATACAAGATGTCCAGTGAAATGAAAGTGGCAATGCTTGTGGGGTTGTGCAAAACAACAGAACAGAACCAGTATTTACATTTAAAAAAGAAGACACAACAGTATTTGCGGCCTGGTGAGATCAGAGTTTACAGTCCTGATGGCCTGTGGAAAGAAACTCTGTCTCATCCTCTCTGTTTTCGCAGCATGAAAGCGGAGGCACTTGCCTGACCATAGCAACTGGAACAGTCCGTTGCTGGAATGGTAGGGGTCCTTCATGATCTTGCTGGCTCTGGATCTGCCCCTCCTGGTGTATGGGTCCTGCAGGGGAGGGGGGGGGGGGGTGAGGGGGGGGGGGGGTGGGGGGGGGAGGGAGTGGTTCTCGTCATTAATTCGGCCAAACGCACTACTCTCTGTAGAGCCTTCCTGTCCTGGGCAGAGCTGTTGCCAAACCAGATAGAGATGTTTCCAGTCAGGATACTTTCTACAGCACCAGAGTAGAATAATTGAAGGATCCTCTGAGAGACTCTGAATTTCCTCAGCTGCCTGAGGTGGTAAAGGCACTGCCTTGCCTTGCTCACCAGTGCGGCAGTGTGTGTGGTCCATGTCAGATCCTCTGTGATATGGACTCCCAGGTATTTATAGCTGCTCACCCTATCCACAGTAGTCCCATTTATCCCCAGTGGCATGTAGTTCCTCGGTTGTTGTGCCCTTCTAAAGTCCACAATCAGCTTCTTAGATTTAGTGACATTCAAAAGGATGGTGTAGTTCTACTCTTGCTCCCCCTCCCCCCTGGCGCAAGAAGGGCAGAGTTCTCCTGGTCCTCACCTTTCACCACACCAGCTTCCACATCCATCACATTATCCTCCAACATTTCCTTCACTACCTAAGGGATCCCACCACTAAACACATCTTCCTGTCTGCAACCCTTTCCACCTTCCGCAGGGACCGTTCCCTCCGCAACTCCTTGGTTCACTTATCCCTTCCCACCCATATCACCGCCTCCGCAGGAGGCAACCGCTGGTGATGCAACACCTGTCTTTGTACCTTCTCCCTCGACTCCATCCAGGGTCTCCGACAGTCTGTTTCTGGTTTGACGGAGGTTCACGTGTACCTCCTCTAACTTCATCTACTGCATTTGATGTTCCCGATGGGGGCTCCTGCTCATCCGTGAGACCAAACGTAGACTCAGCATCCGTTTTGCTGAACACTTACACTCAGTCCGCATAGGCCTGCAGGATCTCACAGTTGCCAAGCATTTCAGCTCCCCTTCCCATTCCCACACCGAATTTTCTGTCCTAGGCCTCATTCATTGCCAAAATGAGGCCACACACAATTTGGAGGAAGAGCGCCTCATATTTTGCTTGGGTAACTTACAACCCAGTGGTATGAACATTGAATTCTCTCATTTTAAGTAACTTCATTTCATATTCCCCTCCCCCAGCCCTAGTTTTTTTTTACCAGTTCCACAGTTCACTGCATTGTTTCTCTTGAGATCACATTGTCCGTATCCAACAAAGTCTGGCCCTACTTCAGCAATGCCCTGCCTGTGGTCATTTGTGGCTGGCTCTGATTGTGGCTGATTGGTCCCGGTACTTTTTTGGCTCAAGCTCTTTACCTCCACCCCCAACTCCCTATCTTCAGGATCACCCATCGTTTCCTGACCTATGAGCTACTCCAGCACTTTGTGACTACATTCACTAGAAAATTAACTGGACCATCCACATAAATAGGAGCTGCAAGAGCAGTTCTGGATATTGGTAGTGAGTGTCTCATCTTCTGACTCTGAAAAATATTTCCAGCATCTATATACAAAGCACGTCTCGATTTGCCCAACGAATGCAACACCAAAATAATTCCAGAATTTCAGCATTACACAAGGAAAAATTAACTTTATTTATTTCTAACAAATCTCCATCATTTGAACAATATAGGTCCAACATGTGCTGTCTGCATAACAATTCACTAAGACCTTTTCTGCAGGAGGACAAAACAGAGTCGTAGAGCCTCAACTACCTCCTCCTCTGGTAGGCGGTTCCATATATCCACCACCCTGTGTAAAAAGTTTCCACAGGTTCCTATTAAATCTTTTCCCCCTCATCTTAATCCTGTGTCCTCTGGTTCTTGATTCCCCTACTCTGGGTGACTCTGTGCAGTTACCCTATCAATTCCTCTCATGATCTTAAACATCTCTATAAGATTACCTCCTGATCCTCCTGCGCTCCAAGGAATAAAGTCCGAGCCTGCTCAACCTCTCTCTAAAGCTCAGGCCCTCCAGTCCTGGCAACATCCTTGTAAATCTTCTATGCATCTCAAACACCATTACTGGTTTCATCACTTCCGGCTCTCTCCCTCTCTGCCCACTGCATTGGTGCTACCTCCTGCACCCATGCAGAACTCACTGACTTCATCAACCTCACTACTAATTTCCATCCTGCACTCAAATTCGCTTGGACCATCTCCGACATCTCCCTACCGTTTCTAGATCTCACTGTCTCCATCACAGGAAACAGGCTATTGACTGACATGTCTTACAAATCTACTAACTCCTATAGCTACCTTGACTACACTTCTTCCACCCTGCTTCCTGTAAAGAGTCTATCCCCTACTCCCAATTCCTTTGTCTACGACGCATCTGTGCCCCGGATGAGGTGTTCCCTACCAGGGCATCATTCTTTAGGAAACGGGGGTCCCCTCTACCATTACCGATGAGGCTCTCATTAGGATCTCCTCGATATCCCGCAGCTCCGCTCTTGCTCCCCTTCCACCCATTCGTAACAAGTCCACCTTATCCTCACCTTCTACTCCATCAGCCGTTGCATTCAACATATAATCCTCCAATATTTTTGACACCTCCAACGGGATCCCACTACTGGCCACATCTTCCCATCTGCTTCCACATCTTCCTTTCTGCTTTCCGCAGAGACTGTTCACTCCGAAACTCCCAGGTTAACTTGTCCCTTCCCACCCAAACCACCCCCACCCCAGGTACTTTCCCCTGCAACCGTAGGAGATGCAACACATGTCCCTTTTCCTCCCCCCTCAACTCCATCCAAGGACCCAAACAGTCTTTCCAGGTGAGGCAGAAGTTCACCTGCACCTCCTCCAACCCCATCTACTGTATCCACTGTTCCAGGTGTCAACTTCTGTACATCGCGCAACTAAACGCAGGCTCGGCGATTGTTTCGCTGAACACCTCCATTCAGTCCGTCTTAACCTACCTGATCTCCCGGTGGCTCAGCACCAACTCCCCCTCACATTCCCAATCTGACCTTTCTGTCCTGGGCCTCCTCCATTGTCAGAGTGAAGCCCAGCGCAAATTGGAGGAACAGCACCTCATATTTAGCTTGGGTAGTTTACACTCCAGCGGTATGAACATTGACTTCTCTAACTTAAGAGAGCCCTTGCTTCCTATCTCCATCCCTTTCTCTTCCCAGTTCTCCCACTAGTCTTACTGTCTCCAACTACATAGCTTTTCTATGTGGGGGAGGGGGGCAGGGTAAGGGGGAAAACTGTTTCCCAGTCGCTTCCTGGTGGGGACACGACTATTTCTCCGAGTCGCGTCCTCGCCCCCCGCCTCGCGGCCTACCACCGGGATCGGAGCGGCCTTTCCTGCCGGGGACCGAGAACCAGATCAGAGCTGCAACAGCGGCGGCGCGGCACTGGATTCACCGTGGAGCGGGCTATACCTACCTGAATCGCCGTTTGGAGCTCCAGAGCATTGGGCCTGCAGCATCGACATCGTGGCGTTGTGGTCCGAGGAGCTCCCAATGCGGGCGGTGCTGACCGACATCGCGGAGTCCTGGGGCCCTTTGCAGGGGCTGCCAGTGTTGCGTCTCCGCCCGGCGCAGCCTGGGAACGTCGGGAGCTGCAGACTCCGGTGGGAAGTGGCGGCTGTTTTGTAGGTCCAAGCCGCTGAGGTTGGCCTCCAGTCCCAACATTGGAGTGCCAACATCCCGGCGAGCGGACTTGAGCGGCAGGCCGCCCGTAGCAGCGACTGTGGAGGGCTCTGGAGACCCCGACCATGGGTGAACATCGAGGAAGAGACTGACTTTGGTGGCTTCCCTCACAGTGGGAAACTTTTGATTCTGCTGTGGGGGGATGTTTTATGTTCTTTATTTTAGTGTATGGCTGTATGGTGATCACATTTCACTGTGCCATTTGGCACATGTGACAAATAAATGTATCTTGTATCTTGCCGACCCGCTGAATTACTCCAGCATTTTGTGTCTACCTTCTTTCTATGCACTCTTCCCAGCTTAACACTTTTCTTATAACAAATCTGAATAAAATAATAATACTAATATAATACTAAAACTAATATAAATGTAGCCTCACCAATGTCTTGTACAACTGCAACATAACCTCCCCACTTCTATACTCAGTACTATGACTGATGATGGTCAATGTGCTGAAAGCCTCTTGACCACCCTATCTATCTTGTGCGACGCCACTTAAGGAACGATGTACCTGCAATCCTAGATCCCTCTGCTCCACAACACTACTCACAGTCCTGCTATTCACTGGGAATAGGTCAAAGCCCTGGTTTGACTTCCAAAATGCATTAAACTCCATTAACCTTACCTCAGCCCACCTGCCCGACCAATCAAGATCCTGCTGCAATGTTTCACGAAGAGACACTAGTGCATCAGTTCACTGCTGCTGCGCAAGAGCAACCACCCACTCTTCTTATAGAAACATAGAACATAGAAAGTAGGTGCAGGAGGAGGCCATTCGGCCCTTCGAGTCAGCACCACCATTCATTATGATCATGGCTGATCGTCCCCTCTCAATAACCCGTGCCTGCCTTCTCCCCATATCCCTTGACTCCACTAGCCCCTAGAGCTCTATCTACCTCTCTCTTAAATCCATCCAGTGATTTGACCTCCACTGCCCTCTGTGGCAGGGAATTCCATAAATTCACAACTCTCTAGGTGAAAACGTTTTTTTCTCACCTCAGTCTTAAATAACCTCCCCTTTATTCTATGACTGTGGCCAGGGTTCTGGACTCGCCCAACATTGGGAACATTTTTCCTGCACCTAGCTTGTCCAGTCCTTTTATAATTTTATATGTTTCTATAAGATTCCCCCTCATCCTTCTAAACTCCAGTGAATACAAGCCCAGTCTTTTCAATCTTTCCTCATATGACAGTCCCGCCATCCCAGGGATCAATCTCGTGAACCTACGCTGCACTGCCTCAATCACAAGGATGTCCTTTCTTAAATTAGGAGACCAAAACTGTACACCATACTCCAGATGTGGTCTCACCAGAGCCGTATACAACTGCAGAAGAACCTCGTTACTCCTATACTGAAATCCTCTTGTTATGAAGGACAACATTCCATTAGCTTTCTTCACTGCCTGCCGTACCTGCACGCCAACTTTCAGTGACGGGTGTACAAGGATACCCAGATCTCGCTGTACCTCCCCCTAACCTAACCCCATTGGGATAATTATCTGCCCCCTTGTTTTTGCCACCAAAGTGGATAACCTCACATTCATCTATATTATAATGCATCTGCCACGCATCTGCCCACTCACTCAACCTGTCCCGGTCACCCTACAACCTCCTAACAACCTCTTTACAGTACACACTGCCACCCAGCTTTGTGTCATCCGCAAACTTGCTAGTGTTGCTCCTAATTCCCTCTTCCAAATCATTAATATATATGGTAAACAGTTGCAGCCCTAACACCGTGCCTTGCGGCACTCCACTTGCCACTGCCTGCCATTCTGAAAAGGACCCATTCACTCCTACTCTTTGCTTCAGGTCTGCCAACCAATTTTCTATCCATGTCAACACCCTACCCCCAATACCATATGCTCTAATTTTAGTCACCAGACTAACCACTATTAGCATATTATTCCTTTCTCCTTACATTTATCTTAGTCCATCCACTCTATGACATAATGTATTCAATGCTCTATTCACTCAAGTAACAATGTATGTATCATATTTTTTGAATATTATGAAATAAAGTTACTGATTTCAATAGCTTTTTTTTATAATGATGAATTATGTTGGTTAATGATCTTGAAAGACTTGATCGCGATAGAGAGGGTGCAGAGGACCCTCATCATGTTTTTTTGCCTGGGATGGAGGGATTCAAGTCAAGAGTGTTTAATTGCCCTATGTAGCAAAATAGAATAATTAAATCCTTGCAGCAGCACAACAGGTTTGTAAACACTACTTAATTGACAGGATAATAAACAAAAAGAGATGTTCAATAAATAAGAAAACACAATATAGTGCAAAACAACACAAAACTCCAAAGTTCCTAGTGCAACCAAGGAAGATCGTAGTTGGTGTTTGTAGTGTTCAATAGCTTGACGGTTGTTGGGAAGATGCTGTTCCTACATCTGGAGGTCAAGGTTTTCAGTCGCCCATACCTACTTCCCGATGGGAGGAATGAAATTAGAGTGTGGCCAGGTCTCGATGGCAGGAGTGAAATGAGAGCATTGCCGATGGTGTGAGTCCTTAATGATCCTTTTTGAGGCATACCTCCTATAGATCCCCTCAATGGTGAGAAGGTCAGTACCCACGGGCAGCGTCCAGGGCATTTTGTAATCTCCTTAATTCCTGAGTTTTTGAATTGCCAAGCCAGGCCGTGC
Organism: Raja brachyura; assembly: GCA_963514005.1. The sequence continues at coordinate 46,609,498 of OY740787.1, read as the reverse complement.
TGCAACCAGTCAGTTTCAGTTGCGAGCAGAGACTGGAGAGAATAGGTCTGATTTCCGTGATGCAAAAAAGGTTAGTTTAAGAGGGGACATGATGGAGGTAATTATAGGAAATAAAATATAGAGGGTAGACTGCAGGACGATGTTTCCCATATAAGAGATAGATACAACTAAAGGACATAGATTTAGGATAAGGAGTAAGAGATTTATGGGCCTGTCCCACTTAGGCACAAAAAGTCATAGCGTCTTTCTGGATGCCGCTAAATTTTAAAAACATTGAAATTTTTTTGGCGACAGTGGGTTTGACACCAATGAGCATAGATTGACTTCTCCTAACTTAGGTTCTGTCGTAGGTTGTCGCCAGGATGATGTAGGTTGTTGCCGTTTTTTCGCCGACCTGCTATAACTATGACAGTCGCCGGCAGTTGCCTAAAAAAGCGGCAAGTGGGACAGGGCCATAAGAGGGAATCTGCGGGAGACGTGATCGCCGAGATTCTGACAGCATTTAAGAAATGTCTAGATGAGTATTTGAATCACCCACGCAAAGAAGACTATGGGTCAAGTGCTGGAAGATGGGATTAATAGGGATGTGTGCCAATGGATGCATGGATGTTGCAGGTCAAATTGCCTATTTCCATGCTAAATGACAATGAACTATTTATTTTCATCCAGTTTTATTGAACTGTTGACCATCATTGGATAAGTGGCACAACAGCAGACAATGCAAGTGCACTACTTGCTGCCCCAACCATCTGTAAAATTTGACCAACATTGATAATTAATAGAGGGTGTATTGTCCTCAGCTTGGTTGGATTGCATAGTAGAGTTCAGATTGGCCCCCTACTCTCTCCTCTAATTCCTGCTAGGAAATATAGAATTTAATTTAAATTCTATAGAATTTTGAATAGAATTTAATAAGGACAGAGGTACACCAAAACCACACAGGCTTGACTGGTAAAATAGCTATCGAGATATCCCTGAACGGGTCAGCAGTGCAGAAAAAGAGGAGAAAACTTGAGGAAAATATATATTTAAAAAGTGCGTGACTCACCTTTACTGATAACTCCAAGAGACAGTATTTCCCCTGGTGGTGAATCAAAATACCAGTACTGCAAGACTTTGTATATTGCATTGGCCAAAGATAAACCTATAGGACGTTTTACTATCTTCTGAAGTGTTGTTCGGTGAGAATGTACTGCTTCCTGGAACTCGGTCTCTATCCATTCACTGTAAAGTAAATGTTGAGGCAAAAATAATACATGACACTGGTGTAAAAAATCCCCAATAATTATATCTAACAATTGAGGCCAATTGGCAAATCACATGCAATAACGTAGTTGTAATGGAAGATTATTATTTCGTTCAAGGAATCTTTCCTCTAGCCACTATGTTTGAAGACAGGGGTTCGGAGATTATCGATACGCATTTACGAGCTCTCCACAAGACATTCAATGCCGTCGAAAGATAAATCTTGCAAAACACAGTCTCTTAATTAATAGTTTCTTTATTGTAGTAGTAAAACAGTAAGATATACATCCAAACTTCTTGTTGTTTAAGAACATTTTGATCTTACTCGTAGTCAAACTTGTGCATGGTTCAACTCGTGCATGGTCAAAAGCTATGACCACTCCCACAAGCCTCTTGAAACTAAACTAAACTAATTACTAGGACGCAGATAAAATTTAAAGGTAACTGATTATAGTTATAACATACTGAGTTAAGCTAACTGGCCACTACATAGTTATATAAGAATTTTAACAAGATTTAAAGACTGTTGTGCTTTATGTGGGGGAGATATGACATAGTAAGTGTTTGTAAAGATCATCAAATCAATGAATTACGCAACATACCAAATACAATCCAGACCTGCCAATACATAAAGCAGATTCACCTCTTTGTCATCCTCAATAGTCCTTCTGCCCAAGAGCGGAACTCGCTATTGAAACATGGAGGGGACGGGGGACACAAATTATTGGCGGCCGCACGCGCATGCGCGCACTCACCCACACATGCGCACACTCACCCACATCATGTCCCGCCCCATTGCCTGCTGACCGACGTGTCTCTCGTCCAATCGGCGCCTTCAATCAGCAGTCCCACCTCCACTGTCTCGCGGAAAGCGGAGACTTTAAAATCCGGATAACAAAAACTTGGGGGGAGATGTTCCCCAACTCTCAAAAAATGGAGGGGACGTGTCCCTTTTGCCACCCCTCCCCCCCGGGTTTTCCGCCACTGCTTCCACCATTACTTTGTAATCCAGTTAGTTGCAGGCCTGCCAGTGGAGGGATTTTGTCGGAGAAAATACGGGGGTTGTGGGGGGTTTCACGGGCGGGGGGCAGGAGCCAGCGAAGGGGACCAGAGGGGAAGGCTGGAGCGGACTCACAACGGTCGCTGGTCGTTTTCTGCCGAGAACAGATTCTCCGCTTTCCGTTTGGTGACATTTTCCATGCCGGGCCGTTTCCAGTCCCTCCGAAAATTGTGTCCTGCGATGGCAAAGGAAGGGGCAGACCATCCCATCGGAGAGACAGGAGAAAAGACTCCGCTGAAAGACTGCGCTGAACAGCAGGAGAGGAGATCGGTCTGCACATGCGCGGTTTTAAAGATTTTTAAACCTCGCTAAAGTTTACATTAAACCACCAATCGGAACAAAAGTTGGTGCAATCGCAGAGCAGGAGAACAGTGAGTAAGCTGGCGAAAAAAATCTTGGCACTATCGCGTAACGTTTTTGCGCAAATAGAATGACCGCGCAACGGAAGGGAACAAGATCAGAGCTTTAGTTATGTATAGATGCTTGACGAGAAATTTAAGGCTTCTGAGATATAATCTGATTTAATAGTTAAAAATTTTTTCACTGGTGGATTTGCGTCTGTAGCTCAGAAGGCAGGCAAACAGATTGAATACTAATGTTTTACACCAAGGATAATTTAGTTTAGTTTGTTATCACGTACACCGAAGTACAGTGAAAAGCTTTTGTTTGCATGCTATCCAGTCAAAAGACTGGAAACAATACATGAAAACAATCATGAGCTACCCACATAGCAGAGATAAATGGTACAACATTCTGTGCAAGATAATGTCCAATTAAAAAGCGTTCAAAGGTCTCCAATGAGGTAGACGGGAGGTCAGCATCAAATTGCCAGAGAAGTCAGTGACTGTAAATTTCCTTTGTTAATCAAAGTTATTCTCACCAGCTTTGCTTTATACCCTTAGAGACTTGTGGACTGAGCTCCTACTATTTTGCCATTAAATGCCTCCCATTTATAGGGTGTTGTTTTTCTCTCTCCCCCCTTTCCTATCCATTTTTATCAGGTTCCCTTTCCATAATCTAAGACTTAAATTCTAGGACCAACCTAATCTTTTTCATGACTACCTTGAAACTTACCCAAACTCTGCCTTCTACTTCCAAAGGGCTCTCCACAGACACTTCTATCACTTGCCCACCTCCATCCTTAAAATAAGAATGTGTACAGCCTTTTCCCTCGTAGGAGTTTCCAAATACTAAAGTCCCTCTTGAATGGATTTTACTCAATCTAAGCCCCTTACTCAAATGCAATCTCAGAAAATATTGGGAAATTTACAATCTTGCACTACTACAACCCTGTGATTTTTTTACATATCAGATCTTCTAATTCCTGCTAACCATTGAGAAGCCTTTTGTATAATCTGTCAATCACTCCTTTCATATTTCTAAGTTCTACTTATCATCATCAGCGGACACTCGAAACGAGTATGACTATCCTCTCCATAGGGTAGTCTACATGTGGGTCTGCAGATATCTGCAGAGGCTGATCCGTGATCCACACACCTTGGTGCAATTTGGGCAGTGGAGACTGGTGGTGCTTGGTAGTAGTCAAGCCCCCTTCTCTCACCTTACGGTGCTGTCGCTTTGTCTCTGCATAGTTCCATTTTGTGACGTGCAGTTCGTTCCTGCACGGATTTCCTCCAGGAGTGCCTGTCCAGTGCAATGTGCTCCCAGTTGCTCAATGTGATGTGGAATTTCTTCAGACTGTTCTTGATGTTGTCCTTGAAGCGTTTCTTTGGCTTGCCAGGGGCTCACCGACCTTCATTCAATTGAGAGTACAGGATTTGTTTAAGGAGACGTGTATTGGACATTGCCAGTCCATCGAAGTTGCTGCTGCATTATTGTGGTGGTGATGCTGGTCATGTTGGCTTCCTCCAAAACGCTGATGTTGGTGTGTTTGTCCTCCCAGCTGATCCTCAGAATCTTTCGTAAGAATCTTTGATGGTATTGTTCCAGGGCTCTCAGGTGCCTGCTGTATGTGGTCCATGACTTGGCTCCATATAACAGGGTGAGGAGGACAATGGCTCTGTAGACCAGTGGTTTTATTTGAGCCTTTCGGTCTACTTATATATCCTCATTGGCCAATCCCTCCTGGATATTCTCCCTAATCTTCACATAGGTAGCCCAAATCAATTTGGTAAAGTTAGTTATGGGAAGGAGTGATCACAACATGATGGTATTTGTTCTTAATTTGAAAATGATAAACGTAAGCATTGGTAATTACACAAACATATTGGGAAACTAGATTGTATAATAATCCTGGTAATGAAAGGGCAAATATTTAAAGAATATTTCATAATTCTGAACAGACAGGAATCTGAGGTGAATTTAAATTTTATGGAAAACAGGATCCATCCGTGGCCAACTGTGGAAGGATTTTGTTAGTTTGGAAGTAAAAAGTCATCTATTTACTATAGTCATCAAGTCATGCCACACAGAAATGGTGCCCTTCAGTGCATGCCAATCCTTTTGCCCGTCAACACTAATCCCATTTCTGTCATAACTAGTTCCACCACTACCCCTAGCAATATGTTGCAGATACTTACTACTCTCTGTGTAAAAACAGTTGACTGCACTTCTCCTTTAAACTTCCCCCCTCTGACCCCAAAGCTGTGACTTGGGAAAAAGTTCTGGCTGTCAACTCTACTCTAACACTACAGCACAGGAACAGTCCCTATTGGCTCATGATGTCTGTGCCGAACATGATACCAAATTAATCTCTTCTGCTTGTACATGATTAATATGCCTCCACTCCCTACATTTTCATGTGCCTATCTAAACAGACAGGAATCTCTTCTGCTTCTTAAATGTCCCAATCGTATCTGCCTCCACCAACACCAATGGCAACGTGTTCAAGGTTCCTCCTGTCTCTGTGTAAAAAAAAACTTGCTCCTTTCCTTTACAATTTCCCCTCTGATCTTAAAGTTATACCTTCTTATTTGACATTTCTATCCCGGGAAAAGCTTCTGACTGTCTACCCTATTTATGTCTTCTACCTAAAGTTAGTAATTTAGAATTTGGGGAATTAATGATGGCGAATGAGGAAAGGACACAGACTTTGAATATTTTGCATTGGTCTTCTCAATGGGAGGCACAAACAGCATGGTAAAAAGAATTACAACTGTGCCAATACAAGGAAGAGGGAAATGTAAAACAATTGCAAGAGATGAACTAATGGAAATACAGTTTGACAGCCCCCCGGGATCTAACAGCCTGAATGTGAGGGATCTATGCGAAGTAACATAAATATGAGCTGCTTCAGTTTTGAGTTAGCAACATTTTCTAAATACTAGATAGGACCCAGCAGGTATGATAATCACCGGTAAAAATGTACTTCTCATGATAAAAGTTGAGAAGAAGTATTTATTGGGATGGCATTTAGATCCAAGTTTGCTAATGTTACAAAGTCGGATGGGAAATCAGATTGTGGAAGACACACAAGGTGTAAAGGGATATAGGTAGGTTAAGTGAATGGGCAAAGAGATGACAGATGGAATAAAAACAGAAAACTTTTTAGCTTGGCCATTTTGATAAGAGGAATAAGCAAGCAGAAAATTATTTAAATGGTGTAAGACTCATGAATGTTAGTGTTAAGATCTGGATGTTTTCTTGGAAACATAGCATGTAGGCGTAGAAAATAATTGCAAAGACATATTAAATATTTTTTGTGAACAAAACAAAACTCAAGAGGAAATAAGTCTTGCTGCAACTGCATAAGGCTTTGGTGAGACCAGAGCTAAATACTGCATTCAGTCTTGGGCTTCACTATTTAAGGATGGGTTAAATATATCCTTCCCTATACAGCCTGTAAGGTAGTATAGGGAAGATTCATTGTTGATTTCCAGAATTAAGGAATTGTCTCAAGATAAATAAAACCAACTAAATTAACCCAAAACATGGAGACATAAAAGACTACAGATGCTGGAATTTTAACTAAAAATAACCCACTGTTGGAGGAACGCAGCAGGTTAGGCAACATCTGTGATGGGAAATGGACAAACACCATTTTAGGTCAGGACTCATCTTCAGGCCCTAAACCTACTGGATAGAGGAAATGACAGATAACCTTAGAAAAACATGTAAAATTGCATATGGAGGTGGGTAGGGGGGAAGAGAATGTTTCCCACGGTGGACACTTTCAAGATAAAGATATACTTCTTTAGAATTGAGATGTGTAGGAAAGAATTGCAGATGCTGGTTTAAATCGAAGGTAGACACTGTAAATGACCCAGTCATATGCATAATGTGGTACAACATAATTTTATTAAAGATCACTTACAGTACACTTCAGCATGTTGTTATAGCTTGTGTTGCGACTATTCGACTGCCAGCATGAGCTGAGTTCTGATAATATAAACTGCATAGTAGGCGGAGGTACTACTAATAAAGCACTACAATTGGTTGGTGTGAAGTAACCAATCTACATCTGTCCTTGTGGAAATGAAATTAAGCACATCTAAATGCAAGCCAATAAGCAGAAACACACTAATACGTAATAGCTAAATAATACAATATGCCAAAACGCTAATACAGGGACGTATAGACGGTTACACAAAATCTCCATATCTAAGGGGTGGCCTACAGACCTGTCCTGTGCGTGCAGTATAGATCCGCGTCTCCTCCCTTCGCCGGGGAAGTAACCGGGGACGGTGCCAGAGACCCGCAGAGTGGAGGCGGCAAAGCCGGTGAGCGGGGCACCGAACATTGCGGTGAGGACGCAAGAGGCATGGTCAGTGGTTGTTCTGCAACAGCTGAGCGCGACGGAGGAGTCAGCCAGACAGTAGGAGGGTACATCAGATGCATGACCTCTGGATACGAAACTGCAGGACGTGGTCCTTCACAGGAAGGAGATGTTGACGGTTGCATCTGTAAAGGCCTCCATCAGTGCTTACTAGGTAGGAGCACGGTTCTTTGGCAGGGCTGTGAATGTGGCCCAAACGGCCATACGCCTTGTTGGTCTGAAGGCTAACAACTTGCCCACTAGAGAGAGGTTTAAGTGGTTTACAGCGCTTGTCGAAAGATTGTTTCTGTGCATCACGTTTCAGATGGAGTTGTTTCTGGACAACAGGAGGTGAACGGACCTGTGGCTGCAGCAACTGCTAGGGCACGAGCAGGGCTGCACGGGTTTGACGAGACATCAGGCGTTGGGCTGGAGACCCCAATATTGGGTCGCGGGCGATGTTCCTTAAGTTTAACAGGTCCAAGTATACGTCAGATTTAGCAAGGTGTGAGCGCTCCATTAGTTGTTTGACGCTACGGACTGCCGGTTCTGCGAGTCTGTTGGACTGTGGAAATCAGGGCTGCTGGTGACATGGCAAAAATCCCATCGTTGAGCAAAGTTTTTAAACACTGACTGGTGAACTAACTGCCGTTATCAGACAGGAGACGTGCAGGGGCAGCATGCACGGTGAAGTGGTGTGACAACGTTTGGATGACTACGTCAGATGTGATGGTTTGGAGTAGGTGAATTTCAACCTGTTGGCGACTATCGACCTGTGGCACTAACGCCTGTGGTGATGAAGTGCTTTGAGAGGTTGATCATGGTGCAAATCAACTCTTATCTCGACAAAAACCTGGACCCACTGCAGTTCGCTTACCGTCACAACAGATCAACGGTGGATGCGATCTTGCTGGCTCTCCACTCCGCTCTGGACCACTTGGACAACAAAAACTCATATGTCAGGCTGTTATTCATCGATTACAGCACGGCATTAAATACTATCATCCCCTCCAAGCTGGTTACCAAACTCGCAGAACTGGGTCTCTGCACATCCCTCTGCAATTGGATCCTCGACTTCCTCATTCACAGACCACAGTCTGTTCGTATTGGTGGAAATGTGTCAGACTCGATAACAATCAGCACGGGAGCACCTCAAGGCTGCATGCTCAGCCCCCTGCTGTACTCTATACTCATGACTGCGTAGCCGGTCACCGTGCCAACTCCATCATCAAGTTCGCTGACGACACCACTGTTATGGGACGTATCACTGATGGGGATGAGTCGGAGTACAGAAGAGAGATCGAGCAACTGTCCATATGGTGCCAGCACAATAGCCTGGCCCTCAACACCAGCAAAACCAAGGAACTGATTGTGGACTTTGGAAGGAGTAGGATGGGGACCCACAGTCCTGTTTATATCAACGGGACTGTATGGTTGAAAGGGTCAACAGCTTCAAATTCCTGGGCGTGCACATCTCTGAAGATCTCTCCTGGTCCGAGAACACTGATGCAATTATCAAGAAAGCTCATCAGCGCCCCTACTTCCTGAGAAGATTACGGAGAGTCGGTTTGTCAAGGAGGACTCTGTCTAACTTCTACAGGTGCACAGTAGAGAGCTTGCTGACCGGTTGCATCATGGCTTGGATCGGCAACTTGAGCGCCCTGGAGAGGAAAAGACTACAAAAAGTAGTAAGCACCACCCAGTCCATCATCAGCTCTGACATCCCTTCCATCGAGGGGATTTACCACAGTCGCTGCCTCAAAAAGGCTGGCAGTATCATCAAAGACCCACACCATCCTGGCCACACACTCATCTCCCTGCTACCTTCTGGAGCCTGATGACTGCAACAACCAGGTTCAGGAATAGCTACTTCCCCACAGCCGTCAGGATATTAAACCTGGCTCGGACAAAAGTCTGAACATTAATAACCTATTATCTGTTATTTGCACTTTATCTGTTTATTTATTGATGTGTGTATATATATTTATATAATGGTCTGTGAACACACTGATCTGTTTTGTAGTCAATGCCTACTATGTTCTGTTCTGCTGAAGCAAAGCAAGAATTTCATTGTCCTATCAGGGACACATGACAATAAACGCAATAACTTGAGATGTGCAGGGGCGGCATGCACTGTGAAGTGGCGTGACAACTTTTGGATGACTACGTCAGATGTGATGGTTTGGAGTAGGTCAATTTCGAACCAGCCCAAATATGAGTCAATGTGAACCAGATAGTGTTTTCCATGCCACTCGAAGATGTCAGTAGCGACCATGGACCATGGCAGAGGGTGTGAGAGCAAGGGTTGTTTCTGTTGGTGTGGTGCTAGGCTGTTACAGATAGCGCAGACTTTGACTTTTTTGCGTATATACTTAGTCATACCAGGCCAGTAAAGCATCCTCTCCCCTCGTTGGAGGGTTGCTTCCACACCGGGGTGGCCCCTATGGACAGCGTCGAAATACTTGTCCCGAAGAACAGCTGGGATGGACTGCTTTGTGACCCAAAGTATTGACTCAGGGGGGGCTGAATACTTTTGCACGCCACACTTGTCTGTTTTTTATTTGTAATAAAATTTGGAAACCATGTATCATTTTCCTTACACTTCACAATTATGCACCACTTTGTGTTGGTCTATCACGTAAAATCCCAATAAAATACATTTGCGTTTGTGGTTGTAACGTGACAAAATGGGGAAAAGTTCAAGGGGTATGAAAGCTTTTGCAAGCCACTGTAGGTGCGGCCATCAGCACTAACCAGATATGAGCGTGGCTCAGGGGCAGTTCCAGAAATTACACCTATACCATGGTCTGCGGACCTACAGCAGCAGTGTTGGGGATCCCCAGAGAAGAGCTCCGACTGCCGGCCCACGGCCTACAACATCTTGAAGCCCCGGTCTGCTGAGCTTCTAGCCGCAGGCGTGGCGTTCGGAGCCTGGGACCCCTTCCTAGGGATCGCAGGAAAAGCTCTGACCGCTGGCCCACGGACTACAACATCCTGAAGCCGCGGTCTCCGGTAGAGAAGCACCGATTCGGGACTTACCTTCCAGACGAGAGATGGCCTGTACATCTGGCTGCCCACAGCGGAGGTTTATGGCCCCGACAACGGGGGAACAATGAAGGAGGACTGACTGTATATTGTGCCTTCCACCACAGTGGAGAATGCTGTGGTGGATGTTTGTGTTAAATTTTTATTGTGTACTAGACTGGGCTGGTACCCCGACGCAACATTTCACCTTTCCACCAATTGAAATATTGGTGGCCAGTGGGGGGGGGGGGTCTATCTGGAGTGCCGGTATGGGTTCTTAGGGTGGCAGCTCAGTCCCTCAAGCCTGATGTGCTGGCAGCTCACTCACGGCTGGTGGGCTGGCAGTTGACTCAAGGCCGCCAAATTCAAGTGCAGTTTCTTACCACTTTGAGCAGGATGCAAGGCCACCAAATTCAAGTGCAGTTTCCTACCACTTCAAGCAGGGTGCAAGGCCACTGAATTCAAGTGCAGTTTCATACCACTTCAAGCAGGGTGCAAGGCCACCAAATTCAAGTGCAGTTTCCTACCATTTCAAGCAGGGTGCAAGGCCACTGAATTCAAGTGCAGTTTCCTACCACTTCCGCAGGGTGCAAGGCCACCAAATTCAAGTGCAGTCTCATAGCACTTCAAGCAGGGTGCAAGGCCACTGAATTCAAGTGCAGTTTCAAACCACTTCAAGCAGGGTGCAAGGCCACCAAATTCAAGTGCAGTTTCATAACACTCCAATCTTGATCCAAGGCCACCAAATTAAAATACAGTTTCATACCATTTCATGCAGGGTGCAACGCCACCACATTCAAATGCAGCTTCATACCATTTCATGCAGGGTGCAAGGTCACCACATTCAAATGCAGTTTCATACCATTTCAAGCAGGGTGAAACCACCATAAAATCACACAAAACACCGAACACACAGTTCAGTAGACATTCAGTGTGTTCAGTTTATTCACAGCTCAGACAGAGTCGTGACCTCTCCCTCCCCCATCGAGCAGAGACTGAGCCACACCCACACTTCCGGGTTTTATAACCCTTCCCCCTACCACCGGAAAAGGTGTGGCCTTCATGACAGGAGAGAGATTCTCAACATTTTTTAAACACTAATAACACTTTTATTTTTCATTGATGGGAAAAATCCTCTGCACCTGCTGAGTGGAGGGGGACTAAGAGGGCCAAAAATCACTGTAGTAAGTGGTAGCGTTTTATCTAAAATCAATATACAGTGCAAACAGGAAGTTACCCAAAGCACCCAAGCCACCATTTGCAGTAGTGCCTTTTCACTTCAAGCCAAAGCACCCAAGCCACCATTTGCAGTAGTGCCTTTTCACTTCACGCCAAAGCAACCAAGCCACCATTTGCAGTAGTGCCTTTTCAATTCAAGCCAAAGCACCCAAGCCACCATTTGCAGTAGTGCCTTTTCACTTCAAGCCAAAGCACCCAAGCCACCATTTGCAATAGTGTCTTTTCACTTCAAGCCAAAGTACCCAAGCCACCATTTGCAGTAGTGCCTTTTCACTTCAAGCCAAAGTACCCAAGCCACCATTTGCAGTAGTGCCTTTTCACTTCAAGCCACAGCACCCAAGCCACCATTTGCAGTAGTGCCTTTTACCTTCAACCCAAACCGCCAAACATTGGCAGGCAGTGCCTTTTTACTTCAAACCAACCATATTTTCATTTTCAAACCACATTAAGGGCACTCACAGTTGATTAGACATGTGCCCAGTGCTATTCAGAGCTCAGAGAGCCGTGACCCTCTGGTTCCTCCATCTTGCAGAGACTGAGTGAGGCACACCACTTCCTGGTTTTATAGTCCCTCCCCCTCCCTCCAGCAGGGGCAGCAGAGAGAAAGGGGAATTTGTTAAAAACATTAATATCTTTCAGACTTTTCTTCGATGGGAAAAATCCTCTTGTCCAGGAAGGCAGAGGGGGGCACTGTGCGAGCTGGCCAAAAATGACAGCCGTAGGTGGCGGCGTTCTCTCACAGCACAGCGAGCCAAAAGTGGTCAAGATCCGACTTTTAGTAATATATAGATTGTGTGTTCTTTTTGTTTGTACGGCTGCTGGCAAGTTCATTTCACTGTATTGTGTATGTGATGAATAAATCTGATTGATCGATTCCTTGATTGATCCAGAACACGAGTCGACAAGCACCAGGTATTGCTTGCCATGCCATTCAAATATGTCAGTTGCCACTGTGGACCATGGGAGCGCAGGAGCCACGTGTGAGGGAAGTGGTTGCTTTTGTTGACGAGGTGCCAAGCTGTTGGACACTGCACAGGACACCACATTCTCACTGATGTATTCAGCCATACCAGGTGCCCTGCATGGACAGCGTTAAAATACTTGCTGTGCAGCGAAGCAAGGACCACAGCCTTATGCCCTTTTACAATAATGCCATCCTGCAGTACTAGCTCATCGCGGACGACAAAGAAAGGCTGGCAGCAGAACATTGTTGTGGTTGTCTGGCCAGCTGCATTTAATGACGGAGGCGAGCGACCATAAGGTACTATCAGCAGCAGTGTGGGCAACCAAGTTTCCCACAAAGGACGAGGGAATAAAGAACCGTCATTAAGATAAAGTCATCATCCGGTGAGGACGGACCCTCACAGGTCTTTCAGGGTGCATGCAAGAGTGTCAGCTAGGTGCATATCCTTACCACGTTTGTATGTTTGTTAGGCGCTTTCCCCCCCCACCCCCCAAATGCTATGTACTTACCTTTTCTGTTTCTCTCCTGAGTGCAAGGGGTTAAGGACTCCTGTACCCGATTGGCCAAGCTGCGTCAGGTGATGGATGACTCAACGGAAGCTTAAATACCAGGAGTTCCCAGAATTCTGGCTCTTTTTCGTCGACCCCGACTAGCCAACAGGCTGCAGGAGACCTGGCCACATGGCATAGCACTTTGTGTATTGTTTCCTATATTTGTCATTTAATGTTGTAGTGGAACGGATAAGGGCTGACCTGAGGGTTTTTGTGTATTTTGTTTCTTATCTCCATTTAGGCAAGTTAGAGACTCTGGTTTGACGGCCCATTGCGAGGCTGGCTGGAGCACTGCTATATTTGGTTTGTTAGTCGATTCTTGTCCCTGACTGTGTTGTTTAAATCAGGTTCAGGTTTTTGTCTTCTTTTAACTAAATTAAAGACTATTTTCTTAAACTTGAACCTGGTTCTTGATTATGTTACACGGTTCTGAGGTACCTGCCTTCGGGAGTCGTAACACAGAACAATGTCATATTTTTGAAGTAGCAGCAGCATCCGCTGCAAGCATGCTGGAGACGCATGAATTGGTTTGTTAAAGATGCTGACCAGAGGTCGGTGGTCAGTTTCAATCGCGACTGTATGTCTGAAGATAAATTTGTTAAATTTCTTGCAGACGAAAACAACTGCCAGCAGCTCTTTTTCAATTTGCAACAAGGATGTCATCCACCACAATGGAACATGGGTAACCTGCAAACAACTGCTCCATAGCTTGTTGAAATACTTCACTAGCAGAATCTATGCCAAAAGGCATGCGAGGAAATCTGTATCGCCCAAATGGTGTGTTGAAGGTGGATAACTTAGAGTAGTTGCGTTCCAGTGAAATCTGCCAGAATGAACTCTTGGCATCTAGTACAATGAATACAGTTGCTTCAGCCATCTGCGCTACAATCTCGTCCACAGTGCGCATGGGATAGTGAGGTTGTTTAATGGCTGTGTTTGAGTCCTTAGGATTGATACATATCCGTATTTCATCTTTATTCTTCTTTGTTGCCACAACCATTGTGGAGACCCAATCCGAGGGGTCAGCGACGGGAGCAATTACACCATCCTGTTGAGTTCACTTTGAACACTGTCCCACATAGCATGGGGAATCCTGTCTGCTAGACGGACAACTGGAAGCACCTCAGGGTTAATGGTAATTGTGTACTTACCAGGCAACCTGCCCAGCTTGTGGTCAAACTAAGTTTTGTATTGTTTCAGGATTTGTTGGGTAAAGTCACAGGTTGTGGTCAGATGACAAACAGAAGGGCTGAAAGAGACAAGTCCCAGTTCGCGACAAGCGTTGACACCCAGCAGGAACGGCACATCCTCACGAACAACATAGAAACTCAGGTTGTGGACACGTGAGCTAAGACAGTAGCATAACTCGACTTGACCGATAGGGTGCACTGGACATCCTGCAAATGGGAGAAGGGAGGCAGCCGTAGGAATGACAGTCTCTGTTTTTCGTATCTTTTTCAACACAGCTAGACGCATTACGTTACACCTGGCCCCTGTATCAACTTTCAGATATAAATTCTTGCCATTAACGAGCAAAGCGACCTTGTCATCTAGTTGTTTGTGTAGTAAATCAAATAAAGAGTGAACATCCAAGTCAACATCTTCGCTAACAGCCTGCAAATCTGTGGGAGCTGGTTGAGAGCATTCTGAGAGCAGATTCTCATGGCCGAGTGAATTAACAGATTGTCTTGTTTGAACTCTGTTGCTACGCGAGCGTCAGCATCTGAAGAAATTGTTCCTTTTGTTACAAAAACAACATACCTTTCCATAAGCAGGCCAACGGTCACGAGCTGCAGCATGCAAACCCCCACAATTGTCTATTAGTCTAACAATAGAGCTGTCGGGCACTTGATGAAAGCGGCGAGAGAATTGATAAGACCTGCCGGCAACATTAATTCCACGAGCAGAGCGACCTAAAGCTTTTGTATGGGCGTCAGACATTTCAGCAATGCGGCAGAGGTTTTCAGCAGGCTCTAGAGTGAGCTCATCATCTCACAGTAACTCGTCGCGTAATTTATCATTGCAGACACCATAGACCAGACAGTGATGGACTAGGCTGTCATGTATATCTCTGAAATCGCATCAACTGACAATGTGCTTCAAAGCACTAACATACATTTCGACAGGTTCACTCTGTCTCTAGCTTCGAGAAAAGAACAAATGCCTCTACATAACTAATTTAGTTCTTAACTCGCATAACTGTTGAAATTTACGTAGTAGGCAGTCAGGTTCCCAGATAGATTCAGCGGGAGCGATCTGGACACCAGCCTGCTCAAATCTAGCCGGTTCATAACGAAATCTTCTGGCACGTCGAGCAGCTTCTGTGCCTGCTATATTAAGAAGAATTGAAGCTCGAACACCTGGAGCAGCAGTAGGGTGACCTGCTTCAATGTAGATTGAGAAATCTTCTTCAAATATACGCCACTGTTCTGCGAGTCTTTGTCAAACACCAGGATCTCTGGTTTTCTGAGAGCAGAAGCCATCATATTATATAAATAATTAAAATAAAAGCAATATAATTAGGCAAGGAGTGAGTCTGAGTATTCTGACACCATGTTGAGCTCTGCTGCTGGAATAACTTAAGTCACAGAGATTAAGATCCAAATACTTTATTAGCATTACAGCATAGGTAACTTCATATTAACACATAATCGACACTGAGGGAGAAAGGGAAGAGAAGCTTTCTGTTATACTAGTGGGCGGAGCTACAAGTATGACTCATAACACGAGTGACATTGATCTACAGTTATCAGTCGGTTCATATTTTAACAGGTGGGCATTTTGTCTTGGGAACGAACGAGCCATGTGAGAATGACATTACATGATGTGGTTAAATTTCTTACAGTAGTGGAAAATGTTACCGTAATCAGCACAGAATTCACGGCGTGGAGTGTGGGAGCTGTTTCAGTTGGAGCACCGTTCGATAGATATCCGAAGCTGCCAGGGTGTTGTGAACACCCGTTACGATAGGATGCGTCGGGAGCATTAACATTGAACTGGGATCATGGATTCCCAAAGACTTTGTGTGGGAAGTCGCAAGTTCAGCGATTCTGCAAGCATGTTCAGCTCGGTCCAAAGTCAATTCAGTATCGCGAAGCAATTTGTCCCGTACCTTGTCACTGAGTAAACCACCTACCAGTTTGTCACGGGTGAGATCTTCACATAAATCTCCGAAATGGCAGCGTGCAGCCATGTGTTTCAAATCACTGAGCAAGTTTTCCCTTGCTATTGGAAGCGAGCAAAAAACTTAGTACGTTCAGTTATGGAGTTGGCTCGAAGGTCACATAGCTGTCTGAATTTAGTGAGCAGGACCACAGGGTCATCCATAGTTTTAGCAGGCACTACAACCTGGTTGTTGTGGTCCATAACAGCAGGCGCGTAGTTAAAATGCACTGCGTGCTTTATTGCTTCAGGGCCAGCAACATTAAGTAGTATAGGGGCACGCACATCAGGTGCAGCATTGCGATGAGCAGCACAAATGTAATGGATGTAGTTGCGTTCAAAGATGTGCCAACGTTCAGCGATGTCCTAGTCAAAGATCAGAGGATCTAGACAGCGAAGCGAGCTAGCCATGGTAGCGATAGCGATTATACAAACAAAACGGGTGGATAAAATAAAAACTTATATACTTAAACGCAGAGTGGGTGGCAACCACTTCTTGACACCTTGTAAATGACCCAGTCATTCGCATAATGTGATACAACATAATTTTATTAAATATCACTTACAGTACACTTCAGCATGTTGTTATAGCTTGTGTAGCAACTATTCGACTGCCAGCACGAGCTGAATTCTGGTAATATAAACCGTATTGTAGGCGGAGCTTCTACTAATAAAGCACTACAATTGGTTAGTGTGAAGTAACCAATCTACAGACACAAAATGCTGGGGTAACTCAGCGGGACAGGCAGCATCTCTGAAGAGAAGGAATGGGTGACGATTTGGGTCAAGACCCTTCTTCAGACTGATGTCAGGGGAGTGGGCGGAACAGAGATTGTAGTTGGAGACAGTAAGACTGGTGGGAGAACTAGGAAGGGGGAGGGGATGGGGAGAGGGGGAAAGCAAGGGCTATTTGAAGTTAGAGAGGTCAATGTTCATACCGCTGGGGCATGAGCTACCCAAGCGAAATATGAGGTGCTGGGCCTCCAATTTGCACTGGGCCTCACTCTGACAATGGAGGACAGAAAGGTCAGATTGGGAATGGGAGGGGGAAGTTAGTGCCGAGTAACCGGAGATTGCTTGGTCGGTTAAGGCGGACTAAGCGGAGGTGTTCAACGAAACGATCGCTAAGCCTGCGCTTGGTCTCACCGATGTACAGAAGTTGATACCTGGAACAGTGGATACAGTAGATGAGGTTGGATGAGGTGCAAGTGAACCTCTGCCTCATCTGAAAAGGCTGTCGGGATCCTTGGATGCAGTTGACGTGGAGGTAAAGGGACAGGTGTTGCATCTCCTGCAGATGCAGGGGAAAGTACCTGGGGAGGGGGTGGTTTTGGTGGGAAAGGATGAGTTGAACAGGGATCTGCGGAGGGAACGTTCTCTGCGTAAAGCAGAAATAGATGGAGCTGGGAAGATGTGGCCAGTAGTGGGATCCCGTTGGAGATGGCAAAAGTGTTGGAGGATTATATGGTTTTGTGAAGGCTGATGGGGTGGAATAGACAACAGACAGAAGGTGCAGGAGTAGGCCATTTGGCCCATCATGCCAGCACCGCCATTCAATGTGATCATGGCTGATCATCCCCAATCAGTACCCCGTTCCTGCCTTCTCCACATATCCCCCGGCTCCGCTATTTTTAAGAGCCCTATCTAGCTCTCTCTTGAAATAATCCAGAGAACCTGCCTCCACCGCCCTCTGAGGCAGAGAATTCCATAGACTCACAATTGTCTGTGAGAAAAAGTGTTTCCTCGTCTCCGTTCTAAATGGCTTATTCCTCATTCTTAAACTGTGGCCCCTGGTTTTGGACTCCCCCAACATTGGGAACATGTTTCCTGACATCGAGAGGTGAGGACAAGGGGGACTCTTGTTGCGAACGGGGGGATGGGGATCAAGTGCCAGTTACAGGATATCGAGGAGACCCTGGTGAGAGCCTCATCTATAATGGAAGAGGGCAACCCCCGTTTCCGAAAGAATAAGGACATATCCGATGATTTTGTATGGAAAACCTCATCCTGGGCGGAGATGAGATTAGAATTGAGATGAGGGGTTGAAGATTGTTAATATTTAGAATTGTTGACTTGGACAGATGGATGTTAAGTAATTAAATATATTCAAATCCAAGATGTTTTTTGGATTGCATGAGAATCAAGGTTTATGGGAATAGTCAGTAAAATAGAATTTAGGCCAGCCAAGATGATCTAATCGTATGCTGAAGTAAGTCTAAGTGGTTGTATGTCCTAGCCTTCCTCCTATTCCATATATTATTCTGCTGTCTAAGATAAAATAGAACACATGATTAAGATTTAAATTACGAAAATAATCTTTAAATCATTATTGTATAATCCTACTGCCGCAATTATATCTAGTACTTCAACAGAAAAGATTCAGTGCAGACCTATTCTCTATCAAGAATGTTTCCTTACCTATCACCGATTACCTCCATTACAGAGTGTGAAAAATCAGGTGGACTCCAGACGGCGCTTTCGTATCGATGAACACGTGCTCTGTGCAGGTCAATGTAAGTAGTTCTGCCAATGTTTCCCCAAACAATTACACTTTTCACGTCTATAGAACCAGAAGGTTATTGGGGGAGTGGAGGATAAAATATATTAATTATGTCCATAAACAAATATGTTGGCTATATATAGTGTATACATACATATATATATATATATATATATATATATATATATATATATATATATATATATATATATATATATATATATATATATATACACACACACACACACACACACACACTATATATATATAGATATATTACCAGAATTAAATTTAAAGATAAAACTCAAAGATAAGTATGGCACAGTGGCGCAGCAGTAGAGTTGCTGCGTTACAGTGGTAGAAACCGGGGTTCAATCCTGACCACGGGTGCTTGCCTGTGCGGAGCTTGTACGTTCTCCCCGTGACCTGTGTAGGTTTTCTCCGGGATCTCTGGTTTCCTCCCACACTCCAAAGACATACTGGTTTGTAGGCTAATTGGCTTGGTATAATTGTAAAATGTCATGGTGAGTGTAGGATAGCGTTAGTGTGTTGGAATCACTGGTCAGCGCCGGCTCTGTGGGCCAACTGGCTTGTTTTTGCGCTGTACCCCTAAACTAAATTAAAATAAATAATACCAATTAAATAATTATGCTAATCTAAAGCGGCCGATGTTCTAATTCATCAGTACCCAAATTATTGGACATTTTGAAACATATCAACTCTTAAGACTCAAAGCAGTCCTTGCCTCCATGCAGTAAGTGTTAGATAAGCATGGACTGAGAAGTGACAATTAACATTCATGCCACACAAGTGTCAGCAATGACCATTTACCAAAAGAAAATGACTAACTATCTATCCTTGACATTCAGTGGCATTATCACTGCACAGTCCTGAGGATCGCCATTGATAAGAAATGCAAGTGGACCAGCTACATGAATAACTTGACTAGCAGAGCAGGGGAGGAGCTAGATATCATGTGGAAAATGATTCATTGCCTCACATGCAAGACCTTTTCCAAAAGTACCACTCCAAACGCACATAGAAAGCTCAGCACCATCTAGGACAATACATCCTGCATTTTAGCATTCTATCAATCACCCTAAGCCTTCCCTCCCTTTACCAACTTCTTACCATATCATCAGTTGTTTGCTTTTTGATTAAGTTTATCTCATTAAAGCCCTCAATCACTTTATGCCAGTATCTGTTTCATATTTGATCTCTCCTACATTCCACCCTATAATAGACTTCCCCATTTAATTTTCTCTTCCATTACCCCCTCTTCCTATGCATCTTAAAACATTCATTTCCAAACAACCTGAAACAGAGGGCTGAGCTAGGCTGCATTAAGTCTTTTATGGACACATCAATCCAGCTCTTGCATTTATCTGCTGGATCCATTGCACTGCCTTCTACCACACTGCCCTTCTGCGAGGTGGAGTGGCTATGAGTGGTGAAGGCTTCAGAGAGCAGAACCTGAGACCTTGTTTTTTTCAGAATGGCCTGATTGGCATTTTCAAAGTGCTTAAAAAAGTTTAAATACTTAAAACAATTAAGTTTCAAACTTTTCAACATTTAATTTAGCTAAAAATGTAAATGTTTATATAACTGTAAATATTCATAGTTAAAGAAGGAAAAATAAGCTCTTCTGTCAACAATTCTATTCAAATGAATGGAGATATAAATTGATAACTGAGATGCGACCTGGAACTGTTACTGGATTCAGAGGAGTGCAGCAACAGAATGGGACTTCAGATATGCGGGTTTCTAATCTCTAGCACATTCTTCCGTCTTTAACCACAGTGCATGGTCTCAGAAGCCATGGACAGTGGGATTGTTGAGAAAAATGTAGGCTATTTAGAAGTTTCAATGGGAATCAGGCAATCCCTGGTGCGCACAAGGGTTTCGCTCCTGAGAACTGTGCGTAAGCCAATTTCGCCGCAAATCCTAAACGTTAGTTTTCTATAACATATTGTATTGGTCTACATATATTTACTATGATTCTACTATATGATTCATACTATAATATGAGAGAAGGTATGCAACTGGAATCAGGGTCAGGAGTAGTACCAGGTGTGCAGTGTGACCCAGGTTGGTCAACATGGGCCAAGTGCTTGATTATAATCTGATTTCCATACATGAATACACTAAGATCATTCATGAGCTGCACTTGTTGATAAGAGCCTGGCTTTACTGTGGAGTGTAATTAGAAATGTAATTTAGCCTAACTTTATTCATAGCTAATCCAATTTAAAGCATAAATATTGCATTCAAGTGGGGGTTAAAAGACTCGCTACAGTATGCACCAGATTGCACAATTTCAAGCTGAAAAATGCAAAAGCTCCATACCACCCCCATCCCACACCCTCCCCCCCCCCCCCCGGCCGCTATGCTCCCTCGGGCTTGGTCTCTCGCAATTTCGCACTCTCAACTCTCACCCAATGTTGGCAGCCTTGATATATATATCACAGCAGTTACTTCCTAACTGAACCACTCAACAACAGTGAATATCCTGCCTAATGGCAAAATGAATGTTTAGGCTGGTACAATCAGATAAAACTGTGTTTGACCCTGCAACTGTCAGCTGGATAATCCAACATTAGAAAGACGGATACATCCTTAATCAATATAGCTTAATCAATATAGATTTAAAATTAAGTTTCCAGTTTCATTGTTGGAAGCATTTTGGAAATGCTGAGCAGGTCACATAGCATCTGTGCAGAGAGCAGGTCATTAATTATTAACACACAGAACAACAGCAGCTTGTTCCATGCATTGTAGCAGCTTGTTCCATGCATTAAGTGTACTAATAAGGGCTAGGAACGTGTTATGTTATGCTTGGAATTGAGAGCTTATGATAGTGAGTTTGTCATTTAGGTTAACACAGTACAAAAAAAGGTTACTCGGAGACTGTTGTGGACAGTATATTCTATCAGAATGGCTCATTAGCCCTTCCATCCATTGATCAATCACCATATAGTGCCCTCCATAATGTTTGGGACAAAGACCCATCATTTATTTATTTGCCTCTGTACTCCAAAATTTGAGATTTGTAATTTAAAAAAATTACATGTGGTTAAAGTGGACATTGTCAGATTTTATTAAAGGGTATTTTTTCATTCATTTTGGCTTCACCCTGTAGAAATTACAGCTGTGTTTATACATAGTCCTCCCCATTTCAGGGCACCATAATGTTTGGAACACATAAGTGGCTTCATAGGTGTTTGTAATTGCACAGGTGTGTTTAAATGCCTCCTTAATGCAGGTATAAGAGAGCTCTTAGCATCTAGTCTTTCCTCCAGTCTTTCCATCACCTTTGGAAACTTATATTACTGTTTATCAACTTGAGGACCAAAGTTGTGCCAATGAAAGTCGAATAAGCCATTATGAGACTGAAAAACAAGAATTAAACTGTTAGGGACATCTGCCAAACCTTAGGCTTACCAAAATCAACTGCATGACATCATTAAGAAGAAAGAGAGCACTGATGAGCTTAATAATCGCAAAGGGACTGGCAGGCCAAGGAAGACCTCCAGAGATGATGACAGAAGATTTCGCGTTTTAATAAAGAAATATCCCCAAACACCCGTCTGACAGATCAGAAACACTCTTCAGGTGTGGATTTGTCAATGATCACTGTCCGCAGAAGACTTCATGAACAGGAATTCAGAGGCTACACTGCAAGATGCAAACCACTGGGTAGCCGCATAAATAGGATGGTCAGGTTACAGTTTGCCAAGAAGTACTTAAAAGAGCAACCACAGTTCTGGAAAAAAGTCTGTGGACAGATGTGACGAAGATTAACATATCAGAATGATGGCAAGAGCAAAGTATGGAGGAGAGAAGGAACTGCCCAAGATCCAAAGCCCACCACCTCATCTGTGAAACATGGTGGTGGGGATGTTATGGTGTGGGCATGTATTGCTGCTGAAGGTACTGGCTAACATATCTTCAATTATGATAAAACTGCTGATGGTAGTAGCATAATGAATTCCAAAGTGTATAGACACATCCTATCTGCTCGTTCAAACAAATGCCTCAAAACTCATTGGCCGGCGGTTCATTCTGCAGCAAGACAATGATCCCAAACATACTGCTATAGGAGTTTAAAAGGAGTTTTTCAAAACTATAAAATGGTCAATGCTCGTGTGTCCAAGTCAATCAACTGATCTGAACCTAATTGAGCATGCCTTTTCTATGCTGAAGTGAAAACTGAAGGGGACTAGCCCCCAAAACAAGCATAAGCTAAAGATGGCTGCAATAGAGGCCTGGCAGAGCATCACCAGAGAAGACGGTGATGTCCATGAATCGCAGACTTCAAGCAGTTATTGCATGCAAAGGATATGCAACAAAATACTAAACATGAACACCTTCATTTATATGACATTGCTGTGTCCCAAACGTTATGGTGCCCTGAAATGGGAGGACTATGCATAAACAGTGCTGTAATTTCTACATAGTGAAAACAAACTGTATAAAAACGGCCTTTATTAAAATATGACAATGTGGACTTCAACCACATGTGTTTTTTTCTGTTAGAAATCTCAAATTGTGGAGTACAGAGGCAAATAAATAAAAGATTGGTCTTTGTCCCAAACATTATGGAGGGCACTTTATATCCACTCCTCTCCTCCATTTGGCTGAATTTGATGTTACATTCAATAACCTTCCCTGTAAATCCATTCATTTTCTTAAACTAAAACAGACATTGGGACCAGTTCTTAATTAGATCTGGAAAATTTCTGCATTCTATTTAACTTTGCATACTCCATTTTTAATTTTTTTTAAACTTTTTTTACTTACCAATGTCTATTTCTGAGAAAAGGTTATCAATACCAATATCAAAAGCATGGCTGATCCCTATATCTCCTGGAGATATCTTAATTGGACATCTGTGTTCTTTCTCTATGGATTCTAGTCTATCAGTTCAGTTTTTCCATTTCAGTTGCACATCATCATCATATCATCATCATCATCATATCATCATCATACCATCACCATCACCTTATCTCCACCATCACCACCACCATCATCATCACCAACACCCTGTGCTTCAAATATACCTGCTGCTTTCTTCAATTCAGGAACCCCATGACCCTTTCATTAATCTCATACCGAAAACACCTGCCCAAATCAGATGCTAACTATAATGCAACTATTATTAATCTGCTCAGGCCTTCCTATCCCCTTCTGTGGCACATCTCAAAGTAGTCAAATCCCTGATATTTTCAAAAATTGTCTACTTTCTATTTTAACTTCTCCAATTTTTTGGTTTTCAAGGAAAATTGGACACTTGGTTCGAAAAAAGAGAGATATCTACAATATTATAGGAGTCATGGAGTAAATGAGGTGCAGGATGAGTATAAAGAATGTTAAAAGAATCTTAAGAAAGAAATAAGAAAAGCTAAAAGAAGATATGAGGTTGCTTTGACAAGAAAGTAAATCCAAAGGGTTTCTACAGCTATATTACTAGCAAAAGGATAACTAGGGATCAAATTGGACCATTAGAGAGCCAGAATAGACAGCTATCTGCAGAGCCAAAAGAGATGGGGGAGATATTGAACAATTTCTTTACTTCGGTATTCACCAAGGAGAAGGATATTGAATTCTGAGGTAAGGGAAAAAAGTAGAGCAGCTACTTTAAAAAAATATAAAAGTGGATGAGTCTCCAGGTCCTGACAGGATATTCCCTAGGACATTGAGGGAAGTTAGTGTAGAAATAGCAGGGGCTATGACAGAAATATTTCAAATGTCATTAGAAACTGGAATAGTGCCAGAGGATTGGTGTACTGCGCATGTTGTTCCATTGTTTAAAAAGGGTTCAAAGAATAAACCTAGAAATTATAGACCTGTTAGTTTGACGTCAATGGTGGGCAAATTAATGGAAAGGATACTTAGGGATAATATATATAAGCATCTGGATAAACAGGGTGTGATGACGAACAGTCAACATGGATTTGTGCCTGGAAGGTCATGTTTGAATTTTTTGAAGAAGTTACTAGGGAAATTGATGAGGGTAAAGCAGTGGATGTTGAAAGCAGTGGATATATGGATTTCAGTAAGGCCTTTGACAAGGTTCCCCATGGAAGGTTGGTTAAGAAGGTTCAATCTTTGGGTGTTAATGGCAGAGTAGCAAGATGGATTCAACAGTGGCTGAATGGGAGATGCCAGAGAGTAATGGTGGATGGCTGTTTGTCAGGGTGGAAGCCGGTGACCAGTGGGGTGCCTCAGGGATCTGTGTTGGGTCCACTGTTGTTTGTCATGTACATCAATGATCTAGATGATGGGGTGGAAAATTGGATAAGTAAGTATGCAGATGATACTAAGATAGGTGGTGCTGTGGATCAAGAAATAGTTTATCAAAGTCTACAGAGAGATTTGGGCCATTTGGAAGAGTGGGCTGAAAGATGGCAGATGGAGTTTAATGCTGATAAGTGTGAGGTGCTACAAATCAAAATAGGACGTACATGGTAAATGGTAGGGAATTGAGGAATGCTGTGGAACAGAGGGATCTAGGAATAACTGTGCATAGTTCCCTGAAGGTGGAATCGCATGTAGATAGGGTGGTAAAGAAAGCTTTTGGTGTGCTGGCCTATATAAATCAGAGCACTGAATATAGGAGTTGGGAAGTAATGTTAAAATTGTACAAGGCATTGGTGAGACCAATTCTGGAGTATGGTGTACAATTTTGGTCGCCTAATTATAAGGATGTCAACAAAATAGAGAGAGTACAGAGGAGATTTATTAGAATGTTGCCTGGGTTCCAGCAACTAAGTTACAGAGGGTTACAAAAAAAGCTGGAGAAACTCAGCGGGTGCAGCAGCATCTAAGGAGCGAAGGAGATAGGCGACGTTTCGGGTCGAGACCCTTCTTCAGACTGGTCAGGGATCAGGGAAACGAGAGATATAAACAGTGATATGGAGAGATAAAGCAAGAACAATGAGTGAAAGATATGCAAAAAAGTATTGGTGATAAGGGAAGCAAGCCATTGTAAGCTGTTTCTGGTGTGAAAATGAGAAGCTAGTGCGACTTGGGGGGGGGGGGAGATGGAGAAGGAATGTCAGGGCCCGAGGGCTGAGGGAGAGGTGGGGGGGGGAGGGAAGGGAGCAGTCTGGGTTAACAGAATTGAGAAAATTCAATGTTTAAGCCCAGAGGATGCAAACTCCCCAAGCGGAATATGAGATGTTGTTCCTCAAACTTGCGGTGTTGTTCACTCTGGCCATGGAGGAGGCCCAGGACCGAGAGGTCGGATACGGAGTGGGAGGGGGAGTTGAAGTGCTGAGCCACCGGGAGGTTGGGTTGGTTATTGCGGACCGAGCGGAGGTGTTCGGCAAAACACTAAGTTACAGAGAAAGGTTGAACAAGTTAGGTCTTTATTCTTTGGAGCGCAGAAGGTTAAAGGGGGACTTGATTGAGATCTTTAAAATTATGAAAGGGATAGACAGAATTGATGTGGATAAGCTTTTCCCATTGAGGGTAGGGACTAGGGACAAAATAAATGGTTGGCACGGACTGGAAGGGCCGAGAAGGCCTGTTTCCGTGCTGTAATTGTTATATGGTTATATGATTATATTATCAAACCTCCACATATTTCAGTTTGAAATAACTGCCCCCACCCTTCCAACCCCACTCCTCTCGCTAGGTGCCCCTACATTCTTCTCAACTTAAAAATACTATAGATTCCCACCTAACATTATATCATCAGGAACGTTGTATATAATACATCCTCTGTCTATGCCATTAATATAGAATGGAAATAATAGTAGCCCCAACAATGAGTTAACCTACTCCTTCATAACCAATCCATAGCTGGGGGGGGGGGGGGGGGGACAGGAGTCGAGTTCAATGCAGTTCTGTGGTTTCTAGGGTTAATTGGGGATTCTTTTTACTCTAGCCAGTGGCATTTTGGAGAAATGACCACTGCACGACACATATTAATTGATATTGATAGACCAATGTTTTGGTCCAAAATCAAGAGTCCACACCAAGAGAGCACAGACTTGCACACAAATACCTACTGCCTGTTTCCATGCTGCATCTCAAAAACTAAAGCTAAAAATAAATAAAACATTGTTTGCAATTATAAAGACCAATGAAGGGGTGCATGGAAACAGGTAGTTCTGACTACAGAGACCTTCTGACCCTCTGAATTTTGTAGTCGGCAGGACAGTACTCTGCATATCACCAGCTTGGACATTTTATCAAGCCAATACAAACCTGTACATTTTTGGAGTGTGGGAGGAAACCAAAATTCTCGGAAAAAACCCACGCAGATCACGGGGAGAACGTACAAACTCCATGCAGACAGCTCCGTAATTGGGATTGAGCCCGGGTCTCAGGCCCTGCGTTTTGCTGCAAGGCAGCAACTCTACCGCTGTGCGACCGAGACCACGCCTGTACACACGAGTCTATGCCATCCCACTTCTTTATCTAATCCTTACACACTAGGGGGCAATTTACTGAGGCCAACCAACCTACAAACTTTTTGCCCTTGGGATGTGTGAGAAAACCAGAGGAAACCCACGCAGTCACAGGGAAAACGTGCAAGCTCCACATAGCGTCCAGGGTTTAGAATCAAACCCAGGTCTCTGGGGTTATGAAGCTGCAGCTCTACCAGATGCGCTACTATGCAATCCTAATTTACTTGAGCATATTTTTAATGGAATAATTAATTCCAAAACTGGTATTTTACATTTGTATTAGAAGATAATTATTGATAGGAAAGATGTGGAAAATAGAAGGATGAGATTACAGGACTAGGATTTCTTTCATTAAATACTGGCATTAGAAGTGTCAAGTTATAGCAAGTAACTGGAACCTTCAATGGTTTTGAGGAAACTTTATGGTGCATTTAATGGAGTATTGGGCTTAACACTGTGACATTAGTACTCAATAATAATGACATTTCTAAATCTTTATGTAAAGGAAGGATGCTTAAGAAATGTGAAATTACTTATAATTTACGTGTTCCCATATAATAGATGAACTGTGCTCAGTTTAATAAGAGGGATAAAATGAATATTTCAAGGAATTTAAACTCCATAGAGAAAGCAAATGATGGCCCCTTAAGTTATGAAACACACTGAGAGGCAAGCATGACTGCATGAGAAAATAGTGGTTCAAAAAAAGAGAAAAATGCACCCACCTTGTGTATTCACATTTAATTTCTTAGCCAGTAGTGTCTTGGTCTCTCCCTCAAGTTGAGTTGATAGTGCTATAATATTATTACGATCAATTGAAATCGCACCTTGCAGAAGATTATGTATTTTCAAATTCAATATGTGATCACCAGCCACAATCACACGGACACCAGATTTTGCAAACGTGTCAATCCTAACCCCAATGTCTTGGTAAAGATTGATTATGTGTTTGTAGGAGTCTTCAATTGGTTGATTTTCATCTGGTGCAATATCGTCAAGGACAATAATTATGTCGGCATCCATAAAAGCCTTTCTTAGGCTATTTTGCACTGATACTTTATGAAGCAGTGGGCAGGCCATATCTTCAACCTCCATTTGCAAGCCATTTAACAATGACATGGAGCCTTCGTTGTCCAACAGATTTAAGTTGATTAGCTTGTCCCCACCAAATATCTCTCCACTTATCAAGATCGGAATCAGAATACTGCATGCAGTATTCAATGCTCTAAATGTTGAAGAAAATTTATGTTAAGTATATACAAATGACCCTTCGCTTTCCATTGTTATTTTCACCTACAGATTTTATTAAGATATCTAGGGGACTCACCTGCTATTAACTTATCAGTACAGTTTGAATGGAAACAAATTCATAAGCTTAAATTAAAATAAAACTTCTGTATTTCATAGGTTCATCCCATTGGTTACCAACACTTTGATAAATAATTCCATTATCACTGGTTTCACTGATTCTTCCTTGTGCTATATATTTATAATAATATCTGCTACATTCAACTTTCATGATACATTAGTGGCTAAAGTTCACAATTTGGTGTAATGCTGAACTAAATATTTCCAACGATAGACACAAAATGCTGGAGTAACTCAGCGGGTCAGACAACAACTCTGGAGAAATTGGATCGGTGATGTTTTGTGTCGGGATCCTTCTTCAGACTGATCGTAGTAGGGAGAGTGGGGGAAGAAACTGAAAGCAAAGAAAAAACAAGCCAAATCGGGCTGACAACAGATGACTTCTGGCAAGAAGGCCAACTGTTGGCTAGAGGTAGTGCGATCCCAAAAGGGATACATCGTTGCGATCAATGGAACTCGTTAACCAACTTGTAATAGAGGAGGGGGGCGGGGGTTGGGGGGAAGAGGGGTGGAAGATGGAGGGAGGGGTTTGTAAGAGATAACTAAAATTCGAAAATTCAATGTTCATACCGTTGGGTTCTAAGCTACCCGAGCAAAATATGAGGTGCTGTTCCTCCAATTTATGCATGGCCTCACTCTGGCAATGGAGGAGGTCCAGGACAGAAAATTCAGCATGGGAATGGGAAGCAGTATTAAAGTGGTCAGTAACCAGAAGATCCACCAGGGCTTGGTGGACCAAGCGCGTGTTCAGCAAAACGGTCATGGAGACTACGCTTAGTCTCGCCGATGTACAGAAGGCCACATCAGGAACACCAGATGAGGTTAGAGGAGGTGCATGTGAACTGTCTCACTTGGAAGGACCACTGGGTAGTGGTGAGGGAAGAGATACAAGGGCAGGTGTTACATCTTGCGCAGTTGTAGTGGAAGGTACCGGTTTAAGTGAGAAGGGATAAGAGAATCTAAGAGTTGCAGTGGGGGAAGGAGACTGAGGGACTGGATATCCATGGTGAAGATGGGGAATGAACAGGCAGAAACAATGGGTCTGCCAGAGCAGCTCTGTTTGTGGATTTTTGGGAGAAGGTAGAAGTGGGCAGTATGGGGCTATGGAATGATAAGGTTGAAGGCTGTGATGGGGAGATTGCCAGAGATGATGAAATCAGACACAAACTAGGAGATAATGGCCTGCTGTTTGTCTTTGGGATCATGGTCAAAGGGTAGGTATGAGGAGGTATCCGAGAGCTGGCGTCTAGTCTTAGTACAGTAGACATCAGCCCACCAGACAACAGTGGCATCTCCTTTGTCGGCAGGTTAATGAGAGTGTCAGGTTTGTTGCAAAGTGAGCGGAGGGCTGTTCGTTCAATGGGGGTGAGATTGGAGTGGGTAAGGAGAGTAGAAAAGTCAAGATGGTGATGTCTCGCTATCAGTTAGAAATAAAAAGATCCAGAGAGGATAGAAGGCCAGCAGGAACAGTCCAAGAGGAGGAGGAATATTTGAGATGGAGAATAAGTCATCACTGGGCAGCGATGACTCCTTCCCATAGAAAAAGGCCCAAAGTCGGGGACGAATAAAGAGCTCTGCACCCTGGCAAGCCTGGAACCTGTTGAGGTGGGGGCAGAGAGGTACAAAGGTAAGGCCTCTATTGAGGACTGACCATCCCATATCAGAAAGAGGGGGGACATAAATTGCACAAAAAAACAAGTGGTGTTCTGATTTTAATACATTTCTGAACTATGATCGTTATGGTAAGTCCCAGGATACATACTATACAGTGGAACAGCAAGGGAAAGGACTGAATGTTATAGAAAATGTGTGAGAGTCAACAAGCCATGACAATTATAAGAAAATACTATGCAACAGGCTTATAGAAATTAATAACTATGAGACAAAAAACAATCCATCCTTACCCACTAATCCAGATTGACATTGGTTTTATCTGATTTTTTTTCATCGACACTCCATCTTGCTGCTCCTTTATGCTATTCCAGAAGTTCTCCTTTGCAATTTTGATCATAAGATCAGTTTTCATATCAGAAATAAATCCATAGTAACCCTAAAGTTAAAGCAGGTAGAAAAGTGCAGCAAGTTGTTTAATCAGGCTTTGTTGTAAGAAAATTGAATCCTAATTTTCACCCAGTCGTTTGTTGTTCCTATTAACACTATGTATTTTTGGACCATTCTGCTGATTTGCTCTCATCATATTATTTGTTGAATTTATCATTACCTATGTTCGCCTTCTGAGCTTCATGAAAGCAAGGAATTTATTTGGTTCATTCCAGAATTTTAATGAAGCCCATGTAAGTTTGAGAAACAGTATTTTATCATCCACCCGGCAATTTGAATCTCTGGGGATAATACTGAATTCAACAATTTCAGATTACTAGCCTACTTTGAACAAGCCATTTATAAAGTTTGTGATGATGCAAACTCCCTCAGGGCTGCTCCGATCCCCATCACTGGCAGACAGGCCAGGAGGAGCCAACAACCAGCACCACAAATAGAGCCTGGCTGCCAGAAAACACCAGCATGCAACACAGCTTCCAGGCTGAGAAGACGCCACAGCAAAGGAGCAACAGCTGGGTCTAATTAACCAGGATTGGATCAACTCACCTGCACCTAGTCTATCCTACTCCTTAAAAGCACGGCTGTTCCTGTTTGAAGTTGAAAATGGAGGACTCTCTACTAATTGTGCCCCCTTGTTGCAGGCTTGGCAGAAGACTGAACTGCCAGGACACACCTGGGACTCCCAGTGCCTCCCACCCGGGAGAAAATGAGGGAAGAAGATTAGACTTTATTGCCTTCCACCACAGTGAGGAATGTGGGGAATCTGCTGTGGTGGATGTTTATGTTAACTTTTATGTAGTTGTGTGTCTTGTTGCTTTTTTTTGTATGGCTGTATGATGGTACGAATATCATTGTACCTTAATTGGTACACGTGACAATAAAATACCTTTGAAACCTGCACATGGAAGATGAGGGACTGTGCCTCCATATGGACTAGGAACTGTTCCGATCCACCTTTTAAAAATTGGTAAATAAACCTCTTCATGTGAGTTTTCTCTACCATGAGTGTGTTGGTGTAGTTGTTGTTGACCTGGTGCTTCCTTGTTGCCACACTGATGGAGATTGTGGGTATGAATATATTGACTACTCACATGATGAAGGAGCTGATCTGGCACCTGCCATAGGCCAGCATTGAACGCTGTTGTTCCTGAGAGTCTCCCTGGAACAACAATGGGCCACTCAAGTTGACCAATTACTTTGTTTGAGGAATGGAACCACTGCTGCTTTATATCAGTGAAGGCATGCATCCCAGGATGTGGCTGGTAGTGTACGTATGGCTCATGGATATTTCACAAACCTTACAAAGCAAAATGTGGAAGCAAATTTTGTATACATTTGAATTGACTGCTGAGGGAGAAAAGTGAGAGTGCAGTATTGGATGTACATCTTAGCTCTTTATCTTACTGGGGAGGCGTATTTCGTTAGTTATACCCAATTTAGTTTATTCCCAAGCACCGACCACTATGACTATGACACTGTCAAGGCAGAAGTACTAAAGGGCCTGTCCCACTTAGGCGACTTTTTAGGCAAGGGCAAAAGACTCTGCACTCGCCACATAATTGGCACTTGGTGGCCACATGTTCGATGGTGGTCTCTGGTGAGTCTCCTTCATGGTCACGAGGAGAGTTCCCACATTCTGGGAACTAGTCGCGGGCTCAGTATGGTTGGCAAATTTTTTTCAACATGTTGAAATATTTTCTGCGACCAAACATTGGTGGCCATGGAGAAAATTGATAACCCTGTAGTCTTAGGTGCAGTTGTAGTGGTGTCGCCATGTAATTATGGGTGGTCGAGGTTGTTGTAGGTAGTTTAAGTTAAACTGGTTAATACAGCACAAACCGGATCATTAAGTTTGCAGATGACACGACTGTGGTGGAGCTGATAAATAACAACGACGAGTCTGCCTACAGAGATGAAGTCCAAAAACTGACTGTCTGGTGCACTAACAATAACCTGGCACTCAACTCAACCAAAACAAAAGAACTAGTTATTGACTTCAGGAGGAGGAGAGAAGAACCTGCTCCTCTTTACATCAAAGGAGACATGGTGGAGAGAGTCACTGACTTTAAGTTTCTGGGCACATACATCTCCCAGGACCTTACATGGACAGTGAACACCATCATTCTCGTAAAGAAGTCACAGCAGCGGCTATATTTCCTGAGGACTCTGCGGAGAGCAAACGTCTCACAGCAGCTGCTGCTGTCCTTCTACCGGTGCGCCGTGGAAAGCATCCTCTCCTATGGCATCCTGGTGTGGTTTGCTAGCTGCACTGTGGCTGGAAGGAAGGCACTACAGAGGGTTATTAAAACAGCACAGAGCATCATAAACACTCAACTACCCTCCCTGAAAGACATTTCCAAGGCCCGATGTTTACGCCGGGCGACAAACATCACACAGGACTCATTCCACCCTGCCAACCACCTTTTCACTCTGCTGCCCTCTGGGAGGTGATACGGGTCTTTGAAGGCCCGCACTTGCAGACTAACTAACAGTTTCTACCCACGTGCCATTAGAGAACTTAACTCAAACAGATAACTCTACGGGCAACACTACACAATTCGGGGTGCAAATAAAAATTTGTCTGCTAGAATGTGCAATATAATGTGCATTTTTTATTATCTATTACTTATTTTATGCATTGATCTTGTAGTAAATGTAAATATAAGACTAAACGGTTGTTTGTGTTATTGTGTTTTTGTTCTTTTTTAAACTTTTTATCCTGTGTCTTTTATTGTTTACCATTGAAGGGGATGCACATGAAATTTCGTTGTACAGTTGATGTGCAATGACAAATAAACGTATTTGATTTGATTTGATTTGATTAATGGCCTTTGCTGAGTGGGCATTTTCATTGGTTGATTGGGGGAAAAGAATTTAAGCACGAGTTTTGAGAACCAAGGATAACCAACGGTAAAATGACCGCCAAACTTCATGGGGGGGGGGGGGGGTGGTGTGTGTGTTCTCTCCACTCTGACACTGCCGTTGCAGTCCTCGGTTTTTCAGCGAGAGCCGCAAACTCGACAGTCGCCAGCAGTCCGATGATAAATGGCCCAAGTGGGACAGGCCCTTAACACCCACATGTTGTTGCAACACACCACTTTCACAAATATACATGCCATAGACATCCCAAGCTGAGCTGTTCCAACTAATGAGACTCTCTATATTAAAAATTCACTGCAGATGCTGGTTTATACTAAAGATAGAGACAAAATGCTTGTGTGATTCAGTGGGTCAGGCAGCATGTCTGTAAAAAAAATGGACAGGTGATGTTTTGGGACAGGAGCCTTCTTCAGACTAATTATAGGGGGGACACGCAGCCAAGATCGCAGCCGAAGAACTGTCTCCAGTTTTACAGTTCATTTTTCAACAATCGCTTGACTCGGGCGATGTACCACTGGATTGGAGGAAGGCCAACATCACTCCTCTCTTTAAGAAAGGTTCAACCACCAACCCAGCGAATTATCGTCCTGTTTCACTAACAAGTACTTGCTGTAAATTGCTGGAGCATATCATTGATAGTAATCTGATGCGTCACGTAAGCAAACATAATATTCTTGCTGACAACCAACATGCATTTAGGAGGCATAGATCATGCGAGTCTCAGCTTATCCTGACAACAAATGACCTGGCCAAGCAGGTTGACCTTGACAGTAACGTCATCATGGATTTAGTTGTACTGGACTTTTCTAAAGCATTTGATGTCATCCCACACCAGAGACTGCTTCGAAAGCTTGACTTCTACGGTATTCGTTCTGACATGAAACGATGGATTTCCAGTTTCCTGACAAAACGTCTTCAGCGTGTGTGTGTGAACGGAAAGAGCTCCAATTGGCACCCAGTGTTGAGTGGTACACCCCAGGGCACAGTACTTGGCCCGCACCTATTTTTGCTTTACATCAATGACATCCATGAAAAAGTCGCAAATACGACCAGACTATTCGCTGATGATTGTTTGCTGTACCGTCCAATTAAGTCAGCCGATGATGAAGATACCCTCCAAAAGGATCTCGGTACTATGGTTGAGTGGTCACAACAATGGGGCATGCAGTTCAACCCTTCCAAATGTGAAAAAATGTGTCACCAGAAAGAGGAATCCAGGCGTCACATCTTATAACATACTTAGTGTCACCCTTGAAGAATCCAAACAAACCAAGTATCTTGGCATCAAATTGCAGAATGATCTACGTTGGAAAGGTCAGACTCATCATGTAACAGTGAAAGCAACAGGTGCCCTAAACTTCCTGAGGCACAACTTCCATCATTGTTCAGCTTCTGTCAAGGAGAAGCTGCATTTCACCCTCGTTAGACCTCATCTGGACTACGCAGTTGCAGCTTGGGACCCATAAACAGATAAAAACATTTCATACATCGAACGTGTCCAAGGACAGGCCGCTCGATTTGTTACTAACACCTACGAGAGAGAAGCGAGTGTCACCAAACTTCTGAATTCTCTGGGGTGGAACCCTCTCCAAGACAGACGTGATGCTCACCGTTTGACCTGTTTTTACAAAATGTTAAATGGTCAGCTAGACATAGATCACAAGACCTACACCAACCCCAAACCAATTAGGAGCAGAGGAGGGCATTTGATCGAATTTGTGGTCCCAGCCTCAAAGACAAATGTGTACAGCAATTCGTTCTTTCCACGCACTATTAAAGCATGGAATAATCTCCACCAAGCCACGGTTGCCCAGCCAGATGCAACTAAATTTAAAGTGGCACTTTCTTCCCAATAACCCTCTCTGGCTAAACCCCTCCCTTCACCACCTCCAGTTTAAATTCCAGTTGGAATATTTTGGAGGACCAAGTAACCAAGAACCAGGAACTGGAAGCAAGAAAATAGCACAAAACTCTCATACAACCATATAACCATATAACAATTACAGCACGGAAACAGGCCTTCTCGGCCCTTCCAGTCCGTGCCAACCATTTATTTTCCCCTAGTCCCATCTACCTGCACTCAGACCATACCCCTCCATTCCCTTCCCGTCCATATACCTATCCACTTTACTTTTAAATGTTAAAATCGATCCTGCCTCCACCACTTCTGCAGGAAGATCATTCCACACAGCCACCACTCTCTGAGTAAAGAAGTTCCCCCTCATGTTACCCCTAAACTTCTGTCCCTTAATTCTCATGTCATGCCCTCTTGTTGAATCTTTCCTACCCTCAATGGGAAAAGCTTATCCACGTCAACTCTGTCTATCCCTTTCATCATTTTAAAGACCTCATTCAAGTCCCCCCTTAACCTTCTGCGCTCCAAAGAATAAAGACCTAACTTGTTAAACCTTTCTCTGTAACTTAGTTACTGGAACCCAGGCAACATTCTAGTAAATCTCCTCTGTACTCTCTCTATTTTGTTGACATCCTTCCTATAATTAGGCGACCAAAATTGTACACCATACTCCAGAATTGGTCTTACCAATGCCTTGTACAATTTTAACATTACTCCTATATTCAATGCTCTGATTTATAAAGGCCAGCACACCAAAAGCTTTCTTTACCACCCTATCTACATGCGATTCCACCTTCAGGGAATTATGCACAGTTATTCCTAGATCCCTCTGTTCCACAGCATTCCTCAATTCCCTACCATTTACCATGTACGTCCTATTTTGATTTGTCCTGCCAAGATGTAGCACCTCACACTTATCAGCATTAAACTCCATCTGCCATCTTTCAGCCCACTCTTCCAAATGGCCCAAATCTCACTGTAGACTTTGAAAATCTACTTCATTATCCACATTATCATTTGCATACTTACTTATCCAATTTTCCACCCCATCATCTAGATCATTGATGAACATGACAAACAACAGTGGACCAACACCGATCCCTGAGGCACCCCACTGGTCACCGGCTTCCAACCTGACAAACAGCCATCCACCATTACTCTCTGGCATCTCCCATTCAGCCACTGTTGAATCCATCTTGCTACTCCGCAATTAACACCCAAAGATTGAACCTTCTTAACCAACCTTCCATGGGGAACCTTGTCAAAGGCCTTACTGAAATCCATATAGACAACATCCACTGCTTTACCCTCATCAATTTCCCTTGTAACCTCTTCAAAAAATTCAAGAAGGTTTGTCAAACATGACCTTGCAGGCACAAATCCATGTTGACTGTTCTTGATCAGACCCTGTTTATCCAGATGCTTATATATATTATCTCTAAGTATCCTTTCCATTAATTTGCCCACCACTGACGTTAAACTAACAGGTCTATAATTGCTAGGTTTATTCTTTGAACCCTTTTTAAACAATGGAACAACATGCGCAGTACGCCAATCCTCCGGCACTATTCCCGTTTCTAATGAAATATTACTGTCATAGCTCCTGCTATTTCTACACTAACTTCCCTCAATGTCTTAGGGAATATCCTGTCTGGACCTGGAGACTTATCCACTTTTATATTTTTCAAAAGTATCAGTACTTCCTCCTCTTTGAATCTCAAAGTTTCCATAGCTACTCTACTTTTCCCTCTTTTTTCGAACCAAGTGTCCTACTTCCCTTGAAAACCATGGCTCTTTCTGATTTTTACTATTTCCTTTCAACCGAACAGGGACATAAAGATTCTGTACTCTTACAATTTCCCCTTTAAATGTCCTCCATTTCTCTTCTACATCCTTCCCATAAAACAAAATGTCCCAATTCACTCCTTTTAAATCATTACGCATTCCCTCAAAGTTAGCCTTTCTCCAATCAAAAATCTCAACCCTAAGTCCAGTTCTGACTCTCTCCATAATTATATTGAAACTAATGGTATTGTGATCACTGGTCCCGAAGTGCTCACCAACGCATACCTCCGTCACCTGACCTGCCTCATTTCCAAACAGGAGGTCCAGCACTGCCCCTTCTCTGGTCGATACCTCTATGTATTGCTGCAAAAAACTATCCTGCACACATTTAACAAACTCCAAACCATCCAGCCCACTGCTCGCTTCATGCCCATTGACATACACCGAGGAAGTAGTGGACCACGTAGTGATGGATCACTATCTATGGAGCCTGCCGGCTGAGGACTAGCGCGTACTAGCACAAGACCCTTGGACATATGAGGAAATGTTCGACTATGCTGAGTGAGCCCAAGCCACACGAGCCATGGCTTCGGGGTACCAGCATAGACAGATGCCCTATTACTCCCTGGAGGGAGCCGGAACCCCAAGCCAAATAGCTGGTGGACAGGATGAAATGGCACAAGCACACCGCATAGCCCAGGGCACAGGGACTACGCCAGGGACAACCCCATCACATGTCCAAAACATGATTGGTGGGCTGCACCACCAAAGGGTGCCAGAAAAAAAAGGCAACCACTGTGAACAAGCACCCTCCATACCAATGGGCAGCCACATTACACTGGTCTGGCTAAATTAGTTGCACCCAAAAATTGCCCCACTATGCGATTACTTTGAACAAGCAGGGTCATTCATGATGGATCAGAAGCAAGACAACTGATTAAAGAATTGGGAGACTCAATGTCTGGTTATAGAGGGAATAAAGATAAGGGGGGGGGGGTCAAAACCCTTCTTCAGGAGGAGGAGAACTTCTTCAAAGTAGGCATATCTTGAGGAGATTTCGCAGTGGAGTAGACAAAATGTTTAAGAAGGAACTGCAGATGCTGGAAGATCGAAGGTAAAGAATAATGCTGGAGAAACTCAGCGGGTGAGGCAGCATCTATGGAGCGAAGGAACGTTGCCTATTTCCTTCGCTCCATAGATGCTGCCTCGCCCGCTGAGTTTCTCCTGCATTTTTGTCAATCTTCGATTTTCCAGCATCTGCAGTTCCTTCTTAAACAAAATACACTGTAATGGAACTAGCTCGCACTCATCCACTAGGAGGGCATCTATGTGCCCAGAAGACTACAGAATATATGGGGAGCAGATTACACTAGCCATGGCGAGGTACAGAACGTTTGCCATGGGTGCCCAGACTGCCAGAAAACAGCACCAAACCTCCCAGCTCCAGGCCACCTAGTACTGCTGCCCTCATTGAGATGCCCTTCAAGTGGAATGGACTAGATAGAGCTGCCTCCTAAATCCGCCTGGGGTGATCAGTATATACTCATCATAGACAATAGGCAATAGGTGCAGGAGTAGGACATTCTGCCCCTCGAGCCATTCAACGTGATCATGGCTGATCATCCACAATCAGTACCCCGTTCCTGCCTTCTCCCCATATCCATTGACTCTGCTATCTTTAAGAGCTCTGTCTAGCTCTCTCTTGAAAGCATCAAGAGAACTAGCCTCCACCGCCCACTGAGGCAGAGAATTCCACAGACTCACAACTCTCTGTGTGAAAAAGTTTTTCTTCATCTCCGTTCTGAATGGCTTACCCCTTATTCTTAAACTGTGGCCCCTGGTTCTGGACTCACCCAACATCTGGAACATGTTTCCTGCCTCTAGCATGTCCAAACCCTTAGTAATCTTATATGTTTCAATAAGATGCCCTCTCATCCTTCTAAATCCCAGAGTATACAAGCCCAGCCGCCTCATTCTATCAACATATGACAGTCCCGCCATCCCGGGAATTAACCTGGTGAACCTACGCTACACTCCCTCAATAGCAATAATGTCCTTATAACCATATAATCATATAACAATTACAGCACGGAAACAGGCCATCTCGGCCCTTCAAGTCCGTGCCGACCAACTTTTTTCCCTTAGTCCCACCTGCCTGCACTCATACCATAACCCTCCATACCCTTCTCAATCCTTCCTCAAATTGGGAGACCAAAACTGCACACAATACTCCAGGTGTGGTCTCACTAGGGCCCTGTACAACTGCACAAGGACCGCTTTGCTCCTATACTCAACTCCATTTGTTATAGAGCTGCCTGCCTGCCGTACCTGCATGCTTACTTTCAGTAACTGATGAATAAGGACCTTGACTATGCAACCAAATACCCTGAGGCAGTCCCCTTAGGAAGCCCACAAGTAAAGCCTTCGATCGAGAACAGGTTCTCCTATTCAACCTCCCAAAGGACCTGCTTCTCGACCACGGTAACATCTTCATCTCCTGGGTCATGGCCAATGTAAGCTCCTCTGCGCTCACCACTTACACACCTCAGTTCACCACCTACATTGTGGAGTGATTCAACGCAACACAAGTGCAGCTCCAAAAGGAGGTGGCTGAGGATGGGAAAAACTGAGAACTGAAAATCCTATAGGTTCTCTGTGCCGTCAGGGTTTCCCAGTCTTCCACCGGATTTTCCTCTTTTAAACTATATATGGGCAACACCCCCAGGGACTCTTTGATATCACATAAGAGCATGGGGGTAACAACCATCATCACATCGTTCGCTGATTGAGCACATT
This sequence comes from Raja brachyura, assembly GCA_963514005.1. The sequence goes on along the minus strand of OY740787.1, from coordinate 46,569,877 downwards.
CAGCAAGTGAGGTAATATATCGCTAAGATAACACCGATCATAAGAAAACACATGGAGGAGGCCCAGCCCTAACCCTAACCCTAACCCTAACCCTAACCCAACAGAGGAGCTACAACCCGCCGACCCAGCCCCGTGCGTTCCAGTCTGGCGACCGAATCCTGATACTACCGAATGCTGAATGCAAGTTTCTGGTCACCTGGCAGGACCCCTATAACATCACAGACTGGTTGTGCCGGTGAAGTATAAGGTACAACTGCCCGAAAGTAGAAAAGGGGTACAGATCCATCATGTGAATCTCATTATTTTAAATGGATTGAACCCTCTCCCATTCTCACAGCATGGGCTGAGAATTTAATGAATGCACAGGTTACAGAATCTATCGCCATCAGGGACCAGCTCTCTCCCCACCACCTGGCAACAAGCTGCTGAACTTGGGGTCCATTTTAAGGACGTCTTCTTGTTGATCTCTGGATAGACCTCTGTCATCTTCCATGAGCTACACACCAACCCTGGAGAGGTAGTCCATCAGCAGCCCCACAGTCCCAGAAGTATGCAGTTGCACCATTGAGGACAAGGTCGAGTAAAATGAGAGCAGTCAATGTAATAGAGAAATCACCCAACCTCTGGTTCAGCCCAATCGTAATAGTCCCCAAGCCTGACGGTACATTCATGTTCTGCAATGATCACTGCCTCCTCAAATGTTTCCCAGTTTGGCAGCTACCCCATGCTCTGAGTGGATAAGGCCATAGAGATTAGGTAAATCACAGTGTATTGCCACACAGATTTGGCAAAAAAAGTACTGGCAAGTCCCTCTTTACCCCTCTGCTAAACAGAAAACAACCTCAACTACCTACAGCTGATGGTGGTACACTAGCCCCAGCCCCCCCATCAGCATAAGATAGACATTATCTTCCCCCACCACCACCGTTATGCCACGGTCCACATGGATCACCATCCACTCAGAGGATTGGGAGGAACACCTGCTGTGCCTCCAGGGAGCGCCACTGCCTTTATGTTGTTTACAGGTTATCGCCACTGTTTTATCCCTCTTTTCCCCTCAGTGGCAGCCCCTCTCTCAAACGTGACCAACTGGAGATGATTTTGTGGACAACAGCAGGCCTTCCTGAAGTTAAAAACAGTCCTCACCAGTGAGTCCTCGTTGCGCAACCCTGACTTTACAAACGATAATGGACTGCGTTTCCAAACAGCTGTGGAGGCGGAGTCAATTAATATATTCAAGGAAAACATTTACAGATATTTGTGCTACAAGAGAATCAGGGAGAATATGAGGTGAGAGCAGTAAAACGGTGTTGAGGCCAAGAATGGATCAGCCATAACAGCTGAATTACGGAGCAGACCTGAGAGGTCGATCGTTAACTGTTGCCCCTGTTACCTATGTTCCTATACCATTCCAAAGTGTGTCATAATAGCTATTAGTATTTATCTACCACTTGTAATATAGCAAACTGTCCCAATATCTGTAAAGGATCATTATCAAATTACAGTTGACCCTAACCTACACCAGTGGAAAATATACCAGAAAAACAAATATTTAAAAAAATTGTGATGTAGAAAAGTTTGCAGCCAATTTGCAGAGAGAAAGCTTCCACAAACAGAAAGGTGACTGATTACAATCCACTTTGGTTATTTTTATCGAGAATAAATATTGTTAGCAGAGTGGAGAAATCCTCTGAAATAATGCCATGAAATGTTTTGTGAAAATCTAAAAACACAGATGGGAAGTTCATTTAATGTCCCACCCATAATATAGTGCCCTTACTCTATTCAAAATTATTTGCTCATGTCTGTTGCATAGGGAATGATACTGTGTTCAGACGCAGGAGTCTTATTAGTAAGGGAAAGCTGAGACAGATATTTCATTTACACATTCAGGAATATGATGGCAGCATAAGTTATGATTGGCCACAAGTGCTCCACAAAGCAATCACCCCATCTGCATTTGGTTTCTTCAAAACAGGAGGCCACATTTTAAACATCAATGGCAGTATATTAAATGTAAGAAATGGAAATGAATCTTTGCCTTATCTGGAAAACTGCTTTGAATCCCTGGAGGTGGAAGAAAACAGATGATAGAACAGGTAATTTGCCCCATGTAGTTGCATGGAAAAAGCCAATCAATAGGGAATAGTAGGTGGGGATTGAAGAAGGGCAAAAGAGCTGTGAAGGTAGCGATTGTTTTGAAATGCTGAAAAGGGAGAGGAAGAAAATTTGTAGCTGGCCATTATGTTGATAGAGCTTCAGAAAGCGAGAAGGTCGATTTGTTGAATGTAAATGTTAATAGGGCGGAAGGTGCAGAAGGTACTGAAGGGTGGTAGGAAACTGGGGTTAAATTCACTAAAATTTAAAAAGTGAAAGAATGCTTTGATTTATATTTTCAAGATATTTGGGGAAAATTTGAGTGGAGCATAAAAAAAGTTTTTCTCCACTCGGAGAATCTGGCTCAAAGAGCATAAGCTAAAAATTAGAAACTTCTAGTCAGGAATCTTGTTGGAAACAAGTCTATGAGCAGATATTTGGACTTTTTTAAGAAATGGCAATTGATCCTGGATCAATAGTTATTTTTAAAGGATTTAAAGAATGGATTATTCTTAAACAAAGATATAAAGGGGTAGAGGAAAAAGGTGGGTCCATGTTAATGAACCACATGTCAGCCATGATACGGAATGGTGAAATAAGCACTTGGACAAAAATGCCACATCCTGTTCCTATGCCCCTACTGTTGAACATCATGCAGCAAATATGAGAGGAGAAACCAAACGCAGATGTAAAGATGTAAACTGGAGGGAGCTTTTCACAGTACAGGGGAATAAAAGAACGCACTGGTGACCCCTGCTCTTTAACCAAACAAGGTGCTAAGTCACCACGTATGTTAACCCACAAAAGTAGACATACTCTACAGTTACAAGGTGTCTACGAACTGCCAGGATTAGATCAAATCACTAGACAAAGTGCAGGCCTGGTCTGCTCCCCCAATGCAATATTTTACAACTCACCCGTTTCCCCCATCACAATATTCCACCACTCATGCACAGCCCCCAACTGCGCAGGTGCAGCTCATTTCCCCTAATCCCCCAGCACTCCCTCCCCCTCATCTTCACCCTCCCGCTTCTTTCCCCTCTCCTCCTCCCCAATCCCTCCCTCACCCCTCCCTCTCCTACCCTCAGTTACTCCCTCCATAACTCTGCTCCTCTCCCTACCCCCTCCTATTCCGCTATCCCCACCTCCCCCACTCCTCACCTTCCCTTAGCCCCCCCACTGCCCTCCTCTCCCTCTATTCCCCGCTCCCTACCTCCCCCACTCCCCCCCTCTACCTCTATTCTCCCTCCTCCCCCACTCTCCCTTCTCATCTCCCCCACTTCCCCTCTCTACCCCCTCCTCTCCCTCAATCCCCCCACACGCCCTCCTCACCTCCCCAGCATCTTTGCCCACCCCTCCCCAATCCCTCCCTCACTTCTCCCTCCCTCTCCTTTCCCCTACCCTCAGTCACTCCCTCCCTCCATCTCCCCCACTGCCTTCCTCTCCCTCTATTCCCCACTACCTACCTCCCCCACTCCTCCTCTATTCCCCCTCCTAGCCCACTCTCCCTCCTCACCCCCCCACTGTCCACCTCTCCCTCTATTCCCAACTCCCTACCTCCCCCCCCCCTCTATTCTCCCTCCACCTCACCAGACATGAGACAGGAAAAAACTGAAAAAAGAGAGAGATAGATTTCTCTGCGGATTTTGAAATTTGGTAAGACCCCACCGCGGCTGCGAGGCCCCACCGACACCAAGGCCCCATCGTCGTGAGGCCTCACCTCCGTGGTCTCGATGCCCCCTGGATCGCAGCGTAGATCCCCGTCAGGGTCCTCGTGGGTAGAAACCCCGATCAGACAAAGTTGCCGATGGCGCCAGAGGCTGGGCACCATGGAGGCCGTGAAGTGGGCTCGGCCGCTCGGCACCACGAAGGGGGAGCGTTAGTGATGCTCACCCCTTCAGCTTTATATTCTCCTCACCGGGCGAGGCGGGTGCCGCTCGTGACTGACATCGGACCCAGTCAATCAGTGCGGCAATGGGGCAGGAAGAGGCGTCAACGTCCTGGTGACTGACAGGAGCGGAGACCAATCAACGTGGCGGCGACTGACAGGAGAGGAGACCAATCTGCGCGTGCGCAGTTTTTAAGATTTTTAAACAATAACTTTTAAAATATACCATTGATCGGAACAAAACTTATTGCCCTTGTAGCACAGGAGAGTGGTAAGGTGGCGAAAAATTGTGTACCATTTTTGCGCAAATAGAAAAAAAAATGCAAAACGAGGAGAGAACAAGATCAGAGTTTTAGTTATGTACCTGCTATTCTTCAAAGTCTCATGAATAAAGCATTCTAGTTCAGAAAAACATGATATAATTAATTCAATATCTAACATATTTCCAACTTGCAAATTAATGAACATCCTACCTGCACATACTCCATAAATTCATTGAATCCACCTAATAGCGATCCTTTTCCTCCACGGTCCACAAGTTCTCGCCATATGATTGGGGAGTGTTCATGCTTCCAGTTATTTGCAGAACATATTGTTTGAAGCCATGACTAGTTAAACAAAAAATGCAGTAACGTAATATATGTGTTTTCTTGGATCTCACTATTAAACCATAATCACCAATAGCTGAGGGAATATATAATGCTAAACCTAACTGTAATTAAAGAATTTCAGTACAAGAGCAGATAATCTTTTTTCTTTATATTAAATTTAGTTATTTTAAAATGTGTACGTTTGAATTGTTTTTGCTTAAGTCCTTCTGGGCTGTCTACAATATAATTAATGCGGTTGCTGCTTCGGGACTCGCCCCATCCACCACATTTGGGAGAAAAAAACTGCAGGTAACACTGGCAAGTCCATAAATTAGTTGCCCAAACTGACTTGAGGCAAATGAAGCTGGAGCCTCAAAAATCATGGTTGCCAAAAATTAAGATAAGTGAATTGTTTTGGAAAACCATTTCAATTACATTTCCAAAATCCATGCCTTCACCACTCTAGTTATATCATTTTTCAAAATTTACATGAAATTGTATTATGCATTATATGGACATGTGTGTTGCACACATCCCCAACGTTCTGTATTTGTCTATCCCTGATATTTACATTTCTATCTGCACTCTTCATAACAATATTTATCAGTTGTTTGCTGTTTCTCGATTCAATTTATAATGTTTTCACTACCTAATTTACGAGATTGATCTCTGGGATGGCGGGGCTCATATGAGGAAAGATTGAAAAGACTAGGCTTGCTTTTTAACTGGAGTTTAGAAGGATGAGGGGGAATCTTATAGAAACATATAAAATGATAAAAGGACTGGTCAAGCTAGATGCAGGAAAGATGTTCCCAATGTTGGGCAAGTCCAGATCCAGGGGCCAGAGTCTTAGAATAAAGGGGAGGTCATTTAAGACGGAGGTGAGAAAAAATGTTTTCACCCAGAGAGTTGTGAATTTATGGAATTCTCTGCCACAGAGGGCAGTGGAGGCCAAGTCACTGGATGGATTTAAGAGAGAGTTGGATAGAGGGGCTAGTGGAGTCAAGGGATATGGGGAGAAGGCAGGCACGGGTTATTGATAGAGGACGATCAATCTCCTCTTGTGGCTTAAATTCCTGCTGTTCCCCATTTGCCATTAATTTTTATTTTGCTTAGTTTTCGAGATACAGCACGGAAACAGCCCCTTCAGCCTACCAAGTCTGTGCCAACATTAACACTATCCTACACGAGGGACAATTTACAGTTTTATACCAAGCCAATTAACCTACAAACCTGCATGTCCATGGAGTGTGGGAGGAAACGGAAGATCTCGAAGAAAACCCACGCAGGTCATGGGGAGAACGTACAAACTCCGTACAGACAGCACCTGTAGTCAAGATCAAGTCATGGGTTTCTGCCGCTGTATGGCAGCAACTCTACCGCTGAGCCACCATGCCATGCCGTATGTATCATTTGGTGACATGTTACCCTGTAAATTATCCAAAGTACTCCAATCTAGAGCTTGATAAATGTAGTTCTGCTATAACTAATGTTTCCATACTGCAAATTGGATATAATGTGATTGATTAATTATGGAACATTACCAGTATTATAAAGACTGAATAATCTATAATGTAATTTTGATTGGGGATTAGAGAACTACTTAAAAGTTACTTAACAATTGCCAAGCAAAACAAAAATCCATCTCACATAAAAAAATGTTGCAAAAATATTTATTCATAACCTCCCCACAGTAATCACACACCATTGTCTGTTAAGAACACAGTATGTCAGTATCACAGCAGGAGGCCTTTGAAATTGATGATCATTTCATTTGAGACTTGTGCAATGATACTCCATTAAACATTGTGACATGCAGCCTCTAGTCATTTCAGTTTGCAGCAAAACAATAAGCCAAATACTATTAGAAATACCTTTTTCTTTTTGAAAATCCTACAGGGGGAAGCAAACGTCGTTATTGCAAATCTGAAGTTCTATAGCCCTTAACCACTTATTCCTCGTTGTTACAATTCATTTTCTACTACGACTTTCTTTAACACGAGGTTCCTTAGAAACGCACTGTCACGTTTTAGCAGGCCTACATGTACTATTGAAGGAGATTGTCAAGGACAAAGAGGCAGCAAAGATGCGACTTGCAAGAGGTAGGTTATTCATTTTCTCTTTAAACTTACACTTCTACAGTGCCCTCCATAATGTTTGGGTCTGTGTACTCCACAATGGCTGACTTCATTCTTCAAACATAAATACTAACATACAATGCCCTCCATAATGTTTGGGACAGAGTTGCATCATTTATTTATTTGCCTCTGTGCTCCAGAATTTAAGATTTGTAATAGAACAAATCACATGTGGTTAAAGTGCACATTGTCAGATTTTAATAAAGGCCATTTTTATAAGGTTTGGCTGATGTCTCTAACAGTTTTATTTGTGTTTCTCAGTCTCATAATGGCTTCTTTGACTTTCATTGGAACAACTTTGGTCCTCATGTTGATAAACGACAATAAAAGTTTCCAAAGGTGATGGAAAGGCTGGAGGAAAGACTATGTGCTGAGAGTTATCTTATACCTGCATTAAGGAGGCATATAAACACACCTGAGCAATTACAAACGCCTATGAGGCCATGTGTCCCAAACATTATGGTGCCCTGAAATGGGGGGGGGCCATGTCCAAACACTGCTGTAATTTCTACATGGTTAAGCCAAAATGTATAAAAATGGCCTTTATTAAATTCTGACAATGTGCACTTTACAGCCATGCGATTACAGACATTTCTATTACAAATCACAAATTGTGGAGTACAGAGGCAAATAAATAAATGATGGGTCTTTGTCACAAACATTATGGAGGGCACTGTATGTTTGAATAATAAAGTCAGCCATTGGAATGAAACATTTATTGTGCTTCCTTAATGAAGGAGGAAAGACAGTGGGATATTGCCATCCAGGAAAAGGATGACTCCACCCTTCGTAACTTGAACCAGGCCCCGAAACTCTCAGTATAGCAGAAGTGCACTCTTGCCTGGACCAAATTTCTCACACCAACTGATTGTTGATTATATCATTATACATATAGGCTGTGGGCCGAGGAGCTTCATTCCAATGTTTCGTGATCGAACTGCATGAAGTCACAGAACTGCATGAAATTTTCACATATTGTGTACATATCACATATATAATATCACATATTATATAAATCATCCCTGAAACTCGTCAAGAACAAAACTTGCACATTTTTATTAAATTATAGAAAAAAATGAAAATTTGGGGTATTTTTAGTCCAATCACAGCATGTTTAACATTGAGTTGTATGCCAGTTGGCCAATCACGCGCTTTGTTTCAGGCTAGTTGGGCAGGGAGCACATATCATGGCTGAGAGGACTTCACTGATGCCTGTTTTACTGGAGATTCCGATGAAGGTTCTTTGTTGTTCTGTGGAATACATGTCGTGGAAACTTGCAGCAGGGTAAATGAATTTAGTGAGAAAACCATTAAGAAGTCTGAAGAATGTGCAGCTAAGTGGCAGAAGTGGAAGAAAGTCTTGGAAGCAAAGTCCCTGCTGAGATGCTGCAACACAAAGTTGCGAAACCAGTCAAACTTTGTGAATCAACGAACTGAAAGGTAAGATCTAAAGTCTGAATTTATGAAAATGAATCTGTATGGACTTTAATTAATTTAATTGCACCCTTTATAATGTGAAAAAATGAGGAGGCTGTACATTCACTCATTCATTCACTCATTCAGTCACTCACTCACATTCACTCATTCATTCACTCATTCAGTCACTCACTCACTCATTCATTCACTCATTCATTCACGCACTCACTCATTCATTCATTCATTCACTCACTCACTCGCTCATTCACACATTCATACATTCATGAAGTTGAGGGCCTAAACAATGTGTATCCATAACAAGGTAAATTAAACATTGTCACTAATGCAAGCTTGTTGTAGTCTAATAAGTTTTTAACATCTAATCTCGGAGCTGCCTGCGATAACTTACCGAGTACAAGTGCTCCGATCGCGGGGCCTATGTACTTAACACAGTGAAGCCGCGGTCTCAATTAAGAAGCGGCCGATTCACGAACACGGAGCCGCGGAGTGTGTTTGGATCATATCCGCGGGGGGGGGGGGGGGGGGGGGTTTAAGAGTTGCTGGTAAGGTTTAGAGTTGCTGGTATGGTTTGGGTTAGCGTTAGGGAAAAACAGACAAATATTCATTGTACTTTATAGGCTGCCATTGGAGTGAGAAATGGTCAGAAATGGCTGATGTTTATGTAGAAATGAATTGGTGTATGTGAACTTGAACTAATTTATCTGTGGTAGTAACAGTGTTATTCTCATTAACATTAAGAGGTTGAAATGTTATGAATTGAAGTCCATGCTGACTTAATGACTGTGAGATGTTTTTTTGTTTTGTAGCCTCTGCCTGACCCTCCACTTGAACTTGAACTAACTTATCAATGGACTTATCAAAACTTATCAAAAGACTTGGAATCTGATGAAGAATATTCAGATGAAGATCAGATGTAATGTAAACAAATAAATTGGGGAAATAAATGATTATATAATGTTTTATTTTAGTGTCGATCATTTCACTGTTTATTTGGTCAAACAATGAGTGAATTACTTATGATAATGTCGTACTGGTGAATGTCAGTGCGCCAATCCATCCACACACATCCATCCGTACGCACACTTCCATGCATGCACACACACACATACATGCACACACACATCCATCCGCACGCAGACATACATGTACACATTCATGCACACACATACATCCACACACATACATCAAAACATACATCCATCCACACATACATGCACACTTACATCCACAGATACACGTTTGACAGGTATACACAAGCACACACACAAACTACAGATACTCAAACAATGCAACACTTTTAGGGTTATTTTAGGTTAAAGGTAATAGCCCTCATTTGCAAAGGCACCAACGGGGGGGTCCCTAACATAAATATAGGCTCATTGTAGCTTAAAATGAATACTCATCGAGTAAACATCAGAGCATTCGATTCTTGGTCAGGATGTGACATTTACATCAGAAATAAGACAGGTCTCTTACAGGTCTGCCACCTAGCCTGGCACTGCTCCTGTCCCACTACGGCTGTTGCCCCCATTCTCCCCACTATGACAGTCAGTGGGGTTCAGTAAATGGGGGAACCCAGAGGATCTGTCCTGACCCTTTAATTAGGCAGGTTCATGAGCCCTTAAAACCCGGGACCTCTGCTCCAGTCTCATTATATTTCCGATTAAAGCGACTGGAAGATGCCTTGCAGGACTGTCCCCCAGCCTGCAACTGCCCCAGTCCCACTATGGCCGTGACCCCCACTCTGCACACTGGCAGTCAGTGGGGTTCAGTAAAGGGAGGAACCCACAAGAACTGCCCTCACCCATTAATTAGGCTGGTTCAGGAGCAGGACCTCTGTGACGGTGTCATTAAAAAAACACTCACAATTATATTCATCATATTATTTTTATATAATACTAGACCAAGTGCAGACCCGTTGGGTCTGTTCCCCCAACGTGCGGTTGCATGGGGGGAGGTGGCGGTGGAGGGGAGGGTGTGGAGGATGTTTAGGGTAGGGAGGGTGGCGGAGGGCAGGGGGTTGGGAGAGAGGGAGAGCGTGAGAGAGAGAGAGAGAGCGCGGAACGGAGCTATAGAATATTTCTTCTGCAGAACTTATGAGTAGATTCAGCGCGTGAGCAATCGCTGCCTCGAGATCTGTAGAACAAAGAAGCTGTAGCGGAACGGAGTTGTAGAACGTTTGTTCTGCAGAACTTTCTCGATCTTTCTGCGCCTTTAATCCGCGGCGGGGCCTGGAGGCAGGTGGGCATGGATTGGTGGGCATGTGGGCATTGTGACGTCAGCAGCTGGCAAGCGTTGTTTATATTTTAAAATTTTAGTTTTGTGACTTAAAAATCGGAGGAAATAATTGTCCAAGGAGTGTATTTCTGAACTCATAAGTTAAATCCCTACGCGTTTTTTGCGTTTGGTTTTCAAGGGGGGGGGGGGGGCGGCATGCAGCGTCTCACACACACTAACCACCCCCACACACACACACACACTAACTATCCCCCTTGATATTATATTAATATTATTGATTTGTTCCTTTTACCCCATAACTGCCCTATCCACTGACGCATAGCCCCCACCTCGCAGGCGCGTCTAGAGAGGGGGGGGGGCGTAGAGAGTGAGGGCAGAGAGAGAATGGGGAGAGACAGAGGGAGGGGGGAGGAGGGGAGGGAGAGACAGAGGGAGGGGGGAGGGGAGAGAGAGAGAGATGGAGAGAGAGGGGAGGGGTGGGAAGGGAGGGGGAGAGGTGGGAGGGAAGGGAGGTGGAGGGAAGGGGGGAGGGGGTTTTAGGGGAGGGAGGGTGGGGGAGGGGAGGGAGTTGGTGGAGGAAGGAGGAGCAGGAAGAGAGAGAGGAGAGAGGGGGTAGGGAGGGGGGGGGCAGCGAGATGCACGGAGCGATCTGACGGCGGTGAAAAGTATGGAAGTTTTAGAGACTTAGACCTTAATTAAAAACATTTATCACAGCCAGCAGCAGAGATGTCAGCTATTTTATGTAATCAGACATCAGCTCCATACTCATTCACGTGCTTCAGCATACTTATTCACGTGCTTGTTTGTTAGTTAGTCAGCAGCACTTAATTAAGTATTTTTATTTAGTATTAAGTCTCTTTATTTAGTATTGTCTTTTTATTTAGTAAACATGTTACTTCTTATTTTTACTTTTACTTTTGCTTTGTACTCTTAATAAATACATTTGTATCTTTGTGTAAAACATATAAACCAATATGTAACAGTGTAATATGGTGTAACCCTGTAACTGTAGCTAAAACTTAATGGGGGCAGAAGGTAGCTGGGAGATTAGAAGTTAAACATAAGGGTGGCAAACAAGGAGATATAATGAGGGGAGGTATGGAGATTGAACCAAGGCCGAAACATAATGGTGGCAGGACAGGAGAGATTAGTCCTGAAGGTAGATTGATGCAAAAGGAGTACAGCATGCAGATAATGAAGCAGAGATAAGACTGAAAAACTGTAATAAAGATCTGCCTGGTTCTGTGTATTTTTTGAGCAATTAGAGAACAGGCCAAGGTGTCCTCTCTGACTGCTCCAGCCAATATTTGCAAATAAAGGCTTTTCGTCTTCTTGAAGAATTCTCTGTGTCTGTGTCATAGTATCCAAATTTGAGTCTTGAAACCACGACAAAATCAGCGGGGGGACCAACCGATTGTTGCTTCCGCCAGTGTGACAGAGCTCGGCCGGGGGGGGGAGGGTAGACGATTGTGTATAGGATCTTTGGTAGAGAGCAGAGAGGAAGGAAGGAGAGGGGAGGAGGTGAGTAAAGAAAGGGGGGAGCCGGGCTGCTAAATGAAGAGGGAGAGAAAGAAGCGGCTTCTGACTCTGGAAACCCACAGCTGGAATGAGCACGCGGGGGGGGGGGGGGGGGGGGGGGGCTGAAGAAGGGTCTCGACCCGAAACGTTGCCTATCTCCTTCGCTCCTTAGATGCTACTGCACCCGCTGAGTTTCTCCAGCTTTTTGTGTATTCCTCCTTTGTAAGTTCATCTGGAGTTCGGCTGGAGGGGCGTGTGTCGTCACACACACTAAGCGCCGGCTCCAGTCACACACTAAGCGGGGAAGGGCGAGAGAAGTGGAAGAGTAGGGAGGGAGGGGGAGAGGGGTAAGGGGAAAGAGGGAAGGGGGTGGGGAGAGAGGGAAGGAGGGATGGGGTGGGAGGAGGAGGAGGGGGGAGGGGTGGGGGAGGAGAGAGGGATGGGGAAGTGTGAGAGAGGTGTGGGGGAGGGATCAGGAGGAGGGAGATGGGGTAGGGGAGGGAGGTGGAAGAGTGTGGAGGGAGGGAGAGAGGGGTGGGGGGAGATAGGGGGAAGAGTGGGGTGGTAGTGAGGGAGGGGGAGGGGTAGGGGCAGTCCATCTATTCCCCACTGCCTATCACCCCAAATCCTCTTTCTCTGTTCCCACAAGTGCTTCCACACAGACTGCTGGGGCTGGGGCTAGGGCCAAGGCAGATGTAAAGAGATCCATTCCGATTGGCCATTTGTGAGGGATGGCATTGTGACATCACACAATGGAACGTGCTGGAACATCAGGCAGGGGAGGGGGGCTGGGGCTGAGGCAGATGTAAATAACAGAGAATTAAAACTGTTAAAAATGCTGTAAATTGAAATAGAGAATTTTTAAAAACGGATTTTTAATGGGGTTTTTTTAAGCATTTTTAAAAAATTACTTGTCTAATGTAAAGTATAGATACGCAATGAAAACCAGAAAATGAAATTGTAGATGGTTTTGCATGCAACCAATAACATAGTTACCTCAGTACCATTAACCCCGCCTAGTTAACATCAATCATAACGCCTTCCCCTTCCTGGACACGGTTCACTAGAAGAATGTAGCCAGTATTTGAGGATGTATGTAATACCTTGTGCTATCATTAAAATGTGTTGAACACTTTTAGAGTTTGTAAATTGCTTATTTACATGGTGTCAGAGCTGGAAGATACTTGTGCCTACCTGTCTATCGGGTTTTATTTATTTTATTTGATTTGTGCCTTTTGTGCTTTATCTCTCTGACCATGGCATCCTCGTGCAGAAAGCCCGCGCAGCTTGTCTTTGATGCTGATATTTCTGAGCGCTGGGCTACGTTTGAAATTGATTTCACCCACTTTGTCAACGTCGCTCACCGCAATGATCCTGACTCCCTCAAAGCCTCCCTCCTACTCAACCCTGGTCCTGATGATGTGCCCCCAAAAAGGTGCCCTAACTGTAACTACATGCACCACAGACGGTCGACGTGCCCTGCCTATGGCAAGGCTTGTAATTTTTGTAACAAACTGAATCATTTCGCTTCTGCCTGCCGCTTATTCCGTTCTCGTGGGAGACAGGTACAGATTTCCAGACCCAGTCTAAACATGCTTAAACAATCTGATAGCTGTTCCAACCCACAGCCCGATGTTGCTGAATCCTATGATGCAGATCCAATTAATTCTCCCGAGGATTCAAATGTGTTTACCCTCCTCCAGGCACCTGGCCAACGTCTTGATCCCTCCGTGTCTGTGACTGTCAACAATGTAACCTTCCTTGCGAAGTTAGATACTGGGGCAAAGGTCAATGTTTTGTCAATAAATCTTTTCAACAAGATAAGGACTAATGAGGCCTTGGTCGATGACAATGCTACTCTGCACGCCTATGGTGGAGAAATTCTCAGGCCTGTGGGGAGGGCCACTTTAACTTGCAGGCTACAGAAGGCCACGAGAAACTTGATTTTTTATGTTTTGAACTCTGACTGTGTTACCCTGCTGGGAAACCGTGCGTGCCAAGATCTTGGCCTGGTGTCCTTCGACCACACGGTCCACAAAGTGCAACTGTCATTTAACCCGATTGCAGAATACCAGGACCTGTTCAACGATGACCTGGGAAAATTACCACTGACATACCATATTTCCATTGACCCAAATGTACAACCCGTGGTCCGCGCACCTCACAGGGTGTCCCACGCCATGAAAGACAGGGTCGAGGCGATGCTTAACAACATGGTCGACAAGGGGGTGCTAGAAGCGGTCAGCGAGCCCACCGATTGGGTCTCCACCATGGTTGCCACGATAAAGAAAGACAAGAATGAAATACGTGTGTATCAACCCCAAGGACTTAAACCTTGCCATCAGGCGACCACACTACCCCATGCGGTCTGTTGAGGACGTGGCGGCTCAGGTCGGGCAAGCCACCGTCTTTTCGGTCCTAGACGCTAAGAACTCGTTCTGGCAGATCCCGTTGGACAAAGCATCTTCCGACCTGACAACCTTCGCCACACCATTTGGCAGATTCAAATTCCTGCGAATGCCATTCGGCATCAATTCCGCTAGTGAGGTGTTCCAGCGAACGATGGAGCAGATATTCTCGGGCCTGCCATGTGCCATCATCGTGGATGACATCTTAGTCTATGGGAAGGACATTGCCGAACATGACCAGAACCTCCGCCGCGTCCTGGATCGGGCGCGAAAGGCCAACCTGAAGCTGAACCCAAAGAAGTGCCGGTTTCGTGTCTCAGAAGTCACGTATGTTGGACACGTTTTCACCTCTAACGGACTAAAACCCGACCCTTTGAAGGCAGCGGCCATCTCTGAGATGGCAGCCCCCACCGACGTGCCAGGTCTACAACGTTTCTTGGGCATGGTGAACTACCTTGGGAAGTTTGTACCAAATCTCAGTGAGCTGAGTGCTCCCCTGCGGCAGCTGACAAAAAAGGATATCGCCTGGGTCTGGCTCCCACAGCACCAGCAGGCGTTTGACTGTCTCAAGTCGAAACTGATTAACACTCCGACGTTGCGATTTTTTGATGCGAGTCGCCCCATCACCGTCACATGTGACGCTTCTAAGTTCGGCCTGGGCGCGGCATGCCTCCAATCTGTCGATGGATCGTTACATCCTGTCTCCTATGCCTCCCGCACCATGACGGACATCGAGCAGCGGTACGCTCAGATCGAGAAGGAGCTGCTTGCGGTGGTGTTTGCCTGCTCCAAGTTCAGAGACTTCCTGTTTGGCAGCAGATTTACAGTCGAAACCGACCACCAGCCACTGGTGACAATCCTGAACAAGCCGATTCATGCTGCCCCTGCCAGGCTGCAGCGTATGATGCTGCAGCTCCAGCGCTTTGATTTCGACATCGTCTACAAGAAAGGCACCGAGATGCACATCGCGGACACGTTATCGCGCGCCCCGCGGGCCTCCTGTGCTCGCCACCCCTACGAAACAGAGGACTTGCTCGTACTGGGCGTCAATTTTATTCCCACCAAGCAGCTGCAGCTTTTGGCCGAGCACACCGCTGCCGATCCAGTTTTGCAACGGCTTGCGTCTGTGATTAAATCAGGGTGGCCAACAAAGCGCTCCGCTGCACCGCCTGAAACACAGCCCTTCTTCCTGGTCCGTGACGAACTGGTGCTCCAGAATGGCGTTATCGTTAAGGGACATAAAGTGGTGGTCCCGTCCTCCCTGTTCGATTCTTACTACTGCGCAGCCCACAGCGGACACCCCGGGGTCGATGCAACACTCGCCCACGCTCAGTGCCAATTCTACTGGCCTGGAATGGCCAAATATATTCGAGACCGTATTTCTGCCTGCTCCACGTGCAACAGTCTTGCTCCACATCAGCAGCGACAGCCCCTGCTGCAACAGCCCGATCCTGCCTTGGCCTGGTCCTCGCTGGCTGCCGACATCTTCGAGTGGCGTGGTAACCACTACCTTGTCCTGGTCGACTCATACTCAAACTGGTTCGAGGTGGATTTGCTGACATCCCTCACGTCGGAGATGGTGATCCGGAAGCTGCGGAAACACTTCTCCACGTTTGGGTCCCCTGTCAGGCTGCAGACTGACAATGGCAGGCAGTTTACCAGCCGTGAGTTCAAAAGTTTTGCTGACAAATGGAATTTTGTGCATTTCACCAGCAGCCCGGAGTACCCACAGAGCAACGGCCTAGCTGAACGGGCCGTCCGCAGCGCCAAGCTTCTGATGGAACAAGCGAGACTGTCTAACTCTGATTTGTATTTGGATCTCCTGAACCTCAGGAATGTTTCCACAGATCCGGCCATGGGGTCCCCTGCTCAGCGTCTGATGTCCAGAACAACCAGATCTACCATCCCGATTGCCCAGCGCCAGCTGAAACCTCGGGTGCTGGAGCCTGCCTCTGTGCAGAGGCGCATTCAAGAAAAACATGACAGCCAGCGGCGTTCCCACGATCGGTCGTGCAGACCACTCGATCCTCTGTTGCCTGGACAGGTTGTTCGATTGCAAACCGCCAGTGGTCACTCCCGTCTGGCTACTGTGGTTGGGGTGGCCGACTCACCTCGTTCGTATCTGGTCGACTATGAGGGAACCATCTACCGTAGAAGCCGACAACACCTGCTTGCGGTTAATGAGCCGAAGCCGCAGGCCCCGGGCCCCTATGCCCCGCCGCTCTCATACCAGCAGCCGGCTCCTGTCCCAGCCAGCGTTCCCTGCATGCCTCGGTCCCCATATCGAGCGCCCGGTTCCCCTCTGCGCGGGTCACCTGTTGGCGGTCGCGGTTCTCCCTCTCCTGTTCCTCCAACCCCACCGCCCTTCCCTGGTTCCCCTGCTGTCTCGGGTCCCCCTGTTTTTTCTGCTCCTCCGGGGGAAGGGGGAGGCATCCGTACGCGCTCGGGCCGGATCAGCAAGCCACCTGTTCGTTATGGCGATTCTGTTTAATTCTGTTTAATTCTGTTGTAGTGACAACGGTCTGTTTCTTTTAAATTTTCTAAGGGGAAGGATGTAGATGGTTTTGCATGCAACCAATAACATAGTTACCTCAGTACCATTAACCCCGCCTAGTTAACATCAATCATAACGCCTTCCCCTTCCTGGACACGGTTCACTAGAAGAATGTAGCCAGTATTTGAGGATGTATGTAATACCTTGTGCTATCATTAAAATGTGTTGAACACTTTTAGAGTTTGTAAATTGCTTATTTACAGAAATAAAATTATCACTTGTCTAAAGATAACATTTGATAAACACGGCTGTGGAAATCGGCAAAGAAAAAAGCAATCTCTTCAAAGTGGAGTAATGGAGTCCTTTGAATAAAGAGAGAATATTAAAAAACCGGGAAAATGTGTGTTAATTTGGGAGAGCAAATAACGGAGAACTTAATAAAAAGAATTATTCAAATACAAATAAATATTGAAAACATCGTCTACGTTTACCTTTTGAAAAAAGTGTAAATCGATAATAAGATTTTCAAAACAAAAGTGTCAAATGAAAAATGAAATAACGGCAGAAATCCAGCGTTTAGATCGATCGCTGTCGAGAAACGAAGTCCGAATGACCGTTGGGGAAGAATGTTCTTGAAAAGGTTTCCAAGGCAATGCAAGCCGGCAATGTCCCCCCAGTCACATGTCCACACAGCCTATGGGGGAGGGGCTGGGGCTGGGGCCAAGGTAGATGTAAATGAGATCCTTTCCGATTGGCCATTTGTGAGGGATGGCATTGTGACATCACACAATGGAACGTGCTGGAAGATCAGGAGGCTGGGGGGCTGGGGCTGGGGCAGATGTAAATGAGATCCGTTCCGATTTGCCATCTGTGAGCCTTGGGCATTGTGACATGGCACGATGGAATGTTTACCAACGTTCTATGGGTGAGAGCAGTACGATTTTCAAAAAAAGGGGGGGGGGGGAGGACTACGGATTTTATTAAAAACGGTGTAGGTAACGACGTCCAAACGTGACAGGGAACGCCGTCGGGAAAGTGCGAGCGTAACGTCCGGGCAGGTGGGAAAAACGGCGGCGTCTGAGGGTCCTGTTTCGGCGGAGCGCGACATCAAAGGGCGGAGACGCGGCAGACGGTTGGCGGCAGTCGGCCACAGAGTTTTAATATATATATGATATGATATGTATACTTAATTATAATTAGTTTAATTATTTAATATGCAACTTTTGGCAATGTCGAGTTATGACATCCTTCTCAATTATATTTCATCTAAATCTGGGGAAAATTTCATGCAGTTCTGTGACCTGGGTCACGAAAACCGATTTCTAGACACATTTTTGATGCTTGGCCCACAGCCTAATATTTACATAACATATTCAAATAATGTTTTATACATTCTCCCACTGCAATCAATCACTGATCTTTCTACACTGCTGCTCAGGGGAGTATGTGGATATTGAAACTCCAAACTTCTACCCTCCAGGACAAAGTAATCAATAAGGCTTCCTTTATTGCAAACTAGAACAAGCAAGACTATTTCCAGAATCACTGCACTATGTAATGATGTGCAGGGAGAGATTACAAATGAACTCTGTACACCTTTGCTTTTTAGTCCACCACCCATAAAAAGTGATAAATCTAAATGATAAAATAATTTACAGAGATATTAACCTGTTCAATGCCACCCCGAGTATACTTGGGTCTGAATACATAAGTGGCGGCGCTGCTTGGCAGTTGCGGCTCATCTGCAGTCCGTCTGTTTTTTATTTTATTTTTGTCTTTGTGTCTGTTTTTAATGATTATTTTTGTTTTATTAGGTTGTGTATGTGTGTGTGTGGGGGGGAGAGGGTGGGAGAAACGGGGTTTTAGACTCTCCCTTCGTCTCCGTCTGTGCTGAGGACCTAATGGCGGAGCTGGCGGCCTTCCAGCTTCCAGCAGCGGCGGCACGACTTCGGAGCTTCAGTGGCGACCTGGCTTTGGAGCTGTGGTGCTCCAGTGGCGTTCCAGCGGCCTGGCATTCGGGGCTGCGGTGCTCCAGCGGCGACCTGGCTTCGGGGCTGCGGTGCTCGAGAGGCGACCTGGCTTTCGGGGCTGCGGTACTCCAGCGGCGGCCTGGCTTCGGGGCTGCGGTGTTCCAGCGGCGACCTGGCTGTGGTGCTCCAGCGGCAACCTGGCTTTCGGGGCTGCGGTGCTCCAGCGGCAGCCTGGCTTCGGGGCTCCGGTGTTCCTGCGGCGACCTGGCTGTGGTGCTCCAGCGGCGACCTGGCTTTCGGGGCTGCGGTGCTCCAGCGGCAACCTGGCTTTTGGGGCTGCGGTGCTCCAGTGACGACCTGGCTTTTGGGGCTGCGGTGCTCCAGCGGCGACCTGGCTTTCGGGGCTGCGGTACTCCAGCGGCGGCCTGGCTTTTGGGGCTGCGGTGCTCCAGCGGCGACCTGGCTTTCGGGGCTGCGGTGCTCCAGCAGCGACCTGGCTTTCGAGGCTGCGGTGCTCCAGCAAGGACCTGGCTTTCGGGGCTACGGTGCTCCAGCGGTGGCCTGGCTTTGGAGGCTCGGCCTTGGGCCTGGTGGACGGCAGCGCCGGAGGCCTGGATCTCCTCAGCGCAGAGGGAGAACAAGCAGGGAAGAAGATAGAGACTCTAAGACTTTTGCCTTCCACCACAGTGAGGAGGTGTTTGGTGAACTCACTGTGGTGGATGTTAAATTTGTGTTTATTGTGTGGTTTTGTTATTTTTAATATATGTATAACTGCAGGTATGAAATTTTCTTCAGACGGAAGGTCTGAATGACAATAAAGGTAATTCAATTCAATAAGTGAAAACAAATCTTGGCAGTGAACAGGTTAAAGATGCCTCCATTGCCATTTCCTACACATTGAAAAGTCTCTGGAAAATTCCAGTAGAGCTCGGAAATCAAATCAATATTTTTCACATCGGCAACTCAAAAAGAAAGCTAACTCAATTTTATTTATTTCACACTCAAACTCATTTATGTCAAGTGGCCTTGTATACAAAAACAGGGATGTATTGCTGAGGCTCCAGAATGCGCTGGTAAGGCCGCATTTGGAATATTGTGAGCAATTTTGGGCACCATATCTGAGGAAGGTTTTGCTGACTCTGGGGACAGTCCAGAGGAGGTTTACAAGAATGATCCCAGGAATTAATGGGTTAACCTGTGATGAGCATTTGTCAGCACTGGGACTATACTTGCTGGAGTTTGGAAGAATGAGGGGGGACCTCATTAAAACATACAGAATAGTGAAAGGCTTGGATAGAGTGGATGTGGAGAGGATGTCTCCACTAGAAGGAGAATCTAGGATTAGAGGTCATAATCGCAAAATTAAAGGACATTATTTTAGGAAGAAAACGAGGAGAAATATATTTAGTCAGGGGGTGGTGAATCTGTGGAATTTGTTCCCACAGTAGGATGTGGAGGCCAAGTCAGTGAATATTTTTAAGGCAGAGATAGATATATTTTACTTCGGAGTCACGTGAGTGATTCCGTGAAGAAGGCCCGCCAGGCCGCATGCGCACCATTACGTCCGCACCAGTCTGGCAGGACAGAGCTCCTGCCAGTGGTAAGTTAAACTTAAAAGGTAAGTTTGGTATTTACTTACCAGGGGTTTTCAGGCTGGAGTCTCTTTTTACAGAGGTTTTTCCTGCCAGTTTCGCAGCCCGACAAGTTGCCGGTTATGGACTGTGGGGAAACTCCATTCCGACCGCAAATGCGGACAACCGGCAAAATTGATCGGGTTGCGAGATAGGAGCCTCTAACAATGCAGTCAGCGGCTCCCAGCCTGCAGGAATGAAGAGTTAGAAATGGGAATTAAAAGATAGACCCTGGAGAGGAAAGAAAAAGAGGGAAAAATAGAGAAAGAAAAAAGAAAAGCCAGTTACTTTATTATAAACATCTCACAAAAGGAATCTACCAACTCGACAATTTTTCTTCTCCCCTTACCAAGACCCGACACCGGTACTTTTTTGAGGTATTCTTGCACTTTATCCTTGTAACAGATTTATAAATGCAGACCACGTCTTATAGAAACAGTCTGATTTTCCTGATAGTCGGAGTCTCATATCTTCCAAGTGTAGTGTTTCGAACATAGATGAAATCCACATGTTGACTGCGGGTACTGGAGAATTTTTCCAGAATTTTAAGATTAGCTTTTTTCCAGTTATTAAGCCATATTCAAATAGAGTATTTTGAAACACGTTTAAATCAGGGCAGTCTTCCAATATCCCGAAGATTATCCAGTCTGCTTCTGGGGTCAGTTTTATTTTAAATATATTTGTGAAAATTTCAAAAATTTCAGTTCGAAATGCTTGAATTTTTGTACAAAGGACAAATGAGTGTGCTATATTAGCTTCTTGACATTGACAATTACCACATATAGGAGAGACGTTGGCAAGAAATTTAAGCAGTCGCTGACAGTATAGTCAGCGGCTCCCAGCCTGCAGGAATGCCGTAAAAACGGCAAGAAGTTTAAGGATGGTCGCTGACAAGGGGGTCAGCGGCTCCCAGCCGGTGGGATCCCGTTGGAACGGCAAGGAAGCAACGCTGGAATCACTGACAGTGGGGTCAGTGGCTCGCAGATGTTGGTCCCCAGGTAAGAAATTACTGGGACTCATTCAGCCCTATTTGGACTCAGGTGAGTCGGGCTATAAGGGTTTCTCCTTATAATAGAGAGTATGTGTTTTATAGTGTTTTTATTAAAGTTAAAAACTAAAGGAAAATGAAAGTCATAAAAAGTTAATTGTTTAAGCACAAGTTGCTATGAATTATTTTACCCTTCACAGGTAAAGCTATACACTAAAAATGTTGATTTAGTGAGCTTACAATGCAATAGCGCGAGCCTATGGGACATGCCGCGCCAGCAGCGCCTGACAGGGCTGCTTCATGTGGAAAATGTACGGGCCTATGGGATAGGCCGCGCCAGCAGCGCCTGACAGGGCTGCTTCATGTATGTAAGTACCGGCCTACGGGAGAGCCGTGCCAGCAGCACCTGATACAGGGCTGTTTCATTTGTAACGTTACCGGCATACGGGAGAGCCGTGCCAGCAGCACCCGACAGAGCTGCTTCATGTGTGAAGTACTGGCCTACGAGAGATCCGTGCCAGCAGCACCTGATACAGGGCTGTTTCATTTGTAACGTTACCGGCCTACGGGAGAGCCGTGCCAGCAGTGCCCGACAGGGCTGCTTCATCTGTGAAGTGCCAGCCTACAGGAGAGCCGTGCCAGCAGCGCCTGATGCAGGGCTGTTCCATGTCAAAAAATGCCGGCCTTTACGAAAGGCGGTGCCAGCAACGCCTGGGACAGGGTTGCTCAAATTCACACATATCTGCTCGCCCAGAGAGTCGGGATTCTCCACCGGGGCTGGAGAGCAAGACCCACGGAGTCGGGGGATGAATTCCTCACCGGGGTTGGATAGTGCGTTGAACCGACTATCCCAAATACAGCAACTGTCGCATACAGTGCTACAGAGGTCTCCCTCTCAGAGGCAGAGACCAAGATGGGTCAGTGTCCTGCTGACACTGAGTCTCAGGGTATGGCTGTGGGGCATACCCGAAGGGATGAAGGGCACGTGTCAGAGGTATCTTTTCCTGACAACAAAGTTGCCATCCCTGTAGAATATTCTATTGGGTTAAGGCTAATGGGTTCGTATCAGTATTTGTATCCTCCGGCAGCGCCTGTTAGGGTTGCCGACAAATCACCCTCTGTGAGGACGGAAGAGCAAAAGGTCAAGATGACTTCGGGCTCTAAAGATGTCAATAGAACATACTCAAGCACATATGCGCCGGCATTGAACAACGCCAGCAGGGGGATGTGAGAGCCAGCCGCTGAATCTGTTATTCAGGTAGGTCTATTCTACAGGGGAAGAAGCCTGGCAGACGATTCAATAAGGCCAACGACGGGCAAAAGTCATCGTTCAGAACGCACCCCAGGCGCTCATCGGTAGTAGCAGTTCACTGGAACTGGGGCAGCATGATAGCTCAGAAATTCCATGCACTTCCAATCATACCCAGCTAAATGGGTCTAGCACTTCCAAAATTTGGGTAGTGCACCGTTCACAAGTTGTAATATCTACATTTGTTTTGTACAACACACAAAGGGTAAAAATATTTGGTTGAGACACAGCCGGAGCATTCCAAGTAAATTTGGTTCATGGCCTGCGTTGGAAATTGGGCAAACGTTCTCATGCAAACCACCCATGGAATAAGGCAGGAATGGCATGTTATTATGAAGAGTAGAAAGTATCAGGCATATGAACTTTCCGAATATAAAAACTTATTCCTGACTACAACAGATCCATAAGGTAAGAGATACATGTTATACAAATCCCATTACAAAGGTTATCAAAGACAATATAACTGTATTATAACAGTAAAGCTTTGCTGTATGGGAAAAACTGTTTGTTGGTCATTGGAATTTACTTTTAATTATTATTAGCCTTGTCCCCGCCTTGTGGCAAGAGTTTGGAGTTATAGCAATCTGCTACAAAACTGAGTTATTTTCATTAAGAGTAATTCGCAATATAGCAGCTGTGTTGCAGCTGAGTAAATCAAGGAACTGATATTGTGCAAGTAGCAATTAGATCATTGTTCACAACCTTTTGCTATTGTCAGCTGAAGCTACTTCAGCCACAATGATGAAGTAACAGTATTCAGCATTGCTGAACATGGCAATAATTCATTGAACTTGAAATTGAAATTCGCTACAGTAGTGTGGTCGGTTGAATTCAGTTATTATGAACTGATGTTTAGAACTCTAAGATGAGAAGTTCCAAATACCATCACCTACTCAGAGCGATTGGAGATTCCATGAGTTACTAATTCTTCAGTTGTTGGTATCAACTAAATGTATACACTAATGCACCCATGAGTAAGGGGTTTTAAGCGAAGGTACATATTCTACATGCTCAAATTCAAGTCGCTACTCTACGATGGTGACATATGTTAGTCACATGGTAATCAAGCAAAAACATCCTGTAATTAATCTCCTTGCCACTGGTGTATTATCCAGTTCAGATCGATGATAACACAGAATAAGTGTTGGATCACAAAGTATGATGAAAGCATGGTTCAATACTTCATCGACCATTCGTCATGTTAATGCATGTTTTTCACTGATTGCAAAAAAATATGTGGCAAAACAGTGCGGAGAAATACATTCTCGCTTCAATAGGAGGAATGGTCTTTATGTCTTCCTCATTTTTTGCCTCATTAGCCGGGTCTTAAAACAGTCAGCAAGACCTCGCTTGGGTTCGTACTGTTGGACTGGCCAAGCGTCCATGTTGCCTGCTTCATCAGGCATTATGGCACAACGGTATACGGATATGCCAAAAAACAAGAACTTGCTGTTTCAAACTGTGGTTCAGGAGACCGGCCTTTGCACAGTAAAACAATTATTGACTTACCCATTTTGAATGGATTGACTTATGCCTCAGGTTGTCACATCTAGCCATGAAGGTGCTCACTGCAGTGTGCAGGGATAGCACCCAAAAAAACAGTACATGTCTATTGAGGGGATCAGAAGTGTTTTGTTAAATGTTAATGTTACATTTAATATGGTACCGATTACTGACATTTTTCCAGTTCATTCTTAAATGGTATTTGACAATATTTCAGTTATAGAGACAGTACAGCTGCAACATAAGGGAACTACATTCTCGGGTCCAACCCGGATGTCAAGTTGTTAAAAGATCTTGATACAAGTTCTCCCATTACAAGATTATGCAGTTGGTTATTGAAAATGTGTGAACATCACTTCACGTAGGGGTTCCAGCTACATCCTTAGTTATGACACTTATATCAGCACAACAATGGCAAACATTGCAAACGCTGTGGCTAGATAGGATGGAATTGGCTAGAGGTGCCATTACATTTTACATTCTGGTCTACACAAGCAGAGTAGACTAGGGTAGCATGATTTAAGATCATTCAAATACCCCACGGTCTCACTTCAATGTTACCAAGGCCACCAGAATCCTAAGAAGTATGGAATCAGCACTGTTTATTAGTACATAAAAGAAGGTCAGTTCAGACTATTTCAAGGTGGCTGCAACAGGTATTAACACTGACGATTGTATGTCTCATTCCACCAGGTCAGCATCAGTGTATCATTTAGATAGTGTGTTTACATCTCATTCCACTAGGACAGCGGCTACATCGGCGGCTAAGGCGAGGGACGAGCCCTTCGACCATATTTTGGCGGCTGCCGGATGGGCAAATGAGCTGCTGTTTCAGAATTTTTATCATCGGCCGAATGTCAATCCAGGACTGTTTGCCAATATCATTTTAAGTACCTAAATTTAAGCGGTACTGTAATTTGTTTAGATTGTTAAATAAACCCTATTTCTACATTGAATGCAATGTTACTACTAATGCATTTGTGAGAGACAGAATGATTAAACCACATTGTGAAGGACAGAACGAATAAACCACCCCTGTCCTTGAGCACCACTGATAGCATTGTACGAAAGCGGGAAGAGATAGTGGAGGCAGCTGTAACCTTAAGAAACTGGCTACTAGGCTAAAGGGGATTAAATGGGTTAGGTGAATAACTACTGCGCTTGCTTAATGAGGTAAATGAATATTGCTTATACGCCCCTGATCGGGAAACTGCGAATTATCATGAACGTGCGATGTATGATCTGGGAGGTACTCTGGGCAGTACAGGAAGATTGTGCACCTCAGTGCTCCAATTGGAAGGAGCCAGAAGGGGAGGATGATTCAGTGAAATTGTGTTGTGTAAGGGGGGGGTATTTTCTTGACCTCGGTGTGTCTCGGTTTGGAGAGGCACCCGGCTCTGCAGACTCGTGAATAAAAAGCATTTCTTGTTTCCACGACTTTGGCTCTGGCATCGTGATTGTGCGCACTGAAATACATCTCACACATTTATTTTCTCTTTCGAGCCAAATCAATGCAGTGGGATGCCGAGATTTGTAATCTGCGGCATAACCATATAACCATATAACAATTACAGCATGGAAACAGGCCTTCTCTGCCCTTCCAGTCTGTGCCGGCCATTTATTTTCCCCTAGTCCCATCTATCTGCACTCAGACCATACCCCTCCATTCCCTTCCCGTCCATATACCTATCCACTTTACTTCTAAATGTTAAAATCGATCCTGCCTCCACCACTTCTGCAGGAAGATCATTCCACACAGCCACCACTCTCTGAGTAAAGAAGTTCCCCCTCATGTTACCCCTAAACTTCTGTCCCTTAACTCTCATGTCATGCCCTCTTGTTGAATCTTTCCTACCCTCAATGGGAAAAGCTTATCCACGTCAACTCTATCTATCCCTTTCATCATTTTAAAGACCTCAATCAAGACCCCCCTTAACCTTCTGCGCTCCAAAGAATAAAGACCTAACTTGTTCAACCTTTCTCTGTAACTTAGTTACTGGAACCCAGGCAACATTCTAGTAAATCTCCTCTGTACTCTCTCTATTTTGTTGACATCCTTCCTATAATTAGGCGACCAAAATTGTACACCATACTCCAGAATTGGTCTTACCAATGCCTTGTACAATTTTAACATTACTTCCCTACTCCTATATTCAATGCTCTGATTTATAAAGGCCAGCACACCAAAAGCTTTCTTTTCCACCCTATCTACATGCGATTCCACCTTCAGGGAACTATGCACAGTTATTCCTAGATCCCTCTGTTCCACAGCATTCCTCAATTCCCTACCATTTACCATGTACGTCCTATTTTGATTTGTCCTGCCAAGATGTAGCACCTCACACTTATCAGCATTATACTCCATCTGCCATCTTTCAGCCCACTCTTCCAAATGGCCCAAATCTCTCTGTAGACTTTGAAAATCTACTTCATTATCCACAGCACCACCTATCTTAGTATCATCTGCATACTTACTTATCCAATTTTCCACCCCATCATCTAGATCATTGATGTACATGACAAACAACAGTGGACCCAACACAGATCCCTGAGGCACCCCACTGGTCACCGGCTTCCAACCTGACAAACAGCCATCCACCATTACTCTCTGGCATCTCCCATTCAGCCACTGTTGAATCCATCTTGCTACTCCGCCATTAACACCCAAAGATTGAACCTTCTTAACCAACCTTCCATGGGGAACCTTGTCAAAGGCCTTACTGAAATCCATATAGACAACATCCACTGCTTTAATTGCCCTCATCAATTTCCCTAGTAACCTCTTCAAAAAATTCAAGAAGGTTTGTCAAACATGACCTTCCAGGCACAAATCCATGTTGACGTTCTTGATCAGACCCTGTTTATCCAGATGCTTATATATATTATCTCTAAGTATCCTTTCCATTAATTGACGTCCCATCACTGACGTCAAACTAACAGGTCTATAATTGCTAGGTTTATTCTTTGAACCCTTTTTAAACAACATGCGCAGTACGCCAATCCTCCGGCACTATTCCCGTTTCTAATGACATCTGAAATATTTCTGTCATAGCCCCTGCTATTTCTACACTAACTTCCCTCAATGTCCTTGGGAATATCCTGTCAGGACCTGGAGACTTATCCACTTTTATATTTTTCAAAAGTATCAGTACTTCCTCCTCTTTGAATCTCATAGTTTCCATAGCTACTCTACTTTTTTCCCTTACCTCACAGAGTTCAATCTCCTTCTCCTTGGTGAATACTGAAGAAAATAAATTGTTCAATATCTCCCTCATCTCTTTTAGCTCTGCAGATAGCTGTCCATTCTGGCTCTCTAATGGTCCAATTTTATCCGTCGTAATCCTTTTGCTATTAATATAGCTGTAGAAACCCTTTGGATTTACTTTCCCTTTCTTGCCAAAGCAACCTCATATCTTCTTTTAGCTTTTCTTATTTCTTTCTTAAGATTCTTTATACATTCTTTATACTCATCTAGCACCTCATTTACTCCATGCCTCCTATAAATATTGTAGATATCTCTCTTTTTTCGAACCAAATGTCCAATTTCCCTTGAAAACCATGGCTCTTTCCGATTTTTATGGCATATTATGGCATTTTTGCCATTATGGCATTAATGCCATTTTTATGGCATATTATCGGCATGAAATCACAAAGCTTTGAACTCTTCACGGAATCACTCACGTGACTCCGAAGTAAAATAGTAAGATTAAACGAGAACTTACCAGTTTGAAGTTTGATCTTGATTTTATGAGGAGTTACGTTGGTGATTACGTGCCCCCCATGCCCAACCCTCTCTCATAAAGGATCATATAGTAGTTCTCAAGTCACTGATCTTACTATGTACTTCCGTGTTGTTTATTTGTGATTTCATACCGGTGCTTCGACGTTTGGTGCGCATGCGGCCTGGCAGGCCTTCTTCGCGTAATCAAATTGGTAAGTTCTCATTTAATCTTGCTATTCTTGATTAGTACAGGTTTTAAGGGTTATGGGGAGAAGGCAGAATGGGGTTAGGAGGTAGAGATAGATCAGCCATGATTGAATGGCGCAGTAGACTTAATGGGCTTAATGGCCTAATTCTATTCCTATCTCATATGACATAACTCGCAGGCATTTTGAAGAAACATCGAGGAAAGTCATGAACTGTTTTTACATTCATTCAAGGACTACAGTGCCCTGAAAATGAGCATTTAACATCCCTGCAGAGAGAAGACTGTCACATAACTTCTAGCTAAACTTGGGCCCAAGCAGAAAAGTAGAATATACTAGTTTACTGGGCTAAATCATGCTAACAATTAGCTGGTGCATCTACTGCATGGGAGTACAGAAAACAATGCATTTGACCTCTCGATCAATGCATTTGATCTAACCCAGCATTAACCATTGATTCATGGGGTACTCCATTTATTTACTAAGTTTTGTTTAGAATTAGGATGTAACTCACCTGCCAATTTTCCGGGTGTATGACAATCTTATGAACATTGAAATCTGGCAAACTTTGCGCAAGATAATCCGCCACCATTTCACACTTGGCACAATAAGGGCAATTTGTCCTCCCTGTAGCAATTGAAACATTTTTAGAATCAGGAAAAAAAAATCAGATGTTCTGTTTTTGATCCAAACTCTATTCACCCTTTTACCAATTTTTTTCAGAACTAAAGGAATTTAAGTTTGCTGATCATTTGAAATAGGCCATGGGCCGAGCATTAAAAATGTATCTAGAATTTAACTTTTTAGCCAAAAGTTGCACACTAATTAATTAGAAAATTAGATTGAAAAAGTAAGTGCCATTTAGTGCTCAATGCTCATATTACTCTGTGGGGAGCCTAATTTTTCCACCTTCCCCAGCATGCCCTACTGGATTATCCTGGTGATGATGGCAGGGAGCAGCACTGCCCTGCACGCCGCCTTCAGCACACCCATAGCGCTGGTTCCGTCAGTCCACCTGCTCGCTTGCTGTAACACTGGTCGGCCGACAGCCCGGCCGACCCCTCACAGCACCCACCGGCGAACCAACAGCCCAACCGACCCTCCCACAGCACCAACCAGCCTACTGAAAACCCAACCGACCCCTCGCAGCACCACCACTGGCCCACCGACAGCCCGACCGACCTCTCGCAGCACACACTGGCCTACCGACAGCCCGACCGACCCTTCGAGCACCCACCAGCCTACTGACAGCCCGACCGACACCTCGCAGCTTCCACAAACAGGCCGACAGCCTGGCCGACCCCTCGCAGCACCCACCGGCCTATCGACAGCCCGACCGACCCCTTGCAGCACCCATCAGTTTTGTGGCCCCTTTCAGGCCTGCTAATCGCGCATCTAGGTTCTTTCCTCCTTGGTTAATATTCTTCAAAGGCCTGGTCTGATTTCACCTGTTGAAAACTTGCATACTTCCTTTTTCTTTTTTTGACCAAATTTACAATATTAATAAGTCCCAATCAATATTGAAGTGAAAAGCCACCTAAAAACAACCCTGTTGATTTGGCATTTTTGGTCATCTCTCTTCATATCTGTCTCTGCTGGCTATTTGGGGTGGGAGGGGGATGGGTGCTACAGAACAATCCTATTAGAGTGGTTGCACCTTTCTTATTTTTTAGCTCTACCCATATTGCCTCAGCAGACAGACCTTCCAGTATGTCCTCTCCGAGCGCCACCGTGACATTCTCCTTGATTAGTAGTCTAGTTCTGTGTGCCTTTTTTCCCTCCCTCTCTCTCACATCTGAACCAATTAAACCCTGGAATGTTGAACTGCCAGTCATGTCCCTCTAGCAATCACATTTCTACAATGACCTACATCTTAGTCCCAGGCATTGATCTAGGCTCTAAGTTCATCACTTCATCTCTCTCTCTCTCTCTGCCCGTCCTTCCTTTGAGAATTACTGATCCTAACCTATACCTTTCCATCATCCTTCCAATAGCTAATCTACTACTTTAGTTGTCAACCCCCTGCCAAACTCGTTTGAACCCTCCTGAGTAGCACCAGTAAACCTCCCTTCAAGCATATTGAGCCCTTTCTAGTTCAGGTGACTTGAGTCCCAGCCTCCACACTAAATCCTGATAAATGAATTCAATAGTTTCAGTGTTAAATTCCTTACCCTGATGCCTGTTCTAGCGCGTGGTAGCTGGTGCCATATTCTTTGCTATCGTGTGCTGAGGCAGCAGGGCGATAGTCACGGATGCCAACAACAAGCTCATCAGGAAGACTGGCTCAGTCCTGGGGGCGGAGTTGGATTCATGGGAGGTGGTTTGTAGGGGAGGATGCTCCTCAAACTGCAGAGCATCTTGGACAATAGATAGGTATGTTACAAAACTTACCTTCAGCGGCGTTGTAGTTTGCCACTGGCCGTGTGTACGATTTTGGGGTGGGTGGGGGGGGGTGTTAAAATGCGTTTTTCTCCTGCCTGTCCGAGATATATTTTCTCGGGGTGAAGAATTGTTCCGACTACCGTTCTGTGAATTTTTTTTTTAAACCACGGGACAATTTCCGCACTGGAGTAAAATAAAAATCCGCTTCTATTGCCGTCAACGCTGACAACCGGATGGATTTCACGTACGGGACAGCTAAAGGCAAGCCTTTTATTTTACATATAAACTTCTTAGGATTACCTTAATCCAAATTTTACGTTGTGAAAAGGTGATTTAGGCCCCATACGAACCGGCAGTGTTTTTCCCGCCTATATGGGGTTTAAATTCACCGCAAACTGCAACATTCCAATCGATCGCGTTCCACAAAATCCCACTCACAAGATGATTTAAATGGCCATTAATTTATGGGAATTAAACACTAATTTCCCTCCATTTGGCCTATAAATTAATGACAATGAGTTTTAAAAATCATGTTATATTGTGAAGTCTTGTTTGAATGTTATTTGGACACTTAGGCTATTTAAAAATGTTAATCTTTTCTTAAGAAATGGATAAATGTTTAGATCTAGTAATTGAATTTAGTAATTAGCTACAATTAGGTAACTAACTAATTATATGTTATAATTTCAGGTCATCTAAGTAAGATTGTTTCATGTGTGTTTCAGAATGGTTCAATCTATAATTACTGAAAAATTATTTCAGTTCTCTTAATTTTTAAGAAAGTTATGGGCTTTTGACTGTCCTCGATCACAGCTTTTGTGTTAAGTCAATGGAAAAGCAATCGGGGGTTTGCATGTAAGGTCACTGGGTCATAGGGCTTGACGCATGGAGGCGCTCAATCCATCTGGAGGACATACGTAACTTCCGGTATATGTTATTAATACAAGAAACGCGTACTTTCCTACCTGTTAAAAACTGCGAAAAATGTTGGATTTTTGCGCTGTAAAAAATTGTGGAAGTCGGGGTAAGCGTGAGAGACATGTACCCAACTTCAGAATCACAAAAGTGAAGCAAAATGAAGGTAAAGAGAAGCGAGAGCTGAAGGGACAACAACAGCTAAAGTGCTTGGCGAACATTGGCCATGCAGATCTCGGATTTGAAAATATCGGGAATTATTGCGTTTGCTCACAGCATTTCATGAACAGTAAGGCATTTTTGTGTTTTTTCTTGATTCCTTTGGTATCTAAAAAGTATCAGAAGTGATAAATCTGGCTGTAAATTTTGCTTCAGAGGCGTTTTATTTTTGTATGTAAAAACCCATTTGAGAGCCATGGGCGATTTTTAAAAATTACAGCCAGATTTATCAGTTCTGAAAGTTTTTAGATGCCAAAGGACTCAAGAAAAAACACAAATAATGCCTTAGTTGATGAAATGCAGTGAGCAAACGGCCAATGTTCGGCAAGCACTTTGGCTGTTGTTGTCCCTTCAGCTCTCGCTTCTATCTACTGTCATTTCTCCTCACATTTGGAATTCTGAAGTAGGCTAAATGTCTCTCACGCTTATCCCGATTTCCATAATCATTTACAGCGCACAAAGTGACAGTTTCGGCGGGTTTTAACGGGCCCGCCACGCTGGAAACAATGGTAAGTACTTACCTGCGGTTCATCGCGTGTACTCCACTTGGCGTAGCGTAGCAACGGTACGGGTCATGGGTCGTGACCCGACTGCCGTGAAACCTCCATATAGGGAACATGATGCTAATTTCCGAGTATGCAAATGGACATAACTTTTTTAATACTGAAGATATGAAAGTGAATTAGGTGTCAAATTAAACTTCTTTTTATGCTTTATCTGATGGGATAAATTGCAGACTTGATTTTTAAAATCTCAAAATTTTGTAACATGTATCTTGTGGTTTATGACTGTCGGCAGATCAATTTCCCTCCTGGGATAAATACAGTTCTATCGTATCGTTCTAAATCCCTTCGCTCTTGTACTTCTTAAATGTGGGTGATATAGAAGCTAAAACGCGAACTGTAGCTACCTATCCACAGATTTAGCTTCACTTAACACTCATACACAAATCCAACTCACCTGCTACCACAAACTTCGCCATTTTGTATGCAGCGTTGCCAGGCAACGGCAGCCGCCGGCAGTCGCCAAATGGCGGTGACAGAGACACGGACCGCCCACTGTCTTCCGGGAGCCGCAGTGATCAACAGCCGAAACCTTTGATTGGAACATCGGCCAACACTGATCCGCACTTTAAAGAGCAAATAGAAAATAGGTACAGGAGGAGGCCATTTGGCCCTTCGAGTACCAGGAGAAACCACAGGGCCGACCCACAATCCCTCAGATCAGAGGGAAAGTCTGAACGTTTTCCAACACTTTAAAGGTGTCTTATTTGAAGGGCATAATGTAGTTAGATAGAATGGAATAAAACGGGAAAACTCTCTTAATATTATAGTGCCGGACTAGCATAATTTCAGGATATACTCAGTGGGTCAGGCAGGATCTCCGGTGAAATGGGATAGGTGACGTTTCGGACTCCTTCTCTCCAGAGATGCTGCCTGACCCGCTGAGCTCCTCCAGCATTTTGTGTCTGTCTTCGGTTTAAACCAGCACCTGCAGTTCAGCCTGACAAATTTGCAGGATAGTTGGATGTCTTTTGTTAAACCCTCCAACACACTTCTAATTCACTTTTTTGAGGTGTTACATGGTAGAATGATAAACATTCCTGCGGATCTCGTAAATTTTAAGGGGTCGTCGGAACCTGGATGGCAAGGAGCACGAGGTGTAGGATATTGATGCGTTGGAAGGGAGTGCAGGGACTGAAACAGAAAGCAAACATCACCAATGTGCCAGAAACTCCAAATCGTTTAGATTTCTGAATATGTGTATGAAGGAACTGCAGATGCTGATTTAAACCGAAGATAGGCACAAAATGCTGGAGTACTCAGCGGGACAGGCAGCATCTCTGGAAGAAGGATCTCGACTCGAAACGTCACCCATTCCTTCTCTCCAGAGATGCTGCCAGTCCCACTGAGTTACTCCAGCATTTTGTGTCTAAGATTTCATTAGTTGGTTAGCACGCGACAAAAGCTGTTCACTGTACCTCTATACACGTGACAATAAACTAAACTAAACTAAAAATAACTGAGTAGTGGTACTCTTGGCTCTGGGGTGGAACTTTTGAATTCAAGTCACACAGGTGTTCAAACCACAAAATCTATGCTGACACTCCAAGTGATGCACTAACAAAGTACCATCTTTATGCTAATACCTTAAAACACGACTCTCAGTTCTTTCCGATTGATATAAAAGATATCCCACACTTTGGTAAGTCTTGCACTCATCAAAGGCACAATATGAATAAAAATTACTTTAATAAGTCTTACTTTATTTCTTATGTGTAGTAAGGAACTGCAGATGCTGGTTCATAAAAGAATATACACAAAATGCTGGAGTAACTCAGTGGGTCCGGCAGCATCTCTGGAGAAATTGAATAAATGACATTTTGGGTCGGAACCCTTCTTCAGACTGAAAGATAGAGAAGGCCAGAACAAAGCAGGACCAACAACTGATGACCTCAGGAAGGGTGGAGTCCATAATGGCCCATTGTTGGCCGGAGAAGATGTCATAATGACAGGGATAGAAGAATGCGAACAGTGGAACTAGTACGATGACTGGGGTTTCAATTTAGTTTATTGTCACATGTACTGAGGTACAGTGAAGAGCTTTTGTTACGTGCTATCCAATCAGCAGAAAGACAATACATGATTACAATTGAGCCATTTACAGAGTATAGTAGCAATGTTACAAAATTTTGAGATTTTAAAAATCAAGTCTACAATTTATCCCATCAGATAAAGCATAAAAATAAGTTTAATTTGACACCTAATTCACTTTCATAACTTCAGTATTAAAAACGTTTTGGCCATTTTCATACTCGGAAATTAGCATCTTGTTCCCTATTGCTTTTCCATTGACTTAACTCAAAAGCTGTGATCAAGGATAGTCAAAAGCCCATAACTTTCTTAAAAATTAAGAGAACTGAATGACATTTTCAGTTATTATAGTTTGAAGCATTCTGAAACAAACATGAAACAATCTTACTTGGATTACCTGAAATTAAAATATATACTTAGTTAGTTACCTAATTGTAGCTAATTACAAAATGTAATTACTAGATCTAAACATCTATCAATTTCTTAAGAAAAGGTTAACATTTTTAAATAGCCTAAGTGTCCAAATAACATTCACACAATAATTCACAATATAACATGATTTTTAAATCTCATTGTCATGCTTTTATAGGCCAAATGGAAGGAATTTAGTGTTTAATTCCCGTAAATCAATAGCCATTTAAATAGCAATGTTACAAAATTTTGAGATTTTAAAAATCAAGTCTGCAATTTATCCCATCAGATAAAGCATAAAAAGAAGTTTAATTTGACACCTAATTTACTTTCATATCTTCAGTATTAAGAAAGTTATGGCCATTTTCATACTCGGAAATGAGCATCTTGCTTCCCATTGCCTTTCAATTGACTTAACTCAAAAGCTGTGATCTGGAAAAGTTAAAAGTCCATAACATTCTTAAAAATTAAGAGAACTCAATGAAATGTTCAGTTATTATAGATTGAAGCATTCTGAAACAAATATTAAACAATCTGACTTGGATTACCTGAAATTAAAGCATATAATTAGTTAGTTATCTAATTGTAGCTAATTACAAAATTCAATCATATCATATCAATTAGTAGATCTAAACATCTATCAATTTCTTAAGAAAAGATAAACTTTTTTTAAATTGCCTAAGTGTCCAAATAACATTCACACAATAATCCACAATATAACATAATTTTTAAATCTCATTTTCATGAATTTCTGGGCCAAATGGAAGGAATTTAGTGTCTTATGCCTGTAAATTAATGGCCATTTAAATCAACTAGCGAGTGGGTTTTAGTAGAATGCGGTGGATTAGAACGTTGCGGTTAGCAGTGAAGTCGGGGGGAAAAATACTGGGGGTTCATACATTTTTTGGGGACCCCATTTCGCAACATAAAAATATTATTAATGCCTCCCGAAAAACCAACTTTTAATATAAAAATAAAGTATTTACCTTTTTTTCTCCCCTACGCAAAATGCTTCCGGTTGTCTGCGCTCACGGCTTTTGAAGGTGATTTTTAAATTACTCTAGTTAATAAATAATCTAGAGTAATTTAAAAATACCACCATTCATTAAATGTCGGAGCGATTTTTCTTCAGCAACCAAATCGCCCGACATTCATCGATTATCCAGGCCTGTGGAAAAACGGCACTTTAAGCTCGCCCTCCTCTGCAAGGCGCGAAAGTCGCGCACACGGGGAGCGGCAGAAGTGCAGCGCCGCTAAAGGTAAGTTTTGTAACATACCTAATTTAAATCATCTTGCGAGTGGGATTTTGTGGAACGTGATCTTTTGGAATGTTGCGGTTGCTGTGAATTTAAACCCCATATCGGCAGGAAACATACTGCCGGTTCGTATATTTACATAATCACCTTTTCGCAACGTGGAATTTTGATTAAAGGCATCCTAAGAAGCAAGTTTATATGTAAAATAAACGGCTTTCTTTTACCTGTCCCGTACGTGAAATCCATCCCCGTTGTCAGCGTTGACGGTTTTAGAAGATGTTCTTTAATTTACTCCAACGATTAAATTGTCCAGTGCAGTTTTTAAACAATTAATAAAACTGATGTCGGAGCGATTATTCTTCAGCAGATAAACAGCCTGTTCAAAATCAATTTGAACAGGCTGGTGAAAAATCGCATTTTAAACCCGCCCCCCCTCTCAAAGGCGCCTAAGTTGTGCACACGGCCAGTGACAGAACTGCAGCGCCGCTGAAGGTAAGTTTTGTAACAGACCTATGTATAGATACATGATAAAGCAAAAGCGTTTAGTGCAAGATAATGTCAGCAAAGTCCAATCAAAGATAGTCTGATGGTTACCAATGAGATAGATAGTAGTCCAGCACTGCTCTCTGGTTGTGATAAGATGATTCAATTGTCTGATAACAGCTGGGAAGAAACTGTCCCTGAATCTGGAGGTATGTGTTTTCATGAGAAGAGGAAGTGCCCAGGGTGCAACTTGATTATGAGTGGGATAAGGGAGGGGGAAAGAATGCAGGAGATACTTGAAATGAGAGAAATCAATGTTCATACCACTGGGTTGTAAGCTGCCCAAGCAAAATATGAAATGCTGTTCCTTCAATTTGTGTCATTCTGACCATGGAGGATACCCAGCACAGAAAGGAAGTTAAAATGTTTGGCAACTGGGAGATCGCGTAGGGCAAAGATCGCAACCGGAAGAAACTTAAGCTAATGTATCCAGTGCACCCGGTGTGGCCTCCAATATATATATATATATATTATATATATATATATATATATATATATATATAATTATTCTCCTACAGCTTACCCCCTTAATCTAGTTCAGTAAAACACTGAGTCAAGCACTGGATCAACTATTCTTTATTCCTCCCAAACACAAACAAACTCCTAAACAATACCTAACTACCATGGGTCCGATCCTTGCCTCTACTCGTTCATGCCCTTCAGTCTCGTGCAAGCAAACACCTCCAGACAGTTATAGGACATTGGATCTGCGGCACAAAACTATATGGGGGTTGGGGGTGGGAGGTGGGGGGGGGGACACCCCCAGCCCTGCAGCTTTCACAGAAAGAGGCCAAGCAGGCCCTGCAAATACAAAGATCCTCCATTTTGTGACCTCTTTAATTTAGCCAATATTAACATATATATCAACAATTTCTCTTTAGTTTAGTTTACTTCAGTCTTTCACTGGTTTATAGTTTAGAAATCCACCAGATGGAGCTGTGGGCCGACTTGTCTATTTACTTTTTGTTATGTCGGCATGAAGGGATAGAATTTTGTTTGCACCGAACTGTTTATTCCAACACTGCATAATTGAAAATTGAATTTCCGAAGCAAAATACATGAGGGAGCACTTCCGAGTAGTTTGGAATCCCTCCAGAAATTTGGTACACAAAAGACTCAAAATAATGGGAAGGAAAGTTCAAGAAGGGGTAAGAGAATAAGGTCAGAACCAATTGCGAATGGTGCGAGAGGTGAGGTGAATACCGAGGTCAAAGTGTTGTATATGAATGCGAGGTATAAGAAATAAAGAAATAAGGTATAAGAAATAAAGTGGACAATCTTGAGGCTCAGTTAGAAATTGGCAAATATGATGTTGTGGGAATTACAGAGACATGGCTGCAAGAGGGAGTTAGATGTGGCCCTTGTGGCTAAGGGGATCAGAGGGTATGGAGAGAAGGCAGGTACGGGATACTGAGTTGGATGATCAGCCATGATCATATTGAATGGCAGTGCAGGCTCGAAGAGCCGATTGGCCTACTCCTGCACCTAATTCCTATGTTTCTAAGAGAGCCAGGGCTGGGAACTGAATATTCAAGGGTATACCTCCTATCGAAAAGACAGAGAGGTGGGCAAAGGGGGTGGGGTAGCTCTGTTGGTGAGGAATGAAATTTAGTCCCTTGCAAGGGGTGACATTGAAACAGGAGATGTGGAGACAGTATGGATAGAACTAAGGAATTGTAAGGGTAAAAATACCCTTATAGGACTTATCTACAGGCCCCCAAACAGTAGCCTGGATATAAGTTAAAATTGGCATGTAGTAAAGGTAATACTATGGTTGTTATGGGAGATTTCAACATGCAGGTAGACTGGGAAAATCTGGTTGGTACTGGACCCCAAGAGTTTGTGGAGTGCCTCCGTGATGGATTCTTAGAGCAGCTTGTATTGGAGCCTACCAGGGAGCAGGCAATTCCGGATTTAGTGTTATGTAATGAACCGGATTTGATAAAGGAACTAGAGGTTAAGGAGCCATTAAGAGGTAGTGACCACAATATGCTCGTTTAATCTACAATTGGAGAGGGAAAAGGGTAAATCGAAGGTGTCAGTGTTACAGTTGAATAAAGGGGACTATGGAGCCATGAGGGAGGAGCTGGCCAAAGTTGACTGGTAAGATATCCTAGCAGGAATTACAGTGAACAACAATGGCAGGTATTTCTGGGAATAATACAAAAGGTGCAGGATCAGTTCATTCCAAAGAGGAAGAAAGATTCCAAGAGGAGTAAGGGGCAAGGGATGTCTGGGACAGTATGATTTTGAGAAAAAAAAATGCGACCTTCTGCACCTGCGCAGTTGGGGAAGCAACGCAAAATGATGCCGTCCATTCCCCACGGCCCATGCCCCCCCCCCCCCCCCCCCCGCTGGACCCACGCCACCCCCGCTGGACCCACGCCACCCCTGCTGGGCTCACGCCACCCCCACTGTGCTCAAGTCACCCCTGCTGGGCCCCCGTCACCCCCTGCTGGGCCCACGCCACCTTCATCTTCGTCCCCCGCCCGCCAGAAAGAGGGTGGGATGTGGGAGGAAGAGAGAGAAAGGGGAGGGGAGGGGAGAGAGAGATGGGGGAGGGAAGAGGGAAAGGGGGATTATCTTTAGTGAGATTGCAAAATTAAGGTAGGTTTTGGAGCTATTATATTTTCTCCTCCATATCAATAATTTTAAACAATATCAAATAATATCAAACAATTGGAACTGCTTTCTTTTCCTTGATAACAATACTGAAAAATATGCATTCCATAGTTTGTAACGTAAATATACATTTTAATGGGATCGCTCTATACAGATGTAACATTTCCATTTCAAAATCGAGGGGGGGGGGGGGGGGGAGATATGTGTCAAGCCTAAAGAGTTAAAAGATAGCCTAATCGATAAAGAGCTGAGTAGAGGAATCAGAGCTGCGAAGGAAAGGTTGAGGAGCAAGTTCCCAGCTAGTGACTCTTCTTCAGTTTGGAAGGGCATTCAAGAAATCACCAGCTATAAGAGGAAAGCCCCCCGCTCTTTGGACAATCGTCAGCTGACGAACAACTTGAATGAGTTTTACTGCAGGTTTGAAAATCAAAAACGTATGCCTGGTACCCCCTCCCCAACAAACACAGCCAAACCCCAGTCTGCAAAGAATGGACCCTGCACCCTCTCCTTCCCATTCACCACTTCACACCTACTTAAGGCAAGACTCCAGTATGAAAAGAGTGGACCCTTTCCCACCCCAACCAACACTTCACACCCAATTACTCATTTTTAACCAGTCCCTGCAAAGATGCACTGTCCCTGCCTGCTTCAAAGTCTCCACTATTGTCTCTGTACCCAAAAAGGCAAGGATTACTGATCTTAATGACTACAGGCTTGTCGCACTGACCTCTGTAGTCATGAAGACCGTTGAAAGGCTTGTGCTGGTCAAGCTGAAAAATTTCACAATCCCTCTGCTGGACCCTCTGCATTTTGCATATTGGGCTAATAGATCTGTCGATGACGCAGTCAATCTTGGCCTGCACTTCATCCTCCAGCACCTAGACCGCCATGGGACATATGCGAGGATTTTGTTTGTTAATTTTAGCTCTGCATTCAACACCATTGTGACAGAGCTACTACACTCCAAACATTCTGAGTTGACTGTGCCTGAACCCCTTTGTCGGTGTATCACCAGCTTTCTGACAGACAGGAAGCAGCATGTGAGATGGGTAAACATATCTCGGTCCCGCAAACGCTCAGCATAGGAGCACCACAAAATGCGTACTCTCCCCTCTCCTCTACTCTTGCCACATCAATGACAGCGCCTCCACAGACACCTCTGTCAAGCTGCTCAAGTTTGCGGACGACACAACCCTGATTGGACTGATCCAGGATGGGGATCTCTTATGTTATCTCTGGGACCCCACAGGATAAGGGGTAAGCCATTTAGAACGGAGACGACAAAACACTTCTTCACACAGAGAGTTGTGAGTCTGTGGAATTCACTGCCTCAGAGAGCGGTGGAGGCCGGTTCTCTGGATACTTTCAAGAGAGAGCTAGATAGGCTGTTAAAGATAGCAGAGTCAGGGGATATTGGGAGAAGACAGGAACGGGGTACTGATTGGGGATGATCAGCCATGATCACATTGAATGATGGTGCTGGTTCGAAGGGCCAAATGGTCTAGTCCTGCACCTATTGTCTATTGTCTACCATCCAACTTGAATTACTGTAAATGGCAAGGACCTCAGAAATGTCGATGAACAAAGTGATCTCGGGATGCAAGTTCATAACTTCCTGAAAGTAGTGACACAGGTGGATAGGGTTGTGAAGAAGGCATTTAGCTCACTTGCCTTCCTTCATGGGTCGGGTTATTCTGTGGAAGAGTTGCAGCTGTACAAGATGGTGTTTAGACCATGACCCCACTGACGAGCACCAGGCCACCATCTCGAGCACCATAACAGACTTCATCAACTCCGGCTCCCTGCACCCCCGAGCCTCCAATCTCATTGTTTCCCAGCCCCGTACGGCCCGATTTTACATTCTCCCCAAAATCCACAAACCAGACTGCCTCGGCAGACCCATTGTCTCTGCCTGTTCGTGCCCCACCAAACACATTTCCACATACCTTGACTCCATCCTATCCCCCTTAGTTAAATCCCTCCCCACCTATGTTCAAGACACCTCAGACACTCTTCGTCGTCTCCGTGCATCCCATTCTCCAGGCCCCCATCCTTTCATCTTCACCATGGACATCCAGTCACTCTACACCTCCATCCCCCACCAGGATGGTCTCTAAGCCCTCCGGTTCTTCCTCGACCCGAGGAGTAACCCATACCCGTCCACTGACACCCTCCTCCACCTAGCGTAGTTGGTCCTTACCCTCAATAACTTATCTTTTGACTCCTCCCATTTCTTCCAAACACAAGGCGTAGCTATGGGTACATGCATTGGCCCGAGCTACGCCTGCCTCTTTGTCGGGTACGTCGAACAATCCTTGTTCTCAGCGTACCAGGGCCCCATCCCCGACCTCTACCTCCGTTACATCGACGACTGCTTTGGTGTCACCTCCTGCACCCACACACAACTGACTGACTTCATCCGTTTCACCACCAACTTCCATCCGGCACTCAAATACACCTGGACCATTTCCAGCACTTCCCTACCATTCCTTGACCTCACCATCTCCATTGCAGGGGATACACTCCTGACCGACATCCACTATAAACCCACTGACTCCACAGCTACCTGGACTACTCTTCCTCCCACCCTGATTCCTGTAAGGACTCCATCCCCTACTCCCAATTCCTCCGTCCTCGCCGCATCTGCTCCCAGGATGAGGTGTTCCACACCAGGTCATCACAAATGTCCTCATTCTTCAGAGAATGTGGATTCCCCTCCCCCACTATAGATGAGGCTCGCACCAAGGTCTCTGCCATACCCCGCAACACTGCCCTCTCTCCCCATTCCCCCACTCG
This sequence comes from Raja brachyura, assembly GCA_963514005.1. The sequence goes on along the minus strand of OY740787.1, from coordinate 46,528,003 downwards.
CAACAAGGGCAGAGCCCCCCTGGTCCTCACCTTTCACCCCACCAGCCGGCACATACAACACATAGTCCTCCGCCAGTTTCGCCACCTTCAACGTGACCCCACCACTCGCCACATCTTCCCATCTCCCCCCCTGTCTGCCTTCCGCAAAGACCGCTCCCTCCGCAACTCCCTTGTCAATTCTTCCCTTCCCTCCCGCTCCACCCCTTCCCCGGGCACTTTCCCTTGCAACCGCAAGAGATGCTACACTTGTCCCTTTACCTTCCCCCTCCACTCCTTTCAGGGACCCAAGCAGTCCTTCCAGGCCCAACAGAGGTTCACCTGCACCTCCTCCAACCTCATCTACTGCATCTGCTGCTCTAGATGCCTGCTGATCTATATCGGTGAGACCAAGCGGAGGCTTGGCAATCGTTTCGCCGAAAACCTCCGCTCGGTCCACAATAACTAACTTGGCCTCCCGGTGGCTCAGCACTTCAACTCCCCCTCCCATTCCATATCCGACCTCTCTGTCCTGGGCCTCCTCCACGGCCAGAGTGAGCAACACCGCAAATTGGAGGAACAGCACCTCATATTCCACTTGGGGAGTCTGCATCCTCTTGGCTTGAACATTGAATTTTCTCAATTCTGTTAACCCTTGCAGTCTCCTCCCCTTCCCACCTCTCCCTCAGCCCTCGGACTCCTCCTCCTCCTTTTTCCTTTCTTCTCCCCACCCTCCCCCACCTCCCATCAGTCTGAAGAAGGGTTTCGGCCTTAGCTCCTTAGATGTTGAAGTTGCTGCCAACATAATTTTTCCGTAAAGATGACTCGCTTGGTATATGTTCCTCTGTGTATTTCCCTAAAAAAACCTCTGAGAGATTTGTTTTCCAATTTCCACAGTGGAATTCCAGTATCAATGAATGCGTTGCACAGATCACTTGAAAACTCAGATTTGCAATTGGAGCCAGCAGTAAATGTTGTGAGGAGACAAGCTTGCATATTTCCTACCTTCTGTTTCTCTGCCGCCAACTTTTGTTTAGCTGTCTGCTCATGCATGGAGATGAAATATTTTTTCTCATGGTTCACTGCTTTCTCACATGCATTGCAAAACAGCACACAGTTGTCTTTAGAGAATATATCACTCCCGTACACTCTCACCAAATCGTTCAGTGTTTTACAAGGTGTTGACTTGACTTTAGGCATTTTGACGCTTGTAGGGGTAGATCATGGGTAGGAGTGGGGATGCAGACCTCTACAGGCAGGCCAAGTACAAGCTAAGAAGAGGAATCAGAGCTGCCAAGGAAAGGTACTCTGAGAAGTTGAGGAATAACTTCTCAGCAAATTACTCATCTTCAGTGTGGAAGGGCTTCAGTGTGGAAGTTGCAAGAAATCACAAGCTACAAGAAGAAGCCACTCCTTGGACGACCAACTACCTGAACGAGTTCTACTGCAGTTTCGATAAACAGAAATTTAACCCTGGTAACCCCAACCAACACTTCACACCTACTCACAGCTTGACTCCAGTTTGAAAAGAATGGACCCTTCCCCAGAAGTCAGATGTTGTACTGCTTGAATTGCTTCCTGCTCAGTAGGCATGGAGTTTAAGCAATCATCCTTGTAGAAATTATTCTTCAAAGAGAATCTTACTTCATGAAATTTAGTATTCTCGCCAACCTTATGTTTCAAATTCTGGTGGCTATGCTCAGCCTTCAACCCCTGTCCCATGGTACGAGTTCATTCCAAGAGTTCTCCCGAGTTTGCCCTGATTCTAACTCGGAGATTTACGATAATGGCCACCTGTCGGTACTCGGGGCTCTTGTGGACATTTTTCATCATGTTGAAAAATCTTCACGAGTCTTCCCGTGCTTACCAGCCGTTAGCGAGTCTTCCCGAGTACCTGCCGTTAGCTCTAAGAGACGTCCCCGAGCTCCGATGTACCCACTACGTTCAATCTCCATGCTTGCCACAAGTTCGATTTTTTTAAAACTCTGGAGAGCTCTTGGAATGAACTCATACAGTGAGACAGGGCTATCAGAGTGACAGTCGGAGTGAGAGTCGGAGTGGGAGTGGGAGTGGGAGTGGGAGTGAGAGTGGGAGTGGGAGTGGGAGTGGAAGTGGGAGTGGGAGTGGAAGTGGAAGTGGGAGTGAGAGTGAGAGTGAGAGTGGGAGTGGGAGTGGGATTCGGAGTCAGACTAAAGCCCCTGTCCCACTTACGTGTCCATGGCATGCTAATTATGCAACCTCCTGGTCACGTTGAGGCGCGACGGTCCCGCGAAGGTCGCGCGTGACTTCATGCGTCCGCACAGCCGTCTGGAGCGAGTGACATCATTTGAAGTTGGACACAAAATGCAGGAGTCTGAAAGAGGGGTCTTGACCCGAACCGTCATCCATTCTTTCTCTCCAGAGATGCCGCCAGTCCCGCTGAGTCACTCCAGAATTTTGTGTCTATCTTCAATTTTCTTGGCCCCGCTCTTAGAGTAGGAGTGGGGGCGGATCCGGACCGCAACGGCCTTGAGCCCCAGGCCGAGCTCGGCGATCATTTGCCTGCTTCTGCTGCTGTTGGACGTAAGACGTTGCATCGCGCCAGGGTCTTGGGCCTGTCTCACTTTGGCCATCAGTAATTTGCATGCCAAGGACACGTAATTAGCATTTCCAAACCAAAGGCGACACAGCTTCAGCATTTCAAAACTATATTTTCAAACCACATTAAGGGCACTGACAGGTCAGTAAAACCACTCACAGTTTAGTAGATATGTGTTCAGTGTTATTCACAGCTCAGACTGAGAGACGTGACCCTCTTCCTTCCCCCATCTTGCAGAGTCTGACTGAGGCACTCAACACTTTCGGGTATTATACTCCCTCCAGAAGGGGCATGGCGTCCAGGAGAGAGAACCTCAACATTTTTTAAACACTAATAACTCTTTTATTTTTAATCGATGGGAAAAATCCTCTTGTCCTGCGCAGCGGAGGGGGACTCTGAGTAAGATGGCCAAAAATCACAGCCGTAAGTGGCAGCGTTTTTTCTAAAATCAATATACAGAACAACAGGAAGTGGTCAAGATTAAACTTTTAGTAACATAGATGATGGTTCGGTGTTGGGTTCTCTAACTCGTGTGAAATTCCATCATGTGCATTGATCTGCCGGAACCATCCCTTGTGTTTATCCTGCTGCATTTAGACACTCTACAGAACATTGAGAAATGTTTGACCACTGTGTTATACTTTGCAAGAATTTTGCACAATACGTATTGTTATGAGGATCCAGTACAGCCGGTGTTTTTCCTGTGGCCTTAGTGCATATTTTGCATTGTGGTATTCTTAAAATCTGTGCCATGTACTGTGCCCACTTATACCAATCATTAGTGGCAGCTGTGGACCATACGACCGAGCTATCGCCGTTCCCTGCCCCAAGGTCTCTACGGCTTTGCACCTGTTCCCCTAATCCTGGTGAGACGGCGGAGTTACCAAGCCATATCGGCCATGTTGATTGTTTCCGGTCTGAGTGGGGGGGGGACAGTATTGGCATCCCCCAGCCCGTCCCCCCATACTATCAGGAGGAGGACAATCATTCGTGATCTCATTTACAATAGCCTCATAGTCACTAGTGTCTCCTTAAACCTCACTTACTATCTGATTAAAGCTCTGCTCTTCCCTTACATCTTCGACCTCCTGTTCACTTACCTCAGGGTTATTATCGAGCCATACCTGTGGGACAGCCCTTGTGCAATGACTAAGATGGTACCATGTGGATCACCTTCTACCTGAATAGCAGTGGGCTGGGCCCTAGTCACCGTGAACGGTCCTTCCCTTCTTTGCTCATTCCATTTCCTTTGGAAGGCTCATACACAAACCTTGTCTCCAGGTTTAATGGGTCCTTCCTCCGGTTTCTTTTACTTTTCCTGTGCATAAATAGACTTGTGTCTCATAGTTAACTGATGCATATACTGCTTAAGTGCGATCTCTAATTGCTCCAAACTTGGTACCTCTTCATTTGGGTGCTGGCATGGGTCTGCCAGTGAGCATCTCATGTGGTATCAAATGAGTTATTCGATTAGTTTGCATGTGACAGATCATCAGTGCCAATGGCTGGGCATCGATCCAATTCAACTTTGTAGTTGCACAAATCTTATTTAGCTTAGTCTTCAACATCCCATTAATTCTTTCCACCATGCCCTGTGACTGAGGGTGATACACACACACAAACCTCTGTTTCACTCTCAGGACGTGCAGCACCAGCTTAACTACTTTCTGGATAATAGCCGATCCGTTGTCGGAGCTAACTTCTGTAGGTTTACCAAACCTTCCTGGATACTTTATGGCCTCCGCACACCAACCTTTCCAAGAGAATCAAAGTGTCTCATTCACATTGCTCCTCACTTGCAGAGCAAACTAACAAATCATCCACATATTGTGTTAATGTACCTTCTAAGGGCATGCCTTCCAAATCTGCCTTTAATATCTGATTTAAGACATGGGGCGAGTGTTTGAATCCCTGCGGCATCCTAGCAAAGATGTATTGAGTACCCCTATAGGTAAAAGCAAACAAATACTGACATTGCTCTGCTAAGGGCACGCTGAAAAACGCTGAACAAAGATCTACCACTGAAAAGTAAGCAGCCTCTGTTGAAACATTAGTCAGCACTGTATGTGGATTTGGGACTACCTCTGGCCAATCTCTCACCACCTCGTTCACCGCTCGCAGATCATATACTAGTCTCCACTTTTTAAGCTGGTTCTCCAGATAGGCTGCTGGATTCTCTGTCTCCCCCAATGGATCTCCCCTTTAATACCTTGGGCTCCACCTTAAGCGAGTAACAGTGTCTGAGGGCCTGCCATACCCTCTGCCTGACTGGGTCAAATGGCGTGTCATTGACCATTGCATTACTCACCACATTTTTATACCAGCCATCTTCAAGAGTTCTGTCAGTTTAGTGGTTCCTATCACTTTCATCAACAGTGCCTTCAAATCTCCCATAGACAACAACCGTCCCGCGTTCTCCTCCTCAAAGGCACTAATCCATTTTCTTGCCCCATCATGAATATTGGGCAAGGTATTTTTTAGCCTTTCCAGATCCTGGGTCCCCCAAAGGGATATACTGTGTCTGTCCTGTTCTTTTTCAAAGCAACAGCATCATTTTATCCCTCCGTCTCTGTTCCTCTTCGTCTAACTGTATGTCTTCCCATTCTAATCCTTCTTGGAGTGCTTTCTTTCTCATTCCAATCTCTATTTCATGCTTCTCAGATATTCTAGCCTTCCTTTGCGATTCCTTCACCTTTCTTTTAAAATCTTCCATTAAATCCTCATCCCCCCCAATCGCTTCCCGATTTGGTTTCCTCCTCACTGTCTTGCCCTTCTTTCAGTGACCACTTGTCCATCACTTTCCAATCCTGTCTATCACTTTCCTCCCTTTTGCTGAATATGATGCCTCAAAATCCTTCTGGTTCCTCAGGTCCTGTAGCCTCCTGATATCCACTTCTAATTCCCTTATTTCCTTCTCATCATCCCAATCTTGCAACCTCTCATTTTATCTCCACTATTCCATTTACTAAGGGACACTGCTTTGCACAGTCTGGGCCTGAATAGGCAGGGGGATGCGCAGGGTCTCTCAAACTTGGATATAAGGTCGACTTTTTCCTTGGAGTTCCTGGCTTTCATGCTGCATTTCGGTTCTCTCACCCTCTTCCTTTGTCATATTTACCACCTGGTATATTTACAGCTCAAGTTTCCACAGCACATCACAGCAACATCACTCCGGCCAGATATGATCATCACCTCAGAAGTGACAAAACAGCTGATCATTCTGGAGCTGACAGTTCCCTGGGAAGAGCGTATTGAAGAGGCTAATGAGAGGAAGCGCGCAAAGTACCAGGAACTGGTGGAGATGTGCCAGGACAGCGGCTGGAAGACATACTATGAGCCGATAGAGGTGGGCTGTAGAGGCTTTGCAGGACGCTCACTCTGCAAAGTCCTCAACCAGTTGGGCATTACGGGGCTGGCAAAGAAGAAGGCCATTCAATCCGCAAGTGAAACCGCAGAGAAAGCCACTAGGTGGCTTTGGATTAAGAGGGCTGATCCGTGGGCGGTTGCTGCTGGGACGCAAGTCGGGGCTTGATCAACCCCGGCTGGGTCGCCTGGGCGAGGGTGTCTGATGTTGTGAGACCCGAAACACCCGATGACCCCAGGTCACATCACTGAGGATGTGTCCCAGCGCAGCTAGAAGATGTATCTTTCACACCACCTGGTATATTTTCCTCAACCTCTCTCCTTCCACTCTAAACAGCTTAAGTACATCTAACTCCTTTTCTCTCTTCTTTTTTTTTGCGTTTCCAACTTATCTTTGGACCTATAATTCTTAATTAACACTTCAGTCTCGTCACACATATTTATATCGAAAGTGCCTTCCTCGGGCCACTTCGTCAGCAATTTTTCCATTCTTTTTTCCCCCATTGCTCAGATTGCTTTATAATGTCTTCTTTAGATACAGGGAACTTTTTACTTAGTAGTTCAACTGCAGTTACCTTACTCATTGTATTATCTTTTCAGTGCACTTTATCAATCAGTCCAGTCATTGTCCTTATTCTTATTCTGTCCCATTCCTGTAGTTACTATAATATCCTATTATACTGCCTGTTTCTAAGAATTTCAGCAGGGAACCAGATCAAGCTACTACAAAGGACCTCAGTGTTCCTGGGAGCTTCTTCGTGGAGGTTCAGTCTCAAAGGGCTGACTAGTGCACTTTTCTCTCCCCTTCTGATCCCGATGAACCTGCAGCCACTTACTCAGTCGTTGGTTAATGGTCCCAATGAAACCCCAGCTGGCTTGCCAAATGATGTTTGCATCTTAAAAAACAGTCAAAGTACAACAAATTAAAGTAAACCAGACAAGCTTTTACTTTTTACATCAAACGGGAGTGGCCGGAGATGTTACAGTCTAGAAGAATCCCGTGATACTTCTGGTTCCCCAAAATACCACTTTAATTAATAAAAAATCCTGGGGTCTTTATACAAAAATAGTCACATATGCAGAATATCAGGGGTATTACGTAATGTCCCACGTTGTTTTTCTATGCCATCTCATGGTTATCCCATTGTCAGTTAAACATAGAAACATAGAAATTAGGTGCAGGAGTAGGCCATTCGCCGCTTCGACCCTGCACCGCCATTCAATATGATCATGGCTGATCATCCAACTCAGTATCCCGTACCTGCCTTCTCTCCATACCCTCTGATCCCCTTAGCTACAAGGGCCACATCTAACTCCCTCTTAAATATAGCCAATGAACTGGCCTCAACTACCCTCTGTGGCAGAGAGTTCCAGAGACCCACCACTCTCTGTGTGAAAAAAGTCCTTCTCATCTCGGTCCTAAAGGATTTCCCCCTTATCCTTAAGCTGTGACCCCTTGTCCTGGACCTCCCCAACATCAGGAACAATCTTCCTGCATCTAGCCTGTCTAGTTAGTTCCCCTTTCGGCCGTCTCTTATCTGATTGACCTTTTGCAACCAGAAAGATGGTCCGAAAAAGCCATAAAATAGTAAGATTAAATGAGAACTTACCAGTTTGAAGTTTGATCTTTATTTTATGAGGAGTTAAGATGAAGGATTACGTGAAGACCCCGCCAGCACACATGCACGACATTCTTCAAAGCAGCTGTGTGCAATCACAGATACCAGAGTTGACTAACATAGCAAGATAAGAGAACTAGCATACCAGTTGACCTTTACAATAGAGGGTTTGGAAGCGGAGGGCACGTAATCCCTCATCGTAACTCCTCATAAAATAAAGATCAAACATCAAACTGGTAAGTTCTCATTTAATCTTACTATTTTACTTCGGAGTCACGCGAGTGACTACGTGAAGATTTCAAAGCTCTGTGATTTCATGCCCTGGAACGAGTCCATGCTCACACACTGCCATTACGAGAAATGGAGGAGTATGTTAACGTATTTCAGACATGAAACTGTGCTGAAAAACAAAAGGTATTTATTCCACAATACCAAACAATAATGCCCCTACATCGGGGAAATTATAAAACAGAACTTAATATTTTTTCCGCAAACGTCCCAGGTGCGGCCACAGGTTTATTGTAAAACTGCTGAAAGGTTTTTTAATTACTCCAACCTGCTGTTGCAAGGATGTGGTCCATTGGAACTTCCATCATCCTTGTCGCTGATTTGGATGCAGCCCTGATGGAATGAGATATAAACACGTTAGTGTCCACGGATAAACGGCAATCTATGGGATAGGCCAGGAATTCCAATTTTTGGCCAGATGAACCAGGCCTGTCTTGCTAGAGTAACCCCTGTATAAAGAAAGTTACCTTGCTATTGCATATGTTCATGGCATCCATCCTTAGCTTATGTAGGGACTGGACCCGTTGTGCTGTTACGAGTGCCATCAGCATGACCATTTTGTAGGTCAGTTTATCCAATGAAAGACCCGTTATTGGTGCCCACCCTTGGAGCATGGTTAATACAATGCTGCTATCCCAAGACTGGGAATACCTGGGCCTGGGGGGATTTGAATTAAATATTCCCCTCATTAATTTTGACACCAAAGGGTGAGATCCCACTGCAAGGTGATTGCAAAACTCGCCCAAGATAGTTGGATAGGGAACTCCTGGCACAGTTGATGGCACTGTAGCTCAATCTCTCATCGAAATGAAGGATTGCCAGGAACTCCAGCACTTCCGTGATGGTGGCTGTGCCATATGTAGTGTTCGTTTTTGAGCAAAACACCTCCCATTTCTTCATGTAAGTGCGGTATTGTCTTCTGGTGGACTCCCTGCATGATGCTGTGATGACATTGATTGTTCGGTCAGAGAGTCCATAATCCAAAAGTGGCCTTTTCAAATCCTGCAAACCAACAGGTTTATCTGGTTATGGTGCGGGTGACTCTCCCCTGTCACAGGGTGTACCAATAGACTTGGATGTTTATTTATTGGGATGCAAGGTTCTGTGGCCATGTCTTGTACCACAGGGACATGGTTCAGTAGGCCAGTCGGGAACAACCAGAATACCCAATGCGGAGTCTTGTCTAATTTTTTGCAAGACCCGACTGATGAGGCAGAAGGGGAGAAATGCATAGAAAAACCAATCCCCCCAGTGTAGCGAGAAAGCGTCAATCGCTACTGCCCCAGGGTCTGGTTCCCATGCAACATATGGTGATATTTGGTGATTGAGTCTGGATGCAAAAAGGTCGATATCTGGTGTTCCATACCAATGTATAATGGTGTACAACGGCAAACACTTTTCGGTCCAACATCCATTCGGTGTTGTCATTAAATTTGCGTGACCTGGTGTCCGCCACTGTATTTAGCCTACCTGGAAGGTAAGTGGCTGATATCCAAATGTTCCTTTCTGGGCACCAGTGCCAGATTGTATTGACCAATTCGTCACAGTACTTTATTCCACCCATATGATTGATATAAGCCACCACTGTGGTATTGTCAATCTGTAAATGTACGTGCAGATGGTGCATGTCCGAACAGTAAGCTCAGAGTCCATGAAATGCTCCCAGCAATTCTAGATAATTAATTCCTAGTGCCGGAAGTAGCGTTAATTCATGTGCACTCCATCTACCACCACAACTGGAGGTGGTATTAGTTGCTCCCCAACATTTTGCGCTGGCATCAGTTTGTAGTATAACCGAGGGATTTATGATAGTGATGGGGTTAGAACAATGTCATGCATTGTCGATCCACCATTGTAATTCTAATTTCGCTTTCCCTGGTAATTGCATTGGCCTGTCAAAATGGCCCGCATGGTGCTTGAGAGCTGCTATTTTTTCCCTTTGTAAGTTTTGGTAATGTAGTAGGCCAAATTGTGTGGCTGGAAAGGCAGCCACTAACTTCCCAATCACTCTGGCTACTTGCCGAATAGATGGTTTCCTGATGCCAGTAAAGCTGTTGCATGCTTCTATCAAGTCTGATGCTTTGTTTGGTGGCAAAGTGACAGACATATGAACAGAATCAATTGTGAAACCCAAATAGTCCATAGTAGTAGAAGGCATCAATTTTGATTTATCTGGATGAATGACAAATCCCAGCTTTTGAAATAGGTGCTCGGTGGCTGAGACGGCCAGTTTGGCCAACTCCAAAGTTTCTCCCACAATTAAAATATCATTGAGGTAAGCCATAACAATATGATTTTGTTTCCTGAGACACGCTAAAGCTGCTTTTAATAATTTGGTAAACAGTCTGGGCGCTGATGACAATCCATTAGGTATTGCTTTGTACTGCCAGAGCTGCCCCATCCAGACAAATTTCAAATATCTGTGATGACCCTTGTCTATTGGTACTGAATACTATGCATCCTTAAGGTCAATGCAAGCCATGAAGTACCTATTGGAAATTAGTTGTTTGACCGTGACAAAGGTGTCCATTTTGAAATGGGCATACTGCACGAAAGTATTCAGTTCAGTCAAATCTATGATGATGCGGCACCTGCCGTCTTTTTTAATTTTAGTGAAAATGTTCGATACGAACTCATGAGACTCTCTTTTAGTTTTCTCAATTACCCCTTTTGAATTTCGTCTTAGAAGTTCAGCATGACCTTCTGTCTTTTCTTTCTGTGAAAGTACAAACTTCCGACTAGGCGTATGCTGAACAGGGGAAGGGAGTTCGTGAACAAATTCAATTTTATATCCCTGAATACTTTCCAGTATGAAAGGATCAGAAGTTAAAGTGCTCCATGCATCCCAAAACAAGTGCAACCGTCCCCCAACCCGTGAGGAGTCTAGACATGCGATGTTCATGAGGCAACCAGACCCACCTATCTCCATGGTTACCGGCGGTGCTGCGTTGGTTGCCTCTGTCAGTACCTAGCAGTACTGTCAGCTAGGGCATTCCCCTGGGAGATTGCTTTGTCGGGCCACTCATATAAGCATTGCACGTAATAATGGCCAGGTGGATTGGGAGGACTGAGGCTTGCAGTGTGGCTATTGTTGTCGTTAAGTTGTGAAAGCATTGTCTTTAAATTGAGAAAGTGATCTTGTTGGAATGAGAGAGTTGATCAGAATCCTGGGCACTGTGATTGGACATTGATCCAGATTGTAATTAGTCAGTCTCCCTGTCATTCAGGGTCTAGCCACACCCCACACCCATCAATCTCCACAAACAGCCACACACTCACCTCTTTGTTTCTCTTCAGTAGAGGCTACCTCGCTGCTCTGTGCCAAAAGTTATTCAAAGTTTGAAGGCAAGTTTGTTTTAAACTTGCCGATTAGGAAATGTGGCCAATTAGGAAAAGGAGAGATGCAACAAGACCTGGGTGTCATGGTACACCAGTCATTGAAAGTAGGTATGCAGGTGCAGCTGGCAGTGAAGAAAGCGAATGGTATGTTATCATTCATAGCAAAAGGATTTGAGTATCGGAGCAGGAAGGTTCTACTGCAGTTGTACAAGGCCTTGGTGAGATCACCACCTGGAGTATTGTGTACAGTTTTAGTCTCCTAATCTGAGGAAATACATTCTTGCCATGAAGAGAGTACAGAGAAGGTTCACCAGACTGATTCCTGGGGTGGTAGGACTTTCATATGAAGAAAGACTGGATAGACTCGGCTTGTACTCACTAGAATTTAGAAGACTGAGGGGGGATCTTATAAAAACTTACAAAATTCTTAAGGGTTTGGACAGGCTAGATACAGGAAGATTGTTCCCGATGTTGGGGAAGTCCAGAACAAGGGGTCACAGTTTATGGATAAGGGGGAAGTATTTTAGGACCTTCCTTAGGACTTTTTAGGGAAGCTTGTTTCCCAATAACATATGAGTATGATCTCTCCTCATTGAACTATCCACATACTGTTTTATGAAACCCTCTTGGATATACTAAACAAATTATAGAAACATAGACATAGAAACATAGAAAATAGGTGCAGGAGTAGGCCATTCAGCCCTTCGAGCCTGCACCGCCATTCAATGTGATCATGGCTGATCATCCAACTCAGTATCCCGTACCTGCCTTCTCTCCATACCCCCTGATCCCTTTAGCCACAAGTGCCACATCTAACTCCCTCTTAAATATAGCCAATGAACTGGCCTCAACTACCTTCTGTGGCAGTGAATTCCAGAGACTCACCACTCTCTGTGTAAATAATGTTTTCCTCATTTCGGTCCTAAAGAAATTCCCCCTTATCCTTAGACTGTGACCCCTTGTTCTGGACTCCCCCAACATCGGGAACAATCTTCCAGCATCTAGCTTGTCCAACCCCTTAAGAATTTTGTAAGTTTCTATAAGATCCCCCCTCAATCTTCTAAATTCCAGTGAGTACAAGCCGAGTCTATCCAATCTTTCCTCATATGAAAGTCCTGACATCCCAGGAATCAGTCTGGTGAATCTTCTCTGTACCCCCTCTATGGCAAGGATGTCTTTCCTCAGATTTGGAGACCAAAACTGTACGCAATACTCCAGGTGTGGCCTCACCAAAACCCTGTACAACTGCAGTAGAACCTCTCTGCTCCTATACTCAAATCCTTTCGCTATGAATGCTAACATACCATTTGCTTTCTTCACTGCCTGCTGCACCTGCATGCCTACTTTCAATGACTGGTGTACCATAACACCCAGGTCTCGTTGCATCTCCCCCTTTCCTAATCTGCCACCATTCAGATAATAGTCTACCCTCATGTTTTTGCCACCAAAGTGGATAACCTCACATTTATCCACATTATACTGCATCTGCCATGCATCTGCCCATTCACTCAGCCTATCCAAATTATGCCTCTTCTAAGCTTTTTTGTACTATGTCTAGTAATTATTGGAGAAGTTAAAGTCACCCACTACAACAACCTTATTGCCTTTGCACCTTTCAGTAATCAGTCTACATATCTGTCCCTCTATCTCCCGATGGCTATAGTATAGATAATATTGAAATAATTTAGTCTGAAAGCTCACAACAAACGTAAAAATGTATACTCTGCCTAGTAGCCTGAGCCCAAGTGTCACAATCTGTCCACACAAATCCCCAGTGCAGCCTCGGCTAACCAAAAGGAATTGGATTGGTGCCACAGCAAACCATAAATACTCCTCCAGATTTCAGAGGCATAAGCTACAAATATGAATGGTCCTACATCAAATGTTGGTGTTCAGTAGTTGGGTTTTATAGCAGGTCAGAATATTTAATAATGCAGGCTTGTTTGAAGAAAGGTCTTGATCCATAACTAGAGATGCTGCCTGACATGCTGAGTTACTCCAGCACTTTGTGTCATAAAGAAATACTTGATAAGCAAAGGGGTGAATGTTTACCAACAATAAATAGTAATGTGAAGTTAGATCAACCATGACCTTAATATAATGAGCAAAAGTTTGAAAGAGAAAGTTGCCTACGGAGTATTTAGATGCTGCAGACATTCCTAATGTCTGCAGCATCTAAATAACTGTGTCAACCATATCCTGTCTGGTCTAAATTCAAAAGCATTCTTTCTCTGAAACAGTCAAAAATAAAATACATCATTGAACTGCATCAAAACCTCTGCCGGATATCTTTTTATTTCCATTCCCACATACAGTAACAACTCTATTAACAAATAATTGGAAGAATTATTTTATTATATAGTAACAGTATAATAGAATATAATTTGATGGTTACAATCAGACAGTGAACATGAATATAAATTGGTTTCCATATGTCATTTCCAAGATTCTTATTAAGATTTTGCAGTAAAGTGGGTACAGTATTCAGATTTCCCTTTAAAATTCAGCCCTTATGAATAATGATAAGGTTGTTTTGTTTATTTCAATATAATATTGATTAACTAGTAAACTGATCTGTACAATTATTTGGGAGTATTGAGCCTAATTCTGGTCTGACATTTAATGTGCTGGAGAAAGGCTGGACATGGAATGTGGATAAGACCACATTTTGTTTTTAGATGGACTTACAGAGTTTGATTTTTCAGAAATGTAAGGTTGAAAACATGGTGGGAGGTGATAAACATTATTAAGTGGTTTAAGATCATTTTTAAAAAGGTTGTATGAGTGAAGTGCTTAAAAGCAGTACCAAAAGCATCAGAAAGAATAGGCATGTGAGTGTCTGCTTGGTTGGTTGGCACAGAGGGTTGCAGGACGCAATACTTCCTGAGGGAAGTGGATATTGTTTTTTTTACAATGAATAATGGCAATGAATAATGTGAATCATGCAGTCTTTTTATCCTTTTCCTCAACCCCTTACGTGTTCATGGTATCTCCAACTCCATTGGACACAAACTAACCCAAATGCTGCAAATTAGATGAGTCAATGTAAATCACTGAAACAATGCAATCACTAATCATTTACAGTTCTTTCATAAACATGGATGCCTTGATTCTTCATAGAGCTCTATAACTCTTCCACCTAAACATCCTGACGTTATCACTAATGATCACTGTTCCATCAAAAGAAATATTCAAGAAAACCCAAATAAACATTAAAAAATATGATTTTAAAGTTAACCCGGTGGTAATCCACTTATTAGTTGGTTAAATAGTATGTAATATTTTGCCTTTTGATGAATAAAACCATTTCCATTGTCTTTCTAAAAAAAACTTCTGGGGGTCAGAGGTCAATAAATATGGTTGGGACATGATGACAAATAGTCCCATGAACTGATATAAATCAAAACAGAATGCGCCTTAGCACGATGAGGATGACATAACATGTTCTGCTTACATTTCCTTGTAGTAACTGAAATGTGGAAATAAATCATAACAGAATGAGGGAAAGTAACTATCTAAATTTTTCTTACTTAAACATTTTACGTTGCCTCATATTTTGGTTGATTTGTACCATTATATATTAACTATGAGAGAACCCAAAGCTATTGAATAGATAAATTAGAATCTATTCTACAAACTCAGCTATTTCACAATACTATTAGTCTGTCATTAAACCCTATCTAGTTCACTAATGTCCTGCAGGGGAGGAAATCTGCCATCCGCATTATGGTCTATAATTTAACTCCAGGTATATAGCAATTGGGTGACCCTTAAATGTCCCGACAAGGCCTAGCAGATAATGCTGATCAGTAGCAAATAGGAATGGGCAATAACTGCCTCCTTTTCCAAATTCCTAAAAAATAAATGTAAGCAAAAGTTCTTTGTATGCCTAAGGTAAAACATCCCTTCTCCAACAGGGATATCATAAAATGCTCACTTAAACAACCAGAAATTCGTCAAACTTAATCGGTGCAGCTAAAAAGGTGATGAACACCAACATTGTCGATCGTTATTATGTCGATCTTAGGCTTTATCTTCCTCCTGAACTATTCCTTCAACAGACAAGAGACTGGATCCCGTGTGCATTTCAGTTATGGGAGAGAAATCAAAACTTTCCTCCTGTTGAAAGAAATTTAAAAAGTAAGATAATGTGTGAGAGTGGTGGCTGACTTGCTTCACTTCTTACATCCTTGTTATATTATTTTAAATATTGGTAAAATAAAGATAATTTTCATTGTCTTCGTCACTGTTTAGATATTAAAGATTTATATCCCTGTTTTTCAAATCCCTCATAGTTTCATCCTCCATAACTTTGTTTCTTGCTCTTGCATATAATTCTCATCCCTATTTTTCACCCTGTTCATGCAGCCTCTTTTGGTAGTCATTTATATTCCTGGTGTTTTTCTGGTGCTAGATTACAATTTGCCAAAAATTAATTCCCTACTTGTGGTGGAAAATTTTAAAACCAAACTTCCAGTGGTGTTATTTAAGAGAACTTTTGTCTTATCCTTATCCTGCTCTTGCTCAAATGAGTTCCCCTGGTCCTGACCTTTCACCCCATCAGCCTCCGCGTCCAACATTATCCTCCGGCATTTCCGTAACCTCCAATGTGATCCCACCACTAATTACATCTTCTCATCTCCACCCCTTTCCACCATCCTTAGAGGACAGTTTCCTCCGCAATTCCTTGGTTCACTCATCCCTTCCCACTCAAACCACCCCCTTCTCCAGGTTCCTTCCCCTACAACCACAGGAGATGTAAGACCTGCCCTTATACCTCCTTCCTCCTCTACATCCAGGGCTGCAGCAGCCCTTCCAGATGCACCTCCTCTAACTCATGTACTGCATCCGGTGTGCCCAATGTCGGTCCCTGTGAATCGATGAGACCAAGCGCAGACTCGGCTGAGTTTCGCTGAACATTTGCACTCAGTCTGCCAAGGCCTACTAGATATCCAGGTTATGAAAAAACTTTATCTCCCCATATTGAACTTTCTGTTCTGGGCCTCCTCCGTTGTCAGAGTGAGGCCACGCGTAAATTGGTGGAACAGCATCTCTAATTTCAGATAGTCCTTGCTTTCTCCCTCCTTCTCCTCCCCCTTTCCAGCTCTCCCACAGCCTACTGTCTCCGTCTCTTCCTTTCTCTTACCCACCCCACCCCGACATCAGTCTGAAGATGGGTCTTGACCCAAAATGTCACCTATTCCTTCTCTCCATAGATGCTGCCTTACCCGCTGAGTTTCTCCAGCATTTTCATCCACCTTCATATTTTGCTTGGGTAGCTTACAACCCAGTGGTATGAACACTGAATTATCCAATTTTAGTAACTTCTACAATCATCTCCCTCATCTTTCCCTTCCTTTTACCCTCTCAATTCCCCACCCCCCTCCCCTACTTTCCTTCACTGAAAGTCGGTTAACTAATTCCACAGCTCGTAATTATATATCCCTCTTGGGCTCACACCCATCTCTTGCCAACAGTCAGCCTGTCAGGGAACCTCACCTGAGGTAATGTGTTGCCAGCCCGATTTGTGCTTTCTTATTTGTTTGCAGTTTTCCCCCCACTCTCCCTACTACAATCAGGCTGAAGAAGGGTCCCAAAATATCACCTATCTATTTTCTCCAGAGATGCTGCCTGATCTGCTGAGTTGCTCCAGCACGTTGTGTCTATTTTTTAATTTGAACCATCATCTGCAATTCTTTTTTTATTACATTGTTATTTAGCCTTGCCTGTATTCAGGATGTGCCAATCCAGAAAGTAAAAACGTTTGAACATAAAAATAAAATATATATAAGCAACAGCAAGCTATTCAACCCACATGCCTACATTGCTTTTCAATAAGATTACAGCTGATCTTTTATCTCAGTACCACTTTTCTGCACTCACCCCATATTCCCTGATTCACTTAATTCCCATAACATTCATTATAGAAGGAGTTGCAACCATTCTAGATAACAGACTTTAACAGAGACGTGAAATAGATACCACCCAGCACTGAGATACCCTTGAAGATAAATATCAGCCATCAATATGAAACTATACCTCCAGTATGATTCAGTTCCTCCATTTCTTTGCTTAATTTGCATTTCTTAATATTTAACACCAGGAGAGGTTAGCTACATTGAAAATGTTAAACTTGAGAATATTTCCTTACAATACCAAGTAGAAAATAACTTTAGTGGAACAAGGAACTGCAGATGCTGGAATTGTGCATAGAACACACTCAAGAAATGTCTGAAGAAGGGTCCCTTCCTCAAAACATTATCTATCTACCACCTCTAGAGAAGCTGCCTGACCTGCTGAGTTACTGCAACTCTTGGATATCCAATTCTTGGAAAGTAACTTTAGCTTGATCGTATAACTAAGGATGGAGATATCAGACTTCCCGTGGAAACTTTCTTTACGGCCTTTGTTGTAGCAAAATCCCCCTCTTCGCAAACATCAATGCCCTTTTAGGCAGATTCAAAATAATTTTCTGTTGTTCTCGACAACTCACCATTTTCAGTTCTTGAACAATGTATTGCAGCTTTCTTTGGGTCGCCTTGCTAATCTTAATGTCTGTTTGGATCACCCATTTTCCACCACAAAATCGAACTGGCATAGAGAAGATAAGATCCACTGGAATATTGAACTCACCTAACACAGGGTTAAATGGTGTAGACCTTTAATATTAGTGCACATCTTATAACAGTAAGTAATTATCTCAGTCTAAGAAAATGTAGATAATTTGAAGGTGTTCAATTCCTCTCATAGTGCATTGCTTCACATATTTGTGCAAGAAGAAATGCTTGCATTTACATGGTACCTTTTGTTATCATCGGACACACCATACACAATAGGGTAATTGTTGAAGAGTGTTCACTGTGGAAAGATATAATCTAATTTGCATGCAACATGTCCTGAAGCAGGAAATTACTTAATCATCTGATTTGATGATTGAGGGAAAGAGGGAAAGTCCAGGTACTCTTCTTCAAATATGCAATCAAATTAAATTAAACTCCTCGACTGGAGAATTTAGATTTCCAGTTAGATAATAATAAAAACAAATTTGTTCACCTTATTACACATTTTAGAACAATTAAAAATCACAATATAAATCTTGGAGCCAATAATGCATCAATATTGATTGTCTGCTATAGCTATATTGTCATTCTTTGCATCCTTTATTTCCTTTCAGCCACGGAATACTGCTTTTAACACCTTGAGCTTTCTCTTTGGCTTTATATTAAAACCAAATTTGAAATGAACAGTGGAGCCTATATCTACAGATGTCACAAAATATTCTAATCATTTATGGGAATTTAAATTCATGTAATAAATAAACCTGAAATAAAAAGCTGCCGTTAATAATGATGATCAAACTTCCCACCTTTACTGAATAAACTAAATAATTGTTGTATTGGAAAACACTCCCCATTTCAATGTTTGGTAGAATTAATGCGATAAAAATTATCTTTTTGCCGCAATTACTGTACTTATTTCAGTTAATCCCGATATATATCCCAACATTTTTTTTTTTTTAAGTCGACTCCACTGTTACAAGTTTCATTTGGGATTATAAGAATCATAGAATAAGCAAAAAACATTTATGTAAATCAAAGACTAATGGAGGTTTAGCTTTACCGAATTTTTTGTTTTATTTTTGTGCAGTCCATATTAAAAACATGAATTTCTGGCTGGAAGAAATGGATCAGCAACCAGACTGGTTAAGGATGGAAAAGGAAGATGTTTTACCTTTTGAAATCGGTTTGATTATGTTTGAACCCACAAAATTGCACAAAAAAACCTATAGGGAATATCCTATAATACATAGTGGTATACGAATCTGGAAACAATTAAAAAAGGCTTTAAAATTGGATAATATATCACTCTATCTCCCCATTGTAAACAATCCCTTATTCAAACCTTCCATACTGAATAAAGGTTTCACACAATGGAAAAATTACGGAATTAAAAAGATGGGACATCTTTATAAGAAAGGCACTTTTCTTTCATTTCAGGAGTTACAACAGATTTATAGACTACACTCAAATAATTTTTTAATATATCTACAACCTAGAGATTATGTTAAATCTAATACACAAGATTATAGGAGTAGGGAACCAGAAATCCTTGATGAATGTTTGAATAAACATCCTAATAAAGAAAAATTAACAACTTATATTTATAATACCCTTTTAAATAGTGAGGTCCCATCGACGGAATCATATAGATATACATGGGAAAATGAATTAGGCCAACCTATAACGAAAGATATTTGGGACAAAAGTCTACAATATACACATCAATGCTCGTTAAATGCCAGACATGCTTTAATATAATTTACAGTATTACACAGATTACACTACTCTAAAGTAAAACTAAATAGAATTTTCCCACATATCTCTCCTATCTGCGATAAATGTCAGCATCTAGAGGCTAACTTAACACATACTTTTGCAAATTGTATAAAAATCAAAAAATTCTGGATTGATATTTTTAGAATAATTTCTGAAGTTGTTAATACTAAATTGGATCCAGACTCAAAACTAATAATGCTTTGAATATCAGAACAAAGTCTAACACTCACAACAAGCCAAATAAACTGTCTAGACTAGCTGGGAAATTAATCTAGTCTAGAAATTAATATTAAAATTTTGGAAAGGCCCTATAACCCCCACAATTAAAATGTGGATTATGGAAATGTCGGAGACCCTACACCTGGAAAGAATCAGATTTGTCTTAATGGATAAACAAGAACTTTTTGTTAGAATATGGTCTTCATTCATCGATTATTTGAAAGGGTAGATTGGTTCGGCACGGGAACGTAACTGAAACGTGAACTCAGGATTAGATGAAAAGTTATACTTTATAATCATCGAACCTATCTCCAATGATGTATTATTAGTAAATCATTCCATTCTTTTTTTTAATCTTGACATTTATATATTTTTTCTTACTTTCTATCTATATTTAACAAAAATTAAGAAGCAGGTTGAATTCATAATTGATAATATTAATAATGTATGATTGATACACATTAAATGCTTTTACCATAATATGTGTTTGCTTCTAATAAAAATATATTAAAAAAAATAAAAATAACGATGATCATGAAAATCATAGACAGAGTTGACGTGGATAAGCTTTTCCCATTGAGGGTAGGAAAGATTCAAACAAGAGGGCATGACATGAGAATTAAGGGACAGAAGTTTAGGGGTAACATGAGGGGGAACTTCTTTACTCAGAGAGTGGTGGCTGTGTGGAATGATCTTCCTGCAGAAGTGGTGGAGGCAGGATTGATTTTAACATTTAGTAGTAAAGTGGATAGGTATATGGACAGGAAGGGAATGGAGGGGTATGGTCTGAGAGCAGGTAGATGGGACTGGGGGAAAATAAATGGTCGGCACGGACTGGAAGGGCCGAGAAGGCCTGTTTCCGTGCTGTAATTGTTATATGGTTTGTTATATGGTTATATTATATAAAATGTTAGATTATTGTAAAAACAAATTTGATTCACTGCTAAAGACGCAAGTCAAGTCAAAAATCAAAAGAGTTTATTGTCATGTGTCCCTGACATGACAATGAAATTCTTTCACAGAACATAGTAGGCATTGACTACAAAACAGATCAGTGTGTCCATATACCATTTAACTTCGGAGTCACGCGAGTGATTCAGTGAAGAACCTCATCCAGGCTGCATACGCGTCAGTACGTCAGCCGCAGTGGCGCAAGCACCAGACTGGCAGGGCAGTGCTCCTGCAAGTGGTAAGTTAAACCTAGAAGGTAAGTTTGTTTTTACTTACCAGGGGTTTTATCAAGCAGGAGCCTCTCTTCACAGAGGTTTTCCTGCCAGTTTCATAGCCCGACGAGTGAACTGGTTATGGACTGAGGGGAAAACCCGGTCCAACCGCGGAAGCGGATAACCGGCAGATGATCGGGTTGTGAGATAAGGAGCCGCTGACAAGGCAGTCAGCAGCTCCCAGCCTGCGGGGGTGCAGTGGAACTACAAGGAAATAACGCTAGATTCGCTGACAGTGCAGTCAGCGGCTCACAGACATCGGTCCCCAGGCAGGGAATAAAATGGGTGAGGAAGTACTCGTTCAGCCCTATTTTAACTCGGGTGAGTCGGGCTACAAGGGGTTTTCTCTTAATAATAAAGTTTAATGTATGTTATAGTGTTTTTCTTAAAGTTAAAAGTTAAAGGCAAAGTTAAAAGTCATAAAAAGTTATTGTCATATGTTCCTGACAATGAAATTCTTCTTGTTAAAGAAGGAACTGCAGATGCTGGAAAATCGAGGGTACATAAAATGCTGGAAAAACTCAGCGGGTGCAGCAGCATCTATGGAGCGAAGGAGATAGGCAACGTTTTGGGCCGAAATCCTTCTTCATTCTTCAGAATGAAATTCTTCTTGTTTAGCACAAGTTGCTGTGAAGGGTTAAAAATTGCTTTACAGGTATAGCTGTACACTAACAATTTTTGATTTAGTGAGTCTGCACTGTAATAGTGCGGGCCTATGGGACAGGCCGCGCCAGCAGCGCCTGGGATAGGGCTTCATGTGTAATAGCGAGGGCCTATGGGACAGGCAGCGCCAGCAGCACCTGACAGGGCTGCTTCATGTATGAAAGTGCTGGCCTATGGGAGAGCCGCGCCAGCAGCACCTGATACAGGGCTGTTTCATTTGTGACATCACCGGCCTACGGGAGAGCCGTGCCAGCAGCGCCTGGTGCAGAGCTGTTTCATGTCAAAAAGCGCTGACCTCTTGTAGAAGCGGGGCCAGCAATGGCTGGAACAGGGTTGCTCAACTTCACATAAATCTGCTATACTCACGGAGTCGGGGGTGAATCCCCACCGGGGCTGTTTAGCAAGGCTCTCGGAGTCGGGGGTTGATTCCTCACCGGGGCTGGATAGTGCGTTTGAAACGACTATGTCAAATACAGCAACTGTTGCATACAGTGCTACAGCAGCGCACACGCCAGCAGGAGGATTGTCAGCGCCACCCTGAACAAAAAAGTAGAGAACTGTTTGATAGCACCTTCATAGATGAGGAGGCGCGAGCCATGGACCATTTTAATTCTGACTACGACTCTGATGGTAAGGTTGAGCCAGAAGTTCCACCTCTGCAGGCCGCACCAGCAGCTCCTGTTGACAGAGCTGCTACAGGTCTCCCTCTTGGAGGCAGAGACCAAGACGGGCCAGTATCCTGCTGACGCTGAGTCTCAGGGTATGGCCGTGGGGCCTATCTCAAGGGATGAAGGGCACGTGTCAGAGGTACCCTTTCCTGACAACTAAGCTGCCATCCCAGCAGAATGTTCTATTCGGGTATAGGTCCAATGGGTTCATATCAGTATAGGTATCCTGCAGCCTGTGGCAGCGCCTGTTCAAGGATACCTACGAATCGCCCTCTCTGAGGAGGGGAGAGCAAAAGGTCAAGATATAACTGACTCCAGGCTCTAAAGAAGTCAATGGGACATACTGAAGCACATATGTGCTGGCAGTGAACAGCGCCAACAGGGGATGTGAGAGCCAGCCTCTGAATCTGTTATTCAGATGGGCCTATTCAACAGGGGAAGAAAACCTGGTAGACGATTCAATTAAGGCCAACGGCGGGCAAAGGTCATCATTTCAGAACGCACCCCAGGCGCTCATCGGCAGTAGGTGGTTCACTGGAGCTGGGGGCAGCATGATAGCTCAGAAATTCCATGCACCTTACCAACCCTACTCAACAAAGTGAGTCCAGCACTTCCAAAATATGGGTAAGTGCGCCATTCACAAGTTGTAAAATTTACAATTGTTATACAACACACAAAGGATAAAAACGTCTGGTTGAGGGGAATAAGGCAGGAGCGGCATGTTTATTATGAAAAATGGAGTGTCTGGCATATGAACTTTCCGAATATGAAAACTTATTTTCCTGACTAACAACAGATTCATAAGAGTCTCAAAGATCCATGCTATGCAATTCCCATTACAGAGGTTATAAAAGTAGGCATGTTACAAACCTTTAGCGGCGCTGCAGTTCTGCCACTGCCCGTGTGCGCGACTTTGGCGCCTTTGAGAGGGGGGCGGGTTTAAAATGCCGTTTTTCTCCAGACCATTCAAATCGATTAATCTCAGGGGATTTAGTTGCTGAAGATAAATCGCTCCGACATTTGTTTTATGAAGTTATTTTTAAACTACGCTGAATAATGTATTAGCATGACTAATTTGAAAATCATCTTCTAAAGTCGTGAACGCCGACAACGGGACGGATCTTATGTAGGGGACAAAAGAAGGCACACAGTTTATTTTTACATAAAAATGTGCTTCTTAGGAAGCCTTTAATCAAAATTTCATGTTGCGAAAAGGTGACTTAAAAAATATAGGAACTGGCAGTATTTTTCCTGCCGTTATGGGGGTTAAATTCACCGCAAACCGCAATGTTCCAAACGATAGCGTTCCACAAAAACCCACTCGCAAGTTGATTTAAATGGCCATCAATTTATGGGAATTAAACACTAAATTCCTTCAATTTGGCCTATAAATTCATGACAATGAGATTTAAAAATAATGTTATATTGTGAATTATTGTGTGAATGTTATTTGGACACTTAGGTTTTTTTTAATGTTAACCTTTTCTTAAGAAATGGATAGATCTTAAAACAGTCAACATGACCTCGCTTGGGTTCGTACTGTAGGACTGGCTAAGCAGCCATGTTGCCTGCTTCATCAGGCATAATAATACAACGGTATATGGTTATTCCAAAAAACGAAAACATGCTGGTTCAAACTGTGGTTCAGCAGACCGGCCTTTGCATAATAAAACAATTATTGACTTACACATTTTGAATGGTTTGACTTATGGCTCGGGTTGTCACATCAAGCCATGAATGTGCTCACTGCAGAGTGCAGGGATAGCACCCAAAAAAGCAGTACATTCCTACAGGAGGCCCACAGGAGCTGTTGGACGAAAAGGAGGGGGAGGAGCGACACCCGACCGGTAAGGTTAAAACTCCAGCGCGGGGCTTGTTTTTTTCAGAGGCCCACAGGAGCCATTGGAAGAGAAGGAGTGGGAGGAGCGACACCCGACCGGTAAGGTTTAAAATCCAGCGCGGGGCTTGTTTTTTCAGAGGCCCACAGGAGCCGTTGGACTAAAAGGAGGGGGAGGAGTGACACCCGACTGGTAAGGTTTAAAATCCAGCGCGGGGCTTGCCAAAATCCATAACATTCCATTCGGAGAAGTGGATTTTTTGGGGTTTTTTTTTGAGGAAGCCGCTGATTGGTGGGAAGGGGACTAGGGTAAGCAGCTGATTGGCCATCAGATTCCAGCTGTTTGTAGTGTATTTTTGTGTTAAGATTGTATCCTGTGTAAGGGGCGAGTATGAAGGCCAGGGCAGTGTACTGCAGCGAATGTCAGATGTGGGAGGTCAGGGAAGCTGATAACCCACCGGATGTCCACATTTGCGCCAGGTGCGTCGAGATGGGGCTCCTAAAGGACAGTATTAGGAACCTGGAGCAACAGCTCGAGGACCTCCGTCTGGTCAGGGAGAGTGAGGCGGTAATAGAGAGGGGTTACAGGGAGGTGGTCACTCCCGGACCACAGAAGGCAGACAAGTGGGTCACTGTTAGGAAGGGCAAGGGGCAGAGGCAGGGACTAGAGAGTACCCCGGTGTCTGTACACCTGGAAAATAGGTACTCGTGTTTGAGTTCGATTGGAGCAGACAGCCTTACTGGGGGCAGCAACAGCGGCCGGGTCTCCGGCACAGAGAACGGCCCTGATGCTCAGAAGGCTAGCAAAAAGAGGAGGGCAATTGTAATAGGGGACTCCATAGTTAGGGAGTCAGATAGGCGATTCTGTGGACGCAGTCGGGATACCCTGATGGTAGTTTGCCTCCCTGGTGCCAGGGTCTCGGATGTGTTGGAACGTGTCGAAAAGATTCTGAAAAGGGAGGGAGAGGAGCCTGATGTTGTGGTACACATAGGTACCAATGACATAGGCAGAAAAAGAGAAGAGGTCCTGAAAGGAGAATTTAGGCAGTTGGGGGGAAAGTTAAGGAGAAGAACCAAAAGAGTAACAATTTCAGGATTATTGCCTTTGCCACGTGACAGTGAAAGTAGAAACGGAATGAGGTGGAGGATAAATGCGTGGTTGAGGGACTGGTGCAGTGGGCAGGGATTCAAGTTTCTTGATCACTGGGACCTCTTTTGGGGAAGGCATGATCTGTATAAAAAGGACGGGTTGCACTTGAACCCGAGGGGAACCAATATCCTGGCGGGGAGATTTGCAAAGGAGACTTTAAACTAGAAAGGCTAGGGGAGGGACTCGGGTAGAGGGGGCGAGGGGACGGGTTGAAGGGCAAAAGGCAGAGAAGGGAAGCATTCGGACCCAAAATGTAGGCGAGAAAAAGGAAAAAGATAATAAACAGAGAATAAGGGATGGTGAGTTTCTAAAATGTGTATATTTTAATGCTAGGAGTATTGTAAGAAAGGTGGATGAACTTGGAGCCTGGATTGACACCTGGAAATATGATGTTGTGGCAATCAGTGAAACATAGTTGCGGGAGGGTTGTGATTGGAAACTAAATATTCCAGGATTTCGTTGCTTCAGGTATGATAGAATTGGAGGGACCAGAGGTGGAGGGGTTGGATTGCTTGTCAGAGAAGATATTACAGCAGTGCTTTGGCAGGATAGATTAGAGGGCTCCTCTAGGGAGGCTATTTGGGTGGAACTGAGAAGTGGGAACGGTGTAGCAACACTTTTAGGGGTGTATTATAGACCGCCAAATGGGGGGCGAGAATTGGAAGAGCTAATATGTAAGGAGATAGCAGATATTAGTAGTAAGCACAAGGTAGTGATTGTGGGAGATTTCAACTTTCCAAAAATAGACTGGGAAACACATTCTGTAAATGGGCTGGATGGTTTGGAGTTTGTTAAATGTGTGCATGATAGTTTTTTGCAGCAATACATTAGAGGTATCGACCAGAGAAGGGGCAGTGCTGGACCTCCTGTTCGGAAATGAGGCAGGTCAGGTGACGGAGGTATGCGTTGGTGAGCACTTCGGGACCAGTAATCACAATACCATTAGTTTCAATATAATTATGGAGAGAGTCAGAACTGGACCTAGGGTTGAAATTTTTGATTGGAGAAAGGCTAACTTTGAGGGAATGCGTAATGATTTAAAAGGAGTGAATTGGGACATTTTGTTTTATGGGAAGGATGTAGAAGAGAAATGGAGGACATTTAAAGGGGAAATTGTAAGAGTACAGAATCTTTATGTCCCTGTTCGGTTGAAAGGAAATAGTAAAAATAGGAAAGAGCCATGGCTTTCAAGGAAATTGGACACTTGGTTCGAAAAAAGAGAGATATCTACAATAATTATAGGAGGCATGGAGTAAATGAGGTGCTAGATGAGTATAAGGAATGTAAAAATAATCTTAAGAAAGAAATAAGAAAAGCTAAAAGAAGATATGAAGTTGCTTTGGCAAGAAAGGTGAAAGTAAATCCAAAGGGTTTCTACAGCTATATTAATAGCAAAAGGATAACGAGGGATAAAATTGGACCATTAGAGAGCCAGAATGGACAGCTATCTGCAGAGCCAAAAGAGATGGGGGAGATATTGAACAATTTCTTTTCTTTGGTATTCACCAAGGAAAAGGAGATTGAACTCTGTGAGGTAAGGGAAAAAAAGTAGAGTAGCTATGGAAACTATGAGATTCAAAGAGGAGGAAGTACTGACACTTTTGAAAAATATAAAAGTGGATAAGTCTCCAGGTCCAGACAGGATATTCCCTAAGACATTGAGGGAAGTTAGTGTAGAAATAGCAGGGGCAATGACAGAAATATTTCAGATGTAATTAGAAACGGGAATAGTGCCGGAGGATTGGCGTACTGCGCATGTTGTTCCATTGTTTAAAAAGGGTTCAAAGAATAAACCTAGCAATTATAGACCTGTTAGTTTGACGTCAGTGGTGGGCAAATTAATGGAAAGGATACTTAGAGATAATATATATAAGCATCTGGATAAACAGGGTCTGATCAAGAACAGTCAACATGGATTTGTGCCTGGAAGGTCATGTTTGACAAACCTTCTTGAATTTTTTGAAGAGGTTACTAGGGAAATTGATGAGGGCAATTAAAGCAGTGGATGTTGTCTATATGGATTTCAGTAAGGCCTTTGACAAGGTTCCCCATGGAAGGTTGGATTAAGAAGGTTCAATCTTTGGGTGTTAATGGCAGAGTAGCAAGATGGATTCAACAGTGGTTGAATGGAAGATGCCAGAGAGTAATGGTGGATGGCGGTTTGTCAGGTTGGAAGCCGGTGACCAGTGGGGTGCCTCAGGGATCTGTGTTGGGTCCACTGTTGTTTGTCATGTACATCAATGATCTAGATGATGGGGTGGAAAATTGGATAATTAAATATGCAGATGATACTAAGATAGGGGGTGCTGTGGATAATGAAGTAGATTTTCAAAGTCTACAGAGCCATTTGGAAGAGTGGGCTGAAAGATGGCAGATGGAGTTTAATGATGAAAAGTGTGAGGTGCTACATCTTGGCAGGACAAATCAAAATAGGTCGTACATGGTAAATGGTAGGGAATTGAGGAATGCTGTGGAACAGAGGGATCTGGGAATAACTGTGCATAGTTCCCTGAAGGTGGAATCGCATGTAGATAGGGTGGTAAAGAAAGCTTTTGGTGTGCTGGCCTTTATAAATCAGAGCATTGAATATAGGAGTAGGGAAGTAATGTTAAAATTGTACAAGGCATTGGTAAGACCAATTCTGGAGTATGGTGTACAATTTTGGTCACCTAATTATAGGAAGGATGTCAACAAAATAGAGAGAGTACAGAGGAGATTTACTAGAATGTTGCCTGGGTTCCAGCAACTAAGTTACAGAGAAAGGTTGAACAAGTTAGGTGTTTATTCTTTGGAGCGCAGAAGGTTAAAGGGGGACTTGATTGAGGTCTTTAAAATGATGAAAGGGATAGACAGAGTTGACGTGGATAAGCTTTTCCCATTGAGGGTAGGAAAGATTCAAACAAAAGGGCATGACATGAGAATTAAGGGACAGAAGTTTAGGGGTAACATGAGGGGGAACTTCTTTACTCAGAGAGTGGTGGCTGTGTGGAATGATCTTCCTGCAGAAGTGGTGGAGGCAGGATTGATTTTAACATTTAGTAGTAAAGTGGATAGGTATATGGACGGGAAGGGAATGGAGGGGTATGGTCTGAGGGCAGGTAGATGGGACTGGGGGAAAATAAATGGTCGGCACGGACTGGAAGGGCCGAGAAGGCCTGTTTCCGTGCTGTAATTGTTATATGGTTATATGGTTATTGAGGGGATCGGAAGTGATTTTGTTTAAATATTAATGTTACATTTACTGCGGTACAGATTACTGACATCTTCCAGTTTATTCTTAAATGGTATTTGACAATAATTCAGTTATAGAGACACTACAGCTACAACAAACGGGAACCACTGTCGGGTTCAACCCGGATATCGTGTTGTTAAAGAGATCTTGACACAAGTTCTCCCACTACAAGATTATGCAGTTGGTTATTGAAAATGTGTTAACATACGTCACCAAGGGGTTCCAGCTACATCCTTCATTATGACACTAATATCAGCACAATGACAGCAAACATTGCAAACGCTTGGCTAGACAGGATGCAATTGGCTGCAGGTGCCATTACATTTTACATTCTGATCTACACAAGCAGAGCAGACCAGGGGTGGCAGGATTTAAGATCATTTCAGATACCCCACGGTCTCACGTCTATGTGGGAGGGCAGGTTTGGTATATTATATCAAGGTCACCAGAATCCTAAGAAGTGTGGAATCACCATTGTTTATTAATCAACAGACATCTACACAAAGGAAGGTCTGTTCAGACAATTTCAAGGTGCCTGCAGCAGTTTCTGGGTTATGCAGGTATTAACTCTGACAATTGTATATCTCATTCCACCAGGTCAGCATCAACGTCAGCGGCCAGGGCAATGGACATGCCCATCGACCATATCCTCGCGACCGCAGGATGGTCAACTAAATTGATTTTTAAAAATTTCCATAAGCCGGCTACTGACCCTGGGTTTTACCCATTCTGTTTTGCGTCCACTTTAGCCTCCCCTGAGTTACAGGGATTGCTATTGATTTCTTTATTAACGTAAACCATTAATAGATTTGAATCAATATCACGCTTAATGCATTTGTAATTATTCACTCATCCTGAGTCAATCGATGCAGTGAGACGCCGAGATTTGGATCTGCGGAATGAAATCACAAAGCTTCGAACTCTTCACGGAATCACTCACGTGACTCCGAAGTAAAATGGTAAGATTAAACGAGAATTTACCAGTTTGAAGTTTGATCTTGATTTTATGAGGAGTTGGTGATGTTGGTGATTACGTGCCCTCCACGCACAACCCTCTCTCATAAAGATCATCTTGAACTTGATCATCTGGTAGTTCTCGAGTCACGCATCTTACTATGTCACTTTGGTGATTGTTATTTGTGATTTCATACCACTGCTTTGAAGATTGACGCGCATGCGACCTGGATGGGGTTCTTCACGTAATCACCAGCATAACTCCTCATAAAATCAAGATCAAACTTCAAACTGGTAAGTTCTCATTTAATCTTCCTATTATATGTCCATATATTAACAGTAACTCAGCTGGTCAGGTAGCATCCCTGGAGAACATGGATAGGTGACATTTCAGATTAGGACCCTTTTTCAGACTGACTGCAGGGGTAGATAAATAGAAAGAAGAGTGGAGGGACAAGACAAAGCATGTGGGTCATAGGTGAAACCAGGCAAGGAGTGGTTTGGTAGGCAAATGACAAAGACGAGAGATAAATACACTCAAGGAGTGTGTCCAAAGGATTAGAGAGGTGTGAACCATGTACAGTAGGCAGAGAATTGACGAGGTGCAAGTTGTTCAGGAACAAAAGTGGAGAGGGGAGGGGAGGGGAAGGATGGATGCAAGGTCAGCCAGGGCCCAGGCTGGGTGGGGGGGGGGGGGGGGTGGGTGGTGGGGGGAGAGAGAAAAGGGGTGATGTTATGGGGGGTAAAGAGGAGGAGATGGACTGTTTTGTATTTGTTACCTAAAGTTGGAGAATTCAATTTTCATACTGTGTAGGAAAGAACTGCAGATGCTGGTTTAAATCGAAGGTAGACACAAAATGTAACTCAATGTAAATGCTGGAGTAACTCAGCGGGACAGGCAGCATTTCTGGAGAGAAGGAATGGGTGACATTTTGGGTCGAGACCCTTCTTCAGTCTTTGTACAGCCCACTCCCCTGACATCAGTCTGAAGAAGGCTATCTCCAGAGATGCTGCCTGTCCCACTGAATTACTCCAGCATTTTGTGTCTACTTAAATTTCCATACTATCAGGTTGTAAGCTACCCAAGTGGAATATGAGGTGCTGTTCCTCCAGTTTGGATGTGGCCTGGGGTGGAAGATTGCAACCTTCACTTGGTTCGACTAATGCAATCAACTCGACATGCACAAACAGAAGATCAAATAGAACAAGTTGTCCTACAACTTTAGGCTGTGCATGCCACACGAAAGAAGAAGAAGAAGCATGTGGCCTCACTCTGGAATGGAGAAAGCCCAGGACAGTAAGGTCATAGAAACATGGAAACATAGGTGCAGGAGGATGGCATTCGGCCCTTCAAGCAAACACCGCCATTCATTGTGATCATGGCTGATCGTCCCCTATCAATAACCCATGCCTGCCTTCTCCCCATATCCCTTGACTCCACTAGCCCCTAGAGCTCTATCTAACTCTCTCTTAAATCCACCCAGTGACTTGGCCTCCCCTGCCCTCTGTGGCAGGGAATTCCATAAATTCACAACTCTCTGGGTGAAAACGTTTTTTCTCACCTCCCCTTTATTCTAAGACTGTAGCCCCTGGTTCTGGTCTCGCCCCACATAACCATATAACAATTCCAGCATGGAAACAGGCCTTCTCGGCCCAGTCCGTGCCGACCATTCATTTTCCCCTAGTCCCATCTACCTGCACTCAGACCATACCTCTCCATTCCCTTCCCGTCCATATACCTATCCAATTGGTACCATTTTTCCTGCATCTAGCTTGTGCAGTCCTTTTATAATTTTATATGTTTCTGTTAGATCCGCCTCATCCATCCAAACTTCAGTGAATACAAGCCTAGTCTTTTCAATCTTTCCTCATATGACAGTCCCGCCATCCCAGGGATCAATCTCGTGAACCTACGCTGCACTGCCTCAATCACAAGGATGTCCTTCCTCAAATTAGGAGACCGAAACTGTACACAATACTCCAGATTTGGTCTCACTAGAGCCCTGCATAACTTCAGAAGAACCTCTTTACACCTATACTGAAATCCACTTGTTATGAAAGCCAACATTCCATTAGCTTTCTTCACTGCCTGCTGTACCTGTAAGCCAACTTTCAGTGACCAGTGTATAAGGACGCCCAGGTCTCGCTGCACCTCCCCCTTACCTAACCTAACCCCATTGAGATAATAATCTGCCCCCTTGTTTTTGCCGCCAAAATGGATAGCCTCACATTCATCTATATTATACTACATCTGCCATGTATTTGCCCACTTACTCAACCTGTCCAGGTCACCCTGCAACCTCCTAACATCCTCTTCACAGTTCTCACTGCCACCCAGCTTTGTGTCATTCGCAAACTTGCTAGTGTTGCTCCTAATTCCCTCTTTCAAATCATTAATATATATGGTAAACAGTTGCGGCCCCAACACCAAGCCTTGCGGCACACCACTCACCATTGCCTTCCATTCTGAAAAGGACACGTTCACTCCTACTCTGCTTCCGGTCTGCCAACCAATTTTCTATCCATGTCAACACCCTACCCCCAATACCATGTGCTCTAATTGTAGTCACCAGTCTCCCGTGCAGAACCTTATCAAAGGCTTTCTGAAAGTCTAGATACACTACATCCACTGGCACCCCTTCATCCATTTTACTTGTCACATACTCAAAAAATTCCAGAAGATTAATCAAGCATGATTTCCCTTTCATAAATCCATGTTGACTTGGACTAATCCTTTCACTGCTATCCAAATGTCCCAATATTACCTCTTTAATAATTGACTCCAGCATCTTTCCCACCACCAAAGTCATGCTAACTGCTCTGTAATTCCCCGTTTTCTCTCTCGCTCCTTTCTTGAAAAGTGGGATAACATTAGCTATCCTCCAATACACAGGAACTGTGGCATTTTCAGTATGGGAATAGGAAGGAGTGAAAATGTTTAGCAACTGGGAATTCCCATAAGCCATGGTGGACCGAGTGCAATTGTTCGATGAAATGGTTGGCGAGTCTGCGCCTGGTCTTGTCGATGTACAGGAGGCCACATTGGAAACACCGGATGCAGTAAAATGTGTTTGGTGGAGGTGCCTGTGAAGTTCTGTCTCATCTGGAAGGAATGTTTGGGTCCCTGAATGAAGGTAAGGGAGGAGGTGTTGTATTACCTGGGTTGCAGGGGAAAGTACCTGGGTGGGGGTGGTTTGGTGGGAAAGGATGAGTGAACTAAGGCATTGTGGAGGGAGTGGTCTCTGTGGAAGGCGGAAAGGGGTAGAGATGGGAAGATGTGACAGCTGGTGGGATCATGTTGGAGGTGCCGAAAATGTCAGAGGATGATGTGTTGGATGTGGGAAATGTTGGGGTAAAAGGTAAGGACCAGGGAAAAACTATCTTTGTTGCTTCTGGGGAGAGGAGGAACGAGAGCAGAGCTACAGGGCACAGAGAAGACACAGGTGAGAGATATATTATGATAGAAGGGGGAAACCATGTTTACTACAGAAAGAGGGATTTACTAATGTCCATCAGAGAAGGAAATCTGAAACCTTCACCTGTTCTGACCAATAAATGACTCCAAAAACACAACAAGTAGATAAAGTACGCTTGGGACGGCACAGTGGGACATTAGTAGAGCTGCTGCCTCACAGCACCAGAGACCGGGCAGGTTTGATCCTGACTATGGGCTCCGTCTGTACGGAGTTTGCACGTTCTTCCTGTGACCTCGTGAGTTTTCTCTGGGTGCTCAGTTTACTCCCACATTCCAAAGACATGCAGGATTGTAGCTTAATTGGCTTCTGTTAATTGTCCATTGTTGGTAGGTTAGAACTAGTATAAAGGTGGTCGCTGGTCATTGCAGACTCGAAAGGCCTGCTTCCACGCTGTATCTCCAAAACTAAAAATAGTAAAGAAGGCAAATGATATGTTTGGCTTCATAGGTCATGGTATTACATATAAGAGTCAGGATGCAGCTTTATAGGACATTTATTTGGTCAAATTTACAATATTGTGGGCATTTTCAGTCACCCCATTACAGGATGTGGAAACTTTGGAAAAGGTGCAGCAAAGGTTTACCAGATGTTGCCTGGATTAGGGGGTAAAAGCTAGGGGGTATAAACTGCCCCAGGGCCGCGAGCGGCCGTCCCCCGTGAGCTGCCGCATCCTCCCCCGCGAGCTGTCGCATCCTCCCCCGCGGGCTGCCGCTCCCCACCCCGCGAGCTGCTGCTCCCCACCCCACAAGCTGCCGCGGGCCGGTGGTCAGAGCTCTTCTCCAGGGATTCCCGGTGAGGGATCCCGCTCTGGATAATAAGTACCCGCCGCGCACGCGTTTAGAAGCACCGCAGACCGGGGCTTCAAGCTGTTTTAGGCCGCAGGCTGGCAGTCGGAGCTCTTCTCCTCCGGGGTCCCCAACGAGAGATCCCAGGCTCCGGACGTTGCGCCAGATGGAGTCTCCGCAGACCACGGCTTCATGCTGCCATGGGCAGCGATTGGAACACTCCCCTCTGGCGACGCTCGGCAAGGGCTCGCCCGCTCCACGATGAAAAGTTCACTCTGCACCCGCTGCTGAAGCTCCGGGATCGTCTCCAGGAAAGGCTACGCCTATCCTTGGTGTTAGGCCATGAGGGAGGCGCCTCTCCATGGAGGAGGTGACCGTAAGCGGTTCCCCGCTTACACCCCCTCACAAGACACAACGAGAGACATTAAAACAAACATTTGGACATACTAAAAAACAAAAAATAAGTAGAATTGACTAACGCTGCTGGCAGGGCAGCCGTCTTGCAGTACCCACACCGACCCCAGCGCCCCCACCCCTCCTTTCTCCCACCCTCCCCTCCCTCTTCCCCCTTTCTCTCTCTCCCCACCCCCCCTCTACTCCCCCTCCCCTCTACTCTCTCTCCCCCTCCTCCCTCTATCTATACTGTGACTAAAACTCTCACCTTGACCACTTCCGGTCTGCGTTGTATTAAATTTGCACAAAAACACTATCCTATTACACGAGGATTACTCACCACCCTACTCACCATTCTCCTCTCCTCCAAGCGCACCGAGTTGTGTTCCGAGTGGTGGAAGATTACAAAAGTTATGAAGGTTTAAAAAACCATGAGATCAGCAGATTGGTCTCCTCGTCTGTCAGTCACCATGAAGTTAAAGCCCATTCCAGCACCCGCTGGAGAATAAGGTCTCGGAGGTGGGGCTGAGTCCTTGAGCACGTCCAGAAGCCACTGCCCATCCAGAAGCCGCCGCCCCTCCAGGAACTGCCACCCGTCCACAGTCACAAGCAGGGGAGTGTGGGCTGTGTTCTGTGGGTGGGGGCTGTGAGCGTGACAGGCGCTGGGGACGGGAGCAGTTGAGTGAGTTTGGAGCCGGGTCCTGGAGCCAGGAGTGTGGTCGGAGCTGGGGCCGGGAACCTGTGAGCCCACACACCCCCCTCCCCGACACCCCCCTACAACCCCTCCCCTACACCCCTCCTCATCTACACCCCGCCTCTCCTACACCCCCCTCCCCTACACCCCACTCCTCTACATCTCCCCTACACCCCCCTTCCCTTACAACCAACCTTCGCCACCTCCCCCCACCTCCCCTCCCTCACACCCCCCTCCCTAACACCCCCCTCCACACACCTTCCCCTATACACACACACACCCCTCCCCCACACCACACTCTCCCCCTCCACCTTCAGCCCCCTGCCCACAGACACACTCCCCTCCTCCCCTCCCAGTGCACACCCACCTACCCTCCCACACGTGAAGAGGAAGGGGGGGGGAGTGTTGGGGGATGAGGGGAAATGAGCTGCGCCTGCGCAGTTAGGGACTATGGGTAAGTGGTGGAATATTGCTTTGGGGGAACGGGTTGCGTTGGGGGACCAAGTCTCCCATATGACTGAGACTCAACGAGTCCCACTTAGTCTAGTTTACTATAAAATTCAGCGCTAAAGTAGATTAGCATATTGATTCTAAATTCCTCTAAATTTGAGGTGATCACATTGAATACTTTTGGTTATTGTATAGAGATCAGTTTTGATCTTGTAAAATTGTAAAATAACTCTGTAATTGTATATAACTTTGTATAACTCCGTAATTGTAATAAAACGATTGTGTGATTAATAATGGTTGTAATCGTAGTTTGAATTGTGATTGTATATTAATATAGTGTGATCTCGTGTAATTTAAAATAGTGTGATTTACCTTAGAACTGTATGCTTATATTTTATATTGCAGTGTGGCTGTGTATAATAGTCTTTAACTATATATTTTTGTTCTTGCTTGAGTGTTACAACCTTATCTGCTTTTGATTGGTTCCCTTATCTGCTTTTGATTGGATTGAAGTGTTTAAGTGTAGCAGATTTGCTACTGGAGTGTGTTTGATTGTTCCATCGAGAAGGTGGTCCCCACCTTGAGCTGAGAGTGTTTACCGATTGAAAAGCTTGTGTGATTTCTGTGTGTGAAAGAATTTTGGTTACCCAGTTGAAAGGAGATAGATTGTGTGAGAGATTTGTTAGGAATTTTTGCCCTTGTCCTGTGAGAGACTTACGAGTTTGTTGGAAAACTTTTGCCATTGTTTTGTGAGTAAACTTGTTAAGTCCTAGGAATTTTGTGATCGAAGTGTAAATAGGCTGAGCCATTGTCTCCATTGTAATCGATAATGGGAAACCATTAATGTCTGTGGAGACAGCATTATGAGACAGATGACACAAAGATGGTGGCAGTGTGAACTGTGAGGAATATGCTATGTCAGTCCAGGGTGACTTGGACAGGTTGGGGGAGTGGGCAGATGCATGGCAGATTAATGTTAATGCTGATAAATGTGAGGTTATCCACTTTAGTAGTAAAAACAGGAAGGCAGATTATTATCTAAATGGCATCAAGTTGGGAAAAAGGGAAGTACAACGGGATCTGGGGGTCCTTGTTCATCAATCTATGAAAGTATGCATGCAGGTACAGCAGGCAGTGAAGAAAGCAAATGGTATGTTGGCCTTTATAACAAGAGGAATCTAATATAGGAGCAAAGACGTCCTTCTGCAGTTGTACAGAGCCCTAGTGAGACCACACCTGGAGTATTGTGTACAGTTTTGGTCCCCTAATTTGAGGGAGTGCAGCATAGGTTTACAAGGTTAATTCCCGGGATGGCGGGACTATCATATGCTGAGAGAATGGAGCAGCTGGGCTTGTACACTCTGGAGTTTAGAAGGATGGGAGCGGATCTCATTGAAACATATAAGATTGTTAAGGGTTTGGACACGCTAGAGGCAGGAAACATGTTCCCGATGTTGGGGGAGTCTAGAACCAGGGGCCACAGTTTAAGAATAAGGAGTAAGCCATTTAGAACAGTGACGAGGAAACACTTTTTCTCACAGAGAGTGGTGAGTCTGTGAAATTCTCTGCCTCAGAGGGCGGTGGAGGCCGGGTTCTCTAGCTCTCTCTCTTTCAGGAGAGAGCTAGATAGGGCTCTAAAAGATAGTGGGGTCAAGGGATATGGGGAGAAGATAGGAACGGGGTACTAATTGTGGATGATCAGCCATGATCACATTGAATGACGGTGCTGGCTCGAAGGGCCGAATGGCTTACTCCTGCACCTATTGTCTATTGTCTAACACATTATGTAGGGTAACAGTGATCTTGTGAGTGATCTTGAAATATGTAATAGCGATGGAGAGGGTGCAGAGGAGATTCATCATGTTTTTGCCTGGGATGGAGATTCCCAAAAGTCAAGAGTGTTGAGTTTTCTTGTGTACTAAAACAGAACAATAAAATGCTTGCAGCAGCACAACAGGTTTGTAAATACTGTATTGTAAACACTGTACTTAATAGAGTTATATTGCATAGAGTGATACAGTGTGTAAACAGACCCTTCGCCCCAACTTGCCCACACCGGCCAACTTGTCCCAGCTACACTAGTCCCATCTGCTAGCATTTGGTTCATATCCCTCCAAACCTGTCCTATCCATGTACCTGTCTAACTGCTTCTTAAACGTTGGGATAGTCCCAGACTCAACTACCTCCTTGGGCAGCTTGTTCCATACACTCACCACATTTTGTGTGAAAACGTTATCCCTCAGATTCCTATTAAATCCTTTCCCCTTCACCTTAAACCTATGTTCTCTGGTCCTCGATTCCCCAACTCTGGGCAGGTCTCTGTGCACCTACCTGATCTATTCCTTTCATGATTTTATACACCTCTACAAGATCACCCCTCATTCTTTTAAAAAATAATTTTAATACATTTTTTAATTAGAAGTAAATACATCATAAAAACCATTTTGTTTGTTGTAGTCATACATTATTAATAATGTTTGTATTAACAATTGTATAATCATTGTATTTCTATATATTTTTTTAAATTTTTATATAGATAGATCACCCCTCATTCTCCTGTGCTCCAGTGAATAGAGTCCCAACCTACTCCCTATAGCTCAGATCCTCTAGTCCTGGCAACATCCTCGTAAAATCTTCTCTGTACCCACTCCAGCTTGACAACATCTTTCCTATAACATGGTGAACACAATACTCTACATGCAGTCTCACCAACGTATAATACAACTGCAACATGACCTCCCAACTTCTATACTCAATACTCTGACTGATGGAGGCTGATGTACCAAGTGTTTTTGACATTATCTACCTGTGACTCGACCTTCAAGGAACTGTGCAGCTGCACTCCTAGATCCCTCTGTTCTACAAAACTCCCCAGAGCCATTCACTGTGTAGGTCCTGCCCATGTTAGACTTTCCAAAATGCAACATCACATTTCTCTGTACCGTGTACACTGTAATAGACAGCATAATAAACAAAAAATGTTCAATAAATAAAAAAACACAATATAGTGCAAAACAACACAAACTTCCGAAGTTCATAGTGTAACCAAGGAAGTTTGTAATTGGTGTTTGTAGTGTTCATTAGCCTGATGGTTGTTGGGCATAAGCTGTTCCTAAACCTGGAAATCAAGGTTTTCAGTCTCCTAGCAAGAGTGAAATTAGCATGTGGCCAGGTTTCCATGGCAGGAGTGAAATGAGAGCATAGGTCCTTAATGATGTTGGCTGCCATTTTGAGGCATAGATCCCCTCAATGGTGAGATGGTCATGATGGACTGGGCAGGGTCTTGGGCATTTTGTAATCTCCTTCCTTTCTGTGTTTTTGAATTGCCAAGCCAGGCCGTGCTGCAACCAGACAAGGTAGAGTCCTACCAACTGTGAAGGACGGTGAAGGACGCAAAAATGAGGTACAGGGACAAGATGGAGTCACAGATGGAACAGCAGGACACCAGACGCCTGTGGCAGGGGCTACGGACTATAACCAACTACCGGAGCACCCCACCCTCATCCGCAAGTGCCGGCACCTCCCTAGCAGATGACCTGAACTCTTTTTACGCTCGGTTCGAGATGGGCAACACCACCCCAGGTCTGCCGACTATCGACAATACTACCAGCGGGCTGGCTAACGAAGCTGATGGGAGGAATGAGCACACATTCTCACTGTCCGAGCACGATGTGAGGAAGGCTCTGACATGGGTGAACACGAGGAAAGCTGTAGGCCCCGATGGCATCTCGGGGCGAGTACTTAAGTCCTGTGCTATGCAGCTAGCTCCGGTGCTCACTACAATATTCAACCTCTCCCTGGACAAGTCCGTAGTCCCTGCCTGCTTCAAAAAATCAACCATTGTACCTGTACCAAAGAATGCCTCCCCAGCCTATCAGAATGACTACCGTCCGGTGGCCCTTACCTCAGTAGACATGAAATGCTTTGAGAGGCTGGTGAAGAAACACATCTGCGCCTTCCTCCCTCGCAACATGGACCCGTTACAATTTGCATACTGTCCGAACAGATCCATGGACGATGCTGTCTCCCAGGTTCTGCACACCGCTCTCTCCCATCTTGACAGCCAGAAGGGGGGCTACGTGACGATGCTGTTCATAGACTTCAGTTCAGCCTTCAACACGATAGTCCCCACCAGACTGGTCGCGAAGCTACTGGATTTAGGGCTCAACACCCCCCTGTGTGCCTGGGCCCTGGACTTTCTCACCGCCAGGCACCAGGTAGTTAAGATGGGAGGGAATACATCGAAGTCCCTCACCCTGAGCACAGGATCCCCCCAGAGTTGCGTCCTCAGCCCCCTTTTGTACTCCCTGTACACACATGACTGTGTGTCTAGGTTCAGCTCCAACTCGATAATCAAGTTTGCTGATGACACCGTGGTGGTGGGCCTGATCTCAGACAACGATGAGAAGGCCTACCGGGAGGAGGTAGCTGATCTGGCACTCTGGTGTCAGGACAACAGCCTCCTTTTGAACATCAAAAAAACTAAGGAGCTGATCGTGGAATTTAGGAGGGCACATCATCCGAGGATGTACACACCATTGAGGATAAATGGGGATACTGTGGATAGGGTGAGCTGTTTTAAATACCTGGGAGTCCACATCTCTGAGGATATGACATAGACATAGCACGCTGCAGCACTCGTGAGTAAGGCAAGGCAGAGCCTTTACCACCTCAGGTAATTGAGGAACTTCAGAGTTTCTCCGAGGATCCTCCAGTGCTTCTACTCTGCAGCTGTGGAAAGCATCTTGTCCGGAAACATTACAATCTGGTTTGGGAATTGCTCTGCCCAGGACAAGGCGGCTCTGCAGAGAGTAGTGCGTTCGGCCGAACACACTGTGGGAACTTCTTTCGCCCCTCTGCAGGAACTATACATCAGGAGGTGCAACTCCAGAGCCAATAAGATAATGGGAGACCCCTTCCACCCCTGCAACGGACTGTTCCAGCTCTTACGGTCAGGTAAACGCCTCCGTTGCCATGCTGTGAGAACAGAGAGGATGAGAAGGAGTTTCTTCTCAGAGGCCATTCGGACTGTAAACTCCTATCTCACCAGGGACTAACTCTACTTACTTACTGTACCACGATACCGCCCACAATATTTAATATGGAAAAGAACATGTGATTCTGTTTGTAGTTTGTTGGTTGTTTGTTTGGTTGTTTTTTGCACAAAGTCCGCAGGCACTGCCACTTTTCATTTCACTGCACATCCCGTATGTTTATGTGACGAATAAACTGGACTTGACTTGACTTGAGTCAGTTTCAGTTGTGAGCAAAGGATAAGTCTGGTTTCCGTGAAGCAGAAAAGGTGAGTTTAAGAGGGGACATGATTGAGTTATACAAACTTATAGGAGGTTTAGAGGGTAGACTGCAGGAAGATGATTCCCATATCAGAGATAGATAAAACTAGAGGACATAGATTTAGGGCAAGGAATAAGAGATTTAGAGGGAATCTGCGGGAGATGTTTTCACCCAGTGGCAAGTACCTGGAATATGCTACTTGAGAAAGTAGTGAACGCAGAGATTTTGACAGTATTTAAGAAATGTCTAGATGAGTATTTGAATCACCCACGCATAGAAGGCTATGGGTCAGGTGCTGAAAGATGGGATTAATGGAAATGGCTGCCAGGTGGATGCATGGATGTTGGGAATCACATGGACTATATCCATGTTATTTCTTTTCATCCAGTTTTACTGAACTGTTGACAATCATTGGATAATTATGTGGCACAACAGCAGACAATGCAAGTGCACTACTTGCTGTACCAACCAGATGTAAAATTTGACCAAAATTGGTAATTAATCATAATCATACTTTATTAGTCAAGTATATTTTGCAACATACATGGAATTTGATTTGCCATACAGTCATATCAATCATAATCATCGGATTTCCTCCAGGACGCCTGTCCAGTACAATGTGCTCTCAGTTGCTCGATGTGATGTGGAATTTCTTCAGACTGTTCTTGATGTTGTCCTTGAAGCGTTTCTTTGGTCCGCCGGGGGCTCGTCGACCTTCCTTCAAATGAGAGTACAGGATTTGTTTAGGGAGACGTGTGTTGGACATGCAGATGACATGGCCAGTCCATCGAAGTTGGTGCTGCATTATTGTGGTGGTGATGCTGGTCATGTTGTCTTCCTCCAAAACGCTGATGTTGGTGCATTTGTCCTCCCAGCTGATCCCCAGAATCGTTCGGAAGGATCTTTGTTGGTATTGTTCCAGGGATCTCAGGTGCCTGCTGTACGTTGTCCATGAATCGGCTCCATACAACAGGGTGGAGAGGACAATGGCCCTGCAGACCAGCAGTTTTGTTTGAGCCTTTAGGTCTCGGTCTTCAAAGATTCTTTTCCTGAGTCTGGTGTAGGCTTCACTGGCACAACTCAGGTGATGGTTGACCTCAGAGTCTACGTCAACCTTTGAGGAAAGAATGCTGCCAAATTAGGGGAAGTGGTCAACGTTTTCAAGAGTGGTGTCATTTGCTTTTATAGTGGGCTGGGTAGACGGCTGGTTGGATGGAGGTTGATGTAGGACCTGGGTCTTCCTCATATTTAAGGCTAGGCCCATGGCCCTGTATGCCTTGGCAAAGGCATTCCGGATGCCCTGGAGGTCTTCTGCCGAGTGTCATGCAATGGCGCAGTCGTCCGCCCACTGAAACTCCATGATGGCGGTGTTATTGACTTTGCTCTTGGGCTTCAACCTATTAGGCTTGAAGAGCCCACCGTCAGTTCTGTAGAGGATTGGGATCCCCTGTGGCAGCTCTTCACCAATGAGGTGAAGTGTAGCAGCAATGAAGACAACAAACAGGGTGGGTGCGATGATGCATCCCAGTTTGACCCCCATTTCCACAGTGAGGGGCTCGGACTCAGAGCCACTGTTGCTGAGCACTGTGATCGACATGCCATCACGTAGAAGCCTCAATATTCTGATGTACTTGTCGTGACAACCATACCTTGATAGTATGCGCCAAAGAGCCCATGACATTGTGCGTGACATTGTTTAACGTGGGGAGACGGGTGCACAGACAGCCACCACATGGTCCTTGACAGATCTGGGTCAGGATACAGTTGCATGGAGTCCATAACGACCGGAGATCCTTTTCTGCTGCAGCCTTCATCCGTTTTCCCTTGTGATGCTCCACTAACGTGTGCCATCATCCTCTGCCTGTTCCACTGTTGAGGCCTTGGTTGGATTCCTCTTTGTCAGAGATCTCCCCCTCGACCTTACAGCCATGGGTGGCCCTACCAGGAGCATAGCTCCAGATTACATTTCTCTCAGGATCTTAGGACCACACAAGCTTCTCCACCATGACAAGGTGACAA
The DNA here is from genome assembly GCA_963514005.1 of Raja brachyura. The sequence continues at coordinate 46,485,446 of OY740787.1, read as the reverse complement.
TCCACAGAGATGTAGGGCAAATAAAAAGAAACAGAACACGCAAAATACATTTTAACATAAATATCCACCACAGTGACTCCTCCACATTTCTCACTGTAAAGGAAGGTTGAAAAGTTCAATCTATCCCTTCTTTGTTCTCCAGCGGTCGGGGGCCTCTAACCTTCCATTGACAGGACGATCTTACTCTCGTAGCCGGCAGCGGGTTTCCTCATCGGGGCGATCAAACATCTCCATGCAGGGCGAGTGGAACATCGGTCGGCTTTCGGACGTTCCCGACGTCGGTCTCTTACCCGAGACTGCATGATCCTGATGTTAAAGTCCGCAGACTGCGGTTGGAGCGTCGATCCCAATCCACGTCCCGTAGTGGGGCCCAAAGTCAGTCCCGAGCAAGGCCTGAAGCTCCATGATGTTAGGCCGCAGAGCGACCGGAGATACGATCCGGAAAACAACTGCATCTCTGGCAAGGTAAGAGATTGAAAAAAAGTTTCCCCTGACCCCCGCACCCACTCTCCACATAAAACAAACCAGAGAACATTAGCACATACTTTATAAACACAAAAAAACACAAAAAAACCTAAAAGGACAGACTGTAGGCCAGGTTGCCATCGAAGGGCCACCCGGTGGAGGTGGCGATAGAGGGCCATGATAGATTGGCTTCAACTTGACTGGATTAGACAGTAAAGGTCAAATTGGCCCCCCTACCCTTAATTCCAGTTTGGAAATATAGAAATAATTGGATACAGGACAGAGGTGCACCAAAACCACTCAAGCTTGTACTGGTGAACTAACCATCGAGATATGCTTTAACACATCAGCAATGTAGAAAGAGAAGAGCAAACTGGAGGGAAAGATAATTTTTAAAGTGTGTAACTCACCTTTGCTGATAACTCCAAGAGACAGTATCTCCCCTGGTGGTGAATCAAAGTACCAGTACTGCAAGACTTTGTATATTGCAATGGCCAAGGAAGAACCTATGGGATGTTTTATTATTTGCCGAAGTGTTGTTCGGTGAGAATGTACTGCTTCCTGGAACTCTGTCTCTATCCATTTACTGTAAAGTAAAAGTTAATGCAAAAATAATACATGGCACTGGTGTAAAAATTTCCCAATAATTAAATCTAACAAAGGACAAAGAACATTTATTGTCACGTACACCAATTGGTGTAGTGAAATTTGATTTGCCATGCAGCACACAAATAAAGATAAGACACAACATCATAGATTTAACAGTAGACATAAAAACATCCTCCCACAATAGTTCCCATTGTGGGGGAAGGCAGCAAAGTCCAGTCCCATCCCCAGTTCACCCATAGTCGAGCCTATTGAGGCCTCCGCAGTCGCTGCTACGGCGCCTGATGTTCCAGGCCGTTCTCGCCGGGTGATGGTGCTCCGGCATCGGGAGCACCCTCTCAGCGGCTTGGGACACCTGGAACGGCCGCCTCTTATTGGACTCCGCGGCTTCCGAAGCTAACAAGGCCGCGCCGGATGGAGCTCCCCCACTGGGATGGAAGCTCACAATGAAAGGTTCAGCGCCGCCGCCTGCAGCTAGCCGCTCCACAGTCCCACAACGTGTTTTTTTTGTCGCCGGTCTTCTGCTCACCGGAGCCCCAGCGCGGCGACCAAGGCAAGGCATTGCTCGCTCCTCTCCGCGATGGCACTCCAGCGACCATTCCAGGTGTCCCAAGCCGCCGCCGAAGCCGAGGTTCCGGCCGGTCCCAACAAGAAACACCGCTCCAGGCCCACTGGTAGGCCACGAGGACGGGTCGAAGGTGTAGCCCGGAGAAAAGCTGCCTCTCTGACCAGGTAGGGACCAGGAAAAGCAGTTTCCCCTTCCCCACCCCCCACCCAAAAAAGAATAGACTCCAAACAAAACACTTTTTACACACTAAAAATAAAAATAAAAAAGTTAAAAGACAGACAGCTGCAGGCTGGGCAGCCATACCAACTGGACGGTGCCCCCCGATAAAATGGAATAAAATAATTGAGGCCAATTGGCAAATCACATGCAACAATGTAGTTATATAAGAATTTTAACAAGAAATAAAGATTGTTGTGCTTTATATGGGGGAGATATGACATAATAAGTGTTTATAACGATCATCAAACCAATTAATTATGCAACTTACCAAATACATTCCAGACCTGCCAGTACATAAAACAGATTCACCTCTTTGTCACCCTCAATAGTCCTTATGTCACTACTTTGTACTCCAGTTAGTTGCAGGCCTGCCAGTGGAGAGGTTTTGTCCTATTTACCAGAATTTCTGATGAAAAGTTCACAACCTGACACATTAAGATTTTTCTCTCCACAGATGCTAACTTCCCTGCTGTGTATCTTCATTTTTGGGTGATAAATCAAAACAATAATTTTGAACAACTCAATTAATTATCTGCTGAAGAGAACAATCCCAGCTTTTCTGTCACTCAATGTATTAGGAATCCCTCATCCTAAAGCTGTATGGGAGATGAAAATGTTAAGGAACCATTACTTGATGGTAAAGGATGTAGAAAATGAAGCAGACTTTGAGAAAATATATGTTAAGCGGTATGATGTCCGAAAATTCTTCTTCTTTCCAAAGTGGAGAGATCTAAGCCACAGAATATACAGACATGTGCATAGAAATAAGAATGGTTTCTCGACACTACAGCAGTACTTCAAAGAGCCAAGGCACTGGTTGACAACAGACCAATAGACATATAGGGTGACTTGAAATAAAGAATTAAAGCAAATGTAAATTACAACACATTTTTGTTGTCAGTTCTCAATGGAAGGCACAAACAAAAGGGAAGGGGGGAAGGGAAGGGAAGGGGGGGAGGGGAAGGGAAGGGAAGGGAAGGGGGGGAAGGGAAGGGAAGGGAAGGGGGGGAGGGGAAGGGAAGAGGGGAGGGAAGGGGGGGGAGGGAAGGGGTGGAGGGAAGGGGGTAGGGGAGGGGTGGCGGGGAGGAGGGAGGGCAGGAGGGAGATGGGGTAGGGAGATAGGGGGAAGTGTGTGGAGGGAGGGGGAGAGGGGTACGGTTGCGAGAGGGGGGAGAGGGGTGGGGGCAGTCCATCTATTCCCACTCCCTAGCACCCCCTCTCCTCTCCCTCAATCCCCCACCCCCCCTCCCTCCCCACGATTGTGCTCGTTCAGAGAGGAACACAGAACAGGGAGGAGAGAGCCAAAGACTTATCTCTCCTCCCGATTTGCAGAGCATTTTGAGAACGGGGGAACGGAGGGGTTGGAATGAGCGGGCGGGCGTGTGAGTGGAGCTGTAGCCTTCTGACTTATCTCTTCTCCCGATCGGCAGAGCATTTTGAGAACGGGGCGGGCGATTCCAGCTGTGGGAGGCGCGGGTGGGTTTGGGTGGGGGGGGGAGCCGTGCTGCCAAATGAAGAGAGAGAGAGAAGTGGCTTGGATTGGTCGGCATGTGGGATTGTGACGTCACAGCTCGTGAGTCCCGTTTAGATTTTAAAATGAGTGGGGGTTGGGGGTGGAAGGATTTTATTAAAAAATGTGAACATAAAAATGTCTAAATGTAATGAGAAGTGGTTTGCGAATGTAAAAGCGAAATGGAAAAAATTGACCAGTTTTTACACGCGCACGCACACACACACATACAGAGTTTTAAAAGTATACTAGACCAAGTGCAGACCCGTTGGGTCTGGTCCCCGAACGTGCTTCACTGTGAATGAATCCATTAACGGAGCGACTATGCTGGTGGATTGGAAGTTGTCCCTACCTTCATCTGACTCGAGGCAAAGATCGGCTGTTCCCCCACTGTATTTCGGAGCACGGCGGAAGAGGCAATCGTTATTTTGAGCAAGCATGATAGAGCCGAGCCGGCCGGCCGGGGGGGGGGGGGGGGGGGTGGGGGGGGGGGAGGAGTGGAGGAAGTGAAACGGAGTGGAATCAGCAGTGAAAAACGCCCGTGGGGAACGACAATCGCCTGCGGGGAAAGAAAACGCCGGCGTTTTTGGAGGAGAGCGGGCCGCAGCAGCTGCCGTTATGGTGGCTGTCCAGCAGGAGGCCACAAAATGAGTGAGTGTGTGTGGGGAGGGGGTGAAGGATTTTATTTTAAAAAGTGTACATAAAAATGTCTAAATGTAATGAGGAGTGAATGTGTGAATGTAAAAGTGTAATGTCTAGCAAAATGGAAAATTTCTCTGGGTTTGAAAGTGTGCTTTTGGCGAACCATGAAATCAAAGGCCAAATTTGACACCCACAATGCCGGCACACACACGCACACACACACTGAGTTTTAAATAAGTACTAGACCAAGTGCAGAATAAGTACTAGACCCGAGGGGGGGGGGTGTTACCGAACTGAACTCACTGTGGAATGAATCCATTAACAGAGCGACTCTGCTGGTGGGTGGAAGGTGTCCCTGCCTTCCCTCTGGCTCAAGGCAAAGATCGGCTGGTCCCCCGCTGTATTTTGGTGGAAGGCGAAAAGCAGCGGTGGAAGAGGCGATCTTTGTCTTGAGCAAGCGTTGAGCCGGGCCAGACCGGGCGGGGGCGGGGGGGGAGGGGGGGGTGAGGAGAAAGTGAAAGATAATGTTGGAGCAAGATAATGTTTCCCATGGTGGACACTGTAAAGATAAAGAATGCTTTAGAACTATTTCTAATTTAAGTTAAGATTATTAATATTTAGAATTCTCTACCCAGATAGATTGATATTGAATTAAATATATACAAATCTAAGATGTTTTATGGATTGTATGGGAATCATGGTTTATGCGAATAGTCAGTAAAATAGAATTTAGGCCAGCCAAGATGATCTAATCATATGCTGAAGTAAGTCTAAGCGGCTGTATATCCTAGCCTTCCTCCTAATCCATATATATATATATATATATATATATATATACTTCTGCTGTCTAAGAGAAAATAGAACATATGATGAAGATTTAAATTACTAAAAACATATTTAAATCATTGTACAATCCTAAATTCCAGAACCATTGCCAGAATTATATTAAGTTTTATCTAGTAAGTTCAACAGAAAATATTCTGTGCAGAACTATTCTCTATCAAGAATCGTTTCTTACCTATCTTTGATTAGCTCCATTACAGGGAGTGAAAAATCAGCTGGACCCCAAACTGCGCTTTCGTATCGATGAACACGTGCTCTGTGCAGGTCAATGTAGGTAGTTCTGCCAATGTTTCCCCAAACAATGACACTTTCCACGTCTATAGAACCAAAAGGTTGTTGGGGGAGTGTGGGAATGGAAGACAAAATATATTAATTATGTTCATAAACAAGCACGTTCGGTATACATAATATATATATTATCAGAATTGAAATTAAAGATAAAGCTCAAAGATAACAGCGGCACAGTGGCAAAGTGGTAGAGTTGCTACCTTACAGAAACCTGGAATCAATCCTGACTACGGGTGCTTGCCTGGGCGGAGTTTGTACATTCACCCCGTGACCTGTGTAGGTTTTCTCCGGGATCTCTAGTCTCCTCCCACACTTCAAAGACGTACTGGTTTGTAGGCTAATTGCCTTGGTATAATTGTAAAATGTCATAGTGTGTGCGAATCAGTGGTCAGCGCAGGCTCTGGGGCCCGAACGGCCTGTTTCTGTGCTGTATCTCTAAAATAAACTAAAATAAATAATACCAATTAAATAATTATGCTAATCTAAAATGGCCGATGTTCTAATTTATCAGTACCTAAATTATTGGACATTTTGAAACGTATAAAATTCAGGAGTTATTTGTAACTTCTTAAGAAACGAAACAGTCCTTGCCTCCATACATTTGCTTCCATTAAGTGTTAGACAAGCATGGACTGAGAAGGGACAATTAACATTCATGCCACACAAGTGCAGCAATGGGGATCGCTGGTCGGCTCAGTGGGCCAAAGGGCCTGTTTCTGCGCTGTATTTCTAAACTAAACTAAAATAAGAAATAGCAATTAAATAATTATGCTAATCTTAAAGCAGCTAATGTTCTAATTTATCAGTACCAAAATTATTGGGCATTTTGAAACCGCCAATGGAGTGGAGACAATGGAGGGAGGAGTTTGAGCTCTATGTTGATTTGAGCATGGCAGGGAAGGATGACAAGACAATGAGGAAATTTCTCATGTATCTAGTTGGACCGCAAGGGAGAGAGCTCTACCAAACGCTGGAGAAACGGACGCTGGAGGGCAACGCACAAGAAGTTACGCTAGAGCAGGCTCTCGATACTTTCGAACAGCATTGTCAACCCGTGAGGAATGAGACCATCGACAGGTATAGATTCTTTACGAGGAGCCAAGAAAGAGGGGAGACTTTTGATTTGATTTTAATAGAACTGAAGCTCTTGGCAGCTCATTGCAGTTTCAGAGAGTTGAAAGATTCACTGATACGTGATAGAATAATATGTGGCAGAAGAGATGACATGCTGCAGGAGAGACTTCTCCGAGAAACTTCATTTGACTTAGAAAAATGTGTGAAGGCATGCCAGGCTTTGGTGCTTGCCAAGGCCAGAGTTGATGTCCTGTTACATGACCAACGACAAGATGTCTGTGCAGTGAGACAAGAGGGAAAAAGATACTAGCCAACCTTACAGTGCAAATAATGCAGATACAATCATGAGAGGAAGAAGGAGAAATGTCCGGCATATGGCCGGCAGTGTTTCAAATGCCATAAGAAAGATCATTTCACATCACAATGCATGGAAAGGCAGGTGCAACAGAAGAAAGAAAAGAAAGGAAAAAAACCTGTGCATGCAGTGGTGGATGTGATGAGTTCCAGTGATGAGTATGATGACAGTCAAGAAGATGATGAAATTTACACAATGGAACTCCAACCAGAAGAAGTAAAAGCGGAAAGTGTGCACAGTGTTGAGGTGACTCAATTCCCAAAGAAAATCCTTGCTGAAAGGGAAGGAGGTAAAATTCCAGGTGGACAGGTCGGCCACATGTAGCATCATTCCCAAGATGTATGCAAAGGATGTGGATGAAACCAAGCAAGTATTGTCGATGTACAATAATACGACAGTGGTGCCTCTTGGGAAAAGCAATGAGAGACTAAAGAATGGAAGGAAATACAAAGTAGAGTTTGTAGTCCTGGAGGAAGACTGCATTTCCATCCTGGGAAGCAGGGCAGCCCAGCAGATGAGGCTCTGCTCAGTGCGTAAAGCGAACATAATGACATTGAATGGCAGTGAAATCCCTCTGAGAAAGGAAAGATGGCTGAGTATGCTGATGTTTTTGAAGGGACGGGTAAATTTGAGGGCAAGTACCATCTGCAGGGCGATGACAGCATAACGCCGGTGATCCATCCACCACAAAGAGTTCTTGTAGCCTTACGGAGTAAGCTGAAAGAGGAGTTAGGCAGACTAACAGAAGCTGAAATAATTGCCCCAGTAGAGACCCACATTCCATCGGTATCCAGCCTTGTGTGTGTGGAAAAGCCCAATGGAAAGTTGAGAGTGTGTTTAGACCTGACGGATCTGAACAAGGGGCTGAAAAGAAGTCATTACCCAATGACGACGATTGAAGATGTTCTCACAGACCTGAATGACGCCAAGGTCTTTAGCACGTTTGACGCCAAGAATGGGTTTTGGCATGTGGAACTGGATGATGAGTGTTCTCAGCTTATGACATTTAACACACCATATGGCAGATATAGATGGAGACACATGGCATTTGGTCTGTCCACATCCCCCGAAGAGTTCCAGCGACGACACAACCAAGTGTTGGAGGGCCTAGAAGAGGTCTGTTGCTGATGACATCCTAGTGCTTGGGAAAGGAAAAACTGCAGAAGAAGCAGAAAGAGACCATGACAAGACGATCCGAGCTCTGATGGAGAGATGTTGTGACAGAAACCTGAAGCTGAACATAGAGAAGGCAAAGCTGAAGGTGAAGTCACTTTCATAGGACATCATAGAGTCTCTGCTGCAGGACTGAAACTAGATCCAGGGAAGGTAGAAGCAGTACCTAACCCAACAGATGTCCAAGGAGCTCAGCGATTTATTGGGTTTGTTAACTACTTGCGCAAATTCCTTCCTGGACTAAGCGACCTATGTGAACCGCTACGCAAGCTGACACAGAAGGATGTAGTTTGGTGGTGGGCACAGGTGCATGACAGGGAGGTGATGGACATAAAGATGCTAGTACCTGCAGAGCCAGTACTCAGATACTATGATCCAACCAAGGAGCTGACAGTACAGGCCGAAGCGTCAGAAACTGGACTTGGTGCGGCGCTGATGCAGGAGGGCCATCCAGTTGCCTAAGCCAGCAGGGCACTGACAGATGCGGAGACCAGATGTGCACAAATAGAAAAATAATTGTTGACAGTGGTGTTTGGTCTAGAGAGGTTCCATGTTTACATGTATGGAAGGCCAGTGAATGTGCAGTCAGACCATAAGCCACTGGAGATAAAACCACTTCATCGTGCACGGAAGAGATTGCAGAGGATGCTGGTGAGGATGCAGACCTATGACGTGACAATAAGATACAGACCAGGGAAGGAGACCCAGCTTGCGGACATGCTGAGCAGAGCATATATTCAGATTGGCCAGACTGACAAAGCCATGAGAGAACTGGAGACTGTAAACCTGACAAGGCACATCCCAATATCACAGCCTCTGCTAAATGTTATAAGGGATACAACGAAAAAAGATGAGACTATGCAGAGACTGACAGAGGTGATCAAACGAGGCTGGCCAGAGAACAAGGATATTGACCCAGAACCTATCTCCTATTTCCATGTGAGGGATGAGCTGAGTGTTGGAGATAGAAAATTAGAAACATAGAAAATAGGAGCAGGAGCATTCGGCCCTTCGAGCCTGCACCGCCATTCAATATGATCATGGCTGATCATCCAACTCAGTATCCTGTACCTGCCTTCTCTCCATACCCCCTGATCCCTTTAGCCAAAAGGGCCACATCTAAATCCCTCTTAAATATAGCCAATGAACTGGCCTGAACTATCTTATGTGGCAGAGAATTCCAGAGACTCACCACTCTCTATGTGAAAAATGTTTTCCTCATCTCGGTCCTAAAGGAATCCCCCCTTATCCTTAAACTGTGACCCCTTGTTCTGGACCTCTCCAACATCGGGAACAATCTGCCTGCATCTAGCCTGTTCAACCCCTTAAGAATTTTGTAAGTTTCTATAAGATCCCCCCTCAATCTTCTAAATTCCAGCGAGTACAAGCCGAGTCTATCCAGTCTTTCCTCATATGAAAGTCCTGACATCCCAGGAATCAGTCTGGTGAACCTTCTCTGTACCCCCTCTATGGCAAGAATGTCTTTCCTCAGATTTGGAGACCAAAACTGTACGCAATACTCCAGGTGTGGTCTCACCAAAACCCTGTACAACTGCAATAGAACCTCCCTGGTCCTATACTCAAATCCTTTCGCTATGAATGATAACATACCATTTGCTTTCTTCACTGCCTGCTGCACCTGCATGCCTACTTTCAATGATTGGTGTACCATGACACCCAGATCTCGTTGCATCTGCCACATTCGGATAATAGTCTACCCTCCTGTTTTGCCACCAAAGTGGATAACCTTACATTTATCCACATTATACTGCATCTGCCATGCATTTGCCAACTCACCCAGCCAATCCAAGTCACCTTGCAGCCTCCTAGCATCCTCCTCACACTGCCCCCCAGCTTAGTGTCATCCGCAAACTTGGAGATGTTGCATTCAATTCCCTCATCCAAATCATTAATATATATTGTAAATAGCTCGGGTCCCAGCACTGAGCCTTGCGGTACCCCACTAGTCACTGCCTCCCATTCTGAAATGGACCTCATGAGATCATGAGATGACCTCATATTTAGAGAGAGTAATCATCCCTAAAGCCAGGATCGAGATATGATCACACGAGTACGATTCCCACATTGGTGTGAATGGCTGTCTAAGAAGGGCAAGAGAATGGCTGCACTGGCCTGGAATTAGTGCAGAAATCAAGGACTTCGTACAGAAATGTGAGACATGTCAAGCTCAAGGGAAGGAGCAACCAAAAGAAACACTGCATTCCCATGAAATTCCAGAGGCCATGGGCGAAGGTGGGTGCAGTTCTACTTGGATGGAAGGAACTATTTGATCACTGTGGACTACTTCTCATGATATTGGGAAATAGACTATCTAGAGAAAACACTGGCATTTAATGTCATCCATAAATTCAAAGGCCAGTTCGCAAGATATGGAACACCAGATCAGCTCATCACAGATAATGAGCCACAGTTGACAGCTGAGGAGTTTTGCGAAGAAGTGGCAGTTTGAACATATGACCGCATCACCCCATTATCCACAGAAGAATGGAAAGGTGGAGAGCAGTGTGAAAGTTGCGAAGTCATTGCTGAGGAAGGCTAAGGTTGCAGGAACTGACCCGTACCTGAGCCTACTAGCTTTTTGCAACACACCAACACCTGGCATGAGAAGCGGTCTAGTATAAAGATTGACGAACAGACGAACCAGGACCATTCTACCAACTACTCCGAGACTGCTCAAACGTGAAATTCAGAAAAATGTAGGAGCTGAGTTGAGATCAGCTAGAGACAGACAAACAGACTACTACAACAGAGGATCCCAAGATCTGATTCCCCTGAAAGCTTGTGATCCAGTTTGTGTGAAGCTGGGCGGTGACCGACATCAGCCCTGGAAGAAGGCTGTCGTGCAGCGCAACCCAGATCTTATGAAATCAGAACCGAGGATTGCTTAATCTATCGTCGTAATTGGCGCCATCTGAGGAAAAACACAGAGCCATTTCATCACGCTGATGTTGACTTGGATGACCTGGTGACATCTCCTGAACCGGAGCGAGACAATCAACCTATGTATGAGCCGACCACCTGTCCCAGGGAGCATCAAACCCTGGCAACAAGGTCTGATCGATGTGTTCGAAAACCACAATATCTGCAGGATTATGTGCCCAAATAAGGATAGGGCCTGTACTTGTAGTTGATTATAGATTTAAAAGGCTATTAGGTTATGTTTAAAAAGTTAATGTTATATTGTTCTTTTATAGTTTGATATGCAGAGTTTATGTAGAAGTAGTGGTAATGGCCATTTTATAAATAAATAAATAAATAAATAAATAGACAGACAAGTGGACGGATAAATAAATAAATTAATAATTAGATAAATATAAATAAATATATAGATGAAAAGGGGAAAGGAAATGATGAACCAGACATGTGTTGTTCAAAGTTTAGATAATTCCGAGCACTGAACTGCCGCAGATCCAAGGAATGAGAATTTGGAAATTGTAGATGAAGACTTTCCAGTGACTGCAACAGAAATTGCAGCAGAAACAGAGAGAGACACTGTGCTGAAGTGCGAATGTGAACAGACATTGAACGGATGAACTGAAATCGATAGTGGATTGAACTCAGTTCTGAACTCAGAGCTGACGCCTTTCCATAATCGAAGATGTTCTCACAGACCTGAATGACGCCAAGGTCTTTAGCACGTTTGATGCCAAGAATGGGTTTTGGCATGTTGAACTGGATGATGAGTGTTCTCAGCTTATGACATTTAACACACCATATGGCAGATATAGATGGAGACATATGCCATTTGGTCTGTCCACGTCCCCTGAGAAGATCCAGCGACAACACAACCAAATCTTGGAGGGCCTAGAAGGTGTGAGGTCTGTTGCTGACAACATCCTAGTGTTTGGGAAATGAAAACCTGCAGAAGAAGCAGAAAGAGACCATGACAGGATGGTCGGAGCTCTGATGGAGAGATGTTGTGACAGAAACCTGAAGCTGAACATAGAGAAGACAAAGCTGAAGGTGAAGGAAGTCACTTTCATAGAGTGGTTGTAGAGAAACAAAATTATGAGTGAACTTCATGGCGAACATCCTGGCATAGTAATCATGAAGTCAATTGCCAGAAGTTTTGTGTATTGGCCTGGTAGTGACAGTGACATTGAGTCACTGGTGAGCAAATGTAGTGTCTGCCACAATTGCTGGAGTAAACCACCAAAAACTCCACAGCAGACCTTTTCAGAGAGTTCATGTAGATTTTTGTGAAAAGGGGAATCTACTTTCTCTAGTAGATTGTCATTCCAAATGGATTGAGGTTAAGCATATGGGGTCAAGCACTACTACTGAGTGTACCATAGATGAGTTGAGATCAATTTTTGCATGCCATGGTTTACCGGAAGGACTTGTTTCTGATAACGGGCCTCAGTTTCGTTCAGAACGGTTCAAAGTGTTCATGCAGCAGAATGATGTAAAACACACAACGGGGTAGCGGAAAGGTCTGTCAGAGTTGTCAAAGATGCTCTCAAGAAACACGTTTTGCAGGGTAGTTCATAGCTTAGCATGAAACATCGTTTGGCTAGTTTATTGCTGATGTACAGAACCACAGAACATACAACAATGGATTACTCACCTGCAGAACTGTTGATGACGAGAAGGCTAAGAATACGCCTAAGTCTAGTTCAACGCAATTTGGCCTTGAGAGTTGAGCAAACACAGTTAAGGCAAAAACACCATTTTGACTCCCACAAAAAGGAGAGAAACATCGAGCCAGATGAGCAAGTTTGTTTTCTCAGTCCTCCCAACAAGTCCAGTGGAGACAAATGGGATGTTGGGAAAATAGTGGAAGTGTGTGGAACAAAAAGATACTTAGTTGAAGTTGGAGATAGGATCAAAAGGATTTCTTGTTGATCAAATGATTCCAGCCGAAAATGAACCAAAAACTGAGCATGAAGTCCTAATCCCTGAGTTTTAATTCTGCAATCCGGAATATAACAGTTATCAATACTATGATCCCTATATCTCGTGGAGATATCTTAATTGGACAGCCACCTTCTTTCTGTATGGATTATAGTCTGTCAGTTCAGTTTCTCCATCTCGGTTACATGATGTCATCATCATCATCACCATTACCCTGTGCTTCAAATATACCTGAGCATTCCTCAGTTCATGAACCCCATGACCCTTTCATTAATTTCATACCGGAAACACCTGCCCCAATCAGATGCTAACTATAATACGACTATTAGTAATCTGCTCAGGTCTTCGTATCCCCTTCTGTGACACATCCCATAGTCCTCAAATCCCTGATCTTTTCAAAAATTGTCTACTTTCTATTTTAACTTCTTTAATGATCAAGCCTCCACATATTTCAGTTTGAAATGACTGCCCCACCCCTACAACCCCACTCTTCTTCCTAGGTGCCCTACATTCTTCTCAACTTAAAAAAATATAGATTCCCACCAATCATTGTATCATCTGCAAAGTTGTATATAATACATCCTTTGGCTGTGCCATTAATATAGAATGGAAATAATAGTAGCCCCAACAATAAGTTAACCTACTCCATCATAACCAGTCCTTAGTTGAGGGGGCGGGGCAGGCGGGTGGGGGGGGGGAGGAGGAGGAGTTCAGGATGACTTGGTTTCGCTGCAGTTCTGTGGGTTCTAAGGTTACTTGTGGATTAACTTTGCTCTTGCCAGTGGCATTTTGGAGAAATGATCACTGCACACCACATATTCATTGACAGACCAATGTTTTTGTCCAAAATCAAGAAAGTCCACACCAAGACAGCACAGTCTTGCACACAAATACCTACTGCCTTTTTCCATGCTGCATCTCAAAAACTAAAGCGAAAAAAATAATCTTGTTTGTAACTATCAAGACAAATTAAGAGGTGCATGGAAACAGGCCATTCGGTCTACAGAATCCACGCCTGTTCACACGTGTCTATGCTATCCCACTTCCTTATCCACTCCTTACAACAAGGGGGCAATTTACTGAGGCCAACCAACCTACAAACCTGCACATCTTTGGAATGTGGGAGAAAACCAGGCCATGCAGAGAAAACCCACACAATCACAGGGAGAACGTGCAAGCTCCACATAACACCCTGGGGTTAGAATTGAACCCAGGTCTCTGGCGTTATGAGGCTGCAGCTTTACCAGATGCGCCCCTATGCAATCCTAATTTACATGAGCATATTTTTAATGAAATAATGAATTCCTAAACTGACATTTTAACATTTGTATTAGAAGATAATTATTGATAGGAGGGAAATATGGAAAATAGGATGAGATTACATGACTAGGATTTCTTTCATTAATTTAATTAAATACTGGCATTGGAATTGTCAAGTTACAGCAAGTAGCTCATATCACGAACAGGAACTTTCAATGGTTTTGTGGAAACTTTATGGTGCTTTTAATGGAATTTTGGGCTTAACGCTGTGACATTAGTACTCAATAATAATAACATTTCTAAATCTTTATGTAAAGGAAGGATGCTTAAGAAATGTGAAATTACTCATAATTTACGTGTTCCCAAATTATAGATGAACTGTGCTCAGTTTAATAAGAGGGATAAAATTAATATTTCAAGGAACTTAAACTCCATCGAGAAAGCAAGTGATGGTCCCTCAAGTTATGAAACTTAGACTCAGAAGCAAGAATGACTACATGAGAAAAAAAGAGGTTAAAAAAACAAGAGCAAAATGCACCCACCTTGTGTATTCACATTTAATTTCTTAGCCAGTAGTGCCTTGGCCTCGCCCTCAAGTTGAGTTGATAGTGCTATAATATTATTACGATCAATTGAAAATGCACCTTGCAGAAGATTATGTATTTTCGTATTCAATATGTGATCACCAGCCACAATCACACGGACACCAGATTTTGCAAAAGTGTCAATCCTAACCCCAATATCTTGGTAAAGATATACTATGTTTTTGTAAGAGTCTTTAATTGGTTGATTTTCATCTGGTGCAACATCGTCAAGAATAATAATTATGTCGGCATCCATAAAAGCCTTTCTTAGGCTATTTTGTACTGATACTTTATACAGCAGTGGGCAGGCCATATCTTCAACCTCCATTTGCAAGCCATTTAACAATGACATGGAGCCTTCATTGTCCAACAGATTTAAGTTGATTAGCTGGTCCTCACCAAATATCTCTCCACTTATCAAGATCGGAATTAGAATACTGCATGCAGTATTTAATGCTCTAAATTTTGAAGCAAATTTATGTTAAGTATATAGAAACGACCCTTCGCTATCCATTGTTTATTTTCACCAAAAATGTTATTAAGATATCTAGGGGACACACATGCTATTAACTTATTAGTACAGCTTGAATAGAACCAAATTCATAAGTTTATAAAATGAAATAACAATTCGAAACGTCGCCTATCTCCTTCGCTCCTTAGATGCTGCTGCACCCGCTGAGTTTCTCCAGCTTTTTGTGTAACCCTCGTGTTTCATAAGTTTGTCCCATTGGTTACCAAGCCTTTGAGAAATAATTCCATATGCACTGGGTAAAAATAGTTCTTCCTTGTGCTGTACATATTTATTACAATTTATCCTATATACAACTTGCATGATAGCTCAGTAGTGAAAGATCACAATTTGGTGTAATGCTGAACTAAATATTTCCAAAGATATACCCAAAATGCTTGAGTAACTCAGCGGATTAGGCAACAACTCTGGATAAATCGGATAGATGACCTTTAGTGTCGGGATCCTTCTTCAGACTGATTGTGGTCAGAAGAGTGGGGGAAGAAACTGGAAGAAAAGAAAAAAACAAGACAAATCGGGCTGGCAACAGATGGCTTTTGGCAAGGAGTCTGACTGTTGGCTAGAGATGGTATGATCCCAAAAGTTGCGATCTGTGGAACTAGTTAACTGACCTTTAGTGCAGGAAAGGGAAGGGAGGGGGGAGGGGAGGAAGAGGGGTGGGAGATGAAGGAGATGGGGGGATGGAGGGGTTTGTGAGAGTTAACTAAAATGGGAAAATACAATGTTCATACCGTTGGGTTGTAAGCTAGCCAAGCAAAATACGTATGAGGTGTTGTTTCTCCAATTGGCCTCACTCTGCAATGGAGGAGGCCCAGGACAGAAAGTTCAGTATGGGAATGGGAAGGGTTGTTAGAGTGGTCAGTAACCAAGAGGTCCAGCAGGCCTTGGCAAGTGTTCAGCGAAATAGTCATGGAGTCGATACTTGCTCTCGCCAATGTACACATCAGGAACACCAGATGAAGTTAGAGGACGTACATGGATGGACTGCTGGAGTCCCTGGATGAGGTTGAGGGAGGGCAGGTGTTAAATCTCAAGTGATTGCAGGGGTAGGTACCTAGAGAGGGGTTGGTTTGAAGTGGGAAAGAATGTAGGAATCTAAGAGTAGTGGTGGGGGAAGGAGGCATAATGGGACTGGACATCCATGGTGAAGATGAGATAATGGGGGCCTAGAAATGTAAAGTAATTGAAGAGTTGAAGGCATGTGATTTGTCTTGTACATAGGTGGGAAGAGTTTGGAGAAAAGGGACAGAATAGAATTGAAGTATGTGGAGATGAGTTCACTGGGGCAGGAGCAAGCAAAAACAATGGGTCTGCCAGGGCAGCTTGGATTACAGGGAGAAGGTAGAAACGGGCAGTGTGGACCTGGAGAATGATAAGGTAGGAGGCTGTGGAGGGGAGATTGCCAGATGTATGAAATCAGAAACATCTAAGAGGTAATGGCCTGCTATTTGTCAAAGGGGAGGTATGAGGAGGTGTCCAAGAGCTGGCACCTAGCCTCCGTACAGTAGCCATCAGCCAACCAGACAACAATGGCACCCCCTTTGTCAGCAGGTTTATTCACAGTCAGGATTGTTGGAAAGTGAGCGGAGGGCTGTCTCTGTTCAGAGGGGGTGAGATTGGAATGGGTAAGGAATGTAGAAAAGTCAAGATGGTTGATGTCTCACTATCAATTAGAAATAACAAGGGTAGAAGGCCAGCAGGGACAATCCAAGAAGAGGAAGAATATTGGAGATGGACTAAGGGTCATCACTGGGCGGTGATGACTCCTTCTCATAGAAAAAGCCCTGGAGGTGAGGACGAAAAAAGAGCTCTGCATCCTGGCAAGCCTGGAACATGTTGAGGTGGGGTCAGAGGGCGTATAAAGGTAAGTCTGACCATTCCATATCAGAAAAAGAGGGAACATTAATTCCACAAAAGAACGTGGTTATTTGATTTTAATTAATTTCTGAACTATGATTATTATGGTAATTCCCAAAATACATACTGCACAGTTGAACTGTAAGATAAAGACACTGAATATTGTACAAAATGTGCGCGAATCAACAAGCTGTGACAATTTTTGAGGAAGAAAGTACTATGAAGCAAGCTGATAGAAATAAATGTTTAAGAAGGGACTGCAGATGCTGGAAAATCAGAGGTAGACAAAAGTGCTGGAGAAGCTCAGCAGGTGTGGCAGCAGCTATGGAGCGAAGGAAATAGGCAACGTTTCGGGCCAAAACCCTTCTTCAGACTGATGTAGGGTGGGGGGGGGGGGGGTGGGGCGGGAAAAGAAAGGAAGAGGAGGAGCCAGAGGGTTGGGGGAGAGCTGAGAAGGGGAGGAGACAATAAGGGCTACCGGAAATTGTAGAAGTCAATGTTCATGCTGTTGGGGTGGAGACTGCCCAAGCGGAATATGAGGTGCTGCTCCTCCAATTTACGGTGATGCTCACTCTGGCCATGGAGGAGGCCCAGGACAAAGGTCGGATTCAGAATGGGAGGGGGAGTTGAAGTGCTGAGCCACCGGGAGATCAGATTGGTTATTGCAACCGAGCGGAGGTGTTTTGCGAAACGATCGCCAAGCCTATGCTTCGTCTCACCGATGTAGCTCAGCTGACATCAAGAGCAGCGGATGCAATTGATGAGGTTGGAGGAGGTGCAGATGAGCCTGTCGCACCTGGCATGACAGCTTGGGTCCTTGAATGGAGTCGAAGGGGGAGGTAAAGCGACAAGTGTAGCATCTAGCGGTTGCAAGGGAAAGTGCCCAGGGAGGGGGTGGTGCGGGTGGGAAGGGAAGAATTTACCAGGGAGTTGCGGAGGGAGCGGTCTTTGCGGAAAGCAGACGTGAGTAGATGGGAAGGTGTGGTGAGTGGTGGGGTCACGTTGGAGGTGGCTGAAATGACAGAGGATTATTTGTTGTATATGATGTCTAGTGGGGTGGATGGTGTGGACTAGGGGGACTCTGCCCTTGTTATGAGTGGGGGAATGGGGAGAGAGAGCAGTGTTACGGGGTATTGAAGAGACCCTGGTGAGAGCCTCATCTATAGTAGGAGAGGGGAACCTCCGTTCCCTGAAGAATTAGGACATTTCCGATGCCCTGGTGTGGAACACCTCATCCTGTGAGCAGATGCGGCGTTGGCGGAGGAATTGGGAGTAGGGGATGGAGTCCTTACAGGAAGCAGGGTGGGAAGAAGGGTAGTCTAGATAGCCATGGGAGTCAGTGGGTTTATAATGGATGTCGGTCAGAAGTCTATCACCTGCGATGGAGATAGTGAGGTCAAGAAATGGTAGGGAAGTGTCGGAAATGGTCCAGGTGTATTTGAGTGCCGGATGGAGTTAGTGGTGAAGTGGATGAAGTCAGTAAGTTGTGTGTGGGTGCAGGAGGTAGCACCAATGCGGAGGTAGAGGTCGGGGATGGGGCCCTGGTACGTCTCGAACAAGGATTGTTTGGCGTACCCTACAAAGAGGCAGGCATAGCTGGGGTCCATGCGCGTGCCCATAGCTACGCCTTGTATTTGGAGGAAATGGGAGGAGTCAAACTAAAAGTTATTAAGGGTAAGGACCAGCTCTGCTAGGTGGAGGAGAGTATCTGTAGATGGGGATTGGTTGGTTCTCTGGCCGAGGAAGAACCGGAGGGCTTTGAGACCCTCCTGGTGGGGGATGGAGGTGTAGAGTGACTGGACGTCCATGGGGAAGATGAGGGGATGGGGGCCTAGAGAGCGGAATGCCCGGAGACGATGGAGAGTGTCTGAGGTGTTTTGAACATAGGTAGCGATAACCAGTACAACTATGAGATAAAATATAATCCATCCTTACCCACTAATCCAGATTGACATTGGTTTTATCAGACGTTTTTTTGCTGCCAATTCATCTTGCTCCATTATTCTATTCTTGAAGTTCTCCTTTCCAGTTTTAATCTGCAGGTCCGTTTGAATATCAGAAACATAACCATAGTAACCCTAAAGTTAAAACAGGTAGGAAAGTGCAGCAATTTGTTTAATCAGACTTTGTTGTACGAAAATTGAATCCTGTTTTTTACCCAGTAGAGTTGTTGTTCCTTCTAACACTGTTTATTTTTGCATCATTCTGCTGATATGCTCTCAACGCATTCATTGTTGAATTTATCATTACCGTGTATATGGTTACTCTATGACAGCGTTTCCCAATCTTTTTACCCTTGCGGAAACCTTTAAATAATTTTCATCTCGGGGAACCCCTACATAAAAATTACTATATATATATATATAGTAATATATATATCTTTATTACCCAGTAATCGCTTTCTTTCCCTTTCATAAACTTCAAGTTCATAAGGTAAACATGATATATTTTTCTGATAACATTTAAGCAAAAAATAACACGTTTTTCTAAAGTTCATTGACAATGCCAAAAGAATAACTGAAATCAAACTGCTTGTTCAAAACTGAAGCAAATAGGCAAACAGAACTAACCTTGGAGGAGAGAGAGACACACACAGAGACAGACAGAGAGAGACAGAGAGAGACAGAGAGAGACAGAGAGAGACAGAGAGAGACAGAGAGAGACAGAGAGAGACAGAGAGAGACAGAGAGAGACAGAAAACAACACACATAAACTTTTCATAAACTACCAAAAGCATATATAAATAAACTTTTGATAAACTGACAAAAATAAACAAACATACTTTAAAAAAAAATTCATATAACATCCCTAAATGATGGGAAAAAATGACCATATAATCCTGCACGCCAGGAAGCACAGACTGGACTGATGCCTATACTTGAGTGAGTCACTTGATGATACACAAATCCATCACGTGCAACTCCTGTCCACTGACCACTAAAGATCGTTTCACACTGGCGCTGTATAGGTGTCGCTAAATATAACGTTGCTAGATAGACGTCGCTAAATATGCCGTACGTGTATAATAAAATTACATATATGAAATTAAACACAAAAATGACTCAAAAATGCATTTACATATGATTAGCCTATTTTTCACTATTTCTCTCAGGATCCCTATCGACCTATCGCGGAACTCTAGCGTTCTGGCGAACCCCGGTTGAGAAACGCTGCTCTATGAGCTTTATGCAAGCAAGGAATTTCTTGCACCTTAGAGTATATGACAGTATACTAATATGTTAAAATTATAATTCTGCATATTGCCCAGTCTGCCATCCACATCTTTGGTTCATTCCAGTATTTTAATGAAGCCCATGTAAGCTTGAGAAACAGTATCTTATCATCCATCTGGCAATTTGAAACTCTGGGGATAATATTGAATTCAACAATTTCAGATTAGTAGGCTACTTTGAACAAGCCAGTTATAAAGTCTGTGACAATGCAACCTCCCTCAGGGCTGCTCCGATCCCCGTCACTGACAGACAGGCCAGGAGGAGCCAATAACCAGCACCACAAACAGAGCCTGGCTGCCAGAAAACACCAGCATGCTTGACAGCATCCAGGCTGAGAAGAAGCCACAGCAAAGGAGCAACAGCTAGGTCTAATTAACCAGGATTGGATCAACTCACCTGCATCCAGTTTATCCTACTCCTTAAAGCAAGGCTGTTCCTGTCAGGAGAAGGAATGAAGACCCCTCTACTAACGGTACCTCGTTTTGCAGGCTTGGAGGAAGACTGAGCTACCAGGACACACCTGAGACTCCCAGTGCCTCCTCACCTATCCACAGAAGATGAGGGACTATGCCCGCGTATAGACAAGGAACTATCCATCTGTTTGTTTTAAATCAGTAAATAAACCTCATGCGAGTTTAGACACAAAAGGCTAGAGTAACTCAGTTGGACTGTCAGCATCTCTGGAGAGAAGGAATGGGCGATGTTTTGGGTTGAGACCCTTCTTCAGACTCGGGTGACTTCATGTGAGTTTACCCTATGATGAGTGTGTTGATGTAGTTGTTGCTGACCTGGTGTCTTACCTGATGCCACACTGGTGGAGACTGTGGGCATGAATATACTGACTACTCACACGATGAAGGAGCTGATCTGGCATCTGCCATAGGCCAGCATTGAACCACTATTGTTCCAGAGAGTCTCCCTGGAACAACAGTGGGCCACTTGAGTTGACCAATTACTTTGCTTGAGTAATGGAACCACTGATGCTTTATGTCAGTGAAGGCATGCTTTCCAGGATGTAACTGGGAGTGTATGTATGGCTCATGGACAGCTTACAAAGCAAAATGATGTGGAAGCAAATATTGACAACATTTGAATTGACTGCTGACAGAGAAGGGTGGGAGTGGGAGAGTTGTATGTACACCTTAGCGCTGTATCTTACCGGGGAGGCCCAGCAGGCTTATTTAATTTGATGCCCCAAGTGCCGGCTACTGACTATGACACTGTCAAGGCAAAAGTACTACACCCCCTCAGCCTCTCACAAGTAGTTGTAGATTAGCAGTTTCACGAATAGACATGCCATAGATATTCTGGGCTGAGATGGCCAAATTAACGAGACTCTCTGTAATAAAATGAACTGCAGATGCTGGTTTATACTAAAGATCAACACAAAATTCTGCTGTAACTCAATGGGTCAGGCAGCTTGTCTGGCGAAAAACCCTTCTTCAGACTAATTATAGGGGGGAGGAACTGGAAGCAAGAAAATAGCATAAAACTCTTCACTTGCTGGCTTCACAGCCACTGACATAAACCTGACATAAACCTGAGGAAGTAGTGGAACACGTAGTGAGGGATCACTATCTAAGATGCCTACTGGCTAAGGACTAGCACATAGTAGCACAAGCCCCTTGGACCTATGAGGAAATCATCGACTACGGTGACCGAGCTCAAGCCACACGAGCCATGGCTTGGGGGTCCCAGCATAGGCAGATGCCCTACCCCTCTCTGGAGGAAACCAGGACCCCTGGCCAAACAGCTGGTGGGCAGGACAGAAAGGCACAAGCGCACCTCATTGCCCAGGGCACAGGGACCACGCCAAGGACGACCCCATCCCATGCCCAAAACATGGTTGAGGGGTTGCATCACCCATGGGTGTCGGAAGAAAAGACAACCACTCTGAACATGGGGACCAGCTCAACACAACTACACCAACACACTCATTGTATGGTAGATTCACATGAAGAAGTTTATGGGGAGAATGCAGGAGAATGGGGCTTGGAGGGAGAGATAGATCAGCCATGATTGAATGGCAGAGTAGACTTATGGAGCCAAATGGCCTAATTCTACTCCTATTCCATATGACCCTCCATACTAATGGGCAGCCACATTACACTGGTCTGGCTAAATTAGTTGCCCCCACAAATTGACCCTCTATTCGATTATTTTGAACAAGCAGGGGAGGAAAGGTCACTCAGGATGAATCAGAAGCAAGCCGACCGATTAAAGAATTGTAACACTCAATTTCATAAAGTGAACAAAGAGAGGGGGGTGGGGGGGCGATACCCAGACAATGACCTAATGGTTAAAAGTGGCCTCATGTTGTGTTACACAGTGGAGAGGTGAGCCAATTGAATTATTGATTTACCACACTCCAAAATAGACACTGTACTGGAACTGGATAGCACTTATCCACAGAGAGGGCATCTGGGTGTCCAGAAGATTACATAATGGATAAGGGGCAGATTACAATGGCCATCCCTTGACGACAAAGTACAGAACTTTTGCCACTGGTGCCCAGACTGCCAGGTGACAGCACCAAACCGCCCAGCTCCAGCCCCTCTAGTACTGCTGCCCTCATTGAGATGCCCTTTGGGTGCATTGGAATGAACTTGATAGAGCTGCCTCCTAAATCCTTGACTAACGAAATACCCGGAGGCAATCCCTTTAGAAATGCTACAAGTAAAACCTTTGATTGAGAACAGGTTCTCCTATTTGGCCTCCCAAAAGGACCTACTTGTCGACCAGGGCAACCTCTTCATCTCCCAGGTCATGGCCAATGTAAGCTCGTCTGTGCTCACCACTTACACACCTCAGTTTACCTCCCGCCTCGTGAAGCAATTCAACCTAACACAAGCGCATGCTCCATAAGGTGGTGGCTGAGGATTGGAAAAACTTGGATCTGATGATCCAAAAGGTTCTCTTTGCCATCAGGGAGGTTTCCCAGTCTTCCATCGGATTTTCCTTTTTTGAATTTCTATATATGAGCAACACCCCCGGGGACTCTTTGATATCACACAGAAAGCATGGGAGTAACAACCACCACCACATTGTTCGCTGATCGAGCACATTCAGCAAGTGAGGGAACATATCGCTAAGATAACACCGATCATAAGAAAACACATGGAGGAGGCCCAGTTAACCCAACAGAGAAGCTACAATCAGCTGACCCAGCCCTGTGCTGTCCAGTCTGGTGACCGAGTCTTGTTACGACCGAATGCAAGTTTCTGGTCACCTGGCAGGACCCCTACACAATCACAGAGCGGGTTGGGCCGGTGAAGTGCAAGGAACAGCTGCCCGGAAGTAGAAGAGGGGTGCAGGTCTATCATGTAAATTTAATTTTTTTTTAAATGGATTGAACCCTCTCCCGTTTTCAGAGCATGGGCTGTGAATTTAACAGATGCACAGATTAGAGAATCTATCGCCATCTCTCTCCCTACCACCTGGCAACAAGCTATTGAACATGGTCAAATTTAAAGATATCTTCTTGGTGACCCCTGGGCTACACACCAACCCTGGAGAGGTAGTCCATAGCAACCCCACCGAGTCCCAGAAGCATATGGTTGTGCCATTGAAGACGAGTTCGAAGTCAGTGTAGTAAAGAAATCACAGAACCCCTGGTCCACCCCAATTGTAATAGTCCCCAAGTCTGATGACACATTCAGATTCAGCAATGATTACTGCCGACTCAACGAAGTCTCCCAGTTTAGCAGCTACCCCATGCTCTGAGTGGATGTCATGGAGATGAGGTAAATCACAGTATATTGCCACATAGATTTAACAAAAAAAAAGGTACTGGCAAGTCCCTCTGTACCCTCTGCTAAACAGAAAACAACCTTCTCAACTTCCTCCAGTTAATGGCAGTACACCTTTACCCCCACATTATCCACCCCCAGCACCACTGTTACGCCACAATCTACATGGATGATGTAGTCATCCGCTCGGAGGAATGGGAGGAATATTTGCAGTGGCTCTGGGGAGTGCTAGAGCCTTTACATTGTTTACATGTTATTGCCACCGTTTTTATCCCTCTTTTCTCGTCAGTGGCAGCCCCCCTCTCAGCCCCCTCCATAACAACCTCTCCCCTCCCTACACCCTCTTCTCCCTACCACCCTCCTCTCCCTCTATCTCCCCCACTGCCCTCCTCTCCCTCTACCCCCCACTCCTCTCCCTCCATCCCCACTCTCTCTCCTCTACTAAACGGTGGTTTTACTGACCTGTGAGCGCCCTTAATGTGGTTTCAAAAAGCAAATGTGGTGCTTGGTTTCAAAAAGCAAACAGTGGTGGTGGTGGTGGCGGCGGCGGCGGCGGTGGCGGTTTTGAAAAAGCAAAGCAAATGTGTGGGAGATAGAGGGAGGTAGGGAGAAGAGGGTGTAGGGAGGGGAGAGGTTGTTATGGAGGGAGGGAGGGAGGGAGGGAGTGACTGAGGGTAGGGGAAAGACGGTGGAGGGGAGTGGGAGGGAATGCAGGAACTATAGGTCAGTGGTGGAATATTGTCTTGGGGGACGGGCCCAATGGGTCAGCACCTGGTCTAGTTATCCATAAAAATAACCAGAGTGTATTATTATCACCTTTCAGTTGGTTTGAAAAAGCAAAGCAAATGTAGTGGTGGTTGGTTGGTTGGTTTGAAAAAGCAAAGAAAATGTGGTGTTGGTTGGTTGGTTTGAAAAAGCAAAGCAATTGTGCTGGTGGTGGTGATGGTTGGTTTGAAAAAGCTAAGAAAATGTGGTGGTGGTTGGTTTGAAAATGCTAAGCAAATGTGGTGGTGGTTGGTTTGAAAATACGAAGCAAATGTAGTGGTAGTTGGTTTGAAAAAACTAAGCAAATGTGGTGATGGTGGTGGTTGGTTTGAAAAAGCGAAGCAAATGTGGTCACGGTTGGTTTGGAAATACGAAGCAAATGTGGTGGTAGTTGGTTTGAAAAAGCAAAGCAAATGTGGTGGTGGTTGGTTTGAGAAAGCTAAGCAAATGTGGTGGTGGTGGTTGGCTTGAAAAAACTTATAATTAAAAGTCTAAACTTGACCACTTCCTGTTTGCACTGTATATTGATTTTAGGAAAAACGCTACCATTTATGGCTGTGATTTTTGGCCATCTTACTCAGAGTCCCCCTCCGCTCATCAGGTGCAGAGGATTGTTCCCATTGATGAAAAATAAAAGAATTATTAGTGTTTGAAAAATGTTGAGATTCTCTCTCCTGTCAATCACGCCACAAAGGCCATGCCCTTTCCAGTGGGAGGGGGAAGGGACTATAAAACCTGGAAGTGTGGGCTTGGCTCAGTCTCTGCAAGATAGGGGAGAGAGAGGTCACGACTCTCTGTCTGATCTGTGAACCAACTGAGCACACTGAATGTCTATTGAACTGTGAGTGTGGTTTTTATGTGGTTTTTTGTGATGTTTTATGTGGTTTAGTGGTGGTTTCACCCCGCTTGAAATGGTATGAAACTGCATTTGAATTTGGTGGCCGTGCACCCTGCTTGAAATGGTATGAAACTGCATTTGCATTTGGTGGCCTTGTACACTGCTTGAAATGGTATGAAACCGCACTTGAATTTGGTGGCCTTGCACCCTGCTTGAAATGGAATTTCAAGGAATAGCCGTGAGTCAACTGCCTGCCCATCAGCCGTGAGTGAGTGAGCTGCCAGCACACCAGGCTTGAGTGACTGAGCTGCCAGCCCAAGAATCCATTCAGCCCCCAATGTCCATACTAGTCCTCTGGAAACCAGTCCCTTCAGCCCACAACACCCATACTAGTGTTCCAGAAAGCCCCGCCACTGGCCACCAATATTGGA
The DNA here is from genome assembly GCA_963514005.1 of Raja brachyura. The sequence goes on along the minus strand of OY740787.1, from coordinate 46,459,582 downwards.
ATTGATGGAGAGGTGGAATATTGTGTTGGGGGACCAGCCCTCCTATGTGAACATGGGACCCAATGGATCCCACTTAGTCTTGTATTCACTAAAAACGTTAAAGCGAAAGGATGCTTTGATTTATATTTTCAAGATATTTGGGGAAAATTTGAGCGGAGCATAAAAAAGTTTTTCACCGATTGTAAAATCTGGCCCAAAGAGCATAAGCTAAAAATCAGAAACTTCTAGTCAGGAATCTTGTTGGAAACAAGTCTATGAGCAGATTGTTTGGACCTTTTTAATGAATGGCAATTTATCCTGGGTCAATAGTTAATTTTAAATCTGAGAAGGATGGATTTTTCTAAACCAAAAATATAAATGGGGAGAGATAAAAAGATGGGTCCATGTTAATGAGCCACATGTCAGCCTTGATACTGAATGGTGAAATAAGCACTTGAACAAAAAAGCCTCATCCTGTTCCTATGCCCCAACTGATGAACATCATGCAGCAAATAAGGGAGAAGAAACCAAAAGCAGATGGAAAGATGTAAATTTGAGGGAGCTTTTCACAGTACAGGGCAATAAAAGAATGCACTGGTGATCCCTGTCATTTAACCAATGTGCTAAGTCACTACATATGTTTACGTACAAAAGTAGACAGTCTACAGTTACAAGCTATCTACGAACTGCCAGGATTAGATGACATCCTGCTATTTTTCAAAGCATTGGCACTTCAGAATAACTTATGACATAATTAATTAAATTTCTAACATATTTCCAACTTGCAAATTACTGTACATCCCACCTGCACATACTCCATAAATTCATTAAAGCCACCTAATAGCGATCCCTTTCCTCCACGGTCCACAAGTTCTCGCCATATGATTGGGGAGTGTTCATGCTGCCAGTTATTTGCAGTACATATTGTTTTAAGCCATGACTAGATAAACAAAAAATACAGCAACGTAATATATTTATTTTTTTGAATCACAATATTAAACCATAATTACCAGTAGCTGAGGGAATATATAATGCTAAACAAAATTGTAATGAAATGATTTGTTTGTACAAGAGAATAAAATCATTTTTCTTTATATTAAATGTAGTTATTTTAAAATGTTTACTTTCAAAGTGTCTTTGCTTAAGTGCCTCTGTGCTGCCTACAGTATAATCAACACTGCTGCTGCTTTGGGTTTCTTCCCATCCATCACATTTGCAGAAAAAAACTGCAGGTAACACTGGCCAATCCATAAATTAGATGCCCAAACGGACCTGAGGCAAATGAAGCTGGAGCCTCCAAAAATCATGGTTACCACTTTCCAAGTAGAAGTAGCCAAAAAATAAAATAATGCATTGTTTTGGAAAACCATTTCAATTACATCATACAATAAGTGAAAGGAATTAGGCCATTCAGCCCATCAAGTCTACTCCTCCATTCAATCATGTCTGATATATCTCTCCTAACACCATTCTCATGCCTTCTCCCCATAGCCTCTGACACCCGTACTAATCAAGAATCTATCTCTGCCTTAAATATATCCACTGACTTTGCCCCTACAGCCTTCTATGGCAACAAATTCAACAGATTCACTACCTTCTGACTAAACACATTTCTCCTCATCTCCTTCCTAAAAGTACGTCCTTTAATTCTAAGGCTATCACCTCCAGTCCTAAACTCTCCCACTAGTGGAAACATCCTCTCCACATCCACTCCATCCAATCCTTTCACTAATCTGTACATTTCAATGATGTTTCCCTTCATTCTTCCAAACTCCAGCAAATATTGGCCCAGTGCCGTCAAACGCTCAACAGATGTTAATCTCATCACATTTCCAAAAGTCCTTTGCCTTCACCACTCTAGTTATATTGTTTTTCAAAATTTACATTAAAATTATGTCTTGCATTATATGGACATTGTTTTTGTTGCACATATCCCCAACATTCCATATTTGTCTATCCCTCGTCTTTACATTTCTATTTGCACTTTTAAAGACAATTTTTACCAATCATATTTTCTTTGCTGTTTCTTGGTTCAATTTATAGTGTTTGCACTACCTAATATATTTGGTAAAATCTCCTCGAAGCTAAAATTTCTGCTACTCCCCATTTGTCTTGAACTCTAAAGTCACTTAAAAACCAATCATGTCAGATAATAAAGGAATATGATAAGGATAATAAATGGCTTATTTAGTTTAGTTTCGAGATACAACACAGAAACATGCCCTTCAGCCTACCGTGTCAGTGCCGATCAGCGATTCTAGCACATTTACATTATCCTACACTAGGCACAATTTATATTTTCATACCAAGCCAATTAACCTGCAAACCTGTACGTCTTTGGAGTGTGGGAGGAAACCAAAGATCTTGGATAAAACCCATGCAGGTCACGGGGAAAACATATAAACTCCGTGCAGGCAGCATCCATAGTCAGGATCGAACATGGGTCTCTGGAGCTGTACAACAGCAACTCTACTGATGCGCCACCGTGCCTTGCCATATGTATAATTTGGTGTCATGTCACCTTGTCAATTATCCAAAATACTCTGATCTGGAGCTTGATAAATGTAGTTCTGTTATAGCTCGTGTTTCCACACCGCAAATTGAATGTGATTGATAAATAATGGAATATTATCAGTATTATGCAGACTGAATAGTCTATAATGCGATTTTTATTTGGAATTAGAGAACGAAATCATAACGTGAACAATTTGGAATATTTGAGGTCCAACTACTAGCACAACAGAAATGCCTAGATGCCTAGAAACAGAAAAATAGGTGCAGGAGTAGGCCATTTGGCCCTACGAGCCTGCACTGCCATTCAATATGTTCAAGAGAGTTTATTATCATGTGTCCCTGATAGGACAATAACATTTGTGCTTTGCTTCAGCACACCAGAACATAGTAGGCATGAATACAGAACAGATCAGTGTGTCTATATACCATTATATAAATATAAACACACATTCATAAATAAACTGACAAAATGCAAATAAACAGATAATGGGCTATTAATGTTCAGAGTTTGTCCGAGCCGAGTTTAATAACCTAATGGCTGTGGGGAAGTAGCCTGTATTCCTGAACCTGGTCGTTGCAGTCTTCAGGTGATGAATGCTGTGGTGGATGTTTGTGTTCGATTTTTATTGTGTTTTTGTGTGTTCTTTATCATTGTACTGCTGCAGGCAAATTCATATCACTTGCACTTTATGTGCAATGTGACGAATAAAACGTATTGTATTGTATTGTATTGTATTGTAAGAAAGTGCAATAAGTGTTTCATTCCAATGGCTGACTTCATTCTTGAAACCCAAGTCCAAGTAGGACTAACTGTCTGCCTTGGATTTAGAAGTGTAAGTTTAAAGAGAAAATGAATACTATCCTTCCTCTTGCAAGTCTCATTTCTGCTGCCTCTTTCTGAATGGCATAACAAAGTCAAAAGACTTAAAACTCCAGCGAGTTCAGAGATTTCTCACAAGAGGGATTACGGCCTTTGCAAGGTCGGTGGTGGGAACTCAGCTGTCTGATTTGCAGCAAGATACCTTAGCACTTTTGTGTAATTCCCCCTTTTGAGCTCAATTGTGTTTGCAAGGATGGTATAAGGCCTGAGATCAACCCAATGTAGGCTCATTTGTGCAAGGCAAGTAATGTGCAGTCTGCAAAGTATCTCTTTGGAAATGATTTGAGCAAGCAAGTAAAAGACCTGTAAGAGGAATACAAGGCTGCTGTGGGTGTGGTAAAGACACCGTTTGTGGGTAGGACTCCTGTCTACCAGCATGCATATCGTCCCTACAAAGCTTGCGGCAGAAACCACTACACTGAGGCTGGTTGGAGCACCAGGCCTACACAATTAAAACCAAGCCAGAAGGCTTTTCTATGCGCAGGTTCACAGCTCTCACCATGGAGGCAGCGCACTCTACATACACAGTACTGTTCCCATGATGCCAGAGTCAAAGGAACAAGGCAAAATCTAGGGTCAGCAACTCTATTGATCAAACGCCTAAGGCCATGGAGGTATCTGAATATTATTCCATCAGTCGCATGAGATGTGCTGACAATATTCAAGTCGGAGGTAGATTGAGACTGTTCAAAAACAGGTGGGGACAGATAACCTCTGATCTTTTCATTTTACAAATCATAAATGGTTATAAGATTGAGCTTCTGGCTGACCAATTTCCTCCGCGGCAAAAGCCAGGACTTCTGTACATACGATCTAAAGGGGAAACTGTGGCTATCCAAATTGAAATAAAGAAATTACACAAAAAGGGTGTGATAGAGCAGTCTGTTCATGAACAGGAGGGGTATATTTCTAATATCTTCTCAAGGTTGAAGAAAAGTGGAGGATACCGAATCATTCTAGGATTTGGCTAGTCTGAACACATGGTTGAAATATAACCATTTTAAGATGGATAATTTTCATTCAGCAAAATAGCTGATAACAGAGGATTGCTTTATGGCCTCAATCAATCTCAAAGATGCACACTATTCAGCACCAATACACGAGAGTTCCAGGATATATCTGAAATTTAACATGCAAAGCTAGTTGTGGCAATTTTAGGCTCTACCTAATGGGTTGAGTTCTGCCCCTAGGCTATTTACAAAGATTCTAAAGTCAGTGTTGCCCTACTCAGATCTAAAGGGCATATTGTCATGGGGTTTATAGAGGACATGCTAATTGTAGGGTGGAGATCATGTGGCACAGAGTTTGCTGTTTCAGCAACCAATGCACTCCTAGAATATCTAGGCTTTGAATTCATTCAGGAAAGTCCATACTGGAGCCGATATGTCTGTGACCCTACCCACAAATAAGAAACAGAAAATTGTAGTGGCACAAACAAGCTATAAATATCGGAAGATGCCTCCAAAAGATAATTCAAGACGAGGCAACATGAATTATAGTAGTGCCAAATTGGCCTACCCAACCATGGTTTCCATTATAAATAGGTCAGCAGAAAGAAGCTCCTATATTTGCTCACAGACACAAGCAGTGGTTGGTTCAACCTATCACTCGTGCACCTATCACTACATGGTTGTATGGAAAAGTTTTGTGAAGAAACACATGTGAGCTACTTTTAAACGGAAGTAGCAGAGGTTTGGGGGGTTCTTTTAGTTTGGTTTAAAAATATATATATATTTATTACAAGTCATGTACAGTAATATAAACCAAGAATGACATAATACATTTCTTGTACAAATTCTTGTTTTACAATTTAATAGTAGAAAAATAGCAGAAGCGAGAAAAAGAGAAAAAGAGAAAGTTAGGTAATGGTAATGATGGTTCGTGAAAAAGTAAAGAAAAAGAGCCCTAAAGATGTAAAGCACGAGAAAGATAGAAAAAAAGGGGAAAAGGAAAGAATAAGAAGATTATATAAAAAAAGGAAAAAGTAAAAAAATATATTTATTTTAAAAGGGATATACCTGCTTTGTATCTTTGCACACCCCTCACCCGGTTCTGAAACAGTTTATTTCCAGGGTTATGTTGCACCATATGCTTGTGATAAGTCGATAAAGGGAGACCAGATCTTTAAGAATTGGTCTGATTTGCCTGCTAGGACGAATCTCATATCTTCGAGGTGTAACATTTCAGACATATTTGAAATCCACATTTTAAGGATTGGTGTGGATGCATTTATAATTTTAGTACAAGTTTGTTTGCCGTTATTAAGTCATAGTTAAGGAAATTCTTTTGGAACGAAGTCAGCTCAAAGCTGACTTCCATTGTTCCAAAGATAATCAGTTCTACGTTAGGTTTCAGATTTATTTTAAACAATTTTGAGAAAATTTCAAAAATTTCATTCCAAAATTTTTGGAGTTTTATGCAAGAGACAAAGGATTGTGCTATGGTTGCAACTTGAGGTAGACATTTATCACAGATGGGAAAAATATTTGGAAACATTTTATTCAGTTTAGTTTTCGAGTAATATAATCTATGTAATTTTTTTAATTTAATTAAGGTATGTCTTACATTAATCGAGCAAATATGTACATATAGCAAGTATTTATCCCATCTGTCTTTCCAGAGTTTTATAGATAGTTCTTGTTCCCAATCTCTTCTAATTGTGTCAGATGATGGTATATCTATATTTAGAATTATATTTTACAAGTATGATATTAAATTAATTGAATCCGCCTTTCTGTTCATGGCTTCATCTAATAGATCTGAATTCAAAGTTTGATATTCTTGTGTATGTTATTTTCAAGTAGTCACGGATTTGAAGGTATTTAAAGTATTGATTACTTTTCAGGTTGTATTTGAGTTGTTGTTGGAATGATAAAAGGTTTCACATTTCATACCCGTCTCCAAGCATTTTAATTCCTATTCTTTTCCAATGGGTAAATGTTTTATCAATAATAGATGGTTTAAACGACGGGTTATTAACTATAGGAGAGAAGCGATAAATTTCTTAATTTCAGAGATAATTTTATTTGTTTCCAAATTCTAATTGTACTCTGAATAATTGGATTTTTCTTGTATTTTTCAATTTTATCGGTGAGAGAAGGATCGCCCGTATATTAAAAGGAGAACAATCCTCTCTCTCCATTACTATCCAATCTACACATTGGGCAGAATTGTCCAACAAGTAAATTACATTTTTGATATTTACTGCCCAGTAATAGCACAAAGAATTAGGGAGTGTTAGTCCACCACATTATTTGGGTTTACACAAGTGTCTTCTTTGGATTTTATGGGACTTATAGTCCCATATATGAAATTTGTGATATCAGAATCGAGTTAAAAACAAAAATTTAGGTAAGTATATTGGTATTGATTGAAATAAATATAAAATATAAAATATAAAATTTGTGATAAAAAAATCATTTTTATGGCATTTATTCTGCCTATTAAAGACATCAGAAGTGTTTTCCAAAATTTAATCAACGTATTTAATTTAGTAATTAAGGGCATATAGTTTGCATTGAATAAAGATTTATATTTTCTGGTAATTTCGATACCCAGATATTAAAAAATTTCTGTAGCTATTCTAAAGTTTGGTTTTATGAGAAGCGACTAAGTTATAGCACAATTAACACTGCTCGTAGTGCTTTGTCATCGAATCTAGTACTAGAAGAGGGACAATAAACGATTGTCTCTCACCCACTGGTGACAAAGGTTATGGATGGTGTCTTTAATATGAACCCTCTGAAGCCTAGATATAAAATAGTGTGGAATGTGTAATCAGTATTATTTTTTTAAACGCAAATTTACATCAGCTGCATCCCTAACGTTGGAGCAGTTACTCTTAAGTTAATCATGCTTATGACATTTATTTCAGCACAAAGAACTGAGTCTTTAAGCAATCTCCGTCTGGATAACTCAGTCATATCTGACAAGGGGGTAGCATTTTATGTGAATGAACTCACAAAGCAGTGCAGGCACGGTTGGGTACAAGTTGGAATTGACAACATACCCACCAGATCGGAGATTGTGGGTGTTTATTATGTGAAAAGGTACATTGAGGTAACTAAGAACCTATGAGATGAAGGAAAAGTTTCTTCATAGTTATAAAATAGTCTCACAAAAGAGTGTTGGTGCAGACTATTTCAAGATGGATAGAGTGTAACCAGCTGAACATAGAAACACAGAAAATAGGTGCAGGAGTAGGCCATTCGGTCCTTCGGGCCTGCACCACCATTCAGTATGATCATGGCTGATCATCCAACTCAGTATCCTGCCTTCTCTCCATACCCCCTGATCCCTTTTGCCACAAGGACCACATCCAACTCCCTCTTAAATATAGCCAATGTACTGACCTCAACTACCTTCTGCGGCAGATAATTACAGAGACTCGCCACTCTCTGTGTGAAAAATGTTTTCCTCATCTCGGTCCTAAAGGAATTCCCCCTTATCCTTAGACTGTGACCCCTTGTTCTGGACCTCCCCAACATCGGGAACATTCTTCCTGTATCTAGCCTATCCAACCCCTTAAGAATTTTGTAACTTTCTGAAAGCGGGAGTGAATACAGATAATTTCAGGTCACACTCTACCAGGGCTGTTGGCACGTTAACAGTCAATAGAATGGATGTTCATCTTGATCACATTCTTGCAACAGCAGGAGGCTCAGATGAATGCACTTTCAGAAGTTATAAAATACCGTTTAACATGTCTGGATGATTGCAGATAGAATTCTGGACAGTGCTACATGAGCTGTTTGTCTAACTCAAAGGCAAATGGGACTGGGATTCAATTAAGAACGATATACATGTATGTAAAGTTAGCATCATGTTGATAATGCTCCATGTTTTTTCTACCATTTATGGTTTATCTGTGTAGTGTGTTCACATACAGATTGGTTTACTGCATGAAATCACAGAGCTTCAAAGGCTTCACATGTCTCGTCACGTGACTTCGAAATAAATAGAAAGATCAAACGAGAACTTACTGTTTGAAATTTCATCTTGATTTTATGAGAAGTTGGAGTGAGAGACTACATGCCCTCCACTCCCAACCCTGAATCTCATACATTTCATTTGGTAAGTCAAGGGTTATAAATCTTTCCATAGCTTGATTCCGGTTTAAGTGGACTGTGGTTTCATTCAGTGGCTTTGAAGATTGATGCGCCTGCGACCTGGCGGGTTCTTCACGAAGTCACTCACTCCAACTTCTCATAAAATCAAGATCAAACTTCAAACGGTTAGTTCTCATAGAAACATAGAAATTAGGTGCAGGAGTAGGCCATTCGGTCCTTTGAGCCTGCACCGCCATTCAATATGATCATGGCTGATCATCCAACTCAGTATCCCGTACCTGCCTTCTCTCCAATACCCTCTGATCCCCTTAGCCACAAGGGCCACATTTAACTCCCTCTTAAATACAGCCAATGAATTGGCCTCAACTACCCTCTGTGGCAGAGAGTTCCAGAGACCCACCACTCTCTGTGTGAAAAAATTCCTTCTCATCTCGGTCCTAAAGGATTTCCCCCTTATCCTTAAGCTGTGACCCCTTGTCCTGGACCTCCCCAACATCGGGAACAATCTTCCTGTATCTAGCCTGTCCACCCCCTCGTTAATCTTTCTATTAAAAAGAGTACATTTTAAACTGAAAGAACTGCAGAGAGCCTCACCCAGAGTGAGGGAATGTGTATGTGAGTATACGGCGTAGGTGACAGAGTTTAAAATTTGACAAGGTACAGGATACCGAGGGCACATTAAAATACGACAATTTATAACCTTTATAACATATCCTCAGTAATTTCACTGAACATCTTATGTCAAGTTATTATAGTGTGCTCATATTTATATTATTTCTGATGTTTTCTCAGTTTTAATAAACTTTCAGGAGGAGTTTTGGGTTGTGGTACTCTTAAAACTTAAATCATAAAACGATTTACCCCACCTGGACAGGTTCAGGCCAAACTCAAACAAAAACCACCTTTCCAACGAGCGTGTCAACATATGGTTGAAGTCATTCAGTGTTGCTCTAAAATCTTTTCCCATGGCTACTGGTGATAGCGATTATTATAAACACTACAAAGAGAAGTTATACAGTGCCTTGCAAAAGTTTTCATATCCCTTGAACTTTCATACCCCTTTCACATTTTGTCACGTTACAACCACAAACGTAAATGTATTTTATTGGGATTTTATGTGATAGACCAACACAAAGTGGTGCATAATTGTGAAGTGGAAGGAAAATGATACATGGTTTCAAATTCTATTACAAATAAAAAACTGAAAAGTGTGGCGTGCAAAAGTATTCTGCCCCCCTGAGTCAATACTTTGTAGAACCACCTTTCGCTGCAATTACAGCTGCAAGTCTTTTGGGGTATGTCTCTACCAGCTTTGCACATCTAGAGACTGAAATTTATGCCCATTCTTCTTTGCAAAATAGCTCAAGCTCAGTCAGATTGGATGGAGAGCGTCTGTGAACAGCAATTTTCAAGTCTTGCCAAAAATTCTCAATTGGATTTAGGTCTGAACTTTGACTGGGCCATTCTAACACATGAATATGCTTTGATCTAAACCATTCCATTGTAGCTCTGGCTGTACGTTTAGGGTTGTTGTCCTGCTGGAAGGTGAACCTCCGACCCAGTCTCAAGTCTTTTGCAGACTAGCAGGTTTTCTTCCAAGATTGCTCTGTATTTGGCTCCATCCATCTTCCCATCAACTCTGACCAGCTTCCCTGTCCCTGCTGAAGAAAAGCATCCCCACAGCATGATGCTGCCACCACCATGTTTCACAGTGGGGATGGTGTGTTCAGGGTGATGTGCAGTGTTAGTTTTCCGCCACACATTGCATTTTGCATTTAGGCCAAAAACTTTAATTTTGGTCTCATCAGACCAGAGCACCTTCCTCCACATGTTTGCTGTGTCCCCACATAGCTTGTGGCAAACTGCAAACGGGACTTCTTATGGCTTTGTTTCAACATTGGCTTTCTTCATGCCACTCTTCCATAAATGCCCGATTTGTGGAGTGCACGACTAATAGTTATCCTGTGGACAGATTCTCCCACCTGAGCTGTGGATCTCTGCAGCTCCTCCAGAGTTACCATGGGCCTCTTGGCTGCTTCTCTGATCAATGCTCTCCTTGCCCAGCCTGTCAGTTTAGGTGGACGGCCATGTCATGGTAGGTTTGCAGTTGTGCCATACTCTTTCCATTTTCGGATGATGGATTGAACAGTGCTCCATGAGGTGTTCAAAGCTTGGGATATTTTTTTATAACCTAACCCTGCTTTAAACTTCTCCACAACTTTATCCCTGACCTGTCTGGTGTGTTCCTTGGGCTTCATGATGCTGTTTGTTCACTAATGTTCTTTAACAAACCTCTGAGGCCTTCACAGAACAGCTGCATTTATACTGAGATAAGATTACACACAAGTGGACTCTATTTACTAATTAGGTGACTTCTGAAGGCAATTGGTTGCACTGGATTTTATTTAAAGGTATCAGAGTAAAGGGGGCTGAATACTTTTGCACGCCACACTTTTCAGTTTTTTTAATTTTTTAATTAACTGATTTTACATTCATTCAAGGACTACAGTTCCACGAAACTGAGCATTTAACATTCCTGCAGAGAGAAGACTGTCGCATAGCTTGCAGCTAAACTGGGGCCTAAGCTGGAAAGTACAATATACTAATTTTCTGGGCCGAATCATGCTAGCTATCAGCTGGCAGATCTACTGGATGGAAGTACAGAATACAATGTATTTAACCTCTCGATCTAACCCTGAATTTACCATTGATTTCAGGGGCTCCATTTATTTACCAAGTTAATATTAGAATTAGGATGTAACTCACCGGCCAGTCATCAGGGTGTATGACAATCTTATGAACCTCAAAATTTGTCAAACTTTGCACAAGATGATCTGCCACCATTTCACACTTGGCAAAATAAGGACAATTTACCCTGCCTGCAGCAATTGAAATAAATCAGAAACATTTTTAGAATCAGGTAAAAATCAGAGATCCTGCTTTTAAAATCTAAATTCTATTCACCATTTTACCATTTTTTCAGAAATGTCTTAATTTGCTCATGTAAACAATCTATTTCCAGGACCATATCCTATTCTTGTTTAACAACTTGGGATGAAAAATGGCTGCTATACATGAATAATAGCACACTCAGCAGAGTAAGATATTCAAGCTGCACTCCACAAATGTGTGACCAACATTCACTATGACAATACAAGGGATAGGTGTGCACAGAAGGACACCTTTAGATATGATGGCGTCATCCAAAGCACTAACTGCATTATTAAGGGCATTTATGTTTTCCCTCGCATGTCTCAAGGGACTGAGTTATAGGAAGATGTTGGGAGGCTGGAATTTTGTTTCTTGGAACATAGGAAGCTGAGGTGTGATCTTATAAAGGTGCATAAAAACACAAGGGACATAGTTAGAGTTAATGCACATAGTCTTTATCCCGGGGTTGAGAAATTGAGAACAAGATTTAATAGAATCTTTTTCACACAGGGATGTTACGGAAATGGAACAAGCTGCCAGGATAAGTAGTTGAGGGAAGTATTATAACAACATGTAAAATATATTTGTACAGGTACAAATAGAATGATATGGGTCAGATGTGGGCAAATGGATGAGCGTAGAGCATCTTGGCCAGCAATGACATGTTGGGCTAAGGGGCCAGTATCTGCGCTGTATAACTCTATGATACTGTTCAAAAGAACAACAGGGGAGTTCATCCACTGTACATGTGGAATGGTTGAGAGCTTCAAGTGTCGGTGTTAGTATTACCAATGGTCTATCATGGAGCAATCAATTTTGTGCACACCAATGCCTCTACTTCCTGAGGAGACCAAGGAAATTTGGCATGTTTCCAATGACTCTTACAAACTTATTCAGAAGCACCATGGAAAGCATACTGTTGGGTTGCATCACTGGTTGGTTTGGAAACGGCTCTGCCCAAGACTCCAAGAAATTGCAGAGCCTGGGAGGTGTAGCCCCGTCCATCTCATAGACCAGACTTTCCACCACCTATACCTCAGACTGCCATGGATAAGTAGCCAACATAATCAAAGACATATCTCACTCCAGTCATTCTACCTGCTCCCATCCTGCAGATCATATAGAAGCTTGAAAGTGTGCTTCACCTGACATGAACAGCTTCTCCCCCCTCTGTTATAAGGAATTTAAGATTGCTGATCATTGAAAAAGCATTCTTTTACTTCTTTTAAGTTTTGCATGTATGTCCATCTCATCACAGTTTTAATTTAATTATTGAGATGACAACGCCCCTCTCCCTCCCCCCCCCCCCCCACCCCCCAAAAAAACCCACTGCACAACATGAGCACCCTGTGGTTACACAGTACAATTGGCTGTAAATTATGCGTATTATGGGCCTGGGTTATATGGGTATTTCAATTATGCCTAGATGGGGGAAACACCTCACACTTGCTCAGATTAATCTCTACCTGTCATTTGTCCAATCATTTCTGTGACTGATCTATATCAGGTGCTATATACTTTGCCAGCTTTCCTCACATCTGTGATCCAAACACTCTTGGTACCATCTACAAATTCCCTAACCAACACGTTTAAATTTACATCAAAGTCATTAATATACATCACAAACAACAGACCTTGCAAAACAGTTCCTTGCAGAACATTAATCACAGACCTCCAGTCTGAATATCATCCTTCCACCCCAATCCTCTGTCTTCTATCAATGACTGTTAATAATCCAAATGATCAAATCAATGTTAATCTTGTACATCTTAATCTTCTGAATCAAACTTTATCAAATGCATTACTAAAATCCATGTCGACTACATTTTATCCCCATTGATCACCTTCAATCACCTTTCAAAAAAACTTTATCTGGTTAGTAAGATATGACCTGTTGTGTACAAAGCTATCTAACTGCCACTAATTAATCCATTCTCTTTTAAATGGGAGTAAATGCTATCCTGAAGAATGTCTCCAATAGCTTCCCTACCACTGAAGTGAGGCTCACCGGTCTGTAATTCACTAGATTCTCTCTTCTCTTCTCAGACTAAGGAACAACATTAGCTATTATCCAGTTCTCCAAGACCTCACCAGCGGCTAGAAAAGATGCAAAGATATTTGTCAACATTCCCACAATCTTCTCTCTTGCTTTTGTTCATAACCTGGGATAGATTTCATTAGGCCCTGGGGATTTATTCACCTGAATGCTTTTTGATGTCAGAAATTTTGAAATGTATGAATAGTTTGTAATATGTTTAACCCTGGAGCTTACATACTGAGGAAGCATGATGGGAAAATGGCCAACATAGGGAACTTACGATGTAAGTGTGACAATAAATAATGTGGTGGTTTGGTTCCACAGCCCAGCTAGTATAGTTAAAATAAACATTGCGGGTTGTAAACTAAGCTGAGGGTGATAAAAGTGATCTTTGGTGAAAACGGGTGTAAAGTACTTGTTTAGTACCTCACCTACATCCCTTGACTCCAAGCACAAAGTCCCTCCTTTATCCTTGAGTGGTCCTATCTTGTCCTGGTTACCCTCTTGTTTTAAATGTTGCTATAAAAAGCCCTTAGGATTTATTTCAATATGATCACCAAGGGTATTTTGTGGCTCATTTTGGCCCTGCTAATCGCCCACTAAGTTCTTTCCTCCTTGCTTTATATTCTTCAAAGGCCTGGTCGGATTTTATCTTTTGAAAACTTGCATAGGCTTTCTTTTTCTTTTCTCACCAAATTTACAACCCCTTTTGTCATTCAAGGTTAATTTGCCATCCTTTGCCATCCTATCCCTCCTCTTTTCAGGAATATGCCAGTCCTGAACTGCCAACAACTGGCTTTTAACAACTGTGACATGTTAGACACAAAAAAGCTGGTTTAATTGAGCGGGACAGGCAGCATCTCTGGAGAGAAGGAATGGGCGAGGTTTCGGGTTGAGATCCCTTTTCAGACGTTTCACATGTTCGATGTGGACTTACCTAATAAAAAGTTCTCCCAATGTCCCCTCCTGAGCTGTTGCCTCATAACATCAGCCTCACTCCAATATGTCACTTCACACAATGTTCCGACTTCTCTATATTCAAAACAATCTTATAATTACGGAGTTGTGATCATTAAATCCCAAATACTCTTCCACTGAAACATTAGTCACCTGGCTAGGCTCATTTCCTAACACAAGATCCAGTATGTTCCTTTCTCAGGTTGGACTATCCACATATCACGTCAGGAAACCCTCTTGGACACACCTAACAAATTCTGCTCATTTAAGCTTTAAATTCTGAGCAAGTCCCAATCAATATTGAGGCAGTTAAAAGTCACATTAAAATGACTATGTTGATTTGGGATGTATTGGTCATTTCTCTATGTATCTTGCTATTTGGGGGGAGAGGGTTGGGTGCTATAGAACAATCCTGTTCGAGTGGTTGCACCTTTTTTATTTTTGAGCTCAGCCCATATTACCTCAGCAAATAAACCTTCCAGTAAGTCCTCTCCAAATGTCACAGTGACATTTTCCCTGATTAGTAGTGTAGTTCCACTGCCTTTTTTACCTCCCGCTCACACATCTGAAACCTTGGAATGTTAAATTGCCAGTCATGTCCCTCTTGCAATCGCATTCCACAATGACCACCACATCTCAGTCTGGCATTGATCTGCTCTGTTCATCACTTCGTCTCTCTCTCTCTGCCCGTCCTTCCTTTGAGAATTACTAATCCTAACCTCTACCTTTCCATCACTCCTTCGAATAGCTAATCTACTACTATAACTGTCAACCCCCTACCAATTACGTTTAAACCCTCCTCAGTAGCACCAGCAAAGCTCCCTTCAAGGATATTGGTCCCTTCTAGTTCAGGTGCAACTTGACCCTCTTGTACAGGACACTTGAGGCGAAGACGAGCCTGCCCTCCACACTAACACATTGAATAGTCTCTGCGTTGGATAGACTGTTAAATTCCACTGCTTGCCCTTCCCGTTCTGAACCCCTTCGCTCTTGTACTTCTTAAATGTGGGTGGAATGGAAACTACATCGGGGGCTGCAGCTACCTATCCGCAGATTTAGCTTCAGTTAACACTCACACACAAACCAAACCCAACCCACCTGCCACCACAAACTTCACCATTTTGTTTTAGCGTTGCCAGGCAACGGCAGTCGCCAAATGGCGGCGACCCGCCCACTGTCTTCCACAGCTGAAGCCTTTGATCACAGCATCGGCCAACACTCTGATCTCCACTTCAAAGAGCAGTACAAAGAAACCACAAGGCCGACCCACAACCCCAAAGTCCTCAGATCAGAGGGACGTCTGAACTTTTTCCAACCATTCGTCTTTAAAGGTGTCTTTTTTTGAAGGGCATAATGAAGTTAAATAAAATGGAACGAAACGGTAAAGCTAGCATGGTTATAATGCCGGACTAGCATAATTTCAGGATAGACTGAAAATGCTGGAGTAACTCAGCGGGTCAGGCAGGATCTCCGGTGAAATGGGATAGGTGACCTTTCGGACTCCTTCTCTCCAGAGATGCTGCCTGACCCGCTGAGCTCCTCCAGCATTTCGTGTCTGTCCTCGGTTTAAACCAGCACCTGCAGTTCAGCCTGACAAATTTTCAGGATAGTTGGATGTTATTTTTTTTAAACCCTCCAACACACTTCTAATTCACTTTTTTGAAGTGTTACATAGTAGAATGATAAACATTCCTGTGAATCTCGTAAATTTTAAGGGCTCGTCGGTACCTGTGCTCGGGCAAGTTTGGCAAGGAGCACGAGTTGTGGGGTGTTGATGCGTTGTGTAAGGGAGTGCAGGAACTGAAACCCCGATGAGTCAGAAGGGAGTGCAGCAAACATCACCTGATAAGCTAGACACCAAATCGTTTAGAATAGATTCCTGGCATTCGGAAGAACTCTGACTGCTTTGAAAGCTAGTAGACTTCTATCAAGAGTCCCCAAGGACAAATTACTGGTGAAAATGTGAGCAAGGCCCACCGTTAATTGAATAGCAATAGTGATTAGCAGCCCCGTTGGTCTCTAATCGCTCAATGCAGCTCTTTTATTTTCCCTGTGCAAAACCTTTCTTCGAGAAACTGGGCAGTGCAAGTGTGCTCCACACCATCTTCAAGTACTGTCTTCACTTTAACCATTCCCTTTATCCCTTCCCCCTTTGCTCCGCAATCGAGAAAGAGATGAGTGAGCAACACCGGAAATTGGAGGAACAGCACCTCATATTCCGCCTGGGGAGTCTGCATCCTGATGACATGAACATCGATTTCTCACAATTCTGTTAACCCTTGCTGTCTCCTCCCCTTCCTACCTCTACCTCAGCCCTCGGGCTCCTCCTCCCTCTTTTTCCTTTCTTCTCTCCACCTCCCCCCACCCCTATCAGTCTGAAGAAGGGGTTTGGCCCTAAACGTTGCCTATTTCCTTCGCTCTATAGATGCTGCTGCACCCGCTGAGTTGCTGCAGCATTTTTGTGTACCAACACAAAGGTTGTCTGTCTGTAATCCAGCACCCGGAACAGGCCTTAATACGGCCTCGGAAGCGGCGTCCGGTGGGCATCACGGCACAGGAAAACATAGGGGCATAGAGGGCCAATGGCGGGACGTCAGTGAAGGCGTTGTAGGGTGGATGAGGGCGGTCCCCGCTGCCCCGGTGCCGATGGCACGAACTCCCCGGGCACCGTGAGCGGCGACCCGTAAATGAGCTCCGCTGAAGATGAGGCCAAGTCCTCCTTAGGCGCAGTTCGAATGCATCCATCCAGTCTGGGCCGGAGTGTCGCGCCTTCAGTGCTGCCTTGAGCTGTCAGTGGAACCTTTCCACCAGACCGATTGCCTGCGGGTGATGGGCTGTGGTGTGGTGCAGCCGCACACCCAACAGGTGAGCCATGGCCGACCGCAGCTCAGAGATGAACTGTAGTCCCCGGTCCAAGGAGATGTCCACCGGCACTCCAAAGTGAGCAATCCAATGCATGGACAACGCACGAGCGCACGTAGCTGTCGAAGTATCAGCCAGCAGTATGGCCTCCGGCCACTGAGAGAAGCGGTCCACCACCATGAGAAGGTGGGTGGCGCCCCGGGACAGCAGGAGAAGGCCCACAATGTCCACGTGGAGGTGGTAGATCCACCGGTGTGGTAGACCGAACTCCTGGAGGGGTGCCCAGACATGGCGCTGGATCTTCGCCATCTGGCACAGAATGCAGGTGCGGGCGCAGTGGCCAACCTGCTTGCACAGACCTTGCCACATGAACCGAACAAACACAAGTGCCGTTGTCGCTCGGATGGATGGGTGAACCAGCCCATGGATCACTTCAAAAACACTCCGGCGTCAGGCAGCAGGGATGATGGGGCGCGGCTGACCGGACGACACATCGCAAAGTATTGTTGCTCCTCCAGGGCCAAGAGGGACATCCTTAAGGCGAAGGCCGGAGATGGCAGTCCGATAGGCAGGCATCTCACCGTCCGTGAGCTGAGCCTCCGCCAGGGCAGAATAGTCAATGCCGCGCACCACCTCAAAAACGGCATAGACGGTGGGGCGGGGCAATACCTGGTTCTCTTTCCCCTCGATGAAGCGGATGGAGGTGGTGTACTCGGAGATGTACGGCAACTGCCGCTGCTGCCGTGCGGACCAGGGGTCGAAAACCTTCAAATGATGCCACCGCCTCATCGGTCCATTCGACGTCCTTACGCCTACCTGCCAGAAGATGATGCAGCGGCCGCATGATGGCCACGGATGGCACAAAATGGTGATAAAAGGCCACCATGCCGATGAACTCCTGCAGGCTGCGCACAGTGTATGGACGGGTAAACCGGCGGATGGCGTCGACCCTGTCCGGCAGAGGAACCACACCTTGTGAAGTCAGGCGGTGGCCGAGGAAGTCGATGGTGGTCACCCCAAACAGGCACTTGGCGAGGTTGACAGCCAAACCATGCTCACTGAGCTGCTGACAGAGCTGCCGGAGGTGAGCACATGCTCCTGCTGTGAGCGGCTGGCCACCAAGATGTCATCGAGGGTAGACGAACAAAAACTCGAGACCACAACACACCCCGTCCGCTAACCGCTGAAATGCCTGTACGGCGTTCTTAAGGCCGAACGACATCCGCACGAACTCATACAATCCAAACGGCGTAATGATTGCCATCTTGGGCACATCCTCTGGGTGGACCGGGATCTGGTTATAGCCTTGCACCAAATCTACTTTTGAGAAGATAGTAGCCCTGGCCAAATGGGCGTTGAAGTCTCGGATGTGGGGCACGGGGTATCGGTCTGCGGTGGTAGTGGCATTCAGCTGCCGATAATCCCCGCAAGTTTGTCAGCCTCCGCTTACCTTGGGGACCATGTGGAGTGCGGATGACCATGGGCTATTCGAAGGTCAGAAGACCCCCAAGGACTCCATCATGCGGAACTCCTGCCATGCCAGACGTAGCTTATCAGGTGGCAGTCGGCATGCTCGTGCGTGGAGGGGTGGGCCGGTAGTTGATATGAAATGCACCACCCCGTGCTTGGGGGTCGACGACTGGAACTGTGGGTCAGAACGCGGCCAAGACCGTGTCAGCGCGCCTGCCGAGGGCCCGGGAGTCAGCGAACGAGGCGTTCGGCTGGCAGCATCTGCAGGTAAGTACACTCAAACAGGAAGCACAGCGTGTGCCCATCCAGGAGTGCAACCATCTCATTAAGGAGACTTGATGGCCGCTGGTCGCCTAAGCCCTCCACATGAAGGAGCCTGACAGCCCGTTCCATCCGGCTGAGCCCGTAAACCTGGAGCAGGAGCTCCTTAAGGCCGAGGTATTTCTCGGGGGCCGGGGGGTCTTCGAGGAACTTGGTGACTTCTCCGGCCGTGTCCTGGTCGAGGGCCCACACCAGGTAGACATAGTGGATGTCATCCACCGTAATGCCCCGCAGCTGGAAATGGGCCTCCGCCTGCTGAAACCAGACGCGAGGCTGAGCGGTCCAGAACGTAGGTAGTTTAACGGAGACCGCGTCGAGAGACAGGGCCCGGTCGGCCTGTGAGGTGGACTGACGGGCAGCTCTGTCTTTTGCCTCCATTATGACACCAATGGAGTGTCGGGGTCACCAATGTGGCAGCGATAAGCCCAAAATGAAGGCGAGGAGCCAGGTGTTTCGGGAGGAATTTTATTAGTTGTTGTTTTCTTGTCCAGTCGGGTCTGCAAGAGGATGATCACGCCTAAACCCCTGCCCTTTATCCCTGTAGCTAAGGGCCGCCCCCTGACTAGTCCATTCCCGTGCCGAGGGGTTCGATAGTTGAATGGCCTGACCCTTGGGAGCCCTGGTTTCGATCAGGACTGTCCCACCCAGTGGGTTTCCAGCTGCTGGCCCTGTTGTTGATCGCCAACTCAGCCGCAGTCTTGGTTACAGTCATTTGTTTATGGGCCTCAGTACACAAAGGAAATTGTAATACCTGATGCTTTACATAGAAACATAGAATAGCAATGTTACAAAATTTTGAGATTTAAAAAATTAAGTCTGCAATTTATCCCATCAGATAAAGCATTAAAAAAAAGTTTAATTTGACACCTAATTCACTTTCATATCTTCAGTATTAAAAAAGTTAGGGCTATTTTCATACTTGGAAATTAGCAACTTGCTTCCTATTGCTTTTCTATTGACTTAACACAAAAGTTGTGATCGAGGAGAGTCAAAAGCCCATAATTTCCTTAAAAATTAAGAGAACTAAAAGAAATTTTCAGTTATTATAGATTGAAGTATTCTGAAACAAATATGAAACAATCTTAATTGGATGACCTGAAATTAAAGCATATAATTAGTTAGTTACCCAATTGTAGCCAATTACAAAATTCAATTACTAGATCTAAACATCTATCCATTTCTTAAGAAAAAATGTTAAAAAAATTTAAAGCCTACGTGTCCAATTAACAGTTGAATCGATAGTTGAATGGCCTGACCCTTGGGAGCCCTGGTTTCGATCAGTGTCCAATTAACAATTAATAGAAGGTTAAGGGGGAGACTTGATAGAGGTCTTTAAAGAAGGTTAAGGGGGGACTTGATAGTGGTCTTTAAAATGATGAGAGGGATAGACAGAGTTGATGTGGACAAGCTTTTCCCTTTGAGAATAGGGAAGATTCAAACAAGAGGACATGACTTTAGAATTAAGGGACAGAGGTTTAGGGGTAACATGAGGGGGAACTTCTTTACTCAGAGAGTGGTAGCGGTGTGGAATTAATTTATAGGCCAAATTGAAGGAATTCAGTGTTTAATGCCTGTAAATTAATGGACATTTTAAACAGCTTGCGAGTGGGATTTTCTGGAACGGGATGTATTGGAACGTTGCGGTGAATTTAAACCCAATATCGACAGGAAGAATTCTGCCGGTTCGTATGGGGACTAATGCACAATTTCGCAACATGAAATATTGATTAAAAAAGCAAGTTTATATGTAAAAATAAACAGCTTTCACCTACCTGTCCCCTACGTAAAATCAATCCCCGTTGTCGGCATTCGCAGCATTAGGAGCTAATTTTTATTTTACTGCAGTGATTAAGTAGTCGGGCTATTTATTTTAAAAAATGGACTTACCGGCAGTTGGAACGTATCTCCAGAAATAGATCGCACTCCGAGAAAATAAAGCTCCGGATGGCAAGGGGAAAACCGCATTTTAACCCCGTCCCCCCCCCCAAAGGTGCCAAAGTTACGCACACGGCCAGCGGCAGAACTGCAGCACCGCTAAAGGTAAGTTTTGTAACATACCTCCATAGAAACATAGAAAATAGGTGCAGGAGTAGGCTATTCGGCCCTTCGAGCCTGCACCGCCATTCCATATGATCATGGCTGATCATTCAACTCAGATTTCTGTACCTGCCTTCTCTCCATACCCCCTGATCCCTTTAGCCACAAGGGCCACATCTAACTCCCTCTTAAATATAGCCAATGAACTGGCCTCAACTACCTTCTGTGGCAGAGAATTCCAGAGACTCACCAATCTCTGTGTGAAAAATGTTTTTCTCATCTCGGTCCTAAAAGACTTCCCCCTGATCCTTAAACTGTGACCCCTTGTTCTGGACTTCCCCAACATCGGGAACAATCTTCCTGCATCTAGCCTGGCCAACCCCTTAAGAATTTTGTAAGTTTCTATAAGATCCCCCCTCAATCTTCTAAATTGTAGTGAGTACAAGCCGAGTCTATCCAGTCTTTCCTCATATGAAAGCGGAGCTTACTTTAGGGTGCTATTAACATTTACAAGAGAGGGATGACAATGAAATGGGTGTTGGTGTCCTGTACAATGACCATTTAGCATACCTTTTTTGTCACACTTGTTTCTAAGTCAAATCAGAAATGCACCTTTCTAATGCTAAAAACTTCCAAATCACTTCACATGGTTGTTACCTCAATGCATGTAAGGATACCTGATACAAATGTGGAAATGTTGTAACGAAGGACCTATTTCCCTATTGTCTGGCTTTATGAGTCTGACCATTTGGCAGTTTGCCCATATCCTTCCAAAGCCCTACCTATTCCCCTAGCACCTCGAGCTTTATAATCTGAGAACTGGACCTTCAATTCTGGCCAATAATTTCTTCAGATGATTTAAAACTGTGATCTCAACTCATTAAACCTTTCCACACACACATTTCCCATTGATTTGAACCACTCTTTATCACTCTCGCCACTTTGGTTATTATCTCCTTATAATAAAAGGGAAATGTGGGTTTGAATTTTGGTAAGATTTTTGATAAAGTTTCATGTAAAAGGTTAGTGTGCAAAAATAAAGAGGTTAAAAATTCATAGGATTGGAGGTAATATAGTGGCATGAATTCAAAACTGGTTGATAGGCAAGTTTCAGAGAGTAAGAATATGAATCTTTTGCAAATAGTAACATTTTTAGTGGGGTAGTGATGAGAGTCAAAGTCTTAGCATTAGAGATGGGACATTTAGGTCTGAGATGAGAAGCTATTTCTTCACTCAGAGTTTTGTTTAGTTTAGTTTTGAGATATAGTGCAGAAACAGACCCTTCGGCTGACCGAGTCCACACCAAGCAGTGATTCCTGCACACCAATGGTATCCTAGGGACAATTTACAATTATACCAAGTCAATTAAAATAGTAAGATTAAATGAGAACTTCCCAGTTTGAAGGTTGATCTTTATTTTATGAGGAGTTGCGATGAGGGATTTCGTGAAGACCCCGCCAACACGCATGCGCGGCATCCTTCAAAGCAGCGGTGTGGAATCACAGACCCGACCAAAAGTAAGGATATTAAGATTAACCTTTGAACTAACCAGTTGAACATAATGATTGAGGGTTGGGAGCGGAGGGCACAAAATCCCTCACCGCAACTCCTCATAAAATAAAGATCAACCTTCGAACTGGTAAGTTCTCGTTTAATCTTACCATTTTACTTCGGAGTCACGTGAGTGACTTCGTGAAGATTTCAAAGCTCTGTGATTACACGCCCTGGACAACGTCCGTGCTACCACACTGCCGCAACCCTGATGGAGGAAGTTTGTTAATGCAATCCAGACTGGACAAGCTGAAAGCAAAATAATGGAGATTTATTAAAACAAATCATAAACAACCCCCTGTCTGGGGACAAATGACATTAGGGAGCAGCCATGAGTACTGCATCCGCATATGTTGCAGGTCCGGCCAATGGCTTGTGGTAGAACCGTTGGAAGGTTGACTCACTGGCCCATCCTGCGGTAGCGAGGACGTGATCCATGGGCACCTCCATGGCCCTCGCTGTTGATGTGGATGCAGCCCTGGTGGAATGAGATTTAAAAATGTGAGTGTCAATACCTGCTGCATCCAACACCTCCCTGAGCCACCTGGAGATCGTCTGCACTGTCACCCGGTGATGTGGTTTTTTGTGGCTTATGAGCAGTCCTTGTTCTGAGTTCCTGATTGGCTGGGTTGACTCGATGTAGTAACGGAGGTGGGCGACTGTGCAGAGTGTGGCATCAGTGGGGTACGCCTGGAATTCCAATTGCAGCCCCGTAGTCCCGGGTCTATGCTGCTTCAGCAACTCTGCAACGTAAAATGTTACTTTCCCAGGGGTAGAGAGCATATTGTCAATGCGCAACTTTTGAAGCGCCTGTACCCGCTGAGCAGACGTGAGTGCCATCAACATGACCACCTTTAGGGCGAGTCGGTGAAGTGGTAACCCCGCCATGGGAGACCATGATCTTAAAAGGGACAGGACCACTCCTGCATCCCAGACAACGTTATATCTGGGCCGTGGAGGGTTTGTATTAAATACACCCCTCATGAACTTTGACACCAGATTGTTGGTCCCCACTCCTACCGGAAGGTACGAGGACAGCGCACTCCTGGTGCTATTGATGGCACTA
Source organism: Raja brachyura (assembly GCA_963514005.1). The sequence continues at coordinate 46,435,907 of OY740787.1, read as the reverse complement.
TAGCTGAGCCCTTCATCGTAATGGAGGCCCGCCAGGAATTCCAGGACGTCGGGTATCATGGCAGAATCATAGGAAACATTCTTCCTTGAGTAGAATAACTCCCATTTCCTGATCTGGGTCAGGTACTGCCGTCTGGTAGATGTTCTGCACGATGCAGCGATTACATCCATGGCCCTCGATGAAATCCCGGTGTTTATAAAAGGCCTTTTCAGAATCTGCAGATCAACAGGTTTAGACAGCCGTGGCACGGATGCGACGCGCCAGTGACAGGATTAGTGACCAATTGCGGGTTGTTTGCAATTTGCACCCAAGGATGTTTCAACATCTGGGAGACCACCGGGTACCATGGTTGTGTCGGCCAGTCGGGTATTACCAGAATGCCTGACGCAAAGTCCAATTTGATCTTCTGCAATACCCGGCTGATGATGCAGAATGGGGGAAATGCGTAGCAATACCATTTCCCCCAGTGGAGCGAAAAAGCATCCAACGCCACTGCCCCAGGGTCTGGTTCCCACGATACATACGTTGGTATCTGATGGTTCAACCTAGACACAAATAGGTTAATATCTGGCATACCAAATTTTGTTGCAATTTCAGCAAACACATGGGGATTCAGCATCCACTCGATGTTATCATTGAACACTCGTGACCTGGTGTCCGCCACTGTATTGAGTATCCCCGGGAGGTACGTTGCTGATATCCAAATATCCCTTTTGATGCACCAGAGCCAAATTGTATTTGCCAAATCATTACAAGATACCTGATACCACCCATATGATTTATATAGGCTACCACCGTGGTATTGTCTATTTGAAGGCGGACATGTGCATGACGCAAATTATTGCAATATGCCCGTAACCCATGAAAAACCCCCAGCATCTCCAGATAATTAATGCCTTGTACTTGGAGAAGGGTGAACTCATGAGCGTCCCATCTACCATCGCAGCTGGTTATGGTGTCAGTTGCTCCCCAGCCTTGTGCGCTTGCATCAGTTTGCAACAGAACTGAAGGATTTGGGAGAAGGATGGGTTTGGAACTTCCTCTAATACCGTGAACCCACCAGTTCAACTCAGTTTTTTCCCCTATGGCCAGTTGCATAGGTCGGTCAAAATGTCCGGCATTCAATTTTAACGCCAGAATTTTGCTTGTTTGTAATTTCCGGTAGTGCAATGGACCATAATTTACAGCTGGGAACGTAGCTACCAGCTTCCCAATTATCGTTGCAACCTGCCGAATGGTTGGCCTGTTGCTGTCAAGTAAACTGATGCATGCGTGTTGAATGTCCACCACTTTGTCAATTGGGACGGTGACTTTCATCTGGTTAGTGTCTATAGTGAACCCCAAATAGTCCATGACCTGCGAAGGGTTGAACTTGGATTTGTCTGGATGGATTATAAACCCCATTCTTTGAAACAAAGAGATGGCGGCTGAGACTGCCAGCTGGGCTAGCGCTAGGGTTTCCCCCGCTATGAATATGTCATCCAAATATGCCATTACGACATGGTTTCGTTTCCTAAGACGTGCCAATATAGGTTTAACAATTTTGGTAAATAGTCTCGGCACTGTTGTAATTCCATTAGGCAAAGTTTTATACTGCCATAATTGACCTTCCCAGACAAATTTCAAGAACCTTCTATGTTGTTTAGCGATAGGCACTGTATAATATGCATCCTTCAGGTCAATGCAAGCCATAAAGTACCCATGACTGACCAACTGCTTGGCTGTCTCAAACGTCTCCATTTTGAAATGGGTATATTGTACGAAATCATTCAACTGGGTTAAGTCGATGATAATCCGACAGCCTCCATCCTTCTTGGGTCTAGTAAAGATGTTGGATACAAACTCCAGTGGCTCATGCGTCGTTTTCTGTATCACCCCTTTTTCTTCCAATCGTAGTATCTCAACATGAGCCCGCTCCTTCTCTAATTGAGAGAGTGCAAATCTGCGACTAGGCTCATGTTGCGAAGGGGGATCCCTGCCATTAATAAACTCTATCTCATAACCCTGAATGCTTTGTAAAATAAAAGGATCCGTAGTTATGGTATCCCAGGCAGACCGGAATTCCCGTAGCCGTCCCCCCACTGGTGAGGTTACTATTGCTACTTTGTGGAAGGAACCAAGCCCCCTTACCTCCAAGGTTAGCGCCGGGGTCTGGACTGTGGTGTTTTTGCTCCCCGTGTGGCGTGGCCCTGTTGCCGCATCTTCCAAGCCGGCTTGGACTGGCCTTGGAATAAAAAAGGCTTCTGCTGTTGGGGCCCCGGCGTGGAGTATGTTGTTTGCGGGTATGTTCTGGGGACCTTGTCCGCCGGTGTGCGGGACCTGACCGAGGAATGTGGCTGCTGCCTGGTGTAAACGTGAGCCTTAGATGAATGAGGCTGCCTCATCATCCCCACAGTCTTGGCCTCCTCGTCCAGCTCTTTTACCCGTTTAGGTAGGTCTTCCCCAAACAGCTGCCTTGGTGGTGGTGCGGTGGAGGTGCTGCATATCCCGCAAATTTGGGATTTAAATTTGGCCGGATGGAGCTTTTCCTAAAGCAGTTTATTTCAAACTGAGTGTTGCACAAGAGCGCTAGTGCATCCTGCTGCTCCTCGGAAACACTCGTGGCATCCAGAGACCGAGCAAAAGCCGTGATACCTGCCGTCAGCAGTTTCAGGATCTTCTGGAGCTTGCCCTCCTTGATCCTTGTGTTGGTAGACATGTTCCCCCATATTGCTGTATTCACCTTTGGAATGTTGAGGGAATTGCAGTTCGCCGGTGCTTTATATCTTGCCATTGTTTCCGTGAGCACGGTATCCTGGAGCTGGTGCGTAGTCAGGAAATCAACTGAAGCCGCTATCTTGGGATGTAATGGGTCCCCTGCTGTAGCAGGCGTCCCAAATTTCAAGACCGCCTCCAACATTTCCTGTGGGTCCTCGCGCTCTCGCTCCTCCTCAGACTCACCCATACTTCCTTGCTGGCTCTCAATAAGCGATGGTGAGATGGGAGGTGGCGGCTGTACGTAGCTCCCAGACCTCTGGGACTGCTGTTCCTGATGCTCCAGGTCCCGTTTATAGAGCACCTCCACCATTCGCTCCAACCGGGCCATACGACCGTCACCGCTGTACTGGTCGTCTTCCCCAGCCTCTCCAGAGGAACCGGGGCTTCCGGCAGTTGTCAGCACCCCCACGGAATGCACTGCCAGGAAGTCGCCAGCTCCCACTCCAGTGGGGCTGTGCGACTCCCGCACGGACATACCGCTGGTCCGCCGTCGTTTGGACAGCAGCGGCCCCTCTGTCTGGTGGGAGGGAAGAGGGCTTGAGTCAGCGCTTGCACCAGAAGCCAGACTCCTCGATGTCCGTGCGGGCTTAACACCACAGTGTTCCACACATGAACAGGAATGTGGCGGCGCATGGTCTGTTATACCCGCCTCAGCAGGGGTGCTGGACCGTACTTTGCTGCCACCGGCCTGCACTACGGCAGCCTGTTCCGGTGGTGTGCCGGTACATCCTGCCCCCACAGGGATCCTCGGCACGCCAGCATTGCCACTGGCCTGCTTCCTCGCAGGTTTACGCAGTGGCTTGTCCCTGCCTGCCGCACCGACAAGGCTGGACTTTAGCGAGGCTTCCCCCCTGTTCTGCCCACGAGGGACCTCTAAAGGGGGGGATGCACCCGCAGACATGCTTGCTCCAAGAGCCCCACGTGCCTTACCTCCAGCCCTGGACTTGGGCACTGGAGGCCTGGAGTCAGGGTCTCCCAGCCCCTGCTCCTGCGCGGACACCCTCTTCTTTGCCAGAGGGGTTGTGCCGGGTCTAATCAGCTGCCCAGAGCTCCCCGACTGCCGCAACTTCTTCCCCGGTGGTGTCTCAGCTGCTCCCGATGTAGCGGGCAGCTCCGGGGACTTCACTCGCTGAACACGACTCGGAATCCTCCTTCCTCCTTCCATGGCCCTGCAAAACAATGCAGAGCACACGAACCAGCTAAAGGTTAACTTACCTGCAGCTGCTTACCTTTTTGAAGGAGCCGGTTGAGGGAGCGCACTCCCCCCCCCCCCCCCCCCAGCTGCCGTGAGCAAATGCGCGCGACGATATGGCCGCGCATGCGTGTTGGCGGGGTCTTCACGAAGTCACTCACGTGACTCCGAAGTAAAATACAAACATGTACATCTTTGGAGCGTGCGAGGAAACCGGAGATCCCGGAGAAAACCCATGCAGGTCATGGGGAGAACATACAAACCCCGTGCAGACAGCACCTGTAGTCAGGATTGAACCTAGGACTCTGGTGCTATACAGTAGGTATGTTACAAAACTTACCTTTAGCGGCGCTGCACTTCTGCCGCTCCCCGTGTGTGCGACTTTAGCGCCTTTCAGAGGGGGGCGGGCTTAAAGTGCCGATTTTCACCAGACCAGGATAATCGATGAATGTCGGGCGATTTAATTGCGGAAGAAAAATCGCTCCCACATTTCATCCATTAAGGTATTTTTAAATTACTCTAAATTATTTATTAACTAGAGTAATTTAAAAATCACCTTCAAAAGCCGTGACCGCAGACAACCGGAAGCATTTTCCGTAGGGGAGAAAAAAAGGTAAATACTTTATTTTTTTATTAAAAGTTGGTTTTTTGGGAGGCATTAATAATATTTTTATGTTGCGAAATGGGGTCCCCAAAAAATGTATGAACCCCCAGTATTTTCCCCCCCGTCTTCACCGCTAACCGCAACGTTCTAATCCACCGCATTCCACTAAAACCCACTCGCTAGTTGATTTAAATGGCCATTAATTTACAGGCATAAACACTAAATTCCTTCCATTTGGCCCAGAAATTCATGAAAATGAGATTTAAAAATTATGTTATATTGTGGATTATTGTGTGAATGTTATTTGGACACTTAGGCAATTAAAAAAAAGTTTATCTTTTCTTAAGAAATTGATAGATGTTTAGATCTACTCATTGAATTTTGTAATTAGCTACAATTAGATTACTAACTAATTATATACTTTAATTTCAGGTAATCCAAGTAAGATTGTTTTATATTTGTTTCAGAATGCTTCAATCTATAATGACTGAAAATTTCATTGAGTTCTCTTAATTTTTAAGAATGTTATGGGCTTTTAATTTTTCCAGATCACAGCTTTTGAGTTAAGTCAATTGAAAGGCAATGGGAAGCAAGATACTCATTTCCGAGCATGAAAATGGCCATAACTTTCTTAATACTGAAGATATGAAAGTAAATTAGGTGTCAAATTAAACTTCTTGTTATGCTTTATCTGATGGGATAAATTGCAGACTTGATTTTTAAAATCTCAAAATTTTGTAACATTGCTATATACAGCAGCAATTCTACCGCTGCACTACTGTGCCTCCCAGAGTTGCTGAACATGTGGAATTTTGCACTATTAAAGGAGGCAGAAAGATTAGTAGATAGAAAAGAAACCGTGGCATTCGGAGAGAGCAGGAGTATGTTAATAGACACACAGGATCAGCCAGGTCGTGCTGAATAATGGTGCAAGATTGAAGGACTGAATGGTCACTTCCTATGTTTTTTAGCCTTAATGTTATTTAGGTCCTGCTGGACTTGGACAGTTTGTTTCAATATTTGAAGAATTACCAAAGGAAGGGTCCTTGTGCAACTATTCGTGAATAATCATACTGTGACATTACGTTGGGAATGAAAATGACTATGAAGCAGCCTTGGGCAGAACCTCAGCAGCTGCTGCAGTGAGATCCTAGGGCTGAATTGAATTGAAGTAATCTTCTTTTGCGTTGGGTATGTCTTCAGCTAGTGCAGTATGTTCCCATTTATGTCCACCAACTTTACTTTTACCAGGCGCTATACTTGGTCAATTGCTACCAGTTGCTCACGTCTAATCATAGAATCATAGAATCATAGAAAATAGGTGCAGGAGTAGGCCATTTGGCCCTTCGAGCCTGCACCGCCATTCAATATGATCATGGCTGATCGTCTAACTCAGTATCCTGTACCTGCCTTCTCTCCACACCCCCTGATCCCTTTAGCCACAAGGGCCACATCTAGCTCCCTCTTAAATATAGCCAATGAACTGGCCTCAACTACCTTCTGTGGCAGAGAATTCCACAGACTCACCACTCTCTGTGTGAAAAAAGATCTTCTCATCTCGGTCCCAAAAGACTTCCCCCTTATCCTTAAACTGTGACCCCTTGTTCTGGAGTTCCCCAACATCGGGAACAATCTTCCTGCATCTAGCCTGTCCAACCCTTTAAGAATTTTGTAAGCCTCTATAAGAATAAAGAATTAATCTCAGGAATAAAGTTATTTTAAGACTGCAATGAAATCTTGAGACATTTTGCATTGGCAGAAGAAACTGGTGATGTCACCCTACGGAAAGTGTTTATCCCAACAATGCACACCTCTGCATGAACGAGATTCTACTGATGGAAGGCCCCAATCACACAGTTTTGCAGAAGACTTTTTTTTCTTCTCAACAAAAACTATTGTCCTATCAAGTGCAACCTGCTTTTCAATTTAAAATTAAGCCTGTGTGTCATGCTTATCTATCACTGGGAAGGGAAAAAAGATAAAACAAAACAGCAATTGAAGTACAGAAGTTGCTCAGCCCATTTGGGAGGTGTGTTTGCATAAATCTAATTAGAATGCTATTTGCAGGATGCAGAGAGCCCCTGCCAGCAGTGTGATGGCTAAAGAAGAGGCAAAAACCAGGTTAGTTCATTAATGTAGGAGTGTTAGACTTTGCTCAGTGACCTCCTGGTCAGTGCAATATTACATTTACATCTCTATATTACACTTGATGACAATATGTATATTTTCTTTGCAGTTGAGTTCACTGCTACTTCCAATTTAGACATTTGCTGTTCTTCTTCACTAGTTTTTGACGAAAACCATGACAACTAGCCAGTGGTGTACCAAGGTGATTGATTTGACTAATCTGGGCTTGAATGTTTCTTTCACATAGGTGACAGAGGTTGCAAGAAATTTAGACACTAAACAAAATAAAAATGCATCCAACCTGGATCAGAAAGGTATAAATCTGGGAATGATCAGGATGGTGGACTAGAAATGTTGATGTAATGGTGCAATATTAAAGGGATGGTATGTGAACATATATGGAGAAAGAAATAGTAGACTGTAATTATTTTTTTTATGGCATAGGAGATCGTTCAGCCTATTATATCTCAGAGCAATTTATTCAGTCACATTCCCCCATTTATTTAATCATAGCCTATTCTCTCTAACATCCCCATCAACTCCACCCTCCAGACAAAGATCCAGGGACCAAAGTTTAGCACATAAATGTTACGACAATGGGTGCATAGGATCACCAACACCTGCAGATTCCCATTCAAGTCAAACACTGTCCTAACCTAGAAATTTATCATCACCCCTTTGTTGTCATGGCATCTAAATCCCAGAACTCCCTCCCCAGCAGCATTGTGGGAGCACCTTCATCATATCCAGTGGCTTGCAAAAGTTTTCATACCCCTTGAACTTTTCCACATTTTGTCACGTTACAACCACAAACGTAAATATATTTTATTGGGATTTTATGTGATAGACCAACACAAAGTGCATAATTGTAAAGTGGAAGGAAAATTACACATCGTTTCCAAATTTTATTACAAATAAAAAACTGAAAAGTGTGGCGTACAAAAGTATTCAGCCCCCCCCCCCCCGAGTCAATACTTTGTAGAACCACCTTTCGCTGCAATTACAGCTGCAAGTCTTTTGGGTATGTCTCTACCAGCTTTGCACATCTAGAGACTGAAAGTTTTGCCCATTCTTCTTTGCAAAATAGCTCAAGCTCAGTCAGATTGGATGGAGAGCATCTGTGAACAGCAATTTTCAAGTCTTGCCAAAAATTCTCAATTGGATTTAGGTCTGGACTTTGACTGGGCCATTCTAACACATGAATATGCTTTGATCTAAACCATTCCATAGTAACTCTGTCTGTATGTTTAGGGTCATCATCCTGCTGGAAGGTGAACCTCCGCCCCAGTCTCAAGTCTTTTGCAGATTCTAACAGGTTTTCTTCCAAGATTGCCCTGTGTTTTGCTCCATCCATCTTCCCATCAACTCTGACCAGCTTCCCTGTCCATACTGAAGAAAAGCATCCCCACGGCATGATACTGCCACCACCATGTTTCACAGTGGGGATGGTGTGTTCAGGGTGATGTGCAGTGTTAGTTTTCTGCCACACATAGCGTTTTGCATTTAGGCCAAAAACTTCAATTTTGGTCTCATCAGACCAGAGCACCTTCCTCCACATGTTTGCTGTCTCCCCCACATGGCTTGTGGCAAACTGCAAACGGGACTTCTTATGGTTTTGTTTCAACAATGGCTTTCTTCTTGTCACTCTTCCATAAATGCCTGATTTGTGGAGTGCACGACTAATAGTTGTCCTGTGGACAGATTCTCCCACCTGAGCTGTGGATCTCTGCAGCTCCTCCTGAGTTACCATGGCTGCTTCTCTGATCAAGCTCTCCTTGCCCAGCCTGTCAGTTTAGGTGGACGGCCATGTCTTGGTAGGTTTGCAGTTGTGCCATACTCTTTCCATTTTCGGATGATGGATTGAACAGTGCTCCGTGAGATGTTCAAAGCTTGGGATATTTTTTTATAACCTAACCCTGCTTTAAACTTCGCCATAACTTTATCCCTGACCTGTCTGGTGGGTTCCTTGGGCTTCATGATGCTGTTTGTTCACTAATGTTCTCTAACCTCTGAGGCCTTCACAGAACACCTGTATTGATACTGAGATTAGATTACACACAAGTGGACTCTATTTACTAGTCAGGTGACGTCTGAAGGCAATTGGTTGCACTCGATTTTATATAGGGGTATCAGAGTAAAGGGGGCTGAATACTTTTTCACGCACACTTTTCAGTTTTTTATTTGTAAAAAAAATTGAAAACCATGTATCATTTTCCTTCCACTTCACAACTATGCACCACTTTGTGGTGGTCTATCACATAAAATCCCAATAAAATGCATTTACGTTTGTGGTAGTAACGTGACAAAATGTGGAAAAGTTTAAGGGGTATGAAACCTTTTGCAAGCCACTGTACACTGCCATGATTCACCATCACCTTCTCAAGGCCAGTTATGGATGGGTAATCAGTACCATCCTAGCCAACATCACTCACATCCTCAAATAAGTCTTGAACCTGTGGAGCAGGGGCGATGGCAATTAATTTTTCAAACAGTGATTCATGGAATATTTGGAATGAATGCAAAGCACTTCAGCAGGTCGGCAGCATCTGTGGGGAAAGATTCCGAGTTAATATTTCATGTTAATGTCTATTTCTGCAATTCCCACCCCCAATGCAAGCTATAAATTTTGGTATCTCCCATTTAACAAGGAAAACAAAAATTGGAAAAGAGGACAATAAAAGAAGCATGAGAAAGAAAGAAAAAAAGGCAGAAGGTGAGATAAACAGCATGAAGTGCAGACAAGAGATAAACCAAATGCTTTGACTGCATGTTTACTGTCATGGGAACAATTCAATAATCATATTTTCCCAATAATTCATTTTCAGTTGCCTGCAATAAATTACCTTCTAATTTTATAATCAATAGGAAAAAAATGTTGGACCATTACCTTTCAATTTATGTGCAGTTCATTGCCCTTTAATGGGGTGTGTCCAAGAAAACTACATTTTAATGGGGTGTGTCCAAGAAAAATCAATTGAAATTTCATTAGAATCACTTTCGCCTCTATGATTAGAACTAGCACGTATCAATTGCAATGGACCAATAGCATAATATCTCTCTGCCAAATTGTTTACACTGAGTGATTACATGGCTGGTAAAATGCCAATGATTAAAAGCTACACTCACTAAGCATTTGGAAATCAGTCTAGTCAAGCAGCAGCAGTGGCATTATGAATGATAATGCCGCTGGCTACCCATCCATAACTGCTCTTGAGTGGGTGATGGTGAATGATGGGGTAGGAGATTGCACCCTTCACGTGGTCCACCACGTTTCAACTAATGCAATCAACCCGATGTGCACAAACAAATAGATGTAGTGTTTTGGTGTCACTTTTCACCATGCCACTAATGACACGTAACCCAAACGGCCCTTCCCAGGCCAAAACTCCTGCAGCATCGGGAAATCTCTACACATCTGCCACATAAATGTGGAAAGAATGTCCAGAGCAAAGAATTACTACATCTCAAGATCTGCTAAGGACCTTAATGCTGATGTCGTCCTCCTACAAAAGACACACATTGTTGATACCTCATGTGCTTCCGAGCTCTGTATATATGGCTTCAAGCTTGTTGCTGCTGTATGCCACGAAAAATACGGCATTGCTACTTACTTGAGTTATGACCTATATGTTTTCTGTGTTCTTGAGGAATCTTGCTCTAATGACATCTTCGTTGTTACTGTGAGGATTGGGGATATCACTGTCACAAATGTATATAAACCCCCTAGAGTCACGTGGCCTGCCTCCATGCTACCCACTTTCCATCATCCAGAAGTACATGCAGGGGACTTTAACAGTCATCACTCATCCTGGGGCTACTCAACAACAATGTGAATGGGGTATTACTGGATATGTGGGCATCCAACAATGATCGCAACCTTGTCCATGATGCCAAGCAACCAGGCACATTCCATTCAAGCAGATGGAGGAGAGACAACAACACAGACCTCTGCTTCACATCGAAAACCGATGTTGGCCATCCCCTCCATGCATCACGTATGATCCTTTCGCACTTCCCTCACAGTCAACATAGACCTGCTCTGATCCACACCAGTGTACAGATCCCTGTGATCTCACCCAAGCCTCTTCCATGCTAGAACTTCAGGAAAGCAGATTGGACATGTTTCACACAAGAAGTTGAGGAACAGATCATAAGTCTTGAACCCGTCCCCAAGAACTACAAGTCCTTCTGCACGATCTTGAAGGCTGCAGCAAAAAAAATGTACATCCCTAGAGGCTTCTGCAAAAACTTCACTCCTTGCTGGCTCCCTGAATCAGGAGACCGCTTGAAGCAGAAAGAGGCTACAGGCGACCCAGATACTGCCACAGAACTGCTAGATTATCTGGATGTAGCAAGACGTCAGCGCCGGCAAGAGACTGTAGAAGACTTGAACTACGCACTCCAGCAAGAAGGATGCACATTAGGCACATGCTGAATTAAGTGCAATAACATTTCAATTTTTAATTTAGTTAATCTGGATGCCACACAAAATTAGAATTTTAAGATGTAGAAAGTTCAGAGCAGATCTTGGTTAGAAAAGACAAGTAAAAAAAGTAACAAACAAAAGGTGCCCTCTGTGACTTTCGACAACAAATAACCAAATCTGAACCTGTATGCAAACCTAGAACAGTAAAATTCCAATAATCCACTACCTAACGTTTAAGGAATCCAGTGCTTTGGCATGTGGGTCCAGGATGCTGTGTCCCACGCTCTCGTCTAGTCATTCATACCCGGTTCCATTTCTATTTCACACTTGTCAGTGTTCTGCTTCCCACATTCCCTTTCACCTACTCAAGCCCTGGTTCCACATTCCCTACCACTTGCCAGTGCCCCAGTTCTGATAGAGCAAGAGCTGGTGCAGCTGGTAAAGTCACTGCCTCACAGTTTCAGAGACCTATGGGCAATCTGACCTTGGGTTTACCTGCTTGGATTTTGATGGATTCCTCTGGATGCTCCAGTTTTATCTCACATCTCAAAGACCCGTTGGTTGGTAGGTTAATTGGCTGTTGTAAATTGCTCATTCTGTGTATGTGAGTGGTACAATTTTGGGCGGAGAGTTAATGAGAAAGTGGGGAGAATTTAAAAAATGGGATTTATGTGCAAATAATTGAAATGAGTCATTGATCAATGGCACAGACCCGATAGACCGAAGGACCTGTTCCCAAGTTATATCTCTCTGTGTCTCTATGATTCCATGAGATATAGGGAGGCAAAAGACCTTGGAGGGGTTTGAACACAAAGTAGAAACTTTAAAATTGATGCATTACTGATGAAATAATAACTGTCAAATGTAAGAATAAAGAACTGAAAGGAAAAATGTAGGGAAAGAGCAAAGAAATGGAACTAAATGGAAAATGTTCAGAGTTAATAGAATGAATTAATAGAATATGGTTCTATGATTCTATGATTTTGAAGTAAAATATAACACGTGGTAAAATGTACAATATACATGATAAAGAACATTCAGATGAAAGTATTTCTGCATCTTCCAAAATAAATCAAAATCAGCCATGATTTTGCAACATGTTTACAAAGGGAAAGCCAGGTATATGATATGGAATTCTTCAAATATAAAATGAAATTGAGAATACAAATTATGTGAGATACAAAATTAATGATAGGTCTATTGAATACTGTGGAAAAAGTGGGTACTTGGATTATGTACACATGAGTAACAAAGGGCATTTCTATACAGCAACCCTTGATTAGTGATATTCTAACGTAAAGCAAGCAATTACTGATACCTTTATCACTTAACTCATAAATCAGTGAACATGCCTTATATAATGTATGTATGAGAGTGTGGGATGTTGCAGGATCAGCAATGGGGATTGATTTTTGAATTGTAAAGTATCTGAGATCTGTAAACGCTTTGTTTCAAAACATTGTTTTAAAGAGAATCTTATCTAGGATAAATTATAGTTTGTTTTAGGAGTAATTTGATTTTTTTTAATATGGCTAATTAGTAGAAATACGATTGTCGTAGGAATTGATTTATTTATTCTAAAGGCAATTTCTGTTTACAATTAACATATTCAAATTGTCTATCAAGGTAACCACACAGTTCATTGATGGTTTGAAAGTGTAGGGAGAAAAATATTTGAAAGCTCAAGCTATGTATAGAAAGTTACTCCAGTGACCTAGCTAATAGTCAACCCAACAATAACATCAAGTACTGCCCATTGTCGAGAGATCCCAAATGACTCCGAATTTGTGAGTGATAAGGGCCTCTGAAACTGGACAACCAAAACTATTTGCATTTATTTAGCATCCTCAGTGAGGGACACCGAACCGGTGGTGTTCTTGTGTTTCCTGATAAGCAGACTAAGGCCGTGTGGTACTTACATGGGAGACCACCTGGGAATATCAAGTGCAGTAAACTTTCTACCTAGGAGAAGGATATAGTGTATCTTTGCCCTAACATACTGGACATAATATGTCGACACCCTTCACCCACCATCCTTCCAAAATGTATAAAATTTAACTGAAAAATATCTGTCAATCACAGTTTTTAAATTTTCAAACGGCTCCACCTCATCGTCCTTTTGGGGCAGTTTACAATTAATTATGCATCAACCGCTGTATTCCTGGAGTAACCATGCTATAGTGTTCATCATCTAAGCCTGCACTGCAATAAATCACCGTGGTTACCTCAATAACCTCTACCTCTCTGGTGGATTCTTTGCGTACAAAAACATTTCAGTCATCATCCTAAATGAACCAGATTTATTTTTGTATACACCCCTGCCCCCATTCTGGATTCTACTTTATAGTCATAGAGTTACAGAGATACAGTATTGTAACAGGCCCTTTAGCCTACAAAGCCAACACTGACCATCCACAACTTATTCTAGATTTATTCCATTCCAATCCCCCCACATCTTCATCAATTCTCACAAGACTCTACCACTCACCTACACAGTAGGGGCTAACTTATAGTGGCCAATTAGCCTACCAAACTAGACATCTTTCGGATGAGGGAGGAAGCAAGGGCACCTGGAGGAAATTCACATGATCACGGAGAGAATGTGCAAACTGCAAATTAAAAGCACCCAAGAACAGATTTAATCCAGGTCTGTCGCACCACTTGATCCTCAACAAAATTCGAAATTTCTTTAGCAATGAGTTCTATCAATCTACGAGCCACTGATTCAGGTTGAATGTTGGATCCATTGGTACCTGATATGAAACGGGAAGAGATAGATATCAGGCATGACTGACCTCTGTTCTGTTTTCTAACCTGCAATTTACATTATTCCAAGACTGAGCAGAATGTAATGCAAGGTCTTGACCTTCAAATTTGAGAAAGCAGACGATCGTGATAAAGATTTTTTTTCACACCCTGTTTAATATCATCTAGGGGGATAGTGGCTCAGTGGGCCAGAAAAAATTGCAAGCAAATATGTGTTTCTATGAATCATACCCATTTCATGGAAACAGCTGGAGGTTAAGATGAGACAGAGTAGATGCAAGAAAACACAGAAATAAAAAATTGGAAAAATAAACCCTAGAGGAGCAAGGCAGCCACACTATTCACAATAATTAAGTAGATTGTTTTTTTCATTTTACAGAGTAATCTTTCTTATTCAGACTTCTGATTTGCTATTTAAAGTCATTTGTTCCCCCACAGTGCTTTATTCCGCCTGATATTTGCAAGCTCAATATTCTAATGGGCATTTGTCCTATCATCCCTTGCAATATCCGAGAACAAGAGCATAAGGAAATGGAGAAGGAGTGGGTCACCTGTCCCTGTAAGCCTTCCTTACCATTCAATATGACCATAACTGATTTACCCTAGGCCTCAACTCCTCTGTCTCAGATCCTCATAGTTTTCAATTATCCAATCTTTGAAAAATGTATCTATCTACATTTTAAATACTTCTGAGAATTAAATAGATGCACCACCCCTTGCAAGAAGATTCCACTTAACTCAGTTTTAAATGGCCATACCTTATATTGTAATCATAACCCCTCGTTCAAGACTCTTCCAAACATCTTAATATGATTTACTATCTAAATGGTGTCAAGTTGGGAAAAGGGGATGTACAACGGGATCTGGGGGTCCTTGTACAGAAAGTAAGCATGCAGGTACAGCAGGCAGTGAAGAAAGCGAATGGCATGTTGGCCTTTATAACAAGAGAAATCGAATACAGGAGCAAAGAGGTCCTTCTGCAGTTGTACAGAGCCCTAGTGAGACCACACCTGGAGTATTGTGTGCAGTTTTGTTCCCCTAATTTGAGGAAGGACATTCTTGCTGTTGAGGGAGTGCAGCATAGGTTTACAAGGTTAATTCCCGGGATGGCGGGGCTGTCATATTCTGAGAGAATGGAGCAGCTAGGCTTGTACACTCTGGCGTTTAGAAGGATGAGAGGGAATCTCATTGAAACATATAAGATTGTTAAGGGCTTGGACAGACTAGAGGCAGGAAACATGTTCCCGATGTTGTGGGAGCCCAGAACCAGGGGCTACAGTTTAAGAATAAGGAGTGAGCCATTTAGAACCAAGATGAGGAAACACTTTTTCTCACAGAGAGTGGTGAGTCTGTGGAATTCTCTGCCTCAGAGGGCGGTGGGGGCAGGTTCTCTGGATGCTTTCAAGAGAGAGCTGGATAGGGCTCTTAAAAATACTGGAGTCAGGGGATATGGGGAGAAGGCAGGAACAAGGTACTGATTGTGGATGATCTGCCATGATCACATTGAATGGCAGTACTGGCTCGAAGGGCCAAATGGCCTACTCCTGCACCTATTGTCTATTGTCTATCTTGAGATCGACTCTGTTATGCTCTCTTTGGATCGTACATGTTGCAATAAATTCACCCTAATGAAAATCCAATCTGTATAGCCTCTCTTGACTAGACAATTCTTTTATCTCAGAAATTTTCCCGGTGAATTTAAATGCTACCACTGTATATCCCTTTTTTTAAGGAAAAGGAGACCAAAATTGTGTACAAAAGAAATCATAAATACTCTAATAGGGATTCAGTTCTAGCCTCACCAACATCCTGAACAATGTGACAATGTACTAATTATGAATGTCTAACCCCTACCCTCTGTTCTGTTAGCTTCTTTTGCAATCTCACCCCAACCTCTGTTGGTTGGCAGCTAAGCTTCCCAGATACATACAAGAAGATACAGTGTATGCCTAGAAACGTTCAAGGTCATTCTCCAGGGCCATCTACAGTCTCCTTCACTGAAAATTGGTGGTGTTCTATTAATTATTGTAGCATCACTTAGGAACATGAGATTCGCAGATTTTAAGCATAAAGTTGAATGGTTAATATTTCCCTGCTATATGCCTGCCTATGGTTTATTACTGTATTGAAAGCTCCTTTTAGTTTTAGTTTAGTTTAGAGATACAGCCTGGAAATAGGCCCGACAGCCCAGCAGGCCCACGCCGGCTATCGATCACCCGTCCATATCACCATCACCTATCGATCACCTGCCTCACCCGCTGAGTTTCTCCAGCATTTTTGTCTACCTTTGATTTTTCCAGCATCTGCAGTTCTTTCTTAAACACCCGTTCATATTAGTTCAGTGTTATCGCACTTTCCCATCCACTCACTACACACTAGGTGCAATTTACAGAAACCAATCAACCCATCTTTGGGATGTGGGAGAAAACCAGAGTACCTGGAGGAAACTCGTGTAGCCAGAGGGAGAACTTGCAAACTCCACACAGCTCCAAGGTCTGGACTGAATCTGGGTCTTTGACATCGTTAGGCAGGAACTCTATCAGCTGCATTACAGTGGACACATTCACAGATGCAGGTCGGGTATGGTTTGGGATTTGGTGTATTCATTGGTATCACAGATAGCTAAGTAGTTCATAGATGGGCCAAAGAGTCAACAGTGGCACCTCACTTCCTCTTGTTCATCCCATTCCTCCCCTTTCTCCTCCCTTTCCTTCTCTTGCCCCTCTCCCAGCTGTTGATAACTGCTGAGTTGTTGACAGTGCATGGCAACATACACCAGATCACCAAATATTTTCAGACACTCTTTGCAATGTGCTCCAGAAGGGTCCAGGCACCTAAAGTCTCATTTTGTCATGCCAATGTTCCGCTTTATTGTCAATTTCCAAAGTAACTTTTAGCTAGCTCACCAATCAAAATCATATTATAAAAAAAATGGCCCATGTAATACAAATACTGTTCCCTAATTCATCAATCACATTATATCCAATTCATGGTACGTAAATATACATTATAGCAGATCTAGCTGTTTGATGTTTCAATGTTTTCTACCTGTATTCAGTATCCAGAATTGATAGATTTTTAGATATGGAAGGAATCAAAGAATATTGGGTTTGTACAGGAAAATGACACCGAGATGGAACATGATCTTATTGAACGGCAAAGCAGACACAATGAGGCAAATGGCCTACACCTGCTTTTTTTTCTTGTATTCTGAGCCTGAGTCTTTGACCAATTGCCATACCTCTCCCAATGGCAACTGTAAAGAAATATAGAGAAAATACCAATCACTTGCAGAGATGCAGCAACAGCTAATACAAAACATGTTGCATATCACCTGCAAATAGTTATTAATCCCTTTATGCAGCCACGATGGGAAGATATCCTGAACGTGTGTTCTGCCAAAGTGAGGTTGAGAGGGAGTCCTGAGGCCCAAAATGGCAACAGTGATTAACTTACACCTACCTCCTTCATCTACTTCTTGCAGGTGTTGGCCATGCTCATACACTCACATAAAAGTCGCATCACAGTGTGGGCTGCGTACCATTTTTAAACCAATTTGGTACCCTAATTCTCCAAACACATTCCATGGAGCTAGACCTTGAGACCATTGTCATTCATTGTACTATAGATATCCCCTACACTTGATGCATTTGATGTTTGAGGCGGTACCAATAATTGATAATACAGCATGTCTGCATCACTGTGTAACAACCACTGAATCTGGGCTACAAATGTCAATGTTCAATGTGTTGTTTATGTTCTTATGTACATCACTACGTAACACTATAGAAAACCTATAATTATCCATCCGCTTAGTGTTAACACAGGAAGATGACAAACTTAACACTGTATGAGAAAGCGATAATAGAGATTTTCACAGGGAATAATACCAGGCACTCAGAACTAATGTGTAAAATACAAAACATAAATGAGCCAGAAATCATGAACCATCTGCTTGTCTTTTGATATTTATTGAGCCATATCAGATGCCAATTATACACATTCAATCATGATTTTGATCCTACAGGTTCAGCATTTAAAATTGGTTCCCATCTATTCAGATTCTCGGGAAAAGTAATTTGACTGCAAAACTTGACCCAAGAAAGGCATCCTCAAGGTTACATGCTTAAGAAGAAACTGCAGATGCTGGAAAATCGAAGGTAGACAAAAATGCTGGAGAAACTCAGCGGGTGAGGCAGCATCTATGGAGCAAAGGAAATAGTCAACGTTTCAGGCCGAAACCCTTCTTCAGACTGATGTGAGCATGGGGGGGGGGGGGGGGGGGCGGGAAGAAGAAAGGAAGAGGTGGAGCCAGAGGGCTGAGGGAGAGCTGAGAAGGGGAGGAGACAGTAAGGACTACCTGAAATTAAAGAAGTCAATGTTCATATCGCTGGGGTGCAAACTGCCCAAGCGAAATATGAGGTGCTGCTCCTCCAATTTACGGTGGTCCTCACTCTGGCCATGGAGGAGGCCCAGGACAGAAAGGTTGGATTTAGAATGGGAGGGGGAGTTGAAGTGCTGAGCCACCGGGAGATCAGGTTGGTTATTGCGAACCGAGCGGAGGTGTTTGGCGAAGCAATCGCCAAGCCTACGCTTGGTCTCACTGATGTAGAGCAGCTGACATCTAGAGCAGTGGATGCAATAGATGAGGTTGGAGGAGGTGCAGGTGAACCTCTGCCACACTTGAAAAGTCTGCTTGGGTCCTTGAATGGAGTCAAGGGGGAAGGTAAAGCGACAAGTGTAGTATTTCTTGCGGTTGCACGGGAAAGTGCCAGGAGAGGGGGTAGTATGGGTGGGAAGGGACAAATTAACCAGGGAGTTACGGAGGGAGCGGTCTCTGCTCCAGGGGGGATTGGATGGAGTCGAGGTATGTGGAAATAAGTTCGGTGGGGGCACAAACAGGCAGAAACAATGGGTCTACCAGGACAGGCATTGTGGATTTTGGGGAGATGGTAAAATCGGGCCGTGCGGGTGGGGGGGGGGGGGGGGGGGGAACAATAGGGTTGGAGGCTTGGGAGGGCTGGGATCTGGAGTAGATTAAGTCAGTGATGGTGGTAAAGATAGTGGCCTGGTGCTCATCTGTGGGGTCATGATCCAAGGATAAGTAGGGGGAGGTTACTGCGTGGCCTCAGCCTTGTAGAGATCAGCGCGCCAGACTACCACGGCACCTCCCTTGTCAGCAGGTTTGATCACCTTGTCGGTGGGTTTGATCACCTCGACTCCATCCTATCCCCCCTGGTTAAATCCCTCCCTACCTATATTCAAGATACCTCACATGCTCTTCGTCGACTCAAGGACACCAGTTTTCTAGGCTCCCATTCCTTCATCTTCACCATGGATGTCCAGTCACTCTACACCTCCATTCCCCACCAGGAGGGTCTCAAAGCCCTCCGTTTTTTCCTCGACCGGAGAACTAATCAATCCCCGTTTACTGATACTCTGAACAACTGGACATTGCAGTATTTCCTTAGCAACACTCCAAAATGTTAACCTGTTCAATTATCTCAGTTACAGTAGTGGGACTTGGATTCACAATCTAACTTTGTGAGAATGTTGCTACTGTTTGAATCCAATCAAAGACGAATATACTATCTCTGTTTTATGTGAGATGTGTTTGAGGCACATGATAGATTTGCAGCCAATGCATATATTCATTAATTTTCATTAATAGATACTTTTTCAAATTTTTATCTTGGTCCGTGAAACTTTCACCTCAAGCGCTAAAGATGGAAATTTCTTCTGCATTAAAATGCAGGATTTGGCCGGCAATTATAAACCATTCTTGAATTTCTCAGCAATAGTTTGTCATTGAAGTAAACCTTCCACCTTTGCCATTGGCCAGTTATCCTTCTCAACAGTAGTCCTGGTTACCGTTGTCATATGCACAGTCATGGTAAACAGAAATTTTCTTCTTTCCGACTTGAGTCAGGCACTTGACAATTCTGCTATTTAATTGGGAAAAAAATAATCAGCTGCTTTGCAAATTGCTGTCTGCTTATATTTAGATTAAATGGCAACATAGCAACCATTTCAGAACAAGACAGTTCTACTCTGCATATTGACAGAATTGAAAGGGGATGAATCATTTGAGTGCAAATTCATTTAGTCATCCCACCTAATTTATTCAGGCTCAACACTTATCAGGCGGAAATAATTCCTCTGAAACCCTGTTGAAAATTCTACTACAGTTACAGCGTTTCAACAAAATATCAAAGCAAATGGCCTATTAGAGCTGCAGCAAGGTGCCGGGTCACCTTGGTTTACTTTAAAATGGCTTCAAGCTTCATTTTGTTCACAAACACATGTCTCATATCTCTCTGACTCAACCTTGATTTGACCCAACCCAAGGCTAATCAGATGCAGGATTCAAAGAGAAGCAAATAAGCAAATTAAACAATGCTTTAAACCATAATTTAAAACTTGAAGTTGAAATAGAAGAACAAAGAGAACAAATGCGAACAAATGAGAAGGGATGTCTCAAAGTAGCATAAGAATTTGTTTTTCAATTGCAATCATTATTATAAAATGGAAAGGCAATATGACAATAGACAATAGACGCAGGAGTAGGCCATTTGGCCCTTCGAGCCAGCACTGCCATTCAATGTGATCATGGCTGATCATCCTCAATCAGTACCCCGTTCCTGCCTTCTCCCCATATCTCCTGACTCAGCTATTTTTAAGAGCCCTATCTAGATCTCTCTTGAAAGCATCCAGAGAACCTGCCTCCACCGCCCTCTGAGGCAGAGAATTCCACACTCATAGAAACATAGAAACATAGAAAATAGGTGCAGGAGTAGGCCATTCGGCCCTTCGAGCCTGCACCGCCATTCAATGTGATCATGGCTGATCATCCAACTCAGTATCCCGTACCTGCCTTCTCTCCATACCCCCTGATCCCTTTAGCCACAAGTGCCACATCTAACGCCCTCTTAAATATAGCCAATGAACTGGCCTCAACTACCTTCTGTGGCAGAGAATTCCAGAGACTCACCACTCTCTGTGTAAAGAATGTTTTCCTCATTTCGGTCCTAAAGGAATTCCCCCTTATCCTTAGACTGTGACCCCTTGTTCTGGACTCCCCCAACATCGGGAACAATCTTCCAGCATCTAGCTTGTCCAACCCCTTAAGAATTTTGTAGGTTTCTATAAGATCCCCCCTCAATCTTCTAAATTCCATCGAGTACAAACCGAGTCTATCCAATCTTTCCTCATATGAAAGTCCTGACATCCCAGGAATCAGTCTGGTGAATCTTCTCTGTACCTTCTCTATGGCAAGGATGTCTTTCCTCAGATTTGGAGACCAAAACTGTACGCAGTACTCCAGGTGTGGCCTCACCAAAACCCTGTACAACTGCAGTAGAACCTCCCTGCTCCTATACTCAAATCCTTTCGCTATGAATGCTAACATACCATTTGCTTTCTTCACTGCCTGCTGCACCTGCATGCCTACTTTCAATGACTGGTGTACCATGACACCCAGGTCTCGTTGCATCTCCCCCTTACCTAATCTGCCACCATTCAGATAATAGTCTACCCTCATGTTTTTGCCACCAAAGTGGATAACCTCACATTTATCCACATTGTACTGCATCTGCCATGCATCTGCCCATTCACTCAGCCTATCCAAATCACCCTGCAGCCTCCAAGCATCCTCCTCACACCTAACTATACCCCCCAGCTTGGTATCATCTGCAAATTTGGAGATGTTGCATTGAATTCCCTCGTCCAAATCATTAATTCCCTCGTCCAAATAATAACTCACCACTCTCTGTGGGAAAAGGTGTTTCCTTGTCGGTTCTAAATGGCTTACTCCTTATTCTTAAACTGTGGCCCCTGGTTCTGGACTCCCCCAACATCGGGAACATGTTTCCTGCCTCTAGCGTGTCCAAGCCCTTAACAATCATATATATAGAGGTGCCTACTAGAGCAGGGGCAGTGCTGGACCTCCTGTTAGGAAATGAGATGGGACAAGTGGTGGAGGTATGCGTTGGGGAGCACTTCGGGTCCAGTGATCACAATACCATTAGTTTCAATATAATTATGGAGAAGGACAGAACTGGGCCAAGAGTTGAGATTTTTGATTTGAGAAAGGCTAACTTTAATGAGATGTGAGATGATTTAAAAGGAGCGAACTGGGACATTTTGTTTTATGGGAAAGATGTAGAAGAGAAATGGAGGACATTTAAAGGGGAAATTTTAAGAGTACAGAATCTTTATGTTCCTGTTCGGTTGAAAGGAACCAGTAAAAATTGGAAAGAGCCCTGGTTTTCAAGGGAAATTGGACATCTTGTTCGGAAAAAAAGGGAGATCTTCAATAATTATAGGCAGCATGAAGTAAATGAGGTGCTTGAGGAATATAAGGAATGTAAAAAGAATCTTAAGAAAGAAATTAGAAAAGCTAAAAGAAGATATGAGGTTGCTTTGGTACGTAAGGTGAAAGAAAATCCAAAGGGTTTCTACAGCTATATTAATAGCAAAAGGATAACAAGGGATAAAATTAGTCCATTGGAGAGACCGAGTAGACAGCTATCTGCAGAGCCAAAAGAGATGGGGGAGATATTGAACAATTTATTTTCTTCGGTATTCACCAAGGAGAAGGATATTGAATTATGTGAGATAAGGGAAACTAGTAGATTAGCTATGGATACTATCAGTTTCAAAGTAAAAGAAGTACTGACACTTTTGAAAAATATAAAAGTGGATAAGTCTCCAGGTCCAGACAGGATATTCCCTAGGACATTGAGGGAAGTTAGTGTAGAAATAGCTGGGGCTATGACAGAAATATTTCAAATGTCATTAGAAACGGGAATAGTCCCCGAGGATTGGCGTACTGCGCATGTTGTTCCATTGTTTAAAAAGGGTTTTAAGAGTAAACCTAGCAATTATAGACCGGTTTGTTTGACTTCAGTGGTGGGCAAATTAATGGAAAAGATACTTAGAGATAATATATATAAGCATCTGGATAAACAGGGTCTAATTAGGAACAGTCAACATGGATTTATGCCTGGAAGGTCATGTTTGACTAATCTTCTTGATTTCTTTGAAGAGGTTACTAGGGAAATTGACGAGGGTAAAGCAGTGGATGTTGTCTATATGGACTTTAGTAAGGCCTTTGACAAGGTTCCTCATGGAAGGTTGTTTAAGAAAGTTCAACTGTTGAGTATAAATACAGGAATAACAAGATGGATTCAACAGTTTCTGAATGGGAGAAGCCAGAGGGTAATGGTGGATGGCTGTTTGTCGGGTTGGAGGCAGGTGACTAGTGGGGTGCCTCGGGGATCTGTGTTGGGTCCTTTGTTGTTTGTCATGTACATCAATGATCTGGATGAAGGGGTGGTAAATTGGATTAGTAAGTATGCAGATGATACCAAGATAGGGAGTGTTGTGGATAATGAAGAGGATTTCCAAAGTCTACAGAGAGATTTAGGCCAGTTGGAAAAATGCTGATAAATGTGAGGTGCTACACCTTGGCAGGACAAATCAAAATAGGACGTACATGGTAAATGGTAGGGAATTGAAGAATACAGTTGAACAGAGGGATCTGGGAACAACCGTGCATAGTTCCTTGAAGGTGGAATCTCATCAAGTCAAAGTCAAACAAACTTTATTGTCATTTAGAAATACATTGATATATGCAGTTCCAAACGAAATTACGTTGCATTTGGCTCCCTGTGCAACACAATAAATTAACCGAAGGATAGGTATGTATGAAAAGGATAAATAGACAATAGTGGCAGCCCATTTACATGGCATTCAGGAGTCTGATGGCTCGTGGGAAGAAGCTGTTGCGGAACCTTGATGTTCTGCTCCTCATGCTGCGGTATCTTTTTCCCGAGGGCAGCAGAGTGAACAGTCCATGATGGAGATGTGTGGGGTCCTTTATGATACTGCTGGCCTTAGACACACAGCGTTTGGTCGCAATATCCCCGATTGAGGGGAGATAGGTCCCGATGATTTTTTCCGCTGTCCTCACCACTCTCTGCACAGACTTCCAGTCGGAGGCTCTACAGTCCCCAAACCAGACAGAGATACAGCTGGTCAGAATACTCTCTATGGTGCCCCTGTAGAAAGTAGTGAGGATGGGATGGGGGAGATGAGCTCTTCTCATCCGGCGCAGAAAGTGCAACCGCTGCTGCGCTCTCTTAACAGTTGATGAGATGTTAGTCGACCAGGTCAGACTGTTAGTGACCTGCACCCCCAGGAACTTTGTGCTACTGACCACCTCCACATCGCTGTCATTGATGTGAAGGGATAGATAGGGTGGTAAAGAAAGCTTTTGGTATGCTAGCCTTTATAAATCAGAACATTGAGTATAGAAGCTGGGATGTAATGTTAAAATTGTACAAGGCATTGGTGAGACTAAATCTGGAGTATGGTGTACAATTTTGGTCGCCCAATTATAGGAAGGATGTCAACAAAATAGAGAAGGTACAGAGGAGATTTACTAGAATGTTGCCTGGGTTTCAACAGCTAAGTTACAGAGATAGGTTGAATAAGTTAGATCTTTATTCTCTGGAGCGCAGAAGGTTAAGGGGGGATTTGATAGAGGTCTTTAAAATGATGAGAGGGACAGACAGAGTTGATGTGGACAAGCTTTTCCCTTTGAGAACAGGGAAGATTCAAACAAGAGTACATGACTTTAGAATTAAGGGACAGAAGTTTAGGGGTAACATGAGGGGGAACTTCTTTACTCGGTGTGGAATGAGCTTCCAGTGGAAGTGGTACGGCAGGTTCGTTGGTATCATTTAAAAATAATTTGGATAGGCATATGGATGAGAAGGGTATGGAGGGTTATGGTATGAGTGCAGGCAGATGGAACTAAGGGAAAAAAGTTGTTCGGCACGGACTTGAAGGGCCGAGATGGCCTGTTTCCGAGCTGTAATTGTTATATGGTTGTTATATTTTTAATTTGTTTTATTTTTTAGTTATTAGAAGCAAATGTACAAGAGTAGAACAAACAGCATATAATATTTCCAGTTAATGTACAGTTTCAATTTTAACTTTTTAGCTTTAAAATAAAGGGAAAAAAACAGAAAGTACAAGAGAGAGAAAAAGTGAGAGGTGCAAAGATAGGACCCCTAGACAACCAAAGTAGTATAGCCAAAGAGTGGGTAAGAGAAAGAAAGAAAAGAAAAAAGAGAAAAAAAAGAAAAAGAGAGAGAAAAGTAGTGAAATACCTGCCTCTCGTCCCTCCCCACCCACCTCACCCAACCCGTAGTTGGACTTAAATCCAAAGTTGTGTTGCGCCAAACTATCCTTGTAAGAATTCGGTGAAGGATATCCATGTCTTGGGAAAATGATCTGTTTTTTCTGCCAAGACAAGTCTAATATTTTCAAGATGTAGTATCTCGGACATGTTTCTAATCCACATCTTAACAGTAGGGACAGATGTGTGTTTCCAAATTTTAAGTATTCCTTTTTTCCTTTGCAACCGCAGGTCATAATTAAGGAAATAGTGTTAGCTCAGAAAAGGCTTCTGAGGTACCTAGAGTGATCATTTCAGTGTCAGGGTCCAATTGTATTTTAAGTGTTTTAGAAAAAAAATCAACAACTCCTCTCCAGAAATTATGTAGCTTTATACAAGAGGCAAAGGAATGGGTTATAGTTGCTTCCTGAAGGAGACATTTATCACAAATAGGAGAAACATTTGGGAAGATCTTATTCAGTTTAGACTTTGAATAATAGAGTCTGTGCAGTATTTTAAATTCTATTAGCGAATGCCTAACGTTAAGAGAACAGACGTGTATGTATAGAAGGCTTTCCTCCCATGTGTCTTTTAAAATTGTTAGGCCGAGTTCATCTTCCCAACCTCTTCTAATTATTTCTGACGATGGGGTTTGTATATTTAAAAGGGTATTATAAAGGTATGATATGAACTTATTTGAATCTGAGTTTCTATTCATACATTTGATTAGTGTGTCTGGAACCATATATTGATAATCTTGAGTATATGATTTCAGATAATCTTGTATATGAAGATATCTAAAGTATTGGCTACCTTTCAGATGATATTTCGACTGTAATTCTTGAAATGAGAGAAGAGTTCCCATCTCCCAGTTTTTTAATTCCTAATCTTTCCCAGTGTGTGAACGTCTTGTCTAAAATAGACGGCTTGAACGAGGTGTTATTGGCAATTGGTGAGAGAAGAGATAAATTTCTCAGTTTAAGGGTTGACTTCACTTGTTTCCAGATTCGTAGGGTACTCTGGATAATCGGATTTTTATCATATAGTGTTTTCCTCAAATTTATTGGAGGAAGAAGAATTGCGCCTATATTAAAAGGCGAACAATCTTCTCTCTCCATTATTAATCATTTTGCCTGTTGGCACGTGTTGTCCATCCAATAGATTACGTTTTTGATATTCGTTGCCCAGTAATAGTATAAAAAATTGGGGAGAGCCAATCCGCCCATTTCTTTGGGTTTACATAGATGTTGTTTATGGATTCTGTGTGTTTTATATGTTAAATATTTTTATTAGAAGTAAGTACATATTAAAGGAAGAATATACATGTCACATACATTCTTAATATTATTAATATTAACAATTATTTCTTATTTGTACTTCTATGCATTTTTTTTATTTTTAATACAGGTAGGAAATAATAGAGAAAAATAAAGTAAAAATAGAAAATCAAAAAGATGAATGAAGTGTTAAGCAGGTTATACATCATTGGAGATATATCCATGGATTATTATATGTGATTCTTCATCTATTCCTTCATTCAGGCTTCAGTCAGGTTCTCGCACCGAGCCATTTTGACCCTTTAAATATTCAATAAATAGAGACCATATCCCTCTGAAATGATCCAATTTGCCCAGTAGGACAAGTCTTAATCTTTCCAGGTGAAGTGTCTCCGACATTCCTGTAATCCACATTTTGATTGTGGGGGATGTAGGACCTTTCCAAAATTTCAATATAAATTGTTTCCCAATTATTACACTGTAATCGATAAAAAATCTTTGATTCGTTGTTATTAATTGATCTGTTTCTAATATTCCTAATATTATTAATTTTGAGTCAGGAACCAAATTCGTATAAACAACATTCGAAATTATCTTAAAAATTTCTGTCCAAAAGTTAGTCATTTTTATACAGTTTGTGAATGAGTGCGTTAAATTAGCTTCTAAGTGCTGACATTTATTGCATATGGCAGATACATTTGAAAAAATTCTATATAATTTGGATTTTGAATAATGCAATCTATGTAATACTTTAAATTGTATCAAAGAGTGTCTAGCATTTAACGAACAGTGGTGTATATGTTGTAAACTTTCATCCCATACTTCTGGTCTGATTATTTGACCTAATTCGTTTTCCCATGATTGCCTATATATTTCTGTCATTGGTACGTCATTTTCCAATAAAATGTTATAAATATATGATATCAATTTTTCTGTGTTCGGGTGTTTATTTAGACATACATCTAAAATTTCTGCCTTTCTATTTCTAAATTCCTGTGTGTTTGATTTTACATAGTCTCTAATTTGTAAATATCTAAAGTAATCTTTTGAATGTAATCCATAAATTTGTTGTAATTCTTGAAATGAAAGAAAGGAGTTTTCCCTGTAGAGATCGCCCATCTTATTAATTCCATAGTTTTTCCATTGTAAACAACCTTTGTCCATCATTGAGGGTTTAAATGTAACATTGTTTACAATGGGGAGAGCTAGTGGTACACATTCCAATTTTAATGTTTTCTTTAGTTTCCAGATACGTATCCCACTTTCTATTTATAGGGTTTTCTCTATAGGTTTTCTTACCTAGTTTAGTATTGGCAAATAAAATCGAGCTAATTTCAAAAGGTGAACAATCTTCTTTTTCCATTTTTAACCAATTTGGTTGTTTATCTGATTCTTCCAACTAAAAATTCATATTTTTAATATTAACTGCCCAGTAATAAAACATAAAATTTGGCAGAGCTAGACCTCCATTTATTTTTGATTTACATAAATGTTTTTTATTTATTCTATGGCTCTTATAATCCCAGATAAAGTTGGTGACTATGGAGTCAACCTTCTTAAAAAATCTTTTAGGAAGGTATATCGGAATCAATTGGAAAAGATATAGTAATTGCAGAAGAAAAATCATTTTTATTGCATTAATTCTACCTAGCATTGAAATAGGTCATGTTTTCCAATATAAGATATTCTTATGTAATTTATTCAGTAAGGGTGGGAAATTAGATTTAAATAAAGAATCATATCCTTTTGTTACATAAATTCCAAGATATTTTTTCGTTTGCTATCTTAAAAGGAAATTGTTGTAATATATCTAGGTTATTTCAGTTATTAAATTTAATAAATTTGAAACACTAATTTCCAGTTTTGTAATATAAAGTAATACATCATCTTTTGTGTTTTTTATAATCCCAAATAAAGTTTGTGATCAGGGAATCGAGTTTTTTTTTAACGGAGATAAATCAGTATTGATTGAAATAAATACAAGATTTGTGGAAGGAAATTCATCTTTATGGCATTTATTCTGCCTATGAGAGACAATCTTATATAGTTCAATGAGATCCCTTCTCACCCTTCTAAACTCCACAGTACACAAGCCCAGCTGCTCCATTCTCTCAGCATATGACAGTCCCGCCATCCCAGGAATTAACCTTGTAAACCTATGCTGCACTCCCTTAATAGCAAGAATCAAATCAAGGAACCCAAACTGCACACAATACTCCAGGTGTGGTCTCACTAGGGCTCTGTACAACTGCAGAAGGACCTCTTTGCTCCTATATTCGATTCTTCTTGTTATAAAGACCAACATGCCATCGCTTTCTTCACTGCCTGCTGTACCTGCATGCTTACTTTCATAGACTGATGTACAAGGACACCCAGATCCCGTTGTACTTCCCCTTTTCCCAACTTGATGCCATTTAGATAGTAATCTGCCATCCTGTTTTTGCTACCAAAGTGGATAACCTCACATTTATCTGCATTAAACTTAATCTGCCATGCATCTGCCCACTCCCCCAACTTGTCCAAGTCACCCTGCATTCTCATAGCATCCTCCTCGCAGTTCACACTACAACCCAGCTTTGTGTCATTTGCAAATTTGCCAATGTTACTTTGAATCACTTCATCCAAATCATTGATGTATATTGTAAATAGCTGTGGTCCCAGCACCGAGCCTTGCGGTACCCCACTAGTCACTTCTGAAAGGGACCCTACTCTTTGTTTCCTGTCTGACAACCACTTCTATATCCATGTCAGCACTCTACCCCCAATACCATGTGCCCTAAATTTGCCCACTAATCTCCTATGTGGGACCATATCAAATGCTTTCAGAAAGTCCAGGTACACTACATCCACTGGCTCTCCCTTGTCCATTTTCCTAGTTACATCTTCAAAAAATTCCAGAAGATTAGTCAAGCATGATTTCCCCTTCATAAATCCATGCTGACTCGGACCGATCCTCTTATTGCTATCCAAATGTGCGGCAATCTCATCTTTTATAATTGACTCTTGCATCTTCCCCACCACCGATGTCAGGCTAACTGGTCTATAATTCCCCGTTTTCTCTCTCCCGCCTTTCTTAAAAATATGGCAGTTAGCCAGCCTATAGCACATTAATACAGAACCATGCTGGGGATACTCAGCAGGTCAGACAGCCTCCGTGGAAAAAGAAAAGCAGATTTGATGTGTTCAGGTTAATGATTCCTCATCAGATTCTGAAACCTTATCTGTAACTTTTTTTTCCCTTCCGCAGGTGCTTTAGAGTATTATCGATCTTTGACTCACTATCGCATCATCCTTCTGCAGATGCTAGTTATGTTATCGACCTTTGACTCCAAAGATTTCCAAAGAAGACATACATAACCCAGCAATCCTCTTTTTGTAATTTTATTAAATGCCCAACAAGATGGAGTAGTCATAGAGAGATACAGCAGGAAAACAGACCCTTCGGCCCTGCATCCCAGCTAACTATCAAGCTTAATTCTTTTTTTTTGTAAATATTTTTATTAGAAGCATGTATACAAATAGTAATAAGCAACAATTTAATTACAGATTTCTTACATAGCTTCAATTTTTAAAATGTTTTTTAAAGAATAAAGATAAAGAGAGAAAAATATAAGAGAAACTATAAACTAATAGAGAGAAAAGGAAGACGAAAAAAGAAATTACAAATAACAAGATTGTGGAGATAGATCCAGGAGATATTAAGTATAATTATTCATCCAACCCCAAACTCAAGTTTCAACCCTGATTTTGAGTTAAACCAATTCACTTTTTTAAGAATTCAATAAATGGAGACCATATTCTAACAAATAATTCTGGTTTGTCAATTAAGACAAATCATATCCAAATGCAAGGTCTCAGTCATTTCCGTAATCCACATTTTAATTGTGGGGGCTGTATCAAACTTAATTCTATCTGTTCCCCACACTCCCATCAACTCCCCCAAATTCTGTCACCCTCCCACATAGGAGGAGCAATTTGCAGTGGCCAGTCAACCTACAAATTAGCACATCTCTGGGATAGAGGAGGAAGCTGGAGTGCCTGGAAGAAATCCATGTGGAGAGATGGAGAACATGCAGACTCCACACACACAGCACTGAAGGTCATGATCGAACCTGGGTCTTGGGGGCTGTAAGGCAGATGCACCACTGTGTTGATGTGAGTAACTAAACATTTTTTATTAAATGTCAATAAAGATCAGCATCCAATTAATCCACCAACCTGCACATTTTCTATATGTGGAATGAAACCAAGACCATCAAAAGAAACCTATGCAGTCACAAGGAGAACATGCAAACTCCACACAGACAGTGGCATTGGACAGGATTGAATCAGGTCACTGGAGCTGTGATGCAGTAGCGCTAACCATGGCAGCAGGTTGGTGGGTTCATTGCTGTAAATTGACCCTTGCATGCAGGTAAGTGGTAGAATCCGGGTGGGAGTTAATAGGATTGTGTGGGGTGGGGGGAATGGAATAAAAGTAGTAGGATTGGTGCCAATGAGTGGTTGATGGTTGGCACAAACTTCGTGAGCCGATGTGCCTGTTTCTATGCTGTATGACTTCATGTTTCAATTATAATCCACAAAACAACTTGGGCCTGTTATCCTTAAAGCAGCGATACCTGTAGGGAGGTTTTACACACATGGTCAAAGTACTTGTAAAAAGCTTAATCCCACATATGTAAATATCTTAGTCTCACACAGGTTGAAGCACAAGCATGTTTATTGTTCAGGTCTACATCATCTAAGCAGTGCATCATACGTTCTCACTACTGCTGCTACTGGCAGGCACTGGGCGAGTTCTTACAGTATAAATGTTATAATTAGGCGGAGTTATAATTACTAAGCATTCTGATTGGCTAACATGCAAAGCAAATCTACAGTACTAAAGGACTATGATCGAATTTTTGTGTGCTAACATGCCTGAGAAATGCCTGGAATTAAGGCACTGCCTAAATTCAACTTTTTTGCTGATGGTGAAAAGAAGAGGAAACGTTTTCCAATGGTTGGTTGCAACCGATTTTTTTAAATTTTGCTAAAAAACAAGCTGGGGAGGAGATGAGAAATCATTAAGTTTTACTGCGGGGGGGAGATTGCAACCTTCACGTGGTCCACCCTGTTTCGACGAATGCAATCAACTTGGTGTGCACAAACAGACGATCAAACAGAACACGTTGTCTTACAACTTTAGGCTGTGCACGCCATACGCAAGAAGAAGATTACGTTTTACTCAGTGAATCCTTGTGATGGAGGGTGCACTGCCTGAAAGAGAGTGCAAGCAGCGTCATTGGTAATTTCAAAAAGGAAATATGTACATAAATGCGAAATGGGTAAAGGAAAAATAGATTAAATAATTATGGAGGAAAAGTAAAGGTGTGGGGATAATTAGAAAGCTCTTTAAGGAGTTTGAATTGGCAGAAAGGATAAAATAATGTCTCAGTGCTTTAAGAGTTTATGACGACCACAATTCAAGTTTTGTGTGCTTACAAATTCAATTTAACATTGACTTTAATATAAATATTGTTGTAGGATTGTGTGCCTGACACTAATAGCTGTTGCTCAGTTATTTGCCGTAGCATAATTTATTCTTCTTAATTTTTTGCTATTTCCTGGAAATGTTTATGAAAACTAAAATATATTACCAAGAAAATTAAGTGACATTCCAAATAGATCCTTCAGAGATCAGTCAGAGATACAGCTTTGAAATAGGCCCTTCAATCAAACCATCCATGCCAACCAAGTTGCTTAACAGAGCTAGTCCCTCTAGGGTAGACACAAAATGCTGGACTAACTCAGCTATCAGTCATGGATGACGTTTCGGGTCGAGACTCATCTTCAGTCCCGACCCGAGACGTCACCCATTCCTTCTCTCCTAAGATGCTGCCCGTCCCGCTGAGTTACTCCAGCATTTTGTGTCTACCTTCGATTTAAACCTGCATCTGGGGTGGGAGATTGCAACCTTCACGTGGTCCGACCTGTTTCAACGAATGCAATCAACCTGGTGTGCACAACCAAATAAGATTCAATAGACCAAGTTGTCCACAACTTTAGTCTGTGCACGCCATATGCAAGAAGAAGAAGAAACCAGCATCTGCAGTTCTTTCCTACACATCTAGTCCCTTTAGCCTACACCTGGCTCTTTTCCTTCCAATATATCAGATTATGTCCATCCTTTATTTACCATGCTGGGATAAATTTAAGTAATAATGTAATACACAAGTAGAAATTTGTTTGGGTTTATTTTCATTCACGCACTTCCAAAATCAGATTGCCCAGACTGAGCCCAAAATTTGATGCAGGCTCTTGTTTCCTACCGCAATAGGATACCCTGAAATATCAGGAACATAATTAGACTGTTCAGCTTCTAGAATCCCTACCAGTATTCCATGGATTGTGGCTAATTTGTTGACACCCATCAATAATTTTGAACATTAATTTTTCTTCGCTACTGGTACACAGTAGCTACAGTGTGCATCATCCACAACACCCCTGCTCTATTCCGATATAACCTCCCACACCTGCAAACTCCACCAGCGAGGAAGGAGGAGGGTAGCAGGTGCACAGGAACACCACCATCTATCAAACCACAGGCCTTCCTAAATTGGAAATATATCACTATTCCTTCATCATTGCTACTGGGTGGCGCCCGAAATGGCCGCCTCGCCAACAGTCTGTCTAGTCCCTTCCTTGTTTGTTGTTTTTTAGTATGTGCTAAATGTATGTTTTAGTGTTCTTTAGCTTGTTTTATGTGCGGGATGGGGAGTAGGGGAAACTTTTTTTAATCTCTTACCTCAACGGAGATGTGATTTTATTACATATTGTATCTCCATCCACACTGCGGCCTAACATCATGGAATTGGCAGCCTCTGCTGGAGACCGACTTCGGGAGCTCCAACCGCAGGAGCCTGCAGGACTAAACATCATGAAGCTAGCGGTCCCTGTCGGGGACTGACCTTGGAGCTCTAACTGTGTGAGCCAGTGGACTTTAACATCATGGAGCTCGCAGTCCCTGGTTAGAGACCAACTTCGGGAGCTCCATGCCGCAGGAGCTTCGACCGCCCCAACACGGGAGCTTCAATCGCCCCAACACGGTTCCTGTACCTGGCGCACTGGGATAAGTATTACTTTCTGAAGAGTAACCGTTATGGGAATTTTAACCAAATTGACCAGTGGCGTCATTTAAAACAAGTCGTGCAATAATTCCCTCTCATCAGCGAATTATCTTCCATAATTTCCCCTTCTTCTTCACCAGCGATCGGTTGTAGTAGCACTCTTGCCCCTGGGTCTGAGTCTCAACCCCCTAGAAAGAATTCTAAGTTGATCATACAATCAGCCCTATCGGAGGTGCTGCCACAAAATGAAATGTTAGATAGAGGTGCTGCCTCAGATCCTTACATTCTATATAAATGTTATCAGCAGAAGAACAAGGCAAAGACCTTCATTATTAGGCTGAAAATCTTGGTTAAATTTGTTCTGAGGCTTTCAAATAGTTGTCAGTCAGACTTTAATGTTAATTACGCCCGTTTATGTAGCTCACTTCAATCACCTCCTAGCTACCCTGTCTTTCTCCTTCCCTACTCTCCACCCCAGGCACGTGCCGTCAGGGTAGGCAAGGTAGGCACTGCCTGCCCTGACTAAAATTATGAAATGGCAATTAGTAAATATAAATAGTAAAGGCATGGGAGAATTATGCCTATGTAAGAGACCGATCTCTTAGGTAGGCATAATTCCCCGTGCCTTTCACCCGCAGCGCTTGTGACACGGGAAGCTCTGTGCAGCCCACGTGCTGTCAGCGTTGCCTGAAGCTGTCAGTTTTAATCGGGGCTGAAGGCAGCAGAAATCCTGCCTTTGTAGCACTGCGCATGCGCATCAGTCTACTGCGCATGCGCAGCGCAAGTTTCTTGGCGGGGTTTTCAACCATGGTTTGTTGTGTCCCAATGATATGGTAAGTACATTTTGTGATTTTTTTTTTAATACCGTAATTGCCGGGGTGTGAGAGTGGGTGGGGGGGAGAGCTCCTTTCACAGCGTTTGGGGAGTCTGGCCCGGGGTAAAGTTGCGGGGAGGGCACTAATGTTACGAATGAGGGGATTGGGATAATGCCACTTGCGACGCTCCTTGCAAGGGCGCGTGGAATGACACCGATCTGAGGCCGGGGGGGGGGGGGAGAGAGAGAGAGAAGTAGCTCGGGTGGCTGAGCGGCCGCCGGGCCGGACAGCAGAACCAGCCGCCACCTTAGCTCCTTCTGCCGGTCCCCGCTCACCTCTGGCAGCTCTCCGTCTAAAAACCTCTCTCCTGCCGCTCGCTGGCCTCACTCATGTCCTTAAATTCCAACAGCGCGATTGAGGTTAGTCGGCTGTGGGAATTTAAGGATTTGCAGGAAGTCGCTGACATGAGCGAAGTCGGCGAACGGCAGGTGACAGGTGTTCAGACGGAGAGCACTGCCAAAGGTGAGCGGGCCCGCAGAAGGCGCTGAAGTGGCGGTCAGTTCAGCTGTCGGGTCCCGGTGGCTGCTCGCAGCTCCCCGAGCTGCTTCTACCCCCAGCTACAGTGCGTGGCTTCGCACCCGGAGAGCTGCGGCAGCGGTGAGGGAGTGAAGATTCCAGTACTTTGTGATTAGTACTTCCTTGCGATTTTCACCATTGTTCCTCACATGTCCAGCCTACATCCTCTATATATCGCTCAGAACCTCTAGTCCTGGCACCTTCCTCGTAAATGTTCTCTGTGTCCTTTCCAGCTCTGGCAGTATCCCCGACACCCTCCTTCTCAACACTCGTGCCCTCCCCACAACTTTACCCCTGGCACAGACTCTCCACAGGCTGTGAAAGGAACTGTTCCCCCAATTGGTCTAGGACTAGGAAGCCTTGGGCAAATTGAAATGTCACTGTTTTTATTTATTTATTTACTTATTTATTTATCGGGGAGAATAATCTGCGCATGCGCGGTTTACATTTTTTTTAAAGCGGACTGAGTGCCTACCCTGAGTAATTACTCACGGCACGTGCCTGCTCCACCCACTCCTTGCTGTTAGCTTCTTGAACTGAAGGTCATAAAATAAATAACTAGATGTTTCAACTTCATCATTGATTGATTCACTAGCTGAGTGCTAAAAAACTCAAAATTATTTCTGAATCATCACCAGGTATGTGTGTATGTCAAACAACAACCATTGGCATGTGGGTTCCTGAATTAACATCTTACTTTACCCTTTTATAAGCTAACAGAAAGAGAACAAAGAGATTGCAGATACTGCAAAAATCAGAATGCTTGAAAAACTCAGGGATCAGGCACCATCTTTGGAGGCAAAAAAGTTTTGGGTCAAACCACTGCATCAGGACTGCTCTGTTAACCCATTGTTATCAGTCTTCAACCCAGTCTCTGAGAACCAGAGGGGGTGTTGTTCCTCTCCCTCATTGAGATTTTCTGTATGAGTCTTGAGATCAGCAGGTACAAAACTCACCTTAAATGCATCATTACAGAGGAATTTGTCATGTTGCTTTTCACTTCCTAGGGTAAAGAAAAAATGAATTAATTTCTCCCTATTTCCACGCATGCTCCTCAGGAGCACCAGTGCAGGCTCCATTTATGATAATTTCTCCATGGTGCCCCAACAAATTGCAATTCTTTGTGTGAATTTGCAATTCTTTGTGTGAATTTGCAAAATGCATTCTAACCTGTTACTCCATGAAGGGGAGATGGGAGTTTTGGTTGGTAGCCTGATCCTGATTTCATATAGAGGCACCGAGTCAGTTGTGACCCTAATGGGAGCGCATTTGTGTCTGGGTCAGAATGTTGTTGGTTCACCCTGAGAGTTGTGAATCCACCCAGAGAGTTGTGAATTTGTGGAATTCTCTGCCACAGAAGGCAGTGGAGGCCAATTCACTGGATGAATTTAAAAGAGAGTTAGATAGAGCTCTTGGGGCCAGGAGTAAGGGAGAAGGCAGGCATGGGTTACTGATTGTGGTATGATGACAATGAATGGTGATCATCCATGATCACAATGAATGGTGGTGCTGGCTCGAAGGGCCAAATGGCCTCCTCCTGCACCTGTTTTCAATGTTTCCATGGCTCACTCCTGAGAGTTGACTATGAATTTGCTGACATACTCTCCCACAAGGAGCTATCGAGGGAGCGTTGTATTTTCTTGTTCCCTTTTCCAGATGAGGTTAGATTGAGATGAATACAGTGCATAAAATCATCAGATAAGAGTCAGAAATATGCTGCAGGGAAACAGGCCTTTCAGCCCACCGGGTCCATGCTATCAATCATCCATTTGTACTCATTCCATTTTATTCTCCCCACATTGTCATCAACTCTCCCCACAGATTCAACTGCTCACCTACACACTGGGGGCAACTTATAGTTGCTAATTATCTCACTAACCTGCAGATGTGCAAGGGACCGGAGGTAACCACATGGTCATAAGGATAAAGGGGAAACTATTTACAATTCTACCAGAGGTTAGGATCAAATCTGGGTCACTGGTGTTGTGAGACAGTGGATCTACTAGCTGCTCTTTCATCTTAACCTCTGAAGAAATACGAAGGCAAGTCTTGTTAGCATTCTGCTGCTTGTTCACTGGGTTTAGGATGACCTTGGGTCAGGACCGGGAAGTGAAATAGGTTTAATGGATATTAGTTCCTCTCCAGAAGGAAGCTTGTTGGATGTGATGTGCAACGTTGTGGCAAGAAAGATTACAAAACGTGTTATGGTGACGACGCAGCCTTGTTTGACACCAGTTTGTCCCGAGCTTGGCTCCGTCATGAATCAATCATCATGAACCAAATGTAAGATGGGAGATGGATTTCTGGCCCTCATGAAAAACAGTCAAAGAGTTTACAGGTCAAAAATGGTCACATATAGAAGATGATGTTCTTCCTGCATTTATTTTGGACATGAGGCATAGTGAAGATCATGCACATTCCATGAGTCGATGGAAGGAATACACATTGTGATTCAGGGAGATGTTCATTAACCACAAGGGGGAGACATTTGAGGAGAACCCAAGCAAGCTATTTCCTGTGACAGTCAGCGTAGTTACCACAGAAAGGGTTGTCTCCATCCTTGAACATGGTCATGATAATGACATTCTGAGATCCCCGATACATCCTCTGCTTCTCAGACGTGTCCAATAAGGTTGTTAATCTGTGACTGAGAAACCACACCACTACATTTTAGAACTTCAGCAAGGATAACATACACATCTGAGACCCTGCTGCCTCTTAGCTAATTGTAGTCTCTGTGTTTTCTTGTCAATCAGGGATGATTGCAAACCTAGACTTCCAAGGTTGCTGTGTGATGCAGTCACAGTGAGGCATGTCTTTTAAGTATCTCTTCTAGCTGGCCTTGACTGCTTCTTTGTCTTCAATCATAAGTAATATTGTAACATTCATTACCCCCTTTACTGTTTATTTGCAAATTTCCTTCTTGATTTCAATGATTCCATCAATGTACTGTTTGGACATTAAGATTACATTTCAAATGTTATGTAGCACAACTGAACACATTAAAGTGCCAAGGTATTATATATAAGCAGGTATTTCTATCTTTACACATACATTTTCTTTTTACTTCTGAGCTGAAAGTGAAGCCATCTGTTAAAATTAGATCAGGCAACTTTTCAGGCAGGGATAAGAGTAATGTCATTATGAGCTATTGGATTTCACTGGAATAGGTGAGATCACAAGAGATGAAGAATCAGACATTATTCACACAAAGGCCTGTTGAGGCCTGTTCATTATCAGAAAAGCTAACATAACCAGAGTTGATTTTTCAGCTTGTGTCTATCATTGTGGCTTCAGCTGCTTTGGTTTAATCAATCACTGGCATTGAAGATATGATGAGTTGCTGCTTACAACTCCCTATAAAAATAGCACACTCCATTTCTGCTGTTATCAACTTTAGAGGCCATTTCTACCCACTTTACCTGCAATACAATTTTCTCATCATAATCGCCCCATCCTTTCCCACTCAACTTGATCCTAGTTCATGAAGCGTCACATTAACATGGGCAGACATCCCGGATGGGTGGGACATGTCCCTTCCATGTTTTGAGTGGTGTAATGTTCTGTAATCCGGATTTTGAAATTCGGTGAAAGAAATATATTAAAATCAGTGGGGGTGTCACTGTTAAGTGCTTGTTAAATGTCGCTTGTTAAATGTCTCTATTAACATCGTATTGACACGATGTGTCACCAATTGTGTTTTGGCCTTCAAGTATTACTGAAGGTATTCACGGAGAACTGCTCTCTCTCTCTCTGCCCCACAAAAGGGCCGATTCAAGCCCCACAATTCGGGATGGACAAAGCTGCTGTTGCTGGAGTTTGGAGTCGGTCACCCACCAGGTCAGCTCCCGATGTTACCGTCCACAGGTCCCATGGCCGAAGCCTCGCTTGTGTGCGTGTGTGTGAGTGCGGCCACCAAGAAATTGTGTACCTCCCATGTTTTTATAGCGATTTGTGACTCACATTCACCTCCAATATGTGTGAAACAACCAGAGGAAAAATACCTCGGGTCATTTCACTGACATAATGTTCATAGACCAACTTTTTTAATAGGACATAGTTGCTGATGTCCTAGAACCCACAAACTGTTCTGGAAGGAGCTCTTCAGGATCAGGGAGCTGAAAAACATGAACTCCCAAGGTTAACAAATCAGTATAAAGTATCGATTTTTTCAATGCTGACCTTTTATTTACTCGTGGACATTGTTTATCAGGCTAGAATGAACGCCATGACCTACTTGAATCCAAGAGTACCAACGACGAGCGTCAAGACTTGCAACAACTTACCTACGACCTCCTACGACCTTGTGGCGACCAGATTATAGAGCTCCGCTCTGTGATCTTTGGTGGCGACCATGCTGTGAGTATGAGTCAAGGGCACATGGTCGGGTAGTACTTGTAGGTAGGTCATGATGCTAGTCATAGGTAGTCGTGGGTTGTCGGAGGCAGTCGCAGGTAATAGCTCCGGGGTGAAAAAAAGGTTAGTAGAAAAAAAAAGGTTATTTAAGCAGCATAACGTCACATCTGTCACTCCAAGGCATGTTCATTCATAGCTGGGGAGTTTTTGGAGATGAGACGTGTTTTAGAGATGGCACCAAAAAGACAGCAGCACAGGAGGAGGGCACAACTCTAACAAAAACCGGCCGTGCAGGTGTTGCCCACCCAAGAGGAGCAGTGGCAGGAGGTGATGCCACAGGAGGTGATAGTGCAGGAGGAGGTAGCCCTGCATGAGAGACCCCTGGATGAGGAGACCAGGTGGTTGTATATGTCCCCACCACCACCCTATCCTTCACTGCCTTATTTGAACGCAGCAAAGCAGCCCTTTCTCCTGTGTCTGACACAGCATAAGAGGCAGATTGGTGGTGAGGTGAGGGAGCGCTGGAGGAAGGTTATGCCCTACACCTTCACCAGGCAGCAGGAGAGGGGCCTTGAGGAATGGTTCCAG
The DNA here is from genome assembly GCA_963514005.1 of Raja brachyura. The sequence goes on along the minus strand of OY740787.1, from coordinate 46,396,129 downwards.
CAGAATGCCATCCTGTACGAAAAGGAAAATGAGGAGTACAGGAACAGGGACAAGAATGGCATGCTTGCCATTCACTGCCCCACATGTGTGCTTAAAGTTCCAACTTTTGTCAAAGCCCAGCGCCACTCTCTTCCAGTCATCTGGTATACTGACACAGTCCATCACATCATCTCCATTCACCCATTGAGACCTCTTCTTGTGCTTCCTCTTCACCCTTGCTCTTCCCCTTCTGCCTTTCTTATAAGGCTGCTGAAGCAAAATGGCTACTGCAAACAGCAGTAAAACGTACATGGTCAAAACCAGTCTACAACATAGTCGAAGGAGGCCAAAGGAGGTCTTCTTCATAGTCGTGGGAGGTCTTCAACATAGTCATGGGAGGTCTTCAACATAGCCGTAGGAGGTCGTAGACATAGCCGTGGAAGGTCGCAGGAGGTCGTACACATATTCGTGGAAGGTCGTAGGTTATCGCGACCTTCATTTTATTTTAGGTCATTTAAGGTCATCAAAGGACGCAAATTTGGTCATGAAAGTGGGACAGGGGCTTTTCAGGTGACTGCCGGCGACTGTGAGCAAGTGAGTAACGTGTGAGTCTTTGGCTCGAGAGTCTTCGGCGAGGAGGCTGAGGAGAGGAGGCTACGCATAAGGCTCGAGAGGATGGAACGCGGTGAACACATGTCGGGGCAGTTGAGACAGTGTGAGGCTTCCAGAATGTGGGAGCCCAGGGACACGGATGGAGCCTCTGGCTGCTACAACTGTGGTTAGTGCGTCCAGCTTCAGCTCGTGAAGGACCGTGTTGGGGCACTGGAGAAGCAGCTGGATGACCTCAGGACCATCCAGGAATACGAGAGTTTCCTCGACAGAACCTACAGTGAGGTAGTCACGCTGAGGCTACGGGAAGAACCAAGGTGTGTGACGGAGAGAAAGGGTGGAAATCGTGGAGTGCAGAAGACCCAGGTGGCTGTGCCTAATGAAAACAGGTACGCCCTCTTGGGAACTGTCCGGGGAGACAATGTTTCCAGTCCGAGCGGCGGACACGTCAGTGACTCCAATCCTGGAGATGGGACTCGACCGGCGAGACTGACGTCGGGCAGAGCCCTAGTGGTTGGTGATTCCATTGTCCGAGGAGCGGACAGGAAATTCTGAGGCGCCAGATGAGATGCGGGGATGGTCTGTTGCCTCCCTGGTGCCAGGGTTCAGGATGTCACGAACATCCTGAAGGTGAACAGCCGGCAGTAGTTGTGCACAAGGGCACAAACGACATCGGGAAGAAGAGGAAGGAGGTTCTCCAACATGAGTTCAGAGAGTTGGGAAGAAGGCTGAAATGCCGGATCTCTAGGGCGGTTATCTCTGGATTTCATCCAGTACCCCATGCTAGTGAGGATAGGAACAAGGAGATAGGGGGTCTGAATGTGTGGCTGAGGGGCTGGAGCAGGGAGCGAGGATTATTTTTTATAGACCACTGGGATCTCTTCTGGGGTAGGAGTGACCTGTACAAAAGGGACGGGTTACTCCTTAACTGGAGGGGGACCGACATTCTGGCAGGCAGGTTTGCTAGGGCTACATGTGTGGGTTTAAACTAAATAGTGGGGGGGAGGGGAAGGATTGCCAAATTGGGAGTATAAAGATGTGTTAAAGGGGAAGTGACTACAGGAAAAATTACAAAAGATTCTCGAATTTATAGGAAGGAAAGCTTGAGAATGGAAAACAGAGTAAGGTCAGGGGCGAGCGGTACGTGGGGGGAAGTGAATAGGGATGTCAAAGTACTGTATATGAATGCACAAAGTTTAAGGAATAACGTAGACGAGCTTGAGGCTCGGTTAGAAACTGGCAAGTATGATGTTGTGGGAATTACTGAGACATGGCTGCAAGAGGGCCAGGGCTGGGAACTGAATATTCAAGGAAATACCTCCTATCGAAAAGACAGACAGGTGGGCAGAGGGGGTGGGGTTGCTCTGTTGGTGAGGAATGAAATTCAGTCCCTTGCCAGGGGTGACATTGAAACAGGAGATGTGGAGTCAATATGGATAGAACTAAGGAATTGTAAGGGTAAAAAGACCCGAATGGGACTAATCTACAGGCCCTGAAACAGTAGCCTGGACATAGGGTGCAAGTTGAATCGGGAGTTAAAATTGGCGTGTAGCAATAATAACGCTGTGGTTGTTATGGGAGATTTCAACATGCAGGTAGTCTGGGAAAATCAGGTTGGTACTGAACCCCAAGAAAAGGACTTTGTAGAGTGCCTTTATGATGGATTATTTGAACAGCTTGTATTGGAGTCTACCTGGGAGAAGGCAATTCTGGATTTAGTGTTATGTAATGAACTGGATTTGATAAAGGACCTCGAGGTTGATGAGCCATTGGGAGGCAGTGACCATAACATGGTCAGGTTTAATCTACAATTGGAGAGGGAGAAGGGTAGATCGGAGGTGTCAGTGTTGCAGTTGAATAAAGGGGACTATGGGGCCATGAGGGAGGAGCTGGCCAAAGTTGACTGGAAACATACACTAGCAGGGATGACAGTGGATCAAAAATGGCAGGTATTTCTAGGAATAATACAGAAGGTGCAGGATCAGTTCATTCCGAAGAGGAAGAAAGATTCCAAGGGGAGAAAGGGACGACCATGGCTGACAAGGGACGTCAGGAACAGTATAAAAATTAAAGCGAAGAAGTACAACTTAGCAAAGATGAGTGGGAAGCAAGAAGACTGGTAATGTTCAAAGAACAACAGAAGATAACCAAAAATACATCACTGGGAGAAAAGATGAGGTACAAAGGTAAGCTAGCCAAGAGTATAAAGCAGGATAGTAAAAGCTTCTTTAATTATGTGAAGAGGAAAAAAATAGTTAAGACCAAAGTTGGACCTCTGAAGACCGAAAAAGGTGAATTTATGATGGGGAACAAGGAAATGGCAGATGAGTTGAGCAGGTACTTTGGATCTGTCTTCACTAAGGAGGACACAAACAATCTTCCTGATACAGTAGTGGCCAGAGGATCTGGGGTGACGGAGGAACTGAAGGAAATCCACATTAGGTAGGAAATGGTGTTGGATATACTGATGGGACTGAAGGCTAATAAATCCCCAGGACCTGATGGTCTGCATCCCAGGGTACTTAAGGAAGTGGCTCTATAAATCGTGGATGCATTGGAGATTTTTCAATGTTCTATAGACTCAGGATCAGTTCCTGTGAATTGGAGGGTAGCTAATGTTATCCCACTTTTTAAGAAAGGCGGGAGAGAGAAAACGGGGAATTACGTATAGACCAGTTAGCTTGACATCGGTGGCGGGGAAGATGCTGGAGTCAATTATAAAAGATGAGATAGCCGCACATTTGGATTGCAGTAACAGGATCGGTCCGAGTCAGCATGGATTTACGAAGGGGAAATCATGCATGACTAATCTTCTGGAGTTGTTTGAAGATGTAACTAGGAAAATGGACAAGGGAGAGCCAGTGGATGTAGTGTACCTGGACTTTCTGAAAGCATTTGATAAGGTCCCACATAGGAGATTAGTGGGCAAAATTAGGGCACATGGTATTGGGGGTAGAGTGCTGACATGGATAGAGAAGTGGTTGGCAGACAGGAAACAAAGAGTAGGGATTAACGGGTCCCTTTCAGAATGGCAGGCAGTGACTAGTGGGGTGCCGCAAGGCTCGGTGGTGGGACCACAGCTATTTACAATATACATCAATGATTTGGATAAAGGGATTCAAAGTAACATTAGCAAATTTGCAAATGACACAAAGCTGGGTGGCAGTATGAACTGTGAGGAGGATGCTATGAGAATGCAGGGTGACTTGGACAGGTTGGGGAAGTGGGCAGATGCATGGCAGATGAAGTTTAATGCAGATAAATGTGAGGTTATCCACTTTGGTAGCAAAAACAGGATGGCAGATTAGTATCTAAATGGCGCCAAGTTGGGAAAAGGGGAAGTACAACGGGATCTGGGGTTCCTTGTACATCAGTCTATGAAAGTAAGCATGCAGGTACAGCAGGCAGTGAAGAAAATGAATGGCATGTTGGCCTTTATCCCAATTTGGTAAAAGAATAGATCAGGGAAGATAGTGCATCCGTGGATAACAAGGGAAATCAGGGATAGTATCAAAGCAAAGGATGATGCGTACAAAGTAGCCAGAAAAAGCAGCATACCAGAGGACTGGGAGAAATTCAGAGACCAGCAGAGAAGGACAAAGGGCTTGATTAGGAAAGGAAAAATAGATTATGAAAGAAAACTGGCAGGGAACATAAAAACTGACTGCAAAAGTTTTTATAGATATGTGAAGAGAAATAGATGAGTTAAAACAAATGTAGGTCCCTTGCAGTCAGAAACAGGTGAGTTGATCATGGGGAACAAGGATATGGCGGACCAATTGAATAACTACTTTGGTTCCGTCTTCACTAAGGAAGACATAAATAATCTGCCAGAAATAGCAGGGGACTGCGGGTCAAAGGAGTACTTGAGTGAAATCCAGGTTAGTCGGGAAGTGGTGTTGGGTAAATTGAATGGATTAAAGGCCGATAAATCCCCAGGGCCAGATAGGCTGCATCCCAGAGTACTTAAGGAAGTAGCTCCGGAAATAGTGGATGCATTAGTGATAATCTTTCAAAACTCTTTAGATTCTGGAGTAGTTCCTGAGGATTGGCGGGTAGCAAACGTAACCCCTCTTTTTAAGAAGGGGGGGAGAGAGAGAAAACGGGGAATTACAGACCAGTTAGTCTAACATCGGTAGGGGGGAAACTGCTAGAGTCAGTTATTAAAGATGGGATAGCAGCACATTTGGAAAGTGGTGAAATCATTGGACAAAGTCAGCATGGATTTACGAAAGGTAAATCATGTCTGACGAATCTTGTGGAATTTTTCGAGGATGTAACTAGTAGCGTGGATGGGGAAGAACCAGTGGATGTGGTGTATCTGGACTTCCAGAAGGCTTTCGACAAGGTCCCACATAAGCGATTAGTATATAAACTTAAAGCCTATGGCATTGGGGGTTCAGTATTGATGTGGATAGAGAACTGGCTGGCAAACAGGAAGCAAAGAGTAGGAGTAAACGGGTCGTTTTCACAATGGCAGGCAGTGACTAGTGGGGTACCGCAAGGCTCAGTGCTGGGACCCCAGCTATTTACAATATACATAAATGATCTGGATGAGGGAATTGAAGGCAATATCTCCAAGTTTGCAGATGACACTAAGCTGGGGGGCAGTGTTAGCTGTGAGGAGGATGCTAGGAGAATGCAAGGTGACTTGGATAGGCTGGGTGAGTGGGCAAATGTTTGGCAGATGCAGTATAATGTGGATAAATGTGAGGTTATCCACTTTGGTGGCAAAAATAGGAAAACCGACTACTATCTAAATGGTGGCCGATTAGGAAAAGGGGAGATGCAGCGCGACCTGGGTGTCATGGTACACCAGTCATTGAAAGTAGGCATGCAGGTACAGCAGGCAGTGAAGAAAGCCAATGGTATGTTAGCTTTCATAGCAAAAGGATTTGAGTATAGGAGCAGGGAGGTTCTACTTCAGTTGTATAGGGTCTTGGTGAGGCCACACCTGGAGTATTGCGTACAGTTCTGGTCTCCAAATCTGAGGAAGGACATTATTGCCATAGAGGGAGTGCAGCGAAGGTTCACCAGACTGATTCCTGGGATGTCAGGACTGTCTTATGAACAAAGACTGCATAGACTCGGTTTATACTCTCTAGAATTTAGGAGATTGAGAGGGGATCTTATAGAAACTTACAAGATTCTTAAGGGGTTGGACAGGCTAGGTGCAGGAAGATTGTTCCCAATGTTGGGGAGGTCCAGGACAAGGGGTCACAGCTTAAGGATAAGGGGGAAATCCTTTAGGACCGAGATGAGAAGGAATTCTTTCACACAGAGAGTGGTGGGTCTCTGGAACTCTCTGCCACAGAGGGTAGTTGAGGCCAGTTCATTGGCTATATTTAAGAGGGAGTTAGATGTGGCCCTTGTGGCTAGGGGGATCAGAGGGTATGGAGAGAAGGCAGGTACGGGATACTGAGTTGGATGATCAGCCATGATCATATTGAATGGCGGTGCAGGCTCGAAGGGCCGAATGGCCTAATCCTGCACCTAATTTCTATGTTTCTATGTTTCTATGTTTATAACAAGAGGAATTGAATGTAGGAGCAAAGAGGTCCTTCTGCAGTTGTACAGAGCCCTAGTGAGACCACACCTGGAATATTGTGTGCAGTTTTGGTCTCCCAATTTGAGGAAGGACATTCTTGTTATTGAGGGAGTGCAGCGTAGGTTTACAAGGTTAATTCCCGGGATGGCGGGACTGTCATATGCTGAGAGAATGGAGCAGCTGGGCTTGTACACTCTGGAGTTTAGAAGGATGAGAGGTTATCTCATTGAAACATATAAGACTGTTATGGGCTTGGACACACCAGAGGCAGGATACATGTTTCCAATGTTTGGGGAATCCAGAACCAGGGGCCACAGTTTAAGAATAAGGAGTAAGCCATTTAGAATGGAGACGAGGAAACACTTTTTCTCACAGAGAGTGGTGAGTCTGTGAAATTCTCTGCCTCAGAGGGCGGTGGAGGCAGGTTATCTGGATGCTTTCTAGAGAGAGCTAGGTAGGGCTCTTAAAAATAGCGGAGTCAGGGGATACGGGGAGAAAGCAGGAACGGGGTACTGATTGGGGATGATGAGTGCTGGCTCAAAGGGCTAAATAGCCTACTCCTGCACCTGTTGTCTATTGTTTTTTGTCTAATTCAGATGTGACATTTGAAAAAATATTTTTAGCTGGTGTGCCCGGGCAGTTTTCTGACATTGTCTTTCTAGATGATGAAAGCTGGAAGGAGCAGTGAAAGAGGTTTAGATGAATTGCAGTGTATCCTGTAAAGAGGGCATAACATATTCACTGTGCAACAGCGGAGTGAATGTTTAGTCGGGTACAGGAGATGTCACTCATGCAGCCTCCTAGATCGTTGATGGTCTGAACTTCCTGATAATTGTTGCAGCAGTATGCATCCAGGCTGGTGGACAGTATTTATCACATGAGCATATTGGGCATTTAAAAGTGTGCTATTATATTATACAAATCATTTTTTCCCTGCACTACAACTAGAAAAGTGACTAATAACTAGTTACCACATTTAATGTGCAAGTTGGTAATTTTATAAGCAACACCTCATTTGCAATGCATGTATTTCAATGGGTGTTAGTTTGGATTGATTCTTCGCACCACACACATTCTGAGAACCAATTTATTACGTGTAACAAACATTAATCATAACTGATTAATATTATAAATAGAACTGGTCCATGCACATTTTGCAATTGGATTCTTCCCAGCCCATCTGCTACGTTCAATCAACTGCTAAAGTTAATGCTCATCCTTCAGGGAAACAGCAACATACTAACCGTTGAATTCTTATCAACCTCATTTGGGTCAGGGCTCATGATTTCTGCCAATGATATAATGTAGTTATTCTGAAACATAATTCCCTTAATGTGGCCAGAAGGGAGTTGCTTTGAAGCATGAACCATTTCTTTAGTCCAGAAGTAAATACTGCATTACTTCCATCTGTGGCTAATGCCGTCACAATTAATGCTTTTATGACTGTTTTAATGCAGAGTTGCACAGCTGGTAGAGTCGAGTTTATTGTCAAATGCACAAGTATTGTGAAATACAGGTACAATGAAAACTTGTCCCAGAGTGCCAGAGATCTAGGTTTGATTCTGACCTCCCTGTGATCACATGGTTTTCTCCCAGGTGCCTTGGTTTCATAAGGTCATAAGTGATAGGAGTCGAATTAGGCCATTTGGCCTATCAAGTCTACTCTGCCATTCTTCCCACATCCCAAAGATGAGCAGGTCGATAGATTAATTAACTGCTGTAATTTTCACCCAGTGTGTGAATCTAGCAGAGCTGATGAGAATGAGGGAGAATAAAAATAAATTAGATTAGTGTATTCATTCATCATCATTGAAAACATTAGCGGTGCAGTGGTGCTGGTTTCCAACAGGAACGGTGACGGATGCACCACACATTTATGTTCTCCAGTTCCTGCGGACGTCCGCCGCTGGAAGTATAGGATTTTGGTGTGTGTGTTTTATCATCATTCCTTACAATGCTATGTATGACAGTGATCGCAACTTCTACTGAAGTGCGGATGGCCGTTGGCTCGCTAGAAGCTCATCGCCCTTTGACAGGTCTTGTTTTTGGTCCTGCTTGGGGTCCACAGCCTCTTCCTCGCCTGGCAAACCAGGTGGGGGAGACAGTTTAATCGCCGACTATCCGACCATGGAGCAGGTAGCACGGGATTACATGGTACCCGTGGCAGGGGGAACTCCTGGGTGGTTGATGGTTTGCATGGTCTTGCTGGGCCGAGAGTCTGTTTCTGTACTGTATCTCTCTGTAATTCTATGAGCCTAAACAAATGATGTAAAGAATATGCAGCATTTACATGAAGGCCAAAGATTGTTAAATTAATCTCTTAGAGTTTCAGTGTTTGGTCCTAATTAAAAACTCATTCATATTTGCTAGCTTCCAGTACTGTATGTGTGTAGAACTATTAGTGCTGTATATCCTTATCTCCATCTTTCGTTGCAATATAAAAGAAGGCCATTTTGGCCCATGAAGTCTTTGCTGGTTACCAGAGCAATCCCATTCCAACATAAATTTTCTCTGGAATCTATTTTGTGCACATTCCCATCAATTCCCCACAGATTCTGCCAATCACTAACTACCAAGGGCAATTTACAGCAGCCATTTAACCCTCCAATCTGCATGTCCATGGGATGTGGGAGGAAACAAGAACACCTAGAAGAAACCCAAATGGTCATAACGAGAACGTCCAAACAGTAAACGGCATCAGTCTGAAGAAGGGTCTCGACCCTAAACGTCACCCATTCCTTCTCTCCAGATATGCTGCCTGTCCCGCTGAGTTGCTCCAGCATTTTGTGTCTAACAGCATCATAGGTCAGGCTTGAACCCGGGTCACCAGAGCTGTATCATTGTGCCGTCCAAAATGGCTTTCTCTGCACCCTCCATGCCAAGATTACCTTATGGAAGGATTGCGACGTCCTGAACCGTGGCATTAAAGTTAATGAGTCAGTGTCAATGAGAAGTCAGGATGTAAGTGTGAGAGCAGATCCAAAGAGGTGAGGATCTTTTCAAAAGAAGACGTTAAAATAGAAAATGAAATTATTGGATTCATAGTATTTAGTAATATTTTGAAAACAATATGTAATTGTAACTTCTGTGTGACACAAGTATATAAGCCTGTGTTTAATGTTACAATAGTGTTTGGAAAATATACCATAATTGTAGTATGACACATTGTGAATGTGTACATTCAATGTAACAAAGTGTCAGATTAATGAATGCAAAGTGTTGCATTTTGAAGAGGCAATATTAACTAGAGGACAGAACCCATTATGCCTGCACGAACAAGAGATACCTGGCCTAAATGTGCATAGGTCACTTACACATGAAGGGGCTTATTGTTGAGAGAAAAACCTTGCACAGGAATACATCTCCACTTGTAACATGAGATTCGATGGTAAAAAAGGATCTATGAAATGGAAAACCGCAATAAAGATGTTTTTTTTCTCAAAATGCAACCCTTTTATAAAGCCGGGGAACACGTACATGTACATTGAGGGAATCAAGTGATAAGAGGTTGGTAAGTAAATATCGCAAAGGTATAAGTTCAACGCCAATCCTATTGAAAATTGGAGAAGGCGCAAGGGGTTGAATCTTCTAAAGTTCTAATAGTATTCATCATAAATCGCTAGATTTTAAATAGCACCAAATTATCATCCCTTTCTTCACACTGGATGTCGCCTTTCATCACATTAGGATATTGTACACTGTTTTAAAGCCAGTGGAGCAATATTGAAGTGTAATCGCCCACATGCAAAATCATGTGCAATGATGTGATAGTGGGGTGTTGCCTTCTGAACAAAATCTTAATATCAAGCCTTCAGTTCTCTCGTCAGGAATTCTGAGGCATTATTGCACAGCTACAAAACACTTCTAAGGGTCATGGCCAACATTTATCATGCAACTAACTTCACAAAACACACAAATTGGCTGTTGCATTTCCTGTATTACAACAGTAACCACACAAGACTAGTACTTTCTTTGGGGGAAATCACTTTGGGCAATCAGAAAATGTAAGAGCTACAGCTAAAGCATATAATTCTTTCCATACACAGTCCATTTAGTTACATTGTCAGTAAAATAGCAGCTCCGAATTGAATATGCAGTTAATTTTTTAATTGCATGAATAGCTCAAATGCAGGTTTAACATGCCATCAGTTTATTATACGTGTTCTGATGAGACCTGTGCATTGAACTGTAAGATTATGAACACAATCTGCAGACTATTAAACCACAGACAAGCAGAAGAGGAAAAAAACAAAGCAGATGTCCAACTTTTGAGCATCCCAGCCAGTCTAATAACTTTGACCATCTGCAAATAGACAATAGACGCAGGAGTAGGCCATTTGGCCCTTCGAGCCAGCACTGCCATTCAATGTGATCATGGCTGATCCCAAATCAGTACCCCGTTCCTGCCTTCTCCCCATATCCCCTGATTCCGCTATTTTTAAGAGCCCTATCTAGCTCTCTCTTGAAAGCATTCAGAGAACCTGCCTCCACCGCCCTCTGAGGCAGAGAATTCCACAGACAGATCTTGGCACGTCAGTCAATGTCTGATATTTCTAGCTTGCAGCTTTAGTTGCTTGAAAATGACTGAAGGGGATCAGTTATTAATCACAAATAATTTATGTTTTTGTGTGCTGTCAGCCTAAGCCCCTGTGCTGCTACTACAAGCAACATTTTCATTGTACACGTACTTAACCTGCTTGTGCGTATGACAAACTCGATTTGTCTTGATTATCTGTCTCTGCTAACCTCTGCCATTTTGGGTATGACTATCAATCTGCCGAAATCAATAGGATCTGATGGCACTTGTCAATGTATGCTAATATCTGTCTGTGTCTCGAGCAACAAACATTCTGCTGGAGGATTTTAGCACTGCTTGTTGCCTTGGAACTACTGTGGGAAGAAGTACAGCAGACAGACAATAATTGCCCACAAATCAATCTCGGAAAACGAGCCCAGACTCCGGATCGTGAGGACATAAGCAGAAAGGAATGGCGAAGAGGATGACATGGTATTCTTCACAACAGCATGACACAGAAGGAATGGGGGACCAAGCTGCAACTCTGCCAAGGAATGTGGGAGATTTAGTTGCAGAGACCTAATAGACGTCATCAATAATGTCTGGAAGTGATAGTGAATTGAGTTGCCATTAATTGGAAAATAAGATATTAAAATGATGTCAAATTAATAATCAGTTCCTTCTTATCAGTCTCGACAATGAGCAACAATCAATTTGCTGTTGGAAGTCAGCCAGTTGAGTAGCATTTGTAGGGGAACAGGAAATAATTATGTTTTGAAACCGTGCACCAATTCCCTTACCCCCACAGATGTTGCTTGACTCACTGACTTCCTCCAACAGATTACTTGTGCTCCAGATTCCAGCACCTACAGTCACTTGTGCATCCAACAAGTAAAAGGGAATGGGTTAAATAAATCCAAGACAACTTAGTGTCCCTGCAGTAAAGTATTTGGGGAGCTCCTTCATCTTTGCCAAGTCAGGTCAAGTTTATTGTCATATGCACAAGTATGGTGAAACACAGGTACAATGAAAATCCTGCTTGCAGCAGCATCATTGGCACATAAAAGCAGACAACAGAAATATAAAATATAGTATGCATACATTACACAAAAGTTCTGAAAGACAATGAAAAGAAAAAATCTGTGCAAAAAAAACCAAGACATTGGTACAAAACGGAATTAGAATGTATGTCATAATAATCATAATCGTACTTTATTAGCCAAGTATGTTTTGCAACACATGAGGAATTTGATTTGCCATACAGTTATACCAATAAAAAGCAACAAACACACAAAATGCATTTTAACATAAACATCCACCACAGTGACTCCTCCAAATCCCTCACTGTGATGGAAGTTAAAAAAAAGTTCAATTTCTTTCCTTCTTTGTTCTCCCGCGGTCGGGGGCCTCGAGCCTTCCTTTGACGGTGAGATCTTGGCTCCAGAGAACATTAACACACACTTTTAAAATAACCAAAAAAAGACGAAAAGACAGACACTGTTGGGGAGGCTGCCATCGCAGCGCACCTGGTACATCCTTCCATAGTATTCCATTGCCGAGGTAGAATTAGGACTGTGCAGGTTGAGTCAAGAACCCGATGGTTGTAATAAAGTAGCTATTCCTGAACCTGGTGGTCTGGGACTTCAGGCTACTGTACTTCCTGCCCAAATTGTAGCAACAAGAAGAGCTCATGACCCAGATAGTGGGGATCCTCGATGATACATGCTGCTTTCTTGAGATCGCTATATGTAAATGATGGGGAGGGCTATCTGTGATAGATTGGGCTGAGTCCACCACTCTCAGCAGCCTCTTGGAATTGTGATACCAGCCCGGGTTGCAACCAGTCAGGATACTTTCTATGCTACATCTGTGGAAGATTGTTATTCGGAGACATGCCAAATTTCTAACTTTCTAAGGGAGTAGATGCACAGGCATGTACTCTTCATGATTACATCTATGCGCTGGGCCCAGGGCAGGTCATCTGAGATGTTAACATGCAGGAATTTGAATCTGCTCACTCCTCCACCAACCCACCAACAAAAACTGGGATATTGTCTCGCAATTTCCTCTTTTTTAAGTCAATTATTAGTTCTTTGGTTTGCTGATGTTGAATGAGAAGTTATTGTTGCAGTACCACTCAACCACATGTTTTATCTCTCCCCTGTGAACGGACTCATCAGCACTAATTATTCAGCCAACAACAGAGGTGTCATGCTGGAGTTGAAGACATTTGGCCTTACTCTCCCTCCACACTTCCTTCAAGGCACACCAAGGCTGCAAGAAACAAGGTACATTTTAAGCTCAACTCTCATGGTGGGGATAATCCTACAGTTTCTATGGCAGGCTAAGCCACTAGTGGCATATAGCAAAATGAAAGCCTGTTCTTCTGGGAAATTAGGGGACCAGAGTAGGCCATTCAGCACAGAAAAGACCCATTGATCCCTTGTCCATCATCGGCTCTGACCTCCCTTCCATCGAGGGGATCTATCGCAGCCGCTGCCTCAAAAAGGCTGGCAGCATCATCAAGGACCCACACCATCCTGGCCACACACTCATCTCCCTGCTACCTTCCCTGATGACTGCAACGACCAGGTTCAGGAATAACTACTTCCCCACAGCCAACAGGCTATTAAACTTGGCTCGGACAAAACTCTGAACATTAATACCCCTTTATCTGTTATTTGCACTTTATCAATTTATTTATTCATGTGTGTAGTTACGTATATAACGGTATATGGACACACTGATCTGTTTTGTAGTCAATGCCTACTATGTTCTGTTGTGTTGAAGTAAAGAAATAATTTAATTGTCCTGTCAGGGACACATGACAATAAACTCTTTTGACTATGACTTTTTGAGTCCACGCTGACCATTAAGCATCCATTTCCATCAATCCTACTCTGATTCCATTTTATTCTCCCCACATTCTCAACTATTCCCCTGGATTCTACTACATACACCTACCCACTGGTGGCAATGTACAGTGGTCACTTAACCTACCAATTACATGCCTTTGTATGATGGGAGGAAACCAGAACGGCTGGGATAGCAATCAGAGGGAGAACGGGCACATTCCACACAGACTTCATTGGAGATCAGGATCAAACTTAGAATGCTGGAGCTGTGAGGCAGAGGCTCTACCAGGTGTGCCACTGTGCCATCCTAAGAACAAATACGTTTGCAACAATTGCTGGGAATGAATTTGGATTATATTAATTAGAAGTACAGTTTGATCTCCACAACCTTACTTTCTGCTTTCCTTCCTCTTCTTCCTCCTGCTTGGCAACTGTGGACATGGTTGGAGTCCTTGTGTTTGTGGGACATTGCAGCCTACATCTTACCACAATTAATTGTGAAGCCGGTTCTCCAGTGTAATGCAAGCCTCTGCAGAGTGAACCTCAGAGGGATTCTTCAAAGATATTGTATGAGATTATATGTACTCACTTTGTTTGTTGCTCTTACTTTCACCTTGAGCCAGATGATGGTTCAAGCTCTTATTCCATGAGAGCACATCACCTTGTCTGGCATGATGATACCAAAATAGCAGTGATGTAGAAAATGGTTAGTTCATTGTCAAAATATAGAGAGATACAGCTCAGAACAGGCCCTTTAGCGCATCAGGTATGCACTGACCATCAAACATCCAATCTTACATTAATTCAATTTTTAAGAGACTTCCGGTGGCGCCATGTTCTAGGAGAGAACAGCGCCAGACCAGCTCTTAAAAAATCTGGAAAAAAAACGGGGTTAGAGGAGGCTGCTAACACTACTTACCGTAGGAGATCGATTTTAAACGGCTCCGGGTGCGATTGTAAGCTGCGTGACGTCATCAGGCGCGCGACTTTAGCGACTCCGGTAAGAAATTTAAAATGAATCCCTCCTCCCACACACAGCCGAAGAAAGGTTCCAGAAGGGAGGTAGGCCCCACCAAAGCTTCAGGCTCGGGACAGGCTGCCTCCCAAGAAGAGATTTCACTAAGAAAAGCTGAGATGGAAGATCTTAAAAAATCTCTGCTGGCTGATATGAGGAAAATGTTGAAGGAAACACAAACAGAAACACAAAAAGAAGTGAAGAAAGATTATAAAGAAATTAAGGATGAAATGAAAGCCTTAAAAACGGATATTCGAAAAATCAAAGAAGAATTAATGAGAGAAGTTAAAGAAATGGTAAAAATCATGATGAATGAATGGAAAACAGAACAGGAGGAGGAGATACATACTCAAATGATTGAGGTAACTGATAAACTTGCTGGGATGGAGCGAATGATGGAAGAGATGATGGATGCGAAAATAGAGGCGAGGTTAAGCCCTATGTCAACTGTACTGGATCAACAAAATGATACGATTAAAGAATTAACTGATGCCGCTCTGACAACTGCGAGGGAGAATGAGAAGATAAACGAAGAGAACAAACGCCTCTCTGAATTAGTACGTAAAATAAATGAGAAATGTATTGATTTGGAGGGGCGGCAAAGACGTAAGAATTTGCGCATAGTAGGTTTGCCTGAGGGACGCGAAGGAAACCATGACCCACGTAAATTCTTTGCTAAACTCCTGAAGGACATTTTGGATCTGGATGAAGAACCCCTGTTGGGCCGAGCCCACAGGGCTTTAAGACCGGCTTCTAGGAGTGGTGCACCACCAAGACAAGTAATTGTAAAGGTGGTTTATGACAGCGTCTTTGAAGATATGATGAAGATAATAATAAGAAAAAGAAATCTGAAATACGAAGGAGATAACATCAGTATCTTCAGAGACTACCCGGCCGAAGTGGCTAAAAGAAGAGCTCTATTCACAGAAACAAGACGCATCTTGAGAGATATAAAAGGAAAAAAGGAGATCAGATATGGTCTGGTGTACCCGGCAATACTTAGAGTTACCTACGAGAAGAAGGATCTTCGTTTCACCAAGCATACAGCGGCACTGGAATTCGCTCGGAAAATACAGAAGAAGGTAGAAGAAGGAGAAGAAGGAGAAGAAGGAGAAGCAGAGGAAGAAGGAGCAGACCCGACAGGAGTAATTGATGAATGAACTTTATGGACCTGCGGTTATGAACCACTCACTGAGAAAAAGGCGAAATAACGGACATTGAATTGTAGTATTATATTGCTTACTAATTAATTAATAAATACTAATTTGTAATTATTAATTGCTAATCACTAATTAGTTTGATTTCCCTTACTCCACTTATATAGTATTACTAATTATGATACTAATTATAGTTGAAATTAACAACTAAAAACTATTAATATGAATAATAGAAAAAGTTATTAAGAATATAAAGTTAGCACCCCCACCCCAATATATACAGTATTCCAAATAAGAGCTGGAATATTTAACATCTTTTTTTTTTAGAAAACGGAAGTCGCTAGATTAGTAGCCATGTTAGTGTGGCTTTCACCTGTGCACACTACACACTATAAAAGTGTAGTCTCTTTTTTTTCTGATCACCTTTTTATCACCCTTTACTTTTTTTATATTTACACTCGTTATTATTTTTTGTATAACACATACTTGATTTTATATTATATATTATATAATCATGACTTCTATCTATTTTATATAATCAGATTAAATGGATATGGTTTAATGGAATTGGAAATTCGCATCGGATTGAAGTTGGGGTGTAATGTCGGGCTGGAGGAGCCAAGAAGGCTACTCCAAAAAAAGCCACCCTAACAATAAAATGCAAGATATGAATGTAAGGAATGGGGGTGATGGAATCACCTTCTGTAGTTGGAATGTTAAAGGAATCAATGAACCAATTAAAAGGGGAAAGGTATTAGCTCAGCTGAATAGATTGAAATCTGGAGTTACGTTTCTTCAGGAAACACATCTTAAAAAAGATGCTCAATATAGATTAACAGCTAAATGGATTTCAAAAGTATATCATTCTTCGTTTATACACAAATCTAGAGGGGTTGCAATAATTATTCGTAAAGGTATACCTTTTAAACTTAATTCGATAATAGAGGATAAGGAGGGTAGATATTTAATAATTACAGGGGAACTACATTTAAAAAAAAGTAATTCTTATGAATATATACGCACCTAATTTTGATAATCCACTATTTTTTAAGAAAATATTTAATAGTATTCCTATATCCACCCAATATAATTTAATAATTGGAGGTGATTTAAACTGTACTTTAGATAATTATTTGGACAGATCTTCTACAAAAAGTAAGGCTCTTTCTAAATCAAGTAAGCTTATAAATTCTTTTATTAAGACATCGAATGTTAAAGATATTTGGAGATTGGATAATCCAACCGGACGGGAATATTCATTTTTCTCGCCGGTATTCGGAACCTACTCGAGGATAGATTATTTCTTAGTCGACTCAAAATTACTCCCCTTTACGTATGATGCAAAGTATCATAATATTATTATCTCAGATCATGCTCCATTAACATTTAAGATAAAATTAAAAGATATAGTTAATAAAACTAATATTTGGAGATTCAACACACAGATACTAAAGGATAAAGATTGCTGTAACTATGTGGAGAAACAGATTAAATTATTTTTTGAAACTAACGATAAATCTGAGACTTCCCCATTATTATTATGGGATACATTTAAAGCATTTATGCGCGGTGCAATAATATCAGCACAAGCTCATTTTAACAAAGTAAATCGAAAAATGGAGCAAAAGTTAGAAAAAGAGATAAAACAATTAGATAGTGAAAATATAATACATCCTTCTAAAGAGTTGAGTAATAAAATTGCTATATTAAAATACAGATTAAATAAAATTTACTCTGATCAAGTGATAAAACTATATCAACAAACTAAACAAGTTCATTTTGAATTTGGTGATAAACCTCAAAAATTATTAGCACGACAACTCAGAAGATTAGACGATGAAAAAACTATACATAGTATTAGATCGGTACAGGGAAATACATTGACTATACCAAAAGACATTAATGACACATTTTTACAATATTATCAAAATCTTTATTCATCTAAATTAACAGGGCAAACAGATGAAATGGAAACATTTTTAGAAAAATGTCATTTTAATAAGCTAGATTTTGAGAGTAGGCAATTATTAAATGCTGAAATATCGGTAATAGATATCGAAGAATCAATTGGATCGTTAAAAAATGGTAAAACAGCGGGCCCCGATGGCCTGAGTGCAGAATTTTATAAAAAATTTCATGATCTACTTTCATCAAGATTACAAACAGTGTATAGACATACCTATGAGTTAGGAAAGTTACCAGAGTCTTTAAATGAATCTACAATTACATTAATTCCTAAATTAGATAAGGATCTAGAAGATCCTGGATCATATCGAGCGATTGCCCTTTTAAATACTGATCAAAAAATATTAACTAAAGTACTGTCTCGGAGGCTAAGCTTAGTGATTTCCAAAATAATACATTATGATCAAACAGGTTTTATTCCAAAACGTTATTCATCACATAATCTTAGACGCTTGTTTAACATTATATACTCGAGAAGAAGGAGAGATAGTGAATTAGCAGTTATATCGTTGGATGCTGAAAAAGCATTCGACCAGGTGGAATGGTCATATTTATTTAATATAATGGAAAAGTATCAATTGGGGGATGGATTTTGTAAATGGGTAAGAATATTATATTCTAACCCTACAGCAAGAATTTTAACCAATCAAATACTATCACCTAAATTTAGACTTTTTAGGGGATGCAGACAGGGATGTCCGTTATCCCCTTTATTATTTGCTTTGGTGATAGAACCTCTGGCCGAAAGAATCAGATCAGAACCCGAAATATATGGGTATAATACTGACACAACAAATAATAAGATATCTTTATATGCAGATGATATTCTGATTTATATTACTAAGCCGGAATGTAGTATTCCCAAGTTATTTAATGTTATAAATGAATTTAGCGTATTTTCAGGATATAGGATTAATTGGAATAAAAGTGACATTATGCCTATAATTGGTATAAATGTAAATATATTACAAAAATACCCACTAAAAATAGTTACAGATAAATTTAAATATTTAGGAATCAATGTGTCTAAATCCTATAAATTATTAATTAAAGCTAATTATTATCAATTATTAGAGAAACTTAAAAAAAACATTTTATATTGGAAAACACTCCCTATATCTATGATCGGTAGGATTAATGCTATAAAGATGATTTTTTTACCACAATTGTTATATTTATTTCAGGCAATTCCTTTTTTTCTCCCAAAAAGTTTTTTTTTAAAAAATTGATACTATAGTTAATAATTTTGTCTGGGATTACAAAAGTCATAGAATAAGTAAAAAACACTTATGTAAGTCTAAGATAAATGGAGGGCTGGCACTTCCAAATTTTCTATATTACTTTTGGGCAGTCCAGATTAAGAATATGAATTTTTGGTGGGTAAATATAGATGTTGAACCAATGTGGTTAAAAATGGAAAAGGAAGACTGTTCACCTTTCAATATAGAGTCGATTATTTTCGCACCTAAGGAAGTACAAAAAAAGACTTATAGGGACAACCCTATAATTCATAATAATAGGCGTATTTGGAAACAGATAGTTAAGACCCTATATCTGGATAATCTTTCTTTTAGGTTACCAATTAGGAATAACCCACTGTTTAAACCCTCAATCTTAGATGTGGGGTTTAGACTGTGGGAGGATTTAGGAATTAAAAGGATAGGACACCTTTATAGAAATGGAAATTTTTTATTATTTGAAGAGTTACAAGATATTTTTGGATTACCTTCACAACACCATTTTAGGTATTTACAAATTAGAGATTTTATTAAATGTAACACACAAGACTATAAAAAAAAAGAACCAGGCTTATTAGATGAGCTGTTTAATTTACATCCAAATACGGATAAGCTTATAGCTTATATATACAATATTATTTTAGATAAAGAGAACCCAACAACTGAAACATATCGTCAAGCATGGGAAAATGAAATCGGATTACCTATAACAAAAGAAACTTGGGAAGAATGCTTACAAAGAATACATTGGTGTTCTTTGAATGCCAGACATACACTGATACAATTTAAAGTTATATATAGATTACACTACTCGAAAACCAAATTAAAAAGTATTTTTCCTAATCTCTCCTCTATTTGTGATAAATGTAAGAATCTTGAAGCAAATTTAATACATAGTTTGGTAACGTGTCCACGGTTGAATTATTATTGGATTGAAATTTTTAAAGTTATTTCGGAAGTTCTTAAGGTTGAACTCGACCCAGACCCAAAATTAATAATATTCGGAATCCCGGAGCCAAATTTGGTACTCACGGTTAATCAAAGAAATTTTTTTGATTACTGTTTAATAATAGGGAAAAAAATGATACTTAAATTTTGGAAGGGAACATTATCTCCAACAATTAAAATGTGGAAAGCAGAGATGTTGGAGACGTTGAATTTGGAAAGAATTAGATTTGTCCTTTTGGACAGGTATAATTCTTTTGAATCGATATGGTCTCCATATATACAGTATTTAGAAAAGTAGCTATTCTTGGAATCACGGCTCGACGGACACCCTATGGATCCGATGCGAATAACTTACTTATAATTGATATTATTGTGCATTTATTAGAGATATTTCTGAATGAAATAGTATTTCATATAATGACTTTAGTTTTTGTTTATATATATGTAATATTTTTGTTTTTCAAATTTTCCCTTTTTATTTTCTTTTTATTTACGATTGAAGTATGTGGGAAGAATTTTTTATTTTTTTTTATTTACTCTTTTTTCTTTTCTCTTTTATATATCTTTTTCTTTATTTCCAAAAAATAGAAGATATTAAGTATTGATATGTTATTTGTAGTAATATTGAATTAAGGTGTTAGTTTATAAAGTAAGCTTTACATTGTAAACGGTTTACTTCAAATAAAAAAATATTACAAAACAAACAATTTTTAAATTCTCCCCACATTCTCATCAACTCCCCACAAATTCTACCACTCACTACGCACTAGGGGCAAATTACAGTGACCAATTAACCGACCAATCAGTTGACTAGTTAAACTGAGCTCTGGTTCATGGGGTGTTTGTCACAATTCAGGAGTATTTGCCTAATGTGTGGAAGAGCATTTCTCCCTTGACAAATGGGCATTAATGTGCCACAAATTTCACTGGCTGCTACAAATATCAGTGGCTGTTGCTGGATCTTAGTCAGCTTGGATTGTTGCTTTACTTGCCTGCAATAAGTTTTCCCAACCCTGACAGCCATTACACTTCCCATTGATTTATTCTATTGTTGGCGTGTACTGTGATTTAAAGAACAAGAAAGTCAATTTATTAAGCTCCTTTCACAACTCAGCCAAACATTATAGCTAATAAAGCACTGCTGAAGTGTAAAAGCAGTTGTTATAGAAACATTGCAGCATCCAGTTTATGCAAGCCAAACAATGTAATAGTGAGCAAATCATTGTTTTTTTTGTGATATTTGATTGAGATAAATATTAGATAGGGAGCTCACTATTCTTCGTAATATTGGTTTAAATGTTATTCACGATATGACTATATACAGTATTACAGAATATCTTTATTTTAAATGAAATACAGTAAAAGTTTTGCTGTGTTATTGTTATAGATTCATTGAGAGATAGTGCATGGGAACGGGTCCCTTGGCGCACTGAATTTCCACTGACCATCAAGCCCTTATTATGACTCACTCAATTTAATCTCCCCACATTCCCATCGACTGCCCCCCAGATTATACCAAGCACTACACAACAGGTGCAATTTACAGTGTAAATTAACCTGCCAACCTGCACGTCTTTGGGATCTGGAAGGAAACTGGAACACTAGGAGGACACCCATGTGGTCATAGGGAGAACATGCAAAGTCTACACGGAAAGCATCTGCATTTAGGATTTAACCCAGGTTGCTGCAGCAGTGAGGCAGCAGTTCTACTAGCTTTGCCACTGTGCCTCCCTATTCTTGAATATGTATTGGTAAATGGAAGTTTAAATTATACCCCAAGCACATTTGCAGTTTTCTCACATACTGCCTGCCTGAGGTGTTGCAGGATATGAATTGCATTACTATACCTGTAAATAAATCTCTGCAGCTCTTACCCGCATTCTGCTTTGCTCAATGACAAATAGTCTCAATGCGATTGAACGTGTATTGGCAGCATTCTAGTGCTGCGGGTACTTTGTTCGATAGCTTGATGCAAGTCATCACGGACAATCCTAACGTAGGATGATATTTTTGCACGTAAGCCATAAATTCAGAAACACTCTCTCTTCCAGTAGATCCTCTTTACATCAGTTTGTAGCATTACTGAAAATAGGCCAAGCTGTTCTTGAGACCACATACATTCATTGCAGGAGGCTCCAGAGAGACATTCATCCCACTGCCTTGACCTAACCCTGTCTCCGCTATCGAGGGAGAACTCTAGTAAAGTTTTGAACTCATCCCAGAATGCCTGAGAGTGTTCTGGAATAAAGTAAAATCACCTTAGAACAACCCTGGAGATAAATATACCTGGCAGAATGTGGGAGATCATGAACATTCAGTCTGTGGAGTAAACTGGTCTGGGAGGTGTATTTATAATCAATCCTGGTGACTTGGATAAATGGATTGAGTGTGCAGCAGCCAATTTGATGATTACACAGCAATAGGTAGGTTAACAAGTTGTGTGGAAGATACTGGGCCTGAAAAGGAATATTGGTGGGTTAGTCAATTGGGCAAAAACTGATCATGGAGTATTATGTGGGAAAATGTGAGGTTATCCAGTTTGGATAAAGCAAATTATTATTTAAAAGGAGTGAGACGACAAAATGTTATGGTCCAAAGGGATCAGGGATCCTCTTACTTGATAGGTCAGCATGCAGGTACAGCAAGTAATTAGAAATCTAGTGGAATTTGTGGCTTTATGGCAAGGGATATAGAGTATGAAATGAGGAGTTTTGATGCAGCTTCACAGAGAACTGATGAGATTTCACCTGAGTAATGTATACTGTTTAGGTCTTCATATTTAAAGAGTTACAGTATTTACTTAAATTGGAAGTTGACCTGCTTGATTCCTGAAATGAAGTGGGTAACAAATGATGAAAGGTAGAAGAGGTTCAGTCTACATTCATTGTAATAAATGTAGAAGAATGAGAGGTGACCTTATTGAATGAATAAAACGTATATGGAGGAGGATTGACAGAGAGAATGCTAAGAGAATGTTTCATCAAATGTTTCATCTGAAAACTGGGGGGCATGCCTTCAGAAAAAGGGATTGACCATTTAAGATGGCAATAGGGAGAAATGTATTTTCTTAAAAGGTTGCCAAACTGGAATTCTCTGTACCAGATCACTGTGGAGGTAGAGTATTTGAATATATTTGAATAAGGCGGAGATTGACAAATATTGAAACTAGCAAGAAGTCGAGGGAGATCAAACTGCTGGAGTGACTCAAGGTGCAGGCAGCATCTCCTGGGAACATGGATAGGTGACATTTTGGATCAGGACCCTTCTTCAGACATTGTAGTATGCGGGAGAAAGCAGGAATAGAGGTGGGGGCAAGATAAAGACTGGCAACTAAAATTGGACCTCTTCCACTGCTATAGTGAGCCCACAAGTAAACTGGAGGAAAAGCACCTCATATTTAGCTTGGGCAGCTTATGACTCAATGGTATACCATTAAATTCTCCAATCAAGGGTTGTGAGAAGTGTGATGCTGAGGCCAAGATTGGTATAGCTACGGTCTTATACAATGACTGAGCAGGATCAAGGGGCAAAATGCCTACTTCTGTTTTTGTTCTTGCAATCATACATAAAAATTGGATCTGTTGTAAAAACAGATAGAGTTATAAATACTCAGCAAACCAAGCTGCATCTGTGGAGATTAATCAACCCAGTTAATGAATATAAGTTTAGGGCTTTCCCACTAAATTATACACGGATGTACTGGATAATCTCTCCACTAATACATTTCTAGGATTTGAGGTAGATGGAGGCCCAGGGAGCCGTTGGTGAGAGAGGGTGGAGTTACCTGCGCTGTGAGTATAAATCTAGCGCGGGGCTTGCTTTTCACAGAGGCCCGGGGAGCCGTTGGTGAGCGAGGGTGGAGTTAGCTGCGCTGTGAGTATAAATCTAGCGCGGGGCTTGCTTTTCACAGAGGCCCGGGGAGCCATTGGAGACAGAGGGTGGAGCTACCTGCGCTGTGAGTTTACCAACATCTGCACCGTTCCATGTCACTTCCAGAGAGGGAATCTGTTGGAGCCTCTGATTGGTTAAAGAGGACCAGAGGAAGCAGCTGATTGGCTGCAATCCAGGGTTTACATTTTTACATTTCTGCCTTCAGGTTTATGGATTCTGGGAGTTAAGGATTCTGGGAGCTAAGGATTCTGGGAGTTAGGGATTCAGTATTTATTAGTATTTATTAGTAAAGTTTAAAGGATAAAGTTTTGTGTTTAATAAAAAAATAAATTAAAAAAATATATATATATTTAATACAGAGTAATTTGGGAGTAAGATATGTCAGTAGACATTGGCCCCATGGTTTGCTCAGCTTGCAACATGTGGGAGATCAGGGATATTGTCGGTGTCCCTGGTGACTACATTTGCAGGAAATGTGTCCAGCTGCAGCTCCTGGCAGACTGCATTGAACGATTGGAGCTGCGGCTGGATTCATACTGGAGCATCCACAATGCAGAGAAAGTCGTGGATAGCACATACAGCGAGTTGGTCACACCACAGGTAAAAGGTAAGAGGACAGAAAGGGAGCGGGTGGCCAATAGCCAGCAAAGCAGTAGGCAGGTAGTGAAGGAGTCCCCTGTGGTCATCTCCCTACTAAACAGGTTTACCATTTTGGATAGTGTTGAGGGAGATGGCTCATCAGAGGAATGCAGCAGCAGCCAAGTTCATGGCACCATGGGTGGCTCTGCAGCACATGATGGGGGAAAAAAGAGGGGAAGGGCAATAGTAATAGGGGATTCAATTGTCAGGGGAATAGATAGGCGTTTCTGCGGCCGCAAACGAGACTCCAGGATGGTATGTCGCATCCCTGGTGCAAAGGTCAGGGATGTCAATGAACAGCTGCAGAACATTCTGGAGGGGGAGGGTGAACAGCTAGTTGTTGTGGTGCATATTGGCACCAACGATATAGGTAAAAAAAGGGATGAGGTCCTACAAGGTGAATTTAGGGAGCTAGGAGATAAACTTAAAAGTAGGGCATTAAAGGTAATAATCTCTGGATTATTACCAGTACCACGGGCCAGTCAGAGTAGAAATAGGAGGATATTGCAGATGAATACGTGGCTTGAAAAATGGTGCAAGGGGGAGGGATTCAAATTTTTAGGGCACTGGAACCATGTCTGGGGGAGGTGGGACCAGTACAAACAGGATGGTCTGCACCTGGGCTGGAATGGAACAAATGTCCTTGAGGGAGTGTTTGCTAGTGCTGTTGGGGAGGATTTAAACTAATGTGGCAGGGGGATGGGTACAAGAGCACAGAGGCAGGTGGGTGTAAAACGAGGGTAGAAGCCATAGGGAGCAAGGTGGAAAGTAAAAGTGGCAGGCAGACAAAACCAGGGCAAAAATCAAAAAGGGCCACTTTTCAACAAAAATGTATAAGGGGTAAGAGCGTTGTAAAAACAAGCCTGAAGGCTTTGTGTCTCAATGCAAGGAGTATTCGTAATAAGGTGGATGAGTTGAACGTGCAGATAGCTATTAATGAGTATGATATAGTTGGGATCACGGAGACATGGCTCCAGGGTGACCAAGGCTGGGAGCTGAACATCCAGGGATATTCAATATTCAGGAGGGATAGAGAGAAAGGAAAAGGAGGTGGGGTAGCGTTGCTGGTTAGAGAGGAGATTAACGCAATGGAAAGGAAGGACATTAGCTTGGAGCATGTGGAATTGGTATGGGTAGAGCTGTGAAACACTAAGGGGCAGAAAACGCTAGTGGGAGTTGTGTACAGGCCACCTAACAGTAGTAGTGAAGTTGGGGATGGTATCAAACAGGAAATTAGAAATGCGTGCGACAAAGGCAAAACAGTTATAATAGGTGACTTCAATCTACATATAGATTGGGTGAATCAAATTGGCAGGGGTGCTGAGGGAGAGGATTTTTTGGAAAGTATGCGGGATAGTTATCTAAATCAACATGTAAAGCAACCAACGAGAGAGCAGGCTATTTTAGACTGGGTATTGAGTAATAGCAGTCTTGTTGTGCATGCCCCCTTGGGCAAGAGTGACCATAATATGGTCGAATTCTTCATTAGGATCGAGAGTGACATTGTTAATTCAGAAACAATGGTTCTGAACGTAAAGAAAGGTAACTTTGAGGGTATGAGACGTGAATTGGCCAAGATTGACTGGCAATCAATTCTAAAAGGGTTGACGGTGGATACGCAATGGAAGATATTTAAAGACTGCATGGATGAACTACAAATATTGTTCATCCCAGTTTGGCAAAAGAATAAATCAGGGAAGGTAGTGCATCCGTGGATAACAAGGGAAATCAGGGATAGTATCAAAGCAAAGGATGATGCGTACAAAGTAGCCAGAAAAAGCAGCATACCAGAGGACTGGGAGAAATTCAGAGACCAGCAGAGGAGGACAAAGGGCTTGATTAGGAAAGGAAAAATAGATTATGAAAGAAAACTGGCAGGGAACATAAAAACTGACTGCAAAAGTTTTTATAGATATGTGAAGAGAAAGAGATTAGTTAAAACAAATGTAGGTCCCTTGCAGTCAGAAACAGGCGAGTTGATCATGGGGAACAAGGATATGGCGGACCAATTGAATAACTACTTTGGTTCCATCTTCACTAAGGAAGACATAAATAATCTGCCGGAAATAGCAGGGGACCGCGGGTCAAAGGAGGACTTGAGTGAAATCCAGGTTAGTCGGGAAGTGGTGTTGGGTAAATTGAATGGATTAAAGGCCGATAAATCCCCAGGGCCAGATAGGCTGCATCCCAGAGTACTTAAGGAAGTAGCTCCAGAAATAGTGGATGCATTAGTGATAATCTTTCAAAACCCTTTAGATTCTGGAGTAGTTCCTGAGGATTGGCGGGTAGCAAATGTATGGAGTACGGCAGCCCAGTGGTGCAGCTGGTAGAGCTGCTGCCTCACAGCGCCAGAGACCTAGGTTTGATCCTGAGCTTGGCTGCACATTGTTCCTTTGAACGCATGCGTTTCTTCTGGATACTCCTGTTCCTTCCCAAAATCCCAAAGAAATGTGGACTTGTAGGATAATTGTCTTCTGGAAGTACTAAGTGTGTGGTGTACTAAATGTCTGGACATGTTTGACACTGATGGTTGCATGTTTGAATGTGATTGTGCCAATTAATGGCCACCATTTTACTCTGCCTCTCTATTTTGCTGGAGTTTCCTTGCATCCCTCCTCTGCTGCTATGCTGCCATAACCATTCACACCCTCTCTTAATTAATCTTTTGTTTGTTTCATTAATTCATCTTTTGTTTGTCACTGCCTCAAAAAGGCTGGCAGTATCATCAAGGACCCACACCATCCTGGCCACACACTCATCTCCCCGCTACCTTCAGGTAGAAGGTACACAAGCCTGAGGACTGCAACATCCAGGTTCAGGAATAGCTACTCCCCCACAGCCATCAGGCTATTAAACTCAACCCAAACTAAACTCTGAACATTAATAGCCCATTATCTGTTTATTAACTAGCCCGTTAACTAGTAAGTATCTGTTTATTTATTCATGTGTTTACTGCATATATTTATATAATGGTATATGGACACACTGATCTGTTCGATATTCATGCCTACTATATTCTGTTGTGCTGAAGCAAAGCAAGAATTTCATTGTCTTATCTGGGACACATGACAATAAACTCTCTTGAATCTTCTCATAACTCTGGGTTTGTCCCTTCACCAGGTTGGCTGTGTCGGGTTCTTTGTAAGGCAAAATATACTTGGCTGGTAGATGTATCAGCTATTACTGGAATTTTTATAAAGAAGCCTTGTACTCCAAAAATTGTTCATCCCTATCTGGCGAAAAAATAAAACGGGGAAGGCGGCTCAACCGTGGCTAACGAGGGAAATTAAGGATCGTGTTAAATCCAAGGAAAAGGCATACAAATTGGCCAGAGGAAACAGCAAACCAGAGGACTGGGAGAAATTTAGAGCTATCAGGGAATATAAAAATGACACTGAAAGCTTATTTAGATATGTAAAAAGAAAAAGATCAGTGAAGACAAATGTAGGTCCCTCACAGTCAGAGACAGGCGGATTTATAATGGGAAACAAACAATGGCAGAACAGTTAAACGAGTACTTTGGTTCTTTCTTCACTAACAAAGACACAAATAATCTCCCAGAAATACTAGGGGACCGAGGATCTAGTGGGAGGGAGGAACTGAAGGGAATTAGTCAGGAAATGGTGTTTGGTAAACTGTTGGGACTGAAGGCAAATAAATGCCCAAGCCTGATGGTCTGCATCCCAAAGTACTCAAGAAGGTGGCCCTCGAAATCATGGATGCATTGGTGATCATTTTCCAATGTTCTCTCGACTCTGGAGCAGTTTCTGTGGACTGGAGGGTAGCCAATGTAAACCCACCTTTTAAGAAAGGCGGGAGAAAGTAATGCGGAAGATACTTGAGTTGATTGTTAAAGATGTTATAGCAGCGCATTTGGAAAGCAGTGACAGGATATGTCAAAGTTAGCATGGATTTCTGAAGGGGAAATCATGCTTGACTAATCTTCTAGAATTTTTTGAGGATGTAACAAGTAGAATGGATAAGGGAGAGCCAGTGGATGTGGTGTATCTGGACTTTCAAAAAGCATTTTGACAAGGTCCCACACAAGAGATTAGTATGCAAAATTAGAACACATGGTATTGGGAGTAGGGAAGAACATGGGTAGAGATCTGGTTGGCAGACAGGAAGCAAAGAGTAGGAATTAACGGGTCCTTTTCGGAATGGCAGACAGTGACTAGTGGGTGCTGCAAGGCTTGGTGCTGGAACCCCAGTTATTTACAATCTATATAAACGATTTAGACGAGGGAATTAAATGTGACATCTCCAAGTTTGCGGATGACACAAAGCTGGGTGGCAGTGCACGCTGCGATGAGGATGCTATGAGACTGCAGGGTGACTTGGATATGTTGGGTGAGTGGACCGACGCATGGCAGATGCAGTATAATGTAGATAAATATGAGGATATCCACTTTGGTGGCAAGAACAGGAAGGCAGATTATTATCTGAATAGTGTCAGATTAGTAAAAGGGGAGCTGCAATGAGACCAGGGTGTACTTGTATATCAGTCACTAAAAGTAAGCATGCATGTACAGCAGGCAGTGAAGAAAGCGAATGGCATGTTGGCCTTCGTTGCGAGAGGATTTGCGTTTAGGAGCAAGGAGGTCCTACTGCAGCTGAACAGGGACCTGGTGAGACCGCACCTGGAAAATTGTGTGCAATTTTGGTCTCCTAATTTGAGAAAAGACATTATTGCTATTGAGGGAATACAGCGTAGGTTCACCAGGTTCATTCCCGGGATGGCGGGACTGACATATGATGAGAATCAGTCAACTGGGCTTGTATTCACTGGAATTAGAGGGGATCTTATAGAAACATATAAAATGCTCAAAGAATTGGACAGGTTGCAGGAAAAATGTCCCGATGTTGGAGGATTCCAGAACCAGGGATCACAGTTTAAGCATAAGGGGTAGGCCATCTAGGACTAAGATTAGGAAAAACAGCTTCACCCAGGGTTGTGAATCTGTGGAATTCTCTGCCACAGAAGGCAGTGGAGGCCATTTCACTGGATGTTTTCTAGAGCCAGTTAGATTTAGCTCTTAGGGCTAAAGGAATCAAGGGATATGGGGAAATAGCAGGAACGGGGTACTGATTTTAGATGATCAGCCATGATCATATTGAATGGTGGTGCTGGCTCGAAGGGCCGAATGGCCTACTCCTGCACCTATTTTTCTACGTTTCTATGTTTGTCTAGACCACCATCACCATCCCCCTAATCCTCATTCTACCAAGATTCTCCCTCTGTAAATGCACCAGGATATTTCCACCTCAAGCCCAGATCAATTTCTTCCACATGCAAACCTCTCTACTTCACCCCAACTAGTCTGGAGAGACCCTATCCATCCAGCCCATTTATCAGTCAGGACAGAATTACTCACATTGTACATTCCTGATCACGAACAGGCGCCTTCAGTTTAGCTCTAATTCTGCACTCCTTCCCATCCCACTGCCTTGTTCTGCGCTGATCCCACTTAATTCTTTCCCAAGATGTCCCATTTAAGTTAGTCCCATTTGCCTGTAGTTAGACCATATCCTTCTAAGAATTTTCTATCCATGTACATGTCCAAATGTCTTTTAAATGCAATTATTGTATCTGACTCTCTGTAAGATTGATCCATATACCCACCACTTTCTGTTTGAAAAGGTTGCCCTCAGATTTCTATTAAATCTTTCCATTCTCACCTTAAACCTATGCCCTCTAGCTCTTGATTCTACTTACCTTGGAAAAAGATTCCTTACGGTCACCCTTTCTATTCCACTCATTATTTTATACACCTCTATAAGATCATCCCTCAGCCTGCTGCTCTTCAAGGAATAAAGTCCCAGCTTGCCCAACCTCTCCCAATAGCTCAGCTCCTGCCAACATCCTCGTAAATCTTCTCAGCACTCTTTCCATCTTAATGGCATCTTTCCTGAGCTGGGTAACCAAAACTGAACACAATATTTCAAGTGAGGCCTCACCAGCTGTAACATAACAACCCGACATCTATGCTCAACTCCCTGACTTATCTTCCTTTCCAGATTGTACTTTGGTGTCCTCACTCGCACTCACTCGCACTCCCCCCGCTCCAAATTAGAGCTGAGGCCAATGATTTGGTGCAATCAGCCCTCCCTTATACTATGAAACTGGTTTCAGTTAGTAAACAAAACTCATGGCAAGATGATGATGTTCAATCATGCACTAAGTCAAAACAATCATTTATTCTAGCAGCTTTATTATGAACTTCAATGCACAAAAAAAATATTTTAAAAAAAGTCTAAGAGCATACAATTTCTAATTAGCTAACGAGGCACTTGTGGTTGAGCCAAGAATCCTACTGACTCATCCAGTATTAAGGTTGGATTGGTGTCAGGCTACAGAGGATAATCCACCTCAGAGTACAGTACTGATTGTGTCAAACTCCTTGGTGATCTGTGTACTGGGAAGGGACTTCAGGTACTCAAGGTGCCGCCTGGCATCTTCCTGATTCTGGTGCACATAATACACGATGTAGGATATGACCATGGTGAACCAGCCAAACATGGTGATGAACATGGCGATGTCAGTCGTCTTCTGATGAATGTTGCAGAAGTTGATACCTGAATTGAGAATCTGAATGAGTGGCTTTCCTGTGTATTCCTCCTGCACGGAGGACTGGCAGATGAAGTCGTTGACTGTCTCTGGGTCCAGGGTCAACTCTTTGATGACCTGCTGCAGCGTACATTCACAGTGCCATGGGTTGTTGGAGAGTCGGACCTTTGCTTTAATTTTACCAAAGACCTCCTTCGGTACACTCTGGATCTGATTGCTCGACAGATCGAGCATCCTGAGGCCATCTGGGATTCCTTTAAATGCTCCAGTATCTATTGACTCAATGGCATTTTTGGATAAATCCAGCTCCTTGAGTAGGTTTAAGTCCTTGAAGGCATTGTTGGGTATTTTGGTTATCCTGTTGGAGTTTAGGTGTAAGGACACAGTATCAGCAGGGAGGTCTTTGGGAATTTCTTTCAGGTTCTTGCCAGTGCAGCGTACAAACTTGCCATTCTTAGCAAAACACTGGCAGCTTCTGGGACATGTGGTGGTGGCCGCTTGAACTGAAGATAACAGCAGCAAGAGACCACCCAAGGCCATAGATGGTGCAGTCTTGAGCTGGAGCCATGGCATGCCTATCTGCAACATGGTGAGGATATCTCTGCGCCGTCCATCAACGTACCTCACCCATTCTGACAAGAGTCGGTGCACTCAAAGGTCGGCTTCAACCTCCAGATGAAAACCTGCAGACTAAAGGAAAGTAATAGCATGTTGAAAACCCAGGGCACACTGCCAACCATTCCCTCTTTCCTTTGAATGGAACCAGAGATTATTCCGACAAATTGTTTATTTTAGTGCTTATCCACCACACAAGTGATGCCCCTTTTTCCCCGTGCAACATGCCTTCACTTCTTTTCTTTCTCAAATGTTCTTTTACCGTTCATTATCTTTCTTCATAGGATACTTCAACCACTCCATGTGGCAGCACCAAGTTTCTGCTAAATCACATATATAGGGTATTAATAATTATCTTGTAGTTACATTTTAAATATTTACTCCATTCACTTCCTATCCAAGAATTTTCAACATCTCAAAGAGCACCATCAAATACATTTTAGCGCAGAGCCACATACATAGAGATTAAACCTGGTAGGTGGCATGTAAAGAATGTCTTATAGGAGACGAGGTAGAGAGGTGGACAAGATGGAAAGTGTGAGCTCCAGAGCTTGTAAATTCATGCAATCATCATTGCTCATCTTATTTGCATCTGCCCAGCATCAACTTGCTCTTGTTGGAGCTGGGTCATGGAGGGACAAACAGGAGAGAACAACCTCAGACTAATAATAGTCTAGTACCTAGACTGTGAACCCTGTTACTGCCTGAGAACTTACACAGTGCCCGTACTAATGGCACTGAACCTACTTCGAATTCTCAGAGCAAAATCATAGTTAAAACAAGCGTGACCTGCAATGTCCTGCTAATTTTCAGGATGGGTCAGCTAGGTGTTACTTTTGGCATTGCAATTTTGAGAGCATGACAGACCATGATAAACCAGGCTGGGCAGTTCCATTTATCACAGCAAGGTTACAAACACCCGACTTATGTATACTCTGTTCATGCAATAGAACATTCTGGAGACTGGCCGGATGGATTTGCCAGTTGCTGCAGGGCTGCAGGTATCCTCTGTCATGTGAGAACTCGATTCTCGGCAATATCTGTGGTTAAACACTTTGATTTAATCACACATGGCCTATGTTTCAATATATTGCCAGGTGGCCACATATCCGACTTATAACTGGGTTATGAACTGTTCTCAGGAATGGAAACTTGTAACCTGGGGAGGCAGGGAGTTAAACTGATGTCTCCCTCAAAAGGACACAAAGTGCTGGAGTAACTCCGCAGGTCAGGCAGTATCTCTGGAGAACATGGATAGGTGACATTTCGGGTCTGATCGTAGGGAAGGAGAGAGAAGAAAGCTGGAAAAGGGGAAAGGCAGTTCCGTTGTGGCAGTAATACATTAACACATGCAAGGGAGTGGGGTTTTGATAAGCATCTGGTTGGAATAAAGGCCAATGTTAAGAAAGACAGGAAGGTGTGAGGCAGTTTAAAGAGTTGCAAAGCCAGAAGGAGGAAATTGGCAGGAATGGGGGGAGGGAGGGTGAGTGGATGGAAATAGGTGAGAGTGCAGGTGGGGCACAGGGAAGGGAAGGGGGGGGGGGGGGGGTAACAGAGTGGAGCGATTTGGGGGGGAAAGGTGGGGGAGGTCCCAGATACTACCGACTTCACAATTCCTCTAAAACCCACAATCTCCACCACCTGGAAGAACAAGGACAACAGGCACATGGCAACACCACCACTTCGGAGTTCCTCTACAGGTTACATACCCATACCAACATGGATGCACAAGTGCAAATACTTAATTATCATGAGATCAAGGCTCTGGGCCATCATCTGCTCCTCTCCCCCCTGGAGATGGGAATGTGGGGAGGATAAAATTGGTTACAATAATTTTAGTGAAAAAACATGTGTGGTTGTCAGTACGGACATAGTGGGTGAAGGACCAATTTCTGTACTGTAGCTCTCAATGACTCCGACTGTTATCTTTCTGACTATATCAGGGACAGGCCATGAAAGCTAGCTGTGCTGGTGAAGTACAGATTTTTTTTTTTAATTCACATTTTTATTTAGAGATAAAGCATGGAAACAGGCCCAATGATTCTCCGCGTCTATGCCAACCTTACTCATTCACAGTATTTCTATGTTATCCCACTGTCTCATCTACTCCCTACACACAAGGGGAAATTTTACAGAGGTCATATCACCTACAAATCCCCAGATCTTTGGGATGTGGGAGGAAACCGGAGCACCCAGAGGAAAGCGGGATGAGCTGGCCAAGGTAGACTGGAAAGGGATACGAGCAGGAATGACGGTGGAACAGCAATGGCAGGAATTTCTGGGCATAATCCGGAAGACGCAGGATCATTTCATTCCAAAAAGGAAGAAAGATTCTAAGGGGAGTAAGAGGCAACTGTGGCTGACAAGAGAAGTTAGGGATAGAATAAAACTAAAAGGAAAGATGTATAACACAGCAAAGAGTAGCCGGAAGCCAGTGGATTGGGAAACTTTCATAGGACAACAGAAGGAAACAAAACAGACAATACAGACTGAAAAGATGAAGTACGAGTGGAAGCTGGCCAGGAAGGTAAAGAAGGACAGTAAATGCTTCTTTAGATATGTTAAGGGAAAAAGAATAGCGTGGGTCCCTTGAAGGCAGACAAGGGTGAAATTATCATGGGGAACAAGGAAATGGCAGAAGAGTTGAACAGGTACTTCGGATCAGTCTTCACTAAGGAAGTCACAAACAATCTCCCAGAAGTACTGGAGGACAGAGGATCTAATGGGGTTGAGGAATTGAAAGAAATGTTCATTAGGTGAGAAATAGTATTGTGCTGGCTAATGGGACTGAAGGATGATGGTCTGCACCCCAGGGTCCTCAGGGAGGTGGCTCTAGAAATAGTGGATGCATTGGTTATCATTTTCCAATGTTCAATAGATTCAGGATCAGTTCCTGTGGATTGGAGGATAGCTAATGTTATCCCACTTTTCACGAAAGGAGCAGGAGAGAAAACAGGGAATTACAGACCAGTTAGCCTGACTTCAGTGGTGGGAAACATGCTGGAGTCAATTATTAAAGAGGTAATAATGACGCATTTGGATAGCAGTAAAAGGATTAATCCAAGTCAGCATGGATTTATGAAAGGAAAATCAAGCTTGACTAATCTTCTGGAATTTTTTGAGGATGTGACAAGTAAAATGGATGACGGGGAGCCAGTGGATGTAGTGTTTCTAGACTTTCAGAAAGCCTTTGATAAGGTCCCACATGGGAGACTGGTGACTAAAGTTACAGCACATGGTATTGGAGGTAGGGTGTGGACATGGATAGAAAATTGGTTGGCAGATAGGAAGCAAAGAGTAGGAGTGAACGGGTCCTTTTCAGAATGGCAGGCAGTGGCGAGTGGAGTGCCACAAGGCTCGGTGTTGGGGCCGCAACTGTTTACCATATATATTAATGATTTGGAAGAAGGAATTAAAAGCAACACTAGCAGGTTTGCGGATGACACAAAGCTGGGTGGCAGTGTGAACTGTGAAGAGGATGTTAGGAGGTTGCAGGGTGACCTGGACAGATTGAGTGAGTGGGCAGATGCGTGGCAGATGCAATATAATAGTAAGATTAAACGAGCTTACCAGTTTGAAGTTTGATCTTTATTTTCTGAGGAGTTACAGTGAGCGATTACGTGAAGAAGGCCCGCCAGTGCGCATGCGTGTCAATCCTCAAAGCAGTGGTGTGAAATCACAGTAACCACAGTCGAAGTAATATAGTAAAACTCAGAAGACTAGAACTACCAGATGATCTTTGCGATTATGAGGGCTGGGAGCGGAGGGCACGTAATCGCTCACCGTAACTCCTCATAAAATAAAGATCAAACTTCAAACTGGTAAGTTCTCATTTAATCTTACTATATTACTTCGGAGTCACGTGAGTGATTCCATGAAGATTTCAAAGCTCTGTGATTTCATGCCGTAGATCCAGTTCCATACACCACACTGTTTTGGTTGACACAGGATAAACAAATAATATATTGAACATTGTTTGAATTATACAAATTAATGTTTAATTTTAAAAAAGGAACAATAATAACCCCTCTCTCCCAGGAGGAAATTACAAAACAGAACGCAAAATAGCATGCCCAAATCCTTCCGTCGTGAGGACAGGTTTGTCATAGAACCGTTGAAAAGTCCCTTCACTGGACCATTTTGCAGCCCCAAGGATTTTGTCTAAAAGGATGTCCAGTGCCCTCGCTGCAGATGTTGATGATGCCCTGGTGGAGTGAGATTTAAACACATCAGTGTCTACTCCAGCACAATCCAAAACCTGTTTCAGTCATCTAGAAATGATCTGTACCGACACCTTTCTATGAGTTTTTTTTTTACTGATGAGCATCATTGTTTCGGGGCCTCTGAGACTCTTGGTGACCTCAATATATTGACGCAGGTGTGTAACTACGCATAGTCCCAGGACAATGGGGTATGTTCTAAAGCTTATTTTGGTTCCAGACGTCCCTGGCCTGCTTTGTTTGATTAGATCATATACATAAAATTATCTACAGATAATTTACAAATCTACAGATGTCCATTCATAGCTTTTGCAATGTCTGGACCCGTTGTGCTGAAACGAGCGCCATGAGCATGACCACTTTGAGCGTTAGCTTTTGGAAAGACAGAGATGTAATTGGAGCCCATCGCCGAAGCAGTGTGGGAACTATGCTCACATCCCAGATTTCTGTATATCTAGGTCTGGGAGGGTTCTTGTTAAAAATACCTTTCATGAAGCGGGACACCAATGGATGAGATCCGACAGAGTTTTGTCCCGACCCTTGCCATAAATAGGAGGACAATGCACTCCGAGCACTATTAATGGAACTATAACTCAATTGCTCATCAAAATGCAATGTCGCAAGGAACACCAATACACCAGGTACGGCTGCAGTGTGATAACATATATTTGACTGTGGATGCACTCTGAGCGATGCACTATTTACAGGTGTTTCGTACCTCTTAGATGTTTCATCCATAATTGATTCTAGGAGCTGGTGAGAAGTCATATAATTGATGATCCTGGCCAGATTTTCCTCCATTTCCTCACCAGTTCCAGCCGGTATGGCAAATTTACCTGCCACATCCAGCACACCTGGAGCTACGCTCATGTGCTTTGGGGTATGCTCCTCTGCTATACCACCAACTTCAGGGTCAGTATCATACTGCCCTGGCTCTCCCTGCTCATGCATAAGGAAGGTATCATGCTGCCCTTGACCTGGCGCTGCTGGTATAGGCCCCCATGCAGACCCATGGACATATGGTTCCTCCTGATGGTACAGGTCTTCCCTATATGGACCTCTGCTGGAGGTTGCTGCTGAGAGCTGCTGAGGAAACCCGGGGATATAGAACCCTGGTTGGAACACC
This sequence comes from Raja brachyura, assembly GCA_963514005.1. The sequence goes on along the minus strand of OY740787.1, from coordinate 46,359,240 downwards.
TCATGATGGAGTATTCTTTCTAAGAGGTGCTCCATTTTATCTAGACGTCCCCAAACTTTTTTGCTGGTGGGAGGGGAGTCCTCTTGGCCTGACTCATCAGAGTCGACAGTCCTTATTGACTTTCTTTTGGCCTTCCTCCGGACTGGAGTGGCCATGGTGCTCTGAGGCAACGGAGTCGCTGCCGCTGGCTGTACTGTCGGCCGTTCTGGAGCCGGCGTAAGCGCCCGCCCGCTGGCCACGGTCCCGCGATCAGTTTCTCTTGATTTCTCCATGTTCCTGCTGGCTCCTGAAACCAGTCTTATGGAACTTAGCAGAGTTTTAAAAAACTTACCTGCGAGTTTTTAACTTACCGCTGGTGGAGCTGCGCTCTCCAGCCCGTCGCTGCGCCATACATCTGACGTAATGACACGCATGCGCACTGGCGGGCCTTCTTCACGGAATCACTCACGTGACGCCGAAGTAAATTATAGATAAATGTGAGGTTACCCACTTTGGTTTCAAAAACAAGGGGGCAGATTATTATCTCAATGGGGTTAAGTTAGGTAAAGGGGACGTACAACAAGACCTGGGTGTCCTTGTACACCGGTCACTGAACGTTGGTGTGCAGGTACAGCAGGCAGTGAAGAAAGCTAATGGAATGTTTGCCTTCATAACAAGAGGATTTCAGTATCAGAGTAGAGAGGTTCTTCTGCAGTTGTATAGGGCTCTGGTGAGACCACATCTGGAGTATTGTGTACAGTTTTGGTCTCCTAATTTGAGGAAGGACTGGACAAGCTAGATGCAGGAAAAATATTCCCAATATTGGGCGAGTCCAGAACCAGGGGCCACAGTCTTAGAACAAAGAGGAGGCCACGTAAGGCTGAGATGAGAAAAAACTGTTTCACCCAAAGAGTTGTGAATTTGTGGAATTCCCTGCCACAGAGGGCAATGGAGGCCAAATCACTGGATGGATTTAAGAGAGAGTTAGATAGAGCTCTAGGGGCTAGTGGAATCAAGGGATATGGGGAGAAGGCAGGCAAGGGTTATTGATTGGGGATGATCAGCCATGATCACAATGAATGGCAGTGCTGGCTCGAAGGGCCGAATGGCCTCCTCCTGCACCTATTTTCTATGTTTCTATGAAACCAACGCGGTCACAGGAAGAACGTGTATGCACCACACAGACAGGAGCAGAGGTTGGGATCAAACCCAGGGCTGTAGCAGTGAGGCAGCAGTTCCATCAGCGGTGCCACTGCCACCTAATCAAATTGAAAAATGTTTTAGTTGTCAAAAACTTTATGAATGTCCATGTAGACAACATCCACTGCCATATCAATCATTTTAATCACTGTGTTTGCATGCAGCATGGCCATGTACATCCCTGCCACCCATTCCATGTACCAGACCAGAAGGTGGGTGACGGTGAGAAAGGGAGGAAAACATGGAATGCAAAGGTCCCCGGGTGTTGTACCTCTTGTGAACAGGTTCACCCACGTGGAAGCTGCCGGGACAGAAGACGGTATCGCACTGAGCGGCGGACTGGCTTGCAAAACAAAAAGGGCTATTGTGCCAAAACCAAAGAGGCCAAAGTCGGGCAACGCCATTGTAATTTGAGACTCCATTGTGAGAGATACGGACATGGGTTTCTGCGGCAACTGACGGGATTCGAGGATGGTGTGCTGCCTTACTGGTGCCAGGATCCAGGATGTCATGGACAATCACAGACAAACCTGAAGGGCGAAGGTGAACAGCCAGAAGTGGTCGTGCATGTTGGCACAAATGATGTTGGAAAGAAGGGGATGAATATTCTGCAGCGGGACCAGAGAGCTCGGAAAAATGCTGAAAAGCAGGACTTCCAGGGTTGTTATCTCCGGTTTGCTTCCAGTTCCCCGTGCTGGCGAGAGCAGGAACAGGGAGATACAGGACCTGAATGTGTGGCTGAGGAACTGGTGCAGGGGGCAGGGATTTAGATTCTCAGATAACTGGGATCTGTTTTGGAGTAAGGGGGAACTGTACAAAAGGGACGGATTGCATCTTAACAGGTGGGGGACCAGCATTCTGGCCGGCAGGTTTGTCACTGCTACACGGATGGTTTTAAACTGAATAAGGGGGGTGGGGTGTCAAATGGGATAGTCAAGGACGGAGTTAAAGGGAAAGAGAGTGAAGGGATGGTTAATGACCCCAGAATTAACGGGAAAGAAAGCTCACAAAGGGATAGGAGAGTATGGCCAAGTGTAATAGGGATCAATGTGAAATGGGCCACTTGTCAACATAATTGTATAAGGAGTAAGAGTGTTGTAAAAGCAAGCCTGAAGGCTTTGTGTCTCAATGCGAGGAGCATTCGTAATAAGGTGGATGAGGTGAAGGTACAGATAGCGATTAATGACTATGCTATAGTTGGGATCATGGAGACATGGCTCCAGGGTGACCAAGGCTGGGAGCTGAACATCCAGGGATATTCAATATTCAGGAGGGATAGACAGAAAGGAAAGAGAGGTGGGGTAGCGTTGCTGGTGAGAGAGGAGATTAATGCAATAGAAAGGAAGGACATTAGCGTGGAGGATGTGGAATCAAGATGGGTAGAGCTGTGAAACTCTAAGGGGAAGAAAATGCTAGTGGGAGTTGTGTACAGGCCACCTAACAGTAGTATTGGAGTTGGGGGTGGCATCAAACAGGAAATTAGAAATACGTGCAACAAGGGTAACACGGTTATAATGGGTGACTTCAATCTGCATGTAGATTGGGTGAATCAAATGGGCAGGGGTGCTGAGGAAGAGGATTTCTTGGAATGTATGCGGGATAGTTTTCTCAACAAACATGTGGAGGAACCAATGAAAGAGCAGGCTATTCTAGACTGGGTATTGAGTAATGAGGAAGGGTTAGTTAGCAGTCTTGTTGTGCGTGGCCCCTTGGGCAAGAGTGACCATAATATGGTTGAGTTCTTCATTAGGATGGAGAGTGACAAAATTAAGTCAGAAACAAGGGTTCTGAACTTGAACAAAGGTAACGTTGAAGGTATGAGATGTGAATTGGCCAAGATAGACTGGCAGGTGATTCTTAAAGGGTTGACAGTGGATGTGCAATGAAAGGTATTTAAAGGCTGCATGGATGAAGTACAAAAAATGTTCATACCAGTTTGGCAAAAGAATAAATCAGGGAAGGTGGTGCATTAATGGATAACAAGGGAAATCAGGGATAGTATAAAAACAAAAGATGAGGCATACAAATTGGCCAGATAAAGCAGCCTACCGGAGGACTGGGAGAAATTCAGAATCCAGCAGAGGACAAAGGGCTTAATTAGGAAAGGGAAAATAGATTATGAAAGGAAATTGGCAGGGAACATAAAAACTGACTGCAAAAGTTTTTATAGATATGTGAAGAGAAAGAGATGAGTTAAAACAAGTGTAGGTCCCTTGCAGTCAGAAACAGGTGAATTGATCATGGGGATCAAGGACATGGCAGACCAATTGAATAACTACTGTCTTCACTAAGGAAGACATAAATAATCTGCCGGAAATAGCAGTGGAACGGGGGTCAAATAAGATGGAGGAACTGAGTGAAATCCAGGTTAGCCGGGAGGTGGTGTTGGGTAAATTGAACGGATTGAAGGCCGATAAATCCCCAGGGCCAGATAGTCTGCATCCCAGAGTAGTCAAGGAGGTAGCCACAGAAATAGTGGATGCATTAGTGATAATTTTTCAAAACTTCTTAGATTCTGGAGTAGTTCCTGAGGATTGGAGGGTAGCTAATGTAATCCCACTTTTTAAAAAAGGAGGGAGAGAGAAAGTGGGAAATTACAGACCAGTTAGTCTAACATCGGTAGTGGGGAAACTGCTAGAGTCAGTTATTAAAGATGGGATAGCAGCACATTTGGAAAGTGGTGAAATCATTGGACAAAGTCAGCATGGATTTACGAAAGGTAAATCATGTCTGACAAATCTGATAGAATTTTTCGAGGATGTAACTAGTAGAGTGGATAACGGAGAACCAGTGGATGTGTTATATCTAGACTTTCAGAAGGCTTTCGACAAGGTCCCACATAAGGGATTAGCATACAAACTTAAAGCACACGGTTTGGGGGGTTCAGTATTGATGTGGATAGAGAACCGGCTGGCAGACAGGAAGCAAAGGGTAGGAGTAAACGGGTTCTTTTCAGAATGGCAGGCAGTGAATAGTGGGGTACCGCAAGGCTCAGTGCTGGAACCCCAGCTATTTACAATATATATTAATGATTTGGACGAGGGAATTCAATGCAACATCTCCAAATTTGCAGATGACACCAAGCTGGGGGGTATAGTTAGGTGTGAGGAGGATGTTTGGAGGCTGCAGGGTGATTTGGATAGGCTGAGTGAATGGGCAGATGCATGGCAGATGCAGTATAATGCGGATAAATGTGAGGTTATCCACTTTGGTGGCAAAAACATGAGGGTAGACTATTATCTAAATGGTGGCAGATTAGGAAAAGGGGAGATGCAACGAGACCTGGGTGTTGTCATTGAAAGTAGGCATGCAGGTGCAGCAGGCAGTGAAGAAAGCAAATGGTATGTTAGCATTCATAGCGAAAGGATTTGAGTATAGGAACAGGGAGGTTCTACTGCAGTTGTACAAGGTTTTGGTGAGGTCACACCTGGAGTATTGCATGCAGTTTTGGTCTCCAAATCTGAGGAAAGACATTCTTGCCATAGAGGGGGTACAGAGAAGATTCACCAGACTGATTCCTGGGATGTCAGGACTTTCCTATGAGGAAAGACTGGATAGACTCGGCTTGTACTCGCTGGAATTTAGAAGATTGAGGGGGGATCTTATGGAAACTTACAAAATTCTTAAGGGGTTGGACAAGCTAGATGCTGGAAGATTGTTCCCGATGTTCGGGGAGTCCAGAACAAGGGATCACAGTCTAAGGATAAGGGGGAATTATTTTAGGACCGAGATGAGGAAAACATTCTTTACACAGAGAATGGTGAGTCTCTGGAATTCTCTGCCACAGAAGGTAGTTGAGTCCAGCTCATTGGCTATATTTAAGAGGGCGTTAGATGTGGCACTTGTGGCGAAAGGGATCAGGGGGTATGGAGAAAAGGCAGGTACGGGATACTGAGTTGGATGATCAGCCATGATCACATTGAATGGCGGTGCAGGCTCGAAGGGCCGAATGGCCTACTCCTGCACCTATTTTTCTATGTTTCTATGTTTCTATTATCCAGAGGCTAACCATCTCCAACAAGAGATTATGCAGTGGGATATAGATCAGCTATAGAAATGGGAAAAAGGAGTTTAATCCAAGCAAGTGTGAGGTATTGCACTTTGGGAGAACAAATGTAAGGGGAAAAAATACAATTAACGCATGATCCTTAACTGTATTGATGAACAGAGGGATCTTGGGGTCCAAGTTCATAACTCCCTGAAAATGACAACACAAGTAGATAGAATGGTAAAGAAGGCATATTGTACACTTGTGTTCATTGGTCATGGCAATTAATATAAGGGTTAGGAAGTCACCACGCAGCTTTATAGGACTTTGTTTTGGCCCTATTTGGAGTATTGTGTGCAGTCTGGTTGCCGATTTACAGTTAGGTGTGCCAGGATTAGGGGTATGCCAGGAAGTGGTGGGACAGACAGATTGTTTTCTCTGGAATGCTGGAGGTTGTGGGGAGACCTGATTAAAAAATAAATAATAATGAGGCAAAAATAGAAAAAATAATCATAACCTTTTACGCAGAATGGACAAATCAAATATTAGAGGCTTTGCTTTAAGATAAAAGGGGCAAAGTGTAAAGGAGATGTGTGGGACAAGCTTTTTACACAGTGCCTGGAAGGCATTGCCAGAGATGGGGGTTGAGGCAATGCCAATGGTGGCATTTGAGACCTTTGGATGGGCATATAGATATTCAGGGAATGGAGGGAAATTGAGTATATGTAGGCAGAGAAGAGTTGGTCTTGGCATCATGTTTAGCACAGATATTGTGGGCCAAAGGCCCTATTTTTTGCTGTACCATTCTAAGTTCTAAGAGAAAGTCAAAGCTTTTTCATTCGATGGCTTTACCATCGCCAAGAGTAGTGGATGTGTAGAGGAATTTTCCACGAGTGATTGAATCTAAAATTAGAAGGCACAGCTTTTCTTTAGAAAGGGGATGAGGAGGATTTTTTGTTAGTCAGGGGGTGGTGAATCTGTGGAATTCATAGCCCAGATGGTTGGTTGGTATTTTTAAGGCGGAGATTGACAGATGGTTGATTAGTAAGGGCCTCAAGTGTTATGGTTACAATATACAGTATATACTGTATTTATAACTTTTTTACCTTTATTATATTGTTTACAGAGTATTTATGTTTAGATATCATGTTGTGCTGATGACAGTAAGAATTTAATTGCTCTGTTGGGACATCTGTACATAACTAAAGCTCTGATCTTGTACTCATCCTTTTTGCTTGTTTTGTCTACCAGCGCAAAAACTGTACGCGTTAGAGCTATAATTCTCCGCCATCCATTGCCTCAACCCCCATCTCTGGCAGCTACAGCTCACCGTTCTCCTGTAAAATTTAACGAGGTTTAAAAATCTTTAAAACTGCACGATCTCCTCTCCTGCCAGTAAGCACAGCGTAGATTGGTCTCCTCTCCTGCCAGTAAGCACAGCGTAGATTGGTCTCCTCTCCTGCCAGTAAGCACAGCGTAGATTGGTCTCCTCTCCTGTCACTCCGTGGGACGGTCCGCCCCTTCCAGCGCCATCGCATTTTTACTGGAGTCGAGGGACACTATGAATGGCCGAGGGAGGTCTCCAACCGGACACAACCGGTAGATGTCGTCATACGGAAAGCGGTGAATCTGATCCCAGCGGAGAAGAGCGTCCAGCGCCCACTGCGAGTCCCAAATGCACCGTCATCACAATGCCCCGAAGCTCCAGCCCCTTCCCCTCTGATCCCCCTCGAAGGCTCCTGCCCCCTCCCCCATGATACCCCCCTCACCTCCATGGCTCTTCCCCCATATTTTCTCCGAGCTCTCCCACCCCACCCCCCCACCCCCCCCACACCCACCTCCCACCCACACACCGGTGCAGCCATAGTTGCTGGTGCTACCGGGGCATGCAAGAAGGGAACATAGCGGCAACCTTGAGATCCTGGGGAAGGAGAATGGGGGAGGGGAGTGCATAGAGGGAGGAGGGGAGTATGGAGGGGAGAGGGGTTATGGAGGGAGGGAATGAGTGACTGAGGGTAGGGGAAATGAGAGGAGAGGGATTGGGGAGGGTAGGAGGAGAGGGAAAAGAAGAGGGAAGAGGTGAGGAGGGAGAGTGGGGGACGAGGGGGAATAGAGGGAGAGGGGGGGGGAGTAGAGGAGGGGGGAGTAGAGGAGGGGGGAATGGGGAGGTAGGGATTGGGGAATAGAGGGAGAGGGGGCAGTGGGGGAGGTGAGGAGGGGGAGGTGAGGAGGGATAGTGGGGGGATAGGGGAGGTGAGGAGTGTGGGGGATAGAGGGATAGGAGGGGTGTAGGGAGGGGAGAGGAGTTATGGAGGGAGGGATTTAGTGAGTGAGGGTAGGGAAAAGGTGAGGGAGAGCAGTGAGGGAGGGATGGGGAGGGGAGGAGGAGAGTGGAAAGAGGGAGGGTGAAAAGGAAGGGGGAGAGTGCTGGGGATGAGGGGAAATTAGCTGCTCCTGTGCAGTTGGGGGCTATGGGTGAGTGGTGGAATATTGCGTTGGGGGACCAAGCCTCCTGTGTGGCAGGGAACCAACGGGTCCCACTTAGTCTAGTATGACAATAAACACTCTTGACTTATAGCTTTATGACCTTGGGACATCTCAAACAATTTACAGGCATGGTAGAGTCAAATGTGAACTGTTGCCACTACTGAAATAGAGGAGTTGCCACAATTAACTTGTCCATGTCTGTCCTGCCAACTTGGGTATTGGTTTATTATTATTACAGATATAATGTTAAACCATTATAATGTAACAGTTAGAGAGAAAGTGCAGAAAAAAAGTAGAATATCTGCAATGAGATAGGATGGAAGATCAGGACTAAGTTTATGGGAGAACTGTTCAGTAGTTTGATAATAGCAGGGAAGCAGCTGTTTGTGAACATTCCACCACATTACTAGCAAGAACCCAAAACATTAAGGCATAGATCAGTGCTGATGTTGCATAATTGTAAATAATGATGGCTCCCCAACTTCAATTAACAATGATGCTTGCAGGCCACAAAATACCATAAGTGAATGGCGGAGTAGAGTTGATGGGCCAAATGGCCTAATTCTGCTCCTACAACTTATGAAAATAAAGCACTTTTTACAGGATAATTACAGTAAATCTAACAATGATATTTTAGAGCTCAATTTACATTATTTGCAATTAGCTCGAATTTATAGCAGAGAAATGTAAGCTTCACACAAGCTGCCTCCCAATCCTCCTTATCTGATTAACAGAATATTTTATTAATGTCTTTTTCATATTTTTAATTAGCATTTGGTTAGCAGAATTTGTGTTAATTGTCTGTGTGGTAGCGGGTTCTACCTTTAAACTATTTTCACAGCACAGGACAACCCATTATGTCGGTGCTGGCTCTCTACTCCAGCTGCAGCTGCTGATTCTTTCTAGATAATTAAAATATCATTGACCATCTCAATGCTGCTTCAATATTTATGTTTTATTTATTTGCTTCAGGGATGCAGATTCATTGGCAATGTGAACATTTATTGCCCATTCCTAATTTCCCCTGAACTGAGAGGCAATTAAGTATCAACCAATTTGGAGGTCTTAGCGTACATGTAGGTCAAATTCAGTAAGAATGCCAAACTTCCTACTCTGATGACATGATTTAAACAGATGTGATTCTTTTCAGTAATTTCACATCTGAATTTAAATTTCTTAGCTGTCATGGGTGATTTGAGCTGCTTAAAAGTCACTGGCCTTGAACTCTATAGTTCACCCCAGTAACTGGACCACCACACATCCATACATTGGCACCCCAGTCATCACTTCAAATGACTCAGGCAAACTACTCTACAGCACACTCCATGTTGACACTCCCAGTATGGATCCGAGTGGCAACTGAACGGTTGGTGACATGGCCTTTAGGTGTGACTTGCAGTTCATGTGACTGCGATTGGAGCTCTTACAACACAATGTGGATCAGTGCCTTCAAAAAAATAGGAAGGATTCTTTTTAATGTATGGATTCCAACAGATTTTATCTCTCTTCTTTAGGCTTACATTTTTGGTCGCTTTATTTTATGGAAGCAAAACCTCCAGCACTTAAAGCTGGAGATAATTCAAAGGTTTAAATGGCAATCTTTTTGGCAGATATTAGCAGGAGAGAAGAGGGTATGATAAAGGCAGATTTTCTTCAGATGAACTGAATGAATGCCAATTTACACTGAGGCACAGTCAGTTGCTTAGCAATCTTATAACAACCTGGCACTAAAATTAGCAAAAACTGAGGTTATTTAATATGCTAATGTTAATGCAATACAGGAATAAAAGTCACAGTTCGTCATGCAGACCGCATTGGAAATATATGTTGGAAAGTAACACGCAACAGGGCACCAGCAGTATTTTATATTTTCACATGGAACTACAAAGGACATTGCTGATTTTAACTTGTTAAGTACTCTGGACTGGCTGCAGTACATTTTATGGCAAAGTTTAATATACTCAGAACAGAATACTAAATCCGATTTAAAAACCGAACAAAAAATATAATTGCTTAGCATCTGTGGAAAGAGAAAATAATTTATTCTCTTAGGTTAGTGGCCGCTGTCATTTTTGATGAAAGGTCATTGATCTGTATATCTCCCTACCGCTGAGTATTTCTAATATTTTACATCCCGATTTATTTGAAATGCACTGCACCACATTCCTTTTTGCAATCTTTGTTTCATGGCTCCCTCACTTGCAGCATAAGCTTTTTGAGAGACCAGAGTCAGCGGAAACGCTGTGAATGCGCCTTGCACCACATAGAGAATTACTCTGGGCAATATCAGCATCATCAACATGATGACGAGCATAGAGAATGGAAACAAATGTGATTCTGCACTCCAGTTATTTTTATAACGTGGAAACACATCTGATAATCTGACACAGCAGCCTCCTGCAATTAGCAATATCACACTGCAAAAGCAAAATATTTGGATGTAGAAAATCTTAAATAAAAACCAAAGACAGAGAGGAGGCACCACTTCAGCATGTCATGTAGTGCCTGTGGTGAGAAAATCTCTTAATGTTGCTGGTGGATTAATTTTCATCAGTTCTAACAAAACGTTCTTCTTTCAGTACAACAACACCTCTGCAAGGGAATGCTGTCAACTGGCACATTCCAGGCTGCAGCAGTACATACGGATGGATGCACTATAGCATGGTGCAACCAATGACAATATTCTATGTTCATAAGTGATAGGAGCATCAAGTTATTTAGCCCATCAAGTCTAATCTGCCATTAATTCTTGGCTGATCTATCTTTCCTTCTCAACCCCATTCTCCTGCCTTCTCCCATAACCCCTGACACCTGTGCTAATCAATAATCTATCAAACTCTGCGCTAAAAATATCTATTGACTTGGCCTCCACAGCCTGATATAGCAATGAATTCCACAGATTAACCACCCTCTGGCTAAATAAATCCCTCCTCATCTCCTTCCTTTATTCTGAGGCTATGGCCTCTGGTCCTAGACTCTCCCACTAGTGGAAACATCCTCTACACATCCACGATATCCAGGCCTTTCACTATTCGGTAAGTTTCAATGAGGACCCCCTCATCCTTCTAAAGTCCAGCGAGTACAGGCCCAGTCTCATCAATCTGATGTTAACCCATTAATTCCTGGGATCATTCTCGTAAATCTTCTCTGGACCTTCTCCAGCACCAGCACATCCTTCCTCAGATATGGGGCCCAAAATTGTGTGGGGAATGACTGCAATCTGAGGTCCTGCTACCACTAGACACGGAGGGACTGGGCTCTGTCTGTGCATTGTCAAGTTCAAGTTCAAGTTCGCATTTATTGTCACTTAGCCAATTAAGGCACAGTGAAATTTGAGTTACCATACAGCCATACTAAGTGAAAAGAACACAATACACACATAAAATGTGTGATGATCCAAAAAGGCCATATGTGTGATGATTGGTGCTTTGTACATAGAATGCATTAGCTTGATGGCACTACAAATGTATAAATTGGACAGCCATATAGATGCAAAGATAGCAATGCACTGTTTCTGTATCTTTTATATATATTAGTATAATTGATTCTTAATTTTTTTTTAAGTTATTGATGTGAGATGTTATTTCTGTGTTTTTTCTCTCCGAAAATCTGATTGAACTGTTCAGTAATGTGATAATGGACAGTTAATCGCATTTTTAATGGTGATGATTTTGAGATAAATGTTGGCAGGGCCATTAAAGGCAATTCCTTATCCACTTCACTTAAAAGAGGAACTGACTGAGTGCCCATTTACAAAGAGGCAGAGACAATTGCTTAACAATCTAATAATAGTCCATTCTTTGGCATTTGATTTAACAAATGTATTTGAAATTCTTCCTCTTCTACTTTAACCTAGGTTTATGCCAGCTTGTTGCAAGATGAAAAGAAACTGAGAATTTCTGGGAACCTATTTAACATCCAAACACGAGCAATGGAATATTATGCACTGTGGCAAATAACTGAATATACTGTAACTTGTCTTTTACCTCATGGCTTATTTTAGCCACCTCAATAAACAGTCTGCTGGAGGAATTTAATGGGTCAAGCAGCATCTGAGGGGGGAAAGGAATTGTCAATGTTTCTGGTCTAGACCATGCATCTGGGTCTGAGATCTGAGAGTGTAGAGGGAAGGGGAATGCAAAGAGGAAATGGGAGGTGGTGAGACATGGGCCAATAGATGATGGATGTATCCAGGATGGCTGAAGGATGGTGGACAAAACTTTAAAGTTATGTCCTTAAGACCCCACTTCCTTGATCTCCCTCTAAATGTGGTATCTGAGCTCATTAATGAGCTAGGGTAAATCCAATATTCGACCCTTCCCTCATCACACACACTTCCCTACACCCTTCAAACTCAAATCCATTTAAATGGGGAAAATAATATTGGTCAGCATATTAAACAGGAGTGAGTAGCACGATCACCCTGATTTTGGCCAGCTGACTCTTTATTTAATCAAATATTTCAACACCTCAGTTAGTTCACCCTTTGATCTATTGTACTCAAGGGAATCAAAGCCCGATTAATACAATATCTCTTCATAATTTATTTCGTTGAGGCTCGGGAGACTTTGGTGATTTCAGTCAGTCGCTTACCTCCAGTGGCAGCATCGCTGTGGGAACAATGCTGACAAGAACCTACAAAACCCGATATCCTAAGTATGATGCTTTTTGTTTGTGTCATCCATGGTTTCTCTTTCACATTAGCAGTCTCCTTCAGAACCTTTTGCTCTTTCAATCTGAAGTACTTTTGCAATCAACACCTTGCATACCAGCAATGTCCTCTTCTAGTGTTCATGAACTCTGGCCTTCTGCCACCTAATTCCTGATATGGTGTGAGCTCAATATTGATGAGCTAGGGTAAATCCAATATCTAACTTTTCTCTCACCACCCACTCTTCCCACTACCCTTCAAGTTCAAATCAATTTAAATGGGAAAGAATATTTGTCACTATATTAAACAGGGCGAGTCTGAGTACCACGATCACCCAAATTTTGGGCAGCTGATGAAATTTGAACGAGCCATCTCCCACTGTAATAGCTATAGAATGAATTCAGAAAATGAAAGAGCCTTCTGTGCTTTTAAAAAAAAATCTATTTAATCCCAATCCCTTGCTATTTCAACAACCATCTCCATTTATACACTGTAAGAACAACTTCCAAGGCACTTCATAAGTGTGTGCAAGCAAACAAAAAATAACATTGTGCCTCCACTGGTGAATTTAAGCCAGATGGTTAAATGCTTGGCCAATGATGTAGGATCTTAAGGAGCAAACAAAGGAGAAGAAGTGCAGAGATTTAGAGAGGGAATTCCAGATCTTAAGACTTTGGATATGAAGGCAATTGTGGGAAATTATATTTGGGGATGACTGAGATAATAGAATTAGAGATATTTCTAAGATTGACAATCAAAAAATCTGTGGATGCTGGGAATCCAAACCAAAAATAGAAAATGTTGGAAACACTGAGAAAATCAGGCAACATCTGTGGAAAGAGAAACAGAGTTAACATTCCAGGTCATAGAATTAAAAGAATGGTTAAAAGCTGATATACACCAAGCAAATAAACTGGTTCAGTTTCAGACATTTGCCTGGGAGAGGGGTGGATGGCAGCCAGGGATGTGCGCTTGGTCATGGACTGAGAACATGGCTCACCGTAACTGGAAGAAAATTTTCTTTATACGATCCTGGGCGCCAGATAAGCTGTCCAACTATTTAAATTAATGGAAGGACTAAGAGAGGAGTGTGATGAGGTATTTGGTTCCTGTCAGTGGAAATTGGCCAAATGGTCTCGTTTGTTTATTACTGTTGCAAATTATGCTGTATGCTACTGACTTTCCTGCCCCATCATTATTTACTCTACCATGATTTTGAATGGGTTGTGATTGGAAACTAAATATGCCAGGATTTCGTTGCTTCAGGTGTGATAGAATTGGAGGGACCAGAGGTGGAGGTGTTGCATTGCTGGTCATAGAAGATATTACAGCAGTGCTTTGGAAGGATAGATTAGAGGGCTCTTCTAGGGAGGCTATTTGGGTGGAACTGAGAAGTGGGAACGGTGTAGCAACACTTTTAGGGGTGTATTATAGACCGCCAAATGGGGAGCGAGAATTGGAACAGCTAATTTGTAAGGAGATAGCAGATATTAGTAGTAAGCACAAGGTAGTGATTGTGGGAGATTTCAATTTTCCAAAAATAGACTGGGAAACACATTCTGTAAATGGCCTGGATGGTTTGGAGTTTGTTAAATGTGTGCAGGATAGTTTTTTGCAGCAATACATAGAGGTATTGACCAGAGAAGGGGCAGTGCTGTACCTCCTGTTACGAAATGAGGCAGGTCAGGTGACGGAGGTATGCGTTAGTGAGCACTTCGGGACCAGTGATCACAATACCATTATTTCAATATAATTATGGAGCGAGTCAGAACTGGACCTAGGGTTGAGATTTTTGATTGGAGAAAGGCTAACTTTGAGGGAATGCGTAATGATTTAAAAGGAGTAAATTGGGACATTTTGTTTTATGTGAAGCATGTAGAAGAGAAATGGAGGACATTTAAAGGAGAAATTGTAAGAGTACAGAATTTTATGTCCCTGTTCGGTTGAAATAGTAAAAATCGGACAGAGCAATGGTTTTCAAGGGAAATTAGACACTTGGTTCGAAAAAAGAGAGATATCTACAATCATTATAGGAGGCATGGAGTAAATGAGGTGCTAGATGAGTGTAAAGAATGTAAAAAGAATCTTAAGAAAGAAATAAGAAAAGCTAAAAGAAGACATGAGGTTGCTTTGGCAAGAAAGGTGAAAATAAATCCAAAGGGTTTCTACAGCTATATTAATAGCAAAAGGATAACGAGGGATAAAATTGGAGCATTAGCGAGCCAGAATGGACAGCTATCTGCAGAGCCAAAAGAGATGGGGGAGATATTGAACAATTTATTTTCTTCGGTATTCACCAAGGAGAAGGATATTGAACTCTGCGAGGTAAGGGAAAAAAGTAGAGTAGCTATGGAAACTATGAGATTCAAACAGGAGGAAGCGCTAACACTTTTGAAAAATATAAAAGTGGATAAGTCTCCAGGTCCTGACAGGATATTCCCTAGGACATTGAGGGAAGTTAGTGTAGAAATAGCAGGGGCTATGACCGAAATATTTCAAATGTCATTAGAAACAGGAATAGTGCTGGAGGATTGGCGTACTGCGCATGTTGTTCCATTGTTTAAAAAGGGTTCAAAGAATAAACCTAGCAATTATAGACCTGTTAGTTTGACGTCGGTGGTGGGCAAATTAATGGAAAGGATACTTAGAGACAATATATATAAGCATCTGGATAAACAGGGTCTGATCAAGAACAGTCAACATGGATTTGTGCCTGGAAGGTCATGTTTGACCAATCTTCTTGAATTTTTTGAAGAGGTTACTAGGGAAATTGATGAGGGTAAAGCAGTGGATGTTGTCTATATGGATTTCAGTAAGGCCTTTGACAAGGTTCCCCATGGAAGGTTGGTTAGGAAGGTTCAATCTTTGGGTCTTAATGGAGGAGTAGCAAGATGGATTCAACAGTGGCTGAATGGGAGATGCCAGAGAGTAATGGTGGATGGCTGTTTGTCAGGTTGGAGGCCGGTGACCAGTGGGGTGCCTCAGGGATCTGTGTTAGGTCCACTGTTGTTTGTCATGTACATCAATGATTTAGATGATGGGGTGGAAAATTGGATAAGTAAATATGCAGATGATACTAAGATAGGTGGTGCTGTGGATAATGAAGTAGATTTTCAAAGTCTACAGAGAGATTTGGGCCATTTGGAAGAGTGGGCTGAAAGATGGCAGATGGAGTTTAATGCTGATAAGTGTGAGGTGCTACATCTTGGCAGGACAAATCAAAATAGGACGTACATGGTAAATGGTAGGGAATTGAGGAATGCTGTGGAACAGAGGGATCTAGGAATAACTGTGCATAGTTCCCTGAAGGTGGAATCGCATGTAGATAGGGTGGTAAAGATAAATTTATAAAGGTGCTGGCCTTTATAAATCAGAGCATTGAATATAGGAGTAGGGAAGTAATGTTAAAATTGTACAAGGCTTTGGTGAGACCAATTCTGGAGTACGGTGTACAATTTTGGTCGCCTAATTATAAGAAGGATGTCAACAAAATAGAGAGTACAGAGGAGATTTACTAGAATGTTGCCTGGGTTCTAGCAACTAAGTTACAGAGAAAGGTTGAACAAGTTAGGTCTTTATTCTTTGGAGCGCAGAAGGTTAAGGGGGGGACTTGATTGAGGTCTTTAAAATGATGAAAGGGATAGACAGAGTTGACGTGGATAAGCTTTTCCCATTGAGGGTAGGAAAGATTCAAACAAGAGGGCATGACATGAGAATTAAGGGACAGAAGTTTAGGGGTAACATGAGGGGGAACCTCTTTACTCAGAGAGTGGTGGCTGTGTGGAATGATCTTCTAGCAGAAGTGGTGGAGGCAGGATCAATTTTAACATTTAAAAGTAAAGTGGATAGGTATATGGATGGGGAGGGAATGGAGGGGTATGGTCTGAGTGCAGGTAGATGGGACTAGGGGAAAATAAATAATCGGCACGGACTGGAAGGGCCGAGAAGGCCTGTTTCCGTGCTGTAATTGTTATATGGTTATATAGTTATAATACCTCCATCAAATCTTTCCTTAACTTTCTTTCTAAGGAGAACAGTGGTAACTTCTCCAGTCATGCTGAGCAACTGAAAACACTCATCCCTTAGCAACACATTACACGGATAAAGAAACTTAACCGTCCATTTAATAGCCACATCATTTCATTCTGTTACAGGCATTTTAGCCAACTGGGTCTGCACCGACCAGCGATTCCCGCACATTAACACTATCCTACACCCACTTACATTTACCAAGCCAATTAACCTGCAAACCTGTACATCTTTGGAGTGTGGGAGGAAACCGAAGATCTCAGAAAAAACGACTCAGGTCACGGGGAGAAAGTACAAACTCCGTACAGACAGCACCCGTAATCAGGATCGAACCCGGGTATCCAGTGCTGCATTCGCTGTAAAGCAGCGCCACTGCTCCTACCCTTTTTGGCCTCCCCACCTTCTCTAGTACGCAGACTAACTTGCTTTCTTTTTTTTTCAGTTCTGATAGAGTCCCGGATATGAAAAGTTAAATATTTCATTCTCCACAGAAGCTACCCGACTTGTTGAGTGTTTCAACCATTTCCTGTTTAATTTCACTCATCCCTGGTACTACTCTGCACCCTTTTTCCAGTACCCCTCTCCCTTAGTCTTTTTAAACTGTGCTATTTAGTTAATATTGCCTCCTCTAGTAGGGACACAATAGGAACATTTTTACACTGCTTGGAGTCATATCTTGCAGCAAGGAAGGTGATTGTGATTTTTGGAGGTCAATTGTTCAAACTCCAGGGTGTGGAAACAAATTAATGGAGCAGAAATAAAATATGCTGGAAATACTCAGCAGGTCAGGAGGCAGCATCTGCGTGAGGAGAACAAATGCGCCATATCAATTCGAAGACTGTGAGACTTGTCAGAACTGGGATGGGGTGAAAGGAGACAAAAGAAGCCTGTTAAACTGCAGGAAGAGTGGGAGAAGGGGAATATGCCAGATTGGGTAAAACCAGAGTGACCATTGGGATAAACTGTATACCACATAGCCTTGTCAGACCTTTTGTCAGAACTGGGAAGGAGACAAGTTTATTTTAACGTCTCCAACCTGAAACATTAATTCTATTTTTTTATGTCCAGACGAGTGACCTGACCTGCTGAATATTTCCAGCATTTTCCACTTTTACTTTAGATTTCTAGCATCTGCAGTTGTTTAAAGGAATAAATGCTGAGATGAAGGATTCAGACACACAGAAAAGTTGTGAATGTTCTTGTAAGGGGAGAAAAAAAATTGTAACGTGCTGACAATCACCACAGATTTACAGAAACCGAATAAGAAAAGCTTTTGGAGACAGCGGAACTGCAGATGATAAAAGATATAAAAGCTTCTGTTTTCAGCAGGGGGAGTCAAGAACCAAGAGTCAATAATTTAAAGCAATGGATAAAAGAGCCAAGCGTGAGATGAGGAAACAAGGAGACAAGACACAACACATGGTGGTGATCTGAAAATAAAACAAAAAATATTCAGCAGGTCATATAGCATCTGTAACGGTGAAACAGAGTTAATGGTTAATGCTGATGACCTTTCAACAGCTCTTACAAGATGACAACCATTTTTCACTCAGGAGCAGCCATAATCTGGAAATCATTTTCTGTGGGAGTGGTGAAAGTAGATTTAACTATAGTTTTCATAAGGGAACGACAGAAACTCATGTAGGAGTGTAATATAACAATTATAAAAATTCTTTAATTGTAACATCTGTTTTAAAGTAACAGAGCTTCCAGTCAGAAGATAAACGCAAAATGCTGGTATAACTCAACGGGTCAGGCAGCATCTCTGGAGAAAAAAAACGGGGTGACATTTCTGGTCGGAACCCTTCTTCAGACTGAATGTTTGAAGTTTCAGTCTGAAAAACGGCTCCGACCCAAAACGTCACCTATTATTTTTCTCCAGAGATGCTGCCAGACCTGCTGAGTGACTCCAGCATTTTGTGTCTATCTTCAGTATAAACCAGCATCTGCAGTTCCTTCTTACACGTAGCGTTAAGTCACTTGAGAAAACTATAGAACATTGCTTTATCTCTGGGTAAAGTGGTGTGAAGTCATCTGCAACAGAGAATGGGACATTGAAACCAGATAAGGACTTTATGAAGACTGAATAAACAAGGAGAAAAAACATAGTGGGACAACAGATGGGCACTTTGATTGAATTGGTCAAGAGGTGGCATGTATTCCTCGATAAAATATCTTTGTTCTCACTGAATAAAAGACAGCAGACAATCCAAGTTCAGAGGAAGGAGTTCCAATAAAGACAAAATCCATGCACTCATGAAACACATGGATTTAAACCTCAAAAATGACTGTGAACTATTAAATGAATAAAAGCCAGGAAATTGACATGACTCTGTAGTTCGGCGTCTTACGGATTAAGTAATATCGTGATCCACTGCACAAAGAGAAAAGATCTGAGCAATATGATGAACTAGACAGTCAACATGGTTTCTTTTTAGTTTAGTTTTATTATTGTTATATGTACCGAGGTACAGTGAAAAAAAAATGTTATTACATTCTAATGGTATTCTGTATCTTCCTATTTCACTAGTCTATAACCGACTGACTCTTTTTTACTCCCCACTAATTTTTGCTACAATAACCGATGGATTGAAACTAATCACTGAATATATATATGAATTATGATTAGAAAAATAATGTAAGGTGGGTGCATTATTTTTCAGTCATTGTCCTCAGCTGAATTACTGTGTATGTTGTTTTGTGTTTCTGCGAGCTATGTCCATGTATGTGTGTATTTATTAGAGTCAGTATTTGTTACTGTCATTTCCTAACATTTATCAATATTGCCATTTAGTGCAGGTCGCTATGTACATGCGTGTGTATGTACATATGCCTAATGGAGACATAACTCCAGACAGTAACACCATCTTTGATCCAATTTCTGCCGGGTTTCCATTGTTTCTGAGAAACGTTGGAAGCCTGCATGTAACCGATATCAATAATCTAAAGACCCCTTGTTGCCTGGTTGCTGGTTGCAGATTTCAAAGGGAACCTCTGGAGGATTAGTTGCATCCCACAACCCTCCTTCTATGTTCAGTGTTATAAACAGGATGGCTTAGAAGACAGCTATATTTCCACACTGCATTGTATACGAAGCGTTACTGCGGATAAATCTCTCACAGTGCTTTTGCTGCAGACACCAGTGTACTGACTCAGGAATTAGTAGCTGCTACAATAAATCATTGATAGCCCACGTCTGGAAAGAATTAAATTAAATCATAATTGCACTCATATGCTGCTGTCACTTCTGGGACGACTGGAACTGCAGAAGTGGGAAGCAAAATTTCGGGATTCACTCAAGGGGCCAAAAAGATCGATCATACTAAGGGATATGATCGATTGCATCCAGTTTTATCTGTCAGCAGTGGGATCAGGTGAGGGATTTCATTTGAAATTAACAATTTGTGAACATTTTAAAGAACTTCAAAAGCACTTCACTATCAGTAAAATATATTTTCTACGAAGTTCATGTTATGTAGAAAATGCAATATTGAACTCTACATGCAACAACAAAGCAATGGTCTCCACTGATTTAGTTAGAAGACAGCCATACAATTATATATATTTTGGTTGATTCAGCTATATATATATATATATATATATATATACACACACATATATATATATATATATATATATATATATATATATATATATATATATATATATATATATATATATATGTGTATGTGTATATACATACATATACATATGTATATATCACGTGTCATGTGTTTGCTTGTGCTATCCAACTACAGATCTGACCAAAGTATCCTCTGAGAGAGGCCTAATATTGAATGATTTTCTGATAGCTACCGGATGACTCATCAATAGATATGATATGTATAGCCTCTATTCTATCACTGATCTTCCAGTTCCCTTTTTAAATATTACTCTCTTGCTCTGGCTGCTCCCTGATAAATTCCTCAACTCCACTCTTTTAAGTCCAAGGGACGATGTGACAGGCAAAAATCACAGTGAGTAACTCAGTCTTTGAATCATTCCTACCAGGTTTCTGTCACTGCCATTTATAAGGAACACCAATAATATCCAAAATGATTGCTACAAAAATAATCTAACCCTCCCCATCTTTCTCAATCTATTGATAACCTTTAATACATTGCACCGCCTCTCTGTCATTGTTCAACCAACATTGACTGCCAGTTAATCCGTGCCTCAATATTATAATTGTAAAACTCTTGAAAGGTCATTGACCTGAAATTTTGCTCTGTGATATGCTGCGTATCTCCAGCATTTTCTGGTTTATTTCCGATTTCCAGCATAAGCAGCTTTTTAAAAAAATGTTAAACTTATTTTCTAATCTTCCCATGGCATTTCTCCTCCCCAGCTCCCTCACCACTCTGGGATATCCATCCTCTTCCATTTCTGGTCTCTTAGCCATTCTAAATGTAATCCCTCCACTATTAACAGCTGAGCTCGGCTCCCAAGATGCTCAATTGTGTTGTTCCATCCCTAAATCTCTCCAACTCTACCTTTTTTCAGGTACTCTTAAAAACCCTAAACTAAGTTTTGAGCATCTGAATTGATACATTCTTTTGTAGCTTGACATCAAATTTTTTACAACTCTGATTGAAAGCATCTTGGAAGGTTTTCATGCATTAAATATAAATTGTTGGTTTGTGTTGCATAATCCTGTTGGTCTCAATGCAGCATATCTAAGAGCAATGTTTTGCTATGCGTATACACTCATTGAAAGATTTTAAGGCTAATTTATAAGGGATAAATTATATTTTAAAACCAGGGATGAAAGACCAGTGTGTCAAATTTCCCTGGGGAGGTGAAATTCAGGGCAGGAACTGTAGGGCCCAGGGGAATGTTATAGAGCAGAGAGATCTAGGGTTATAATTATGTCATTCTCTGAAAGTGGCCTCACAGGTAGATGGGGTGGTGAAGGTTTTTTTTCTCACATGTTTGCCTTCATCAGTCAGGGAACTGAGCATAGAATTTGGGATGTTGTGTTACAGTTGTACTAGATTGTTGGTGAGGCTGAACTTGGACTATTGTGATCAGTTTTGGTCACCCTCCTATTTGAAAGATCTTCTTAAGCTGGAAAAATGTACAGAAGAATATAAAGGATGTTGCCAGGACTTGATTGCCAGAGCTATAGGGAGAGGTTGGCCATGATAGCCTCCTATGTTCGAAGAAATAAAGTGCTAAGTGGTGACCTTATGGAGGTGTATAAAATCTTGATGGGAATAGATAGGGTGAATGCACAGATAATATTTTTCTCAAGGCAGAGAAATAAAAAACTAGAGGGCATTGATTTTAGGTGAGAGGAGAAATATTTTGTAGGTTTCTCAGCGGGAACATTTTTACTGTGGTGGGTTCATGGAACAAGCTGCCAGAGAAAGTCGTTGAGGCAGGTAGTATAACAGCATCTAAAATAGTTTTGTACAGGTACATGGATAGGAAAGGTTGAGAGGGATACGGGTCAAACGTGGCTAAATGGGACTAGTTTGGTCAGCATGGACGAGTTGAGCCAAAGTACCTGTTTCTGTGCACAACTCTACTGTCCACACAAATAACAACAAGTGCATGGGCATACAACAGAGGCTAGTTATCCCGTGGTAAATGACTCATCTTGTGAAATTCAATGTGCTCCCATAATTGCTGTTGCGGAGGAAGTTTCGGGATTTAGTCCCAGTGATGATAAGCAACAAGGATGATGTGCGACCTGGTCAGGATGATGTGCGACCTGGAGTGGCGGTTTTTCACAGAGGGCGAGGGACGTGTAGAACAAGCTGCCAGAGATAGAAGAAGTGGCAGAGGTGGGGACAATTCCAATGTTTAAAAGACATTTGCGCTATTCATGGATAGATAAGGATTAGACAATAGACAATAGGTGCTGGAGTAGGCCATTTGGCCCTTCGAGCCAGCACCGCCATTCAATGTGATCATGGCTGATCATCCCCAATCAGTACCCCGTTCCTGCCTTCTTCCCATATCCTCTGACTCCGCTGTTTTTAAGAGCCCTATCTAGCTCTCTCTTGAAAGCTAGATTTCAGAGAACCTGCCTCCACCGCCCTCTGAGGCAGAGAATTCCACAGACTCACCACTCTCTGTGAAAAAAAGTGTTTCCTCGTCTCCGTTCTAAATGGCTTACTCCTTATTCTTAAACTAGAGGATATGGGCTAAATGCAGGCAAATGTGACTACAACCTTAAATACACCTTGGTCAGTGAGAGACTGTTTAAATGTTGTATAAATCTGACTCTAAGTCTCCTTGACTAAATCTTGGATGTGAAGGAAAATTCTCCACTTGGCTGGATGAGTGCACCTCCAACAACTTTCAGGAAGCTCAATGCTATCTCAGGACAAGGCTGCCCACATCAATAACCACCCTAAACATTGATGCCCTCCACTACTAGCCCACAGCAGGTGTAGTGTACTTCAGATAGCTAATGCATCGTAGTTACACACCTTGACTACTCTGACAGCATTTCCTAAACACGCATCCCCTACCTTCAAGACAAGGGCATAAGGTTTACCACTGACAGATTCCTTCAAAGTTGCATTTATATTGCAAAGGCTAAGCATCACTTTTTTAAAGGACGATCATAGAAGGGCAATAGGTGCAGGCCTACAAAATGAATAAAACCAATTTGCCATTGTATTTTCTAAGCTACCATACAGAACTCTCAATATCAAAGCAAGAAATAAATAAGAAAGAAATGTGGGGTCAGGCAGATAAGTCATAAGATCATGTGATAGGAACAGAATTAGGCCATTCGACCCATCGTCTACTCCATCATTCAATCATGACTGATCTATCTCTTCCCCCTAATCCCATTCTCCTGCCTTTTCCACATAACCTCGGACGCCAATACTAATCAAGAATCTATCTATCTGTGCCTTAAATTTACCCACTGACTTTGCCCCCACAGCCTTCTGTGGCAAAGAATTCTACAGATTCACCACCTCTGACTAAAGCACTTCTTCCTCATCTCCTTCCTAAAATAACTAAAGGAAAGTAGATTGTATGAGATTGTGGGTGGAGTAGAAAGAGAAATTCAGCAAATAAGAGAAACCAAGAGAAGGCAAAAATGAAAAGAGGAAAAAGGTGAAGATAAAAAGTTAAAGTGAGAAGAATTAGGGGAAGGAAGAATTAGAATCAGAGAAATATGTAAGAGAAAATGTGATATATTGTGAGGCAGTAGAGATTAAATGGTAAAATTGGTAATGCAAGAAAGTAAGTAATAGTGAAATGCTCTTTCTCTAAAATAATTGCCCTGTTTCAAGTCCAAAACTTGTAACATGTCTAATCAGAAGATAACGGGCTTTTCCTTAAACTTAGCTAGAGCATCACATTAGATGTGTTGTGAGCTAAGGCGCGAGAAGTCAGATTGGGAGTTGCCAAAAAATTAAATGGGAATTGCCAAAGATTTAACAAATTAAAGTGATGGCAACTGGAAGCATATCATTATGTTTCCAGATGTAGGCAGAGCAGTGGTGCAACTGGTAGAGCTGCTATCCCATGGGTCTAGTGACCCACATTAAATTCTGACCTAATCTGATGTTTCTGCAGAGTATGTATGGCCTGGGTTAACTGACCACTGTACTTCATAGGGAATGGTAGAATCTAGTGGCGGGGTTGGGAAGGGAGTTGATGCAAATACATGGAAAATAAAAATGGGATTGGTATAGGATTATTGCTTGATGATCAGTGAGGACTGGCTGGGCTGGAGATCCTGTTTCTATGTTGTTTGACTCTGGCGTCCTTGCCATGGGTGATCAGCAAAGTGCTGGCCAAAGTGGTCCCCTCAATGTTTATGGGACTGCAGTTGAGAGGAGTGCATATAATTTACTGGATTGAAAGATGTTCAAGTTAATCGTTATTTCAGGGGGAACAATGGTTGGCGGCATTGTTGGTGAAAAGGGATGAAGAGCAAATGTCGTAGCTTCTGTAGGTGTACAGAATGGTGATATAGGAAGGACATGTGATTAGTTAGTCCTTAGTATTTTGAGATACAGTGTGGAAGCAGGCCGTTTGACGCGACGAGCACACACCAACCAGCAATTACCTCGTACTCTAGCTCTATTCTGTACACTAGGAACAATTTACAAATTTCTTACCGAAGCCAGTTAACCTACAAACCTGTGTGGCTTTGGAGTGCGGTAGGAAACCGGAGCCCCCGGAGAAAACCCATGCAGTTACAGAGAGAAAGTACAAACTCCGTACAGACGGTACTTTTAGTCAGGATCAAACCCGGATCTCTGGTGCTGTAAGGCAGCAGCTATACCGCTGCGTCACTGTGCCGCACCAGAATGAGTACTATTGGACTATAATACATAGACCTGGAATAATGATTTGGAAAATGTGAGTTCAAATCCTACTGCGGAGGTTTAGGAGTGGTATGTATAGAGAACGAATTGCCAGAGTAAGTGGTTGAGGCAGGTACAATAACAACATTTAAAGGACATTTGGACAAGTACATGCGATGGAAAGTTTTAGCGATATATGGGTCAAATATAGGCAAATAGGACTAGGGTAGGTGGGCATATTACTCCACTTGGAAGAGTTCAGCCAAAGGGCCCGTTTCTGTGCTGTATGACTCAATGGCTCTCATTTGAATTTTCTTGTGGAAATCTGGAAATAAGAAATAGTATCAGTGACCACAAAACTGCAGGTTGTTTCAAAAATCAACTGTCTTACAGATATCTTTTTGGGAAGGATCCCTGAAAATCTTAACCATTATTGCTGATACAGTACAGTATATAATTCCTGTTGCAGTCCTACACCAGAGTGTACTTTTCTTGGAAATCCTTGCAGCAAATATTGGGGCTGATCAAGAAATACTAACATCTCTGCAGTGCAAAGGGAAATGGAAAAAACTTCATCTTGAGACTGCATAAACTGGACTCGAAAAAAGGGCAGATGAGTTGGGAGAGAAAAGATAGGATAAGAGATGATGTAGTAAATATGGGGAGAATAAAAAGATGGAAATATTGCAGAAGAGAGTAGGGAAGGTGAGACGAGAAGAAGGTATATGAAAGAGTGATGAGAATGGAAAGAGGAAATGAGGATATCCCCATTTATTTTTTTATTTAATTTTAAATATATATTTTTATTAGAGTAGGTAAGCAGTGAATTAGCACACACATATTATGATAGCAATATTTCGTGTACAACAATCATACATTATTAATATTATCAAATGAATCATTTTGTCTCTAATCATTTTTTTTTAATAAAAAGAGAGAAAAACAGAGAGAAAAATAAAATAAAAATCAAAAAGAAATCATAAAGAATGGAATGATTTCCCATTCATCATTGGAGATAAGATCAAGGAATATAGAATACAACTTTTCATCTAATCCTGAGTCCAAGTTTCAGTTAGGGGGGATATCCCCATTTCTGAACTCACAAATCTGTCATAGCATCAAACACTGTTCCATTCCATGTCATTACTCTGTGTTCGATACGGCACCCAAATGAGATTGTTTGAGTCCAAACACCCATTCCTTGTATCATAAGTGTGTTAAATTATAATTCAGGGTGCCACATAATAACAAGAAATCATAGAGGTCAGAAAAATAAGGATCCAATCCATATTCCATTAGTTATCTTATTGATGTTAACAGGGCTTGGGTTAATTGATTGGGATTTATTCACCCATGACTCAGCATGCTTAAGGAAAGACCCATATCAAACTGCTGGGACTGCATTCAAACAGGTCAAATGAGTGGACATGCAATTGCACCACAAATATCACTGATACCTGGTTGTAATATAGCAACTGCTAGGTTCCTAGGCCATGTAACCCCTTACTGTGAGAGTGGGCAGAGCTGTCATATGGGTCAATGCAGAAGAACTGGCAGATACCACACACGGTGTCACCTGTCTATACTGGCAATGGAGTGAATCTCCTGATTGCTATCAGACGATGATAATAGTTACTGTGTGAATGGGGAGCTTCAGCCTCCCTGAAAGATAACATGTCCATCAATAATTATTTAATTAGAGGTGTCTTAAACTACAAATGGGTTCGATAGATTAAATAAAAAGAAACTGGTTCCACTGGGTTGGTAACAAAAGGACTGAATGGTTAAAAAATAAAGCTGGGGGGGATATTGCAGGGACTTCTTTAACACACTGAAATGTGATTAGGTAGAAAGAATTCTAGTGGAAAATTTCAAAAAGGAATTGGAGAAATCCTTGAAGAGGAAATCTTACAGGTCTATGGGATGGGGCAGGGTGGGACCAATCCGATAACTCTCAAAGAACTATTAAAAGATCGATGGATAGGTGGACTCATTCCCTGCCTTGCCATTCCACCATTCTACAAAGAATGTAAGAAAATAGCACAATTTTAGAAATCATTGCACCCTTCCCCCTGGAACTGTGTTTGTTAGGAGCCCCATAAACAACTCTAGAAGTTCCATAAACAACTCTAGGAGCCCCATAAACAACACTAGGGGCACTGTAAACAACACTAAGGACCCCGGAAACAACACTAGGGGCCCCATAAATAATACTACGAGCCCCAGAGATAACACTAGGAGCCCCAGAAACAACACTAGGAGCCCCATGAACAACACTGAGTTTTATGGGATCTGGCGAAAGCAGGTGATGGAACAGGGAACATACAATGGCCAGCGAGGGAATCCTCCCATCAGGGGACTCCCTTCCTTTACACGTATTCCAGAGTGACAGGACCAGATGTCAACATCTGTAATGATGTATGTAGATCAGTCACAAGTGCACAGGGAGCCCCAAAGGGGCCATTTATGCACAATAGGAAGCATGCCTGCTTCTTGCTGGCAATGAGTATTCCCGGGATGCAGATATAGCAGCAAGTGCTCCTTTAGAATTCAAGCTTACATCTTTTATTCTCCCTTCCTCCAAGTCTACGCTCATTCCATCGTCAGAGATTAAACCAAACCAACAAAACCATTTGATTGCATGTTTTTTAAAAACTGATGCCATTTAACAAATTAATTCTCTGTAAACCAGCACTAATAGCACAGAATTCACTTTAAGATATAAATAAGCAAGAGAGCTTACAAGTCACAGTGCAGAATATCTTGTTAACAGCAGCTGTTAACTTGTTCACATTATCAGCAAAAAAACAAATAATAGAAGCCATAATATCCAACATAAAGATTTCCATTCGGCAGCGTAGGCAGAATGTTACAGTACCTGTACAAGATTCCAGTTGTTTTCACTGAGATCCAATTCTACTTGTTGCAGCCGTTTATTTTATTTCAAATCCTATTTTCTCTGTTATCCTCTCTCTTCTCCATTCTCACACTCCCTCAGTCAAAGACCTTCACCTGATTGTCCCTTCTCCACAGCTCTTAGCATTGGACGGCCCCTTCTCTCTTCTGTCCAATGGCAATATCCCCAGCTTTTGACTGGCATATCTTTGTGCCACTGAGAGGTATGAGGTACCGTGCAGTTTGCTCTGTATTAATAAGTGTATCTTATTTGCAGCCTGTCGCATTTATCTCTGTCGGATGTTTCTGCTTTACCCCCACCCTTCCTGTACCCTGCATTTCGTGTCTCTTTTGGTGACACTAGAGGTTATCTATTTCACCGGTATCTGTCACATAAACTGCATCATACCCAACTTGTTGGCAGGGTATCAAGGATGGTAATGAAAATCATTTATTCCCTTTGCCTAAATCAAACCTCGCTGCTGAATTAGAAAGCTTCAGTTTAAAAATGCAACAAAATGCGAACATAATGAATCATTATGTAACACAGGAGGAGACAGTTTAGCCCATTGTGTATTGAGAAATCCAATTAGTTCTACAATCTCTGCTTTCTCTCTATAGCCTCACAAATTTCCACCAACCAGCAGATTTCATTTTTCTTTCTAACAAGGCTTACATTGATGTCAGAGTCCAAAATTAAATTTAGAATTGTCCAACACATCCACTTATTGTCTATTCTGCAATTAAATCAAAAACCTGAATGTCACAGATTATTTTCCTCATAAATGGTATTTAAAATTAATTAACAAGCAGAACTTATATCACAAATAAGGGTAGAACAAGTTGCATTTATATTGCTTTTTTGTATTCAATTCAATTTTCATGACCATAATACATTTATGGTCAGAGATAGTTTTAAAATGCAGTCACTATTGTGCTATCAGTAAAGCTGTGATAATAAGGCATTCAATTGTCCGGTTATACTGATGGTTCAACATTACATTTGTCTCGAAAGAGAGCCGGGGTTGGTATCTGGAACGTCAGGAATGTAGGCCAGAGTCACAGAGTTATGCAGTATGAAAACAGGCCCTTTGGCCCAACTTGCTCATGTTGACAAAGGTGCCTGCCTGAGCTAGTCCAATTCGTCTGCATTAGGCCCATAAACCTCTGCTTTTACTACCAATGTATTTTAAACATAATTATACTGGCCTCTACCACTTCATCTGGCAGCTTGTTCCATCCACCCACTAGGGGAAAACACTGTCCCTCAGATTGCTGTAAATCTTCCCCCTCTCACCTTAAACCTATGCCCTCCAGTGCTAGGATCACCTATCCTGGGAGAAAGACTTTCCCTCCCCTTATCTATGCCAGGGTAAGCAATTAGCAGAAGGAAAGAGGGAAAAAAAACAATAAAGGATGTTCTGAAAGCATCCTTGTACAAGTAATAACGCCACCCGCTCCTGGGAATATCTGACCCATGCTCATTCAGTTTGAAGTGTGTAGTAAGCACCTCCAGACTCTTAGCTGGGAACACATAGATGCTATGCACAAATGGTGGAACACAATACTTAAAATATAACATAATAAACAAACAAAAAAACTTCAATAAATAAAAAAGGAATATTAGTGCAAACAAAACAAAAGCCCAAAGTCCCGAGTGCAACCAAGACAGTCCCTGGTTCATAGTTTAATTGGTGTTGATGGTTGATGGGAAGAAGCTGTTCCTCAACCTGGAGATTACAGTTTTTAGACTCCTATACCTTCTTCCCAATGGCAGGAGTGAAATGAGAATGTGGTCAGGGCAGTGTGGCTCCTGTCTCTCTAGTTTAGAGATACAATGAGGAAATAGGCCCTTCAGCCCACCGAGTTCACACCGACCAACGATCACCCATACACTTGTTCTATCCTACGCGCTGGGGAAAATTTACAGAAGCCAATTAACCTACAAAACTGTATATTTTTGGAATGTGGGAGAAAACTGGAGCACCAGGAGAAAGCCCATAGGGTCAAAGAGAGAACGTACAAACAGGAGGGACTGAAGATCAGCACCATGAACATCTTTGAGGCCAAGATTAAGTTACTAAGACAAGCCAAAGACTGCCACCATGTTCTCTTCAAAGCCAAGACTGAATGGCTTGGACAAGCCTAAGACTGCTCGACCTTCCTCTTTGAGGACAAGACTGAGTGGTCAGGACTAGCCAGAGATTGCCAGCACCTCCCCTTTGAGGGCAAGACCAAACTGCTGGGACAAGGTCATCAGTGCCTCCTCTTCGAGGTAAGACTGAGCCGCCAGGACAGGCCTGAGACTGGCAGTGCCTCCCTACTATCCCACAGACGATGAGGGACTGCACCCTCACATGGACCTGGACCTTCTCATCTCCATCGTCCTTCACTATAAATAAACCTTTTCACATTTGTTCACCCTACCATGAGTGTGGCAGTCTAGTCATTGTCCACATGGCGTCTTCTCCACACCACACTGGTGAAGAAGGCACTGGCGAGGAATGACTACATAGGCTACTCACACAAAGGGGGAAACAATTGGTGGGTGACTTCAGATAATTTTGTTTTACAAATTCTGGATCGTTGTCCTCGGCCTTCCTCCTCTAAAGACAATAATCAGCTTTTTGGTCTTGCTGATGTTGCGAACATGGTTGTTCTTGCACAATTCAGATGATTGATCTCCTTCCTAAACTCTGACTCATCATTATTAGTAATTAATTCAACAATGGTGGTGTAGTCGGCAATTTTAAAGGTATTGGAACTGCACCCAGCTACAGACATAGGAATAGAGTGAATAGAGCAGGGGACTGAGCATACACCCTTGAGTGCCCATGTGCTGATTGTAGTGGTTCAGGTTCTTGTTAAAAAGTTGACATGTGCCATAACCAACCTCTCAAAGCACTTTATTACTTTGCATGTGTTTCATAATCAACCATTCAACTCACTTCAATATCTTATCTACAACTGTGACTGTCTTGCATTCCCTCAGTACTGTAGGTATGTTCCAATACCTACCTTTAGCAGCGCTGCAGTTCTGCCGCTCCCCGTGTGCGTGACTTTGGCGCCTTTCAGGGGGGGGGCGGGTTTAAAATGCCGTTTTTCCTTAGACAGTCCAAATCGATCCATGTCGGGCGATTTCGTCGCTAAAGAGAAATTGCTCCGGCATTTCATTCATGAAGCTATTTTTAAACTGTGCTAGATTATTTATTAACTAGAGTAGTTTAAAAATCATCTTCTAAAGCTCTGAACGCCGACAGCAGAACGGACCTAACGTAGGGGAGAAAATAAAGTGCACAGTTTATTTTTACATTAAAACTTGATTTTTAGGAAGGCTTTAATCACATTTTCATGTTGCGAAAAGGGGACAAAAAAATGTATGAACCAGCTGTGTTTTTCATACCGACTTCACCGCAAACCGCAATGTTCCAATCCACCGCATTCCACTAAAACCCACTCGCTAGTTGATTTAAATGGCCATTAATTTACAGGCATTAAACACTAAATTCCTTCCATTTGGCCTATAAATTCATGAAAATGAGATTTTAAAATCATGTTATATTGTGGATTATTGTGTGAATGTTATTTGGACACTTAGGCAATTTTAAAAAGTTTATCTTTTCTTAAGAAATGGATAGATGTTTAGATCTAGTAATTGAATTTTGTGATTAGCTACAATTAGAGAACTAACTAATTATATGCTTTAATTTCAGGTCATCCAAGTAAGATTGTTCCATATTTGTTTCAGAATGTTTCAATCTATAATAACTGAAAATTTCATTGAGTTCTCTTAATTTTTAAGAAAGTTATGGGCTTTTGACTGTTCTAGATCACAGTTTTTGAGTTAAGTCAATGGAAAGGCAATGGGGAACAAGATGCTAATTTCTCAGTATGAAAATGGCCATAACTTTTTTAATACTGAAGATATGAAAGTGAATTAGGTGTCAAATTAAAAATTTTTATGCTTTATCTGATGGGATAAATTGCAGACTTGATTTTTAAAATCTCAAAATTTTGTAACATTGCTATGTACTGCACTGGAATCCGCAGAGCAGGACATGAATTATAAAGTCTTATGACTCAGTTACAAGACAACAAAACCTGACACCAGAACAAGTGATAAAGGAACTTGCTCGTTTCTCCAAAATAATTGTATTTCTGACATTATGGCTAGAAATCTGTTTATATAGTACCAAAATAAACAGCCTCTGTGTTAACAAAAATCATATTAAGACAGTGTTAACCTTTTGTATTTCTCCAAGATTCTGAGTAAGGTAATGCAGGTTGATAATTAAGATTGATGAGCTGCTGTAAGAATTTCGACTATCCCAGAGTTATGTAATTGGTATCCAGCACTCCTAAAAAAATGTTCCTTGTAGTGCAACACAAAAATTCATTCGTGATCAGATTTTCAACTGCATTGGTCTGAATCAGACTACTGCTGTTACCTCACAGAAAACCAAATGAAGGTTCAAAGCGAGTATTATTTAACAGGTTAGACGCATCTTGCCTACAATCATAGGTAAAGCCTTGTATAATTCTCTGTCGTAAACTTTCAGTAGGCCAAACCATCAGTGCCAAATAAGCACAAATGCCAGCACTGCTCCCACAGAGTAACCCTTGGTCGCATAAAATTTACCTCAAGATTCTCTTGGGAGGTTTATTCTGAGACACTGCTCACATGACACTTGGCTGCTTATGACTGCAATGTACGAGTCAAGAAAAGCTCTATTGAACATCCTTCCATTTTTTATATGTATCAGAGAGGGGCACTTGGTTATGCTATTAGGCCCCCAAAGTGCACTCTTATGTGCACTCATACCTTTCCAGCCACCCTGAATACTTCCTACAATGGACGGACTTTTACATCAGAAGCCTATGCTCTACACTCTCACTCAGCAGGGTCAGGCAGGACAATGGAAGGAAAAGCAATTACTTGAGTCACCTGAATGGCCATTGACCTGGAATATTGGCAATTTAGGACTGAGATGAGGAAATACCTTTTCACCCAAAGAGTTGTGAATCTGTGGAATTCTCTACCACAGAAGGCAGTGGAGGCCAAGTCACTGGATGTTTTCTAGTGAGAGTTAGATTTAGCTCTAAGGGCTAAAGGAATCAAGGAATATGGAGAAAAAGCAGGAACAGGGTATTGATTTTACTTCGGAGTCACGTGAGTGACTACGTGAAGAAGCCCCACATGGCGCATGATCGGCATTACGTCGACGATGTCGGTAGAGAAAGAGCTGCAGAGCACAGCTCCACCAGCGGTAAGGAACAGGCCCACAGGTAAGTAAATTATTTTTACTTCCAGGGCATTTCAAACTCCGTGAGGCTGGTGGGAAATGACCAGGAGGAGTTTATAAATAAAAATGGAGAAAGCTCCTAAAAAATCGCGGGTAAAACGTGCGTCCCGGGGTGGAGAAGAAAAATAGTCGGGACAGCAGATTATTACGGAGCTGGTTCCGATACTGGTGGCCGTTGAAATACCCGTTAGTGAGCCTTTGGTTGCTCCACAAGCAGAAGCCACGGAGGCAAATCCAGTGCCTAAAAAATGTTAAAGAAAATCTGAGAGGCCTGTGGTTTCTGATGACTCTGATAATGAAAGTCCTCCAGATAGAAAAGCCTTATGGCTTAGAATGGATCAAATGGAAAATGATCCAGACAAAAATCAACCAAGGGTCTAAAAAACCAAGAATATTCCCAGGCAGCCCCTGAGGGAGTTCCATATCATCAATATGGTGCCAGTTTGAATTGGGAATTTGAAACTCCAGAGCCCGGGATTGGGCTGGAGTAAGTCCTTGAGCAAAGTCTCAGGAGTACCAGGGCTGCATGAGACTGATCCTGAAGGTGGTGATTTCGGTCATGAGTACCCACCACAATACAAAAATATTGCTCCAGGTGTGTCTGATGTGGCACAAAGTTTCTATACCTGGAGGAGGCGGTGAGGCCATGGAAGAAAACCTGGCAGCCAACATAAATTTTTGGTCTCTCACCAGCTTCAAGAAGCTGTTATGGTTGATACAGCAGAATTATTATACCTCACTGAAGGTACCTACGGTAAATTTGGCTATTTGGCGCCAATGTCATCAATGATGCGGGCACAGGAAATATGATTTCGGTTGGGACCACTGTTTTTGGAAGGCAAGTGGAAGATTGTGGAATGACCAAAGTTCAGAAGGATATGTTGGCATTGTTCTGCAACTCAATATTTGAGATTAATTGTATGAGGAAGATTGCCATTCGGCCTATTTTACATCCAAGATTTGCAGGTTTGTGCAGATCAAGCAATGTTCAAGCTCCTGGTTATTTGTTCAGAGAAAATCTGTTTAAATAAAGAAAGAGATTGATAAAGAGGCAAAGACTATTGACCTCATGAAACCTTTCGTTTTGGCCAAAGAAGGGCCGGTCAAACGAGAAGGGGATTTTGATTTGGAGCTGGAACAAGCCGAGGCAGGAGTATGGTAAGGAAATATTACCAACCATCACAGCCGAATGTTACCCATGTGTTGGGAGAAGGAGACCACCAGGTCCGGTTGGAGAGGTACAAAAGCTTTATCCTATCACAGAAGAATCTTTGGATGAACCTTAGATTCGTGGTAGTCTACAAATGTTTTGTGATAAATGGGACTGTATAACATCTGACTGTGTTATATTAGGTACTGTCTTAGGATCTACCATTGATTTTGTAGAAGGTATTGATCCACCAGGACAGAATAAGCCTAATCATTTTTGGTGTAAAAAAGGAGTTATCGAGAAATCAAGTGAGGATCCACAACAATTTGTATCAAATATTTTCCCCAGACCAAAGAAAGATGGGGGTTGTAGAATCATTTTAGACGTCACACTTTTTAATACATTTGTCCAGTATAAACATTTTAAAATGGATACTTTCAACACTGCAATGCAGCTGGTATCAACAGATTGTGACATGGATACAATAGATTTGAAGGATGCATATTATTCAGTACCAATTCATTATCACTTTCGCAGATATTGAAATTTAATTGGATGAGACAGCTGTGGTGATACAAAGCATTACCTAATGGGTTACGCTCAGCTCCTAGGTTGTTCACTAATTGTTGAAACCAGCACTTGCACTGCTCAGGGCACAAAAACACATCATCATGGCTTATCTAGATGACATTTTCATTGTCAATGCTAATCAGGAGTCAGCTGAAAAATCAGTCTCAGTGACTACAAGCCTGTTTGTAAGGCTAGGTTTCCTGATTCATCCAACAAAATCTAAAGTTACAGCCATCCCAAACTATTGAATATTTGGGGTTTGTGATTAATTCAGTTACCATGTTAGTAAGTTTACCAAAAGACAAGATTGTTGATATTACAAATGTATGTCGGTGCCTTATTGACAAACCTTATCCCTCCATCCGAGAAGTTGCTAATGTTATTGGTAAATTAGTAGCAGCATTCCCTGCAGTAGAATTTGGTCCACTGCATTACCAAAATCTCAAAAGGGCAAAAACACATACAGCGGGCAGGCCATTTTGATAGGCCCATGCAATTGCCAAAGGAAGCTTTATTAGAATTGTATTGGTGGATTGAGAATGTTCCACAAGCTGTTAAAAACATTTTGGTTCAGCAGCCAGCAGTGACTTTGCAAGCTGATGCAAGTTCTCTCGGATGGGGTGCTACGGATAATGATACCAGCTGTGGGGGCAGATGGACTGTCCAAGAGGATTTATTTCTCCAAACATATGGTATAAATTATTTTGAGTTACTGGGAGCATTTTATGGATTAAAAGCTTATTGTTCTACTATGAAGGATTTGCATGTCCAATTACAAGTAGACAATACCACAGCTGTGGCATATATCAATCACATGGGTGGAGTAAGATCATTATCATGTGATCATCTGGTTAACCAGGTGTGGCATTGGTGTATTGGTAAGAATATTTGGTTTTCAGTTATTTATCTCCCAGGGAGAGACAATATTGTGGCAGACAAAAGATCACAAAAATTTAAAGACAGTACAGAATAGATGTTAAATCCAAAAATTTTCAAAAATGTGGTCAGTCGGTTGGAGTACCGGACATTGATCTGTTTGAATCTAGATTAAATCACCAATTGCCCAAATACGTGTCTTGGGAACACGATCTAGGGGCAGTAGCGGTGGATGCTTTCTCGCTACACTGGGGGAATACGTTCTTTTATGCCTTTCCCCCATTCTGTCTGTTTGGGCAATGTCTCAAGAAAATAGCGCAAGACGCTGCAAAGTGCATTTTGGTGGGGCCAAATTGGCCTACATAGTCATGGTTCCCGTTGATGCTTAAAATGATTATTGAACCATGTATGATGATTCCTAGTTGCAACAATTGTTGATACAACCAGTAACAAAAGAAATTCATCCATTGCATGATAATATGAATTTGTTAATCTGCAGGTTCTGACCAGACCATTGCAAGAGCTTGGACTGTCGGATAGGACCATGGATGTTATAGCTGCAGCTTGGAGAAATAGCACTAAAAAACAATATATGTCGCTTATTAAGAAATGGGAAGCCTTCTGTAGACAGTCAAAGATATCTTATCATACTGCGAACATATCAAATGTATTCGAGTTCCTTGCTGGGTTGCATTTTGATGAGCACTTAAGTTATAGTGCCATTAATAATGCTTTGTCGTCCTATTTAGGACAAATTTCTGATCGAGATTCAATTGGGTCTCACCCATTAATATCCCGGCTCATGAAAGGAATTTTAATAAAAATCCTCCCAAGCCCAGAGATACAGAAATTTGGGATGTTAGCATTGTTCTCACTTTGCTTAGGCAATGGACTCCAATTACTTCAATGTCTTTGGAAAAGGTTAACATTCAAGGTAGTAATGTAATGGCATTAGTGTCAGCTCAAAGAGTACAAACTTTGCAATTGTTACGGTTAGATTGCATGCATGTGGCTTCTGATAACATTGTGTTTTATGTTTATGATCTGATCAAACAAAGCAGACCAGGAAAAACTGGAGCCAAGGTAATGTTTAAAGCATATACTGTCGATGAAACATTGTGGGTAGTTAAGCATTTAACTAAATATATTGAAGTTAAGTTATCATTGTACCGCTGCAGACAAATTCATTTCACTTGCACTTTGTGCGCAATGTGACGAATAAAACATTGATTGATTGATTGAAGTAACCAAAATCTCCGAGGTGCTGAGACAGCGTTACTGATAACGCACAAAAAACCACATACAAAAGTTGTTCAAACCATTTCTAGATGGTTAGAACAGGTTTTGGATTTAGCAGGAGTGGACACTGATGTGTTTAAGTTTCACTCCACTAGGGCTGCAGTTGCGTCCGCAGCGAAGGTACAGGACGTACCACTCGATCAAATTTTAGAGGCTGCAGGGTGGTGTAAAGAAGAAACTTCTTCAAAGTTCTACAATAAACCTGTTGTCACGGTGCCAGGATTGGGACACGCAGTGTTGGTTCACTTTAAATGTTTGCTTTGTTTTATATTATCGATTTATATTATCGATTTATGTTATCATTTGATATCATTATCACTTTTGTTGTAAAGTTTTTCCCCTGGGATAGAGGGGTTATTATTTAAAAAATTGTTCTTTTTAAGATTAAAAGACTTATTACATAAATTGAAACAATGTTTAAAAAAATATTATTTACTCACTACTGTATTGACTAAACAGAGTGTCGTATGGAATGAATCTACGACATAAAAAACACAGAGCTTTAAAATCTTCACGTAGTCACTCACGTGACTCCGAAGTAAAATAGTAAGATTAAACGAGGACTTACCTGTTCGAAGTTTGATCTTTATTTTATGAGGAGTTACGATGAGGGATTACGTGCCCTCCGCTCCCAGCCCTCATAATATAAATGATCATCTGGTAGTTCTAGTCTATGTTGAGCCTTACTATCTTACTTCGGCTATTGTTTCTGTGTTTATCATGCCGCTGCTTTGAAGTATGCCGATCAAGGGCCAGGCGGGGCTTCTTCACGTAATCCCTCATCGTAACTCCTCATAAAATAAAGATCAAACTTTGAACAGGTAAGTTCTCGTTTAATCTTACTATTTTAGATGATCAACCATGATCATATTGAATGGTAGTGCTGGTTCAAAGGGCCAGATGGCCTACTCCTGCTCCTATTTTCTATGTTTCCATAATTCTATCCCTTCCTTCCAAGATGCTGCTGACCTGCTCAGTATTTTCAATGCTTTCTGTTTTTATTTCGGATTTTCAACAGCAGCATCTTTTGTATATTTGAAGCTAAGGCTCTAAATCCAAAATCCAGCACGATTTTATAGTTACATAGAAAATAGTTGCAGGAGGAGGCCATTCGGCCCTTCAAGCCAGCACCGCCATTCATTGTGATCATGGCTGATCGTCCGCTATCAATAACCCGTGCCTGCCTTCTCCCCATATTCCTTGACTCCACTAGCCGCTAGAGCTCTATTAAACTCTCTCTTAAATCCATCCAGTGGTTTGGCCTCCACTGCCCTCTGTGGCAGGGAATTCCATAAATTCACAACTCTCTGGGAAAGTTTTTTCTCACCTCAGTCTTAAATTACCTCCCCTTTATTCTAAGACTGTGACCCCTGGTTCTGGACTCACCCAACATTGGGAACATTTTTCCTGCATCTAGCTTGCCCAGTCCTTTTATAATTGTATATGTTTCTATAAGATCTCCCCTCATCCTTCTAAACTCCAATGAATACAAGCCTAGTCTTTTCAATCTTTCCTCATATGACAGTCCCGCCATCCCAGGTATCAATCTCGTGAACCTACGCTGCACTGCCTCAAATTAGGAGACCAAAACTGTACACAATAATCCAGATGTGGTCTTACCAGAGCCCTATACAACTGCAGAAGAACCTCTTTACTCCTATACTGAAATCCTCTTGTTATGTTCCCATTGTGCAAATAAATGAAATGACTTAAAGATTATATCCGCTATAAAAGGGATCAAATATTATCTGATATCTCAATAATGACATGGGCTATAGAACAATTGCCATCTTATGGCAGCAGAAGGAATTGAGCATTAGGGATCAGATCGGTGGCCTAGTATCTTGAAGCCACTATCCCTGCTTTCAGCAAAAGATTTAATTAGAAATTACCTTCTTGCATGGTTGGCAGTAGCAATGAAAATGCTTGTCCTAGTTGTTTGTAATTTTAACTTCTGTGAAGGTTTAGTTTGGAAACACTTTCCTTTTTTTTCAGTGGTAGCACAATATGCTGATTCAAGGGCTGTGGTTCCCTTGATTCAATCCTGACCTTTGGTGATGGCTGTGTGAAGTTTGCACGCATAGGAAATTCACTTTATCTCTCTGTGACAAAGTGGATTTTCTCTGGGTGCTCCAGATTCCCCCCCTGCTTCTCAAAGACATAGTGGGTGCTCTAGTATCGAGGTGGGTGACCCTTGGTGAGTTGAAGGGTCTGTTTCCATGCTGTACGACTCAATGTTTGAATACTGCAGATTACTTTTAGTTTGTATGTTTGGTTGGGGAACAGGACAGATTTGATGAACTTGGTGAAAGAGAATTGTTTACATAGAAATGAGTGGGGGAATGGGATGGATTTGTGTCCAGCAGAGACCTAGCAGTAAATATGATATAATATGATCTCTTATTATAATTCTTTATTCAAATCAAATTTTACACATTACACGTATATACAAATCTCAAAATAGATCATTTCATCTAATCCTACAACTGGGTATTTGTTGAATTACAATTACAATTACAATGCTGAGCTCAGCTACCCCTTCAAATAGTCAGTGATTGGAGACCATATTTGTTCAAAAAGTTAATATTTGTCCATTAGGCCAAACCTGATTCTCTCCAAATGCAACATCTCCGACATTTCCACTGTCCACATTTTAATTGTGGGGGATAATGTTCCCTTCCAGAATTTTAATATTATTTTTTTTCCAATTATCAAACAGTAATCAAGGAAATTTATTTGATTGACTGTTAATATTAGGTTTGAATCTGAAACTCCTAATATTATTAGATTTGGGTCGGAATCCAATTTGATTTTAAGAACTACAGAAATGATTTTAAAAATATCGGTCCAATAACTATTAAGTTTTATACATGTTACAAAACTATGCGTTAAATTAGCTTCTGAATTCTGACATTTATCACAAATAGAGGAGATGTTAGGAAAAATTCTATTTAATTTCATTTTTGAATAATATAAGCTATGTAATACTTTGAATTGTATCAAGTTATGTCTGGCATTTAACGAACAACGGTGTATACGTTGTAGACTTTCTTCCCAAATATCTTTCATTATAGATAGGCCTGTTTCATTTTCCCATAATTGGCGGTATGATTCTGTTGTTGGAATTTCCCTATCCAAAAGAGTATTATATATATACGCTATTACTTTTTCTGTATTTGGGTGCTTGTTAAACAATTCATCCAGTAATCCTGGTTCTCTATTTTTATAGTCTTGCATGTTGGACTTAATATAGTCTCTGATTTGTAAATACCTAAACAAGTTATTTTGATGCAATCCATAGATATCTTTTAACTCTTGAAATGAGAGAAATTTTCCTTTCCTGTAAAGGTGTTCTATCATTATAATTCCTAAATTTTTCAATTGTCTAAACCCCTTATCCAATATAGAGGGTTTAACTAAAGGATTATTCATAATTGGTAAGCAAAGCGACATATTATCCAAATGTAGAGTCTTAACTATTTGTTTCCAAATACATCGATTGCTATAAATTATAGGGTTTTCTCTATAAATGTTTTTTTGTACTTCCCTTGGAGCAAAGAGAATCGAACTTATGTCAAAAGGTAAACAGTCTTCCTTTTCCATCTTTAGCCAAGCTGATTCCTGATCCATATTTACCAACCAAAAATTAATATTCTTAATCTGAACCGCCCAAAATAATATAAAAAATTAGGTAGTGCCAATCCTCCATTTATCTTAGATTTACATAAATGTTTTTTACTTGACTTTTATAATCCCAAATAAAGCTATTAACAATAGAATCGATTTTTTAAAACATTTTTTAGAGAGGTATAAAGGGATAGATTGAAATAAATATAATAATTGTGGTAGAAAAATCATTTTTATAGCATTTATTCTGCCGATCATTGAAATTGGTAGTGTTTTCCAATATAGAATATTCTTTTTTAGTTTGTTCAATAATTGTGCAGAGGCTGAAACTGCCGCTGAGGACCCATTGGGTGTCCTTTGTGACGCCAGTCGAGTAAAGACGGCAAGTGGGTTTTTTTTTGTTTAAAATGTGAATAACTTGTAAAATATATCATCAATCTGAACGAAACTTGCCGCAGCACACCACAGGACAATGATAGGTAAGGTAGCGCAAAAGATTTAGCGCTATTTCGTTCCGTTTTGGTGTAGTTTCAGGATTATACGGACAAGCATAATAACATACAAGATGAGAGTTTTAGAGACCAACTGGGACCTGTTGGGTCCCTTACACACGGGAGGCCTGGTCGCCCAATGCAACCCGTCCTCAACGCAATATAGCACCACTAACCCATAGCCCCCACTGGAGGCATGGTCCCCCACCTCAACCCGTTGCTAAATGTAAGATTCCAGCACTCTCCTGCCTTCCCAGCACTGGACTTTAAAAAAATTCCTGTCAGGAGCTGGAGTAAGTGTTGTATGATG
Source organism: Raja brachyura (assembly GCA_963514005.1). Next base: position 46,318,103 of record OY740787.1, on the reverse strand, counting down.
GCAACATTATCCTATTCAATGAAAAATTGGTGGAACCACAGAGTGTTCCTGTATTGCAACTTTGAATCAAAGGTTGTTGGAAGCTGGCAGGCAGAATTTTAGCAGTAAAAATCCTGTTAAAGTTGGCTTTTTTAAACGTTGAAATATCAATAACTTTTTAAGAAACTTGATACGAACGAGGACGGGAAAAAGCTGAGTAAGATTCTGCAAACATTTTTTATGCTATTGTGTATATTGTATTTGGCATAGCTCCTGAGATCACAGACAGACAATCAAACAAACAAGTTGAGACTTTTAATAGTACATAGACTTGACAAGTGTTGGGCCCCGACAACGTGGGGGGGGGGGGGGGCGTCATAAGGGACGGCTGGTCCCCAAATACGGCATCGCGCTCACCCCATAGCATACACCCCCTGGAGCCAATCATCCCATCACCCATTCCCCCAACATAACCCGTTCGCCCAACGCAATATCCCACCACTCACGCATAGCCCCCAACTGCGCAGGGGGCTCATTTCCCTTCATCCCCCTCCACTTCATCCTCTCTCTGCTCTCCCCTCACCTCCCTCCTTCACCTACCCTCAGTCACACCCTCCCACTCTCCATAACCCCTCTCTACCCCCCTGACCCATTGGGCCCCGTTTCCCCAATGCAATAATCCACCTTGAGCCGATCAATCCATCCCACATGGGGAGGGGGGGGGGTGGGAGCAGCCGCCGCTTCCCAGAGTCAATGCATGGACTCGTCTTTCGGCATTGGCACTTGCTTGAGCCAATCAATCCTTCCCAAGGGGTGAGGGGTGGGGCAGTGGGCACTTCCCTGAGCCAATGAATTGACTCGACGTTTGGATTAGTGTCATCGTTCCCTGGAGGCTATGAATCCTTCCCAGGTGGGGGGGTGGGGGGGGGGGGTAAAAATCCCACTCTCGTCTTACTCCCCTTCTCCCCTTAAAGCTGCTGATCCCATTGTCTCTGTCACCTCTCTCTCCCTCTCATTTTCCCTACCCTCAGTCACTCCCTCCCTCACCTCTCCCCTTTCGCACACCTCCACTAAAGACAATGTTTAACTAAAATTTCTTCTCCTCCCATTCCCCACTCGTTCAACTCTCATAGTTTCTGTATTGGCAGCAGAGATCACATTGTGATGTCATTTTCGGTTTTCGGAATCTTCACGACAGCTTGTGTAAATGAGATTCCATTGTGAGATGCCATTGTGACATTATCATTGGAAGCTGGGGGGTCGGAGGGGAGAGACCGGGCGGGCTGGGGCTCCCCCACCCGAGACGTCCGGACCAATGGGACACCGGCCCCCAGGCCCAGCGCAGAGAAGTGCCAACACCAGCGCACCTCCGTCTCTCCCGCCGAGCCAACCGACAGCCCGGACCGACAACACCAGCGGCCCCAGACCCACAGCCAGTGCCAACTCCAGCACAACCCCGCCCAACTCCAGACGAACCCGCTCCCCGATGGGCCGCTACGGCGACAAGTGCCAGTTCGCCCACGGCCTCAGCCGTTACCCTAAGTACAAGCCCTACCTTGCACACCACCGGCTTCTGCCCCTACGGTACCCGCTGCTACTTCATCCACAACCCCGAGGAGGAGCGAGGGCCCTGGCCTCGCCTGCGCCAGAGAGCCAGCCTGGGCTCAGCCTCCTCCGGCCCAGTGCACGGGGCACGCTGCGGGCTGCCTTTAGGCCCGACCTGGAGTTGGAGCTGGTCCAGACTCTGGGCTTGGGAGTCTTATGTTTGAGTTCATTCTTTGAATACTTCACTCCCATACTGCCTCTCCCAATCACTTCTGTTATTTTGTTGTCCAACATCCATTTCTCATCAAGCACCATCTTCTGCTCAAATTGATAGTCTGTCAAGTAGTTTTCATGAGGTCTAACCACCCAACAGAATTGTTTAAAAAAAAAATTTAAATCTTAATTTTCCATATTTCCCCTGCGAATTTCCTCCAGGATTACTCAGACATGTTGATGAGCTTGTTGTTCACAGCCTTGAAATCACGGGATAATGCAATAAGAACGCAAGAAAATAGGAACCGCTGTTAGCCTCCATGCCCCTCAAGCATGCCCTGCCATTCAATATGATCATGGCTGATCAATGCTGGCCTGAAATCCTCTTCTGTGCTGATTTCCCCATCAATTTCTCAAATTTTCAAATATTTATCTATTTTCACCTTAAAGATTTCTATTCATTCACTGCCATCTGGAACAGGGAATTCCAATGTTTCAGTACCGTCTGGGAGAATTCAGTGCCGTCTGGGAGAATTAATTTCTATACACATCAGTTGAGAATGACCAGACCCTTGTTTGTGACTCTCCCAGACTGGCAGTGCTAAGAGTGTTCTGTATCTGGTCCCTCTGGTTTCAAGGTTCGAACTGAACTAGCAGCACAACCAATGTCTTTATATTTGGTTTTAAATTAACTCAGAGGGCAGAATGGTGTTCACTATACCATAGTCAACATCAATGCCCTCAATCCATAGTACAAAAGATTGAGAAACAATTCTCTTTGAGAAAGTTTCACTCCTTTACACTGGAGTTTAATGTTAATTTACACTGTCAACTGCTTGCGCAAAGCAAATGATTCTGTCGTGAAAGTATTCTGAAAGTTCTCAGGCATCTTGAATCAGATTCATCGTGATTATTTTCATTGTCACTTTTTCCATGGGCAACAGTGGACTTTATCATGTAAACTATTGATTATGTTCCCGTATGAGTAATTTTCTTTACTTTTTAACTTTATTACTTCATTGTCATTGAAGTGATGCATACAACGAAATTCAGGCGCACTGCCTGAGCACAGCTCAAATGTACAAAATAATAAATAACAATAAACAACAGCAAAAAAGTGAAAAAAGTGTTCATACACTAACGTGCACATACTGTGACACATACACACAGATTCACACATGCATGCATATTATGTCTACGTATACATCCTAACCAGAATATAAGATATTGCACTCAGAAGGTCATTGTCAGAATATAAGATATTGCACAGAATAGTATTATAAAAATAAATATTATGAATGAATATATCAGTATTGCATAAAGGTAGGTATTGTACAGTATAAATATTAACTATGGGGGCTGTGCTTTCAGTGCAGAGTTCAGTGTGGCGATGGCCTTAGGGTAGAAACTGTTTGAGTGTAGAAGGAATCTATAAATCATGAGCTCAAATCTCATCAAATTAGATTAAAATTTGAATGCATTAGATATCATTATTTAAATAAGAGGCACTGATTTCACAATTGATAAAAGGCATTGACAGCCCAAAATGAAGGGAAGTATTGATGTCACAAACTAAATAGAGGGAAATGTTGATATCACAACTTAAATTGTGATATTGATGTTGCAATTTAGGAGAAGATATTGATGTCATAATTTCAATGAAGGAAGGCAATGATGTCAAATATATTAGTTTAAATGATCACCCTTTTAATTAGAAATATGGTTGAGGTTTAAATGCAGGGAGTAAATTTACACAAAGGAAATGCTCGGCCACAGTTTAAATGAATAGAGAAATTAATGTTGCTTTTATGATACTGATATTGAAATTATAATGAAGTAAAGTATCAAGGTCCCCGTTTATTTGAAGGCATTAACATCATAAGGAAAACAGGAAGCATTAATGAAACATATTAAATATTCTGCCGCTCATTTAATTCTACAGCCTAGATTTTTGTAAATAATGCTAAGTTTTAGTACTGGATTAACAAATAGGATAATCCTTTTTTATGTTTGATTAAAATCATTCTTAACATCCTAAGGTGCTTGTTTAGACACCTTAATTGCCTTACTCCAAATGTTTTCCTGAGCAGTCCTCCACAGCGTAGAAACGCATTAAGCCTCCTAATCTACCACTGCTGCAGCTCAATGATCCTGAGCCACTGTTACCTTTCATGTCTCTTTCATGGACTGTCAGATGCAGCAAATATTACAAAAAAGGGTTGCTGATTGTAAATGTAGCCGATGAGGGAGATGGGTTTAAGTTAAGGATCAGCATAATAGGCAGCAACATGACTTGGAAGCATGAAGCACAGTCTGAAGAAAATGAACCTCTCCTTATCCAATGGCCTATTGAACTCAAGCAAAGAACCCCTTTTAAATGAGCCACTGTTTATAAATGATTAATCTGCTAATAGTGCTATGCTGATGCTTCCTGTGGTCTGCAGTTGGTCGCTATGACAATGGCCTAACCCCTTTTATTAGAAACAATGACCCTTGGTATAAATGGAGCAAGCTTCCAGCTGAAGTAGATGAGGTAGGTATAATCACAACATTTAAAAGGCATTTGGACAGGTACATGAATAGGAAAGGTTTACAGGGATATGGGCATCGTGTTCAGTATGGGCAAATTGGGCCAAAAGGCCAGTTTTCATGCTGTATTCGTTTAATACTATGACATTTCTAAAATTTTTTTTTAACGTTACGGAATATTATAACATATGTTTTTGTAAAACAGGTAAGTTAAACGGATCGCAGGATCTGGGTCCCTGTCCATACTGAACACGATGCCCATATATGTGTTCAGCCCATATTGAGTCAAACCAACGACTACAGACTTGGTGTCCGAGAACATTGTGCCTACGCTGGAGGGGCGCAAGGCTACCCAAAAGTCTGTCCGGCCGTTAGACTCACACGAGTCCGGACGAGAGGGTTCGACCCTAGAAATGGATACTGCGGAACGGCTAAAAGAATCAAGGAGCTGGACGACGAAGCCAAAACCGCCGGGCTCATCAAGGCACCGATGACCAGCAGAACCCTCCGATGCCAGTACCCCTACAAGCGGTTTGCTGAAACCGGGGCTGGGCAAGGACCAAGCCGACCGTTTAATGTGTGCAACTGGCATTCCCCAGCAGCAGCAAGGGGAAACATACCCTTTCTACCCAGAACTGGGCAAAGAGCACCAGTAACCATGGAGGTAGGTGGGTCTGGCTCTTGTCGAAACATATTACATATACATATTTGCCTACCAGTTGGGGGAAGGTTACAAGGTTTCTGGGAGAATGGTATATAATAACCTTGAATGTGTTTATACTGCAGAGTATTCAAGGGTTTAAAATTGAATTTATTCCCAACCTGTGGCCACCCACCCAGCACAAACTGAAACGAGCACTCATCTTCTCACAAAAAGAGAATTTAATGATCCAAGCTGAAATAGCAAAACTATGGCTCAAGGGAGTAATTGCGAAAACAGTTTATCAGACCCATCAATTCATGTCTAATGTGTTCCCTAGACCAAAGAAGAATGGTGAGTGTAGAATTATCTTGGATTTACCAGGACTTAATCAATTTGTGCAGTATCAACATTTTAAAATGGAAAAGTTTGCTACTGCCAAGTAACTGCTTTCCAGGGGGTGTTATATGCCATGTATAGATCTCTAAGGCGTATTATTCAGTGCCCGTTCATAAAGACTATCGCAGATATTTGAAATTTAACTGGATGGGACAATTGTGGCAATTTCGTGCTCTACCTAATGGATTAACCTCAGCCTCTCGCCATATATTCAAAATTGCTATAACCAGTACATGGGTTATTACGGTCACAAGGCCATATAATCATGGCCTATTTGGATGACATTCTAATCATTGGAACACCTTTGATGAAGCTGAGTTATCAGTTTCAGCTGTTCAACTCATGGTGCAGAGGCTAGGTTTCATTGTCCACCCAGTTAAATCACAATTGGTGCCTGTTAACCTAATTGACTATCTGGGTTTCACAGTTATTTCAATCACATGTCTGTAACTCTGCCCCAGGGCAAGAGAGTAGATTTAATTGAAGGCTGTATCAAGCTCTTAAAGGAAAAATCACCTTCAATTAAACAAGTTGCGAGCTTAATTGGTAAATTGGTAGCAGCTTTTCCAGCAGTCCTATATGGACCTTTGCATTATCAGCATTTACAGAGGGCAAAGGTACAGGCACTAAGAATACATACAAATCATTACAACCGGCCCATGCACTTACCATCTGAAGCCATTGCAGAGGTACGGTGGTGGATTAGAAACATATTAAATTGTTATGGCACAATTTTGACAAATGCGCCTTCACTTATTTTACAGACTGATGTCAGTGCACTCGCTTGGGGTGCTATTGATACCAGGTCTAGCTGTGGAGGCAGATGGGATATGCATAAGGCACAGATTCTTCAATCACATGGAATCACCAATGGGGATGAAACAAACTACAGAGTGGAGGTGCAGAACCTGGCGGACTGGTGCTCATGGAACAACTTGTCACTAAACACCTCCAAGACCAAGGAGCTGATTATTGACTTCAGGAGGTCACAGAATGGGGAACACGCCCCAATCTCCATCTACGGGGACAGTGTGGAGAGAGTGTCCAGCTTTAAGTTTCTGGGCACTCACATCGCATAGGACCTCACATGGTCCACCAACACCGCTGCGCTGGTCAAAAAGGCAAGGCAACGACTGTTCTTCCTAAGAACATTGAAACGGACTGGTCTGCCCCAACAGCTGCTGACGACCTTCTACCGCTGCACGACAGTGAGCATACTAATGTATGGCATCTCTGTGTGGTATCTCAGCTGCACGGAGGCGGAGAGGAGAGCTCTTCAGCACGTCATCCACAGAGCGCAAAAGATTATTGGGACACAGCTACCAGCCTTGGGGGGCATCTACCACACACGGTGCCTCAGGAAGGCTGTCAGCATCCGTAACTACTCCTCTCACCTTGTAATGGACTGTTCCAACTACTCCCTTCTGGCAGACGTTCCAAAGCCTTCTACGCCTGCACCTCCAGACTCAGGAACAGCTTCATTCCCAGAGCTATAGCGGCTCTGAACCGGCCCTGCTGAGTGCCCCCCACCCCCATGGATTGTCTCCCTCGGATGGTCACGTCACACAGACACATCTGCCCTTTAACTTTACTGGTCTAATGTTCGTTTTACAAACCTTGTTCTCGGGGTATCTAAACCTAAATTTTATTTGTTGATTAAGTTAAAACATGGATGGAAGTTGCAAACCAAATCTCGTTGCATTTATGTGCAATAAAATTTATTATGATTAATTATTTAGAACTTTTAGGAGCATTCTATGGGCTCAAAGCTTATTGTATCACTAAGCATCACTTGCATGTCCAATTGCAGATTGACAACACCACGGCAGTGCCGTATGTCAATCATATGGGTGGAATCAAGTCCAAATCATGTGATGGATTGGCTAACACTATTTGGCGCTGGTGCATAAAAAAGAATATTTGGATTTCAGCTGTCTACATGCCAGGCAGACTCAATATGGTGGCAGACACCAGGTCACGCAAATTCAGCGACAACACCGAGTGGATGTTGAATCGGGAAGTAGTTGATTAAATTGTCCTTCGGTATGGGATGCCAGATATTGATTTGTTTGCATCCAGAGTTAATCACCAGGTACAGAAGTATGTTTCATGGGAACCAGACCCAGGGACAGTGGTGGTGAATGCATTCTCACTGCACGTGGGCGGAATGTTTTTATATGTCTGTCCCCCCCCCCCCCCCCCCCCCCTTCTGCCTCATCAGCCGGTGCCTGACTAAGATCAAACAGGACACCGCTATGGGGGTTCTGGTGGTACCCGACTGGCCTACACAGCCATAGTTCCCGCTCATTTCGGAAATAACCATGCACCCTATTATGGTGGTCCCAAAGTGGAAAAATTTATTGGTACACCCTGTGACTGGGGATCCACACCCATTGAATGATCGTGTTAATTTGCAGATTTTAAGAAGGCCGTACCGGGGTCTGGGACTATCCAATCAGACTGTGGATATCACGTCATCCTGGAGGGATAGCACAAAAAGGCAATACCTCTCCCATATCAGGAAATGGGAGAAATTTTGCATATCAGAATCAGAATGCCTTTTATTGTCACTATACACATGTACAGTGAGATTAAAAACTGCTCCTACTCAGTGCAAAAACAAGACAAAAAGTGGGGGGGGGGGGGAGGATAAGGTGCACAGTTTCTGCAGCACTATATACATATCAATAAAAAGACAATGGATAAATAGAATGGATAATAGGATTCCTATATCCAGTATGGGTTACAGTTACAGTACAAATTACAGTAGGTGGATAGATGAAAGTCCGGGGATTAGGCTGTGAAGTCAGTACATGGTAACATCACTTACCACACAGCCTCCATCCCAGATGTGCTAGAATTCCTATCCCACCTACACTCCAATGAAAGGTTGAGTTATAGTGCCATGAACAGTGCCAGGAGTGCCCTATCTGTGTAACTGTGCCGGGGGTCAGAACTCCAATCATTAGGGTCCCACCCATTAATATCCAGATTCATGAAGGGTGTGTTTAATTCAAATCCTCCTAGGATAAGTACTCTCAAATCTGGGATGTGAGCATGGTACTCATGGTGCTCCGTCAATGGGGAATAGCCACATCATTGTCTTTACTAAAGATCACCCTCAAATTAGTTATGCTCATGGCGCTTACATCAGGGCAGAGCATTCAGACTCTCCACAAACTGCGTCTGGACAGGATGGTGTCATCACAAAATGATGTCACTTTTCACATCTATGACTTACTCAAACAGAGCAGACCAGGGGTGTCCGGATACAAGCTTGTATTGTCAGCTTATCCCGAAGATTCACGGCTGTGTGTAGTGGCGCATTTGAAGTGATATATTGACGTCACACAGAGCCTTAGAGGCTCTGAGCTAGCGCTATTTATAAGCCACAAAAAGCCACATAGGCAAGTGTCATCTCAGACCATCTCACGATGGCTGAAGCAAGTCTTGGGGTGTGCAAGAGTTAATACTCAATATTTTAAATCTCACTCCACCAGGGCAGCATCAACGTCAGCGGCGAGAGCAATGGACGTCCCTCTAGACCACATCCTCGCGGCCAAAGGATGGCCAAATTAATCGACTTTTCAGAGGTTCTACAACAAGCCGCTTGTTGAATCTGGGGTGTTTGCCCACTCTGTGTTAAACGTTGTTTCATAGCTTCTCCCTGGGAGAGAGGAGTCGCTATTGTATATATTTTTTTGTTATTTGTGAATTAAAGCATTATCATGTTAATTAGTATCATGAATCAATGTTGTTACTAATTCACTCTTCCTGAGTCAACTGCTTGCAAGTGATACGCCTGGATTTGAATCGGCATGAAATCACAGGCCTTTAAAGTCTTCACGGAATCGCTTACATGACTCCTAAGTAAAATAGTAAGATTAAACGAGAACTTACCAGTTTGAAGTTTGATCTTTATTTTATGAGGAGTTACGATGAGCGATTACGTGCCCACCGCTCCCAACCCTCATATCACAAAGCTCATCTGGTAGTTCTAGGGTTAGGGTTAATCTTACTATAATACTTCAATTTGTTGTTCTTCTGTGATTTCACACCGCTGCTTTGAAGATTGACGCGCATGCCGACTGGCGGGGTTCTTCATGTAATCGCTCATCATAACTCCTCATAAAATAAAGATCACACTTCAAACTGGTAAGTTCTCGTTTAACCTTACTATTTCATCATTATTGTTATGCTACAATGGGATCTTACAAAAAATAATGATTTTTCTGATACTAATAAAGTGGCTCTATTTCAAAAATTATCTGTAGTTCTTTTGCATTAGAAACATAGATAATAGGTGCAGAAGTAGGCCATTCAGCCCTACGAGCCAGCACCGCTATTCAATATGATCATGGTTGATCATCCAAAATTAGTTCCCCATTCCTGCTTATTCCCCTCTATCCCTTGATTCCATTAGCCCTAAGAGCTAAATCTAACTCTCTTTTGAAAAACTTGGGTTGGTCTCCACTGCCTTATGTGGCAGAGAATTCCACAGATTCACAACTCTCTCGGTGAAAAAGATTTTCTTCACCTCAGTCCTAAATGGCCTACCCCTTATTATGTGGGAGGGGTGGGAGAAATGTTTTGGTCCCTTCCTTTTGGGGGGACGCGACTTTTCTTGTCGTATCCCCCATCTCCGTCTGCACTGAGACCTAATGGCGGAGCTGACAACCTCCAACTGCGACCGACCTCGAGGCTCCGGAGGCAGAGCCAGCTAGGACTTACCAGCGCAGGGCTGGCCGACTTCGGGGCTGCGGCGGGTTCAGGCATTCCGGCATTCTGGCAGCCCGACTCGGAGCTGTGGCGGCTTTCCGGTGGCAGCGGCAGCGACTTCGGAGGTTCGGCCGTGGGCCCAGTGGACGACATCGTCGGGAGCTCGCAGGTCACAGGTTGGTGACCTGTTTTTCCGGAGCTCCCTTTGCAACAGCTGCGTCCGCTGGACTGGAGGGCGGTAGCTTCGGCAGCTTCGACCGCCCCGAGCCGCGGAGTTGAACCGCTGGACTTATTTACATCACCCGGTGCGGTCACAACATCGGAGGCCTGGGTCGCCTCAGCGCAGAGGAAGAGGAAGAACAAGAAGGGAAGAGGCAAAGACAAGATTTTTGCCTTCCATCACAGCGAGGAGGTGTCTGGTGAACTCACTGTGGTGGATGTTAAATATGTGTTTATTGTGTGTTTTGTTATTTACTATATGTATGACTGCAGGCAACAAAATTTCATTAGACCGCAAGATCTGAATGACAATAAAGTTTTCCATGATTCTTAAACTGTGACCCCTGGTTCTGGACTCCCCCAACATCGGGAACATTTTTCCTGTATCTAGCCTGTCCAATCCCTTAAGAATTTTATATGTGTTTATAAGATCCCCTTTCATTCTTATAAATTCCAGTGAATACAAGTCCAGTCGACCCATTCTTTCATCATATGTCAGTCCCACCATCCCAGGAATTAACCTGGTGAACCTGCATACTGCATACAATACTCTAGGTGTGGTCTCACCAGGGTACTGTACAACTGCATTAGAACCTTGCTCCTAAACACAAATCCTCTCGCTAAGAAGGCCAACATGCCATTAGCTTTCTTTAGCTTACCTTAGTATACCTCAGGTTGTACAGCATCTACATAAATAGACATTTTCTGCAGTGATTTATTGGCTGCTTCGTACAATTACCGGCATGAGTCTCAATATGTATTTTCCTTATCCCTTGACCACGTATCTGTCTAACCAAATATAAAGACATTGGTTCAGTTCAAACCTTGAAACCAGAGGGAACAGATCCAGACCACTCTTAGCACTGCCAGTCTGGGAGAGTCACAAACAAGGATCTGGTCATTCTAAACTGAGGTGTATATAAATTTATTCTCTCAGAGGGTACTGAAACATTGGAATTCCCTGTTCCAGATGGCGGTGAATGATTAGAAATCTTTAAGGTGGAAATAGATAAATATTTGAAAATTTAAGAAATTGATGGGGAATCAGCACACAAGAGGACTTCAGGCCAGCATTGATCAGCCATGATCATATTGAATGGCAGGGCACGCTTGAGGGGCATGGAGGCTAACAGCGGTTCCTATTTTCTTGCGTTCTTATTGCATTATCCCGTGATTTCAAGGCTGTGAACAATAAGCTCATCAACACGTCTGTGTAATCCTGGTGGTAATTCGCAGGGGAAATATGGAAAATTATGATTTTAATTTTTTTTTATAACAATTCTGTTTGGTGGTTAGACGTCATGAAAACTACTTGACAGTCTATCAATTTGAGCAGAAGATGGTGCTTGATGAGAAATGGATGAAGGACAACCAATAACAGAAATGATTGGGAGAGGCAGTGTGGGAGAGAAGTATTCAAATACACTCAAACATAATAAGAGCGTTTGGTATTCGGACTGCGCATGCCCAGGTCATAGGTCACTAGCTATAAAACAGTCTTTGCAACGGTGGTGCTGCATTGTCTGCAGGTTTGCGCTTCGTCCCTAATTGGCTTCAGGGTCGGCTCTCCATTGCAAACAATTTAGTGGCAAACGTAGACAGGATTTGCATAAATGCATCTACAATAATACTCTGATAATCCTTGCTTACCCTTCCTCACAATGAGCTGGCAGTTAGAATCAAACAAGGCTTGCAGGTTTTCATCTCACATGTTTGGGCATAAATCTGAACCAAACGTATGGCTGCTAATACTGCTCGGATGAAGATCCATCACCCAAATCCTGCCTCCCCGTTCCTGACAAGAGTTATGCAACATGTTCATCCTCATGACTTCATCTTCTTTCGTGTGGCGTGCACAGACTAAAGTTGTTGGACAATTTGTCCTCATGACACACCATCATCTTAGTTCAACTGAGAAACGCTCTACTAAACTGAATTGGTAGAATTTTTATTTTGAAACAACCATTTTTCCTGAAACTCATTAGGTTTATAACAAATAAATATATTTTTAAAAAAAAAACATACTGCGCCACTTCTATTTTTGCTGGTTTACAATGTCCAGGATATTCATTCCTTTCCTCTTTATTGGGTAATCCTATAGCACTGGCAACACCAAATCTGGTCACTGGAAGCGAAAGGACATCTGAATCCCCATAATGTCATGGCAAAAGTATTGGGGAAAGGTGTAGAGGGAAGGGAGAGCATGTGGGGGAAAAGAGTGATGAAAATTAGTAAGATATAGGAACAATAATCATTACTGAAACCTTACTCACCCAATGATAGTAGAGTGGTCTTAAGTCAGTTGCTTACTCAACCCTCTTCCCCACCTCCAATGCAAGTGAAACCAAGTGTAAAGAAGGTGTTCCAAGGTTTATAATATGGGTAGAATATGATGAAAGATCAGTTTCTTTCACTCCACCCAATGCAGTTAAGACCTCCAGCCCACTGGAAGGAAGGGCCCTGCATGGCAAACATAAAAGTGATGGAGTTGAGATGTGAGGGCCGCAAGAAGCGGACCTTGCTTTGCAAATCACCACCACACGCCAAACTTTGTTAATCTGCAGAATGACACTCAATGTTTTATATGCCTTCACAGGAGCACTGTCAGACCAAATCAGACACCAAGCTACAGAAGGGAATATTGGGACCAGTGCACAATAACTTGACAAAAGTTTTAAGTTTTAAGGATCGGAGCGTTTTCAGTGTTTCGAGAGTAAGTGAAATTTAGGGGGGAACTCAAGAGCTCCTTAAAGTTTACCTGAATGAAAAATGTCCTCAATATCAAAATAGCAAATTGTTGACATTTATAATGTTTCAGTTAGAATATGTTATTCACAACTCAGAGATCCAAACACACTTTGCAGCAAATGAAACACTTTTGAACTGCAGTCAATAGAACAGAGAACAGTACAGCCGAGAAATTGGCCCATCGGTCCACAATCCACTCCAAAAAAGATACTATGTTAAACTAATCTCCTCTGCCTGCACATGCTCCATATCCCTCCATTCCCTGCACACCCATTTGACTATCTTTGTCTCTCCTTGTAAAAAAGCATCATATACATACCTTTTAAAATTGCCCTTCTCACCTTAAAGCTATGTCCTCTAGAGTTTGACATTTTCACTCCTTGAGAAAGTTTCTGTCTCCACCAGTTACCCCTCTCGAAATTGTATGTACAGTAAACCCTCACAATAACGGACAACGGTGGGGGGATGGGTCATGTCCGTTATTACCGATTGTCTGCTATAATCTGGTGTGGGTGGTAAATAATGTTTAACCCTAGGCCGGGAGATAATAAATGGGGGGTTGCACCGATTAGGGAGGATGGGGGGGGGGGGGGGGGGGATGGGGGGATGGTGTTAAATCAGCAGGAATTCACAGGCCGGAGAGTTCCCGACCCCACACATGGTGCGCCGGGCATGGGCCTGGTACTCGCACCGCCCTAATGCTGCTTGCTCCCGCATCCGGAAGCATACCATGTGGTGTCAGCTCATTGGGTAACCTGGCAGAAGTGGGGGCTGGTGCAATGGGAGCCTCGCAGCATTACCAGGCAACTGATGCACCCACCACCAGTGTGACGCAGGTGTGCTGGCGTGCACTTCATCTGCAACCAACACCCTTGTTTTGTGGCAGTTGCTGCAAACCCGTGCCCAATGCAACAATTGTCAAGGGTGTTTTACAGTTCACTCTCACCTCACCGCTGCCTTTCTGTTGTGCTGCACGCCACCTACCAACACAAAAGGACGTCTTGTTCCAATCACTGAAATTCGTTATATAGAGGTCTGTAATTGTGAAGGATTACTCTGCTTCTAATAGGTTAACCCTCATCCTCTGATGCTCCGGAGAGAACAGTCCAAGTTCCTCTAACCTCTCTTTACAGCTAATACCCTCTAATCCATGCAGCAAACCTCTTCTGCACTCTCTCTTAAGCCCCAACATCCTTGCTGCAATGGGGAAATCAGAAGTGCACGCAATATCCAATATGAAGCCTAACCAAAGTCTTATAAAGCTGCATAATGACTTCTTGGCGCCTATACTCAATGCCCAAACCAATGAAGGCAGCATACCATGTCTTCTTTACCTACCAACCTGTAATGTCATCTTCAGGGAGCCATGACTCCCTGTGCCCCAAGATCCCTATGTAAATCAATGTTGTTAAGGGTCTTGCCATTAACTGTTGAAATGTTGGAAATTTGGCAGACAATTTGCACACAGAAAGGTCTCCCATAACAACCAAATGATAATGTCCAGATAATATATTTGTAACATTTAACTGAAGATTGACTATTGACCGGGATGCCAGGGAGTATAATCTTCTTTTCTTTCAAATGCTGTTACATGTTTGAGAGATGTCAGGGCTTCAATTTTACATCTCAGCTGCACAGATTGCACCTTAGCTTTACATTTTATCGTTAAGTTCTGAAATGGGATTTAAAATTACAACCTCTGGCTCAGAGATTGGCACCATCATTGAAACTTGACTGTACATTCACCCAGATTCAAAGTGGGTCTTTAGAACCAGATATAAGTTAGTATTTTGGAAAGGACAGCATTGCATTTTTAAAATTTGATTAATCTTCAAAAAATATTTGCACTTGCTGTAACATCATAATCATGGAAATATTGAGGCCATCTCCATGACTCCCTGAACGTGCAGGGTGTTAAAAATAGAGATCAGAATGCATGTTTTGACAATAAAGGATTCCACTTCCTCACTGAAGGTTCCCCAGGGCATTGCACTTCAAAAACAATCAGGAATGAATTAATTCTACCAATGAATTGTAAATGAAGCACAAGGGATTTAATTTGAAATGAAATTATTCCTTTTTGCATGTGTTTTTTTCCCCAATATAATTGACAGTGTTGTAGACAATACAGAGGGGATTTACAAATATTTCCACGGATCAGGCATTCATTTATATTGAGAAGCCAAAGCAGCTGGCATTGTCCTCCGTACAATGGTAACTTAAAGGAACTTTTAGCAGAAAGGTGCAAAAGTGTGATGTTTTCACAGTTATTAAAAAGAAAATGCTTCCACTAAGAGGCTCAATACTCAGAGGACTCAGACTAAAGGCCATTGGTAAAAGAACTAGGAGAATGTCAGAAGAATCTTTAATGCATTGGCAGAAAGGTTAATGATAGCATGTTTAGTATTGATTTTCATTTCTGATGACCGAAATAATGCACTTACAAATTTGGTGCCAGTCACTGTACTGCAATGTAATTGAGAGAATCATTAAGTTATTGCTCACTACAGTACTAATGTAGTCAGAGGATGGTGGGTGTGCCCCAATCTAGAGACTGTAGTTTAATTTCTGGTTTCAATGGGTGCTTTAAACTACCTGGCCCATAAGCCCTTCTTTTAATGACTGTTCCAATTCAGATTGTTGCTCAGAGGATTGGATGATAGCTGGTTGATGTAAATGCTAGTAAATGGACTAATTTAAAAAGTTGCCATCTGCTGCCCTCCACCAGCCTTTGAAGTTAAGCAAGTCCTTGAATCCATGAATGCAATATATTTGAATTTATTGAAATCCACGAATGTACAGCAAGGCAATTTTAACATAATGGAACTTGAAACTTACAAGAGTTTATGAGAGTCCAAAAACATGTTTTACCTCTCATATGTCTAATGGCTATTTCTAAATCAGGTCTGCAAAAACCTTAGCAGATGGGAATAATCAATTTACAAAAAGAAATGAATCAATTCAATAGGTGACAGTTGCAAACAGACAACAGTGGAGATGTCCTGGGATGATTCCTGGGATGGCAGGACTTCCATATGAAGAAAGACTGGATAGACTCGGCTTGTACTCACTGGAATTTAGAAGATTGAGGGGGGATCTCATAGAGACTCACAAAATTCTTAAGGGGTTAGACAGGCTAGATGCAGAAAGATTGTTCCCGATGTTGGGGAAATCCAGGACAAGGGGTCACTGTTTAAGGTTAAGGGGGAAGTCTTTTAGGACCGAGATGAGAAAATCATTTTTCACACAGAGAGTGGTGAATCTGCGGAATTCTCTGCCACAGAAGGTAGTTGAGGCCAGTTCGTTGGCTATATTTAAGAGGGAGTTAGATGTGGCCCTTGTGGCTAATGGGATCAGGGGGTATGGAGAGAAGGCAGGTACAGGATACTGAGTTGGATGATCAGCCATGATCATATTGAATGGCGGTGCAGGCTCGAAGGGCCGAATGGCCTACTCCTGCACCTATTTTCTATGTTTCTATGTTTCTATGTCCCATATATGAACATGAAGGAGGTATAGCAGTGATACCCCATGCCACTCCACATGCAATTATCTAACTTCAACATCTAAGTGTAAGTTATAGTTGAAGATCTGTTTTTACACCAGAGAGCCACACAAAAGAGAAAGAATACTCCCTTATATCCGTTAGTAATTCAGCCCAAATTTTCATCGGAATATAGCCTTGGGAGGAGGGAGTGGGTAGCGACAGGCAAGGAGCAAGACCAGTAGGAGAGGAGAGGGAACCGGGGTCTGGCCTACTGCGCCCTCAAGGTCAGGTGCAGGAGGGGACCTGAGGAACGAAGGTGGACGGGCGACGAGAGAGACGTCTATTTTAAGGTTGACCCGCATGTCCAAGGAAGGCGATGGCTGGAGGCCCGCAACAGCCTGGAGCTTGTTTGGATATGGCACCGCTCATAAGATCTAGAGCGCATGGTGGACTTTGGAAATGGCGCCAAAACATGGCACCTCTTACATCAGGTCGCACTAGACTATTTCTGTGCGCTTGCTATTCAGGGATTGAGAGTATCGCTACTGGGCTGTTTGTAAGAAAATAATGTCACTGTGTGTTAGCACTTTGCACATGTGATAATAAAAGCACCATTGAACCATTGTTGATCCAAGTACTCAGGCTGTGTATTTTTTCGATGAGATATTAATCCGGTGTTATTTCGGATAAGTTATTAAACCAATTGCCCTCTCAGATAAATGTAACCGATCCCTTGACACTACTTTAGAGTAGAGCAGAGGAGTTCTCCCAAGTGTCTTAGCTAATTGTTATACCCTACAAATCGTATTAAAATAGTTCATCTGAATGTTATTGCATACCTGCTTATAGGATTTTCCTGTGTGTAAAATGGTTGCTGCTTATGACAGTGATGACACTGCTAGAAGTGGTGGGGGCAGGGGGGTGATGGGGTGGGGGGGATGGTCAGGTCACGTGCCAATAGCAACTAAAGAGCAGCATTATGTTGCCATGGAAATAGATGTTGGAGCATGGGGCCAGTGTGCACTCACTAACCATGAATTATTGAGCTAAACCCCATGAGCATTCATTAAGGACTCGCCAGGAAGCAAAGTTTAAACAGCAGATAGGGCACCAGTGTAAAGGCCTTTGAGACCACTTGATGTGAAATGGCCGGTAGATTATTCATGCAAACCTGCATCATAGTGCCTTGTGGTTATAACCAAGGGACCCAATTAAACACTGACGATGTGCTAGCTGCCCTGAGTGCCTGCCAGAGCCCACCTATTCACACTGTAGTGCCAAATTGTCATTGCTTAATAAGATTCACATAATGCAGGTCCCAGGCAAGCAATGAAAGAATGAGTTTATTTTCTTATCTAGCATTCTTTATAAGATAAGATAAATTCCGCTAAAATAAATGAAACGGAGTTTAATTTGCTCTATGTGCTGTATATCTTAAACCAAAGTTGGGGAGGGGGAGGGGAGATGGTGAAGATGTACATTTTCCCCAATAAATTGATTATTAAGCACACTGAGAATGTGCGCAAGTGTGCATATAAAGCACCCCCTCCAGAAATGGTCAAATTTCAATTCTTATGCACATCCATGTTAATTTATTTATTTCCTACCAATTTATAAAGAAACCAGTTATTGTTAACTGAATATTTTTAATATTCCAGGACAATAGACCTCATGTCACATAATTCTGCAACAGGGAATGGTGGCTGACTGAATCGATGTCTTAAAATGCTGGTACACAAATCCAAGAGTTCAAAGCTCTGGCAGACTTCCAAAATAAACAAGTTATATTACTGATCTCAAAACGGCATACACACTCCGTTTAATATCAGTATGAATTTAACGTACAGGCTGAAAGTAACAAAAAATGATGTAATGTGGATGTACAATTTGCTTTGAACAATTTAGTGCACTTCTCTCTGCAGGAATCATTGGCAGCAATCACATCTAAAGCTCATCAGTATGGAAAATTATGCACTAAATTTAGAATGCTTCAGACTTGCTTTGTTGCACTTGTGATTTAGTTCAGAGCTGAAAACTATTCTCTCATGAGCTATGTTAACCTCTGGTGGGACTTATTTTTGTATCTTCTTTCCATTTTCATCGTTGTAGTTTATTTCGCCATCCATCTACCCTGGAAGAGAAAGTAGATCCTGTTACTTGATTAACATTTACAATTATAGGGCAACTTTAAGATTGTAAGATAGTAAGATTTCAGGCATTTCTTAGCAGGAGTATTGAAAAACAAAAGAGGGCATTAATATATGAAGGTACATTTCTGACTTGCCTTGTACCCAAAGGAACCATTCCTTACCCCCGTTGGGGCCTTTCTCCAGCCGAAATAGGGCTCAATAAAAAACGATTAATTATCTTTAGTCAGATGTTGTTACTCTTGCCTTTATTGGTTCAAGCCTCAATCTCGTCTGAGGGATAACTGCCTCAGTTAAAACTGTTGGGAATAATTTGGCCAGGCATTAAGAGTCTTATGAACTGTTTCTTTCTGTTGGTGGCTCATAAAATGGAATAGCATGTTCCTAGAACATAGAAAATAGGTGCAGGAGGAGGCCATTCGGCCCTTCGAGCCAGCACTGCCTTTCATTGTGATTATGGCTGATTGTCCCCTATCAATAACCCGTGCCTGCCTTCTCCCCATATCCCCTGATTCTACTAGCCCCTAGAGCTCTATCTAACTCTCTCTTAAATCCATCCAGTGATTTGGCATCCACTGCCCTCTGTGGCAGGGAATTCCACAAATTCACAACTCTCTGGATGAAAAACATTTTTTTCACCTCAGTCTTAAATGGCCTCCCCTTTATTCTAAGACTGTGGCCCCTGGTTCTGGACTCGCCCAACATTGGGAACATTTTTCCTGCGTCTAGCTTGTCCAGTCCTTTTATAATTGTATATGTTTCTATCAGTCCATTGTTTCTGTGCCAACTGTAATCAGTTCATCCCATGCTCTTGCTCTTTTCCATGCAAATATTGATGCAATAATGAAATCCCCTTTTCAAAAGTTCCTCTTCAAAGCTTCTAAAACCTTATCAGGTAGCTCATAACAATCTGCCAA
The DNA here is from genome assembly GCA_963514005.1 of Raja brachyura. The sequence goes on along the minus strand of OY740787.1, from coordinate 46,298,561 downwards.
GTAAACAAAATTATCTTCATGCCCACCATGATACATTTGCCAATTACCTTAAATTTGTGTCCTCAAATTGATGATCCATTTGCCATAACTCTCCTTTTGTACACCAGCTAAACACTGTTTGTTGAGCGAGATTTATAGAGGTTTGCTAAACACTGGGAAAAATCCTATGGAATCTTTAATGTCTACCTTCAAATGAGCATCCGGTGAAAAATAGAAGTCTCAGCTGAAGAAAAGGTTGTGTGATATCATCACTGTATCTTTTCAAATATGTAGTGAGAATTGAGAACAGAAACAATTGGCTTTGCCACCAATTATTATTGGTTTTGAATTTAGTATGAATTTATAACCTACATTTCAGGATTTGGGGTGCGTTGTTACTTAAGATTAAGCAACTTGTCAGGCTTTGGTTCCATTAGTTTATCTAATACTTTTTCTCCGATAATGAAGATTTATCGGAGAAAAAGTATTAGATAAACTAATGGAACCAAAGCCTGACAAGTTGCTTGGACTTAATGGCTGGTGTCCTCTATGAACCCAATAGCAATTTTCTGATATATTATGGAAATTGAAAGATACTATATTGACAGGTTCTTCATTTACATAGGGCGTATTGTCCCAGCTCTGTTCCAGCTAGTGGTGCCTTCTCTTTAGTTATTATCATCTACAAAAAAAGACCCAGCTTCAAATGCATCCTATTTCTGAATCTCAACAGCAACATTTTGGAATTTTGCCATTTATTGAACAAAAAACCATAATAATAAATGGAAGGAATTAAAACAGCTCATCTCTGTCACTAGTACAGCTCTTAAGTGATTTATACACCAAAACAGCCCATTCGTTCTGTGGTGGACAAATATCTCTATTCCCAGAGATGTGAAGAAATCATTGAACAATCAGTGATGCAAGTTAATGCGTTCCAACATGTCCAATGAGCAGCAGATTGACTTAAGATAAAAACTGATACAGAGAACTTTCCTCCACAAAGTTCTATTATTTTTCCTGCCAAAAATATCTCGCAGCAAAAGTGCTCCACTCATAGTTCATAAGGTAAAATATTTTTTTAATGTAATATTGATCCATAAATCCATGGAGGGTCCAAAGCTTTCTTAGCTGCTACTCAACCTCTGAAGAATGAGTCTCATCCAAGAGGTCTGAGCACAACCAACTAGATAGATGCTCCAATTAAATAAGGGGCGGAGGGAGGGGGCCACCCTGGGGGATGACAGATCTCCTTGCTTGCTATTTTAAAAGAGGAGAGGGAAGTGCTATTTTGCAACAATCATCTCTCAATTGCAATTGCCTGGTCTTTATCCCATAGCTGTTTGTGGGAACAGCTGTGTGCAAAGTGCATAGAATTTCAAAAAAAGTTTTACATTGGTGGCAATCACTTTGGCCAGGTTTGGACTTTGAATGTATTGTTGATTACTTCTGCCATTTGATATTTAAGTTTATTTTTTCTTGTTGGACCTCATGCAGGATGATTGGCTGCCTGGCTACTGCACTGCAGTACTTTCCAAGAAAAGTGGGCGTATAGTCATGTAATGCCGACCTTGCCTAAGACCAGCATAGTTTTGTTGCAAGGTGCCCTCAGTGCTCTTTCCAATTAACATTCCAATGATGTACATATGATATGGATTAAAATGTAGTGTGCAAAGATCCAATGCCTAAAGATTGGTTGGCATGCATAAAGGCATGGCTGTCAGCCAATTTGCAACAGGCCAACCAACATCTTGTTTGAATGCTTGCCACTGGTAAATGCATTAGCATCTGAGGTCTAAGTTGTCCACCACTGAATGGATCTTAAACAAAGCCCAATCTTTCCTTTACAATGATCCTCTAGTATAGAGATAGGACATTTCAGGTAAGAGGAAAGATTGATTTCTCTCCCCACTTCCATCCCCCACCTCTCCCTCTACCTCTGTCTCCCCCTCCCCCATTCGCTCTTCCTCCCACCTACCACTCTGCTCTAACTCTTCTGCTCCCTCCCTCTTTCCCTCCCCATTCTCCTTTCTTTCTCCCTCTGCCCTCCTCAGTCCTTCTCTTCCCTTACCCCTCTTTCTCCCTCCCAGCATGTGACAAATGGATAGTAATATGCAGAGTGATAGGAAAGATAGAGGGTTTAACAGTTTAAAAAAAACTAGCAATGAACAGGATCAATGCAAAGAAACATGGTATGAAGTCAAAATTAAATTATCTTTATCTGCAATGCACAAAGTATTTTTCACAACATAGATGAATTGATGGTAAAACAGAGGCAAATGAGTAGAATCTATTAGTTGATATAGAGACCAGGTAGCAGTTGGCTGAGGTCAGAAACATAATAGTATGGTGCACTTACATTTTGGAAGGATATTCAAAATGGAATAAAAAAAGGCGAGCTCTTAAGATGACGTGAGGTCAGTGGTAGATAATGACTTTGTCTCAGAAAATCAGCAAATTGGATCAAGTTAGGTGGAAATGAAATCATTGGTGTTAACCTATAGGCTCTCAATAGTGGTTATACCACTGAAGAGAACATCAAATGAAGTGGGTTGTATCAAAGGTCAGGGTTTGGGGGGGGAATTGCTTCTAATCAGTTGAAAGGGATGGTTAGAAGGATGGAATTTGGCTGGCTGATTGGTAGATGGGAGGATGTCAGGCATGTGGTTCAGGTTTGGTGAGTACTGTATGGATTGCTACAAATTTGGCAGCACAAGGGAGAAATCAGGAATTTAAATAAGGCCTACCTGAATGTGGATCACTGCATGTAGGCGAGTAGTAGAATTTTCGGAGGGTGTTGAATATGGGGAGAATAAAAATAGTTTAGGGTTGGATTAATGTAGACATGAGTGTTTGCGGTTCACACAGACATGGGGTTGTTTCTGTGCTGCATTTCAAAATACGTAAAATGAAAAAATATTTTTTTCCATTACACTTTTCATGACTTTAGAATATTCCAATGATTTTCAGTTCTTGGAATAATTTTGTCACATCAGTAATGCAGGAATTTAAAAAGGCTGTGATTATGATCAGATCAATTTTAATTGAAACATAGAAATATAGAAAATAGGAGCAGGAGTAGGCCATTCGACTCTTCGAGCCTGCACCGCCATTCAATATGATCATGGCTGATCATCCAACTCAGTATCCCGTACCTGCCTTCTCTCCATACCCCCTGATCCCTCTAACCACAAGGGCCACATCTAACTCCCTCTTAAATATAGCCAATGAACTGGCCTCAACTACCTTCTGTGGCAGAGAATTCCAGAGACTCACCACTCTCTGTGTGAAAAATGTTTTTCTCATCTCGGTCCTAAAAGATTTCCCCCTTATCCTTAAACTGTGACCCCTCGTTCTGGACTTCCCCAACATCGGGAACAATCTTCCTGCACCTAGCCTGTCCAACCCCTTAAAAGTTTTGTACGTTTCTATAAGATCCCCCCTCAATCTTCTAAATTCTAGCGAGTACAAGCCGAGTCTATCCAGTCTTTCTTCATATGAAAGTCCTGACATCCCAGGAATCATTCTGGTGAACCTCTATGGCAAGAATGTCTTTCCTCAGATTTGGAGACCAAAACTGTATGCAATACTCCAGGTGTGGTCTCACCAAGACCCTGTACAACTGCAGTAGAACCTCCCTGCCCCTATACTCAAATCCTTTTGCTATGAATGCTAACATACCATTCGCTTTCTTCACTGCCTGCTGCACCTGCATGCCTACTTTCAATGACTGGTGTACCATGAAATCCAGGTCTTGTTGCATCTCTTCTTTTCCTAATCGGCCACCATTCAGATAATAGTCTACTTTCTTGTTTTTGCCACCAAAGTGGATAACCTCACATTTATCTACATTGTACGGCATCTGCCATGCATTTGCCCACTCACCCAGCCTATCCAAGTCATCTTGCAGCCTCCTAGCATCCTCCTCACAGCTAACACTGCCCCACAGCTTCGTGTCATCCGCAAACTTGGCGATGTTGCATTCAATTCCCTCGACCAAATCATTCATATATATTGTAAATAACTGGGGTCCTTGTTACTGAGCCTTGCGGCACCCCACTAGTCACTGCCTGCCATTCTGAAAAGGGCCCGTTTACTCCTACTCTTTGCTTCCTGTCTGCCAGCCAGTTCTCTATCCACATCAATACTGACCCCCCAATACGGAGTGTTTTAAGTTTGTATACTAATCGCTTATGTGGGACCTTGTCGAAAGCCTTCTGAAAGTCTAGATATAACACATCCACTGGTTCTCCCTTATCCACTCTACTAGTTACATCCTCGAAAAATTCAATAAGATTCGTCAGACATGATTTACCTTTCGTAAATCCATGCTGACTTTGTCCAATGATTTCACCACTTTCCAAATGTGCTGCTATCCTATCTTTAATAACTGACTCTAGCAGTTTCCCCACTACCGATGTTAGACTAACTGGTCTGTAATTCCCCGTTTTCTCTCTCCCTCACTTTTTAAAAAGTGGGGTTACATTAGCTACCCTCCAAACCTCAGGAACTACTCCAGAATCTAAAGAGTTTTGAAATATTATCACTAATGCATTCACTATTTCTGGGGCTACTTCCTTAAGTAATCTGGGAAGCAGACTATCTGGCCCTGGGGATTTATCGGCCTTGAATCCATTCAATTTACCTAACACCACTTCCCGGCTAACCTGGATTTCACTCAGTTCCTCCATCTCATTTGACTCGCAATCCCCTGCTATTTCTGGCAGATTATTTATGTCTTGCTTAGTGAAGACAGAACCAAAGTAGTTATTCAATTGGTCTGCCATGTCCTTGTTCCCCATGATCAATTCATCTGTTTCTGACTGCAAGGGACCTACATTTGTTTTAACTAATCTTTTTCTCTTCACATATCTATAAAAACGTTGGCAGTCAGTTTTTATGTTCCCTGCCAGTTTTCTTTCATAATCTATTTTCCCTTTCCTAATTAAGCCCTTTGTCCTCCTCTGCTGGACTGTGAATTTCTCCCAGTCCTCTGGTAGGCTGCTTTTTCTGGCTAATTTGTATGCTTCATCTTTTGTTTTGATACTATCCCTGATTTCCCTTGTTATCCATGGATGCACTACCTTCCCTGATTTATTATTTTGCCAAACAGGGATGAACAATTGTTGTAGTTCATCCATGCAGTCTTTAAATGCCTTCCATTGCCTATCCATCGTCAACCCTTTAAGAATCAATTGCCAGTCTATCTTGGCCAATTCACGTCTCATACCCTCAAAGTTAACTTTCTTTAAGTTCAGAACCCTTGTTTCTGAATTAATTATGTTACTCTCCATCCTAATGAAGAACTCAACCATATTATGGTCACTTTTGCCCAAGGGGGCACGCACAACAAGACTGCTAACTAACCCTTCCTCATTACTCAATACTCAGTCTAAGTTCCAAGAAATCCTCTTCCTCAGCACCCCTGCCAATTTGATTCACCCAATCTATATGTAGATTGAAGTCACCCATTATAACTGTTTTACCTTTGTTCCATGCATTTCTAATTTCCTGTTTGATGTCATCCCCAACTCCACTACTACTGTTAGGTGGCCTGTACACAACTCGCACTAGTGTTTTCTGCCCCTTAGTGTTTCGCAGCTATACCCATATCGATTCTACATCCTCCAAGTTAATGTCCTTCCTTTCTATTGCGTTAATCTCCTCTCTAACCAGCAATGCTACCCCACCTCCTTTTCCTTTCTGTCTCTCCCTCCTGAATATTGAATATCCCTGGATGTTCAGCTCCCAGCCTTGGTCACCCTGGAGCCATGTCTCCGTGATCCCACTATATCATAGTCATTAATAGCTATCTGCATATTCAACTCATCCACCTTATTACGAATGCTCCTTGCATTGAGACACAAAGCTTTCAGGGTTGTTTTTACAACACTCTTACCCCTTATACAATTATGTTGAAAAGTGGCCCTTTTTTATTTTTGCCCTGGATTTGTCTGCCTGCCACTTTTACTTTTCACCTTGCTACCTATTGCTTCTACCCTCATTTTTGTAATATCAGGTGAGTAAAAGTATGGACCAAAGTATTGAGGAGAACTCTTCGCTTTTGCATTCTTAATTTCACCCATCACTCTCGTACTTGCTGACTAGGTTTTGAACACATTGCAAAATAATTAAGCAGCCAACAAACTATTTCGAAACAAAATCAGGGAGTTGCATATAACGTTGGTAGGATTGGAGGAGATCCTTCTCTTCCTTGGCGTCAAGCTTGACTTGCTTTCACCTTAATTTTGTGAGATCTGGTATGCCTGATGAAGCCAATATAGGGATTTGCAGATTCAGCCACACCAAGGGCAGAATGTGACTGATGGGACAGATCGGTGGGTAATTTGGAAGTGGTGCTCCCCTATTATTTAAGCTGGGTTTCTAAGTGCTTCCAAAGGACAGAACTGAGAAGGGTGGCCTTTCGGCCCACAATGAGTGAGTCGAACATGATCAAGTTCAAGTTTCAGTTTTATTTGTCATACGTAGGTTAACACAGGGTCAACGGTACCAATGAAATGTGTTTGTCAAGACAACTGGTCACCTCAGCAATAATACAACAAGGGTAAAATAAGATTAAAATGACATTGTTAAGGTAAAAATACAATAATGAGATAATCAACACAACAACACAAACACATGTGCTAACAAAAAGCTAGTGAGCAGATATACGATGTTGTTAAACAAATGTCCTCTGACTGCACATGATCCATGTCCCTCTATTCCTTGTATATCCATACGCATATATAAAAGTCTCAAATACTAGTATTGCACCTGCTTCCAATGAATGGATGCAAAGTTCTCAAAACTCCTCCATTTTGAACCTTGTGTGCTAAGGATTCCTAAGAGTCTGAACGATTCCGTTGTCGGCCATGTTAATGATGAAACCTACCCTACAGTTGACCTGCTGAGAATACTGCCTATGGATTTGGGAAATTTTGTAGAAACAGCATTGGTGGTGTCCCTCCAGAGCTTTTAAGTGCTTGCTCAAGGACAATTTACACACATTTTATAAATATATTAAGAGCAATTACTTAACCAGGAAACGAATGGGACCCATTAGAGAGCCAACAGATGTAGATGAGCTCTTAAATGTACAAGGAGAAAGGCATTTCAGTAGGATGGTGAAATTCTAGTCAAGGTAAAAAAGGAGGTATCAGATGTAAAAACAGGAATAAAGGTGGATAAATCCTTAGGTACTGGTGAGATATATCCCAGGCTGCTATGGGTGGCAATGGAGGAGATTGCTGGAGCCCTGACAGAGACATTTAAATCTTCACTGGCCACAGCTACGATGGCAGATGACTGGAAGACAGCAAATGTGATACATTTATTCCAGAAAGGCAGCAGGGATATGCCACATAATTATTAATATTTTTTTAATATCTTTATTAGTGGTACTGTAAGTTACATCAGTGTACATCCTTGTATTGTATTACAGTCATTGTACCCCTTAATTTTAATTTTAATTTTAAGGCTTTAGAAAAGAGAGAACAGAGATAAAAATAGCAGCATAAAAAGTAGAAAAGTGAAAAAGAGATGTGACAGTGCTAAAGCGTGACAGAGGGAAAGGAAACCCTTGAAGAGTTAGAAACGGGAATTAAGAGATAGACCCTGGAGAGGAAAAAAAAAGAAAAAGGGGAAAATAGAAAAAGAAAAAAGAAAAGCCAGTTACTTTATTATAAACATCTCGCAAAAGGAATCTACCAACTCGACAATTTTTCTTCCCCCTTTTCCAAGACCCGACACCGGTACTTTTTAGAGGTATTCTTGCACCTTATCCTTGTAATAGATTTATAAATGCAGACCACGTCTTATAGAAACAGTCTGATTTTCCTGCTAGTCGGAGTCTCATATCTTCCAAGTGTAGTGTTTCGAACATAGATGAAATCCACATATTGACTGTGGGTACCGGAGAATTTTTCCAGAATTTTAAGATTAGCTTTTTTCCAGTTATTAAGCCATATTCAAATAGAGTCTTTTGAAACGCGTTTAATTCAGGGCAGTCTTCCGATATCCCGAAGATTATCCAGTCTGCTTGTGGGGTCAGTTTTATTTTAAATATTTTTGTGAACATTTCAAAAATTTCAGTCCAGAATGTTTGAATTTTTGTACAAAAGACAAATGAGTGTGTTATATTAGCTTCTTGACATTGACATTTATCACATGTAGGAGAGACGTTGGGAAAAAGTTTACTTATTTTAGTTTTTGAATAGTATAATCTGTGTAAGATTTTAAATTGTATTAAGGTGTGTCTTACATTAATTGAACATTTATGCACGTTTAATAAATATTCTTCCACATAATTATAGGCCAGTGGGTCTAATATTAGTTATAGGGAAACTGAAAAATCCTGAAGGAGAAACAAAGTACTGGAGCAACTCAGTGGGTCAGGCAGCATCTGTGGAAGGAATGGATAGACATTGTTTGAGATCAGGACCCTTCTTCAGATGAAGAGTCCTGACCCAAGATGTTGTCTCTCCACAGATGCTGCCTGACTCGCTGAGGGTTTTCAGCACTGTTTCGTGCTCAAGATTCCAGCATCTGTGGTTTGTTATGTCTGGAAAAATCCAGAGGGTTAGGGTTAATCTACAGTGGAACAGCATGGATTGCTTACAGATCATCAGCATTGATTAGTTGGTGAGAGATTTTGTCTAACCATTTTAACTGAGTTTTTTTGAAGTGGTAACTAACTATGTTCAGGAGAGCAGTGCATTTGACATAGTTTACATGAACTTCAATAAGGCCTTTCTGATGCTGGTCCAAAAGGTTACAACCCATGAATCTAAGGAAAGTTGGCAAATTTGATCAAAAGGTGGCTTGGTACTATGATACAGAAGGTGATAGTGTGGGGTTGTTTTTCTTATTATCTGTTTTGTTAATAGTGAGGAGGATATAGAATGATATTGATCAGCTAGTAAGTTGGGCACGCCAATGGCAGATGGAATATAATCCCGATAAGTGAGACTAATACATTTTGGGATGTCGAGTAAGGGTAGGACATATGACATGAATGGTAAGGCAAGAGGGTATAAAGGAACAAAGGGATGTACAAGTTCTGAAATCTCTGAAGGTGATAGGGCAGATTGATAGGGTGATAAAAAACAGCATTTTGGGTGATTTTCTTAATTAGCTGGAGCATAGGTTAGAAGAGCAGCAAAGTTTTGGTACAACTTTGTAAAACATTGATAGCTACGGATGGAATATTGTGGTGCAATTCTGATTGGCACACTATAAGGAGGATGTGATTGTATTAGAGAGGGTGCAGAGGAGATTCACTAGAATATTGCCTCGAATGTTCAATTATGAGGAGAGAATGGACAAGCTGAGTTTGTTTACTTTGAAGCAGAGGAGGCTAAGGGGATAGACGCAAAAAGCTGGAGTGACTCATTTGGTCAGACAACATCGCTGGAGGAAAGGAATAGAATTCAGACCCAAGCTAAGGGGATACTTGATAGAGGTATACAAAATTTTGAGAGGCATAGATAGGGTGAATAGTAAGGAACTTTTCCCATGGCAAAGATGTCTAAAACCTGAGGGTACAGGTTTAAGATGAAGAGTAAGAAGTTGAGAGGGAATATGGTGAACATGTTTTTTCAAGGAGGATGGTTGCAACTGGGAACACACTGCTTGAGAAGGTGGTGCAGGCAGGTACTCTCAAACATTTAAGAAGCATATGAATTGCCGATTTCATCCACTGAATGTCTGCTGCAGATTGATCACTGAAGATTATGATGCAAACTGAATAGTTTCCCATTCGTCATGCAGGGAGGCATGGTGGTGCAGTGGTAGAGTTGCTGCCTTATAGCACCAGAGACCCGGTTCAATCCTGACTACAGGTGCTGTCTGTACAGATTTTGTACGTGCTCCCCGTGACCTATGTAGGTTTTCTCTAGGTGCTTCGGTTTCCTCCCACACTCCAAAGAGATACAAGTTTGTATGTTAATTGGCTTTGGTAAAAAAAAGGTAAATTGTCCCTAGTGTAAGATAGTGTTAGTGTGCGGGGATCGCTGGTTGGCGCAAACTCGGTGAGCCAAAGGGCCTGTTTCCGTGCTATACCTCTAAACTCTAATGCACTCCCAAGGCAAGTACACATATTGCGAGGGTTAATGGTTCCCAGTGTCCCCTGTTCTATCCTGTGCCATCTTATAGCTATGGTGTAAAGGTTTCTGTCAATTTTATATTGCTGGTTACGAAAATAATAAAAAGGTATATTGGAAAGGAAGAGAATGAAATACAGGAAACAAGTCATGAGGAACAAAGTGTATGAATAGAATACATAAAATAAATATATATACAGTACAACTATAATAATTAAAAAGTATAATTTCAACAATAATTTTCCAATTTTAACAAATCTTCAAAGGTTTAGGTATATTTAATATCAAATGGTCTACCCCGCATACAGAATCAATAAATATATCAATGCAATATTGTACAAACATTAATAAATATTCACACTATATCTATTTGTCAGAAAACTTTCACTTTCCAGAAATTTGACTTCATCTAAAACACTCCTATCTGTGTTCCAACTCAGACCATAACCTGTTCACTCATCACTTGCTAACATTTTCCCACTAAAGATAAAGCTTGATTTTAAAATTCTCATCCTCGTTTTCAAATTCATTCATTTTCTTTCCCTCCCTATCTTTCAAAACTCCTCCAGATCAAATCCCTTCCAAGATTATCTGTGGTTCTCTAATTCTTGTACATCTCTGAATTGAATTATTCTGCCATTCTATCACTGAAGTTTATTGCAGCAACAAATACTAACACATAACAAGCAGTGACAAGGTCCCACCAATGGATAATAGCGATAAATTTATTATGGTTTCAAAACATAAGACTATCAAATCCCCAAACATGCAGCCATCCTTGGAAAAAATAAGAAATGTGAGAAATATATCAGGCTTATTTCAATGTTAGAGAATGCATTTTCAATATAAATCTACAAAAGAACTAAGAAAAAGGAAAATGACAAATTGAGCATGCCCAAAGCATAACACTATTATTTTCAGAATATCTTCCATGCCAGACATGTTTCACAATACATCAAAATATTTTCTACTTCTATGATATTGTGGCGTCAGCATAAACATAGGCCACTTACGCTCGAACCCACGTCAGGAGAGGGCGGGCACACGACGTCATGGGCAGAGGGAGTGTCCTGGTACATAAGCTCTCTCACCACGAGACCCACCAGGAGTTTACCGGTAGCTGAGCCCGAGGGAACAACCTCGCTCAGCTACAACAACCCTACATATAGTTAGCGCACCCACTATATGTGTGACAACAGAATAAAGAACCATTTGCACCAACCTGATGTCTATTCTTTATTCGCCACGTATGGTGCCGCTACATTGGTGGCCCCCGACTGTCCGAATTTAAATTGGGTCTCACCTGAAGACGCAGCCTCGGGAGACCTGATGTCTGCAGCCGGCTGCCCAGCCCTGCAGAACTACGCTGCCGCCAACCAGGCCCTGCAGTGAGGTATGTCGCCCTTTCCTCACCTGCTGCTGCTCACCGGAGCTGAGAAGCCACGGCTACCGCCGCTCTCCCGCTCCCGGCAACGGGGCAGGCCCCGCTTCCAGACGGCACACCGCTCCAGGCCTTGCGTGACGGCCGTCGAGCTCCTCTGCATGACATGCCAGGAGCCGACCACCGGAGCGGAGAGGTTCTAGCAGCCGCCGCCGCCCCACCAGCTGCTGCAGGAGCTGCGAGCATAGCAGCCTCCTGCCCATGGCAACCCCGACACACGCCCGACGGCCCTGGGAGCAGAGTGAGTACCTGCCACTCTCCCGCTCCCGACAATGGACTCCGGGCCTGGCACCGCAACTGACCGCGGACACCGCTCCAGGCCCTGCCCAGCACCGCTCCAGGCCTCACCGCGTCTCCAGGCCCCAGCACCGCTCCAGGCCTCACCGCGTCTCCAGGCCCCAGCACCGCTCCAGGCCCCAGCACCGCTCCAGGCCTCACCGCGTCTCCAGGCCCCAGCACCGCTCCAGGCCCCAGCACCGCTCCAGGCCTCACCGCGTCTCCAGGCCCCAGCACCGCTCCAGGCCTCACCGCGGCTCCAGCCCCTGCACCGGACCCGGCTCCAGGCCTCACCGCGTCCCCAGGCCCTGCACCGGACCCGGCTCCCGGCCTCACCGCGTCTCCAGGCCCAGCACCACGACCCGTCTCCAGGCCTCACCACGTCTCCAGGCCCTGCACCACGCCTGGCCCCGCCGACCGCTGCACCTGAAAAAGTGGGCTTACCTGAGGCGGCCGCCGAAGCCGCCCTTCAGCTCCTCGCCGGCCTCCAGTCACCAGGTGATTCCTCTTCACCCGGCCGGCAAAATGGCCGCCGCGCCATCTTGAAACGGGCGGCTTCCGGCTACAAACATGGCCGCCGCCGGCCGGAAGTGCACTACGAACTTACCTGGCCGCCGTCTACAGCGCCACCTTCTGGCCGGATGCCGTCCCTGCAGCTTCACTGCCAGCAACAGCGCCACCGTCAGTTCGGCTGCTGTCCCTGCAACCTCACCGTCATCCACAGCGCCACCTTCCGGCCGGATGCCGTCACTGCAGCCTCACCACTGTCCACAGCGCCGCCTTCCAGCTGGACGTTGTGGCTGCACGATAGACACTGGACACATTATTATTATTTTTTTTTTTCTAACTGATTTTTTTTTGTGTGCACTGCAATTAGTTTGTATATTGTATTTGGTTTTTCCCCCATCGTCTTTGGGGGCCGTGTGTCACAGGACACTCTCCCTTAGCTGGTCAAGGAGATGCAACCGTGTCTCTTCAGTCTCGTCGCACCCCTCGGTACATCGGGATCTCACACGCAGAGCGTCAACTGCGCCCGTGTAGAGCACCATCCCGACCCACGCCCGGGGTGTCCCAGACCTCTTCTGTCCGGCGGCTTCTGCATCGGTCTCCTCGCACCCCTCGGTACATCGGGATCGCCCACGCAGAGCGTCAACTGCGCCCGTGGAGCCCTCCGTCCCGACCCACGACCGGGGTGTCCCAGACCTACATGCAGGAGCCTCCCTTGACCAAGCTATACCTTCCTCTTGTTCTGGGGGGGGTCCTGTGGCGTCAGCATAAACATAAGCCACTTACGCTCGAACCCTCGTCAGGAGAGGGCGGGCACACGACGTCATGGGCAGAGGGAGTGTCCTGGTACATAAGCTCTCTCACCACGAGACCCACCAGGAGTTTACCGGTAGCTGAGCCCGAGGGAACAACCTCGCTCAGCTACAACAACCCTACATATAGTTAGCGCACCCACTATATGTGTGACAACAGAATAAAGAACCACTTGCACCAACCTGATGTCTATTCTTTATTCGCCACGTATGGTGCCGCTACAATATAATATTAATATATCAAATGACCATTAATACATTACTCTAGAATAATACTAACTGCAAAAATAATAAATATTCATGGATGGCAAGAAAGAAGTACTTAACATTTCAATTCACCACAATCAACATTTATATATCTTTCAAAAATATACTTTATCCATAAAAAATGTATGCAAAAGATATACAATAAAATCCAGTCATGCATTTTTCTACATTTGTTGTATCTTTAATTCAGTATATTTTATTATAATATGTCAATGCCACATTTTTCCTTCTTGAAAAACACAACTCTGATGTGTTTGAGAGGCTGTTTTACAGGAATACATTCCTCAGTTCCCAGTGCTGGCAGATCCTTCTCCACAGAGCCTTTGTAGTGGCTGCACATTTGTTTCAGCGTGTCGCTCAGCACATCTTCCTCCAGATCCCATCATCTGTTATCTATTTTGTCTGCAGTTGATGTTAATCTTTGGTTTGTGTCCCTGGCAACAGCCCGTAAATCAGACCGTCCTCTGTTATGCAGCTTCAATTCTACCATTTAACACAAATACTAAGAACCTAGAAATACACCTGATGCAATCTAAAAAACACTTCGTAGGTCAAAAAAGTCAAGTCAAGTCAAAAGAGTTTATTGTCATGTGTCCCTGACAGGACAATGAAAATCTTTCTTTGCATAGCACAACAGAACATAGAAGGCATTGACTTCAATTCTATACATAAATACACCCATGACTTAATAAATTAATAAAGTGCAAATAACAGATGGAGGGATATTAATGTTCAGAGTTCAGAGGCAGGTTTAATAGCGTGATGGCTGTGGGGAAGTAGCTATTCCTAAACCGGGTTGTTGCAGTCTTCAGGCTCCTGTACCTTCTACCCGAAGGTAGCAGGGAGATGAGTGTGTGGCTAGGGTGGTGTGGGTCCTTGCTGAAGTTGCCGAACCAAGCCACGATGCAACCAGTCAGCAAGCTCTCTACTGTACACCTGTAGAAGTTAGAGAGAGTCCTCCTTGACAGACCAACTCTCCGTAATCTTCTCAGGAAGTAGAGGCGCTGATGAGCTTTCTTAATAATTGCATCTGTGTTCTCGGACCAGGAAAGATCTTCACAGATGTGCACGCCCAGGAATTTGAAGCTCTTGACCCTTTCAACCATCGACCCGTTGATATAAACAGGACTGTGGGTCCCCATCCTACTCTTTCCAAAGTCCACAATCAGTTCCTTGGTTTTGCTGGTGTTGAGGGCCAGGTTGTTGTGCTGGCACCATATGGACAGTCGCTCGATCTCTCTTCTATACTCGGACTCATCCCCATCAGTGATACGTCCCACAACAGTGGTGTCGTCAGCGAACTTGATGATGGAGTTCGCGCTATGACCGGCTACGCAGTCATGAGTATAGAGTGAGTACAGCAGGGGGCTGAGCACGCAGCCCTGAGGTGCTCCCGTGCTGATTGTTATCGAGTCTGACACATTTCCACCAATACGAACAGACTGTGGTCTGTGGATGAGGAAGTCGAGGATCCAATTGCAGAGGGATGCGCAAAGACCCAGTTCTGCGAGTTTGGTAACCAGCTTGGAGGGGATGATTGTGTTAAATGCCGAGCTGTAGTCAATCAATAGCAGCCTGACATATGAGTTTTTGTTGTCCAAGTGGTCCAGAGCGGAGTGGAGGGCCAGTGAGATCGCGTCCACCGTTGATCTGTTGTGGCGGTAAGCGAACTGCAGTGGGTCCAGGTTTTTGTCGAGGTAGGAGTTGATTTGCGCCATGATCAATCTCTCAAAGCACTTCATCACCACAAACGTTAGTGCCGCTGGTCGATAGTCATTGAGGCACGTCATCATGCTCTTCTTGGGCACCGGTATAATTGTTGCCCTTTTAAAGCAGGTGGGAACCTCAGACCTCAGAAGTGAGAGGTTGAAAATGTCTGTAAAAACTCCAGCCAGTTGGTTCGCACAGGTTTTTAGAACACGACAGGGTATACCATCAGGTCCAGGGGCCTTCGAAGGTTCACCCCTCTGAAGGATTTCCTGACTGTGACTGAAATACCATCACAGCGAATGGGGGCTCGGGAAGGCACATCAATATACTCCCTATCAAAGCGTGCGTAAAAATACATTGAGCTCGTCAGGGAGTGATGTTTTGCCGACATTTGAGCTGCCTCCTGATTTCGCCTTGTAGGGGGTGATTGCATTCAGGCCCCGCCACAGCTGACGAACATCTGTCTCATCCTCCAGTTTGGAGTAGAAGTCCCTTTTGGCCTTTTTGATGCCCTTACCAAGGTCGTATCTGGACTTCTTATAGACCACTGTATCATCAGATATGAATGCCCGGTGTCTGGTCTTCAGACAAGTGCCGTTCTCAAAGTTCATCCAAGGTTTCTGATTGGGGAAACACTTGGAAGGTTTTTGTGGGGATGTCCTCTACACATTTCTTTATGAAGTCTGTAATGGAAGGTGGCGTATTCGTTCAAGTCCGTTGCCGAGTCCTTGAACATTGCCCAGTCAACAGACTCCAAAACTCCAAGCCTTCCTGGAGTTGTTCCTCTGGCCCCCCCAATTCCCCCCCCCCCGACCAGCTCTGTACTGTCCTCACCTCTGGGGGTGCGCTCTTTAATTGCTGCCTGTAGGAAGGAAGAAGCAGCACCGCGGTATGGTCGGATTTACCGATGTGAGGGCAATGGATAGAGCGGTAGGCATTCTTGATGGTGGTGTAGCAGTGGTCGAAGGTGTTTGGTCCTCTGGTGCAGCAGGAGACATGTTGGTGGAAGTTAGGGAGCGATTACTTGAGGTTTGCCTTATTGAAGTCCCAGCAATGGTGGTAAATGCCTTGGGGTAAGACGTCTGGTGTTTGTTGACCACGGCGTGCAGCTCCTCTAGTGCCAGACGGACGTCTGCCTGGGGTGGGATGTAGACCACGGTCAGGATAATGGAGGTGAATTCCCTTGGGAGGTAGAAGGGACGGCACTTTAATGTCAGATGTTCGAGGTGTGGAGAGCAGGACTTGGACAGGACTGCCATGTCTGAACACCACGCAGAGTTGACCATGAGGCAGACACCCCCTCCTCTCCCTTTCCCAGATGCCAGCGTACGGTCCATACGATGGATGGAGAACCCTTCAGGCTGGACCGCTGAGTCTGGGGAGCTGGGGGTGAGCCATGCCTCTGTGAAACAGAACACAGAGCATTCCCTCAGATCCCTTTGATAAAGCAGCCTTGCCCTTAAGTCCTCCACTTTATTTTCAAGGGACTGTACTATGGCCAGTAGGATAGTAGGGAGAGAGGGTGGAAGACCCCTGCGCTTCAGTCTGACCTGAAGTCCTGCCCGTCGGCCATGTTTCCGGACACAATGGAGGCCTCCCCTTTGTTTCCAGGTACTGTGTTTACTGTACCTGCTGTTTCTGCGAACCTGCGCTGGAACGGAGATTCCTTCGCAGACGGCAGTTCCAGCTCCGTAACGAACGGGGGTTTCTTCAAAGTCGGCAGCTCCAACTCCGTAGTACCTGGAAGATTCAGCTCGTCTGCTCTGGAGGTCATCCCGGAGTTTCCAGGTACAATACATGGGAAAGTTTAAAATCCGGGGCTCCCGCACCTATGGGAGACTGCAAAATCACCCAAGCAGCTTGCCCGAAACTACAACGATTTCTGCTGTTTCCCTGATGCGGGTGAGTTGTTGTAAGTTATAGGTAAACCTTTTATGTTCTGGTGCTTTGCAAAAGTCGCCGCAGGCAGGCGCCATCTGAGAGAGAGCAATCTGCTTTGTTCCTGGGCATTCCATGCAGATAGAGGAAAAACCTAGATCTTTTATTGGTAGCTGTGTTAGACCTACATGCTTAAGATGGGGAAACATGCTTAAGATGGCGCCTGCCTGCGGCGACTTTTGCGGAGCACCAGAACAGAAAAGATTTAACTACAACGTCTATCAACTTACCTGCATCAGGAAAACGGCAGTAATCGGTGCCGTTTCTGACAGGCTGCTTGTGCAGCTGAAAGCGCTGGCAATTTTGCGATCTCCCGCAGCTGCGGGAGCACCGGACTTTAAATTTTCCCACGCTGGCTGTAAAACTCCCAACCCGACTGAAGAACCCAGGTATGGCACCTGGAAACCCCGGGATGACCTCCAGAGCCGACGGGCTGGATATCCCAGAAGAAATGAAGCTGGAGCTGCTGATTCTGAGGGTACCCCCGTTCATTACAGAGCTGGAGCTGCCATCTGTGAGGGAATTCCCGTTCCAGCGCTGGTCCGCAGAAACAGCAGGTACAGGAAACACAGTACCTGGAAACAAAGAGGAAGTCTCCATTGTGTCCAGAAACGTGGCCGACGGGCAGGACTTCAGGTCAGAATGAAGCGCAGGGGACTTCGACCCCCTCTCCCTACTATCCTACTGGCCAATGTACAGTCCCTTGAAAATAAAGTGGAGGACTTAAGGGCAAGGCTGCTTTATCAAAGGGTGCTGAGGGAATGCTCTGTGTTCTGTTTCACAGAGACATGGCTCACCCCCAGCTCCCCAGACTCAGCGGTCCAGCCTGAAGGGTTCTCCATCCACCGTATGGACCGTACACTGGCATCTGGGAAAGGGAGAGGAGGGGGTGTCTGCCTCATGGTCAACTCTACGTGGTGCTCAGACGTGGTAGTCCTGTCCAACTCCTGCTCTCCACACTTCGAACATCTGGCGGTGAAGTGCTGTCCCTTCTACCTACCGAGGGGTTCACCTCCATCATCCTGACCGCGGTCTACATCTCACCCCAGGCAGACGTCCGTCTGGCACTGGAGGAGCTGCACGCCGTGGTCAACAAACACCAGACGTCTTACCCCGAGGCATTTACCACCATTGCTGGGGACTTCAATATGGCAAAACTAAAGAAATCACTCCCCAACTTCCACCAATATGTCTCCTGCTGCACTAGAGGACCAAACACCCTCGATCACTGCTACACCACCATCAAGAATGCCTACCGCTCTATCCCTCGCCCTCACTTCGGTAAATCCGACCATACCGCAGTGCTGCTTCTTCCTGCCTACAGGCAGCAATTAAAGAATGCACCCCCAGAGGTGAGGACAGTACAGAGCTGGTCGGCGGGGGCAGAAGAACAACTACAAGACTGTTTGGAGTCAGTAGACTGGGCTATGTTCAAGGACTCGGCAACGGACTTGAATGAATACGCCACAGTCGTTACAGACTTCATAAAGAAATGTGTGGAGGACTGCATCCCTACAAAAACCTTCCGAGTGTTTCCCAATCAGAAACCTTGGATGAACTGTGAGATCCGCACTCTTGTGAAGAACAGACACCGGGCATTCATGTCTGATGACACAGTGGTCTATAAGAAGTCCGGATACGACCTTGGTAAGGCCATCAAAAAGGCCAAAAGGGAGTTCTGCTCCAAGCTGGAGGATGAGACAGATGTTCGGTAGCTGTGGTGGGGACTGAATGCAATCACCTCTTACAAGGTGAAACCAGGAGGCAGCTCGGATGTCGGCGATACATCACTCCCTGATGAGCTCAATGCATTTTACGCACGCTTTGATAGGGAGAACACCGATGTGCCTTCCCGAGCCCCTATTCGCTGTGATGGTATTTCAGTCTCAGTAACAGAGGCCGACGTCAGGAAATCCTTCAGAGGGGTGAACCCTCGAAAAGCGTCTGGACCTGATGGTTGACCATGGCACAAATCAACTCCTACCTCGACAAAAACCTGGACCCACTGCAGTTCGCTTACCGCCACAACAGATCAACGGTGGATGTGATCTCACTGGCTCTCCACTCCGCTCTGGACAACGTGGACATCAAAAGCTCATATGTCAGGCTGTTATTCATTAATTACAGCTCGGCATTTAATACAATCATCCCCTCCAAGCTGATTACCAAACTCGCAGAACTGGGTCTCTGCGCATCCCTCCGCAATTGGATCCTCGACTTCCTCATTCACAGACCACAGTCCGTTCGTATTGGGGGAAATAGACAATAGACAATAGGTGGAGGAGTAGGCCATTTGGCCCTTTGAGCCCGCACCGCCATTCAATGTGATCATGGCAGATCATCTCCAATCAATACCCCATTCCTGCCTTCTCCCCATATCCCCTGACTCCGCTATCTTTAAGAGAAGTGTCAGCCTCGATAACAATCAGCACGGGAGCACCTCAAGGCTGCATGCTCAGCCCTCTGCTGTACTCACTCTATACTCACGACTGCGTAGCCGGTCATAGTGCAAACTCCATCATCAAGTTCGTTGATGACACCACTGTTGTGGGACGTATCACTGATGGGGATGAGTCAGAGTATAGGAGAGAGATCAAGCGACTGTCCATATGGTGCCAGCACAATAACCTGGCCCTCAACACCAGCAAAACCAAGGAACTGATTGTGGACTTTGGAAGGAGTAGGATGGGGACCCGCAGTCCCGTTTATATCAACGGGTCGATGGTTGAAAGGGTCAAGAGCTTCAAATTCCTGGGCGTGCATATCTCTGAAGCTCACACCTGGAGTATTGCGTACAGTTTTGGTCTCCAAATCTGAGGAAAGACATTCTTGCCACAGAGGGGGTTCAGAGAAGATTCACCAGACTGATTCCTGGGATGTCGGGACTTTCATATGAAGAAAGACAGGATAGACTGGGCTTGTACTCACTGTAATTTAGAAGATTGAGGGGGGATCTTATAGAAACTTACAAAATTCTTAAGGGGTTGGACAAGCTAGATGCTGGAAGATTGTTCCCGATGTTGGGGGAGTCCAGAACAAGGGGTCACAGTCTAAGGATAAGGGGGAATTCCTTTAGGACCGAGATGAGGAAAACATTCTTTACACAGAGAGTGGTGAGTCTCTGGAATTTCATTTCGGAGTCACGTGAGTGACTTCGTGAAGAGCCCGCCGGCGCGCATGCTCGACATATCGTCGTACCGCGTTGCTGCGACGGCTGGCGGTGGAGCGCGCTCCTCGCCAGCCCTTCAGAAGGGGCCACGGAGGTAAGTATTCTACCTTTAGTTGGTGGTCCTTGTTGTCTGATTATGTCTTGCAGCAAGGACATGGATGGGAGTTCGAAGGGCCGAAGGACGTCAGGACGAGTTCGCCGGTCAACAGTTCCGGGGCCTTTACCATCGGCAGTACCTGCAGCGCAGGCCGGGACTCAGGCGGAGATGTGGGTAAGCCCTGTGATTACAGGTCCAGATCCGCCAGCACACCACAGCTCGGAGGAGTTCGACGAGGAGGAGTGTGGTGTGCCGCCAGAGCAGGGGGACCCTGCCATGGCAGTCAGGTCGTCAGCGGGCTCGCTGGCGACCTCGAGCAGGGCACGTGCCGTTGCACGGCCTGTTCCACTCAGCCCTCCGAGAAGGGGGAGGGCAGGAGCAGAAGCCTAACCCTGTTAGGGCTAAGGCTTTGCCTATCGCGGAGGAGCGGTCAGGTTCCAGGGCGAGACCCGGGGCGGCTGTGAGGTCCAGCCGGCACACCCCGACTCTCGACGCCGGGACGGGTCGGTCGAGTCGGGTCTCGTCACGGTCGCCGAGCCCCCCATGGATGGGTGGGCGAGACCATGCGTCGGCAACGTCCACGATGTGGGCAGCCGGCAAGACTGCGCGGGCCCCAGGCAGCCATGCTTCGGCTGGTGCCGACACCCCGCCGCGAGTGCCCTTAGTGGCAGCGGCTTCAGCTCTCGCTAAACGGAGGCGATTGAACACGCCCGCGCAGGAATCGCGCAGTTTCGCCTCGGCGGCTGTTAGCGACAACTACCGGCACCGGCAGGGCCTCGACGAGGTGCGGGCCGATGACAGGAGCCCGGTTTTCTTTTCAGAGCCGGAGGACTCCGACCACCTGAGTGTTCAGGGTGAAGGGCGTATTGACCATATGGAGCGGCTGCTGGAGCTCCTGCTTCAACGTCAACAACAGCAGGGCAGCAACAGGCACAGGGCGTCTTCACCAACATCTACTATCAGCCTGGAACAGCAGGAGGAGGAGGTTCTGGTGGATCCCGTACCACCTCCGTTGGAGGTGCCAGCGGAGGAACTCTTGGATGTGGCGACCAAATTCGCGGCCCCACATACGGCTGGTCTTCCTCTAAATACAAAGCTGGCAGCCACAGTGGACTTTCTTAATAATCAGGTGCTGCAGGAAGAAGTCCTCATCCAGGCTATGAGCCGTCACAAGGCTCCATCAAACTGCAACTCCCTCAACGTGCCTGTGGTCAATACGCCAATATGGGGCGACATCAGTGCGGCTATCCGTCAACAGGAGGTAAAACTGCAGCGGATCCTGAAGCTCCTCACAGCCGGTATTACCGCCTTTGTGCGGTCGGTGGACGGGGACGAATTGAATTTGGACCAGGGAGATGCCCTGGCCCTCCTGTGCGCGACCCAGCACGAAGTTAACGGGTTTCGCAAAACCAGCATCCGCCCAGCGCTCAATCCAAAGTTTGCAGGAGTGTGCAAACCACCGCCGCCGCCCCCGCCCCGTCAGCTCTTTGGGAAGGACCTCTCGAAGAGAGTCAAAGAGCTTGACGAGCAAGCCAAAACGGCGGGGATCATGCGCCCTCAGAGTGCCCCCACACCGTCAGGCTCAAAGTCTCCATACATTCGATCACGAGGGTCTGCCAGTACCTCGACGAGGACCCACCCTCAAGCTCCACAACGACAGCAACATCAGACCCAGCACCAGGGGTCTTTTTTAGGACAGGGTCGGCAGAGACCCTGGTGGAAAACGAAGACGCCGCGCCCTCAAGCCAACCCAGCACCTCCACACACGCGTGTCAAGGACCGCCGGTAACCACGGAGGTGAGGGGGTCTGGTTCTTTCTTTTCTCTCTGTTTAACTTCACATGTTGGTGGTCACCTTCGGTGGTTTTTTGGGTGCATGAGGTAATTTCACTGGTGACGAGTATGTGTTGCAGAATATTCAGGGGCATAAAATTGAGTTATTAATGGCGACATTCCTCCATCCCAGCACATGCCCGCTCGAACATTTAAAATTATCTGCTGCAGAACAGGCAGCCGGCTATAAGGAATTGTTAAGTCTTGAGCAAAGGAGTGATTAAGAGAGTGGTGCATGAGCCAGTTGAATTTGTTTCGAACATATTCACCAGACCTAAGAAGGATGGAAGTTGTCGTGTCATTATTGATCTAACCCGTTTGAATACTTTTGTAACATATTCTCATTTTAAAATGGATACGTTGAAACAACCAAATCATTGATTTCTCATGGTTGCTTTATGGCATGCATCGATTTAAAAGACACATATTATTCCGTATCCGTCCAGAAATGTGACAGAAGGTTTTAAAATTCATCTGGATGGGGCAACTCTGGCAGTACAAGGCTTTGCCTAATGGGCTCACCACAGCCCTAGATTGTTCACTAAATTAGTGAAGCCAATTATGGCTTATTTGAGACAACGACACCATATAGTATGGCCTATTTAGATGATGTCTTAATTGTGGGCCACACCCTGGAATTGGCTGAACAGGGTGTTGCAGCTGCTGTCAATATATTTCAACAATTGGGGTTTATTGTCCATCCAGAGAAATCAAAGTTCTACCCTGCCCAGGTGATTAATTACCTAGGGTTCACGGTGAACTCTATAAGCATGAGGGTTACCATTCCAATTAACAAGATTGAGGAGGTTACCCAGGTGTGTCAAGATTTAATCCACACCAATATACCATCGATTCGGCACTTAGCTACAATAATTGGGAAGCTGGTAGCTTTGTTTTCGGCAGCGCGATATGGACCTTTGCATTATCAGAATTTGCAAAGAGCTAAAATTGCTGCGTTAAAACAGAACGCTGGTCATTATGATCGGTCCATGCAGCTGCCGCCCGAAGCGATAAATGAGTTGCAATGGTGGGTGTGTCACATTAGCAACTCATTCAAGCCTATTAGGGAGGCTAATCCGGTGGTATATTTGCAAACTGATGCAAGCTCCAATGGTTGGGGATCCACGAATAATTGCTCTAGTTGTGGTGGCAGATGGGACACCCTTGAATCAACGATGTTGTTAACTCAAGGGATTAACTATTTGGAGTTGCTGGCAGCATTCCACGGACTTCGTGCGTATTGTTCTAAGCTTGTTGGAGCACATGTCCGTCTCCAAATAGACAACACCACAGCAGTAGCATATTTAAACCATATGGGTGGTACCAGGCCAGTTTCGTGTGACAAATTGGCAAACTCAATTTGGCTCTGGTGTGTTCAAAGAGACATTTGGATTTCAGCTACCTATTTGCCAGGTGAGCTTAATACGGTGGCGGACACCAGGTCACGCAAATTTAATGACAATATTGAATGGATGTTGCATCCTGAGATCTTTTCTAAAGTCACAGCCAAATTTGGTAAACCGGACATTGACCTCTTTGCGTCACGGTGGAACCATCAGGTACCAACCTACGTTTCATGGGAACCAGATCCTGGGGCAATAGCGCTAGATGCATTCTCGCTGGACTGGGGGAAGTGGTTTTTCTATGCCTTCCCCCCATTTTGCCTCATCAGTCGGGTATTGGGAAAGATTCAGGCAGATGCTGCCAAGGGCATCCTTATTATACCCGACTGGCCCACACAGCCTTGGTATCCGGTGGTCTTTGACATGCTCAACGAACCTTGGGTCCTTTTGAAGGGTTGCCCACAATTGGTTACTCACCCTGTCTCAGGGGAGCCGCATCCCTGCCATGGCTATTTAAATTTGTTGGCTTGCAGGGTCTGAACAGGCCGTTAGTCCAATACGGCCTCTCGGCTCGGACCATGGATACCACCGGGGCGTCGTGTCGAGAGTCTACAAGGCGAAGATACCGCTCGCATATTAAGAAGTGGGAAGCCTACTGCAGCCGCTCTCGCATCACGTACGATGACGTGACAACAACCGACGTCCTGGAATTCCTCGCGGGGTTGCACCATGATGAACACTTAAGTACAGTGCCATCAACAGCGCCAGAAGTGCGCTATCATTCCACCTCAGTTTGGAGGTAGGATCCAACAGGCTAGTGTCCAGACTCATGCGGGGTATATTCAATATGAATCCGCCTACACCACGCTATAATATCACCTGGGATGTCAGGGACGTATTAACCCTGCTCAGGACGTGGTCACCCATGGAAGGGCTCCAACTGGACCAACGCACCATGAAGCTGGTGATGTTACTAGCGCTGACTTCAGCTCAGAGGGTTGAGACACTACACAAACTTCGTGTCGACAGAATGACGTCTACCCCCACAGAAGTAGTCTTTTTCATTGACGAGCTACTAAAGCAGCATAGACCTGGGTGCACAGGGCTGCAGCTGAAGTTCCCGGCATACCCCGCAGATGCTAGGCTATGTGTAGCCTCACATATCCGCCACTATGTCAAGGTGACGGCACGCATCAGAGGAAAGGAGAGATACCTGCTTGTCACTCATAAGAGACCTCATCATCGAGTGACAGTCCAGACGATGTCCATGTGGCTTCCAGTCGTTTTGGGTAAGTCAGGTATCGACACTAATGTGTTCAAGTCTCTTTCCAACAGGGCTGCATCGACGTCAACGGCGAGGGTCATGGAGGTGCCCATGGACCAAATTCTCGCCACAGCAGGATGGGCTAATGAAGCTGTGTTCCAGCGTTTTTATAACAAGCCTGTTGCTGCTCCTCTACAGTTTGCAGAAGCCGTGCTGAATGCAGGTCACGAACGTGGAGATGTCCCCGCATGAGGGGTTTTGATTTGTTATTAATAACTCTGCTCTTGTTTTGCAGTATGAACTATTGAGCAAGTTTGTTCCTCCCATCCATCCCTGGTAGTGGTGTGTCAGCATGGACGTGGTCCAGGGCGTGTAATCACAGAAGCTTTGAAGTCTTCACGAAGTCACTCACGTGACTCCGAAATGAAATAGTAAGATTGAACGAGAACTTACCAGTTCGAAGGTTGATCTTTATTTTATGAGGAGTCGAAGTGAGGGATTTCGTGCCCTCCTCGCCCAACCCTCAATCACCTTCATCTGGTAATCTTAGTCACTTCAATCTTACTATGCAAAGTCATTTCTTTGTTGGTTTCTGTGATTCCACGCCGCTACTTTGAAGTATGTCGAGCATGCGCGCCGGCGGGCTCTTCACGAAATCCCTCACTTCGACTCCTCATAAAATAAAGATCAACCTTCGAACTGGTAAGTTCTCGTTCAATCTTACTATTCTCTGCCACAGAAGGTCGTTGAGGCCAGTTCATTGGCTATATTCAAGAGGGAGTTGGATGTGGCTCTTGTGGCTAAAGGGATCAGGGGGTATGGAGAGAAGGCAGGTACAGGATACTGAGTTGTTGATCAGCCATGATCATATTGACTGGCGGTGCAGGCTTGAAGGGCCGAATGGCCTACTCCTGCACCTATTTTTCTATGTTTCTATCTTTCCTGGTCCAAGAACACTGATGCAATTATTCAGAAAGCACATCAGTGCCTCAACTTCCTGAGAAGATTACGGAGAGTCGGTTTGTCAAGGAGGACTCTCTCTAACTTCTACAGGTGCACAGTAGAGAGCATGCTGACCGGTTGCATCATGGCTTGGTTCAGCAACTTGAGTGCCCCGGAGCGGAAAAGACAACAAAAAGTAGTAAACTCTGCCCAGTCCATGATCAGCTCTGTCCTCCCTACCATCGAGGGGATCTATCGCAGTCGCTGCCTCAAAAAGATTGGCAGTATCATCAATGACCTGCGCCATCCTGGCCACGCACTCATCACCCCGCTACCTTCAGGTAGAAGGTACAGGAGCCTGAAGACTGCAATGACCAGCTTCAGGAATAGCTACTTCCCCAGGCTATCATCATCATACTTCCCCATACCTATTCATCAGGTTCTTAAACTTGGCTCAAACAATAATAGCCCATTATCTGTTTATTTGCACTTTATCAGTTTATTTATTCATGTGTGTATATATTTATATAATGGTATATGGACACACTGATCTGTTCTGTAGTCATGTCTACTATGTTCTGTTGTGCTGAAGCAAAGCACGAATTTCATTGTCCTATCAGAGACCCATGACAAATTTTCTTGAATCTTGAATTTTGATTACAAGAAGTGCAGAACACCACCTAATTCATCACGGGTACTGACAACCCCACCATTGAAGTGATCTACAGAGCCGCTGCCTCAGCATCAAGACCCACACCATCCTAGTT
Organism: Raja brachyura; assembly: GCA_963514005.1. The sequence goes on along the minus strand of OY740787.1, from coordinate 46,272,117 downwards.
ACGCTCTCATTTCACTCTTGCCATCGGGAAGAAAGTACGGGTTTGAAAACCATGACCTACAGGTTCAGGTTTCTTCCCATCAACAATCAGGCCCTTGAACATTACAAATATCAACTAAACAACAAATTACAAACAATCTTGGTTGCCCTGAAAACTTTGGGATTTTTTGCACTAATGCTGTTTATTTTTGAATATTTTGAACTTTTGTTGTTTAATATGATATTATATACGAGTGATGTGTTTACAGACTTGTTATGCTGCTGTTCTGTTCTTCAGCACGCATGACAAGCACTCTTGACTTGACTCACTATTCACACGAATTGGTGGTAGAACTTTGCTTCTCTTTGGCTGGAGTCTTGATGCTCGTGTTCAATGAACCCTTATGATCTGGTCAGTAGAAACGTTTCTGTTGGTGCTAATACATAGCAAATGTCAGGTTCGGTGCTGCAGAACAGGTGGCGATATGCAGTCAAAGTAGTCACGCTATCAAAGAAAAAGGGATTTCAGTCTGAAATCAAAGGGATCCTCCTGCTCAGCTGACTGTTGTTGTGATATTGCTATTACTCTACTGCCACTGTACTGTAAGTGCAGTTTGTTTTGCCATTTTTGTTCCCCTCTGCCAGTTGACAAGGTGTGCAGCAAATATTATTTTAGTTACCAATGTATGTCTCAATAGATAAATATGATTCCAAGCAAGTGAAGCGTAGAATTTGTATTAACTGCATCCCATGTAATGGAGGCATCAGCCCATTGAGGTTTTTCAGGAGCTATAGTTTGAAAGAAACAATGTTTGCATTTGATTCTGGAAATAGTTCTCAATACATTCAACTTAGGATTCAAGGGCTAAAATAGGTCACAATCATTTCAGAGTCATTTGGAACAAGATTAGCTCCTGATTTTTGTATTTCCAGTCACTTCTATCCAAGTAAGCATGGGTAACCAACCTAGCACATCCTCCATTTATTTCCAGATAATCAACTGCTTATTATTTGTTTTTGTTTTTCTTTGTCTTTTGTTTTTCTATGATGAAGAAGGGTTTCGGACCGAAACGTTGCCTATCTCCTTCTCTCCTTAGATGCTGCTGCACCTGCTGAGTTTCTCCAGCATTTTGTGTACCCTATGATTTATTTATCTCCCTTTCTCTGGAGTCTCTTCCAAATTTACCATATTCTGCAATGTCAATGTTCATCCAGGTCTGGCTTACTTATTGGTGAATTTAATAACTCACCATTAACAGCTATGTCACGTGCTTGGGTCTAGACTGCAAATATTATTTTTTCTCTTTTCTTACTTTTCTTTCCATCTTTGAAGATATTCCTTGAAACCAGCTTCCTTAATCAGACACTTCATCAGGTTAACTATCTCGTCAGGCTCAGTGTCAAGTTGTGTTTAGCTATTATTCTGTGCAACATTTTAGAACATTTTGTCAGATTAAAAGCAGTGCATAAATAGAAGTTATTGTTGACATGGTACAGGAGGAACGTTTATATCAATTTTAGACAGGGCCTCCTCAATAAATAACTCCAACAAAACTGCATCCACTCTACACGCCGCTGGCTTGTCAACATACTGTTCTCAGTCTACCTTTGTAGGATTGACTGAATCCACAGCCTTCTGACTTACAAAAAGCCATCAGGTACAAAGTGTGCAATAAATGTCTTCTTTTTCCTCAAATGTTTCCTAATCCGTCCAATATATCTGACATTAGTTTTTCTTTCAGATTACCAGCGTCCGCGGCATTTTTACTATTGAATTATGAGCAACTGGTAAAGAGGTTGAGCTGCCAACTGGCGTCGCCTGGTCACTCCAACGTTTACCCTGCTTCACTTCTCACCAAAGATCATCGAGCGGTGATCTTGGCATTTCACAACCTCTTTACCCACGGCGCAGATGGTTGCCGGTAATTGTAGTTCTTCAGCCCATGCTCGCAAATGAAAAAAGTGCTAGTACTACAAGGCCCAGCATGCAGCGCTGCTGCGCTTGCGCAGTTACTTGGCATTTAGAGTAATGGCCGTTTATGGATGAGGGGAAGCGCTGTTCCCAGGGAGATGCTGCCACTCATTCAATCCCGAAGATATCCTCACAGTGAATGATGATAATAATAATAGCGGCATCTCGGATTGTAGTGAGTACTCATGGGCTGCTGTTGGGCCTTCAAACATTCTTTTTCCTTCTGGAAGCTTCTTCCATCTGTGGATTTAAGTTGCAGCTGGCGGAGTTCTCGGTGAAGTTGCAGCACTCTCCCCTCCATTTGTTAATAGTAGGAATGGTAAGGGATTTTTACAGGACCAAAAATACATAAAACGTCAAATTCAAGATTCAAAATACTTGGCAGGTCAGATTTGATGAAAGGGCACTGGCCTTTAAAGTTTGTTTTTTCTTCTCCAAAAATATTACGCTGACCATCTATATATTTCCGTTCTTTTCTTTTTTTTTAATTTCCAGAACCTGCCGCTGGCGTATATATTGTATGGTTAAGGCTGAGCTCAAAATTGTGCAGTACCATAGTGCTGTGATTCATTGGGCTTGCTTTGATCAGACTGCTGGGTCAGAGACATTATGGTCTGGAATGATAGTAAAGAGCAAAACTTTGTTTCGATATTCATAATTTCATAAAAGTTTTTGCCCATATACTAAATGTTGCCTTATTTTCCTTGCTGAAGATTCATTACTGACTTCTCAAAAGTGAAAGTAGACAAAAATGCTGGAGAAACTCAGAGGGTGAGGCAGCATCAATGGAGTGAAGGAATAGGTGACGTTTCGGGTGGAGACCCTTTTTCAGACTGATGTGGGGGGGAAGAGGCAGAGACAGTAGGCTGTGGGAGAGCTCGGGAGGGGAAGGAGGGAGAAAGCAAGGACTACTTGAAATTGAAGGTCAATGTTCATACTGCTGGTATCCCTACCTCTCAAAAGTGAAATCTTTGGTTTAAACCAGCATCTGCAGTTACTTCCTGCTCAAAGTTATTGTCATCTTTTGTCACTTTCTTCAAAGCTAGGAATGTTTTTTACAGAAAAATTAAGATTAATGCCTTGTAGTTTGGTGTTGATTGTAGTTGGAAAAAATCTGAGTGTTTATTAATGCATATTGGCAGTGAGATGTACCACTCTGTACCATATTCTAAGGATAAGGGGGAATTCCTTTAGGACGGAGATGAGGAAAACATTCTTTACACAGAGTGGTGAGTCTGGAATTCTCTGCCACAGAAGGTCGTTGAGGCCAGTTCATTGGCTATATTCAAGAGGGAGTTGGATGTGGCTCTTGTGGCTAAAGGGATCAGGGGGTATGGAGAGAAGGCAGGTACGGGATACTGAGATGGATGATCAGCCATGATCATATTGAATGGCGGTGCAGGCTCGAAAGGCCGAATGGCCTACTCCTGCACCTATTTTTCTATGTTTCTATAAACAAAGAACTGAAGGATGCACAGTGTAATCATCTCCTAAAGTGATCTTACAGACAAAAAGGAGGATACAAAGTGCTGGAGTAACTCAATGGATCAGGTAGCATTTCTGGAGAACATGGATAAGTGAAGTTTTGGGTCGAGTCCCTTGCTCAGACTGATTGTGGGGGAGGGGGATGGACACTGGAAGAGAGGAGGGGCAGGACAAAGCCTGGAAAGTGCTGGATGGATACAGATGAGGAGTGTTTTTGACAGGCAGATGGTTTGGATAAAGGCCAGAAATGTAAAAATAAAATATTAAAAAAATGTAAAGGCATTTGTGTGAGATGTAGTGAAAGTGGTGTGAATTGTGCAGTCAGAGGAAATAAATAGGTGGAACAGGAGGGGGAAGGGAAGAAATGGGTGCATGTCCAGATGGGACACAGGGAAGGCAGCAGGAAGAAAAAGGTTTCCCAAAATTAAATAATTTAATTTTCATGTCATTAGTTTGTAATCTACCCAAGTAGAATATGAGATGCTGTTCCTCCATTTTGTGTGTGGCCTCACTTTGGCAATAGAGGGGGCCCAAGACAGTAAAGTATCTATAGGAATATGAAGGGGAGTAAAAATGATTAGCAACCGGGAGTTCCAGCAGGTCTTGTTATACCTTGTGCAAGTATTTGGCGAAAAGCTCACTGAATCTGCGTTTGGTAAAGGAGATCACATGGGGAAATACCGAATGCTGTAGATGAGGTAAAGGAGGTGTATGTTGACCTCCGGCTCACCTGGAAGGACTGCTGGGCTCCCTGGGCGGATGTGAGAGGGGAGTTATAGGGACAAGTGTTATATCTCCTGCAACGGAAGGGTAAAGTACCTGGGGAGGAGTGGTTTGGATGGGAAGGAATGAATGAACCAATGAGTTTCGGAAGGAGCGGCTTTTGTGGAAGGTGAAAAGGGGTGGTGATGGTAAGATGTGACTGGTGGTGGGATCATGTTGAAGGTGGCAGAATGTCAGAGAATGATGCGGAGCCTTGTGAAAGCTGAGGAGCAGAGGAACTCTATCTTTGTTCCGTCTGGGGCTGAGTGAGAGCAGGACTCTGAGAAGACGTGGGTGAGGGATCCAGCTATGGCAGCAGGGGGAAACCATGTTTACTAAAGAAAGAGGACATCTTGGATGTCCTAGAATGCAGATCCTACATGCAGTGGAGAAATTGTGAATAGGGGATAGTGTCTTTGCAAGAGACAGCTTGGAGGAGATGTAGTTCAGATAACCTTGTGATTTGTAATGGATGTTAGTTGATAGTCAGTTCCCTGCTACGGAGGCAGATAGATCAAGAAAGGGGAGAGAGGTGTCAAAGTTAGTCCAAGTGAATTTGAGGGCAGGGTGGAAGTTAATGATAAAGTTAATGAAATCAACGAGATCTGCATGGGTGCAGGATGCAGTCATTGAGATCGCAGGGAAAGAGTTGAGGTGTGGTGCCTGTGTATGCTTGGAACAAGGAGTTTGACGTAACTAACAAAAAGGCAGGCATAGCTAGGGCCCATGTGAGTGCCTACCTTTAACTTGGAGAAAGTAAAAGGAATCAAAAGAAAAGTTGTTGACGGTGAGGACAGTTTTTTGCCTATGGAGCAAAGTGTAAGTAGAATAAAACTAACTGGGTCTCTGTTCAAGAATGAACCAGAGCTTTAAGACCTTCCTGGTGGAGGATGGAGGTATATAGGGGCTGGACATCAATGGTAAAGATTAGATGATGGGGGTCTAGAAATTGAAATTATTGTAGGGTGTGTGAAGTGTCTCGGATGTAGGCTTTGTCCTGCCCCTCCTTCCTGCCAACTTTCTCCCACCTACCACAGAAGGGTCCTGTCCTGAAATGTCACCTATCCATGTTCTCCAAACATGTTGCCTGCCGCTGGGTTACTCCAGCTCTTTGTCTTTTTTTGTAAACAAACATCCGCTGTTCCTTGTGTCTACTGTAGACATAGCTTCTTTCTGTAGACATTCATTCATTCATAAGAGAATAATAGTTTCCCTTGGTTTGTTTGATAAGGGTTGGAATACTGTGCATAATGATATAAGTGAAAGATGACAAACATTGTCGGTCAATGATTTTGAGTCAAATGCAATGTCAAACAAAATAAGGTGGTCATGTCAAAATTAGTATCAAATGTTTAAGCAAGTGGAACAGTCGGTATGGAGGAATTGGCGATAGAATATATGAGCAAGAAGGATGATGGCGACACACTTGGATGTGAAAGGGAACTCTTCCTTCTCACTATATGGCAACTGAGATTTCATTTTGTGTTCCCTTATAATGAATGGGTGGAACAGTGGCACAACTCGTAGAGCTGCTGTCTCATAATGCGAAAAACCCAGGTTTAATCCTGACCTTGGGTGCTATCTGCATGAAGTTTGCATATTCTCCTTATGACTGCGAGGGTTTCCTCCCACAAATAAAAAAATTGTGACTTGGTAGGTTAATTATGCATTGGATTAATAGAGTCGTACAATCCCAGGTGTTGGTTGACTTCGGAAAGAGAAGGCCAAGGGTCCCATGAACCAGTCTTCCTTGGTGGGACCACGGAGGAGAGAGTCAAATCCCCTCTAAACTGTTCATATCCACGTACGCATCTCAATTTATTTTTGAAAACTTTAACATTATATTTGATTCTGCAGCTTCCTCTGGCAGCTTGTTCCACATCTGGGTATCCTGGGCCTACCTTTGTGACTATTCACCTTATTTCCGTCATGTCTTAGCTCATCCTTCAGCCTCCTTTACTCTAGGTATAAATATCCCAGCCAATTCCAGCCTCTCCTTATAATTCAAGCTAGGTCAGCCTACTTCTCTGGGATCAGTTAACATTTTAACTGCCCTTCCCATTTCTATACCGACCTTTCTGTCTTGGGCCTTGTTCATTGCCAGAGTGAGGCCACTTGCAAACTGGAGGAACAGTACCTCATAACCTCACGTTCCGCTTGGGTAGACCCGAAGCATCACCTATTCCTTTTCTCCAGAGATGCCGTCTGACCCGCTGAGTTACTCCAGCTTTTTGTGTCTATCTTTGGTACAGATAATAAATTCTTCAGTTTTAGGTAAAACCTCCCTCTCCCTTCTCTCTTTCCCCCCCCCCCCCCCCCCCAACCAACTGCCTCCTCTCTTCCATGTGCCCCATCTTGATTCACACCCATTTTTCCCCTTCCGTCTCTCCCCACTGGAGATGCTACCTGGTACGCTGAGTATCTCCAGGACTGTGTCTATCTTTGGTACAAACCAGCATTTGTCGTTCGTTGTTTAAATTTTGTGTAGTGTGGACAGTAAGAAGGCAGAAGGAAAGTATTATTTATTTAGGATGTTGCAAGAGTAGGAATGAAAACTTCAGCAAAAGTATTAGTGGAAATGGGTAGTTTTGTAGAAGGGATTTCTGCAAAATCTCTCCCGATTCCCTTTATCTGGTTTGCAACCTGGTTTTGTTATAATGGTGTCCATTAGATCTATAAATAGCAACACAGGAAGTGCTTTGGACTTTAGTCAAGAAAAGCATAAACAGCAATACACCAGGAACAGCAGTTGGTGCTGTTCCTGGTGTCATTTGTGTATTTCTGTCAGCTTCTATTATAGTTACATTATGTCACGAATGTAGCTTTATTTTGTGATGACCAACTCATAATTTAGAAGTGAAATACTCATTCGGTATATCTTGGGACGTGCTCTGGATTTTGGAGCATGGAAAATGAGTTAAATTCATAGGTATCCCCAATTAACTTTGCTGTACAATAGTGAAGGTTGCGGTGTGCACCTTCATAATTTATTTGCTGTTTTCACAAATGCTGCCTGATCTGCTCAGTTTTTTCAGGAGTTTTGGTTTAGGTTTTTTTGCTGCCAACCTTCCCATTGGTGCAAGTTTTTCAGTAACATCATCAGCTGGAAGGCTGATGTAATATTTCATTCTGAATTAAGTCATCATAGAGGCCAGCAAACCTCTTGTAAGAGCATGATGCCACAAAGAATTGTTAGATGCATGCATTTCAGAAATATAGAACAAATTAAGTATGAAACACCATTATCTCAAAATCTGAAATATTAACTGGAAATGTGTTATTTTTCTGACAAAAGAAAATATATTGGTTAAGTATATATGTGCCAAGAACATAGCTATTTTGAGATGTACTACTTTAGTCTAAAGCAGCCATCTTATTTCAGTAGCAGGAGGTCTGTAAACAATCAGACACAGATTTGAGGTCATTATTATTTGGCAAAAGATGCAGAAGCAACATGAGGAACATTTAGTTATATAACCAGTCGTTGTAATCAGAATTGTCTTTAGGATGGCAATAACAGTTTCAATAGCAGTTTTCAAAAGGGATATGGATAAACATGAGCAAAATGTTTGTGGGGTTGATAATATTGGGCATTTTAGTGTCTGCCAAAGTGGAGGATTTCTGCCTTTGCAAAACCTGCTTGGCATCTTTTTGTCTGTGGCCTGGGAGGAAGTTGAGTACAGGGTGATGTCCAAATGTCCTTTAATTGTTAATATGTATGAGGATTTTGCAGAAGGAGCTGGGTCCTGCTTCAAGTGCATGATCAGGATTGGTTGGGAAATTATGGGTTATAGTACTATTGCTATCTATGTTGTCAAGGGGAGGGGCCTTGCTCAAATTGTTTACATTACCTGATAAAATGTTTCTTTATTTAAGGGAACTGTCTTCCATTAACTTTCTGTAGAAACAATGTTACGGGATATTCTGTGGTTGGGTTAGGGAACTGTCAATTAATGTATTGTATGATCTTTATTTATTATTGGCTTGTTGGGGTTGCGCCCCCTCCCCCCATGTATTTCGCGCCAAGGGTTCGATATAGTATAAAAGAGGGGAGAGCACGTGAGAGTCTGTTGATCTTCTGGGGCAGCACTGGGACTGTGCTGACCATCTGGAGGTGTCTATTCGCACGAGGCTGAAGGGCTTGGACGAGAAGAGACAAGGATCGGACCCGCATTGTTGGTTAGGTATCGTATAGGTAGTGTGTTTGTGTTCGGAAAATAAAGTTAGTTGATCCAGTGTTTGACTCAGTGTTTTACTGAACCAGACGAACGGGGTAAGAATAGGACCGGAATTACAGGGTTATGAGAAAGTCTGAGTGAGTCAATCCAATAGGTCATTGGGTCATAGGGCTTGATGCACGGAGCCGCTCAATTAATCTGGAGGACATCCATAACTTCCGGTAAATGTTATTAATGCAAGAAACGTGTACTTTCCTACCTGTTAAAAACCGCCAAAATGTTGAATTTCTGCGCTGTAAAAAATTGTGGAAGTCAGGGTAAGCGTGTGAGATATAGTTTGTGCTCACAATCACTGCTCAGAGACTAAATCATCGAAACAAGAAATGCTTTTTATTTGCGAATCTGCAGAATCGGGTGCCTCTCCAAATTGAGACACACTGAAATCAGAAAAGTAAAGCCCCTTTATACACACAATTCTGCTGACTTAACCTCCCCTTCTGGCTCTTCCCAATCAGAGCACTGAGGTGCACAGTCTATAGGTACATCCCCCAGTACCACCCACATCATACATAGCATGTTCATACATGTGCATGGTAATGAGCAATTTCGCGGCTAGGGGCGTATAAGTAATATTCATTCATATCATTAAGCATGCCCAGTTGCAATTGACCTGGCCTAGTTTTCTCACCTCCAACTGACCTATCTCAGTTTTTTTATATCTAAACTAAAGCTAGTCTCTACTGACAAGGGTCCCTTTCATCCCTAGTCCCTACTGACAAGGGTCCCATCTATCACCCTCCTTCTACGCTATACTATGCCATCCATCCTCACTCAAGGACAGTTGTGATAAAGCTATGTCAACAGCTATGTCAACGTCCTCTCCCCGGCCTCTATCGGCTAGAATCCTGTTTACAAGTTAGAATCCTCTCCTGAATCCTTACAATAGTGGGATTTAATCACTTTATCCCTCACAATCCTCCCTTTTTCTTTTGCTACGCATCTATTGATTAAACCTCAATTTCAAGCTCCTTCCGTTCGAATTGAAGTAACATTCTCCTAATCTCCTCTTCCTGTGGATCCTGGACCTTCCCTGGTCGCATTATCATTATTTTCGGTATTGCCCCTCTCTCTCCCATAGGCACTACTACAGAATGCATCTGAAAGATCAGCCCAGCCAATGCACATAGAAGCACGAGTCCCGCTGTTCTCCACCATGTTCCTCCGAGGATGGAATCCCACCATCGGGTTCCCATAATCAAATTCTACTTTTGGATTGGAACATGTGCCAATTTCCGGATTCCTTCTGATATGTCCATTACAGCCTGTCCATTATCATTGATGTTTAGACAGCAATTAGAGAGGTTGAATTTCCCACATACCCCTCCTTCTTCTGCCAGGAGGTAATCTAGGACCAACCGGTTCTGGTATATTACTGTCTCATCTGTGTCTGCTGCTTTGCCCGCATCTCCAGTGCCACCGCAGTTTGGTTGGTAATTACTTCCAGTACTGCCTGAAGTCTTATGATCCGGTTTAACATGTATACCGGGGTTCGGTAGCCCCAGGATCCATCCTGTGCCCAAGTGGCTGGTCCATAGTATGAGATGATTCTTGCGGGTGGCCATTCATCATCCTCCCATTCTCCAATGTCTATTTTCCTCTTCTTCCGATATCGGTCGTCAAATACAGGTGTTCCTTGCGACCGCCCTTCTTCAGTGTCTAACAGGAAAAATCCCGGTTGTACCAGTCCAATGAAGCAAGTCCCGCTCCAATTTGTTGGCAACACCGAGTATGCCTTGTGTCCGCATATCCATAACAGTCCTTCAGGGGCCGGTCCACTAGAGGTAACCTTGTTCCATGTATCACGCAACACCGGAATTCCTTGATAAGGGTTGTTCCCGGTGCAGTTCCATAGTCCAGTCGATCCCATTCCATCAGTCTTCTTCCAGATAGTGCAGTTTCTCCCATCTTTCTTAGTTGGATACCATTTAGGCTCCTCTGGCCACCACACTCGGGACTGATTTGGCCACTGGGTGACGAAGCGCTGGCAGGGGCTGCTGCCTACTAGGACGGCATCCTTTACCCAGGGCCTAGAGATACACTCAGTCTCAACTGGAGCATCTGTCAGGATCCATGCCTGCGGATCTCGGTCTTGTCCAACTGTCAGGTTCCACTCCATCAGGTCCCATACTTCAACAATGGATCCTCTCCACGGCCAACGTGAGCTCATCAGTGGTCCGCCACAGACCCAACAGTTAGTCACATTCAGGGTTCCAGCTATCCGGTGGGTCAAGTCCACAAACAAGTTTTTCCCTCCTTCAGGGATCTCAATCTGCTTCTTTATTTCTTCATACATTGTCTGGTGAAATTGAGGCTGAGTAGGTAGGGGAGGGGGAGGCTTGGTGACTACTACTTCCGTTAACCTTTGTATTACTTCCTCCTTCACTTTGTCTAATGTCCATCTTAAGGCATGAAAAGGGAGACCTAACTGTCCTATCCTAGTCATACAAACCCATCTCGTCCCCTTTTGGCAGGTAACATGCCCAAACCTCCCTACATATCCCCTATTCTCTACCTTATAATACTTCTTTCCCCCGTCCTCACAAATAGTTGTACTCCTCAGGCTATAGCAAGCATCGTTCACATGGGAATGATAGGTAAATGATCTGGTTGTCTGCCCTCCGTATTTGATAGGATGATAACATTTATCACAGTTATTAATACTTTTTACCATGATTACATGCAGAGCAAGCAATACCATGACTGCTCCTTTCATACTGCTAGTTATACATTTATTTTTTTTAAAGTTAATGTTAGGGGCTTATTCCCCGGCTTCACCATCCATTGTTCCTCTTTATCAGGAGCGGGTGGGTCAACGGGCCCTCTAACTCGGGTCGCGTGGGTCCACCCTTTTTCTTTTGTTCGTACTGCTGTCTCGGTTGTCAGTAATACTAGGTATTGGCCGGTCCACCTGGGCTGGAGTTTCTCCTCCTTTCAATTCTTGACCAGTACCCAGTCGCCGGCCTTTACAGCATGTATTGGAAAGTAGAGTGGTGGGCTTTGAGCCAATAATCCTTTAGCTTTTAATTCTGTAAGAGAACGAGATACTGCCAGTAAATAGTTCCTTAAGAATACATCACTGCCCTCTATGGTGGGTATCCCTTCTATCTTTCCCAAATAAGGTAACCCAAACAACATTTCATAGGGGGATACTGCTAACTTTGCATGGAGTCTCCGTTGTTTCTTTCAAAGCCTTTCTGTTTCCCTACTGCTCCAAACATGTGCCAGACTCCATGTACATATGCTGCTCTTAAAACCTTAATTTCTGCCAACTGAGCTAAGCAAGATTGCAGGCAAGCTTCCAATTTGATTACCTTAAAGTCTAATTCATCCTGATGCATCACTTCAAACCCTACATACTTGCTATTATGATCCCTTTAACAAGAAACATCCACACGCAAAACCTTTTTGTCCCCTTCATTCAAAGGCTCTGACTGTAAAACATTTCTCAGACTTCTGTGTCCTTCTTCCTTCATTATTTTCCTTAATGGCATCACAATTTCAACATACTTTCCAATCTAGTCTGAACTATATTCTGCCATTCCCAATATCATCATCATTTGTCCTACTGTCTGAAGTTTGGGAACTTCAATCATCCCTTCAATTTGATCCTGCACTTTAGCTTTTACTTATTTATATATTACTCGTCCAAAATATTCTACCTGCTGCTGACAAAACAACAACTTCTTCCTTGATACTTTATGACCTCCTGTGCCATCTTTTCCAAGATAATTATAATGTCTCTCTCACATTGCTTCTCACTTGTGGAACAAACCAACAAATCATCCACATACTATATCAACACCTTCCAAATCTGCCTTTAACATCTGATTAAAAACATGGGGCTAGTATTTAAAACCCTGCCGCATCCTAGCCTAGGTGTATTTAATACCTCTTCTTTATGTTCACCATTATCTTTATTATTATTATTATTATTATTTCCTGATTACCATACCTGTCCACATCCCCAACACATCTTATCCATTACCTGTTTCCTTACTAACCTTTCTTGACCTCTTCCCTGAGATCCCTCCTTCCCTTGGGGACCCCAGTCCTGTCTGGGCTTATATCCAGATTTATTTCACTCGTGATAGGGCATTTGAGGAAACACTCTTCCAATTTCATTTATTATTGGCATGGAATTCTCTGGCCCCTGTTTGGCTAATTCATAGAACTCACTGTGTGTCGGTGTATCACTTATTTCAGACTTTTCAACCAGGTCTGTTGTTACTGACAATATTGTCTTTCCTTTTTCACGCTCTTTCTTTTCGAGCTCTTCAAGTTACATTTGCATCACTTTTCTCTGCACCTCTTCCTGCTGGGCTGCAAGTCTTTTTCTTATATTTGCGATATTTCTCAACCTCATTGACCAAATGATCACTGAATCATGTTAAGTTTCCAGTCTCCACCTTTTCAGCTTGTTAGGCTGCTGGATTATTGTCTGAGGGCCTGCCATACCCTCTACCTGACTGTGCCAAACAGCATGCCATTGTTTAATGCATTGTTCACAGCATTTTTATACCAGCCATCTTCAGGAGTTCTGTCAGTTTAGTGGTTCCTATCACTTTCACTAACAGTGCCTTCAAATCTCCCATAGCCAATAATCGTCCCACGTTCTCCTCCTCCAAAGCCATAATCCATTTCCTGCCCCATCAGGAATATTGGGTAAGGTATTTTTTAGCCCTCTCAGTTTATGAGTGCCCCAAAGGATAATCTGTGTCTGGCCTGCTGTTATCGTTTTAAAACAGTCTCATCAATTTATCCCTTTGCTTCCCACTTTAATCCTTTCTGATATGCCTTCTTTCTCATTCTAACCTCAATTTGTTCACATACACTATTTGCCTCCACAAAAGCCGTTTGACCCATATAACCATATAACCATATAACAATTACACCACGGAAACAGGCCCTCTCGGCCCTTCCAGTCTATGCCGACCATTTACTTCCTAGTCCCATCTACCTACACTCAGACCATACCCCTCTATTCCTTTCCCGTTCATATACCTATCCAATTTATTTTTAAATGTTAAAATCGATCCTGCCTCCACCACTTCCACTGGAAGCTCATTCCACACAGCTACCACTCTCTGAGTAAAGAAGTTCGTCCTCATGTTACCCCTAAACTTCTGTCCCTTAATTCTCAAATCATGTCCTCATGTTTGAATCTTCCCTACTATCAATGGGAAAAGTTTATCCATGTCAACTCTATCCCTCTCATAATTTTAAAGACCTCTATCAAGTCCCCCTTAACCTTCTGCGCTCCAAAGAATAAAGACCTAACTTGTTCAACCTTTCTCTGTAACTTAGTTGCTTTAACCCAGGCAACATTCTAGTAAATCTCCTCTGTACACTCTCTATGTTGTTGACATCTTTCCTATAATTTGGCGACCAAAATTGTACACCATACTCCAGAATTGGAGTACAGAATTTCTTACTTCTCAAATAGTTTATCCTACTTTGCAAATGTATTCACCTTTCTTTTAAAATCTTCCACTGACTCCTCCTGATTTATTACTTTCACACCCGTCGATACCTCCTCACTGCCTCTCTCTCCTTTCTCTCTCTAAACTGCCTAAGTACATCTAATTCCTTTGCTCTCCCCTTTCCCACCTTTCCACCTTATCTGTGACATAATAGTAAGATTAAACAAGAACTTACCAGTTTGAAGTTTGATCTTTATTTTATGAGGAGTCGAGTTGAGGGACTACGTGAAGAACCCCGTACAGCCGTTCGTGCGTCAATCTTCAAAGCAACGGTGTGAAATCACAGCAAATAATAACTGAAGTATAATATAAGATAAAGACTAGAACTACCAGATGAAATCTATGAGGGCTGGGAGCGGAGGGCACGTAGTCCCTCAACTCGACTCCTCATAAAATAAAGATCAAACTTCAAACTGGTAAGTTCTTGTTTAATCTTACTATTTTACTTCGGAGTCACGTGAGTGACTACGTGAAGACTTCAAAGCTCTGATTTCATGCCGTGTGAAACGAGTATACACAACCACAGCTGCTTCATTGACAAATGAAGGGAAAACATTCATAATGCATACAGTCATAACATAGATGTAAAACATGCTGATGCTGTTTAAATGAAACAATAATATTTCCATCTCTCACCCAGATGGAACATATAACCAGAACATAAATAGAGTTAACAATACTCCTGGTGCACCAATGGGTCATTACAGATGTTTGGAGATTCATTCGATGGACCATACTCCAGCCGCAACAATGCGACCCAGCGGAACATAAATACCCTTGCTGCTGATGTTGTAGCAGCCCTGGTGGAATGAGATCTGGAAACAGAATCCATTAGTACATAACATAACTCCGTTTTCCTCATCTGGAATGCCATGAACAATACGTTCTCCCAAATTCTTTGTGACTAACAACATTGCTAGTCCAGAACTCCAAGGTTCTTGATGACCTTGACATATGGTTGTATACATGTGTGCTTACCTTATCAAAGGTCCCCTGGTATGCCTGTGACTATTTTGAGACCTGACCCCCTTCTGGTCTGCTCAAGTCTTTATAACATATTATATATTATAATTTACAGACATTATCATCCTGTACCATCACAATTATTTAGCGACTGAACCTGCTGCACTAAACCAGAGCCAGAAGGATAACTACCTAATCCAGCCAAATTTAAGGATATAGTTGCTGCCTCCTGGTGAAATAGTGTTCACAAATATCAACATCGCATATGGCATTATACTGGTCCTGGGACCCATGTTGAAGATATCCTACCCCTTGATAACCGGTGTGGACCCGACAGAGTGAGTCTCGTTTGCTACAGCCAATTCAATGAGGAAGCTCATCGAGCCAATTAATGGCCGTATAACTCCATAAGTAACAGACAATCATTAAGCATGAACTTGAAACATTAGCAATCAATACCATTTTCCATGGAACATAAGCATAACAAACTCTTTCATCTCCTGGAAAAGAAATTCAGCCGTTTGGTGCTATGAAAACACTTTGAACACATAGAAGGATAGATGTAACAACCCAAACCTTAGGCAGTTTGTTAGACCTGCAGAACATAACTTTGAGTTTATCATGCAACATCTGATTTCCGAAACCTCAGGCTGAACAAGCAAATTCAAGTTTAAAATAACCAAAAAGGTTATATAATTATTTGCAACAAATCGGGAATCAATTTGCATAATCACACAATAGGAACTTAAAGCCTCTTAATGACTTTATTTGAAACCTTGATTGATGAGACAAAATGGAGGTAGCCATAAAAGACCCTCCTGCTCCTTTTGGCGAGAATGTATCTTTCACCACTGCTATGCCAAATATTTTGCAACCAGTGAAATAAACATGAAACCAACATACATATGTATACACATATACATATATTCATATTAGGTGTTCCATTGAACCAGAATTTCATAATACAGTGCAATTCAACACCAACTCTGTGTTGCCATTACCCACACTTGATGATTCTCCTGTGGCAACAAAACTATGTAACCATTCCAGTGATTCTTTAACCGATTACACCCTCGTGACTAACATATGCCATCATCACAATGCATCAACCTGAACATGAGCATGACAATATGCTTATTTGTCCAATCACTCTATAGCCCATACAATGCCCGTAGAGTCTATAAATAGTTGATACTAATAACAGAACTTTTTGGGCAAGTCATGCAAATCTGTTCCATCTCCAAACTCGAGATGATCTTTCAGCTACTTGGTAACTACCTTAAATAGCAACTGTGGCCCGATTTCCGAGCCAGTCTAGCAAGACAATCTTGGTCCTTATACTGAACCTGTCCACTCTAATCTGCTTGAAAACCAATATTGTACATTTTACATTTACCGTTCAAAGTAGCTGATAATGTCTCAATCATTTGTACTGTATAACTAAGTATACACCTACCAAACTGCAAGTGGTCCCTTAATTGTAGAGTAGCACAAGTCCAGTGCATGGAACCTCTGGCCAGGTTTCATGCTGCCAGCAACTTCAGTGAACCGCTACTGCCAAAAAAGACATGGGATGCATTGTTGCCAAAACTATGAAACCTTGCTTGTTCCAATAGCTTGTGCTTCGCCCTCCAGGTTACTCCTATGGAAAAGTCTTACCTGAATAGAAGATTCGGCAGCCAACTGTAATATCCCCTGAAAGCGGTGTTCACTGCATATTGTGTTTGGGATGGTAACTTTCTTGCCAGGCCTAGACCTCTGGCACATGCCCCGATCTCTTGGGCATGCTCTATGGCTATACCCTCAGACTCGGCGTTAAACTATACCAATCCCACATGCTCACCTCTTACATGAGGGAGCCATAAAGCAGGCCTGCTACAAAGCCCTGCTGACACCATTTCCCATTTAGGCCATTAGCACCAATTTGCAATAGAATAAAAGGTTTACCTAACAACTACTAGAGCAGTAATGAACACTGTTTGTCCATCATCGTGACATTATTAATTTCAGCTGGCGTTAACAATGACCTAGATGGCACTTACTAATTAACCATTTAACAAAATAACTGTTGCAGGTACTTACACACCTGAATTGCATCTATGCACTTAACAATTAATCCAACGACTATAACTGTTTTATACCAACAACTGTTACCAAAGTCTTATTGACTGCAATCTGTTGCCCAGGCCGGCATCATGGCCAATTGAATACCTAAAAGTAAATCCCAACATCCTACAAATCTATTTGATAGGACTTAATCTAACTGGATAGAGGAGCCCAATTTCTCAAATATAGTTTGAGACTAGACAGCGGATTTTAGCACAAGCGCTTTTAAAACTGTGTATAGTTTACTTTGAATACTTTTGTCATCATTCTGTTATATTGCCTTAACCTAACAATGCCTCCTCATCCCCCATGATCACTGTGAAAGGGAATACCCTACTAAACTGCTATTCCCATAAAGCAGCCCTAACAAGGTACCCCTGGTGCCCATGAAGCAGCCCCGAACAAAGTAGCTGCTGGCCCGGACTTTCCCATAGCCCAGTATTTGCCATAGATTTGGCATTCTCATCAAGCAGCCCTGAGCAAAGGTGCTGCTGGCATAACCTCTCCAATAGGCTAGCCTACCATAACTTGGCATTCCCTTAGAGCAGTCCTGAGCAAAGGTACTGCTGGCACCGCCTCTGCAATAGGCTAGCCTGCCATAGTTTGGTATCCCCATAAGCAGCCCTGATCAAAGGTGCTGCTGGCACAGCCTCTCCAATAGGCTTGCCTGCCATAGCTTGGCATCCCCATGAGCAGTCCTGAGCAAAGGCACTGCTGGCATAGCCTCTCCATCAGGCTAGCCTACCATAGCTTGGCATCCCCATTAGCAGTCCTAAACAAAGATACTGCTGACACAGCCTTTCCCATAGGCTGGCACTGCCATAACTTGACATTCCCATGAAGCAGCCCTTCCCAAAAGTGCTGCTCTCTAAATTAATTCCCAGAGGTGAAATCTCCCAACTTTCCCAATTGTACTGACTATTTTGTCAGTTGTCCCCATATCCTGGGGATTATTGTAGTTTGGGAACCCCATAGGTGAATTTCCCCTCACCAGGAATCCATATAAATATAATATATATATATAAATATATACCCACGGTACCCTCCTGGCACGCAGGCTAATGATTTATGTGAATTAACCCCATTACCTGGGGACTACTGTGGTCTGAGAACCACACATATACCTGGGTTTCCCCTGCACCGGGAACCCAGCCTAACCATTTAGGTTTGTCTTAACCCCATGCGCTGGGGACTACTGTGGTCTGGGAACCACACATATACCTGGGTTTCCCCTGCACCGGGAACCCAGTTTAACCATTTAAATTAATTTTAACCCCATGTCCTGGGGACTACTGCGGTCTAGAACCGCATATGCTTGAGTTTCCCCTCCACCGGGAACCCAGGCAGACCGTTCAGGTCCGTTAAGCCCCATCCCCTAGGGACTACTGCGGTCTAAAACCGCACTATTCTCGGGTTTCCCCTACCCGGGAACCCAACCTGTGGAGTCACTGACCGCGTTATCAGTGACTCCGATCGCGAACCCGACTTTCCCAGCTCTCCGCTTCCGCGGTCGGACCAGGGTTTCCCCCCCCAAAGCCCTAGGCTGGTTCCCTCGTCGGTCATCGCGAACATCCACTGCAAAAACCCCGGAGGTTCCTGCAGGAGACCTAGAACAGGTAAGAAAAAATAACACTTACCTGCAACTTTTTTAGACTTACCATGGAGGAGCTGAGCTGCTCCACAGTCGCCTGCACGAAAAACGTCTGACGTAATGACGCACGAACGGCTGTACGGGGTTCTTCACGTAGTCACTCACGTGACTCCGAAGTAAAATTCATAATTAGCACTTCCATCTTGTCACACATTTATCTTGAAAGTGCCTTCCTTGGGCCACTTCCTCACAACTGTTTCTGAAAATCTCAACAAACAATCATTACCCGTCTCCAACCAGAATGCTTGTCTAAACAAACCACAAAAGCTGGTCTTGTTTCAGCAATTAACTTATTTGCAATTATTTCAACCCATTCTCACCACTATTTAGTACTAGTAACAATTTTCTAAATTAACTTTACTGAAAAGAAATCTATAGAAACATCAGCAAAACCAAGCCACCTACATTTTCCAACTTTCCCCTTTTAAGTTGCAATGATACAAAGCGTTGTTCGTTAGCTTACGGCTGTTCGTAACCTCCCCCATTGCTTAGAATTTCTTAAAGGAACACACACCTACCCTTACAGCATGTGGCCTACAACAAACAAACTTATCACATATATGAACTCCCTCATTCATTCAAAACCGGTTTTTACACACAAATCATATTCGTTCCATTCTTACTTCAATGAAATTATGCAATTTCCTGCACAGATTAAAGTTTCAAAATTAACATTTATATAATTCTTATTGCTACTCTACCTTCTGCTTTCTATAATATTTTGCACTAACTCCTCATGTACCTGACCAATCTGTATATGAGTTTCTTCTATTTCCTGAAATTTCTTTGAGGTTTCTGTCAATTTTTGTTCAAAATCTGTTTTTCCACATATAATTTATAGGTTTCTGTAGCTTTTTTAAAAAAGATTTGACAGTTGCCTCTTCTATGTCTTTCTGTGTTGCTCCTTCCTTTTTTAACTTTACCCCCGGGGCTTCCTTCTCCCCAAGATTGCCACATTCGCCCAAACGGACTATCAGGCAGAATGTGTGGCTCTTCACCATTGAGCCTTTTTAATTTCCCCCCCGGACTCTTACTTTTCCCGTTCCGGTTATCTGTTGTCTTATCAGACTATTCCCGTCCGACAGACCCTCAGTCGCCCGGGCAATACTTAATAGTCAGTTTTCTTACCCGGGTCCTGTGCACAAGAATCGCTCGACCGTCCCTTGTTTATTTTTCCAACACTCCCTCTTGTTTCCCGAGTCTCTTGTCCGGATATCACTCGCTCAAACCGCTGATGGCAAGCAAGGAGATCAGAGACCGCTGAAATCAGCAGGGGTGCACCATCCCTTCCTTCCATGCTTCTGCCGAGTGGCCGGAGTGGCGATCGCGGACGAGCCCCCACTTTGTGAGATATAGTTTGTGCTCACAATCACTGCTCAGAGACTAAATCATCGAAACAAGAAATGCTTTTTATTTGCGAATCTGCAGAATCGGGTGCCTCTCCAAATTGAGACACACTGAAATCAGAAAAGTAAAGCCCCTTTATACACACAATTCTGCTGACTTAACCTCCCTTTCTGGCTCTTCCCAATCAGAGCACTGAGGTGCACAGTCTATAGGTACATCCCCCAGTACCACCCACATCATACATAGCATGTTCATACATGTGCATGGTAATGAGCAATTTCTCGACTAGGGGCGTATAAGTAATATTCATTCATATCATTAAGCATGCCCAGTTGCAATTGATCTGGCCTAGTTTTCTCACCTCCAACTGACCTATCTCAGTTTTTTTATATCTAAACTAAAGCTGACAAGGGTCCCTTTCATCCCTAGTCCCTACTGACAAGGGTCCCATCTATCACCCTCCTTCTACGCTATACTATGCCATCCATCCTCACTCAAGGACAGTTGTGATAAACCCACTCCCAGCTATGTCAACATCCTCTCCCTGGCCTCTATCGGCTAGAATCCTGTTTACAGAATCCTCTCCTGAATCCTTACAATAGTGGGGTTTAATCACTTTATCCCTCACAAGCGTGAGACACATACCCAACTTCAGAATTGCAAAAGTGAAGTGAAATGAAGGTAAAGAGAATGTTGATAAAGAGAATTTACCTGAAGGGACAACAACAGCTAAATTGCTTGGCGAACATTGGCCATGCAGATATCGGAATTGAAAATATTGGGAATTATCGCGTTTGCTCACTGCATTTCATCAACACTAAGACATTATTTCATGACATGACATGACAATAAACTCTTTTGACTTTGACTTTGACTATTTGTGGTTTTTCTTGATTCCTTTCATCTCAGAAGTGATAAATCTGGCTGAAAATGTAGCTTCAGAGGCGTTTTCTTTTTGTATGTAAAAACCCACTTGAGAACCATGGGCAATTTTACAGCCAGATTTATCACTTCTGAAACTTTTTAGATGCCAAAGGAATCAAGAAAAAACCACAAATATTGCCTTAGTTGATGAAATGCAGTGAGCAAATGGCCAATGTTCGCCAAACACTCTGGCTGTTGTTGTCCCTTCAGCTCTCGCTTCTATCTACCGTCATTTCTCAAAGAAAAGTCAAAAGAGTTTATTGTCATGTGTCCCTGACAGGACAATGAAATTCTTTCTTTGCATTGCACAGAACATAGTAGGCATTGACAACAATTATATACGTAAATACACACATGAATGAATAAATTGATAAAGTGCAAATAACAGAGGAGGGGTATTAATGTTCAGAGTTTTGTCCGAGCCAAGTTTAATAGCCTGATGGCTGTGGGGAAGTAGCTATTCCTGAGCCTGGTCGTTGCAGTCCTCAGGCTCCTGTACCTTCTACCCGAAGGTAGCAGGGAGATAAGTGTGTGGCCAGGGTGGTGTGGGTCCTTGATGATGCTGCCAGCCTTTTTGAGGCAGCAACTGTGATAGATCCCCTCGATGGAAGGAAGGTCAGAGCTGATGATGGACTGGGCAGTGTTTACTACTTTTTGTAGTCTTTCTCATCAATTTTGGAATTCTGAAGTAGGTTAAATGTCTCTCGCGCTTATCCCGATTTCCATAATTATTTACTGCGCAAAAGTTGACAATTTTGGCGGGTTTTAACGGGCCCGCTATGCTGGAAACAATGGTCAGTGCTTACCTGCAGTTCATCGCGTGTACTCCACTTGGCGTAGCATAGCAACAGTACGGGTCATGGGTCGTGACCCAATTGCCGTGAAACTTCCCTATTGGATAACTCTACAAACTAACTGGTGTAGATAAAATAATGTTTAATACATTTTTTTTTCATTTTTAAGATGTAATTATTTTTCTTTATTTTTCCAGGTGAGAGACACTGCCTGAAATTCAAACCTACAATTGCCAATAAAACCGAAATTCTAATGCTGCTGGGAATGAGATAACGTTAAATTATTAAGCTGGAAATCCAGTTTTTTTTTTACCCAAAGCATTCATATGAGAGGTTGAGTGCCTCAAATCTTACAGAATGTTTGGGGACATGTTTGAGGAAGAGGAAGACTCTAGCTTCATGTGCAATAACAAAGTGGGGAATGGGAGAAAATCAAGGAAAAAAAATACCGAGCCACCAGCGCGTAGAGCAGCCTGTAACCTCAGTGGAATCAAAAACCAGGGAGGCACCTGCTACCTCAACTCATTGCTTCAAACACTGCTTTATACGCCGGAATTCCGAGGTAAATTATTTAACGGTGGAATGCAATTCAAAAAGAAAGGGTTATATTTATTTAGTATGTGAAGTTGAAACAATTTTCTTCCTGTGTCACCATTTATTGTTGCCTTTGTTGTTTGCGAGAAAAATGAACAATGTTTTATTAAAATAAAAGAATATTTGCAATGCAGGTAGCTCTGCTATAATGTCTACTTCCATACTGCAAATTGCAAATAATGTACACCCTTTCTATAATGGACCACACGAAAGGTAGATTGTGTCCTTTATTGCAGATTGTCTATAACTGAATAAGGGGGTGTTAATATGTACAATATTATGGGAAAACAGCCAATAAACACACTACAAAATAAACAGTCAAGTCACATTTATTTATGTAGCACATTTAAAAAACAACTCTCGTTGACCAAAGTGCTTTACATTTGTTATAAGTGTCGTATACACAAGCAGGCTACATACATATATACAAATAGCCCTCACTCAGAGGACGTCAGGAAAGGCTTGGGAGAACAGATATGTTTTTAGACTAGACTTAAAGGAGTCGATGGAGGGGGCAGTTCTAATGGGGAGGGGGATGCTGTTCCACAGTCTAGGGCGCGGTCGCCCCTGAGCTTATGCCTAGACTGCGGGACATTCAGCAACCCCAAGTCGGCTGATCGGAGGGACCTGGAGGTGGTGTAGTGGGTGAGAAGACTTTTAATGTAGGTGGGTGCAAGCTCATTGAGGGCTTTGTAGACAAAGAGGAGGGTCTTGAAATTTATTCAGAACCGCACAGGGAGCCAGGGGAGAGAGGCCAGGATCAGGTTGATATGGTCCCTTTTTCGGATGCCCGTCAGGAGTCTCGCTGCAGCGTTTTGGACCAGTTGCAAGTGGGACAGGGAAGATTGGCTGATGCCAGTGTAAAGGGAGTTGCAGTAATCTGGGCGGGAGGAGATAAATGTATGGATGATCTTTTCTACGTCACCAAACTGGAGGAATTGTTTTATTTTAGCTATCATCCGAAGCTGAAAGAAGCTAGCTTTTACCACGGCATTGACTTGTTTGTCAAACTTCAGTGCTGAGTCAAATATCACGCCAAGATTTTTGACGTGAGGTTGGAGTAGTGGATTAAGGCTTCCAAGGCTGCCTGCTATCATTTTGATTGAGTCCGAGGGGCCGGGAAGGATGACCTCAGACTTACTCTCGTTTAGCTGGAGGAAGTTCTGGGACATCCAGCACTTTATATCCTCGAGGCAGCGGGTAAGGTTAAGCAGATTTGATTATTTTTTGGGCTTCAGGGGGAGGTACAGTTGTGTATCGTCTGCGTTGCAATGGAAGGAAATGCCGTGTCTTTCAATGACTTGGCCTAAGGGGAGCATATACAGGGAGAAGAGAATGGGGCCAAGGATGGAACCTAGTGGAACCCCACAGCAGAGGCTAGCTGGGGGGGAGGAGAAAGAGTTGCCTATGTTAGTAGAGAAACTCCTACCTTTGGACACAATAGGAGTAAAGGACACAAAATACCCAATAGCTTGGAATGGCACACTGGCGCCGCTTGCAATACCCAATAGCTTGGAATGGCACACTGGTGCCGCAGTAGACTTGCCACCTTACAGCGCCAGTGACCCGATTTCGATCCTTATCTCAGGTGCTACCTGTGGCAGAGTGGGTTTCCTCCCATGTTGCAGAGATGTGTAGGTTTCTAGTTTGGTTGTCTTCTGTAGGTTATGCAGGTTCTTCGGGTCGCTGGTGCTGCTGCTGCATCATGGCGCTGTAGGCCTCGGGTGCTCCCTGTGGGTGTGTCCTCCGTTTTCATTGAAGTCAAGGCAAAGTCAAGTCAAACAAACTTCATTGTCATTTAGAAATATATTGATATATGCAGTTCCAAATGAAATTACGTTGCATTTGGCTCTCTGTGCAACACGATAATTAACAGAAGGATAAAAGGATAAATAGACAATGGTGGCAGCCCATTACATGGCATTCAGGAGTCTGATGGCTCGTGGGAAGAAGCTGTTGCAGAACCTTGATGTTCTGCTCCTTATGCTGCGATATCTTTTTCCCGAGGGCAGCAGAGTGAACAGTCCGTGATGGAGATGTGTGGGGTCTTTTATAATACTGCTGGCCTTAGACTCGCAACATTTGGTCGCAATATCCCCGATTGAGGGGAGAGAGGTCCCGATGACTTTTTCCGCTGTCCTCGCCACTCTCTGCATGGACTTCCAATCAGAGGCTTTACAGTCCCCAAACCAATCAGAGATACAGCTGGTCAAAATACTCTCTATGGTGCCCATGTAGAAAGTGATGAGGACGGGATGGGGGAGGTGAGCTCTTCTCATCCGGCGCAGAAAGTGCAACCGCTGCTACGCTCTCTTAACTGTTGATGAGATGTTATTCGACCAGGTCAGACTGTTAGTGATCTGCACCCCCAGGAACTTTGTGCTACTGACCACCTCCACATCGCTGTCATTGATGTGAAGTGGTATGGGACTGTGCCGGTTTTTCCTGAAGTCGACGATGACCTCCTTTGTTTTTTCGACATTCAGGATCAGGCTGTTCGTATTGCACCAGTCCACCAGTTGTTTCACCTCCTCCCTGTAAGCCAGCTCATTGTCATCCCTGATGAGGCCCACCACTGTTGTGTCATTTGCGTACTTCATGATGTGGTTTGTACTAAACCTGGCACAACAGTCAGGTTGTGTCAGGTTTAGTACAAACCACAATTGTACATTGATGTACAATTGCCAATTGTGTAATCACCTGGCTTAGTTCTATCTTCTAGAATTGGCTCACTGATCTCCAGTTGCCACTCTATTATGAAGTTAATTTCTCTCAAAAAGCTTTATGACGTCTGTTTATATAATTAAAAAAAAAAATTTAAGTCTGAACATGTGCTGTGAAGCTCCAATGAGTATTCTACTGTGTTAAAGGTACTATATAATTGTAAGGTTATTTGCTGGATCTGTCCCACATCCAGTGACATGGTAAGCTGTTGCCCTATTCCTGTCAGGTACAAATAAGCCATCTTACTTGCTACTATTGTTTCTTGATCTCTTGGCATCATTCTAACTGGAAATGCCCTACATTTACCTAACTTTTGGCTTGTTCTTGACAAATGATTAATGCCTCTGTCCCACTTAGGCAATTGTTTCGACGACTACAGGCGACTAGGCAGTTTTCATATGGTTGTGACATCTGTATGGTCGTGAGTCGTCTCCTCAAGTTGCCTAAAGAGTCGTAACGTTTTTCTGCTCGCCGCTGGATTTTGAAATGTTCAAAACTTTTTGGCAACTGGGCTTGACGTTGCTTGTCTTCTGTCGTAGGTTGTCGCCAGGATGACACAGGTTGTCGTCGCCAGGTGACGTTGGTTGTTGCCGGGTGCTGACTTTGGTGAATTCCATTGGCGACTACCTACTTCAACCGGTGACAGGTACCGGCGACTGAATTAGCTTGTCGTATCTTGTTGCGGGTGGACGTAGGTTGACTTCGGTTGTCGTAGATTGTCGCCCGTGTGGTCCTAGGTTGTCATAGGTGGACATCCTAAGTCGTGACGATTAGGTTGCCGGTAGCTTGCCGTCGACTAAGTGATAGGTTGCCGTAGACATTGTCGTGGGGGGGTCCAGTCGCCGCTTTTTTGGCGACCTGCTACGCCTACGACAGTCGACAGATCAATCGCCTAAGTGGGACAGGCCCTTAAGAGTGCTGGAATTGATGACAATAGTGGGAGTGTGGGTGTGGTCAGTAACAGATAATTTAAAGCAGACTTCAATTCTTTGATAATGATCCAAGTAATTCACTGTAAAATATGTTTTCAGTCAAGTGTTGGGTTGTTGAATTTATCTTGTGATGTCAGATCATCTCATAATATATAAGGTTTGTTTTAAGATTTTATGAGGTGTCCAGATAGGTAAATGGATATGAAGGGAATGTGGGGATGTGGTTGACACACAATGCTGGACTAACTCAGCGGGACAGGTAGCATCTCTGGAGAGAAGGAATAGGTGACGTTTCGGATCAAGACCCTTCTTCAGGGGAGTGGGCGAGACAGAGATAGAATATAGTCGGAGACAGTAAGACTGGTGGGAGAACTGGGAAGGGGGAGGGAGAGAGAGGGCTACTTGAAGTTAGAGAAGTCAATGTTTGTACCGCTGCGATATAAGCTACCCAAGCAAAATATGAGGTGCTGTTCCTCCAATTTGTGCTGGGCCTCACTCTGCAGGCTCAGTATATATAAAGTTCTGACTGATTTAGCATGTATTTTTGGGGATGTGTGGAAGTTTTACGCAGCATTGGTTCGTGAAGTCGATTAGAAGAGTCTGTTTACGGGTAAGCTGGCAAGTGGAAGACTATCAAAAATGAGCTAGCATGAGTACAGGGACATAATGTTCCACTTAGGGTGAAGGGCAAAGCTGTTAAGTTTAGGGAATTCTGATTGACGAAGGATGCTGAGGATCTCGTCAGGAAAATGGAGGCATGCATCTGATTTCAGCAATTGGGATCAACAGAATCCCTCCTCGAGTATAATAGGTGTGGGAGAATGGGGTGAGGAGGGAGAGATAGATCAGCCATGATCCGTGGATGTAATGAGGTGACATGGCCAATCCACAGCAGAGTAGACTTGATGGGCCTAATGGCCTAATTCTACTCCTATCACATATGATCTTATGAACATTATTTGAAGAGGTCACCAAGGAAAATAACGAGGGCAGGGTTGTAGATGTTGTCTATGTGGATTTTATCAAGGCCTTTGACAAGGTCATGCATGGTAGGCTAGTCTACAATGTACGTTTATGGGTGATAAAATAAATGATATAGTAGACAGTTAGGGAAGTTATCTAAGTTTACAACAAAATTTAGATTGATTGGGAAGGTGGGCCAAAGAATGGCAAATGGAATTAAACTCTCAAGTGTAAAGCATTGCACTCTGGTATGTCAAACTAGGGTAGGCATAGTAAATGGTAGAGCCCTGGAGAATGTGGCAGAACAGAGAGATCTGATAGTATCAGTGAATGGTTCCCTAAAAGTGGCAGGTCAAGTGGGCAGTTTGGTGCAGAATCTTGATCTTGTATGTAAATAATTGCCGATCTGCTGAGTTTCTCTAGCAGTTTGTTTTTTGCTCCATATTCCAGCATCTGCAGTCTCATGTGCTTCTGCACCTTTGTGCAAAATTGACTACGGAATCTGGTATTATGACTGATGTTAAGACTATTTCTGGAGCTTGTAAAATCTAATATTCACATTGGAGGAAGAGCAGGAGAGTGCTAATTGCTCTTTGGCTAACATTTAAAAAAAACCCAGATCCTTATTACACTGCTGTTTGTGCAACCTTGTCAGGAAATTGGTTGATGGGTTTTCTGAACTTTAATGACAATGACTTTTAAAGAAATGTTTTGAAAACGTGAAAAGAACCAGCAGTTTCTTATCCCAGAGCAATTGTTTGAGAGGATCTAAAAAATCATAGTATTAAATGATTGACTGTCAATGCTGCCATTTGCTCTTTTCTGCACTCCACCCTCAAATCACCCACATTAGAATTTAGTGCATAATATTGAGGGAAGGGCATTTCTTGAACTGCACAGGAAATTGCATGGGATATTGGAAGCAAAGAAACATTATTTCTATTTTCAGCATTGTGTGTGCCTCTGAGTTGAGCCTTCAGCTCCGTCTTGCATAGAAACATAGAAAATAGGTACAGGAGTAGGCCATTCGGCCCTTCCATTCATGGCTGATCATCCAAAATCAGTACCCCGTTCCTGCTTTTTCCCCATATCCTTTGATTCATTGAGCCCTAAGAGCTAAATCTAACTCTCTCTTGAAAACATCCAGTGAATTGGCCTCCACTGCCTTCTGTGGCAGAGAAATCCACAGATTTACAGGTCTGAAGAAGGGTCTCGACCCGAAACGTCGCCTATCTCCTTCGCTCCTTAGATGCTGCTGCACCCGCTGAGTTTCTCCAGCTTTTTGTGTAACCCACAGATTTACAACTCTGGGTGAAAAAGTTTTTCCTCAACTCAGTCCTAAATGACCTACCTCTTATTCTTAAACTGTGACTGTAAACTGTGAGGGGGGTCTTCATCCCCTTTATAAAGGAACAAGCCACCATTGTTCATTTCTGTGAATATTGCCATTTTTACACAATTGCCTTTAATGATGTAGCTCATTAAAGGCTTGTGGACCCTTTCGACATGGCCATTCCAGTTCTTTGATAACTAACTAATTTCTGCTCATCATAATTTAACATATTAAAACTACCTGCTCATAAGCTAATCACCAAATGCTGCTCAATGTGAACCTGCTGGCCTGAGTGGATTGCTGTCCCTTCGCATTTCTGCTTTGAAATAAAGAGACAAAATGCTGGAGTATCTCAGCGGTTCACGCAGCATCTCTGGAGAACATGGATAGGCGACACTTCAGGTCAGGTCTGTTTTGCAGACTGATCAGTCTGAAGAAGGGTCCCAACCCGAAACATCACCTATCCATGTCCTTCAGAGATGCTGTCTTCATCCCAGTACTTTTATCAATATGATTGTTGCTCAACAATATTGGTGTTGTTCTATCCATCACCCCTTCAAGTGGTGAATTTCAGACCGCTTTACCTTTTGTGTGATTCTAATCTATAAATTGCTTTGAAGAAGAATGCAATTGTGCTGGAGGGAGTGCAGAGGAAATTCATCAGGATGTTGCCTGGTTGAAGGACTTCAGTTATGGGTGATATTGAATAGGCTGGATTTTTTTCCCTGAAGTAAAGGATGCTGAGGATGACGATGTAAGGAATTGAGTAATGTAACATTGAGAGGCATAAATAGGGTCAATAGTTAGAACCTTTTCCCACATGGTAGGGGTATAAAACCAAGAAGACATAGGTTTATGGTCAGAGGAAGATGTTCAAGGGGATTTGAAGAGGATGTTGTACATAAAGTGTAGTTGATATCTGGAATACACTGCCAGAAGAGGTGGTGGAATCGGAAACAATCACCATGTATAAGAGGCTTTAAACTGACTTAAATAGGCAAGGAGTGGAAGGATATGATCCTAATGCCAATATAAATGGGATTAAAGTAGATGGGCAAAGAAGTTGGCATGGAAGTGGTGGGCCCAAACGCTACTGTGTTGTACAACTCTGATGCTATGCCCCTGAGTTATTGACTTTGACAAACAAAAATAAGTTCTTTATATCCTCATCTCATCATCATCGGCGGTCACTCGAAATGAGTATGACTGTCCTCTCCATAGGGTTGTCTGCTTGTGTGTCTGCAGTTGTCTATAGAGGCCGGTCCACGATCCGGTGCAATGTGGGCAGTGGAGACTGGCGGTGGGTGGTAGTCGTGAAGCCCCCTTCTCTCTCTCCTTACGGTGCTGTTGCTTTGTCTCTGCGACAGTGTAGTTCAATTTCATGAAGTGCAGCTCCTTCCTGCACGGATTTCCTCAAGGAGCGCCTGTCCAGTACAATGTGCTCCCAGTTGCTTGAAGTGATGTGGAATGTTTTCAGACTGTACTTGATGTTGTCCATGAAGCGTTTCTTTGACCCACAGGGGGCTCGCCGACCTTCCTTCAATTGAGAGTACAGGATTTGTTTTGGGAGGCGTGTGTTGGACATGCGGATGACATGGCCAGTCCATCAAAGTCAGAGAACTCACAGCTCTGGTGATGGTCGACCTCAGAGTCGATGTTAGCTTTTGAGGAAAGAATGCTGCCAAGGTTGGGGAAGTGGTCATTGTTTTTAAGTGCAGTGTCTTCCACTTTTATAGTGGGCTGGGTGGATGGCTGTTTGGGTGGAGGTTGATGTAGGACCTGGGTCTTCTTGATATTTAGGGCTAGGCCCGTGGCTCTGTATGCCTTGGCAAAGGATGTCCTGAAGGTCGTCTGCAGAGTGTGCTGTAGTGGCGCAGTCGTCCGCGTACTGAAGCACCATGATGGCGGTGTTACTGACTTTGCTCTTATCCTTCAACCTATCCTCTACAGAACTAGCAGCTCTTCACCAATGAGGTGAAGTATGGCAGCAATGAAGATGACAAACAGGATGGGTGAGATGATGCATCCCTGTTTAATCCCCGTTTCCACAGTGAAGGGCTCGGAGGGGGGCAGTCGGTGGGGGCGCTACTAGCCGGCAGCCCTGCCAGCAGCGTGTTAGTTTTTTCTACTTTGTCTCAATGTGTGTTTTTAATGTTTCTCTGTGTGTGTAGTGTGGGGGGGTAAGGGGGAAACCGCTTCGGTCACCTCCACCACGGAGAGGCGACTTTTTCCATGTCGCCTCCCTCGTGGCCTAACATAGAGAATCGGTGCGGCCTTTCCCGGAGACGCGCCCGGTGCTTCAACAGTGGGCGCAACGAGGATGCTTTCGTCGCTGAGCGGGCGAGCCCTCGCCGGAGGGGAGCACTCCGTTTGCTGGCCCACGGCAGCCTGAAGCCGTGGTCTGCGGAACTCCAGCTGGAGCGGCTTCCGGAGCCTGGGATCCCTTGTTGGGGACCCCAGAGGAGAAGAGCTCCGACCGCCAGCCCACAGCCTACTCCGACCGCCGGTTCTGCGGTGCTTCTGGCTGCGGCGCGGCGGGGACTTTAGATCTTCGAACGCCGGCCTGCGGCCTACACCGTCTTGAATCCGCGGTCTCCGGTGGGGAGGCACCGATTCAGGACTTACCTAGACTTACCTTGTCTGCACATCTGGACGCCCGCAGCTGCGACTGCGGAGGGTTATGGTTCCGAACACGGGGGAAAATGGAGGAGGACTGACCAAATGTTGTGCCTTCCACCACAGTGATGCATGCTGTGGTGGATGTTTATGTTAAATTGTTATTGTGTATTGTGTGTCTTTTTTTTATTGTACCGCTGCTGGCAAATTAATTTCACTGCACTTTACGTGCACGTGACGAATAAAACTCACTTGATTTGACTCAGAGCCGCGGTTGCTGAGTACATGCCATCATGTAGAAGCCTCAATATTCTGATGTACTTGTCGTGACAACCATACCTTGATAGTATGCTCCAAAGAGCCAGGTGGTTTACCGAATAAAAAGCCTTTGTCAGGTCTATGAAGGCTATGTACAAAGGCTGCCTTTGTTCACGGCATTTTTCCTGGAATTGGCGTGCTGTGAATATCATGTCTGCTGTACCTCTGGATGGGTGGAAGCCACACTCTGAATCTGGGAGTACCTCCGCAGACAGTGGTAGAAGTCGGTTTGCGAGGACACGAGCTAGGACTTTGCCTTTTGTTGACAGCAGCGAGATGCCCCTGTAGTTTCCACATTCAGCCTTGTCCCCCTTCTTGAAAATGGTCACTATCAGAGCATCCCTGCATTCTCAGGGAAGTTCTTTTTCCGAGACCTTGAGGAGTAGGTTGTGGATGTGGTACAGGAGCTCCGGTCCACCTTCCTTTAAGATCTCAGCTGGGATCCCATCTGGACTGGTGGCCTTGTTGTTCTTAAGGCTCCTGATGGCATCTTGAACCTCTGTCATAGTGGGAGGTTCTTCCATGTCTTCTCTGATGGGACTCTGGGGGATGCTGTGGGTAATGTCTGGTTCAGTTGTGCTGGCACGGTTGAGGAGTTCCTGGAAGTGCTCTTTCCATCGGGCATTAGTAGGTCGTATGTCGTAGTAGGTCGGCATGTTAGTCGTGGGTAATTGAAGGTAGTCGTAGATAGGCTTCATCATAGTCGAAGGGAGGTCGAAGGAGATTGAAAGAGGTCGCCTTCACTCTCCACTATTCGGTGTCCAATTTTCCGAAGTTAGTCGTAGCTAGTCAAAGCTGGTCTTCAACATGGTCGAAGGAGGTCTTCTACATAGTCGAAGGAGGTCTTCAACATGTCATTTTTTCAAACTCTTCTAAAATCGCCAATTAGGTCACCCAAGTGGGGCCCTTAAAGCACTCACCTTTTGTCCAGCTTAGGATAGCCCTTCCTAATGCTACTTTTTACACCCTTTGTGTAAGCTGTTGTGCGATGCTAAGAGTTAAGGAAAAGAACCGCAAACATAACAATCTCAAGATTACTTCCTGTGCCACGCGACAGTGAGAGTAGGAATGGAGAAAGGTGGAGGAAAAATGCCTGGCTGAAGGACTGGTGCAGAGGGCAGTGATTCAAGTTTCTGGATCAATGGAACCTCTTTTGGGGAAGGAGTGACCTGTATAAAAAGGACGGGTTGCACTTAAACCCGAGGGGGACCAGTATCCTGGCAGGGAAATTTGCAAAGGCTACCGGGGGGGACTTTAAACTAGAATGGTTGAGGGGAGGGACTCAAATAGAGAAAGCCAGTAGACAGGATCTGAGGCAGGAGGCAGAGAAGGGAAGCACTCAGACCCAACATGTAGGGGGGAAAGAAGAAAAAAATAATAAACAGAGAATAAGAGGTGGTGGGTTTCCAGGGCAAAAATCAAAAGGGACCACTTGTCAACATAATTGTATAAGGAGTAAGAGTGTTGTAAAAACAAGCCTGAAGGATTTGTGTCTCAATGCAAGGAGCATTCATAATAAGGTGGACGAGTTGAATGTGCAGATAGCTATTAATGACTATGCTATAGTTGGGATCACGGAGACATGGCTCCAGGGGGACCAAGGCTGGGAACTGAACATCCAGGGATATTCAATATTCAGGAGGGATAGTACGGATGACACTTGGAGGCAGTGTTAGCTGTGCGGAGGATGCTAGGACACTGCAAGGTGACTTGGATAGGCTGGGTGAGTGGGCAAATGTTTGGCAGATGCAGTATAATGTGGATAAATGTGAGGTTATTCACTTTGGTGGCAAAAATAGGAAAGCAGACTATTATCTAAATGGTGGCCGATTAGGAAAAGGGGAGATGCAGCGCGACCTGGGTGTCATGGTACACCAGTCATTGAAAGTAGGCATGCAGGTGCAGCAGGCAGTGAAGAAAGTGAATGGTATGTTAGCTTTCATAGCAAAAGGATTTGAGTATAGGAGCAAGGAGGTTCTACTTCAGTTGTATAGGGTGTTGGTGAGACCACTCCTGGAGTATTGCGTACAGTTCTGGTCTCCAAATCTGTGGAAGGACATTATTGCCATAGAGGGAGTGCAGAGAAGGTTCACCAGACTGATTCCTGGGATGTCAGGACTGTCTTATGAACAAAGACTGCATAGACTCGGTTTATACTCTCTAGAATTTAGGAGATTGAGAGGGGATCTTATAGAAACTTACAAAATTCTTAAGGGGTTGGACAGGCTAGATGCAGGAAGATTGTTCCCGATGTTGGGGAGGTCCAAGACAAGGGGTCACAGCTTAAGGATAAGGGGGAAATCCTTTAGGACCGAGATGAGAAGGACTTTTTTCACAGTGGGTGGGTCTCTGGAACTCTCTGCCACAGAGGGTAGTTGAGGCCAGTTCATTGGCTATATTTAAGAGGGAGTTAGATGTGGCCTTTGTGGCTAAGGGGATCCGAGGGTATGGAGAGAAGGCAGGTACGGGATACTGAGTTGGATGATCAGCCATGATCATATTGAATGGCGGTGCAGGCTTGAAGGGCTGAATGGCCTACTCCTGCACCTAATTTCTATGTTTCTATGATAGACAGAAAGGAAAGGGAGGTGGGGTAGCGTTGCTGGTGAGAGAGGAGATTAATGCAATAGAAAGGAAGGACATTAGCTTGGAGGATGTGGAATCGATATGAGTAGAGCTGCAATACTCTAAGGGGCAGAAAACGCTAGTGGGAGCTGTGTACAGGCCACCTAACAGTAGTAGTGGAGTTGCGGATGGCATCAAACAGGAAATTAGAAATGCGTACAACAAGGGTAAAACAGTTACAATGGGTGACTTCAATGTACATATAGATTGGGTGAATCAAATGGGCAGGGGTGCTAAGGAAGATGATTTCTTGGAATGTATGCGGGATAGTTTTCTAAACCAACATGTAGAGGAACCAACGAGAGAACAGGCTATTCTAGACTGGGTATTGAGTAATGAGGAAGGATTAGTTAGCAGTCTTGTTGTGCAGGTCCCCTTGGGCGAGAGAGACCATAATATGGTTGAGTTCTTCATTAGGATGGAGAGTGATATAATTAAGTCAGAAACAAAGGTTCTGAACTTAAACAAAGGTAACTTTGAAGGTATGATAAGTGAATTGGCCAAGATAGACTGGCAAATGATTCTTAAAGGTTTGACAGTGGATGTGCAATGGAAGGTATTTAAAGACTGCATGGATGAACTACAACAATTGTTCATCCCAGTTTGGCAAAATAATAAATCAGGGCAGGTAGTGCATCCATGGATAACAAGGGAAATCAGGGATAGTATCAAAACAAAAGATGAAACGTACAAATTAGCCAGAAAAAGCAGCCTACCAGAGGACTGGGAGAAATTCAGAGTTCAGCAGAGGAGGACAAAGGGCTTAATTAGGAAAGGGAAAATAGATTATGAAAGAAACTGGCAGGGAACATAAAAACTGACTGCAAAAGTTTTAATAGATATGTGAAGAGAAAGAGATTAGTTAAAACAAATGTAGGTCCCTTGCAGTCAGAAACAGGTGAATTGATCATGGGGAACAAGGACATGACAGACCAATTGAATACCTACTTTGGTTCTGTCTTCACTAAGAAAGACATGAAGAATCTGCCGGAAATAGCAGGGGACCGGCGGTCAAATAAGTTGGAAGAACTGAGTGAAATCCAGGTTAGCCGAGAAGTGATGTTGGGTAAATTGAATGGATTAAAGGATGATAAATCCCCAGGGCCAGATAGTCTGCATCCCAGAGTACTCAAGGAGGTAGCCACAGAGATAGTGGATGCATTAGTGATATTTTTTCAAAACTCCTTAGATTCTGGAGTAGTTCCTGAGGATTGGAGGGTAGCTAATGTAACCCCACTTTTTAAAAAAGGAGGGAGAGAGAAAACGGGGAATTACAGACCAGTTAGTCTAACATCGGTAGTGGGGAAACTGCTAGAGTCAGTTATTAAAGATGGGATAGCAGTACATTTGGAAAGTGGTGAAATCATTAGACAAAGTCAGCATGGATTTACGAAAGGTAAATCATGTCTGACGAATCTTATAGAATATTTTGAGAATGTAACTAGCAGAGTTGATAAGGGAGAACCAGTGGATGTGTTATATCTAGATTTTCAGAAGGCTTTCGACAAGGACCCACATAACAGATTAGTGTACAAACTTAAAGCACACGGTATTGGGGGTTCTGTATTGATGTGGATAGAACACTGGCAGGCAGACAGGAAGCAAATGGTAGGAGTAAACGGGTCCTTTTCAGAATTGCAGGCAGTGACTAGTGGGGTACCGCAAAGCTCAGTGCTGGGACCCCAACTATTTACAATATATATTAATGATTTGGACGAGGAATTGAATGCAACATCTCCAAGTTTGCGGATGACACTAAGCTGGGGGGTAGTGTTAGGTGTGAGGAGGTTGCTAGGAGGCTGCAAGGTGACTTGGATCGGCTGGGTGAGTGGGCAAATGCATGGCAGATGCAGTATAATGTGGATAAATGTGAGGTTATCCACTTTGGTGGCAAAAGCAGGAGGTTAGACTATTCTCTTAATGGTGGCAAATTAGGAAAAGGGGAGATGCAACGAGACCTGGGTGTCATGGTACACCAATCATTGAAAGTAGGCATGCAGGTGCAGCAGGCAGTGAAGAAAGCAAATGGTATGTTAGCATTCATAGCGAAAGGATTTGAGTATAGGAGCAGGGAGGTTCTACTGCAGTTGTACAGGGTTTTGGTGAGACCACACCTGGAATATTGCGTACAGTTTTGGTCTCCAAATATGAGAAAAGACATTCTTGCCATAGAGAGGGTACAGAGAAGGTTCACCAGACTGAATCCTGGGATGTCAGGACTTTCATATGAGGACAGACTGGATAAACTTGGCTTGTACTCGATAGAATTTAGAAAACTGAGGGGGGATCTTATAGAAACTTACAAAATTCTTAAGGGGTTGGATAGTCTAGATGCAGGAAGATTGTTCCCGATGTTGGGGAGGTCCAGAACAAGGGGTCACAGTCTATGGATAAGGGGGAATTCCTTTAGGACGGAGATGAGGAAAACATTTTTCACACAGAGAGTGGTGAGTCTCTGGAATTATCTCCCACAGAAGGTGGTTGAGGCCAGTTCATTGGCTATATTTAAGAGTGATTTAGATGTGGCCCTTGTGGCTAAAGGGATCAGGGGGGTATGGAGAGAAGGCAGGTACAGGATACTGAGTTGGATGATCAGCCATGATCATATTGAATGGCGATGCAGGCTCGAAGGGCCGAATGGCCTACTCTACCTATTTTCTATGTTTCTATGCCATGGAACACTTCTCAACGTCATTGAGTTTATATAAATGTGCTTGTTCCTGAAATTGATGCAATATTTCTTTCTTTGACTTAGAATCACTATTCGCCCTAGGACCCGAGGAACTGGGAGATTTATCAGACAAAGATAAGCCAGAATCTAAGGTCAGAATGTTTGTTTTTTTCAAATGTTAATGTCTTATCTCAACCTGTATTTGTAAACAGATTTTGAAGAACATCAACTCTGCACAAAGTGCTAATTTTTAATCCTCGAAAGTGGTCCTCTATAGGTATATTTATGATATTTGATGCTTTAGAAATGTTTTATTTTTCTTGTTATGTTTTGGAGTAAATTTGAATGGTTGTGCTTAAGCATGTGATGCGATGTACATTGCGTTATTATCTCTGGCGCTGTAAGGCAGCAGCTTGACTGCTGCGCCACTGTGCCGCCCCAAAGATGAGACTTTCTATTCTAGGACATCTCTTCTTCCCCTTCCCCCCCCCCTTCCCCCCCCCTTCCCCCCCCTTCCCCCCCCTTCCCCCCCCTCCCCCCCCTTCCCCCCCCCTCCCCCCCCTTCCCCCCCCTTCCCCCCCCTTCCCCCCCCTTCCCCCCCCTTCCCCCCCCCTCCCCCCCTCCCCCCCTCCCCCCCTTCCCCCCCCTCCTCCCCCCCCCTCCCCCCCCCCTTCCCCCCCCTCAATTCCTTGCTTTACATCGGGCCCAGGTTGAAAAATTAGTTCGATTTTCAAGATTTGACAAAATATAATGTTTAAAGACACCAATTGATTCACTTTCTCAGGTGCGGGTCATCCCATTGGAGCTACAAAGACTTTTTGCCCAATTGTTGCTTGCAGACCAGTTGGCAGCATCCACATCGGATCTAACTGATAGTTTTGGGTGGACAAGTAATGAGGTAAGTTGTTTGCAACTGATTTTCTCTTTCTCTTACAGTGTCGGGATAAGTAAAGTTAGTTGCAGCTGCTTGAATGGAGAAAAACATGCATGATTTATATTGCATTGCTTCCCTTTTCTTCCCCCCAAAAATGATGAGGCTTGGGTCAATTGAAAATTTGAAAACAGAAGACAGAATTTTAAAGTAAGGCTTTTTTTGATTGCAGAACCAAAGCAGATAAATTAACAGTATAATGTTAAATGGGTTCTTTCTGCATAGTATATATCTCGGAGCAATTTAGAAAGTGGAAATTATGATTGCCTTTTGTCTGGAATGGAGGGATGTAGTTAAAGAGATTAGATTAAAGAAAGACTTAATGTGCTAGTGTAACTCAGAGGGTCAGGCTACATTTCTGGAGAACCTGGATGTGTGACGTTGCAGGTTGGGAACCTTCTTCAGACTAATTGAGAAAGGGGGAGAAATCTGGAAGAGAGGTGGGGACAGGATAAAGTATGGCAAGTGACACAGGTGAGGTTTTTTTTTTATGGCAGATGGTTGGACAAAGGCTAGAGATGAAAAAACAAAAACTGAGATAAAGAGATAAGGATAGAAGATAGACACAATGCTGGAGTAACTCAGCGGGTCAGGCAGCATCTCTGGAGAAAAGGAATAGGTGACGTTTTGGGTAGAGTCCCTTCTTAGAAGAAGCGTGAAATGTGAAGCCAGAGGAAGGAATAAAGGTGGAAGAGGATGGGTGGAAGTGGGAGGGGAAAAGGAAAGGGAGGAATAGCTGTAGGTTGTAGGAAGTGGTTGTTCGTTTGTTATCTAAAATTAGAGACATAATGGTCATATTGTTAGGTTGTAAGGTACCCAAGTGGAATATAAGGTGCTGTTCATCCAGTTTGCATGTGGCCTCTCTTTGGTACTGGAGGAAGTCCAGGCCAGAAAGGTCAGTATGGGAATGAGAAGAGGAGTTAAAATGGTTAGAAACCGGACGAGTGCAAGTGTTCGGCGGAACGATCACTCAGTTTACGCTCGGTCGAAGATTGGATAAACTGGGTTTGTTCTCCCAATGCAGGAGGTTGAGGATGACCTTGGAATGGAAGTTTATAAAATTGAGGGGCATGGATAGATAGGATAGAATCTTTTTAACAGGACACGTGAGTCCAGAACTAGAGGGCACAGGTTTAAGGTGAGAGAGAACATTTTTAAAGGAGTTTTGAGTGGTAACCTTTTCATACTGATGGTGATGAATATTTTGAATACATTTCCAGAGAAAGTGATGGTGGCAAGCACAATTACAACTTTTAAAAGGCATTTGGACGTACTTGAATTGGAAGAAGGAAGAGGATTCACTGATAATGCAGGCAAATGGGATGTGTGGATGGGCATCTAGGTTGGCATCGACAAAGTGGTCAAAAGGTCCCTTTTTCATTGATTCTATCAGTATGAAGTTGAGGAGATGGCTAAGCATGACCGAAGATGCAGACTTTCCGGTTGCTTCGTTAGTCGGGTGAATTTCACGGAGAGTTCAAGAAAGCGGGGCTGAGCTGGTAGAATGAAACGATGGGAGGATGCGCAGATGATTGGAAACAAAGGATACAGATTGGAATAAAATAGTGTGGCCACAGAGTGATACTGTACGTGAACTTAAACCTCATGAATGGGTAATGATGTATGTAACATTGATGTGCTGCCATCCTTGAAAGCCCTTCAATGATCTGTTTCTGGAGGAGGACTGATTTGAATGTGCAATTAAATGTTTAAATTATTTTACAGGAAACCAGTCAGCATGATGTGCAAGAATTAAATCGAATTCTGTTCAGTGCACTGGAAAGCTCTTTAGTTGGAACCTCTGGTCATAACCTCATTAATAGACTGTACCATGGAATAGTTGTTAACACGATATTATGTGAGGAATGTGACAACATTAGTGAAAGACAGGTGAGAAATGATGTTATTTATCACAAATGGTAGCATCACACTTGGGGAGTTGATTTCTATGAAGCAATACCAATCAGCAGTTCAGATAACTAATCATTATATATCATCATATCATATCATATATATAGTAAAACTCTGTGGCCGACTGCCGCCAACCGTCTGCCGCGTCTCTGCTTTGATGTCGCGCTCCGCCGAAACAGGACCCTCGGACGCCGCTGTTTTTCCCACTGGCCCGGACATTGCGCTTGCACTTTCCCGACGGCGCTCCCCGTCACGTTTGGACGTCGTTACCTACACCGTTTTCAATAAAATCCGTCCCCCCCCCCTTTGTTTTCAAAAATCAAACTGCTCTCACCCATAGAATGTTGGTAAACATTCCATCGTGCCATGTCACAATGCCCAAGGCTCACATATGGCCAATCGGAACGGATCTCATTTGCACCTGCCTCAGCCCCAGCCCCCCCCATACCCCGCCTGATGTTCCAGCACGTTCCCATTGTGTGATGTCACAATGCCATCCCTCACAGATGGCCAATCGGAACGGATCTCATTTACATCTGCCTTGGCCCCAGCCCCAACAGCCTGTGTTTGACATGTGACTGGGGGGGACATTGCCGGCTCACGTTGCCTTGGAAACCTTTTCAAGAACATTCTTCCCCAACGGTCATTTGGACTTTGTTTCTCGACAGCGATCGATCTAAACGCTGGATTTCTGCCGTTATTTCATTTTTCATTTAACACTTTTGATTTGAAAACCTTATTATCGATTTACACTTTTTTCAAAAGGTAAACGTAGACGATGTTTTCAATATTTATTTATATTTGAATAATTCTTTTTATTAAGTTCTCCGTTATTTGCTCTGCCAAATTAACACACATTTTCCCGGTTTTTTAATATTCTCTCTTTATTCAAAATATTATATTTATGCTCTTTTCTTTGCCAATTTCCACAGCCGTGTTTATCAAATGTTATCTTTAGACAAGTGATAATTTTATTTCATTTTCTGGTTTTCATTGCGTATCTATACTTTACATTAGACAAGTAATTTTTTTAAAATGCTTAAAAAAACCCCATTAAAAATCCGTTTAAAAAAATTCTCTATTTCAATTTACAGCATTTTTAACAGTTTTAATTCTCTGTTATTTACATCTGCCTCAGCCCCAGCCCCCCCTCCCCCGCCTGATGTTCCAGCACGTTCCAATGTGTGATGTCACAATGCCATCCCTCACAAATGGCCAATCGGAATGGATCTCATTTACATCTGCCTTGGCCCCAGCAGCCTGTGTGGGAACAGAGAAAGAGGATTTGGGGTGATAGGGAGTGGGGAATAGATGGACTGCCCCTACCCCTCCCCTTCCCTCACTACCACCCCACTCTTTCCCCTATCTCCCCCCAGCCCTCTCCCCTCCCTCCACACTCTTCCACTTCTCTCCCCCTTCCCCACTTAGCGTGTGACTGGAGCCGGCGCTTAGTGTGTGTGACTCTGGGGGCGGGAACGCTTAGTGTGTGTGACGACACATGCCCCTCCCGCTGAACTCCAGACAAACTTACAAAGGAGGGTTACACAAAAAGCTGGAGAAACTCAGCGGGTGCAGCAGCATCTAAGGAGCGAAGGAGATAGGGAACGTTTTGGGTCGAGACCTTTCTTCAGGGGGGTAGTTAGTGTGTGTGTGTGTGGGTGGTTAGCTGCATGCCACCCCGCCCCCACCCCCCCCCCTCGAAAACCAAACGCAAAAACGTGTAGGGATTTAACTTATGAGTTCAGAAATACACTCCTCGGACAATTATTTCCCCAGATTTTTAAGTCACAAAACTAATTTTTTTAAAATATAAATGGCGCTTGCCAGCTGCTGACGTCACAATGCCCACATGTTCCGCTACAGTTTCTTTGTTCTACAGATCTCGAGGCAGCGATTGCTCACGTGCTGAATCTACTCATAAGTTCTGCAGAAGAAAATTCTATAGCTCCGTTCCGCTATTGGATCACGCGCTGAAGCTTCTCATGACTGGTAGCGCAGCTCGTGAAGCCCTGCGCGCTCATTGCAGCTGTGGGTTTCCCCAAGTCCGAAGCCGCTTCTGTCTCTCTCCCCCCCCCCCCCCCATGCTCTCTCTCTCTCTCTCTCTCTCTCTCTCTCTCTCTCTCTCTCTCGCTCTCTCGCTCTCTCGCTCTCTCGCTCTCTCGCTCTCTCGCTCTCTCGCTCTCTCGCTCTCGCTCTCTCGCTCTCTCGCTCTCTCTCTCGCTCTCTCTGAGCCCCAAATGAATACAACTAACCTGGGAACGATTTAGAGGTGTTTTTGATTACTAGGAAATGGAAGATGCAGGAAGAAAGACTGCATTACTGTAGCATCATGGAATGAAAGAATAGAGAAGGAAGCTAAATGATCGGTTTATGTCAGCATGATAGATTTGTTTTGTTGCTTACCCTGCAATGCTCTTTCCTTATAGGCTTAGTATTTTTCAACTAGAAAAAAAATGTACCTTGATTATTCCATTACCAATGTCATTGGTTTTAATTACTTCTGCTAATATCTTCATCTGAGAAATATGAGGTCTAACTGAGCCTGTCTAACTAAGCCTGAGAAATGTGAGACCTATCTAACTCGAGCTTGCCTAACCTCATCATCACGCTATAACTTTATTTAGTCTCTTGCATGCTCTTTCAGGCATTGATGCCGGAATTTAACGCAATGGGTGAGGTTTAATGAAATCCGCCAACTGTCCTCAGTCACTGGCTGTGGTTAGCCCCTCTCCTTCTGTTACAGAAGGCTTATCTTGCTGTCCTAAATGATGGCAGGGCACCAGCAGTACACTGAAGTCATCCACCCCTGAAACACCTGAGAAGGTTTTCACATTCACTGCCTTTGCAGGTTTCAAAGATATAAGAGTTTTTTTAAATCTCTGAAATTATTTTACATGCAAAGACATATAAAAATAATTAAAAACAAATCATTTAAAAAAAAAATTCGAGGTTATTAAACATTTTTTTAAAAGCTACTCCACTCCTCAGAAAATACTCCACTGCGATATCTCCTCAAGGTATGCCTACTTTGAAGAAGTTCTCTTCCTCCCTACGAAGACAGTTTCACAACCTCCTCTCTAACTGCTCCCCCTCTGTGATACCCCCTTCCCTCCAACTCTACGACCACATCCCCACCCAGACTCGATACCACAGCCACATCTGCTTCCTCGGGGCCTGCCTGCGCCTCCACCTCATACCTCGTGGATTCCAGCTCCAATTCCCTGCCTCCCAGTTCGGACCCCAGCCAGACTATCGGTACCGACTGGCCATCCGCCGCCACACTGTGCAATTCTCCAACCGGGCATTAAGATCCACCCTGGTTGCAATGCGCCGGCACCAGCAGGACCTCGCATTGGCTCTCCCGAATCTTCGGGCCTCACTCACCCAGACCTGCAACGGACCCCAACTACACTACATCCTCCGGAAGATCCACCGCTTCAATCAGCAATTCCTGTCCCATCTTACCTCCACCAAGGACCTGAAATTAGCCCGCCTCCAGGCCTTTCCAGCTAACGACAATCCCCGACTCGACCGCCCGCAGGCCCCGGGCCCCAACTCTGGCCCGAGCCTCCGGCCTGAGTCCCCCGACGCCATCTTGGCCACCAGGAGCACCTCCAGGACTCACCAGGACGCCACCTTCACCGACCTCCACGCCGATGCTGCCGCCGACCTCCACCTGCCTACCGGTGATGCCCAGCCCCGCTGCCTGCCCGGTAACTCTGTTCATCTTACCCTCCCCGATTCCACCGTCCATCACCAGCACAACGCGACCGCCGAACCTCGCCGTCCGCCGGGACCACCTACCCTCATCGCCGCACCGGGCCCATCCAGCATCGCCGTTGTACTGGGCCCGCCAAAGACCCAAGAGCACCCGCCTCACCTTGCATCGCCGCCGGACCGGGGCCCCCCGAACATGGCCGCCGCACCGCACCCCACTCTTCTCGCCGCCTCACCGGGCGGGCTGAACCTTGCCGCCGCCCCACCGACCAGTCGCCCACCGACTCCACTGCCCGCGGACTCCTACCTTCGGGCCCACCGACCCACGACATTCCACCGCTCTCCAGCAGCCCGCAGCCGTCGCCTCACCTACAGACTGGACTGTGCAGCGGGCCTGAAGCCTCCACGTTGCTCACTCCTCCCACCACTCTGTTGTTAACGGAACTGGGTCCTAGTGCCCTTCTCCCCAGCCCCGGTGACCTCAGTGGCTATTCCACTGGGTCTTCCCCATCCCCCTCCTACCATGTAACCCCCGCTCTTTCCCACCCACACCACAGCCCCCATACCCCCCCACCACCTGACCACCCTCCACCCCCCCACCACACAACGCTCCGTCCTCAGTCCACTCACCTGCCTTCCTCCAGCCACAACCCCCATCCCTGCCGCGTGTTCACCATCCCCCCGGACCTCCCCCTCTCCGACACCGAAAGGTCGGTCCTCAGCAGAGGTCTTACCTTTGTCCCCCTCCGTCCCCACCTCAATGAGTTTCGCGCCCACCACGACTTGGAGCTCTTCTACCGTCGCCTCCGCCTCACAGCGTTTTTCCACGGGAACAAGTCCTCGCCCCCCACTGATGATCCCTTTTCCTGTCTCCCACGTTCCCCCTCCTCGTGGACCCCCCCTCGTGGCTTCTAATAGAAGGAAGTATTAAATGGCTCTTTCTTTAAGACTGAAACGTATTACGACTTAGGCAGAAAAAATCTGGTTTGGCAGTTCCTGCAATTTTGTTTTCCAGTACAACACTGACATTTACAACTCAAGAATCAGTGTAGGGCTGACTTTCAGTCACATTAACATATGCCCACATAAACTTACCACAATGACAACAAAACTGCAGATGCAGGTCAACAACAAAATTAATCCCCTTGTTACTCATAAATGACTGTTTTCAAATTTGATAAACATTAAATGGCGGTTTAAGAACATTTAATGGAGATTTAATAAGTTTAAAAGTTGCACTATCAGCAAAATAACATGGCCAAGAATAGCTTCAAGGTGGGGAACTTAACCTTAACCCCCCCTCGCGTAGCTATG
The DNA here is from genome assembly GCA_963514005.1 of Raja brachyura. Next base: position 46,227,768 of record OY740787.1, on the reverse strand, counting down.
GGCACACGCATGGGCCCTAGCTACGCCTGCCTCTTTGTCGGGCACGTCGAACAATCTTTGTTCTCGGCGTACCAGGGCCCCACCCCCGACCTTTACCTCCGTTACATTGACGACTGCTTTGGTGTCACCTCCTGCACCCACGCAGAACTGACTGACTTCATCCATTTCACCACCAACTTCCATCCGGCACTCAAATATACTTGGACCATTTCCGACATTTCCCTACCATTCCTTGACCTCACCATCTCTATTGCAGGTGATACACTCCTGATTGACATCCACTACAAACCAACTGACTCCCACAGCTACCTGGACTACTCTTCCTCCCACCCTGCTTCCTGTAAGGACTCCATCCCCTATTCCCAATTCCTCCGTCTACGCCGCATCTGCTCCCAGGATGACGTGTTCCACACCAGGTCATCGCAAATGTCCTCGTTCTTCAGAGAACGGGGTTTCCCCTCCCCCACTATAGATGAGGCTCGCACCAGGGTCTCCTCCATACCCCGCAACACTGCCCTCTCTCCCCATTCCCCCACTCACCACAAGGGCCGAGTCCCCCTGGTCCTCACCTTTCACCCCACCAGCCAGCGCATACAACAGATAGTCCTCCGCCAGTTTCGTCACCTCCAACGTGACCCCTCCACTCGCCACATCTTCCCATCTCCCCCCCTGTCTGCCTTCCGCAAAGACCGCTCCCTCCGCAACTCCCTCGTCAATTCTTCCCTTCCCTCCCGCTCCACTCCTTCCCCGGGCACTTTCCCTTGCAACCGCAAGAGATGCTACACTTGTCCCTTCACCTCCCCCATCCACTCCTTTCAGGGACCCAAGCAGTCATTCCAAGTCCGACAGAGGTTCACCTGCACCTCCTCCAACCTCATCTACTGCATCCGTTGCTCCAGATGCCAGCTGATCTACATCGGTGAGACCAAGCGGAGGCTGGGCGATCGTTTCGCCGAACACCTCCGCTCGGTCCGCAATAACCAACCCGACCTCCCGGTGGCTCAGCACTTCAACTCCCCCTCCCACTGCGTATCCGACCTCTCGGTCCTGGGCCTCCTCCACGGCCAGAGTGATCAACACCGCAAGTTGGAGGAACAGCACCTCATATTCCGCTTGGGGAGTCTGCATCCTCTGGGCTTAAACATTGAATTTTCTCAATTCTGTTAACCCAGACTGCCTCCCCCCCACCTCTCCCTCAGCCCTCTGGCCCTGACATTCCTTCTCCATCTCCCCCCCCCACCCCCCCCCCCCCCAGTCGCACTAGCTTCTCATTTTCACACCACAAACAGCTTACAATGGCCTGCTTCCTATATCACCAATACTTTTTTGCATATCTTTCACTCATTGTTCCTTATCTCTCCACATCACTGTTTATATCTCTTGTTTCCCTGATCCCTGACCAGTCTGAAGAAGGGTCTCGACCCGAAACGTCGCCTATCTCCTTCGCTCCTTAGATGCTGCTGCACCCGCTGAGTTTCTCCAGCTTTTTGTGTAACCCTTAAAAAAATAAATTATCTTTGCTTTTTTTTTTACTAGAGTCCAACAAACCCCAGTGAAATCAGTGAGGTTACGAATCCTACACTAAGACTAATTTTTCTCTTCTCCCGCTATAAATGCTGGAGAATCTCAGAAAGATTGAGATTTGCTGCTGGGATGACCATTGCAGAATTAATTTTTTGAGTTGGCCATTACAATCTGGATCTTCATGTTTGACTCTGTATGTGCAGAACTTTAATGCGTTCATGAAGCAGCAAAATCTGGCCCATAATTAAAGATGAGACCTGCCAGTGATTTTACAAACCGTAACTTCCTCACTGTTTTACTCTGTTCTCAAATGCTGAGAATGCATTGGGATTGTTTAATACGGGATTAAGTTCGCTTTCATTCTGCACCCTTTAAAATCAAGTTAAGTTCCCCACCTTGAAGCTATTCTTGGCCATGTTATTTTGCTGATAGTGCAACTTTTAAACTTATTAAATCTCCATTAAATGTTCTTAAACCGCCATTTAATGTTTATCAAATTTGAAAACAGTCATTTATGAGTAACAAGGGGATTAATTTTGTTGTTGACCTGCATCTGCAGTTTTGTTGTCATTGTGGTAAGTTTATGTGGGCATATGTTAATGTGACTGAAAGTCAGCCCTACACTGATTCTTGAGTTGTAAATGTCAGTGTTGTACTGGAAAACAAAATTGCAGGAACTGCCAAACCAGATTTTTTCTGCCTAAGTCGTAATACGTTTCAGTCTTAAAGAAAGAGCCATTTAATACTTCCTACTATTAGAAGCACAGAGGCTAGCTAGCTCTATCATTACAAAAAGCTCTTGCAATCTTCGGAGAGAATTTTTCCAAGAAAGAAAGTTTATTAACCTGGCAGGAGGTTAGCGCCCTGTTCTCGGCAGGGCATTCATAGTCTTACTCTAGCAACTCTTATTTAAGAGCAGGAGCAAGAGTGGGCTTGCTAGAATAAGAGTTCATGCTTTTGCACCCATTGGCATGCTGCATTTTTTTTCCAATGTTCTTTCTTCTTTACCTGTTTTTTTAGGAGTTCAGTCTGTGTTTTCTGTGTTTAAATGTTTTTCTTACCTAATGGAATTCTTTTTTTGTAATGGAAATTGTTGGTAGGAGGACTTTTTGGACCTGACTGTGGCTGTGAAGGATGTCAGTGGACTAGAAGAAGCCCTGTATGCCCTCTATGTTGAAGAAGAACATTTTGATAATGATAATCTCTATCAGTGTGGAAGGTGTGAGAAATTGGTTAAAGCAATTAAGGTAAACTTGCATGGAATCAAGTGCCATAGAATTAGCCCATTTTAGTCTCTTTACCGTGTCAATGAATCCTCAATGACATTCCCCTACTCTTTCTCCCAGCACTGGGCATATCCTGTGCCGGAGTATGGAAAGTTTTATTTTGAGGAAGGACTGCACACTGCTCCCAAAATATGTTATAAATACATAAGGGAGAAAAGGGTAACCAGAGAGAGAGAGTGGGACCTCTCAGGAATCAAAGTGGTCACCTCTGTGTCGAGCCACAGGAGATGGGCAAGGTCCTCAATGAGTATTTCTCCTCTGTATTTTACCGTGAGAAAGACTGTAGGACGGAGGAACTTGGGGCAGTCAATGGAAGTGTCTTGAGAGCAGTCAGTGTTACCTTCGAAGAAGTACTGATGGTACTATCGTGTATGAAGGTAGACAAATCTCCAGGGCCTGATCAGATATATCCGAGGACTTTACGGGAAACTGGAGAGGAAATTGCAGGAGCCCTGGTTGAAATTTACAAGTCCTTAAATACTGGAGAGGTGCTGGAAGACTGGAGGGTGACAAATGGGCCCTTCAAGAAGGGCTGCAAGGAAAATACTGGGAACTATAGGCTGGTGAGCTTAACATCTGTAGTTGAAAAATTACTGGAGAGTATTCTGAGGGATAGGTTATACAGGCATTTGGATGGGCCAGGGCTGATTAGGGATAGTCAGCATGGTTTTGTATGTGAGAGGACGCGTCTCACAAACCTGATTGATTTTCTTTAAGACGTGACCAAAAAGGTCGATAAGGGCAGAGTTGTAGATGTTGTGGACATGGATTTTAGTAAGGCATTCGTCAAGGTTCCGCATGGTAGGCGGCTTTGGAAGGTTAGATGGCATGTGATGGCATCTCCAACAGGAGATAGTTGAATGGATAGCAAATTGGCTCCATGGAAGGAAGCAGAGGGTAATGGTGGAAGGTTGCTTCTCGGACTGGAGGCCTGTGACTAGTGGTTCGGTGCTGGGCCCGTTATTGTTTGTCATCTACATCATTGATTTGGATGAGAACATACAGGGCAAGATTAGCAAGTGTGCTGATAATACAAAATGGATCCATTGGCCAGGTGGGCGGAGGAATGGTTGATGGAATTTAATACAGAGAAGTGTGAGGTGTTGCATTTTGGGACGTCGAACAAGGGCAGGACCTACACAGTATATGGTAGGCCTCTGGATAATATTGTAGAGCAGAGATCTAGGAGTACAGGTGCATGGTTCCTATAAGGTCAGGTTGCAGGTAGGTAAGGTTTACTTTGGCCTTCATCAGTCAGAGTATTGAGTATAGAAGTTGGGAGGTCATGTTGCAGTTGTATAAGACATTAGTGAGATCGCATTTAGATTATTGTGTTCAGTTCTGGCCTCCATGTTATAGGAAAGATATTGTCAAGCTTGAAAGGGTTCAGAAAAGATTTACGAGGATGTTGCCAGGACTAGAGGGCATGAGCTTTAGGGAGAGGTTGACTAGGCTGGGTCTTTTTTCCATGGAGTGCGAGAGGATGAGGGGGGATCTTATAGAGATGTACAAAATCATGAGAGAAATAGATCGGGTAGATGCAGAATAGGAGAATCGAGGACCATAGGTCGAGGTGAAGGGGAAAAGATTTAATAGGAATCCGAGGGGCAACGTTTTCACACAAAGGGTGGTGGGTATATGGAACAAGCTGCCAGAAGAGGTAGTTGAGGCTGGGACTATCCCATTGTGTAAGAAACAGTTAAACAGGTACATGGATTGGACTGGTTTGGAGGGATATGGACCAAGCGCAGGAAAATGGGACTCGTGTAGCTGGGACATTGTTTGCCGGTGTGGGCAAGTTGGGCCGTAGGGCCTGTTTCCACACTGTATCACTCTATGACTCTATGACATAAATAGAAGTAAAACACTAATGTAAATAGATGTTATACTTGTGAAAAATAATTCTTGAACACTCATCAATTCCAAATCCATTTCCTAAGTATCTCAAGATGATTTTGCCTTTTTTAAATCTCCTAATTATCAAGGAATAACTGATTCTATAATAGAAAATTAATTTATTTTATTTGTGAATTTCAGGCTTTAAAATATTGTCTGCAAATGGATTCTCAGCTAGCAAAGATGAAGAGAAATCATTGAGATTGAAAATTAACTGGTGGATGCGCATTACTCAGTTTTTTATGTCGGGCAATTAGGAATTACCATATGAAATTAAGGATTGAAAGTCCTGTCATGGTGTAAAATATTATTTTGGGGTTCATTGAATTGAAGTTAGTTATTTGTCGGAGTTGGACTTGAATATCAAGGGAAAACACCCATTTCATCCAGTCTTTATTTGCTTGACAAGAATGGAAAGGAAGCTCTGCATCTCGTAAATAGCTATCATAAATTACGTTAAGGATAACTGCATTACTAGAGTGAAACTGCATATTAATCCATTTGATTACTGATATTTTTATTTGAACTTGCACACTTGTTATCTATTAAAATGCTTTTATTTTATTTAGAGAATAGGATAACCCATGGTTTGTTAATCATCAAGAATGCCCTGGATCTGACAGTAACACCTAGAAAGGGACTGTTTGATAGATATCAGTTAATCTTTGTGGATGTTAAAGGAAACATCAAGCCTTATCTCTTTGTTGCTGACTGCAAAACATATGTCTTCCATTTGATTAAAATTAATTCTTCCAGTTGGAATCAGTGCACGCAAAAATGGATTGAGGAGTAGACTTATATACTGGAATTTCTGTGATTGCAAACTTGTGACCAGTAATATACCATAAGGATCTGTGCTGGGATCCTTAGTGTTTGTCATACACATTCATGATTTGGATATGAATGCAGGAAATATGATTACGTTTTCGGATGGCATAAGAATTGGTAATAGTGTTGATAGTGAGGAGAATAGTCTTGGGTTACAGCATGATGTTGTTCAGTGCATGAGATGAGCAGAACAATGGCGGATGGAATTTAAGTGTGGAAATGTGAGATATATTTTGTGAGGTTTGATAATATGGATTGATAGCATGGATGGGACAGGTTTGGAGGGATATGGGCTGGCAGGTGGGGCTAGTGTAGTTGGGACATGTTGGTCGGTGTGGGCGAGTTGGGCCGAAGGGCCTGTTTCCACGCTGTATCATTCTATGATATGGGCATGAGATAGAAAAAGAATGGGAGGGAACCTTTGTCTCTGGCACTGTGAGGCAGCAGCTCTACTGCTGTGTCACAGCTGAACTACTGTGTACAGTTCTGGTCACCAGTTCCGGAAGGATGTTTAGATTAGCTATACAGCATGGAAACAGACCCACCGAGTCCGCGCCGATCAACGAACCCCACATATTAATATTATCGTACACGCACCGAGGACAATTTTTACGTTTACCAAGCCAATTTACCTACATACCTTCATGTCTTTGGAGCGTGGGAGGAAACCGAAGATCTTGGAGAAAACCCATGCAGTCACAGGGAGAACGTACAAACTCCATACAGAAAGCACCTGTAGTCGGGATCGAACCCGGGTCACCGACGCTGCAAGCGCTCCCTGTAAGGCAACAACTGTACCGCTGCGCCTGTGTGCCGCTGCGCCTGATTGCATTGAAGAGGTGCTGAAGAGATTTTCCAGGATGCTGTCTGGGATGGAGCGTTTCAATGATGAGAAACTGGATGTGTTGTGTTTGTTTCCCTGGAGTGAGGAGGCTAAATAAGGATCTAATCAAGTTATACAAAGTTATGAAAGGATTAATGAGATTATAAAGCTATATAGTATGTGTGAGTTGTGGAGACATTTATTTAAAAGTAAATAGGGAAGCACTTCGAAGGCTAAGTGATAAATGGGATTATTATAAATAGGTGCCTGATGGTTAGTATGACGCAGTGAGCTGTATCTGGTTAGTATGATGCTAATATTAGTCACCGAAAAGGAGAAATAGAGTCACAAAGTACAGATACAGCCCTTTATCAGTACTGTGTGAATCTTTCTTCTATTCAGTGATTAATCATAACATTCAATAAATAACTTTTTTGAAAAACGGATTTATTAGTGCACTTAAAAGTCTCATTGTTTGGCATATATTGGAGATCGCAACTAATCGATCAGACCAGATATACCATACATAGAAACAAATTAATTCAAACATAAGTATAATAGATATAAAGCAAAGGAAAAGATTCAAAGTACATAATATAGTTCTCAGCATTGTAGTGCATCAAGTTGTTAGGCAAAGTCCAATGTCCTATATGGGGTAAAGGTGAGTCGAGCAGTACAGCTGACCTTTCTATCATTCAAAAGCTTTATAGCAGAGGGGAAGAAGCTGTTCCGTAGTCTGGTAGTATGGATGCTTATGTTGGCTGCTTTTCCGAGGCAGTGCGAGTCTTGATGGTGTCAGTGGTGGGAAGTGGTCTGTGTGTTGGATTCGATGTGTCAAACTCTGCAGAGCTAATCCCAAACCAGGCTGTGATGAAATCCAACAGTATGCTTTCCACAGATCGACAGACACAGAAAGCTGGAGTAACTCAGCGTTCAGCCAGTATCTCTGCAGAAAATGAATAGGTGATATTTCGGGTCAGAAGTCTTGTGGGTTAAATAACATTAAAATAAGCAAATACATGCGAGGCAGAGGAATTTTATTGCTTTAATTTGAATTCTCTTCAAGTAACCCAGAATCTAATGAGCAGCTAGAAACATAACCTATCTTTTTCTCTAGAGATGCTGCTGATCCGCTGAGTTACTCCAGTATTTTCGCTCTATCTTTGGTATAAACCAGCATCTGAAGTTACATCCTACACAGTATGCTCTCTGTGGTGCATCTGTAGAAATCTGTAAAGGTCACTGGAGACGTGACGAATTTCCTCTGTTTCCTCATGAAGTAGAGGCGTTGGTGTGCTTGTCTCCACAACAGGTTGTTGGTAATATCAAGGCCAAGGCACTCGACTATTTCTATTTCGGCACCATTAATGCTGACTGGGCATCTGCTCCATCATGCTTCCTGAAATCAATAACTTGCTGCTCTGTCTTGTTGACATTGAGAGAGAGATAATTGTCCAGCCAAAATGCCACTGTTCTTCATCTCCTTTCTGTACTAACTTTTGTATTTATACTTAGAGAAGCTTTGCTGATATTTCAACTTTTGCTGCAGAATCGTAGGAGCATAAGCATTGGATATAATTGGGTATGAAGGAACTGCAGATGCTGGTTTAAACCGAAGATACCCAAAATGCTGGAGTAACTCAGTGGATCAGGCAGTATTTCTGGAGAAGAATGGGTGACTTTTCCAGTCAAGGCTCTTCAGTCTGAAGAAGGGTCTCGACCCGAAACGTCACCCATTCCTTCCCTTCAAAGATGCTGCCCGTCCTGCTGAGTTACTCTAGCATTTTGTGTGCATATTGGATATAATTGATAGTTTTGCTCAAGTTTATCTAACCTGGCCCAAACTCTTTTCTTCAGTCAGCAAAAATACGACACCTTCCCACGTTCCTGACCATTTCATTGCTACGTTTCAACTTTGATTTTGCCAAGTGCGAGCGGTACAAGGAGACGGGAGGGTACACCTTTCCTGTCAGACTTGATATGCGGCCATTCTGTGAGCACGTAAGTCACAAATTCTTTACTTTCCAATTTCAAGATTTAACTCTTGTTAAATGACTTTTTGTTTCTCCATTGATTATTTTGTTTAGTTTATCCTATTTTTATAGTTGAATTGGTACAACAAAAACATACATGTGAGGCAGAGGAATTTTATGTTTTATCTGAATTCCTTACAGGTAACCTAGAAATTTGCAGTGTGCATCTATAGAAATTCCCCATGGTTTTTACAAGTTTGATAATTGTGAGAAATATAATGTTTAAGAAGGAACTTCAGATGCTGGAAAATCGAAGGTAGACAAAAGTGCTGGAGAAACTCAGCAGTTGAGGCAGCATCTGGAGCGAAGGAAATAGGCGACGATTCGGGTCGAGGCCCTTCTTCCATCTGAAGAAGGGTCTCGACCCTAAACGTCGCCTATTCCCTTCGCACCAAAGATGCTGCCTCACCCGCTGTGAGAAATATAATAATCATTACAGTTGTTGCGTGGGCACGTGTCTAGATGAGGCAAGGAGAGGTATTAGAATGTGTCTTTGGAATGTTGATGCTTTGCTGCTATGCTTATATGAATTGTGATACTATTATCAGTATTTAGAGAATATACAATAGGTGTAGGAGTAGGCCATTTGGTCCTTCGAGCCAGCACCGCCATTCAATGTGATCATGGCTGATCATCCCCAATCAGTACCCCGTTCCTGCCTTCTCCCCATATCCTCTGACTCTGGTATCTTTAACAGCCTTGTCCAGCTCTCTATTGAGAGAACCGGCCTCCACTGCCCTCCGAGGCAGAGAATTCCACAGACTCACAACTCACTGTGTGAAAAAAATGATTCCCCATCTCCATTCTAAATGGCTTACCCCTTATTCTTAAACAGTGGGTCCGGGTTCTGGACCCTTTCATCCTTCTAAGCTCCAGAGTATACAAGCCCAGCGGCTCCATTCTCTCAGCATATGACAGTCTCGCCATCCCGGGAATTAACCTTGTAAACCTATGCTGCACTCCCTGGCTCGAATGGCCTCCTCCTGCTTTATATTCTTGCTTTATCCTGCTTTATATTCTTGTGTAGCTTACCTTCGTACCTCATCTTTTCTCCCTGTATTGCGTTTTTAGTTATCTTATGTTACTCTTTAAACATTACTACCCCCCCTCTCCTCCCCCCCCCTCCCCCCTCATTCCCCCCCTCATTCTCCCCCTCATTCCCCCCCCCTCTCCCCCCCCCTCTCCCTCCCCCCCCTCCCTCTCCCCCCCTCCCTCTCCCCCCCCCCTCTCCCCCCTCTCCCCCCCTCCTCCCCTCTCCCCCCCTCCTCCCCTCTCCCCCCCTCCTCCCCTCTCCCCCCCTCCTCCCCTCTCCCCCCCTCCTCCCCTCTCCCCCCCCCTCTCCCCTCCCGTAGTTCATTGGCTATTATTCTAGTAGAGACCATACCAGTATGTAAACTAGACAGACATTTCAATGTATTACCAAGGAGTGCAACTACATCTGGGATGCAAAAGAGATCTCTTTCATTTGAGATGTTTGACTGAAGTCTCAATTGCTTGTTCAGAATCTGAAGAGGAACAGGTGATTCCTGTGTCCCACTAACTCACTAATGAAGCTCATCTTGAATTTCTTTTTTTGTTGTTTCATAGGATAACCTGCCAGGCACTGAATATGAACTTTTTTCTGTAATCATTCACAAAGGAGGTTGCTATGGAGGCCATTACCATGCTTATATCAAAGACATCGATCAACTAGGCAACTGGTTCTCTTCAGTAAGTTATTTGCAATTGAATACATCTCATTATGAATGAGGTACATGATGATTGTTTATTGAATGTCACCACCAAAATGCTGTGCCATTTTATCTGAGGAAATGGGGGCTTTTATTGTAATTAAATGGTGAGTGGTGAGTCTCTGGAATTCTCTGCCACAGAAGGTAGTTGAGGCCAGTTCATTGGCTATATTTACGAGGGTGTTAGATGTGGCCCTTGTGGCTAATGGAATCAGGGGGTATGGAGAGAAGGTAGGTACAGGATACTGAGTTGAATGAGTTGAATGACAGCTATGATCATATTGAATGGTGGTGCAGGCTCGAAGGGCCGAATGGCCTACCCCTGCATCTATTTTCTATGTTTCTAAGTTAAATTATTTATTTTGTGTCTATCTTTAATTATTTATAGAGTACTTTGCTTGCTATTTATCTCACTTTTTATACTCCGTTCCAGGGTTGTTATTGTGTTGTTGTGCATCTGTCTGACCTATACAGTTTGAAACCCCCATAATATTGCTATTCAGCCATGATATTATTTTTTTAATGCTAGTTGTTCTAAACTTTTAAATAGGTTTATTCAGTGTTTGGAATATCCAGCAGAAATGAATGCTCTGGAAAAGAGCTCATAATTTTGGGATCAGTTGGTACGTAAGGTCAATATTTTAGTTCTTTCCAAAGGAAAAAGTTAGTCAAGCATCGGCGGCTGAGAGGCAATGTGATAGAAGTATATAAAATTATAAGAGACATAGATAGGGCAGATTTTTTTCCAGGATAGAAATGTCAAATACTAGAAGTGAGAGGTGTAAGGCAAAAAAAGGAAACTATAAAGAAGATTAGTTTTATTTATTATTGTCGCATGTACGAAGTTACAGTGAAAACCTTTTGTGTGCTATCCAATCAAAGAAAAGACTGTACATATATGCAATCAAGCTATCCACCGATAAAGAGTACAACATTTAGTGCAAAATAAAGGCTGATTAAAGATAGTTCAAAAGTCTCCATTGAGTTAAATGGGAGGTCAGGAGCGCGATTTATGAGAATTATTAGATTTTTTTTTAGCTCTGTTTAAAGTGTTTTGATAGGCAAATAAACAGGCTATAGAAGGATACAGAACATGTGCAGGCAGATAGTATTAGTTTAATTTTCAGCATGGTCGGCACAGGTACAGTGGGACGTAGGTCTGTTTCTGTGCTGTACTGTCAAATATCACATTCAGCACTCTTTGAACTGCATTAACGTTTTTAATTACATTAAAAATCAATGAATGGCAATTCTTACAACCTTTAAATTTGGACCCTTAGATTTGTTGAAGTTCATTCAACATTATTTGATCCATACACTTTTTGTTTATGTCCTTTGTGATAATGGGAACAGGAAGTTCTAATTTACTATGCATCTAAAACGCTATTTGTTCATCTGTAATGTTTGCAATGTTGTAGAGCAAAATCAGACAGTGCTCTAGCTTATGCAAGGACGGTTCAGAAGCCTGACACCAGAGAGGAAGAAGCTTTTCCTCAGTCTGGTGGTACGTGCTTTCAAGCTTCTGTACCTTCTGCATTTCCACAGTCTCCAAAGGAACTAGAGTTTCTGGCATGCCTTCTTGTCTGTTGCATCAATGTGGCTGGTCCCCAACAGATCGTTGGTAATATTAATGCCAAGGAACTTGATGCTCTAAAATATTTCATAGAAACATAGAAACATAGAAAATAGGTGCAGGAGTAGGCCATTCGGCCCTTCGAGCCTGCACCGCCATTCAATGTGATCATGGCTGATCATCCAACTCAGTATCCCGTACCTGCCTTCTCTCCATACCCCCTGATCCCTTTAGCCACAAGTGCCACATCTAACGCCCTCTTAAATATAGCCAATGAACTGGCCTCAACTACCTTCTGTGGCAGAGAATTCCAGAGACTCACCACTCTCTGTGTAAAGAATGTTTTCCTCATTTCGGTCCTAAAGGAATTCCCCCTTATCCTTAGACTGTGACCCCTTGTTCTGGACTCCCCCAACATCGGGAACAATCTTCCAGCATCTAGCTTGTCCAACCCCTTAAGAATTTTGTAGGTTTCTATAAGATCCCCCCTCAATCTTCTAAATTCCATCGAGTACAAACCGAGTCTATCCAATCTTTCCTCATATGAAAGTCCTGACATCCCAGGAATCAGTCTGGTGAATCTTCTCTGTACCCCCTCTATGGCAAGCATTTCACTTTGGTTCCATTGATGCTGATTGGGGCAAGTACTGCACCATGCTTCCTGAAGTCGATAAATAACTCCTTCATTTTGCTGATATTGAGGGAGAAGTTAGTGTCCTGTCATTAAGTTCTCTATCTTCTTTCTGTACTCCATCTCTTCATCATCCATGATCCTTTGTTGCAATTTACACATGGTCCATATATTACCAATTTCTCTTTAATCAGTTCATACTTGTCCAAGTGGTGTCATTGGCTTTGATATATTTCATTACATTTATCAGCAACTGTTCTTAAGTTAACAAGTCTGTAGATACTTACTTTCTACTTAATTTTCCATTCCCCACATCAAATATAAATAGCCTTTTTTATATCTGAAAACATTCTTCAATTGAAAGGGTTTTCAAAGATCCTGCAGATCGCTCACCCATTTCTTCAATACATAACTTTCCTGTAGTTAATTTAATTTATATTCTGTGTATTGCACATCACTAATTTGTGGACTTTTTAGGATGAAGAGAAAGCAGTGATCAGTTCAACTAAAAAAACAATAAATGAAGCTAACCTGTTGGAACTGGGAGATCCTCTGGAAATTCTGAGAGCTATTCTAGTCCAGGTATTGTATTAGATCTGGAAAACTTTGCATATATTTCAGCCTATTGCAGCCTGCACATTTCAAATGACTGCATCTATTAACATAATGATTCAAAACATGCCTTGTGAAATTGTGTTTAAAAAAAACCCATCAAATCTTTTTTCACAGCATTCCTGTGTTTTAGAAATTCTTGCACCACTCTGAAAATTTCTTAAGTAGAGCAAGTAGATAACATACACTATGCAGGTTTCTGGTAGGAGTGATATAATTTAGTTGAATGTTTGTCATCCTATTTAAAAAATAATAATTTTACAAGCTAATTTTACTGATCTTGATTTTTGGAAAATGTACATTTTGCTGCAATTCATTCACGTAATGCTTCAGATATGCCATCATATTTGAAAATGAATGAACTGGGAAATGAAGCAGTTAGAATGTCATTGCTCTTCTGGCTCTACATTGGAAAATAGTTGCATGAATTTTTGGCTGTTTCTTACCCTCTACCTTCATTGACCACCAAGAACCTGGTCAGCTTGGATAGCTGGGATTACTTTGCTTTAGTCCTGGTAACATACCACAATTATAAATTATATTCTTAAGATAATGTAGCTTCTTCCTATTCCATTCTCCCATCTGTTTACTTAGTTAGGACCCGATGGCGTACTGGTTGACCAGCTGGGCCAGAAATTGCTGGAGAAGGTTGGTGTGGCATGGAACAAAAGATATCGCAAGCAGTGCGGGTCCATAAGGAAGGTAGGAAACCGCAATTTGATTACAGAGGAAATGGAAATTGAATATGTGGACTAAATTAATGTCACAATAATTAATTTGCCAGTTGTGCGGCAGCTTGTTGGAGGTTCGTAGCCAAGTATTTTGTTTTGCAAGAGTTATGCATTATTTATGATTTATTTCATATATGAGCTGCATTGTGACTTTGCTTAGTGCTCTTCCACAAAAAGCTGTTTTGTTCTAGTGCTCTTGATCATGAACTCCAAATACACACTAGTGTGTACTTTTGGACTTTAAAAAAATAGTACACTTTGATTATAAGACACCATGTCTGAACACTGGTTCCCACAACAATTTTACAGTCATCTCATTGCCATGTGGCTCTGTGTAGAGCGAGTCACCAAGACAATGTGCAGATGCTGCATGTGAGCGCTGATGTTGGGAAACCTTCGATGACCAATACAACTGTCCACAAGTTGAAGTATCTCTCATCATCTCCTGTTGGATATAATGGAAATTATTGTCTCCCTCTCTCTTTGCTTGGCTGCATAGTTCTCCCAACCTGGGGATTTCACCGTAATACATTCAAATGTGTTCTATAGCCATTGAGCTGCCTATCATAGAAAGGTTTCTCTCTTAGGGAGAGCCATGCATCCAACTAAAGAGAGGGAGAGACCATCATCCATCATACTCATCTGCAAGTGACGAAAAAGCCTGTAAGGTATTGGTGGTCTGCCAACACATGAATCAGCCACTGCCTGTCTCCAGAAAAGCCAGCACTTACCATGCCACTCAGGATGCAAATCTGTCGTATTCAATGCTAAGCAATTGAGCCACGCACCCCAGTCTTCCCAAAACATCCCATCACAGACAGCCATTGCACTTTGCTTCAGTCCCTCGCTCCACACTGACTCATACATCGACAAGGTCATGTTAAAATGGTTCTTTTTGTGGGGCGAAGCCTTCATGTATGGATCAAGCAGCAGTTTACAGAAGAAAGGTGGAGACACATGAGTGGGGTGATAGTCAGAAGTCAGCTGCAGTTGTCAGCACTGCAGCTCTGTTAGTAATGTCTTTGTAATGCTATAATGACCCTTTTTGGTGCTGATTGCATTAGTGCACTTATTCCTCGGAAAGCATCCTGATCGCTAAGCATTTTGTGTACTGAAGGTTGTGTTTTTGATGTTACCATATTTACTGGTAAGGAGGAAATCTGTGGCTCATAGGCAGATTCAACATTCTCACAATAGTTCTTTCTGTAGAAATGTTACAAAATTTTGAGATTTTAAATATCAAGCCTGTAATTTATTCCATCAGATAAAGCATAAAAGGAACTTTAATTTGATACCTAATTCACTTTCATATCTTCAGTATTAAAAAGGTTGTGGTCATTTTCTTACTCGGAAATTAGCATCTTGTTCCCTATTGCTTTTCCATTGACTTAACACAAAAGCTGTGATCGAGGACAGTCAAAAGCCCATGACTTTCTTAAAAATTAAGAGGACTGAATGAAATTTTCAGTTATTATAGATTGAAGCATTTTGAAACAAATATGAAACATCTTACTTGGATTACCTGAAATTAAAGCATATAATTAGTTAGTTACCTAAATTGACAAAATTGACCATTGTGACGCCCAGACTGCCTTGAAAATTCAAAAATGTGATATTCTCAAGATCAGAACTTTAATATTATTGCATTATATGCTGTAAGTCTGTAACAGACAGGTAAAGAAATTACAGTTTCTAGCAAAAGACCAAGTCTTTATGGAGAAGATCAGTTGCTAGCTGGTACATTGGCAATATAATCAATAGCATCATCATACTCCTCAGATTGTAACCAATAATCAACATCTATCCATTTCTTAAGAAAAGGCTAAAATGTTTAAATAGCCTAAGTATCCAAATAACAAATAACAAACCGATCCTGTTCACGCAATAATTCACAATATAACGATTTTTAAATCTCACTTTGTCATGAATTTATATGCCAAATGGAAGGAATTTAATGTTTAATTCCCATAAATTAATCCAGAAACATCCACTCTCAAGATAATCATTATTTTTTGCACACATCTGACTAAAACTGTAATCTGGATATTTAATATGAAAATATTAATCATGGATAACACAATATAGATGATTTTGATGTTCTTATGACATGATTGTGAAAAAAAAAAAATTATCTTGAGAGTGGATGTTTCTGGAATGTGATCGATCGGAATGTTGCCATTGCCATAAATTTTAAGCCCATATCGGCAGGCAAGACACGGCTGATTCGTATGTGGGCCTAAATAACATTTTTCGCATCATAAGATTAAAATGAACCACACCAAAAAGAAAGATAATATGTTAAATAAACGACATACCATTTGTTTTGTCCTGATATTGCGATCCATGATGTTGAAGGCGTTAGAAGTCCCCCCCCCCCCCCCCCCAAAGCCTCTGGAATCGCACGCACAGGCAGTGGCAGATCAGGAGTGCCGCTGATGGTAGGTTTTGTAACAACGCTACTTTCTGAATATGAAAATGATATTGAATCCTTTTTTTTGCTAGGAGGAGGTTGCTGGTGCTCTTTACTGGTTAACAAAAACAATGGTGTAAAACTTGCAGGAGCTTTTCTTGAACTTGTAATAGCTGCCATGTCTTGGTTGGACTTAAACCGGATAAAAATATCAATTGTTGCCCAGCCTACCACCTTTAGGCATTACTGTTAAATTACTAGTGCTGCTGTGTTTAAGAGAAAGCTACATTGCAACCTTTTCTCTTCCAGTTTCTCGAGAGTCATCCTGATGTGTTTCTGTTAAAAGCAAATGGAGCGCGGGTTGCTCTAAAACACTCTGAACATGGTTACTCAGGGCAACAGCTCAATAAAACCAAAGTCAGGAAAACACAGATAGGAAATTCCAAAGCCGAAAGTGAACATGTGGATGATGTGGAGAGAACACAGTCTATCTCACCTACTTCTGAAGTTCATTGGTTTGATTTTGATGATTCCCAAGTGCGTCCTATTCAAGAGAAAGACATTGAGAAGCAATTTCAGGGCAAGGAATGTGCCTACATGTTGTTTTACAGAAAATCTCAACTGAAGCGACCAGAGCAGGGTAAAGTATCAGTTATGGTGGTTTTATTTTACAATATCATCTTAATTAACCAGTAATTCTTAAGATGACAAGGATTCAGCTGAATCACAGACTGGCTTGATCTATTTTAGGTTTGTTAAGTGTCTTATTGTTTTATGTCATTTATCGGCTAACACTAGCACTCACGCAGTGAATGCTTAAATCAAGCTTGTCAGCAATCCCTATGCTAATCATGGTGCTGAATGGTCATCTTCTCTTTAGGGGTAATGTGACATGCTGATATTGCTGATGTTAACAATGCAGAAACATATCAGCTCTCTATGGCAGAGGTAACTAGATAAGTAAGTTCAAAAGGTCTGCACAACTGTTAAACTTGGAAATGAAACCTATTTGAATGATTTACCCATTCTGTTGTTCGAACTTTCAGTTGCTTCTGTTGGTGTCAAAATGATGTGAACAAGAAGTGTAATCAGTGATCTGTGCTGTTATACTGAATTTTCATAGCTGTTAAAGGTTCAACATTATGTCTGCACACATCTGGCCATTTTTGAGCTATGCGCTGCTAACCTATGCCTAGTTTAAAAGAGATACATTTCATCTGTGAACTTGTGTCCAGTATTAACAAACAGAAACTTTACAAATTAAAATATATTCCTTTATAACTTGAATTATAGTCTTGGGTCTCAGAATATACCTCTCTGGTATGATTATTGTTAACTAACAGTATAATTACTAATATCCATCTGTATTTCATTCATTATATTTGTGTGTGATTTTTATTCGTCCACATATATTTGCTTTGATCACAACGTGCAGTTAATGGAAAATATGGTCTTTCACGCTAATCTTTAATATAATATTGTATCTGATAATCTGAAAATAAAAATATATTCTGTTTTGATCCTCAAAACAGATATGCCAAATTTACCATTAAGTTTTCAGAGTATAGAAAATGACAGATCACCTGAAACGTTACTGTCTCAGCAAGACAACACCTAGCATATTACATCATGTTGATTGTAGTTGAGGCAATGACCATGAGATATTATAAGGGGAGACATCATAAACATGTTTAAGCTACAGGGCTACGATTACATGGAGAATGGAGCAGGGAACCTGTTGTAGCTTAATATAGTGGATCTGCAACAGATGCTAAATAATCACCATTTGTGTTGTCAACTTGTGCCATAGCCACCACAGTTGTGCAAGTGTTGAATGTACTGTTGTGGATTTTCAATAACCTGTGCTGAAATAATGAAAGTTTACTTCATTTTTATGGTTCCATAGCCCGAGGAAATTCAAGGTACAAAGTACCAGCCAATTTGCAGGAAGAGATGGTCACGCTCGACGCCAATCTTCAGCAACAAAGGTAATTTCTGTAACATGATTAACAAGATTTGTCGAGAGAATACTGATGTCAGGGCAGGGGGTGCAACAAAGATAGAATGTAGTCGGAGACAGTAAGACTAGTGGGAGAACTGGGAAGAGGGAGGGGATGTAGAGAGAAAGCAAGGCTATCTGGTTAGAGAAGTAGGGTCTCGACTCGAAACGTCACCCATTCCTATTCTCCAGAGATGCTGCCTGACTCGCTGAGTTACTCCAGCATTTTGTGTCTAACAAGATTTGTCTGTTTGGAATAAAGTATTTTACATTGGAAGCAACCAAAGAAATAGTAACAATCATTAAGTACAATAAGTGAACTATAAACTCCAGCCGTTCAGCAGGGTGGTGCAGAAAAGGCAATGTCGGATGAATAACAAGGGAACCATACACAATCTCGTGGTGCTACTACGCGTTGAATTAATTATTCAAAACTAATTTGGAGTGTTCAGTTTTAGTCACCCTGCTAGAGGAAGGATGTTGTTAAGCTGGAAAGAGTGCAGAGGATGTTGCCAGGACTTGAGGGCCTGAGATGTAGAGCGGGAAGGCTAGGACTTTATTTCTTGGAGCGCAGGAGGAAGTGGGGTGAGTTTTGAGAGGTGTATAAAATTATGAGGGGAATTGATAGTGTAAATGCACACTTTCACCCAGAGTTGGGGAATGAAGAACCAGGGATCAGAGGTTTAAGCTGAGAGGGTAAGTTTTAATAGGAACCTGAGGGGGTAACTTTCTCACATAGACGGTGGTGAGTATATTGAATGAGTCCCCAGCAGAAGTAGTTGAGGCAAGTACAAAAACAACATTTAAAAGACATTGTCAGGTACATGGTTAGGAAAGATTTAAAGGGATATGGGCCTAACGCGGGCAGGTAGGACTAGTGTAGATAGCAATTTGGGTTGAAGGGCTTGTCTGTGCTCTACGACGCTCATGGATGCAGACTAATGACCTATTGTGGCTAAGTAGTGATGTTTTGGAATATAGTTAGTCAGTCATTATTTCAGAACAGTAGTTACATGGATAACACATTCTCAAATAATGCCCCTAAATCATAACACGTTTATAAATGAATCAGAATCCAAGGACCTTTATGGGTTAACTAAATTCCTTTTTTTTTCCTGAGGGAAAAAATATCTTCAACACATGCATTTTCTTTAGTGGAACAAAATTGATGGAAAGAAAAAGTCAAATTTCCCTCGGGTTCCTATTAAATCCTATTGTTACTCACATCTAGAATATCAAAATCATAATTGGGCATGGTAATTATACTCTTGATGATGAATGCAAATTGTTGAGATAAACATTTAAAACAGAGTATGGGTATTTTTAAATGAAACAAAATAAGAATGTGCCATTTTCCTTGCCTTTAGGTTGACACATCTAGGTTATTTATAGGAAGAAACACTTGTTGTTTGATTCTGTTTGCAATAAACTGTACTTCAAAGCTAAATTTAGTTGACCTGTACTGAGGTATAGTAAAAAGCCTTTGTTGCGTGCTATCCAGTCGGCGGAAAGACAATTCATGATTGCTATGTCAATTTTCTTTATTTTTAATTATACTCATTATTTCTTAATACTTTAGGAAAATATAATGTGCAAGTCAAAATTGTATCAATGAAATCTGATACTTTGTTCTGGCTAAATGATTAACCCTATGCTTGTTCAGTACTTCACAAAGCATTTTTTTAATTTAACAAATAGTTCAATGTCAATATTCATGTTTTGGAAATTGTTTAATGTTTTAGGGAATATATTTTCAAATTGCCTAATAATTCATTTAACTTTTAAAAATCAGCGACAAGTGCAAAATAATATAATTTTTTTTAGTGATTAAAGTTTCCACTTCATTTCCACAAAGGAAATGAACTTTGCGTTAAAACAGTAGCAGAAGTAGGCCATATACAGTGCCCTCCATAATGTGTGGGGCAAAGACCCATCATTTATTTATTTGCCTCTGTATTCCACAATTTGAGATTTGTAATAGAAAAAAATCACATGTGGTTAAAGTGCACATTGTCAGATTTTATTAAAGGGTATTTTTCATACATTTTGGTTTCACCATGTAGAAATTATAGCAGTTTTTATACATAGTCGTCCGTCCGTACCCCCCCCCCCCCCCCAATTTCAGGGCACCATAATGTTTGGGACACATGGCTTCACATGCATTTGTGATTGCTCAGGTGTGTTTAATTGCCTCCTTAATGCAGGTATAAGAGAGCTCTCAGCACCTAGTCTTTCCTCCAGTCTTTCCATCACCGTTGGAAACCTTTATTGCTGTATATTAACATAAGGACCAAAGTTGTGCCAATGAAATTCATCAAAGCCATTATGAGACTGAGATACAAGAATATAACTGTTAGAGACATCAGTTTGTGGATTCATAAATAATTTCAAGTTATTTAGTTTCAAACCTAGTTTAATGGTTATCGAGAATGCAACGTTACGACAAAGCCGTAGTCACCGAAAACCCCTGTTAACACTCCCACACCCTGCATGTGCAGGATAACTTCCCCCAGGTATCGCGTCTGTAAACACTGACTAATCTAACAGACTGTAAACACAGTGACTACTCTACATCCCCTTTCCTTATCTCCTGCTCCATATACTCACCTTTTGTAAGCAGGACTTACAAAATGTCGCAATATGACCAAAATACAATAGATACATTCAGTTACTATAGCCAAACAAGTATACACACTGTGACACACAAAATTAAGGTCACAGCATAGTAAACATACTTAACATATTGACTTGAACACCGGATTGTCAGCTTTTAGCCCGCTATAGATTAACCTGAACAATGTGTCTAAGTATAGTTAGCTGGCAAAGTCTCTGTATTTGGGATTTGGCTTACTGACACGACCTGAGTGTGTTCTGTACAGACTTTCAGTGGTGTTCAAAGGCAGCTTGGTTACCGGCAGCTGAACCTGGAGCTGCACAGTGTCTATTATTTCTTGTCTGTCTCTTGTTAGAGTGTTATAGTCTTTTGACCCTTGTCCAGTATCCTGATGATCGGTGTCACTTGGATTTAGCTGTGTTGGGGCAGGCTTGATTACGGGCAAAATGTGTATATGATTCCTTCTGTACAGCTTTCCTTCTGAGTGAATAAGGTAAGACCTGGGCTCCTGGCATATTTCCTATACCATGCCTGGCCGGTTGAAGCATTGTGGGGTCTGTAACCTGACAACCTGTACTTCAATTAAAGGATGAAGCTGTCAGCTTGATTTGTCATAGAACACGTTTTAATGCTCTCTTTTATTTAAAAGCTGGGCTTTTAGCTCCTGAGTCTTACGCATGTGGTTCACGCAGCTTCCTTAAGACTGGAAGAGTATAGACAATAGGTGCAGAAGTAGGCCATTTGGCCCTTCGAACCAGCACCGCCATTTAATGTGATCATGGCTGATCATCCCCAATCAGTACCCCGTTCCTGCCTTCTCCCCATATCCTCTGACACTGCTATCTTTAAGAGCCCCTTTCTAGCTCTCTCTTGAAAATATGCAGAGAACCGGCCTCCACCGACCTCTGAGGCAGAGAATTCCACAGACTCACAACTTTCTGTGAGGAAAAAGTGTTTCCTCGTCTCCGTTCTAAATGGCTTGCCCCTTATTCTTAAACTGTGGCCCCTGGTTCTGGACTCCCCCAACATCGGGAACATGTTTCCTGCCTCTAGCGTGTCCAAACCCTTAACAATCTTATATGTTTCAATAAGATATCCTCTCTTCTAATCTCCAGAGTGTACAAGCCCACGCCGCTCCATTCTCTCAGCATATGACAGTCCCGCCATCCCGGGAATTAACCTTGTAAACCTACGCTGCACTTCCTCAATAGCAATAATGTCCTTCCTCAAATTAGGGGACCAAAACTGCACACAATACTCCACGTGTGGTCTCACTAGGGCCCTGTACAACCACAGAAAGACCTTTTTGCTCCTATACTCAACTCCTCTTGTTATAAAGGCCAACATGCCATTCGCTTTCTTCACTGCCTGCTGTACCTGCGTGTTAACTTTCATAGACTGATGAACAAGGACCCTGAGATCCCGTTGTACTTCCCCTTTTCCCATCTTGACGCCATTTAGATAGTAATCTGCCTTCCTGTTTTTGATACCAAAGTGGATAACCTCACATTTCCTGTCTGCCAACTAATTTTTTATCTACGTCAACACTCTACCACAAATACCATGTGCCCTATTTTGCCCACTAATCTCCTATGTGGGACTTTATCAAATGCTTATCAAAGACTTTGGTCTTAACATACCTCTTCACATACCTAAAGAAGCTTTTACTATCCTCCTTTATATTCTTGGTTAGCTTACCTTCGTACCTCATCTTTTCTCCCCGTATTGTCTTTTTAGTTATCTTCTGTTGCTCTTTAAACATTACCCAATCCTCTTGTACGTGTTTGCCTTGACATTAGTCTTTGTGCTGGATATCCAAGCTTTGTGGCACGTTTCTGAGATTGAGGATGTTTAGAAAAACATCAGTTCTGTCTCTGTGAGACTTCACCATGAGTTGTTTAGCACTGTGGACATCTCTTTCAGCTAACCCGTTAGATTGGGGATACTCTGGGTTGCTGGTAGCATGTGTGAAGTCCCACTGTGTAGCAAAGTCTGGCTTGTGAACTGACTGGCATTGTCTGACATGAGGGTGTGTGGTGGTCCATGAACTGAAAAGTGTCTCTTAAGTTTTGAGATGAATGTTGCTGAAGTAGTGTCACAAGTAGTGTTAATCTCATACCAGCCTGAATACGAGTCCACTAGCACCAAGTACTGCTGACTGTGCCATTTAAAGATGTCTGTTGCCACAGTCGACCAAGGCGGGTCTGGAACTGGATGCAGCAGGAGTGGTTCTTTCTGCTGGTGTGAGTTTGTGCTGTTACACCCAGAGCATGACTGTATCTCCTTATTGATGTTGTCTGTCATTGTAGGCCAGAAAACTATGCCTCCGTTTAGTAGCTTCTGCACCAGGATGCCCTATGTGCATGATGCTGATGTACTCCTTTTGTAGTGACAAAGGAATGACTGCTTTGTGACCCTTCATGATGACCCAGTCTTCAATAGTTATTTCTTCTCGAAAAGGAAAATAAGGGTGAGCATGTAGAAGATTGCGCTGTTTCCTGGGCCAAGCATGTCTGATGATAGTGCTGAGTGTCTGCAGGGATGTGTCATCTGCTGTGTCTCTTTAATTCAAAGCGAGAAGAGAATATGTAGTTGATTGTCATGACATCAAAACTGTCTTCCTTAGCATTCTGAACTGTGGAACTGCTGGTGCATTTGTTTTACACTTTAGACTGGTGATGCTGCACTTTTGAAATTTTAGCATCGTCCTTTGAAGTCTTGCCGGTGCTGCATGTATGGGCTTTTTCAGTATGGTGACCAGGGGCTGATGGTCCGTTTCTATGGCCACTAACTTGCCATAGATGTAATCATTGAATTTGGAACACACAAAACCACCTCCAACAGTTCTTTTACAATTTGAGCATATCTGGTTTTGGTGTCTGTGAAGCATATGCTCCAGGTTTTTCTTCCTGCAAACATGCTGCACCAAGGCCATACTGTGAAGCATCACAGGTAAGTGTCACCGGCTTGCGTTGGTGCCTCATAAGCATTTTGCTTTTGGGTGTGTGGTGGTCCATGAACTGAAAAGTGTCTCTTAAGTTTTGAGATGAATGTTGTGCCAAGTCCATTCAGTGCCAAGTCCATTCAGTGTCTTTGTGTGAGTTGTCACAGTGGAGCCGTCAGCTGACTAGTTTGGAATGAATTTCCCAAGGTAAGTCCCAGAAATCTTTGGAGAGCCGGGACATCTGATGGCACTGGCATTTCACTGATTGCTTTTGTTTTGGAAGCGTCGGCTTTGAGGCCTTCACTTGTCAACATGTGTCCAACATAGCTGACCTGGTTCAGCCGGAACCTACACTGAGAGGATTGAGCCTCAAGTTCACCTTTCTGGCACGGTTGAGCACTTTTCTCAAATTAGCATCGTGTTCTTCCATGTTTTTGCCTCCAATGATTATATCGTTGACTATGATCGCACTGGGAGTCCGAATGGCATCCTTAAAAACCTGTAGTGACCAAAAGAAGTGCTAAAAGTGGTCAGCATTGAAGTTGTGCGGTCAAGTGAAATCGGCCAAACGGAGTTCTTAGCATCTAAGACAGAAAACAGTTGCATTTGACATGTGTGCAGCCACTTCTTCCACAGTATGCATAGGGTGATGAGGCCTTTTCAAAGCAGTGTTCATGTCTCATGGATTAATGCATATTCTGATTTCCTGTATATCCTTTTTGTTGGTGACATATCAGTTGGCTCAGACATAGGAGTGCTGACACAAGTCCTGCATCCTGTCTTGCTCACCTTGACTCTGTCCTTCATAACCACAGGAATGTGATGTGCAGGACGAGCAACGTGTCTCACATCTGGGTCAAGTGTCATGCAATAGGTTACAGGCAGCTTCCCAAGCTCATCAGCGAAGAGATCGCTGTATCTGTTGGAATTTGATGTAACAGATCATCTTCAGTGGGGCTCAACTGGTGAAGATCTTTACTGAATGAGACCAGCCCCATTTGCCTGCATGCATGTAGCCCTAGCAGTGGCAGAACATCCTCTTGGACAATGTAAAATGGCTATGTGTATGGCGGTCCCTCTAGGTGACACTGCAACTTAACCATACCAACTGTTTTGATCTTACTGCCCCCATATGCAACAAGGTTTGTGGCTTTAATGCATGCTCTTATTTGTTCTTCATCCTGCAGTTGTTCAAATGTATCAAAACATTACACTTGGCACCTGTGTACTTTCATTTCAACCGGAATGCACAGTGACCAAAGCATCATCATTTATTTTTTATTTTGTTGAATCAAGTTATTTACAGTATTATTCCACCGACATAGAATGTTTCATCAGCACTGCTGTGGGCTTGGTAAGGTTCTAGCTGGGGAACAGTTCTCCTAGGTCTCTGCCTGTAGTAGGTTTGTTGTGTGGACTTGCAGCACTTTTTTTAATTATTCACATTTTTACAGGCATGGCACTATTGACCAAAAGCTGCACATTAGTCTATTTTAGCTGCATGACTACCTCCACAGTTGTTGTAGTTGGCTATACACTGTGTCTCAGTTTAAAAAACAAATACTTTTTTCATTTTCATCTCTGGCTTATGTTTTCTCATGAACTTAGCCTCGACTGCATCAACATTTGTGACAGAGTGCTGTGAAGAAGCCAGCGTTTTGTTGTGCTCATCAGTCATCTCATGAATTTGACAGATGGAGACATCCTTAACTAATGTCAAATTACTGTCATGCAGTAGCACCTTTCTCAAATTGGCATTATTGATACCACAGACCAGTCTGTCCCTAATAAGCTCCTCATAGAGATCTCCAAATTTGCAGCTTTTTGCTTTAATCTTTAAATCACTGACACATTCAATTGTCGCACCAGCCTTTTGATTGCGTGTGTTGAACTTGTGTTTTTTCCATAGTAACATCGGTGTGAGGGTTGCATATCTCCCGAAATGTCCTCTTGAGGTATTCAGGATCCTCTTTGGATTCCACAGGAAAGAGAATGTCTCCTCCCTCACTGGGCTCCCTCACGTCCCCACGTACACAAAATACCATTCACGTTCAATGGCCTGCGGTCCCGCTAGATTGAGGAGAATGTACGCATGAGTGCAGGTTGACTTGTCAGAGTGTGCTGCCGCGATGAAAACGTCATATTCTTCTTCAAAAATCCGCCCGTTTTTACCGATGTTACCGCCAAAGACGAGTGGGTCCAGCCTCCGGAATCCATCCTCCATGTTGACTATTTAACTGCTAGCTGCGTTGTCTAGCATGCTTAATTAGTTGTCCTCGCTTGATAAAAACAAATCCGGGTCGAAAAAACACAGTCCTTGAAAGTTGCGGAGTAAAACGTCTGACACCATGTTTGTGGTTTCATAAATAATGTAAAGTTATTAAAGTTTCAAACCTGGTTGAATGACTAGCGAGGATGCAACGTTACAGATAAAGCCGCAGTCACCAAAAACCCCTATCAACACTCCCACACCCTGGGTAAGCACCGCATGCACAGTATAACTTCCACCAGGTACCGCATCTGCAATAGCTCAACATAGACTGTAAACACAGTGACTAATCTACACTTAGGCTTTCCAAAATCAACTGTTTGGAACATTATTAAGAAGAAAGGGAGCACTGGTGAGCTTACTAATCGTAAAGGGACTGGCAGGCCAAGGAAGACCTCCATAGCTGATGACAGAAGAATTCACTCTATAATAAAGATAAATCCCCAAACACTTGTCCAACAGATCAGAAACACTCTTCAGGAGTCCGGTGTGGATTTGTCAATGACTACTGTCCGCTGAAGACTTCATGAACAGAAATACAGAGGCTACACAGTAAGATGCAAACAACTGGTTAGCTGCAAAATTAGGATGGCTGGGTTACAGTTTGCCTAGAAGTACTTAAAAGAGGAACCACAGTTCTGGCAAAAAGGTTTTATGGACAGATGAGACAAAGATTAACATATCAGAGTGATGCCAAGAGCAAAGTATGGAGGAGAGAAGGAACTGCCCAAGATCCAAAGTATACCACCTCATCTGTGAAACATGATGATGGGGGTGTTATGGCCTGGGCATGTATGGCTGCTGAAGGTACTGGCTCACTTATCTTAATTGATGGTACAACTGCTGATGTTAGTAGCATAAGGAATTCTGAAGTGTATAGACACATCCCATCTGCTCATGTTCAAACAAATGCCTCAAAACATTGGCTGGCGGTTCATTCTATAGCAAGACAATGATCCCTAACATACTGTTAAAGCAACAAAATACTTTTTCAAAGCTAAAAAATGGTCAATTCTTGAGTGGCCAGGTCAATCACCTGATCTTGAGCATGCCTTTTATATGCTGCAGAGAAAACTGATGGTACTGGCCCCCAAAACAAGCATAAGTTAAAGATGGCTGCAATACAGGCCTGGCAGAGCATCACCATAGAAGTCACCCAGCAACTGGTGATATCCATGAATCGCAGACTTCAAGCATTCATTGCATGCAAAGGATATGCAACAAAATACTAAACATGACTACTTTCATTTATATGACATTGCTGTGTCCCGAACATTATGGTCCTCTGAAATGGGTGGGACCATGTATAAACACTGCTATAATTTCTACATGGTGAAACCAAAATGTATAAAAATGGCCTTTATTAAAATCTGGCAATGTGCACTTTAACCACATTACAACCACATTTCTATTACAAATCTCAAATTATGGAGTACAGAGTCTTTGTCCCAAACATTATGGATGGTACTGTAACTAAGAACCTGCTCTTCAATTCAATAAAATCATGGCTCATCCATTTGTGTGCTTTATCACTGTGCTCTAATTCCCTTAGTGTCCAAAAATCAACATCAGACTTTAATCTGGTATTTTGTTGGTTCACATGCTTGGTCAATGGTCTTTTATCATTAATGTTTTATTATTATTAATGTTTAGTGTTTTCTGAGTCATTCGTAACTGTCACTGTATGTCATGTTACGTGGGCGGAGCACCAAGGCAAATTCCTTGTATGTGAATACTTGGCCAATAAACTTACTTACTTAATCTATTTGATGGTTGAGCATCCGTGGCTTGCGATGTAGAGAATTCCAAAGATTTACACCTCTCAACGTAAAGAGTTTTTTCTTGATTTCACTCTTATTTGGTTGTCCCCTTATCTCATATCTGCTCCAAGATTCTCCATATGGAGGAAACATCCAAATTCGTGAATTGTGCATGCCATCTCTGTCGCTTTATTTTTAATTTTCTGCAATACTTTTGACATAAACTATCTTGGACAATAACTGATTATTTTAAAAATGCATTCAATCTGGTTTAAAAGAAGCTTGAGGGGAAATGGTTTATATATAGCAGAACTGCCCCTCACTATTTGCATTTCATTTTTTGGAAAAATGATGAAATCTTCATTTATGCTGTTTCAAATCCAGGGCAGAATTTGATTCTGCAGCCAATAACATTGAAATCCACCTCCACTTGGGTCCCATGTATAAGTTTGAAAATGGTGCCTTACAGCCTGTTTCTTCCCAGAAGGACAGTGTGTTGACAATAACCATAGACAGGAGAAAAACAGTTGGTGATCTCATGCAGACTATATTCCAGGTAAGTGCACAACATTTGTTGATGTCAGTGATGTACTATAGTATATTTATGGGTTCTTATTTAGGAAATGTGTGGAGCAGAGATGTTTAGCTCATTGCATCTGTGCTTAACATTTGAACATGCCCTCTAATTAGTCCATTCTCTGTGCTTTACCCAATTATATCTAATTCTCTTTTGAGGAAGTCAAATTAACAGTTCTTCCACCAAAAATTAGCAAAAAAAACTTAAGTAATCAAGTGCTCTTTATAGGGCACCTTTTAACAATATTGTTAAAATGATTCTAAACGTATTTGACCCTCTTATTTAATCAGGTTAATGTTGTTAATTGTGAAACCAGGAGTTTTGCACCTGTATCTGATAATAAAGCTAACTAAGTTTACAGCCCTTGGGACACAACGTTTGAGAACAGCAAATTAAAGGATATTTACAATATACGATCTAGTACACTTAACTAGATTTCTGATTTACACAAACGATTTAATAATTGGAAAATAACAGTTTTCGTTGAACTCACAATATACACAGCAGTGGGAGCTGTAAAACCATAAGGTAACTGCATCTGTGCTGACCCCACATGAGGCAGAGTTTAATAGCAACATGTATTTTCTTTCCCCCCCCAAATAAACTTGGTGTGCCATTCTTAAAGAGATGTCAGGACTGACATCCTTTGGGACTCAATGGAAATGTTTTGGCCCAATATGGCACTCAACAAATTAATATCCAAGAATTTGTCTTAGCCCTACATTTTTTTCAGAACATACTTGTCTTAGGCAGAAACCACTTCAGATCACACTTGAAGTAATCTATTGACAACATTAACAGCTCCAATTGGGTGCCAATTCCAGGTGCTATTCTCTGGGAAAGGCTCTTTGACATAAATCTATCCTCATCTATTATATATATATATATATATATATATATATATATATATATATATATATACAGAAACAGAAACATAGAAAATAGGTGCAGGAGTAGGCCATTTGGTCCTTCGAGCCTGCGCTGCCATTCAATGTAATCATGGCTGATCATCCAACTCAGTATCCTGTACCTGCCTTCTCTCCATACCCCCTGATCCCTTTAGACACAAGGGCCACATCTAACGCCCTCTTAAATATAGCCAATGAACTGGCCTCAACTACCTTCTGTGGCAGAGAATTCCACAGATTCACCCTCCCTGTGTGAAAAATTATTTTCTCATCTCGGTCCTAAAAGAATTCCCCCTTATCCATAAACTGTGACCCCTTGTTCTGGACTTCCCCAACATCAGGAACGATCTTCCTGCATCTAGCCTGTCCAACCCCTTAAGAATTTTGTAAGTCTCTATAAGATCCCCCCTCAAGCTTCTAAATTCCAGCGAGTACAAGCGGAGTCTATCCAGTCTTTCTTCATATGGAAGTCCTGCCATCCCAGGAATCAGTCTGGTGAACCTTCTCTGTACTCCCTCTATGGCAAGAACGTCTTTCGTCAAATTAGGAGACCAAAACTGTACGCAATACTCCAGGTGTGGCCACACCAAGACGCTGTACAATTGCAGTAGAACCTCCCTGCTCTTGTACTCGTATCCTTTTGCTATGAATGCCAACATACCATTCGCTTTCTTCACTGCCTGCTGCACCTGCATGCCTACTTTCAATGACTGGTGTACCATGACACCCAGGTCTCGTTGCATCTCCCCTTTTCCTAATCGGCTACCATTCAGATAATAGCCCACTTTCCTGTTTTTGCCACCAAAGTGGATAACCTCACATTTATCCACATTATACTGCATCTGCCATGCATTTGCCCACTCATATATATTTTATACTAAAACTCCTCCCTTTGTTCTTGTGTCTGTGTGGCCAGGGTTGTGTCAGATTTCTGTCCATCTGCTTAATTCCTATCTACTTCCAAACACTAGGCCACAGCCTTCCCATATTCCCACATGCTACTGACATTTTACCCCCCCGGACGCGATAAATATCTTCCCGTCGCATTTCAACCTATATTTCCTAAGTTATTAATCGTAATAAAAATGTTTTAAAAAAAATTAAAGTTGTTCAAGCTCACCCATTTTGAAGAAGAATATTCAGACTGACGTCATAATTCATTTGCACGCTCCGGGAGCAGGGTCACTCCAACCCGCTCGGCTCCGCTGGGATCAGATTGTTTCATATTTGTTTCAGAATGCTTCAATCTATAATAACTGAAAATTTATTTCAGTTTGCTTAAATTTTTAAGAAAGTTATGGGCTTTTGACTGTCCTTGATCACAGCTTTTGTGTTAAGTCAATGGAAAAACAATAGGGAACAATATGCTAATTTCTGAGTATGAAAATGGCCATAATTGTTTTAATACTGAAGATATGAATGTGATTTAGGTGTCAAATTAAACTTATTTTTATGTTTTATCTGATGGGATAAATTGCAGACTTGATTTTTTAAATCTCAAAATTTTGTAACATTGCTACTCTCTACTCCCCTCCCTTTCTAGCTGCTCCTGCACAGTTGGGGGGTATGCATGAGTGGATAAGACGTGCATGGATAAGGCAGGGTGTGCTTGATAGTGCAGGCAACCAGAGAGAGTTGTTCAAATCCCTTTAAGGCAACTGGGATTTAAATCTGAGTTGCAACACCTTGTGTCTTTTTTGGTAAACCAGCATCTGCATTTCCTTCTGTCTCTCTATTAATTAAATATTAATTAATATTAATTATATTAATATATCAATGGGGGGGGGGGAGTTAGAGTGTGTGTGGGAGATGGTTAGTGTGTGACGTCACAGGACGTTACAGAGAGAATGAGGCAGTACTTAAATTAAAATTTGAAACTGGGAGATGGCACAAAAGGTGGCAGAGGGATCACAAAAAAATGCCTGATAGATAGCAGAGACTGCAAAGATTATTTAGCAGATTGGGTAGGCCCTTAATGGCCTGAAGCAGGATAGAGAGAGAAATTGAAAGTAGTAGGAAAGCAATAACATGGGTAAAAGCCAAAGACTGGGTGCAAAATGAAGACGTTTTTAGACAAACCAACTTGTAGAAGTGAAAGATCAGAGGTAGATCTTGGAAAGTGAGATCACTCACTCAAAATACCCAAACTCTGCCTATCTCTTGTAGTAAAATATTTTAGTTATTGGTTACACAATGATACCTTTTTAGAGATGCCTATGTCTCACACAAGTGTGGCTCATTTCTGTCTGCTACTTATGCCGATACTTATATCTAACTGAATGTTGTCCTTATTTTGCCAAATGTGACATTGACTGCTCATAAATTTCTGCTCACAAATTTTGGTGCAATAATTTATAAGCACACTTGTTTACCATCCAGTAACCACAACCATATACATTTATGCAAGGTATAAGTTGCGTGGGTGCAGTATTTCTCCCATGGTGCCCAATGATGCTGCACTTGGTCAAGATATATGGCTCTTACTTAAACTCTGGTCCACTTTTCAAAAACTGGGTCTGGAGCTAGCGCATCAGTAATGGAATTGTTTGGTGAGTAAGTGCCATTTGACTGCACTATAAGCAGTATTGAACATCACTCAAGAGCTTAAGCAGAGGTTGGTAAATAGGTTGGTGGGAGGCCACGTGCAATTAGGAAGAAGATCACTTTGTGTTCCGGATGGATGGCTTACAACCTCCGATTTAAAGTAACCATGATCCACCATCCCCTGTTTCTTTTTGCCCCTCTCTTTTCAGTGTCCCACCAGGATCGGCTCCCATTTCTCCCTTTCCCTTGCCCTGATCACCTTCCACTTATATCCCTTCCTCTGGCTTGAAAGGCATGAAATGTGATGCCTTTTCTCTCTTTATCTCTTTCGATGACACCCTTTTTATCTTTTCTACACTAGCCTTTATCCAACTTCTGTCCATCAAATGGCCCACACCTGTATCCACCTATTGCTTACTAGGCTTTTCCACACCAATACCTTTCTTCCAGCATTCTATCCCCTGCTGCAGGTGGTCTGAGGAGGGGTCCTGATCTGAAACATCACCTATCCATATTCTCTAGAGTTGCTGCCTGACCCACTGAGTTACTCCAGCACTTTGCTTCTTTTTTTGTAAACCAGCATCTGCAGTTTCTTGTGTTTATGTGGTAAATTGGTAATTAGTCTTGATGAATTTTGTACGAGTACAGAAGTTAGTATGTCCATGGGCAATTTTCCACATTGTCAGATGGATGCCAATGATGTAGCTGTACTTAAAACTGGTTGGCTTGAGCCAAAACTGGTACTGGAGCATGTATTCGGCACTATCCCCAGAATGACTTTCTGTAGTTTCTGGTGTGCTTGGCTGTGTCTTGATCTCAGATAGAAGGAAACAGATTAGCTGAAGACTGGCACTAAGAGTGTGCACAATTCCTAGGCGCATTTACAATGTATAATTAAACTACTCTTTATATTGGTATAAAGTACTCTGGACCTTCTTCGAATGCAAAAGATGTTGCAGTAATGCATGTGTTTCTGTCTGGGCCTTTTTGGCTCAAGCTATCTTTCATTTGCTCTGTCTTTTGCATTCTCTCATGTATTTTCTTTACTGTGCCAACCCCATTCCCCTGGGATGAATCACTATTTTTCTATCTGAGTTGCCCTTGTTCTCTCTTGTTTGTTTTTCTTTGTTTTAAGTGTCTCAAAATCACAAATGTTCCAGGGATTGATATTCCCATCAGATTGGCAGTATAGTTGTTACAAAAAGCAGATGATTTGAATATAATTACAACAACAGCATGAAACTTAAGTACCTTTCATTGCAGCAGTTGGAATTCTGGAAGGGCGATATGGTGATCACTCTTGCCAAGCAATTGCCAGCGGGCCTTCACCTTTATGAGACCTTTAAAGGTACGGAAGAAAGATTAAAAAATACAAAGAGTTGTTTCCAGTATTGCTGCATCTTTCCAAAGATTATCATTGCCTTTACTGTTAGCAGCAGGATAACTCGGAAAAGAATAGTGTCCGAGTTTATCACATTATCTTAGATGTAGATTATCTGTTGATAGATCTTACCACGTTCTTGGAGATGTTCTGCAAAACCAAAAACATTCTTTGTTTTATTTGATTCTCGATATATTCATCCAAACTGAATTAAATTAATTGTTTTCTGGCAATGTTGCATGGTTCCAACATTCCAGAATTGACAATTTTAATCAACATTAGCTACATTAACTGTTCCAAACAGTCCCAGCTAATCATCTGTGGAATATATTGGATTGTAATTGTGTAATTTTATAACTTTCTGCTGACAACTATTATATGGATCCACTTTCGCATTGGACCCACAATATCCTTTGTAAATATTGATCATTTTCAGTAAACTTTGGCCATGGTGACATACAGAACAAGACCAATGAAGTTATAGTATTGAAAGTCCTTCATAAAAATGGCATTTCATAAGCAAAATTATACCCTTATATGGCTTTTAAAAATCCTATAGTTTCGGCCATTTGGAAAGAAAATTAAAAACTCAGTATCCTGTACCTGCCTTCTCTCCATACCCCCTGATCCCTTTAGCCACAAGAGCCACATCCAACTCCCTCTTGAATATACCCAATGAACTGGCCTCAATGACCTTCTGTGGCAGAGAATTCCAGAGACTCACCACTCTCTGTGTAAAGAATGTTTTCCTCATCTTGGTCCTAAAGGAATTCCCCCTTATCCTTAAGCTGTGATCCCTTGTCCTGGACTTCCCCAACATCGGGAACAATCTTCTTGCATCCAGCCTGTCCAACCCCTTAAGAATTTTGTAAGTTTCTATAAGATCCCCTCTCAAACTCCTAAATTTTAGAGAGTATAAACCGAGTCTATCCAGTCTTTCTTCATAAGACAGTCCTGACATCCCAGGAATAAGTCTGGTGAACCTTCTCTGCACTCCCTCTATGGCAATAATGTCCTTCCTCAGATTTGTATTTCCTCCAAACACAAGGCGTAGATATGGGCACGCGCATGGGCCCTAGCTATGCCTGCCTCTTTGTAGGGTACGTCGAACAATCCTTGTTCAAGACGTACCCTGGCCCTATCCCCGAACTCTACCTCCGCTACGTCAACGACTGCATTGGTGCTACCTCCCGCACCCACACACAGCTCACTGACTTCGTCCATTTCACCACTAACTTCCATCCGACACTCAAATACACCTGGACTATTTCCGACATTTCCCTACCATTTCTTGACCACTATCTCCATCGCAGGTGATAGACTCCTGACCGACATCCACTATAACCCCACCGACTCCCATGGCTATCTGGACTACACTTCTTCCCACCCTGCTTCCTGTAAGGACTCCATCCCCTACTCTCAATTCCTCCATTTACATTGCATCTGCACCCAGGATGAGATGTTCCATACCAGGGCATCGGAGATGTCCTCATTCTTCAGGGAACGGGGGTTCCCCTCTTCTACCATAGATGAGGCTCTTACCAGGGTCTCTTCTATCCCCCGTGACTCTACCCTCACTCTCCATCTCTCCCCCCCCCCCACTCGTAACAAGGGTAGAGTCCCTCTTGTCCTCACATACCAGCCGTCACATATAACAGATAATACTCCAACATTTTCGCCACCTCCAACGTACCCCACCACTTGCCACATCTTCCCATCTCCTCCCCTATCTGCTTTCCGCAGAGACCGCTCCCTCCGTAACTCCCTGGTCAATTTGTCACTTCCCACCAGTACCACCCCCTCTCCGGGCACTTTCCCATGCAACTACAGGAAATGCTACACTTTACCTCCCCCTTGACCCATTCAAGGACCCAAGCAGTCTTTCCAGGTGCGGCAGAGGTTCACCTGCACCTCCTCCAACCTCATCTGTTGCATCCACTGCTCTAGATGTCAGCTGCTCTACATCGGTGAGACCAAGCGTAGGCTTGGCGATCACTTCGCCGAACACCTCCGCTCGGTTCACAATAACCAACCCGATCTCCCGGTGGCTCAGCGCTTCAACTCCCCCTCCCATTCCGAATACGACCTTTCTGTCCTGGGCCGCCTCCATGGCCAGAGTGAGGCACCTCATATTTTGCTTGGGCAGTTTGCACCCCAGTGGTATGAACATTGACTTCTCTAGTTTTAGGTAGTCCCTACTTTCTCCTCCCCTTCTCAGCTCTCCACCAGCCCACTTGCTCCACCTATTCCTTTCTTCTTCCCGCCCCCCCCCCCCCCTCTCTCACATTAGTCTGAAGAAGGGTTTCCGCCCGAAACGTTGCCTATTTCCTTCGCTCCATTGCTGACCTTTGCCTCACCTGCTGAGTTTCTCCAGCATTTTTGTCTACCAGCTATAAGTAGATGTTGGACAAACCTGGAATGTTTTCTCTGAAATGTTGGCAGCTGTCAGGAGACCTAATAGAAGTTTATAAAATTATGGGACCTAGATAGGGGAGTTAATCAGAATTGTTTTCCCAGGGTGGAAATGTCAAACACTCGAGGGCATAGTTTTATGGTCAGGGGGGAAAGTTTAAATGAGATGTGCAGGGCAAGTTTTAGCACAGAGATTTGTGGGTGCCTGGAAAACATTGCCTGGGATTGTGGTGGAAGCAGATAAAATGGTGGTATTTCAGAGGACATGGGTCATGAGCTGGCAGAGGGGATTAGTTTCATTTGACATCATAATTGGTAAATACTTTATGGGCTGAAGTTCCTGTGTACTAATTGCAGTTTTTCCTTCTCAATCTAGAGGATCACATCTCTCTGCACAGTCTGGGCATTACAGATGGAACAAATCTTTTTGTATGGGATGGTAACAAGGTATTGAACAATTAATTAGTTTATGATATAAGTTTCCTATTCTGTATCTTTGATTTGTATTCATCAATGTGTGAATGTTGGTGGAGAAAGTGTACATTTTCTAATTTGGGTGTCATGTTTTAGCATCAGGTATTGAATAGTTTGATACTGGTTTAACAACATATTTCAGTAAAGCATATATTGCACTGATGTTTCTGACCTCTCTGTGAGGTTGACAGTGTAATGTTGGAATTGGGAAATGTTGTCTAAATGTTGTGTTATCCCAACTCGTTTCCTAAATCTTTTTTTAGATTCATATTATCAATCTGGAGTGGGGATGTAGGTTCTCTTCTTCTTATCGAGTCCACACACAAGATTAGAAGTTGTTCAGCCAGAGCTGAACACACTTCTTGGCATCTGCATACAATAGTGTCCTGTCTTGTCGCTTCTTGTGCTTCTTGTGTGTGGTGGTGGAAAGATTGGTGGAAACAGGGCCGCGATGTGAACGCTCTTTCCTTGACCTCATGTAGGTTCTCTGAAATGGCGCCTATGACAGAGTACAATTTCATTAGATTGTGAGCTCCTCTGGAATCCACAACTTTCGTACCTTGAGATTCCAAAGAGTGTTATAATGTTTAAGACAATGCTGACATCTGGAGGATAGTTGTTGTATCTATTGATTTTTTTTTGTTTTTTATGCAGAATCATTCCTCGTCAAAACCACACTTAGGTGGTGATAGTCCCCAACCAATCATAAATTTATTAAAGGGCTGTTATCATGCTTGTAAATTTCAGCATGCAACATCTGAGTATGATGTTTATTTGTTGTGTATTTACACCCACCAAGCAAATTGTGCTTATGCTGCATCAGTGTGTGAGTGTTTGTGTTATCAAGAGGGAGGTTTGGCATATTCATGCACAGATCAAATAACCTTGCAACATTTCTTTACTGTGAATATTTATATTTTTACAGTTGTACTATTTTGCTTACATGGTCATTTTGCTTATCCTTTATTTTAACTTAAGTAGTTCTTTTTTCACTAGTTGCAGTATAAATATAGAAATTACAGATTCAGTTTGCATAGTATCTTATGTTAATTATTCTGTTGGCAGGTTTGTGGTGTGGATGTGCAAATGGGTGAGGAGTTTGAACCATTACTACTCAAAATACTGTATCCTCACCTGAGGGGCAAATCAGAAACTGAAATCGTACAGTTCAACGAGACA
Source organism: Raja brachyura (assembly GCA_963514005.1). The sequence goes on along the minus strand of OY740787.1, from coordinate 46,190,630 downwards.
CAAAAGGTGTTCTCCCGGAACACATGTTTTGGTTCCATTCGGGAAGCTTTAGCCTTGTCAACAGGAATTTCTCCAGAGGAGCTAACACTTTGTTACAGGAAGTTAGAAAATAAAACATCCTCAAATTGGGTTGCTTGTGACAATGAAGATATACACAAAACTCTTGCAGAACTAAGACTTAAAGATGGTGATTCAATGTTAGCAACAGACCAGAAATACAATGGCTTGAGGTAAGACTTTGAGATATTTTATCTATGTAAAAATAGTAAGACATGCTAATGCTTGCTATAGAAACTTAATCTATAAGAAAAAAACATTGGCAGATATATTTGCTCAAATCCCTGACACACTAAGGGAAGTTAGTGATCAGTTAGTGACTGGACGTTAATCATAAAGTCATACAGCACAAAAACAGGCCTTCAGCCCAACTTGTCCATGCCAACCAAGATGCACGGTCACAGTCTAAGGATAAGGGGGAATTCCTTTAGGACCGAAATGAGGAAAACATTCTTTACACAGAGAGTCGTGAGTCTCTGGAATTCTCTGCCACAGAAGGTAGTTGAGGCCAGTTCATTGGCTATATTTAAGAGGGCGTTAGATGTGGCACTTGTGGCTAAAGGGATCAGGGGGTATGGAGAGAAGGCAGGTACGGGATACTGAGTTGGATGATCAGCCATGATCACATTGAATGGCGGTGCAGGCTCGAAGGGCCGAATGGCCTACTCCTGCACCTATTTTCTATGTTTCTATGCCACATCTACACTAAAACCTGTGTTTGGCCCATATTTTTCTAAACCTTTCCTAAACATGTTCTTGCCCAAATGTCTTTTAAACATTGTTTTTGTACCTCCCTTAACTACTTCCTCTGGCAGATCATTCAGATCACACCCATCACCTTCTTTGTTTAAAACGCTTCTCCTCAAGCTCCTATTACATTTTTTCACTCTCACCTTAAGACTATTTGCTTTGGTTCTTTATTGTGTAAGAAGGAACTGCAGATGCTGGTTTAAACCAAAGATAGACACAAAAAGCTGAAGAAACTTGGGAAAGGCAACATCTCTGGAGAGAAGGAAAGGGTGACGTTTTGGGTCGAAGAAGGGTCTCGACCCGAAAAGTCACCCTTTCCTTCTCTCCAGAGATGCTGCCTGTCCTGTTGAGTTACTCCAGCTTTTTGCGTTCATCTTCGGTTCTTTATTCCTCAACTCTGGGTAAAAGACGCTGTGGGTTCACCTCATCTATTCTCCTGATCTCCAAGGAATATAGTCTTAGCTTGCCCAACCACTCCCTAAATGAAATTCCTCGTATGTTGCAAAACATACTTGGCTAATAAAGTATTATTGTATTGTAAAGTCCTGACAACATCCTCATAAATCTTCTCTGCACTCGTTCCATCTTAACAACATCCTTCCTACGCAGGTTAACCAAACCCTAACACAGTACACTAAATGTAACCCCAACAATGTCTTGTACAACTGTAGCATAACATTCCAACTTCTGTACTCAATAAACTGACTGATGAAATCCAATGTACCAAAAGTCTTCTAAACCACCCTATCTACCTGTGATGCCACTTTCAAGTAACTATGGATCTGCACTTCGAGATCCCTGTGCTCTACAATACTCCCAATCGACCCCGCCATTCACTGTGTATGTCCTGCCATGGTTTGACTTCCCAAAATGCAACATCTTGCATTAAAGTCCATTAACCATTCCTCGGCTCACTTGCCCAACTGATCAAGATCATGATGTAATTTTTAATAACTATTTTCGTTACGTCCGACACCACTCTATTTAGTGTCATCTGCAAACTTACTAATCATGCCTTCTATAGTCTCATCCAAATCGTTGAAGTAACAACAAACTGCAACAGGCCCAGCACTGATCCCTAAGACACACCACTAGGCACAGGTATCCAGTCTGAAAAATAATCTTCCACCATCAACCTTTGTTGTCATCCTTGAAGCTATTTCTCTATCCAGCCAGCTAGCTCTCCATGGATCCCATGCGATCTAACTTTCCAGAGCAGCCTACGATGCAGATAGTCCATTAACCAAAGTTCTAAAGCTTTTGCCTCTCCCTTATAGAGTCATAGCATCATACAGCATGGAACAGGTCTTTCAGCCATGTACACCAAGCTGCATGAGCTAGTCCCATTTGTAATTTAAACATTGAAATTGTACCGGTTTCTACCACTTCTGGTAGCTCATTCCATATACCCACTGCCCTCTGTGTGAAAAGTTGCTCCTTGAGTTCCCTTTAAATTTTACCCTCATATTGAACTTATGTCCTGTAATCTTGCGGTAAAGACTGACCATTCATCTCATCTATGCCCCTCATGATTTTATAGTCTTCTCTCAGTCTCCTACTCTCACGGGAAAACATCCCCAGCTCTCCAGTCTCTCCATATAGTTAAAGCTCTCCCAGTAACATTCTTGTGAATCTTTTCCATGCACATATTTCCACGCTACATATTTTCTATAGTAAAACAATTAAAGTTGCACACATACTCCATGTGGTCCTGCTATGTCTTACACTGCTAGCTGCAACATGACATCTCAAATCTTGTATTCTGTTCTTTTTTGAAATAGACAATAGACAAATCCATGTTCTTCAGGGGCATTTAGAAATTGGCTATAATTATTGCCTCCATTATATCAATGTGCAAGAAAAAAAAATCCTTGTTTGGAATTCAAATAAACTACCATATATATAACAGCACATTTTCTGTTGATTTTACAGTGTGCCCTGTCCCAATGATATCCCTCTAAATGTAGTACCACAAACAGATCGTAGCTGGCTACAGATCAAGAATTACTGTGGTGAGGGATTGCTACCAACTGCAGCGACTGTGGTGACCATTCCCGTTACAATGGAGATGGTAAATGGTATTCTGTGTTTCTTTTGAAGTTGCTTCCATTTAAAACAATGAGTGAAACCAGTTTTTTTTTTCCTATAGTTTCTCATTAAAACATAATGCACGTCATAATGGGCAATTACAGCTGTTTACAACTTAAAGAAATTATTTTTAACAGTTACTGCAATGGTTCACAAAAGGCGAGTCATTTAAGATCAATCCCAGGATAACTTTTCATTCTCCCAAACCTTCACACCTGCAGAAGAATTTGGTGAGCTTTCTTCAACATCTGCTGTCTGCACGGTGAAAGGATTTTCATGTTAAATGCAAATTCTAGGCATTTGGCCCAGTTAAAATGACACAGTGGAGATATAATACCAAATTATGATAATATGCGACTTGGAGGGTAACTGACTTTCTAGGTCATAGAGGCATAACATTTATTTTTAAATATATGAATTATTGTTCGGAATACTACTATATAATAACTGATATAAGAGAGGTGAAAAAAACTGGAGGAATGAAAGTTATGATACCATGGTGGATATTACAAAATTAGTACAATGGGGGCTTCTGGATACTTTTTCATATTTTACACCTGCTCTCCAGCATGTTGTGGGAGGCATAGTGTGGAAAAATAGATGTTTTCAATCTTTTGTTTTAAACTTGGCAGTTGGCATAGAGTCAATACAGTGAAAACATGAAGTGCTATTAACTAGAGTAAGCAGATGCTAGAAACCAGAAACCAAGACAGAAAATGAAAGCAGGTCAAGCAGCAATAAAGGAGACAGAAACTACTTGAAACAGTCAGAAATCTAATGCTGGAAACTATATATAAAATTGGAAGATTGTAAATGCCCAGGGCCATTACCATAGCAGTTAAACGTTGGTAGTAGGAAAAATGTTGGATAGCACATAGAGAAGATAAGAAAAATAATTGAAACACAACAATGAATTTGAATGTAAGGGAAATGAATGTAACACCAATATTTATTTCTCAAATTAATTTAATTCTCGCTCAGATTAAGAATTATTTCAGTTCAATAATCTTGTTCAAATCAAATGGTTGGAAAATTTAATTTATTTTGAAAACCCATCTAAAACTTTGTTTTGAAGGTAGACACAAAATGCTGGAGTAACAGCGGGACAGGCAGCATCTCTGGAGAGAAAGAATGGGTGACGCTTCTTCAGACTGATGCCGGGAGTGGGCAGGACAGAGATAGAATATAGTCGGAGATAGTAATACTGGTGAGAGAACTGGGGAGGGGATGGAGAGAGAGGGAAAGCATGGCCTACTTGAAGTTAGAGAAGTCAATGTTCATACCGCTGGGGTGTAAACTACCCAAGCAAAATATGATGTGCTGTTCCTCCAATTTGCGCTGGGCCCCACTCTGACAATGGAGAAGGCCCAGGACAGAAAGGTCAGAGTGGGAGGGGGAGTTAAAGTGCTGAGCAACCGGGAGATCAGGTAGGTTAAAGTGGACTGAGCGGAAGTGTTCAGCGAAACGATCTTAGAGCCTGCACTTGGTCTCGCCGATGTACAGAAGTTGACATCTGAAACAGCGGATACAGTAGATGAGGTTGGAGGAGGTGCAAGTGAACCTCTGCCTCACCTGAAAAGACTGTCTGGGTCCTTGGATGGATTCGAGGAGGGTGGTAAAAGGCACAGGTGTTGCATCTCCTGCGGTTGCAGGGGAAAGTACCTGGGGAGCGGGTGGTTTGGGTGGGGACGAGTTGACCAGGGAGTTACAGAGGGAACGGTCTCTGCGGAAACCAGAAAGTGGTGGAGATGGGAAGATGTGGCCAGTAGTGGGATCCCGTAGGGGATGGTCTTTACAGGAAGCAGGGTGGGAAGAAGTGTAGTCTAGATAGCTATGGGAGGTAGTAGATGTTGGTTAACAGTTAGTTTTATTTGATCATTGACAAAGGCAAGCTTTTAATGCCATTTTGCAATTGCCCTCGAAAAGATGCTGGTGATCTGTCTAAGAGGTCTGTGGGGCTCAGTTGCTGTGTCTTCTCAAGACAGAAATAATAGGAAGATTAAAAGGGAACTTACCAGTTTGAAGTTTGATCTTTATTTTATGAGGAGTTGCGATGAGGGATTTCGTGAAGACCCCGCCAGCACGCATGCGCGACATTCTTCAAAGCAGCGGTGTGGAATCACAGATAACAACAATGACAGAAGATAGTAAGATTTAAGGGACTCTAATATACCAGTTGACCTTATGATAGAGGGTTGGGAGCGGAGGGCACAAAATCCCTCATCGCAACTCCTCATAAAATAAAGATCAAACTTCAAACTGGTAAGCTCGTTTAATCTTACTGTTTTACTTACGTTAGTGACTTCGTGAAGATTTCAAAGCTCTGTGATTCCATGCCCTGGACCACGTCCATGCTCACACACTGCCGTAATTACTAATGGAGGAAGTATGTTAACGTATTTCAGAATTGAACAAGCTGAAAAATAATAACATATTTGTTAATACAAACAATAAACCCCTGAACTTGGGGACAAACATTTAGGGAACAGCACTTGAAACTGACTCCGCAAACGTTGTGGGAGCGGCCAAAGGTTTGTTATAAAAACACTGAAATGTAGTTTCACTGGCCCAGCCCGCTATTGCGAGGACAAAACCCATGGGTACCTCCATGGTCCTTGCCGCTGATGTGGATGCAGCCCTTGTAGAATGAGATTTTAAAATGTTAGTGTCTTACCTGCTGCACCGAATACCACCCTGAGCCACCTGGAGATAGTCTGCACCGTCGTCCTGTGATGTGGGTTTTCATGGCTGATAAACAGACCCATCTCCATATTCCTGATGGTGTGTGTGACAATATAATGTCGGATATAGGTGGCTATCCAGAGTCTTACATCAACGGGATATGCTAGGAATTCCGTTTTCAGTCCTGTAGTCCCAGGTCTGTGTTGTTTAAGCAACTCATTTATAAAGAAAGTCACTTTATAGGGGGTCGAGACCATTCTATCCAGTTTTTGTTTCTGTTGAGTCTGGACCTGTTGTGCTGTGGTCAGTGCCATTAACATCACCACTTTGAAGGTGAGTTAGTCCAGTGGTAAATCCGTCATAGGCAACCAGCTCCTGAGTAGGGTCAACACCACCCCTATATCCCAGGTAATATAATATCGTGGTCGGGGAGGGTTGGAATTGAATATACCCCTCATAGTTTGGATACCAGCTGGTGAGATCCCACTCCAATGTTGAGATAGGATTACAGTGCACATCTGGCACAGTTTATGGCACTGTAACTGAGGACCTTATCATAATGAAGGCCCGCGAGGACATTGGAGATCGTAGCAGAGTTGTAGATGGTCTTAGTCTGACTACAGAAGGCCTCCCATTTCCTTATGTGGGTGAGGTACTGCTTCCTTTTGGACTCTCTGCACAATGCTGTTATGATGTCCATAGTTTTTGATGACAGCCCGACTTCCAGTAGTGGCCTCTTCAGAACCTGCAAGCCAACAGGTTCAGATGACCATGGCATGGATGATTTTCCCCTGTTACGGGATTGGTCACCAATTCGGACATTTGTTAACTGTGCCCATGGTTCTTTTATCATGTTGAGGACCACCGGTACCATGGTTGTGTGGGCCAGTCGGGTACTATCAGTATACCTGTTGCAGAATCTAGTTGAATTTTCTGCAATACCCAACTAATGAGGCAGAATGGTGGAAAGCATAGAAAACACATTTCCCCCAACGTAGCGAGAACACGTCCATCGCCACTGCCCAGGATCTGGTTCCCAAGAGACATATGTTGCTATCTGATGGTTCAACCTGGACGCAAAGAGGTCGATGTCCGGTGTTCCATATTTAGCTATAAATTTAGCAAATATTTGGGGGTTCAACATTCACTCGATGTCGTTATTAAATACTCGTGACCTGGTGTCCGCCACTGTATTGAGCTTACCCGGAAGGTACGTAGCTGATATCCAAATATTTCTTTCAATACACCAGAGCCAAATTAAATTTTCCAATTCATCACAAGATATTAACTTGATACCACCCATATGGTTTAAATTCGCCACCTCAGTGGTATTATTTATTTTGAAAACTGACATGCGTATGATGCAGATTAGTGCAGTAAGCCCGCAGCCAGTGACAAGCTCCCAGCATTTCCAAATAGTTTATACCTTGTAGACTCGTGCAAATCCCATCTGCCGCCACGACTGGAAGTGGTGTCGATAGCTCCCCAGCCCTGGGCGCTTGCGTCGGTTTATTATGATGGGATTAAACAATCACAAACATTGCTAATCTGCCATTGTAGCTCGATTTTTGCCTTGTTTGGCAGCTGCATAGGCCTGTCAAAATGTCTAGCAGTCGCTTTTAATGCTGAGATTTTTGCTCTTTGCAACTTTTGATAGTGTAACGGCCCAAATTGTGCAGCTGGTATGTAGCTACAAGTTTCCCAATCACCTTAGCAGCATGTCTAATAGTCGGTTTCCTGGCGCAAGCAAGGCTGTTACATGCCTCTATTATGTCTATTGCTTTGTTCCCTGGGATAGTGATAATCAGAATCCCATGCATCCCAGAATGTACGCAACCTCCCACCTACTTGTGAGGTTATACATGCAGCACTCCCAAGATAACCAGACCCCCTTACCTCCATGGTTAGCGGCGGGCCTTGATGTTCTGGGCTTTTTTGGTTCGTGGTGTTGCTGGGATGTGGGGTTGGCGCATCTTCCATGCTGGTCGCTGTGGGCCCTGCCCTAAAAAAGGCTTTTGTTGTTGGGGTGCGGCCGGCGTGTAGGTCCTTGATGTTCTTTCAGGTAGCCCCAGAGGTCTTACATATGGATTTTGTCTGCGAGATGCCGGTCTGCTGGAGGAAGGTGGTTTCATCAAACCGACTGCCTTTGCCTCCTCGTCCAGGTCCTTGACCTGTTTGGACAGGTCCTCACCGAACAACTGTCTCGGTGGTGGCGTCGCAGATGCCTTGCACAACCCCGCAAACTTGGGATTGAGAGTTGGTTTGATGGAGATTTTCCGGAAGGAGTTTATCTCGTACTGTGTATTACACAGTAGTGTAAGAGCATCTTCCTGCTCCTTCGTCATATCAGTGCCATCAACCGACCTGGCAAAGGCAGTAATACCCGGCGTCAACAGTTTCAGGATTTTTTTGCAGTTTAAGCTCCTGAGCCCTGATCCCTGGACTGATGTTGCCCCAGATGGGCGTGTTAACTGTCGGTACGTTCAGCGAAACACAGTTGTTCGGGGCCTCGTATTTATTCATTGCCTCGGTCAATACCTGATCCTGCAGCTGCGTGTTGTGAGGAAGTCAATGCTTGCCACTAGTTTTGGCTGCAATGGCTGTCCTGAGTGCTTTGGCTGGGCAAATTTGGAAACCACGTCGAGAAGTTCCTCTGGAGGTATTTTGGGTGCTGCAGGTTCTTCAACGTCAGCCAGCTGTTGACTCCTGGCACTCCCCACCAATGAAGGGGATATACTGGGTGGCTCAGATGCATGTCTCCAGGAACTTGAGGACATCCGATCCTGCTGCGGGAGATCTCGCTCAAGGAGTCGCTCTATCATGCGCTCCATACGGGCCATGCGACCGCCACCGCTATCTGCGGACAACAAGTCGACTTCCTCAGGTTCCCCTGGACGACTGAGGCTTCTGCCGTAGGCCCGCACCTCATCGAGGTGATGACTAGGGTGCCTAGGCAGGATGTCGCTGCCTGCCATTCCTGCGGGGCTCTGCGACTCCCGCGTAGACATGCCGCTAGTCCGTGGTCTTCTGGACTGAAGCGGCCTGCCTGACTGGAAAGACATAAGCGGTGAGGAGTCGGTTCCAGCCGCCGAAGCGGGGTTCACCGATATCTGCGCGGGCTTGCCGCCTGTCTTCCCCCGAGACAAAGGCGACACATGGTCACGTCCAGCCGCTAACGCGGGGTGCGGTGACCGAGATGTGTTGCCACCGGCCCGCGATCTGGCAGGCTCCGCCGGTGGTGAGTCTGCGCCAGCCGCACCTGCGGGGCTCCCGGACTCAGATCTCGAGCCCTCACCGGTCCACGATCTGGCGGACTGCTCCGGTGGCAAGTCGACGCCGGCTGCTGCAGCGGGGCTCTTCGACCTCAGTGCAGTTCTTCCCCTGGCCCGCCCTCTGGTGACCTGCATTGGAGGGGAGACAGAACGTGCCGCAGAGCGGGGAATGTGCTTACGCACCTTCATACCACTGTCCCTATGTTTAGGTGACAGTGGTAGGGAGTCAAGGTCTTGCCTACCCTGCTCCCACGCGGTGCTCCTACCATTATGTGGCTCCATAGACAGCTGTGGTGGAGAGTTGGGTCCTGGTTGCGTAGGGCTCCCCAACTTCCACGTTCTTTTCCCGGCCCACGGAGCGGGTGCTGCCGGTGTTGCGGGCAGCTCCGGGGATTGTGGCCGCTGACTTCTGTCCAAAGTCCCGCGGCCCTTGGAGGCATGCTTCGATGCCTTCATTCTGGTCTTCCTGTCTATCGTTTCTGTAAGCAAATAAGTCTACTACAGAAGCTAAGCAACTCAAGGTTAGTATAACTTACCTGAGGGCCTTTTTGAAGCTGCCGGTGGAGCTGCCGGTTTGAAGCCCCCCCCCCCCCCCCCCCCCAAGATCCCATGGTGACCAGACTTTCATGCGGGAATATAGACTGCCACTAATGGCAAGTCTCCAGCCTATGTTTTGAGTCGGGGGGGGCCCCGGCTCTGTCTTCGCTACTTGCGAATGGCAGTCTCCGAGCCCGGACTCTCCTGGGTCAACTTCCGGGTAGCGTTGCGTCAGTCCGCGGTGATCCTGCCTGCTGCGGTGTTGAGTCGGGCTGCCGCTCTGCTGTCGCTACGAACGGCGAGTCTGTGAGCCCGGACCCTCCTGGGTCAACGGACTTACCCGACTCCGGTCTGTTGCTGCCGCCGCTGACTGCCTGCATCCCACGGTCCGCAGTCAGTCTCAAAATGGCCCGTGGCGTACTCTGTCACACAGAGTCCCTGGAAGAAAAACCGACCGCAGGTTAGTTTACCTTACCTGCGGGTCCGTTCCGGTGGAGGAGCGGCACTCCTCCCTGCCTGTTGCTTCGCATGTGGTCGACGATATGTCGCGCATGCGAGCTGGCGGGGTCTTCATGAAGTCACTCACGTGACTCCGAAGTTAAATTGGAAAAAAATGGCATTAGTGCAGGAAAGTAGCGCTGAAGTAAAAGATTAACCATGATCCTGTTGACTGGCAGAGGATGCACAAGAGGCCAGATACCTACATTATCTTATGTTTCTTATGTTAGCCAATTTGCCATAACAATGACCTTCAGGCACTAGTGTGTAAGGCTTAACTTTATAATTAAAATGTCCTGACTGTTAAATACATAGTTTTGGGGTTAAACTGAACTGCTATTAACTAGAGTAAACAGGATTCCTTATGCAGGTCCTTCCCTGACTTATGTACAGCCGGTATATAAGAGTGAATGTTTGGGAAACCAGTGGGGTGGTTTTGACAGCCGCTCTGTGGGCTGCAGTCATTTTACGCAGGAACTCAGTTCGCAACCAGGCAGCTGCATTTCCGAATTGCAAACCATTCAGGTTATGAACTGTTTCCCGGAATGGAACCTGTCATAACCTGGGGAGGACCTGTATAATTTCAAGTATGTTTGTATCTCATTTCCCCCTTAAACTGAATTAGAATTTCTGATGTTTGCATATTGCACACTTGTTTTCCAGTTGTGCTGATGCCACTATATTTCAATTTTCAGTGAAACCGGTGCATCGAGCAAAACCATATAAATGATTCCTGTTTTTTAAAATATAATACGCTGTCTCTTTATAAAATGATAATAACAATAAAAACCTCTCAGTTTCACCTTAAATACAATTTTAAACATCCCACTTTGGCAAACATTTTGGTCCTAACGTATGACCCAGTATAGTGCCTACTATCTCTTCTCTGAAGCTTATTGTGTCATTTTACTATGATATGGTTCTGTATGATTATTGTCTTGTGAATTATTCTATTTAAAACTAATTTGCATATTTTCCTTCAGTTGGTTTCAGCACTTAAAGATAATGCGATTGAAAAACTGAAGTTGAAAGATGAAAAAGGTAAGGAATATCTTTGTAAGTAAAGGTAGTTTCTTGCCCTAACATCACAATGCATGGATCCTGACCATTCAGCCTGATTCAGTTCTCTGTGGCATCCAACATATATACACCTTCAATAGGTTGTTTTGGGGCAACTTGTGTTGGTATTAGTCTATTGTTCCTAGATACAGTGAAATACCTTTTTTTGTATGCTATCCTGGCAGATTGTACTATACTTGAGTTCGATAGGTACAACAAATACTGAAAATAAACAGTGCAGAATATAATGTTTCAGCAATAGTGGAAAAAACTGCAGGTCGCACAAAGATCGTTTGGAAAATCAGGTATACATTCTAGGAGCGATGGGAGATCGATTCAAGTGCCTGATAACAACAGGGAAGAAGCTATTTCTTAATTCTGGTGGTACATGCTTTCAAACTTTTGTATCTTGTGTCCGATGGGAGAAGGTAGAAGAAAAAATGACCAGTGTGCAAACTGTCCTTGATAATATTTGCTGCTTTCCCAATGTCGGTGAATTGTAGATTGGGTTGAGGGAAGACTGCTTTAGGTGATGGACTGGGTTGCACCCACTACCCACTACCCTCTGCAATTTCTTGTGGTCTTGGGAATAGACAATAGGTGCAGGATAGGCTATTCGGTCCTTCGAGCCAGCACCGCCATTCAATGTGATCATGGCTGATCATCCCCAATCAGTACCCCGTTCCTGCCTTCTCCCCATATCCCCTGACTCCGCTATTTTTAAGAGCCCTATCTAGTTCTCTCTTGAAAGCATCCAGAGAACCTGCCTCCACCGCCCTCTGAGGCAGAGAATTCCACAGACTCACAACTCGCAGTGTTTCGTCGTCTCCGTTCTAAATGGCTTACTCCTTATTCTTAAATTGTGGCCCCTGGTTCTGGACTCCCCCAACATCGGGAACATTTTTCCTGCCTCTAGCGTGTCCAAACCCTTAACAATCTTATATGTTTCAATGAGATTCCCTCTCATCTTTCTAAACTCCAGAGTGTACAAGCACAGGCGCTCCATTCTCTCAGTATATGACAGTCTCGCAATAGCAAGAATGTCCTTCCTCAAATTAGGGGACCAAAACTGCACAAAATACTCCAGGTGTGGTCTCACTAGGGCTCTGTACAACTGCAGAAGGAATGCAGTTGCCTTACCAAGCTCTGATGCATCATAATGTAATGCTTTTTTTACTTTAGTTTAGAGATATGGCATGAAAACAGGTCCTTCAGGTCCGCACTAATTAGCAATCCTCCGTACATTAGTTCTATTTTACACATTAGGAACAATTTTCAGAAGCCAATTAACCTACAAACCTAAACGTCTTTGGAATGTGGGAGGAAACCAGAGCACCTGGATAAAACCTACACATTCACAGGGAGAACATACAAACCCTGTACAGACAGAACCCATAGTCAGGATCGAACCTGGGTCTCTGGCACTGTGAGGTAGCAACTACAGTGCCCTCCATAATGTTTGGGCTGAAGACGCATCATTTAATTATTTGCCTCTGAACTCCACTATTTGAGACTTGTAATAGAAAAAAAATCACGTGGTTAAAATGTACATTGTCAGATTTTATTAAAGACCATTTTTATATATTTTCATTGCACCATGTAGAAATTACACCTATGTTTATACATAGTCCCCCCATTTCAGGGCACCATAATTTTTGGGATGCATGGCTTCACAGGCATTTGTAATTGCTCAGGTGTGTTTAATTGCCACCTTAATGCTGGTATAAGGGAGATCTCAGCACCTAGTCTTTCCATCTTTCCACCACTTTTATCGCTGTTTATCAACATGAGGACCAAAGTTGTGACAATAAAAGTCAAATAAGACATTACAAGACTGAGAAACAAGAACAAAACTGCTAGAGATATCAGCCAAACCTGAGCCTTTCCAAAATTAACTGGTTGGAACATCATCAAGAAGAAAGAGAGCACTGGTGAGATTACTAATCGCAAAGGGACTGGCAAGCCAAGGAAGACCTCCACAGCTGAAGACAGAAGAATTCCCCCTATAATAAAGAAAAACCGACAGATCAGAAACATTCAGTAGTCAGGTGCAGATTTGTCAATGACCACTGTCCGCAGCAGACTTCATGAACAGAAATTCAGAGGTTAGATTGCAAGATGCAAACCACTAGTTAGCCGCAAAAATAGGATGGCCAGGTTACAGTTTGCCAAGTAGTACTTAAAAGAGCAACCACAGTTCTGGAAAAAGATCTTGTGGACAGATGAGACGGAGATTAAAATATTAGAGTGATGGCAAGAGCAAAGTCTGGAGGAGAGAAGGAACTGCCCAAGATCCAAAGCATACCACCTCATCTGTGAAACACGGTGGTGGGGGTCTTATGGCCTGGGCATGTATGGCTGCTGAAGGTACTGGCTCACTTATCTTCGTTGGGATGAACTTCCCGGGCACCGTCAACGGGGCCCCATACACCAACTCGGCGGAGGAGGAGGGCAAGTCCTTTTTCGGTGCAGTGCGGATCCCCAGCAAAACCCACAGCAGGGCGTTTATTCAGTCCGGATCAGTGAGCCGTGCCTTCAGGGCATCCGCTGAGCACTGCTGAGGTTCCTGTTGAAGAACGCGAGTGACACCAGGGCGGTGAATCCGCTCTACCAGTCCGTTCGCCTGTGGGTGATATGCCGTAGTGTGGTGTAAACGAACCCCCAAGAGGCGTGCCATGGCCGACCACAGTTCCGACGTGAACTGAGGCCCCCGGTTGGATGTTATGTCCAGCGGCACCCCGAACCGGGCAGTCCAGTGCGCCGCCAAGGCCCGAGCACAAGTGGCCATCGAGGTTTCAGCCAACGGAATGGCTTCAGGCCACCGCGTGAAGCGTTCCAACACGGTGATGATGTGTGCAGCCCGTGCCACATGAAGCGGAAGATTACGAGGGCTGTCCTCACCCGGATGGAGGGATGGGCAAGCCCATGGAGCACCTCGAACACCCTGCGCCGCAAGGCGACGGGGACGATAGGTCGCGGAAGTCCAGTGGAGACATCGCACAGCAGCGTTGCGCTCCCAGGACAACAGACAACGTCCTCCAACTGCAAGCCCGATACTGCCGTGTGATAGGCGGCCATTTCCCCGTCTACCAGCTCTGCGACTGCCAGGGCGGAATAATCTATACCCTTGGCCACCTGGAGAACGGCGTGTACTGCGGGTTGCGATAAGGCGTCAGCCACCCTGTTCTACTTGCGTTCCACGAAGCGTATTGAGGTGGTGTACTCCGACACGTAAGCCAACTGCCTCTGCTGCCACGCAGCAGACGGGTCTGAAACCTTGGCAAATGCACGGCATGTGATCCGTGAAGGCAGTGAAGGGCCTCCCAGGTAGTACCGAAAGTGGCGTACAGCAACGTATAGGACGAGGAGCTCACAGTCAAAAGCACTGTAACGCCGCTGAGCACTGCTGAGGTTCCTGTTGAAGAACGCGAGTGACTGCCAGCATCCGTCAATGAGCTGCTCCAGCACTGCCCCGACCGCCACCTCGCAAACGTCCACCATCAGGGCGGTTGGGCGTCTTCCCGTGGGTAGACGAGCATCGTGCCCCAGCCAGGACCTCCTTAGCATTCTCGAACGCCGCTACTGCTTCGTTGGACCATTCAACCTCCTTGCGATGCCCAGTGATCAGGTGGAAAAGCGTGCACATGATTCCGACTACCGCCGGCAAGAAGCGGTGATAAAATGCGACCATCCCCACGAATTCCTGGGTCCTTAACTGTGGTCAGATGTGGGACCAGCGGACAGCACCACTCTGGCCGGCAGAGGTACCACCCCTTGTGGAGTTACGTGGTGGTCGAGGAAATTGATGGCAGTCACCCCGAAACGGCACTTGGACGAGTTGATAGCCAACCCATAATCACTGAGGTGCTGATACAGATGGCAGGGGTGGATGCAGTGCTCCTGCCACGAGCAGCTGGCCACGAGTATGTCGTCCAAGTAGACGAATACGAAGTCCAGGCCATGGCACACACAGTCTATAAGCAGCTGAAAGGCTGCACGGCATACTTCAACCCGAACAGCATCCGGAAAAATTCAAACAGCCCAAACAGTGTAATAATTGCTGTCTTATGAATATTGTCTGGGTGGACCGGAACATGGTTGTACCCAAGTACGAGGCCACCTTGGAGAACATCGATGCTCCGGACAGGTGGGCATTAAAGTACTGTATCGAAGTCGGCGACGGTCGCATCATTCAGGCGACGATAGTCCCTTCACGGGCACCAGCCTTGGGGACTATGTGGAGCGGTGACGCCCTTGGGCTATCGGAGGGACGCACAATGCCCATCGACTCCATCAGGCGGAACTCCTCCTGAACTAGACTGAGCTTGCTCGGTGCGAAGCGACGTGCACGGGCGGGCCGGTAGAAGGAATGTGGTACTCCACCTCGTGCTTGGAGGCAGAGGAGCGGAAGTGGGGTTCAAGGATGTCAGGGAAATCCGCTAGGATGCGCGCAAAACCCGCATTCGTGGATGACAGAGGGCTATCAGGGCATGCAACCGGATCACCAACGCGGAGGTAGAACGGCTCCAGCGTGATGGAGTGCACCAGGCGCTGCCGCTTGACATCCACGAGGAGTGAATGCGCTCGAAGGAAGTCGGCGCCCAGCAGTGGCTGGAAAACATCAGCGATGACAACCTCCCACGAAAAGCAGCTATGGCCGAAGTTGAGGGAGATGGTGCGGACTCCATAAGTACGAATAGGTCTCCCGTTCACCGCAGTGAGGAGGGGGGCTGCGTTTGCCCGCACGGATGTCAGTGATGGACGGAGGCAGCACATCCACATCCGACCCGGTGTCCATGAGGAACAGACCCCTGGTGCAGCGATCCCAGGCGAAGAGGCGACGATTATGGCCGGCCGTCGAAGGAATCACTGACGACCGGCCCCTGTGTTTACCGGGACATTTTCAGGTGACATTGCCCGGCTGCAGCTCCCCAGCGGCGGTGATAATAACACCAGCCCCCTCTGCTGGTGTCTGGAGGTATAGGAGGTGATGCTGGCTGGGCTGACCACCCGCGACCTCTGCTGGCGTCGAATGGAACTGCAGGCGGGCCGTGCTGGAGCGACGTGCCTATGCTGGAATGCCCGATGGCGGCTGGATTTCACCGTGGAGGTCGTCCAGAAGCGGCCGAGACACGGTCGATAGCGGCCCAGACGTGCTCTGCGCTTCCCGACGCTGCAAGAAGACCAGCCCGCTCTTCCAGGTCCCGCTGACGGGACATCCACAGCTGGTCAGCACGCTCGGCCAGTGCCTACATGTCGGTAAAGGGATGGCTGGCGAGCTGCAGGAGGATGTCGGGCGGGAGCTGCTGGAGGTAGGCATGTTTAAATAAAAAACAGGGCTCGTGTTCGCCTGTAAGGGCGAGCATGTCCTCCAGGAGGGCCGACAGCCGGTGGTCATGCTCAGTCTCGCTAAGGCCAAACCTGATGAGTAGGGCCTTGAGGCTCGCATATTTATTAGCTGCCGGGGGGGCGCGGAGGTAAGGTTTCATCCACCGTCACTCCCCGCAGAGCAAACTGTGCCTGCCAGCTGGAACCATATATTAGGCTCTTTGGTTCACAAAGTCGGGAGCTTCAGCACGATGGCGTGGAGGTTCTGGTCCATCACGACGCGTGATGAACGTCGGGATCACCAATCTAGTGGCCTGGACGAGGTCAGAAAAAGGCTAGACACCAGGCAGGTTCAAAAGTCCTTTAATGAAGGCATGACAAACTCTCCGATCACCCCCGAGTAGTAACCGGAAACCAAAGGGCAGTCGTCCCTGTCCCTCAAGTGCCGAGGGGAATGACCCAAGGAGTGGCCTAATATCCAGGGACTGCCACAAAATGGTATTCGTAGAATTTTGTAAATTGACTGTGCTTCCTTCATTGCAATTTGATTTTCAAACTTGCACTTTTAAACTTTCAATGTTTCAAACGTTCAAAATTATGCTATCAACCAATTTGGTAGATGCTGAAATTCAGAAGAAACACTATGTAGATGAAGGTTTTATTGGAACTTTAAAACGCTAATTAATATCTGTGGGAGTGTTGATCAGTACAAATAAGTTTCCATTTGTAGGTATGTTGTGAAAACTTACCTTTAGCGGCGCTGCACTTCTGCCGCTCCCCGTGTGCGCAACTTTAGTGCCTTTCAGAGGGGGGCGGGCTTAAAGTGCCGTTTTTCCACAGACCTGGATAATCGATGAATGTCGGGCGATTTCGTTGCGGAAGAAAAATCGCTCCGACATTTCATCAATGAAGGTATTTTTAAATTACTCTAAATTATTTGTTAACTAGAGTAATTTAAAAATCACCTTCAAAAGCCGTAAGCACTGACAACCGGAAGGATTTTCCGTAGGGGAGAAAAAAAGGTAGTTTATTTTTATATTAAAAATTGGTTTTTCGGGAGGCTTTAATAATATTTTTATGTTGCGAAATGGGGTCCCAAAAAATCTATGAACAAACAGTATTTTTCCTCCCGACTTCACCGCTAACCGCAACGTTCCAATCCACCGCATTCCACTAAAACCCACTCGCTAGTTGATTTAAATGGCCATTAATTTACAGGCATAAAACACTAAATTCCTTCCATTTGGCCCAGGAATTCATGAAAATGAGATTTAAAAATTATGTTATATATTATTGATTATTGTGTGAATGTTATTTGGACACTTAGGCAATTTAAAAAAAGTTTATCTTTTCTTAAGAAATTGATAGATGTTTAGATCTACTCATTGAATTTTGTAATTAGCTACAATTAGATAACTAACTAATTATATGCTTTAATTTCAGGTAATCCAAGTAAGATTGTTTAATATTTGTTTCAGAATGCTTCAATCTATAATAACTGAAAATTTCATTGAGTTCTCTTAATTTTTAAGAAAGTTATGGGCTTTTAACTTTTCCAGATCACAGCTTTTGAGTTAAGTCAATTGAAAGGCAATCGGGAGCAAGATGCTAATTTCCGAGTATGAAAATGGCCATAACTTTCTTAATACTGAAGATATGAAAGTAAATTAGGTGTCAAATTAAACTTCTTTTTATGCTTTATCTGATGGGATAAATTGCAGACTTGATTTTTAAAATCTCAAAATTTTGTAACATTGCTAACATTTGAACAGTTACTAATTGAGGTGGAAAAAGAGTTATGGATTGAATCACTGTTCAAATAGATTTGAGTTAAATGTGTGTTATTTGATGACTACTACCCATAGATCTAGTTAATTAGATGGTAAATTATTTTGCAGAAAATGAAATCTGTTTGAGACCAATTGACAGAGTTGGAAAGCTCCTCCCCCCAGGTGCGTGCACTAACAATTTATTCGTCCTATGCCAGCCTTACTGCTTAATTTGATTCTCTTGTTGTGGGTGAAGTTGTACTGATTTTCTTTTTATTTGACCCACTTGTTCCTCCTTGATCTCGCTATACATCTTACCTCTAGTGTATGAAAATTTGACTGTGAAGGATGCTGGGTTTAAAACAGGAAGCACGCTAGCACTTTTTCCTGGCAGAACTCCTACAGAGACACAGGTAAGCAAGGTTAGGACAGTTTCCAAGATTTATTGTCAGGAGCTGTTTCTTCCATTTAAAACAAAGTGCTAAACCATTAGCATAGCAGTTTAACTGGTGGTAGGAAAAATGTTGGAAAGCACATGGACAAGATAAGAAAAATAATTGAAACAACAATGAATTTGAATGTAATAAAATATAATAATCTAGTCTGAGTTGAAATGAACACACTTATTTCTCTAATTAATTTAATTCTCGCTCGGATTAAGAATTGTTTCAGTTTAATAATCTTGCTCAAAGTAAATGGATGGACGGTTTAATTTATTTTGAAAGCCATCTAAAACTTTGTTTTGAAGGTAGACACAAAATGCTGGAGTAACAGCGGGACAGCATCTCGGGAGAGATGGAATGGATGTCGTTTCGATACCCTTCTTCAGACTGATGTCCGAAGTGGGCAGGACAGATAGAATGTAGTCAGAGATAGTAATACTGGTGGGAGAACTGGGGAGGGGATGCAGAGAGAGAGGGAAAGCAAAGGCTACTTGAACGAGTTGACCAGGGAGTGATGGAGGGAATGGTCTTTGCAGAAAGGGGTGGAGATGGGAAGATGTGGCCAGTAGTGGGATCCTGTTGGAGGTGGCGAATGTGTTGGAGGATTATATGCTGTATGCGACAGCTGATGGGGTGGAAGGCGAGGACCAGGGGGACTCTGTTCTTGTTGCAAATGGGGGGAGGGGGAGCTTGAGCGGTGTTGCGGGATAGCGAGGAGACCGTAGTGAGAGCCTCATCTGTAATGGAAGAGGGGAACCCCCGTTTCCTAAAGAATGAGGACATCTCTGATGATCTAGTATGGAAAACCTCATCCTGGGCATAGATGTGGTGTAGACGGAGGAATTGGAAGTAGGGGATAGAGTCCTTACAGG
The DNA here is from genome assembly GCA_963514005.1 of Raja brachyura. The sequence goes on along the minus strand of OY740787.1, from coordinate 46,171,275 downwards.
AAGCAGGGTGGGAGAATTGTAGTCTAGATAGCTATGGGAGTCAGTAGTAGATGTTGGTCAATAGTTTGTTTTATTTGAGTATTGACAAAGGTCAGCATTTAATGCCTATTCGCAATTGCACTTGAAAAGATCCTGGTGATCTGTCTAAGAGGTTTGTGAGTCTAAGTTGCTGTATTCATATTTGTGCATTAGCTGGCTCTTATTAAATACAATTTATTAATGCTGTAACCAGATTTTTCCAAGAAAATTACTTTAAGCTATGGTGTTGAGAGCTTTGAGCTTTGTTGAAAGAAACACTGGCATTGAGGTATGAAGAAATAAGCTGAAAAAAATCACTAAAACATCAGTAACATTTATTGTCAGATAAGATCAGATAAGTGTACTTAGGACGAAAGTAAAATAAAAGTAGTTCTGTTATGCCTAAACTCAGAAACATGTGTATGATGTTTTCCATTTCTGGAGGAGGTTGCTGTTTATCACACTCACAAGTTTAGTATAATGAATTGAGAATGCCCAACTCAGTTTAGCAGGATTTTTGCAACAAGGAGGACATTTACTTTTATCAGATTGGATCACACCCGGATGGAAACATTAACTAGTTTGCTTTGTCACTGCATCGAGTACAGTCTTCACACAAGTTCACAAGTTATAGTAGAAGTAGGCCATTTGGCCCATCGAGTCTACTCCGCCATTCTATCATGCCTGATCTCTGCCTCCAAATCCCATTTTCCTGCCTTCTCCCCATAACCCTTGACACCAAATCAGGAATTTGTCGATCTCTGACATTGACTTGACCTCCACAGCCCTTTGTGGCAATGAGTTCCACAGATTAACTACCCTTTGACTAAAGACGTTCCTCCTTACCTCCTTTCTAAAAGAGCACTCTTTAATTCTGAGGCTAAGACCTCTGGTTCTAGACTGTGAGAGGCATTGGAATAACATCCAGTGGAAACATCCTTCCCACATCCACTCTGTGCATTTCATTGTGGTGTGTCCAAGCATCTTCCTGAAGGAACCCGCTACCTGCACTCGCTGTTCATGTTCCCATTTCGCCTGAAGTTAGGATCCAGGGCGACGACATCTCAGGCTTGGATGCCCAACAACTGAGCAGTTTGGCCCCTAACAGTCTCAAGTGATGTAATAGGTGATGCAGTGCCCATGAAGCTCCTCTGGAAACCACTGACAGCGATACCCAACTGCTCTTCTCATACACCCTAAAAACATTGCCATCTATCATTCAGAAACGCTTAGATTTATTCACAATAATTATTTTAAGAATTAAAAAATATAACTAACCCCAAATAGTTAAAAAATGTCTAGGGCAGCAGAACTTGGCAGATAGGTTTGGTGCTCCTGCATTGTCCTTAGAAACTTACCTGATGTTTATGCTGAGGAATGTTAGCAGTTTTAGTCCATTGATTTAAGCTGTCTGATTTTATTGTTTAAATTAGTCTAATTTACATAATTATTGTCCAAATTATCCATAAAATTTCTTCCTACCCAATGCAGTATTACTTGCACCAGTTAGATGGTCTGTGACAAAATGCAAACTTGATTCACAATACTACATCGCTTTTGGGCGAAATACTTAAGGTATTGACAATTCCAGGCATTTTGTGGCATTGCATATTAGTTTGTTCTGCTAGATTACTCAGACTTTCCAAATCTATTTCAAATTCTGACAATTCCTGCAAGGATTCTTTGAATCATTCATTTTGATTGATTATTTCTCCTTCTTTCCCACATCCACCCCTTGTTTAGCTGTTTTTGTATTTCACTATTGGGGACCGACTTCACTTAAGCCCTGATATGGAGATTGTGGCAGAACAGAGCATCTCAGTGCGAGAGGTAAACAACCAGAGTACACCAGATATTTTTCTGCACCTTTTATTGCAGTTTTCTTCAGTGATCTCTGTTGCAATCATACAGTTCTATGAAAGATAAATTCTAACTTAATAAATCATGTATGTAAACTTGTTTATGTCAAATCTCTATTAAATTACTTTAAATTATTGAGATATTAAATCTTTAATGAGTATAGTGTTATGTCCAAGCATATTGTGAAAGGTCACGTGCAAAGCACTTACCAGCAGATGGAGTAGGTCATTATTCCACGTGAACTTGATCACCTTTCACTTAGATCAAATCTATCTGTATATTAATTCTATTTACACACCCTGGTTTCAAATCCCCTGATATATTTTCTAGCTATTATTCTCCAGGTACCAGCTTTCCAATGACATGCCATATGGAGAAGTATCATGACTCTAGTTTAATTATAAGTTATCACAAGTGTTTAACAGTGGAAATTGTAGCGGATTTATAGTGGGTTCATTAGGACCAATCAAAAATGATTTTCCTAACTTTTTAAAAGGTGTTGATGTTTTTAATTATTTAGAGTTGAAAAACATTTTTTGATGATGAGCTTGGATCTGGATACTTTGATAAACTCCCGTGTTGTTAACCTACATTGCTTTTCCATTATGTACTGATATTATTTTACAAGTATTTAAATTTTGTAATGGTTTATAAATAGATTATTTTAATTAAAATGCCAATTTATCATCAAATGGAAACAAGTCAGATACAAAGTCTTTGTCTTGTTTGTGCCCACGATATGCCCATGATTTGTCAATCTGGTTTCCCTATCTTCTTCCAAACACTAGGCAACAGCCTTCCCATTTTCACACATCCTACTCACATTTTTCCACTGGTGGCGATAAACATCTTCCTGTCGCATTCCCACCAATATTTCCGATTATTGTTCCTTGAAATTAAAAAAAACAGCCAAAACTGCCTTCTCACAGACAGCTTCCAGCCTTCTCACAGAGATGATGTCACAATGCCTCTCACAGTGCACCAATCACAATGGGCTCTCAAGCTAGCTGCCAACTGCCACAATGACATTACAATGGGACGTTGCCAAAGGTAACAATGGGCTCTCAAGCTGGCTGCCAACTGCCACAATGACATCACAATGGGATGTTGCCATTTTAAAAACAGCCAAAACTGCCTTCTCACAGACAGCTTCCAGCCTTCTCACAGTGATGATGTCACAATGCACCAATCACAATGGGCTCTCAAGCTAGCTGCCGACATTGTCATTGTGGCAGTTGGCAGCCAGCTTGAGAGGCCATTGGGATTGGTGCAATGTGAGACACATTGTGACATCACTGAAATGAGGTTGTTGCCTCTCTACCAATATCTGAAGGGGCTGCTCCTCAAGTACTGGTTGCATTTTGGTTCCACACCGCACTCAGCTTCACTTAAGATTTCATGCTATATTTCAAAAGTTATTCTTGATTGAAGTTTAAAAAAAAAAGGCCAAATTAAAAAAATAAAACAGCTTTTCAATGGCATATTCTTGCAGCACCTTCCAATGCTGGTGTCACAATGCCATCTCACCGACGTCCAATCTCAATGGATCTCATTTACAAGTGACATCAAAATGGGATGTTGCCAATGGTAACGAGGTTGCTGCCACTGTACTAATATCTGAAGTGGCTGCTCCTCAACTTCTGATTCCCCTCCACGCCATAATCAGGTTCACTTCAGATTTCATGCTATATTTCAAAAGTTATTCATGATTAAAGTTTTTTTTAAAGCCAAAACGGCCTTCTCACAGGCATCCCTTTTTCCAGGTGCTTCCAGTGATGATGTCACAATGCCACTCACACTGCACTAATCACAATGGGCTCTTAAGCTGCCGACTGCCACAATGACATCACAATGGGACATTTCCAACGGTAACGATGGTTGCTGCCCCACGATCCTGGTGATTGGCAGGGAGTGGCGAGGGCCGATTCGAGGGGGGGGGGGGGGGGAACTCATCGCCCCCCCACCCACCCAAACTCCGCACCCAAACTCAGTTCTGTGACATACCTTTTAATAGTTTGAATATGTTTACTATTAACAAATGTGGTTATTGTTTCAAATGACCTTTTATTCCAATAAAGATTATTATCTCTCTTGTTCCAGTGCTTGCAGCTGATGTTGGAGAAAGCTGGATTATCAGGTATTTAAGAGCTCCAATATCCATTCAACACAATTTAATTGCCTAATTACTATTTTCATTTTTCATAAAGAATTGAAAATGGAAAGTAAAAATATTTTGTAGGGAAAATGCAGGGGTGAGGGATTAACTTGACCATACAGGTTTTAATGTTACACTAGACCAAGTGCAGACCCGTTAGGTCTGTTCCCCCAAGGCGTGTTTGCGGGGGGGGTGCGGGGCGGCATGCAGTGTCACACACACTAACCACCCCCACACTAACTACCCCCTTGATATTATATTAATATTATTAATTAGATCCTTTTACCCCATAACCGCCCTAGCCACTGACGCATAGCTCCCATAGCAGGCGTGTCCAGAGAGGGAGAGGGGGGTAGAGAGTGAGGGCAGAGAGAGAATGTGGAGAGACAGTGAGAGAGGCAGAGGCAGAAGGGAGGGGGGGGGAGGGAGAGAGAGAGAATGAGGGGGGGGGAAGAGAGAGGGGCGGGAGAAGAGAGAGAGAGGGGGGGTAGAGAGTGAGAGCAGAGAGAGAATGGGGAGAGACAAAGAGAAAGGGGCAGAGACAGGAGAAGGGGTGGAGGGGAGGAGGAGATTGAGGGTGGGTGAGGGGGGAGGGTGGGAGGGTGGGGGAGGAGGGGTGAGAGAGATGGGAGGGGGAGGTGGGGGGGAAGGGGATGGGTTAGGGGAGAGAGGGGGAAGAGTGGGGATGGAGGAGGAGATTGCGTAGGGGAGAGAGAGGGGGGTAGAGAGAGAGCAGAGAGAATGGGGAGAGACAAAGAGAAGGGCAGAGACAGAAGGGCAAGAGGGAGGGGGGTGGAGGGGAGGAGGAGATGGAGGGTGGGTGAGGGGGGAGAGTGGGAGAGGAGAGGTGAGAGAGTGAAGGAGAGAGAGGGGGCTGAGAGGGGGGAAGGGGAGGGGGGAGTTGGGGGGGGGGGGGGGAAGGGAGGGTGGGGAGGGGATGGGGTAGGGGAGAGAGGGGGAAGAGTGAGGATGGAGGAGGAGGAGATGGGGTACGGGAGAGAGGGTGAGGAGTAGGGGGAGAGAGGGGGAAGAGTGGGGAGGGAGGGGGAGAGGGGTGGGGGCAGTCCATCTATTCCCCACTTCCTATCACCCCCACTCCTCTCCCTCTATTCCCACACTCTCCCTCCTCACCTCCCCCATTCCCCCCCTCTCCCTCCCTACTCCCTCAATCGCCCCACTCCCCATTTTCATCTCCCCGGGATCGGGCCTTTACCTCGCCCGCCCGTCGACTTATCTCTCCTCCCGATCTGTAGAGCATGCCGACGTGAGAGTGGACCTGTGGGCTTGTGACCAAAGATCCTGCTTGTGACTCTCTGGAGCGCGCAGGCGACGGGAGGGGCGCGTGGGCGGATTTTACGCCTTATCTCTTCTCTCGATCTGCAGAGAATTTACCCTGCCCGTCGCCTTATATATTGAGTATGGGGGAGGGGGGATTTTGAACGGGGGGACGTGCGGGTGATTCCAGCTGTGGGAGGTGAGGCGTGAGCGTAGTTGGAGGGGGGGAGAGCTGGCGCGCAGGCCAGTCCAGCTGCTGGCGGCGCGAGCGTAGTTGGAGGGGGGGGGTTTGGAGCGGGTGGGCGAGTCCAGCTGCGGGCGGCGCGAGCGTAGTTGGAGGGGGGGGGTTTGGAGCGGGCGGGCGCGCGGGCGATTCTAGCTGCGGGAGGCGCGGCGCGAGCGTAGGTGGTGGGGGGTTTAGAGCACGTGGGCGAGTCCAGCTGCGGGAGGTGCGGCGCGTGTGTAGTTGGAGGATAGCCGGGCTGCCAAATGAAGAGAGAGAAACGGCTTGGGATTGGTCAGCATGTGGGATTGTGGTGTCAGCAACTCGTGAGGTCCTGTTTATATTTTTAAATGAGTGAGGGTGGGGGGGGGGGGGGGGGAGTAGGATTTTATTTTAAAATGTGTACATAAAAATGTCTTAATGTAATGAGGAGTGGATCGGTTTTGGTGGACCATGGCATCAAAGGCCAAAAAATGGAAACACGCACACGCAGCCCTTCTTTCACAATTTCATAAACTCATCTCTACATCTTGCATACAGTTATATGTAACTACTCTCTTCACCAGCATAATCAAGGACTAGTCTCACCCCGGTCACTTCCTCTTCTCCCCTCTCCCATCAGGCAAGAGGTACAGAAGTTTGAAAACGCATACCTCCAGATTCAGGGACAGTTTCTGCCCAGCTGTTATCTGGCAACTGAACGGTTCTCTCGTCTATCTTTAATCGGACTTTATCTTGCACTAAATGTCATGCCCTTTACTGTGGATGGCCTGATTGTAATCATGTATAGTCTTTTCTTTGATAGCGCACAAACAGAAGCGTTTTACTTTACCTCAGTACACATGACAATAATAAACTAAACTAAACAATTGATATGTATATTAGTATGCTAACAACAGTTTAACAATGATTTGATAATTTTAATCGTACCCAGTTTCTTACAGTGTAGATAGATCTGTGCAAAATGTATTGATAGACAAACAAGTTTGTCTGATATAAGAATGCATGTATTCCACAGGCAAGAGGTCTGAGGTGTCATTGTTTGTCTATTCCATTCAGTTGATTTGGTTCAATATTCACACTGAAAAATATAATTGTAATGTAATTATTGTAAAATTACTTCTTTGACTTGCTTTGGATTAATGGGTACAAATATTGATAAGCATTAAGGAGATGTAAATAATTTATTTACAAAACCTTTATCAGCTTAATTATAAAACAATCAACAATTTATCTACTATATTCTTCTTGATAATAGAATTAAATAAATAAATTAGCAAAATTATTGCATTATCACCAGTCACAAAATGTATAAGTTTAAGTTTGTATAAGTGTATAACTATAAGTTTGTAAGGACACCTCAGCAAACATAAGTTAAGAAAATGAATCATTTTACGATGTTGCCATCAGAAAATTATTAGGAGTTTTACGTGGGTGTCCGTATTTATCTTGTAGGAGAACATTGGCACTTACGGAAAACTGATTGGTGCTGTGATGCTGGAGAAGTTTTAAAAGATGAGGTAAGCTGATGAGTTGAAGTAGAGATTGAATTCAACCGCACAGATATAATAGATACTAACTTATTTACCAAAATTGTTGATAGTAATGTATTACTACATTAATACTTAATACATTGATGTATTACAGTAATTTAATAGATTTCAAAGTTATTGATATATCTATTCAGTGCAGAAACAGACCCTTGGTTCCACCGAGATGCAGTACAGAACGCCACAGGAGATCCTTCTTTCTCCCCCCCCCCCCCCCCACCTTAATTTCCATCCTGGGATAAATAAAGTTTTATTGTATTGCTTCAGCCCACGTGTCCCTGCTGACCATCGAGTACCTCTCAATAAGTAATCCTATTTACCAGCACACAGTCTGTAGCTTTCTATGCCTTGGTGGTTCAAGTGCTCCGTGAGATACTTAAATGTAATGAAAATAACTGCCTCCATCATCTACTCGGGCAATAACGCCAGAATCTAATCACCTTCCTTGTGGGAAAATATCTCACTCATGACTGAATTTTATTGCCTTCATCAAACATCACTATGGTGATGTTTATGTTAAATTTCAGTTTATGTGGCTGTGTGTATTGTTGATTTACACTTAGTATGGCTGGATGGTAACTCAAATTTCACTGTACATTAGTTGGTTAAGTGACAATAAAAGCGAACTTGAACCTCTTGTCCCTTACGATAAATCGATGCCATTTAATTTTTGATACCACTGCTATGGGAAAACTATGAATTCCACTACTATGTCCCCGTCCCTCTTGTAATTTTGTATACTTCTATCACATCCCTCCCTTGGCATCCTCGAGTCCAAGGAAAACAAACTGAGCCAATATAGTCTCTCCTCAAAATGAAATACATTTTCTTTGCACCTTCTCAGTTGCAGTCACATCTTTCCTTTAGTGCAATAACCAAACTGTACACAGTACTCCAGCTGCAGCCTAACCATTCGTTCATAAACTTGTTCACTAACTTCCCTGCTCTTATCTTTAATTCTCCAGCTAATTAAGGTAAATATCTAATTTGCTGTCTTCATCGCCTTATCCACATGCTGCCATCTCTCGTGATCCTTCAACTTGTACAACAAAGTCCCTCTGTTCTTCAATATCTTTAGGGCCCAGTGTTTCTTCACTATGTTCAGCCCTTGTTGGTCCTCCCGAATTGCCTCACTTCAGCTTTATCTGGATTCAATCTGTAATTTTTCAATCCGTTTTACCAACTGCTTAATATCATCCCACAGTCAACAACTTTCTTCCTCATCATCAACACCACTTTTCGTGTCATCTGCAAACTTGCTGATCATTCTTCCTACATTCATATCATTAATGTGCATAAACAATACAGGTGCCAACATCTGTGGTACACCATTGGTCAGAAAGCAACTCTCCGCAATCACCCTCTATCAAAATTGCCAACTTGATCTCAATTTTCTTTAACTGCAATGCCCTCATTAATGCATTTTCTTACATCATTGAAACATGTAATTAAGTTGGTCAGCTAGGAGTCCCCCCTACCAAAACATGCCGACTAGCTTTGATTAATCCCTGCCTTTCCACATGTAGATCAATTCTGCGCCAATTTTTCCCAATAACATCCATATCCCTGCTGTCCATCTGAATATTGGGGTCACATTTAATGTTCTCCAGTCATTTGGCACCTCACCTGTGCTGAGCGAAGATTTAAAAGTCTCTACCATAGGTCCAGAATTCTCTTCCTAAGCCTTGCATAATAGCCTTGGATACATAATAATAATATATTTATATTAATTCATAAGTGCAACGAGATTTGGTTTGCAACTTTCATCCGATGTCATAACTTAAATCGACAAATAAAATGTAGGTTTAGATACCTCGAGAACAAGGTTTGTAAAAAGGACATTAGACCAGTAAAGTCAAAACAGATTAAGTGCAGATGCGTCTGTGCGACGTGACCATCCGAGGGAGACAGTCCATGGGGGTGGGGGGCACTTACCAGGGCCGGTTCAGAGCCGCTATAGCTCTGGGAATGAAGCTGTTCCTGAGTCCGGAGGTGCGGGCATAGAAGGCCTTGTAACATCTGCCGGAAGGGAGTAGTTCGAACAGATCATTGTTAGGGTGAGAGGAGTCTTTATGGATGCTGACGGCCTTCCTGTGGTACCGTATAGATGCCCTCCAAGGCTGGTAGCGGTGTCCCAATAATCTTCTGCGCTCTGTGGACGACGCGCTGAAGAGCTCTCCTCTCCGCCTCCGTGCAGCTGAGATACCACACAGAGATGCCATACGTTAGTATACTCTCTGTGGTGCAGCGGTAGAAGGTCGTCAACAGCTGTTGGGGCAGACCAGTCCGTTTCAATGTTCTTAGGAAGAACAGTCGTTGCTGTGCCTTTTTGACCAGCGCTGCGGTGTTGGTGGACCATGTGAGGTCCTCTGAGATGTGAGTGCCCAGAAACTTAAAGCTGGACATTCTCTCCTCACTGTCCCCGTAGATACAGATTGGGGCGTATTCCCCATTCTTTGACCTTCTGAAGTCGATAATCAGCTCCTTGGTCTTGGAGGTGTTTAGCGACAAGTTGTTCCGTGAGCACCAGTCCGCCAGTTCTGCACCTCCACTCTGTAGTTTGTTTCATCACTGTTGGTGATCAGCCCGATCACCGTTGTGTCATCTGCAAACTTGACAATGGTGTTGTTGTCGAATGCAGGAACACAGTCGCGAGTGAAGAGGGAGAGAACATGGGGCTCAGTACACAGCCCTGTGGTGTGCCGGTGCTCAGGGTGATAGTGGAGGACAGGTGCGGCCCCAGTCTCTCTGCCTGCGGTCGCTCCGTCAGGAAATTCAGAATCCAATCGCATATCAGTGAGCTGAGGCCTAGCTGGTGGAGTTTGGTGGTGATCTTGGTGGGGATGACCTTATTGAGCTATAGTCAATGAAGAGCATCCTCCCATAGGTGCCCTGTCTTTCCAGGTGGGTCAGGACAGTGTGAAGAGCCTCAGAGATGGCATCCTCTGCGGATCTATTTGTCCTGTATGCAAATTGATGAGAATCCAATGATGCAGGGATGCTGGATTTGATGTGAGAGAGGACCAGCACTTCATTAGTATTGGAGTTGGGGCAACCAGGCAGTAGTCATTCAGGTTGGTGACTTTTGACTTTTTCGGCACTGGCACTATGGTAGCTGTCTTCAGGCACATGGGGACCGTTGCCAGAGATAGAGACAGGGTGAAGATCCTCGTAAATACCTCCACCAGATGTACAGCACAGTCCTTTAGTAACCTACCCTGGACTCCCTCCAGGCCTGCAGCCTTGCGTGGATTGATCCTACGCAGAGCGCACTGTACCTCCTGGGTGCTCAGTTTTAAGGCCAGTCCCTCCGCCATGGCCGGGGTTGTTCCTCTCCTGGTGGTGTTGCCAGTTACGAAGCGTGCGAAGTAAGTGTTTAATTCATTGGCTAGTGTGATATCGCTGTGGGGGCAGGCGGGGCTGCTCTTGTAGTCAGTGATGTCCCTGACACCCTGCCACATGCTTCTAATGTCCGCAGTGTTGAAGTGGTCTTCTACCCTTTGCCTGTGGATGACTTTGGCATTTTTTATGCCTTTGTTCAGGTTCGACCTGGCAGCACTATAGGCAGAAGTGTCCCTGGATTTAAAGGCAATGTTGCATGCCCTTAGCAGATTCTGAACCTCCTTGTTCATCCACGGTTTCTGGTTTGGGAACATCTTTATTTGCTTATCCACTGTGACAGTCTCCACAGCAGTTGATGTAGGAGAGCACAGTGGATGTGTACCCCTCCAAGTCTACCTCTGTACCACTGGTAGCCTGTTGTGCAAACAGGTCCCAGTCGCTGCGATCAAAGCAGTCCTGGAGTTGTAGGGTGGCGTCCTCGGGCCATATTTTGACCGTCTTTATTGCAGGTTTGTTCTTGCAGATGAGGGGTTAGTATGCAGGCAGCAAAAACAGTGAGAGGTGATCTGATTTTTCCAGGGATGGGCAGGGGAGGGCTCTGTATGCATCCTTGATGTTGGTGTACACTTTATCCAGCGTGTTTGAGCCCCTTGTAGGGCACTGCACATGCTGGTGGAATTTGCGGAATGCAGCTCGTAGGTCCACCTGGTTAAAGTCCCCTGCAACAATGAAGGAACTGTCGTGGTGAGCATCCTGCTGCTTGCTGATGGCCGAGTGCAGCTGTGCTAGCGCCAGGTGGGATGTATATGACCATGATGATAACCACAGTAAACTCCCGAGGCAGATAAAACTGCCTATATTTAAGCAGTAGGTATTACAGGTCTGGGGAACAGTAGCTCTCTACTGCAGTGTGGTTGGTGCACCAGTCCTTGATGATATAGATGCAGAGCCCACTGCCCTTGCTCTTACCAGAGTCCTTTGTTCTATCAGCACGATGCAGTGACCGGTTGGTTAGGTCCACAGCCCCGTCAGGAACCAGTGCGCTGAGCCAGGTCTCTGTGAAGATCAGCACACAGCAGTCTTTCAGGGATCGCTGGGTGTTGATCCAGAGCCTCACCTCATCCAGCTTGTTGGTGAGTGACCGGACATTTGCGAGAGAAAGACGCTTGGCAGGGATGGTCTCTGTGGAGCCCAACGTAGCCTGTCCTGCACCCCGCTCGCCTTTCACGTTTCTACTTCCTCTCCCAGCGCTTTCTCCGTCTCCTACCCTCCGGGGTGGTGATCCAGGAGGCTATTGTGCCAAGCCCCATTGGGATTTTGGTGAGGGCACTGTAGTACTCACAAATCAGTTTCTTGCAGCCACGTTCGATGTTTAGCAGTTCCATTAACATCTTAGGTTCTCGAGATGTAGTTGCCTTTATGCCTGCTTCGCAATCTAATATCTTAATCCACTGGGTGGCGCCAACAATGGCTGCCTCGCCGACAGTCAGTTTGTCTCCTTTTTTTAATTGTTTTTTCATGTATGTGTTAAGTATGTTTTCAGTGTTCTTTAGCTTGTTTTATGTGGGGGGGAGGGAGTTGGGGAAAACCTTTTCTAATCTCTTGCCTCGACGGAGATGTAATTTTTTTTTTTCTGTATCTTATCTCCGTCCGCACTGCGGCCTAACTTCGAGGAGTTGGCAACTTTTTCTGGAGACCGACTTCGAGAGCTCCAACACGGGGAGCCTACAGGACTTTAACATCGCGGAGCCCACGATCCATGTTGTGTATTTGGATGCTTTGAACAAATTTAAATAAGGCTCGGACACTGGAGTAATCTTACAAGCTACTTTATTCCAGAACGCCACCTTGAGTCTCCCCCTGCACATGCGTACTTGCACAAGACATCCCAAGCAACTAATTAGATATGCTAATTATCACATACCTAACACTCCTCCCCGTTTAACTTGGAGGCAGATAACACCATTGCTATTACATACCTAACACTCCTCCCCCTTTAACTTGGTGGCAGGTAATACTATTTCTATTACATACACCGCACTCCTCCCCTTTTAAGTCCATTTCACCTGTACGGTATATGCTCTTTTCCTACATATCATTGGATAATATACTGTTGCCCAATGGTATTATACTTAAACCAAATACATTACCCCTTGCTTTAAGTTATAATTTTCATGTATTTGTTTTGTTTTCCTCTTTGTAGGTGGCTGGAAGAACCCATGGCTGCAAGTTTTTGTTTTCTAGCTGCTTCCTCTGCTGTTCTATTTCCATTCTCTGCTTATTTATCTGCTCTTGTTGTTTCATGAGATTCTGCAATGCATAACCATTTGTCCATTGCTCAGTGAAGGAGGCTCCATGCTGAACTATACTGGTGTCCTAATTGCAATCGGTCCTGCATACTTTTGTCTTGACCGACAAGCCTCTCTACTTTAGACTTTTATATAAGGAGCTTCCTACTCATTGTCACACATTTATTTAACCTATCTTTGAATTGTTTGAGCCTTTTTTGTGTGTTCATCTATTTGTCTTCTTATGTCACCTTTCTGGTTCTTCATCAAGAAGTAAGATCTATATTATCTTTGCAATACAACACTTGCTTTGATTTGTGCTCTGTTTAGTTTTCTTGCTTCATAAGCCAGGTAGTGAGACTGCACTACAACTGCTGTATAATTCAGTTTGAGGAAGTCTTTCCTATATCATTTAAGCCTTTTGTATCGTTTAAGCCTTTTCTGTTGTGCCTCTATTTGTCTTAAGTCTTTCTGATACCAACTCCAACGGAGTACTGACTGCACTTTTGCAGTAGCTCTCTTTTGCTTAACCCGCTGCCTAACAACCATACTCTTGTAGGCAGCATGAATCGTAATAGTTGCATCCCTCGTTGACTGATATTGCACAAACTGGGAATGCCCTATTTTGCATGCTTTGTACCATCTGTGAATGGAAATGACTGCTTGACGTACAGCTCGGTAGCGTACCCTTAATCGGTAACCACGGTATGCAGCTTGCCGAGTGACTACAGCATCAAGAAATGCTTTCTTGTAATGCACATCCTTATGAATGACTTAATACAGCGTGCTGTCTTGATTTTCTCTACCAATTCTCTGGCTTTAATCCCGTGGTATAAGGCCTGAATACACACCACTGCTTTTCTCAAACTATTATACTGTCTCACTTGGACATTCCTTATCTGGCATGCTCTGTATTGTTGCTGTATCGCAATGGCAGACCAGCGTAGTTTCTTGAAATACTGATGCTGTTTATGCATCTGATTATAAGTCGGTATGACCTTGGCAGACTTGTGCATGCACAGCAATTGCTTCCGAACAAGCATTCCTCGGTAGGCAGCCTGAAGCAGCACAACGCTGCTGTGTACCTTCATGTAGGTTTTGCGATCACTTTCCATTTGAAGGTGTGCCCAATAATGGTTTTGTACCATTATAGCTGCCAATCTCATTGCCTTGTATTGACGGTATACTCCGTGCATTCTAAATGCTGCTTGTATTACCGTTGCTGCCTTCTGTTTGTTCCGGATTTCTCTCCGTACCTTCATAACCCTGAATGCAGCTTGAATAGCTAGGGTTGCCCTATGGATGGCAATTTCCCTTTGCCTTTGACTTCTGTCACTTTGCATTTGCCTTTTGTCCTTTTGCACTTGATCCTTGTCCCTTTGCACTTGACCTTGGTCCCTTTGCACTTGACCTTGGTCCCTTTGCACTTGACCTTGGTCCCTTTGCACTTGACCTTGGTCCCTTTGCACTTGACCTTGGTCCCTTTGCACTTGACCTTGGTCCCTTTGCACTTGACCTTGGTCCCTTTGCACTTGACCTTGGTCCCTTTGCACTTGACCTTGGTCCCTTTGCACTTGACCTTGGTCCCTTTGCACTTGACCTTGGTCCCTTTGCACTTGACCTTGGTCCTTTTGCACTTGACCTTTGTCCTTTTGCACTTGACCTTTGTCCTTTTGCACTTGACCTTTGTCCTTTTGCACTTGACCTTTGTCCTTTTGCACTTGACCTTTGTCCTTTTGCACTTGACCTTTGTCCTTTTGCACTTGACCTTTGTCCTTTTGCACTTGACCTTTGTCCTTTTGCACTTGACCTTTGTTCCTTTTGCACTTGACCCTGGTCCCTTTGCACTTGACCTTTGTCCTTTTGCACTTTACTTTTGTCCTTTGAGGGACTCCCTGCCCTCTTTAGTTCAGGCTCCTTGCCTCTGAATGCCCTTGGAGGTTTTGGCGAGAAATGAGCCATTAATACCTCCTTACACTCCTCGTACGTTTTATCCATGGGCTTTGCTGGCCGCAGTAACATACGTAAGGTGTGATACTCCTCTCTTCCTAAGCCGCAAATGGACCATGCTCTCTTCTTCTCTGCAGTGATATCATTGGAAATGAACGAAGCCTCCAAGACTTCAGTCCATTTCTCATAATTGCACCCAGAATCCAACTGGGGAATAGCCAATTGAATAGCCAAGCTACCTGTTGCTATTCAGATGCTCCTGTACAGACAAAACACTGATTACCTCAAGATAAGAAAACACGTATCTCCTGTACAGACAAAACACTGACTTCTGCCCTGGACTTAATCCTTTTACATTCTAAGAGATTATCCAGCTCACTGTCTATTACTTAATCTTATAATAATAGATTTATACTATTAACCAACATTTCCTGTTAATAGGCAACTAGAACATTTTAAACATATTCCTTCTATGCACACAGATTTATTCGTAACAGTGACCAATGCATTACATCCAAACAGTCCTGCTTTTACTGTGACAATGTATTACATTCACAGAGGGCTTTTATTGTAAAGGATTTCACTGCTCCAGCTTGTGGCCTGTGGACTCTGGTGAATCCTTGACCTCTCGAGCTGTCCCCACCGGAACTTCTGCTATTGGCCTCACCGGACTTCCACTGCTGCTTTAGCTGGCTCCCCCGGGCTTCACTGTTACTTTTGCTACTGCTGGCTCGCTGCCATGTCGACTCCCGCTGTTCCGCTGACTTGCCTGCTGTCTCCCTTGGACGCCCCGCAGAAGGTAAGTCGCTCCTGGTTTCTGCTGCTGGTCCCCGCTGCTCCAAGCGTCGGGCTGTGCCCCGCTTCTCTTGCGCGGACCTTCCTCTCGTGGTCGGCTTTCTCCACTCTCGGCCGTCCCTTGTGACCTGGCTTTCTCAGCTTTCTCCGCTTTCGGCTGTCTCCCGCGACCGAGCTTTCTCAGCTTTCTTCCCCGACCGGGCTGACTCTGCTCCCGACCGGGCTGGAGTGCGTGAGTGCTGTGTCCTGCTTCTCTCACGCGGATCCACTCTTCGCTCGGGGCCGGACTTCCTCTCACGTCCAGGCTTTCCCCGCTCTCGGCCGTCCCCTGCGACCAGGCTTCTCGGCTTCGCTCACGGTCGGGCTGACTCTGCTCCCAACCGGGCTTTTTCTACTTTCTCCCCCCACCGGGCTGACTGCTCCCAGCTGGGCTGAAGACTCAGCTTCTGTCTGTGGCTCTTTGGACCTGTGCGTGGTCTACACGGTACTAGGCCCTCACCCAACGTCTGTGGATGCTACTGGGGCTGGCCGTGGGCTACATGGTCCTCTTTCGTCAGTGGCTTCTCTGGACCTGTCTGTGGTCTACAAGGTACTAGGCCCCCACCCGACGTCTGTGGCTGCTGCTTGGGTCTGGCTGTGGGCTCCACAGCCCTGGAAACGTTCCAGATAAGGTGACACTGTGCTTGGTGACCCTTACTGCCCTGCTTGTTTTCCTAGCTCTTCCCTGAGCTATTGCTGCCCTTTCCTACCTTTTTTCCTTTTTGGCTTGGTGCTGTTTCACTTTGTTTCCAAATACTACTATTTTTAAACTTGTTTTCGTTTCTCTTGGCTGTCCTTGTTCTTATCTTCGTTCTTTTATCTTCGTCGCCAATTGTTGTGTATTTGGATGCTTTGAACAAACTTAAATAAGGATCGGACACGGGAGTAATCTTACAAGCTGCTTTATTCCAGAACTCCACCTTGTCTCCCCCTGCACATGCGTACTTGCACAAGACATCCCAAGACACTAATTACATATGCTAATTATCACATACCTAACAATCCTTCTGCCAGCGATCAACCTCTGGGCTCCAACTGCGGGAGCCTGTGGACTTTAACATCGTGGAGCTCGCGGTCTCTGGTCAGAGACCGACTTCGGGAACTGCAAGCCACAGGAGCTTTGACCGCACCAACGCGGGAGCTTAAATCGCCCTGACACGGGGGCTTCCATCACCCTGACAGATGGTTCGACTGCCCTGACCGCGGGAGAAAAATTAGGGAAGAAGATTAGACTTTATTGCTTTCCATCACAGTGAGGAATCAGCTTGTGGTGGATGTTTATGTGAACTTTTATGTAGTTGTGTATCTTGTTGCTTTCTTAGTATAGCTGCATGGTAATTCGCATATCGCTGTACCTTAATTGGTACACGTGACAATAAAAGACATTTGAAACCTTTCAAATCGTCTCCTTTCTCAGAATAATGTTGCTGAATTTAACTAAGCCCCTCCTTGAAGTCTCTATGTATGTGTGTGCTTATATGTATACACATATATATATACATGTGTGAATTTGTACTGTATTATATTGTATTATATACATACACACATGTGGCCCTATCTGCGCTAGTTCCATCTGCCCACATTCAGCCCATATCCCTCTAAACCTTTCCTATCCATATAGCTATTCAAATGTCTTTTAAATTTTGTTAATGTACATGACTCAACTACTTCCTCTGGCAGCTCGTTTCTTACACCCACAGTTCTCTATGTGATAAAGTTACCCCTCAGGTTCCAATTAAATCTTGATCAGAAGTGATAGAAAAGGAGGGAAAAGTGGTTGTAGAATTGATCTAATAATCTGGGGGAATATCACTGCAGCACTCTGAGAGGACATCTCCCAAGGGATCATCCACTGGTGATATGGATAGAACTCAAAAATAGGAAATATTCCACTCTAATTGAATTGTACTGTAATCAATGGGAGATAGAGGAACAGATATGTGAACAGATTATGGGAAAGTGCAAAAGCCATAGGATTGTCATAATGGGTGACTTTATCTTCCCCAGTCTGACTGGGTTTTAATGCAAAAGGCTTAGACGGCAGGATTTGTTAGGTGTATTGAAGAGGGTTTCCCAAAACATTATTTGTAAGTAGTCCAACTTGAGAAGGGACCACTGGATCTGGTATTTGTAAACAAACTTTGTTAGGTGACTGGTGTTTCAGGCAAAGAGCATTTTAAGGATAGTGATCACAACTCCATATGTTTAAGATTGTTTTGAATAGGGATAAATCTGGACCTTGAAGAAACATACTAAATTATAGTAAGGTATGAAGCAAGAGCTAGAGAGAATAAATACATAGTTGTTATTGGGCAAGTTAGCACCTGACATGCAGGAGCCAGTTTACATACCAGTCAGCTAAATGGCACCATATAAAACTATGACATCATTGGGATTTGCTTTTGTAGATCCATCCTTTCCACTTTATTACAGAGAAATGAATTACTATTACAAAATTTTGGTGTGTTCTAGACCCAGATGCAGGTTCTCTACACTTGTCATCTTATAGTCAACCAAACTGCTCCCTAATTGTGTTAATTAAGTTTAGCAACAAATGAGCTGTGTGCATAAAGCCATTAACTTTCTTCCTCTCAATCAAACTTTGGTATCGTCTGAAAACTTGTTTGTCCTATCTCCTACATTAAACGGAAAATAAAAGTCTGATGTTGAGGCCAGCAGAATTCCACTGCTTGTTGAAATTTATATCAATCATTAACCTTTGCTTCTTATGGATACAATTTGCTTATTTCCTATCGGTCCCTGGCACTTTTACATGCTTGATTTTACAATTGCTGCTTTTAAAGAGATTGTGTAATGAGTCGAGTTGTACACACGTCAAGATACAACACATATTTATTAAGTATAAGTAACCAAGTAGGAGCTCGGTTCTTTGGCAGGGCTGTGGATGTGACCCAGACGGCCATAGCCCTTGTTGGTCTGGAGGCGAACAATCTGTCCACTGAAGAGAGGTTTAAGTGGCTTATTGGACTTGTCGAAAAAAGGTTTTGTTCATCGTGCTTGAATTGCAGTTGTTTCTGGACTGCGGGCGGAGAACGGACCTGTGGCTGCAGAAGCTGCTGGGGTACAGGCAGGGCAGCACGGGTTTGGTGACGCATCAGCCGTTGGGCTGGGGAATCAAGTATGGGATCCCTGGCAATGTTCCTTAAATTGAGCAGGTCCAGGTAGTCGTCAGATTTAGCAAGGTAAGAACGCTCCATTAGTTGCTTGGCGCTTCAGGCGGCCCGTTCAGCGAGTCCGTTGGACTGCGGAAGTGCAGGGCTGCTGGTGATATGTCGAAAGTCCCATTGTTGTGCAAGGTTTTTGAAAATCTGGCTGGTGAACTGACTGCAGTTGTCGAATAGAACGTGTGCAGGGGAACCGTGCACGGAGAAATGGCGTTGCAACATCTGGATATCTGCTTCATATGTGATGGTTTGGAGTAGATCAATGTCAAACCAGCCCGAAGAAGAGCCGACAAGAACCAGATAGTGTTTCCCATGCCATTCGAATATGTCGGTGGCTACTGTGGACCACGGTAGAGGAGGAACCGGGTACAGCAGTAAGGGCTGTTTCTGCTGGTGTAGCGTCTGGCTTTTGCAGATGGCGCAGACTTCAGTTTTGTCACGTATATAGTTGGTCATACCAGGCCAGTAAAACGTGCTCTGTTGCCTCCATGCCAGGGAAGCCCCCTATGGACATCGTCAAAGTACTTGTCCCGGATGACAGCTGGGACAAATGCCTTGTGGCCATTGACTATAATCCCGCCCTGTAACACCAGTTCATCGTGAACCAGGAAGTACGGGCGGATCGCGAACGGGGTGCTGTGTTGTTTTTCCGGCCAGCCACGCCAGATGAATGTGGACAGCATTTGCAAAGTCTCGTCAGCAGCAGTGTGTTCTGCCAGGCTGCTTAGGCAATTAGTAGGAACATACGATACCTTAATTACTGAGAACTTGTCCTGTTCAGAGTTCTCGTTCGCTGGTTTTGCGTGGGGCCCTTGATAGCGTGTGTTGTGTATTTGGTGCTTAGAACGGGCTTTAAATATTACTCTGACATGGGAGTAAACTAACAAGCTTCTTTATTCTGGACGCCACCTTGAGTCTCTTTTGTGCATGTGTACCATTGCGCAAGACATCAAATATGTTAGTTATATTTCATACATAACACTCCTCCCCCTTTAACTTGGAGGCAGGTAACTCAATTTCACCTTCATGGTATATGCTCTTTACCTAAAATATAATTGATTAATATACTGTTGCAAAATTGTATTATTAAAGTAATCTTACAATATATCCTCATAACTGTAATAATCATATCTAAACTTAGCACATAATTTTTTCATTCCACTCATCTTCCTTAAACCAAATAGATTACCCCTTGCTTTTTGTGTTATCATTTTCCGTCCCCTTATGTGTAAATTACAAACTCTTTCTCATCGCTCTAGCTCTGCCTGTATCTCTGCCTCTTCCCTTTGTAAATTTTCCAATCTTAGTTTGAAGATTTCTTCCTGTTCCTGCTAAAATTAACATTTCATTTTCTGCTCCATTTGCTTTGTTTTCCTCTGTTTCCGGTCATTATTTGTAGGTAGCATCTGACACATAGCTGCACGTTTCTGTTTTGCTAGCAGCTTCCTCTGTCGTTTATTTTCCTCGCGCTGCGTGTTTATCTACTCGTGTTGTTTAATAGGATTCTGCGATGCATAACCATCTGTCCATTGCTCAGTGAAGGAGGCTCCATGCTGGACTGTAGTGAAGTGTCCTAGTCGCAATCGGTCCTGCATTCTTTTGTCTCGACCGACAAGCCTCTCTTGTTTAGACCTTTCTATTAGCAGCTTTTTACTCATTTTCACACATTTATTTAACCGTTCTTTGGATCGTTTAAGCCTTTTCTGTTGTTCATTTATTTGTCTTAAGTCACATCTCTGGTTCTTCATCAAGAAGTAGGATTTATATTGACTTTGTCATACAACAGTGGCTTTGATTTGTGCTCTGTATAGTTTTCTTGCTTCATAAGCAAGGTAGTACGACTGCACTACAATTGCTGTATATTTCAGTTTTAGGAAGTCTTTCCTATACCAAATCATACTGAGTACTGACTGAACTTTTACAGCAGCCCTCTTGCTTAACCCACTGCCTAACCACCATACCCTTGTAGGCAGCCTGAATGGTAATGGTTGCTAACCTCATTGACTGATATTGCACAAACTGGGAATGCCCTATTTTGCATGCTTTGTACCATCTCTGGATCGAAATGACTGCTTGTCGCATAGCTCTGTGGCGTACCCTTGATCGGCACCCACTGAATGAAGCTTGCAGAGTGACTATAGACGCCTTTTGAATCAAGAAATGTTTTCTTGTAATGCACAGAATGAAGAATGAATTAATATGGCGTGCTGCATTGATTTTTCCAACCGATTCTCTGGCTTTGACTGCAAACCACTGCTTTTCTCAAACTATTATAATGTTTCACGTGCACATCTCTTATCTGGCAAGCCCTGTATCATTGCTGTACAGCTGTGGCGGACCAGCGTAGTTTCTTGAAATACTGGTGCTGTTGTGCATTTGAGGTTATGCATGTGAGGTTATCCACTTTGCCGGCAAAAACAAGGGGGCAGATTATTATCTCAATGGGGTTAGGCTAGGTAAGGGGGAGGTGCAGCGAGACCTGTGCGTCCTTGTACACCAGTCACTGAAAGTTTGCATGCAGGTATAGCAGGCAGTGAAGAAAGCTAATGGAATGTTGGCCTTCATAACAAGAGGATTTCAGTATAGGAGTAAAGAGGTTTTTCTGCATTTGTATAGGGCTCTGGTGAGACCACGTCTGGAGTATTGTGTACAGTTTTGGTCTCCTAATTTGTGGAAGGACATCCTTGTGATTGAGGCAGTGCTGTGTAGGTTCACTAGATTGTTCTCTGGGATGGCGGACTGTCATATGAGGAAAGATTGAAAAGACTAGGCTTGTATTCGCTGGAGTTTAGAAGGATGAGGGTGGATCTTATTTAAAAAAAACATTATAAAAAGACTGGACAAGCTAGATGCAGGATAAATGTTGCCAATGTTGGGCGAGTCCAGAACCAGGGGCCACAGTCTTAGAATAAAGGGGTGGCCATTTAAGACTGACTTAAGAACCTGAGGGGATGATCAGCCATGATCACAATGAATGGTGGTGCTGGCTCGAAGGGCCGAATGGCTTCCTCCTGCACCTATTTTCTATGTTTCTATGATAGTAAGTCTGTATGACCATGGCAGATTTGTGCATGCACTGCAATTGCTTTCATACCACCATTCCTCGGTAGGCAGCCTGCATCAGCAAAACATTGTTGTGTACCTTCACGTAAGTTTTGCGATCTGTTTTCATTTGAAGGTGTGCTCTATAATGGGTTTCTACTATAATAGCAGCCAATCTCATTGCTTTGTATAGACGGTATACTCTGCATTCTAAATGATGGATGTATTACCGTTGCTGCCTTCTGTTTGTCCCGGATCTCTCTCCGTACCTTCGTACCCCTGAAGGCAGCTTGAATAGTTAGGGTTGCCTTCTGGATAGCAATGTACCTTTGCATTTGACTTCTGCCCCTTTGCATTTGACTTCTGCCCCTTCGCATTTGACTTCTGCCCCATCGCATTTGACTTCTGCCCCTTCGCATTTGACTTCTGCCCCATACATGTGCCCTGGCCTGCTGTTGGTAAGTTCCAACAGCATCACAGTGTTTTGGTGTGACCCATTCCCGAGCACCTGAAGCATCTACTATCTCTGGCGTTACACATCACCAGCTCATGGCTGCCTCCACATCTGCAGCACTTCTTGGAGTTGTGAACCTTGTCTCTGATGCCCTTGAGGGAATCCATGCCTTCTTTAATTTAGGCTCCTTGTCTCTGGATGCCCTTGGAGGTTTTGACGAAAAATGAGCCATTATTGCCTCCTTACATTCGTCGTACATTTTACTTGTGGGCGTTGCTAGCTGCAGCAAAGCACGTAAGGTGGGAAACCCTTGCTTCCTAAGCCTACAATGAACCAATCTCTCTTCTTCTCCTCCATAGTGATATAATTGAAAATAAACCAAGCCCCCAAGATTTCGGTCCATTTCTCAAAATTAGACTCCGCATCTAACTGGGGCACATTTCTTACAATTGAAGTAGCCATGCTACACGGTTGATATTCAGGTGCACTATGTTCAGTTCTCTCACTGTTTTCTCTGCACTGGACTCAATTTTTTTTATACAGTTATAATGGGTGACTTCAATCTACATATAGATTGGGTGAATCAAATTGGCAGGCGTCCTAAGGAAGAGGATTTCTTGGAATGTATGCGGGATATTTTTCTAAACCAACATGTAGAGGAACCAACGAGAGAGCAGGCTATTCTAGACTGGGTACTGAGCAATGAGGAAGGGTTAGTTAGCAGTCTTGTTGTGCGTGGCCCCTTGGGCAAGAGTGACCATAATATGGTTGAGTTCTTCATTAGGATGAAGAGTGACATTGTTAATTCAGAAACATGGGTTCTGAACTTAAGAAAGGTAACTTTGAGGGTATGAGACGTGGTATGGTGTTGGGTAAATTCAATGGATTAAAGGCCAAAGATCCCCAGGGCCAGATAGGCTGCATCCCAGAGTACTTAAGGAAGTAGCCCCAGAAATAGTGGATCCATTAGTGATAATTTTTCAAAACTCTTTAGGCTCTGGAGAAGTTCCTGAGGATTGGAGGGTAGCTAATGTAACCTCACTTTTTAAAAAGGGAGGGAAAGAGAAAACGGGGAATTACAGACCAGTTAGTCTAACATCGGTAGTGGGGAAAATGCTAGAGTCAGTTATTAACAATGGAATAACAGCACATTTGGAAAGTGGTGAAATCATTGGACGAAGTCAGCATGGATTTATGAAAGGTAAATCATGTCTGACTAATCTTATAGAATTTTTCGAGGATGTAACTAGTAGAGTGGATTAGGGAGAACTTGTGGATGTGTTACATCTGGACTTTCAGAAGGCTTTCGACAAGATCCCACGTAAGAGATTATCATACAAACCTAAAGCACATGGTATTGGGGGTTCAGTATTGATGTGGATAGAGAACTGGCTGGCAGACAGGAAGCAAAGAGTAGGAGTAAACAGGTAATTTTCAGAATGGCAGGCAGTGACTAGTGGGGTACTGCAAGGCTCAGTGCTGGGATCCCAGCTATTTACAATATATATTAATGATCTGGATGAGGGAATTGAATGCAACATCTCCAAGTTTGCGGGTGACACAAAGCTGGGGGGCAGTGTTGGCTGTGAGGAGGATGCTAGGAGGCCACAAGATGACTTGGATAGGTTGGGTTAGTGGGCAAATGCATGGCAGATGCAGTATAATGTGGATAAATGTGAGGTTATCCACTTTGGCGGCAAAAGCAGGAGGGTAGACTATTATCTGAATGGTGGCCGATTAGGAAAAGGGGAGATGCAACGAGACCTGGGTGTCATGGTACACCAGTCATTGAAAGTAGGCATGCAGGTGTAGCAGGCTGTGAAGAAAGCGAATGGTATGTTGGCATTCATAGCAAAATGATTTGAGTAAAAGAGCAGGGAGGTTCTACTGCAGTTGTACAGGGTCTTGGCGAGGCCACACCTGGAGTATTGCGTACAGTTTTGGTCTCCTAATCTGAGGAGACGTTCTTGCCATAGAGGGAGTACAGAGAAGGTTCACCAGACTGATTCCTGGGATGGCAGGACTTCCATATGAAGAAAGACTGGATAGACTCGGCTTGTACTGGCTGGAATTTAGGAGATTGAGGGGGGATCTTATAGAGACTGACAAAATTCTTAAGGGGTTGGACAGGCTAGATGCAGGAAGATTGTTCCCGATGTTGGGGAACTCCAGAACAAGGGGTCACAGTTTAAGGATAAGGGGGAGTCTTTTAGGACCGAGATGAGAAGATCATTTTTCACACAGAAAATGGTGAATCTGTGGAATTCTCTGCCACAGAAGGTAGTTGAGGTCAGTTCATTGGCTATATTTAAGAGGGAGTTAGATGTGGCCCTTGTGGCTAAAGGGATCGGCGGTATGGAGAGAAGGCAGGTACAGGATACTGAGTTGGGTGATCAGCCATGATCATATTGAATAGTGGTGCAGGCTCGAAGGGCCGAATGGGCTACTCCACCTATTTTCTATGATTCTACTCACTAAGAAGTTATTCAGCCCACTGACTTACTAATTCTTATAATAATAGATTTATACTAATAAACCAACATTTGATAACAGTGACCAATACATTAAATTCGTACAGTCCAGCTTTTACTGCGAGAAGTTCACTGGTCCGACATGTCTGTCTGTGGACTCCGGTGGCTCAGTGATCTCTCGGGCTGTCCTTACTGTTGCTGTTACTGGCTTTTCCTACCTTGCTGGCTTGCTTGCTTGCTGACTTCACGGCTGGCCTGGCTGTTGTTGGCTTTTGCTGCCGGGCTGACTGTGTCTTGCTGGCAGGGGCTGGCTGTGTCCCGCTTTTCTCGTGGTCGGGCCCGCTTTGCTCACAGCCGGGTCCGCTTCTCTCGCGGCCGGGCTTTCTCTGCTCACGGCCGGGCTGGCTCTGCTCACTGCCATCTCTCGTGGCCGGGCTGGAGACTCGGCCGTCGTCGGTGGCAGTTGCCGGACCTGTCCGTGGGCTGCACAATACTGGACCCTCACCCGACGTCGGTGGCGGCTGCTGGGCCTGGCCGTGGGCTGCACGGCCCTGGAAAGTGTTCCACGTAAGCTGACACCATCGCTCTCCTGCTGGTTAGGCTTCTATCTGCGCTCTTCGGTGACCCTTACTGCCCCGCTTGTTTTCCTTGCTCTCTTGCTTCCCGTTCCGACCTTTCTTTTCTTTGGCACCAAATCTTTGTGCTTGGTGCCGTTCCATTTTGTGTCGCTAAATACAAACTGTTTTCTTTTCTCTTGGCAGTACTCGTTCTTCCCTTCTCCATTCTTTGATCCCCTTCGCCAATTGTGTATTTGGTGCTTGGAACGGGCTTTAAATAATACTCGGACATGGGAGTAAACTAACAAGCTTCTTTATTCTGGACACCACCTTGAGTCTCTCTTGCGTATGCGTACCATTGCACAAGACATCAAATATGTTAATTATATTTCATACATAACAGCGTGTCAGCTATGTGCATGTCCTTGCCTTTTTTACAGACAATGTTAAAATCAAAACGCTGCATTATTCGTTGAGGGCCAGCCGGAGCAGCGTGAACGGGTTTATTCAAAATGGTGACCAGCGGCTGGTGATCTGTTTCTATAATCACAGACTTCCCAAAAATAAAGTCTTTGAATTTTGTGCAGGCGAAAAACACTGGAAGTATTTCTTTTTCACCCTGGGCGTAATGTTGTTCAGTATCAGTTAGTGTGTGAGAGACATATGAAACAGGCTTGCAGTTGGCATCAGCAGTTATCTGCAGGCAAGCAGCACTAAGTCCGTACTGGGACGCATCACATGTGAACGTTACACGTAACTCCAAAACGAAATAGGCAAGGGTAGGTGCGCTGGCCAGCTGCAACTTAAGGATATCAAAAGCGCTTTGGTGCTGAGGACACCAGGAGCATGCAGTAGCTTTGTGTGTCAGTAGCAGCCGGCATTTCGTTGATAGCAGCAGTCTCCGATGGGTCTGATCTGAGACCATCACTTGTGAAACCATATCCGACGTAGGTAACTTCCGGGACCCGAAACTTGCACTTCAGGAGATTGAGTTTGAGCTGAATGTTTTTAGCACTTTCTTCAGATTAGCATCATGCTCAGCCAAAACGCGCCAGTAGACGAGAATGTCATCAATGATAATGGTGCATAGATGCCCCACAAACAGTTGTTCCATCGTTGGCTCGAAAACCTCGCTGGCAGAGTTGATACCAAAGGGCAGTCTCAGGAATTTGTAACGGCCGAAGGGGGTGCCGAATATAGTAAGCTTGGACGAGTCTGGGTCCAGCAGAATCTGGCAAAACAAACCTTTGGCATCCAGAACGGAGAACACTGATGCGTTGCCTATTTGAGCAGCAACTTCCTCTACCGTTCACATAGGGTAGTGCGGGCATTTGATAGCTGTGTTGAGATTCCTGAGGTGCCATCCTTCTCTCAGCTCTCTGAAAGTGAAGATAACAGTTCAGCCATCCCCTCGCTCCTCCCTTCCTCCAATAAGCAACTTGATCCGGAGGTGACCATGTTTGCGAATAACAATCCTCTGATCGCAAAGATTGATACCGGTCGAAATGCAATGTCATCTCGTCATCTGAGTTTAAAAACACACGTAATGCTGAACATGTTGAAAAGGCCTCGGCCATGCATCGGGCCTACAGGAGTGATGTTCAACACCCGCTTGGACAAACTGATTTAAACTGCATCATAGACTTGCAGTCTCATACCCAAAAGTTTTATATCATGAAGGGGGATTCTGAAACTCTGTTTGGTATCAATGCATGCCACGATCTAGGCCTAGTCTACTTTGGCTGCGCTGTCCATCAACTCTTTCTCGCTGATGGCTCCACTCGCCCAAATACTCTCTCAATATAGAGAACTATTTAACAATGAGCATGGAAAGCTGCCCCTCATATACATCGCCGTTGATCCCAGAGTCACTCCTGTGGTTCGAGCACCACACCGTTCGTGTTCCGCATGCCATGTGTGACAGAGTACACAATGAGCTCAAGGGGATGGCTGAACTGTTATCTTCACTTTCAGAGAGCTGAGCGGAGGATGGCACCTCAAGCTCTCGTCTTTCGTTATCAGCAAACCCATGTTGTAACAGGTGCAAACTCGTCCTTGATGAAATACTGGATGGCAACTGAGATATGTTAGGTTCTGAAACAAGAATCTGTGCTTTCAAGAGAAGCAAAAATTGTGGAAAATTGACAAGAAGGGGAGAAAAAATAAGTTTTGTGCAGTAACTTTCTTCGTTTGTAGGAAGCTACATTGGCAGACATGAAGATAACCAATGGAGAGACACTTGTTATCATGGAAGGGCGACTTCCACCAAAGGTAAATCTCTTGCCTAAATTTGTGAAGAACACATCACAAATTCTACTATTTCAGCTTTTATAATAAAAAAACTGAAACACAAATGAGCCAACACATTTATTTTCTTTTTGTTTGCATATAATAAGCAAGATAGCCTAAATATTTAAATTGTTTTAAATCAGTGCATTGCTACTGCTTGCACTAATGCTTTTTACTTTCTATGTTATTGATTTGTATGTTTTGATTTACAATCTTTGCAGTGGAGTGGTAATACATCTCACTCAACAGGAGGCTCCAACAAAAGTAATCCTCCTTCTGCATAAATGCAGAACTTTATGCACTCTGCTCATTTGTTGCTAAGCATCAGGTTACATAAAGCAAAAGGATTCATCCTGTCTATGCTATATATCTATGCTGTACATTTCTCAAATAGTCACATTCTCCTGCTCGCTCGCCATAGCATCATCCTTTGAAAGTTGCTAATCAATTTGGTTTCACTTCTTCAGACAATCCATTTCACATCATACTTACATTAAAAATGGCCTGCCTCTTTGGTTCCTTTGCAAATTATCCTAAATCTTTAGTGTTGCTGAAACAATATTGTTGTGTACTCCAGCAAAACAAAGTGCTGGAGGAATTCGGCAGGTTAGACAGTATCTTTGGAGGGAAATAGGCAGATGACTCTTTGGTGTAGGAAGCAACTGCAGATGCTTGGTTAAACCAAAGATAGACACAAATGTTGGAGTAACTCAGTGGGACAGGTAGCATCTCTGGAGAGAAGGAATGGGTGACGTTTCGGGTCAAGACCCTTCTTCAGACTAGCTAGCTAGAAGAGACACACAAAATGCTAGAGTTACTCAGCTAGCTAGTCTGAAGAAGGGTTTGGACCCAAAATGTCACACATTCCTTCTCTCCAGAGATGCTGCCTGTCCCGTTAAGTTACACAAGCATTTTGTGTCTATCTTGGATGACTCTTTGGGTCAGGACCCAGGATCTCTATTTGGTCCTCTTCTTCAATCGCAATGTCATATCTCAATTTCAAAATAGGACAATACCATCAGTGAAACAAGTGATTTTATTTTTCATGGTGGCCTCATTATGTTTAATGATATGGGTCTATTTTATCTGAAGACAACTAAAAATTCTTAACTGTGTTTTTCATTTTTTATTTCTATATCTCTCAGGGATTTCTGATGTTACCCATCTGGTTCTATCAGCCTGCACTGAACTCGGTAAACGCAGAGTACTTTCAAGCGAAGAAAAGCATTGATGAAGGACTTAGTTCTTTAAGTACCTTGCCTTCTACAAGAGGTAGGTCAATTAAACTGAGGAGACTGAGTTTAGTGATGGATTCGAGTTAGAATGTCCTGTGGTTATGTGCTATCTTAATATGACAAAGTTCTGGACTCGTTCAAAATAATTCTCGGCATGCCAATATAATAAACACAATCTGAGTTAGATCTTTCCATTGGGTTGTTATAAAACAAAATTGTGTTTTCTTCCCTATCCTGTAACTTCTGTATTGTAGGAGATACTCGGTTTGAACATGAAAAATGTTTTGATTCATGGGACATTATTAATGCCCTTGCATGTTTAGTTAATGAAAATCCTTGTTGCAGGTGATTTGGGGTTAAAATAGTAAGATTAAACATGAACTTACCAGTTTGAAGTTTGATCCTTATTTTATGAGGCGTTACGATAAGGGATTTCGTGAAGACCCCGCCAGCACGCATGCGCGACATTCTTCAAAGCAGCGGTGTGAAATCACAGATAGTAGCACTGACTGGAGATAGTAAGATTAAGAGACACTAATATACCAGTTGACCTTATGATAGAGGGTTGGGAGCGGAGGGCATGAAATTCCTCATCGTAACTCCTCATAAAATAAGGATCAAACTTCAAACTGGTATGTTCTCATTTAATCTTACTATTTTACTTCGGAGTCACGTGAGTGACTTTGTGAAGATTTCAAAGCTCTGTGATTTCATGCCCTGGACCACGTCCATGCTCACACACTGCCGTAATAACTGATGGAGGAAGTATGTTAACATATTTCAGACTTGAAACAAAGCTGAAAAACAATAATGTATTTATTAATACAAAACAAAAACCCTTGAATTCGGGGAACGTTTAGGGAACAGAGCTAAAACTGTATTCACAAACGTTGCGGGAACGGCCACAGGTTTATTATAGAAACGTTGAAATGTTCCTTCACTGGCCTAGCCCGCTGTTGCGAGGACCTGATCCATGGGTACCTCCATGGTGCTCGCCGCTGATGTGGATGCAGCCGTAGTAGAATGAGATTTAAAAATGTCAGTGTCTACACCTGCTGCACCCAATACCACCCTGAGACACCTGGAAATAGTCTGCACTGTCACCCTGTGATGTGGGTTTTTGAGACTGATGAACAGACCCGTTTCCATTCTGATGTTTTGGGTGACATTAATGTAATGTTGGAGATAGGTGGTTAGGCAGAGGCGTACATCAATGGGATATGCTTGGAATTCCAATTTAAGGCCTGTTGTTCCAGGTCCATGATGTTTGAGTAACTCATTTATAAAGAAGGTTACCTTGGTGGGGGTCGAGACCATCCTGTCCAGTTTTAGTTTGTGGAGAGTCTGGACCCATTGAGCTATGATCAGTGCCATTAACATCACCACTTTGTAGGCGAGTTTATCCAGTGGTCGATCTGAAACTGGTGACCAACTCCTGAGTAGGGACAACACAACTCCAATGTCCCAGGTCATATTATAGCGTGCTCTAGGAGGGTTAGAATTAAAAATACCCCTCATGAGTTTCGATACCAGCTGGTGGGATCCTATTGAGGTAGGATGACAATGCGCTTCTGGCACTGTTGATGCACTTTAGCTAAGGCCCTCATCATAGTGAAGGCCCCCGAGGAATTCCAGCACATCAGTGATCATGGCAGAGTTGTGGGTGGTATTGGTCCGGGAACAGAAGGCCTCCCATTTCCTTATGTGGGTGAGGTACTGCTTCCTCGTGCACTCTCTGCACGACGCCATGATGGTCCTTGTTGACAGCCCGAATTCCAGTAATGGTCTCTTCAGACCCTGCAAGCACGGATTACTTTCACCTGTTATGGGATGTGTCACTAGATTCGGGCCTTTAGGAACCTTCACCATGTCGAGAACCACCGGGTACCATGGTTGTGTGGGCCAGTCGGGTATTATCAGAATACCTGATGCTGAATCTAGCTGGATTTTCTGCAATACCCGACTGATGAGGCAGAAAGGGGGAAATGCATAGAAGAACAATTTCCCCCAATGTGGCAAGAATGCGTCGATCGCTACTGCCCCAGGATCTGGTTCCCAAGAGACATATTTTGGTATCTGATGGTTCAACCTGGACGCAAAGAGGTTGATATCTGGTGTTCCATACTTAGCTATAATATTAGCAAATATTTGGGGGTTCAACATCCACTCGGTGTTGTCATTGAATATGCGTGACCTGGTGTCCACCACTGTATTGAGCTTACCCAGAAGGTATGTAGCTGATATCCCAATATTTCTTTCAATACATCAGTGCCAAATTATGTTCGCCAATTCATCGCAAGATATCGACTTGATACCACCCATATGGTTTAAATATGCCACTACTGTGGTATTATCTATCTGTAGACGGACATGCGTATGATGCATATTCGTGCAGTAGGCCCGCAGTCCGTGAAATGCTCCCAGCATTTCCAAATAGTTTATACCTTGTGATTGGAGTAATGTAGATTCGTGCACATCCCATCTGCCGCCACAACTGTAAGTGGTGTCGGTAGCTCCCCAGCCCTGGGCGCTTGCGTCGGTTTGTAACACGACTGACGTATTTGTACCTATGATGGGATTGAAACAATCTCGAATGTTGTTAATCCACCATCGTAGCTCATCTTTTGCTTTGTTTGGTAACTGCATAGGTCTGTCAAAATGTCTAGCATTGGTTTTGAGTACTGAGATTTTTGCTCTTTGCAAATTTTGATAATGTAATGGTCCAAATTGTGCAGCTGGAAATGTAGCTACAAGTTTTCCAATCACCTTGGCAGCATGTCTAATAGTCGGTTTCCTGGCGCAAGCAAGGCTATAACATGCCTCTATAAATGTCTGTTACTTTGTTCTCTGGGAAAGTGATAATCATACGATTGGTGTTAACCGTGAATCCAAGATAGTCTATAATCATAGAAGGGTTAAACTTTGATTTGTCTGGATGGATGACGAACCCCAGTTTTTCGAACAGTGACTTGGTAGCTGTCACAGCTAATTTAGCTAATTCCAAAGTTTTCCCTACAATCAGAATGTCATCAAGATATGCCATGACTATGTGGTTTTGTCTTCGTAGAGACGCCAATACTAGTTTTAGTATTTTGGTAAATAACCTGGGGACTGTTGTAAGTCCATTAGGTAATGCTTTATAATGCCATAGCTGCCCCATCCAGTACAAATTTCCAGCTAGGTACATGCTGAGCTAGGAGAAGTTGTCTGTTTATGAATTCAATTTCGTAACCTTGAATACTTTATAATATGAAAGTGTCAGAAGTAATAGAACTCCATGCATCCCCAAACAGACACAATCTCCCTCCTACTAGTGAGGTTTTGCATGCAGCATTCCCAAGGGAACCAGACCCCCTTTCCTCCATGGTTACCGGTGGGGCTTGTTCTTCTGGCCTTTGTTCTTGGGTTGCTGGGATGTGGGGTTGGCGCATTTTCCAGGTTGGTCGCTGTGGGCCTCTGTTGATAAGGCGCGACCTTTGGGTTTGCTCCCGTCACTCTGTCATGGTTGAACCCGGGGCAGTTTATGTGATCCTTGGGACGCACGCTCCTGCTGGAGTAGGTCCCTCTCGAGCAGCTGCTCGACCATGCGAGCTATGCGACTGCCACCGCTGTCTGCGAATGGCAAGTCGTCTTCTCCAGATTCTGATTAACCTATGGGGCCTCTACCGACAGTCCGTACCTCGCCGAGGTGATGTCTATGGGACTGAGGTAGGTAGTTGGTGCCAGCCGCTCCTGCGGGGCTACACGACTCCCTCGCAGATTTGCCGCTTGTCCGCGGTCTTCCGGACTGAAGCGGTGGAGAGTCGGTGCCAGTCGCTCTTTCAGGGCTACACGACTTCCTGATGGATCTGCCGCCTGTCTGTCTCGACTGTGTCGGTGTGGTGTCTGTGCCAGCCGCTCCAGCGCGGCTACACGACATCCACGCAGGCTTGCCGCCAAAACCGCGTCTTCGGGACTAATGTGGCACAAAGTCGGTGCCAGCCGCTCCAACGGGGCTACACGACGTAAGTAGTTTTTCCACCGGTCTGCAATCTAGCGAACTGAAGCAGTGGAGAGTTGGTACCTGCTGCTCCTACGGGGCTACGCGACCTTGGTGCGGTTAATTGGTTAAAATGGCCTGTTAATTGATTATTCCTAAAAAATTGTTGTATTATTTTGAGTGGTTAAATTGCATATATGGTGCTTATATTTTTGATACTTTTGATTACAACAGCAGCTGGTACAGTGAACACTTTTTGTTGATAAATCATCTTCGTTTGCAGATTTTATGCCACAGCAGTATACGGACACTGAGTTCGATTTCTTGGGCAATATTGAGATATCTGGTGATGCGAATCTTGAGGATTTAAAAGTTCAGGTAAACTATTTCAACACAGTTGACTTGCAGTAATACATTAAAATAACATCGGACGTGCTGCATTTACTTTATTGTTTAAAATACTTTTGTGTTTGTGTGCCCCAATTGAATCTTTCCTTTTGATATTTGTCTGTAGCATTCATAGATGAGGTTTGATTACATGCTACTTGCTGTACTATGTAATCAAGCATGACAGTCAGCACAGGTGAGGACTGCACTGTGAGAACTGCTAGGCTGCAGGATGAATCTTCCCCCTCTCCTCCACTTTCACTCAACAAGAAGGTCTTATCAGCAAACATGTTGTATACCATGATTCTCAGAAAGGAATATGCATCTAGATTCTTGGCATTCATTGTCCAATATCTTCAGCATCAACATATTTACCTCTATTTGCTGCAAAATTTCTACTTGGTTTACTGCCGACATTTCTTTCTTGTCAACGTTCTTGCTATTGCTGATTTCTGTCAAGACGTTACTCTATGATGTGATCGATTTTATGGCCTTCCTTACTCTAGCCAGTTCATAAACTTCAAACAGAATCTTACAAAATGATATTGGCGTTTCCTTCAATAATTTCTCTAGATTACTTATAAAATTCCAAACCCAGCCGAGTGAATTCTTGAGGTATTTTCAAATATAGATTTCTCTGCAAGCTTATTAATTTTGTATTAATTTTCCGGTGCATGTTTGTCCACCATTATTTTCTTTTCAGGTTGTCGAATTTAGAGCCATTTAGCAGATGTTATATTATGATAGCACAGATGCTACTTAAAAAAAAAAAATCACTCTTGGTTAATGGCATTGCTGACAATGCTAGCATACAATGCTTGTCCTAACTTGCCCATGCAATGGTGGTGTTATGCAACCTTTGGGAACTGCTTCTGTCCATGTGGTCAAGATATTTGCACAATGCCACTAGGGAGGAAGTTCCAGGAATTTCTCTACAACAAATAGGAATACCAGAAAAAGACCAAAGACAGGATATTGCATGATTTTTGAGGGGATTGTGGTCCTCAACACCAAAGGCTGGAATACATTGTGCTCGTGCACCACTTCGCATATTGAAGAAAAGTAATGAGGTGATAGTCACCATGTGCATCCTAAATTATGTTTTTTTGCACTGTTAATCAGCTCTGTCCTGTAAAGAAGCACATCACTAATTTGGCTGCATGTATTAAACCTTTACTCTGCCATAGTAACATAGTGATTTAACTCCTTATATGATGCACAACAGCAACATGTCAAGGCCGCTATGATAACGTCTCCTAAACTAATAATCTCATACAACATAGAAAGGCAAATTGTCCGAAATACATGAGAAGGCAAACACGCAAACCTCTGTATAAGTGATGGACTATATTAAGTTTGGAATAAATGCTTTCTTGTCATTAATGCTGTCAGAATTCCAGAACTTTCGACTTCTGGTAGCGCTATGGCGGCTTAGGGCACATGCTAATCACCTCCGCACCGTTTAAAGCTAAAAACCTTGAAATTTCAAACTGGACGGATCTAAAAATACTCATTGGCAGACGTTCAGCAGTCGCGTAAGTAATATCATCAGAATGCGACCCCGGTACCTTAAAATGCTGGGTAGACGCGCCAAAACAATGAAGGAAACATCAACTAGAAGATACTGAAGGCCGTGAAGAAGCCGCGACCTCGATTATGGCACACCCTCGAGAGGAAACAGTAAGGCAACCTCCGGGTTTGGAGGACATCCGTTCATTGCTGTGTCGGGAACTTTCGGCTGTGAAGGCAGAAATTTGTGGCAAGATTGACAAGATTAATGCCTATATAGAGGAGGTGAATTCCGACCTGAAAGGGGAAATCCACAGGCTTGAAACCGACATCAGCCGTCAGTTGGAACCTATTCTTGTTACTTCACAAAAACAAAGCGAGGCTATTCAGGAATTGGAAATTGCTGTGGCTCTAAATTCCGAGACATCACACAGGCTGACGGTTGAGATGGAACGTATCTCCGGGTTACTAACTAAAGTAACAGAAAAATGTCTAGATTTGGAAGGGCGCTCTAAACGTCAGAACCTAAAGATTGTTGGAGTGAAAGAAGGCAAAGAACATGGTCAAAATCTTCGAGATTTTACGACTCGACGTCTTAAAGGTATACTCTCTTTGGATGAAAAACCTAGACTTGATCGGGCTCACAGCCCCACCAAGACATCTGATCCTGAGAGTGCACCACTGCCATGTTCTAGAGGATATTCTGCAGAAAGTTGCCAGCAACAGAAATGTAACTTTTCAAGGGGAAAACACATGAATCTTCAAAGACTTTCCCGCTGAAGTTGTAAAGAAAAGAGCACTCTTCTCCAAGTCAAGAGCTATCCTGAGGGCGATACCAGATCTCCGATTTGGCCTACTATATCCTGCCAAATTGCGAGTTACTTATAAGGGGTTGAATCCTTCTTTACTGATCCTGATAAAGCATTCAAGTTTGCCCAGGACACTATGGGATCTGTCAAGGGATAAGTAATACCTTACTGAGTTTATACTGTGATGATAAGCAATAAGTGTATACTGTGTGTATAATCAATGTTGTTATAAACCTACAGACTTAGAGTCTGTTAATATGTCAAAATAGTATTAATAGAGTTAAGTAATAAGTGCTGCATGTTAGTTAATTTTTTTAATATTCAACTACTTAGTTAGATCCCACTAAGATACTTAACTTCTGGGGAATGTTGATTCCCTGACGGATTTAAATATTTTTACGGTTTGTTCTGTTTAGTTCTTATTAACTCCTTAAGGTGCGGAGTTATCCAACATTATCTAATTTATGGAAGCTTTCACTAACTTAACCACCGTTGGGTGGTATTCACTAGCAGCATTCTTATATGCTGTAATTTTTGTTGTTTTTCTTTTTCACTTTCTAAACTCTTTACTAAATATCTCATCTATCTTTACTAATGCACATTTTTCTTGGAGATATCTCTGGGGGGTTGGGGAAAGGGCACGCCCACCCAGCATTTAAAGGAAATATTTCGAATAATGTGTTGGACCATTTCATTCAACAGAGACCATATAATCTTTAAAATGCAAGATGATGTAGCTAGGAAAATTGGGGGGAAAAGGAATCGCATTTTGTTGTTGGAACGTTAGGGGCGTTAATGAGGCAATTAAAAGGGGTAAAATATTAGCCCATTTAAAATCTATTAATACTGATATAATATTTCTTCAGGAGACGCATCTCAAAAATGGAGCTCACAATAGGTGGATTACACAATTATATCACTCTACATTTTCTTCCAAAGCATGAGGAACAGCAATTCTAATTGGTAAAGGTATACCATTCAAACATAAATCCACTATAGCTGATAAGGAAGGCAGGTACATTATAATATCAGGTGAATTATATTCAACTCCATTGACCTTGGTGAATATTTATCCACCTAACTTCGCTAATCCCCAATATTTTAATAAAATATTTCATACAATTCCAGACTCTGGTCAGCTTAATCTGATAATTGGGGGAGATTTAAATTGTGTATTAGATCAATACTTGGATAAATACTAATACAAACATAAGAGACGTATGGAAGATTACCAATCCTTCTGGAAGAGAATACCCTTTCTATTCAGGTGTTCATAAAGTTTATACACAAATTGACTATTTCTTGGTTGACGCCAAACTTATCCCTTATACCTACAATCCAAAATATCACAACATTATTATTTTGGATCGTTGTCCCCTTACTTTTTCTGTAAATGAATAACAAACAGCCGTTTTGGAGATTTAATCCACAAATACCAGCTGATGCAGCTGTTGTGACTATCTGAAGCTACAGATGAAAACATTTTTTGAGACAAACGACACCCCCGGTATTTCTCCATCCTTGCTGTGGGAAACTTTTGAAGCCTATGTTAGAGGTCGTATTATCGCATACCAAGCTTTTCAAAACAAGAAAAATAAGACTGAACAATTGGAATTAGAAAAACAGATAAAACAGTTAGAAAATGCGGCTGATCCATCCACTGTAAACCACAA
Organism: Raja brachyura; assembly: GCA_963514005.1. Next base: position 46,134,190 of record OY740787.1, on the reverse strand, counting down.
TAAGATAGCTTCACTTAAATTCAAATTAAACCAGATTCTCTCAGCAAGAATTATTAGGGTATTTCAATGTACTAAACAAAAACATTTTGATTTTGGTGATGAACCACATAAACGACTAGCACGCCAACTTTGCAAATTAGAGAATGATCGTACTATACACAAAATTAGATCAGAAAAAGGAGATTTGCTTTCACTGCCTAAAGATATCAATGAAAGATTCTTACAATTCTACCAAACACTGTATTCATGAAAAAAAACAGTTGACTCTGCAAAGATGAAAAGCTTTCTTGAGAATTGCAATCTCCCATCTCTTAATGAGGGGAAACAGGATGAATTAGGCGCAGCGATAACAACAAAAGACATTGTAGAGACTATTAATTCATTGGAAAGTGGAATACGCCTGGCCCGGGCGGGCTTAATAACGAATTTTATAAACAATTTAATGATTTAACCTCTCCACGCTTACAAGCCCTTTACATTCAAGCATTTAAAGAACAGACTTTACACAAACTCTTGCCAAACAATTACATTAATTAAAATAAAAGATAAAAATCTCGAGGATAGGTAAATACGTTACAATTTCTAGCAATAGACCAAGTCTTTATGGAGAAGATCAGTTGCTAGCTGGTACATTGGCATATCATAATCAGTAGCATCATCATACTCCTCAGATTGTAATCAATAAGCAACTCCGTACACCTTGTTTTTCCTCAACTTTGGCATTGTCAACTGCAAGTTTTTGCTCTTCAAACCACACATGACATGCCTTTCTGCCCACTATTTTCCCATTAAGAATGTAGATTCAATTTCTTGAGAAAATGATTTTTTTTTAAATAGCCTAAGTATCCAAATAACAAACTAATCCCATTCACACAAGAATTCACATTATAACATGATTTTTAAATCTCACTGTCATGAATTTATATGCCAGTTGGAAGGAATTTATTGTTTAACCATATAACCATATAACAATTACAGCACGGAAACAGGCCTTCTCGGCCCTTCCTGTCCGTGCCGACCAATTATTTTCCCCTAGTCCCATCTACCTCCACTCAGACCATACCCCTCCATTCCCTTCCCGTCCATATACCTATCCACTTTACTTTTAAATGTTAAAATCGATCCTGCCTCCACCACCTCTGCTGGAAGATCATTCCACACAGCCACCACTCTCTGAGTAAAGAAGTTACCCTCTAAACTTCTGTCCCTTAATTCTCATGTCATGCCCTCTTGTTTGAATCTTCCCTACCCTCAATGGGAAAAGCTTATCAACTCTATCACTATCATCATTTTTAAAGACCTCAATCAAGTCCCCCCCTTAACCTTCTGCGCTCCAAAGAATAAAGACCTAACTTGTTCAACCTTTCTCTGTAACTTAGTTGCTGGAACCTAAGCAACATTCTAGTAAATCTCCTCTGTACTCTCTCTATTTTGTTGACATCCTTCCTATAATTTAGCGACCAAAATTGTACACCATACTCCAGAATTCGTCTCACCAATGCCTTGTACAATTTTAACATTACTTCCCTACTCCTATATTCAATGCTCTGATTTATAAAGGCCAGCACACCAAAAGCTTTCTTTACCACCCTATCTACATGCGATTCCACCTTCAGGGAACTATGTATAGTTATTCCTAGATCCTTCTGGTCCACGGCATTCCTCAATTCCCTACCATTTACCATGTACATCCTATTTTGATTTGTCCTGCCAAGATGTACCACCTCACACTTATCAGCATTAAACTCCATCTGCCATCTTTCAGCCCACTCTTCTAAATGTCACAAATCTCTCTGTAGATTTTGAAAATCTACTTCATTATCCACAGCACCACCTATTTAGTATCATCTGCATACTTACTTATCCAATTTTCCACCCCATCATCTGGATCATTGATGTACATGACAAACAACAGTGGACCCAACACAGATCCCTGAGGCACCCTACTGGTCACCGGCTTCCACCCTGACAAACAGCCATCCACCATTACTCTCTGGCATCTCCCATTCAGCCACTATTGAATCCATCTTGCAACTCCGCCATTAACACCCTAAGATTGAACCTTCTTAACCAACCTTCCATGGGGAACCTTGTCAAAGGCCTTACTGAAATCCATATAGACAACATTCACTGCTTTAATTGCCCTCATCAATTTCCCTAGTAACGTCTTAAAAAAATTCAAGAAGATTTGTCAAACATGACCTTCCAGGCACAAATCCATGTTGACTGTTATTGATCAGACCCTGTTTATCCAGATACTTATATATGTTATCTCTAAGTATCCTTTCCATTAATTTGCCCATCACTGACATCAAACTAACAGGTCTATAATTGCTAGGTTTATTCTTTGAACCCTTTTTAAACAATGGAACAACATGCGCAGTACGCCAATCCTCCGGCACTATTCCCATTTTTAATGACATTTGAAATATTTCTGTCATAGTGTAAAGAACATGCGTGTACACAGAAAAATCTTTGCTACTACTTTATTAATTAAACACACATCACTGCCCTAGCTGTACGTGGTCTGTCACGAACACTAGAGAGAGAGCTAGGGGTGGGAGGGTCACAGTTATACTCGATTATGGGGGAGTGGTTAGCAAGGGCTACATCACTACTATTAAAGGTGTACACACATATCATCTACATCCTTCCTCTATAAAAACAAAACAAGGAACAGTGACAAGGCGACCACGTCTCATGCGCTAAGGGAGAGTAAACATCAGTAATGCAGGAACATAAAATCACACGTAATCGCCATAACGGTCTGGCGGCTTGACAAGGCGATCAGACCGGGTCCGAACCTCGCCATCACATCCTCCCCCAACGGGAACGAGAGGGACCGGCGCACGGGCAGGAGGGGAGCCCTTGACAGGAGAACCCCTGGGCGGCGGAGAGGACGGAGAGGGGGGAGACGAGAAGGCTGGAGAACCAGGGAGCACAGCGGGAAGATGCACCGTGGAGGGCCGAGAGTGAGGAGGACTGGGCAACGCGGGCACGGGACGAGGCGGCAAAGTCGGCAGAGGGGGGGCATACGGAGCAGCCGGAGGGGGACGAGGCTCGTTCACAAGCCGGAGGTGCTGACGAGACCTCCGGTAGATCGTGCCATCGTGGTTGACCAGGAATGAACGAGGGGAACCAGCAGAACCGACAACAACGGCGAGTCTAGAGTGGCCGGTGGCAGACCGCATGCGGACGACCTGGCCAGGAAAGAGAGGACGGAGGACACGGCAGGACTTATCATGGGACCGCTTGTTTGTGGGCAATGCGCTTCCGGAGCATGGCAGGTTTAAAAACGGAGGGAGCAATTGACTGCTGTGTCACAGGGATCGGAGGCCGCGTAACACGGGACATGAGGCGCTGAGCTGGGGAACCCAGGGTATGGTCACGGGAGATGTTGTGGAGGTTCAGGAGGGCAAGGTAGATATCAGAACGAGACAAGCGACAACGTTCCAGCAATCCTTTAGCACTGCGGACCGCGCGCTCAGCCAGGCCGTTGCTCTGCGGGTACTCCGGGCTGCTGGTGTAGTGACGGAAATTCCAGCGATCAGCAAAAGCACGGAACTCAGCACTAGTGAATTGACTACCGTTGTCCGACTGCAGGCTTGCCGGGGACCCAAAAGTACTGAGGTGACGGCACAGCTTCTCGATGACAGCAGATGAAGATAGAGAGTGAAGCTGGTCAACCTCAAACCAGCTGGAGTAGCAGTCGACAAGCACCAGAAAATGCTTGCCGCGCCATTCGAAAATGTCAGTCGCCAGCGCAGACCTGGGAAGGTCGGGAGCAGGCTGCTGCAAGAGGGGCTGCCGTTGCTGTTGCGGGGTGAGGCTGTTGCAAGTAGGGCACGAGGAGACCCTGTCCCGGAAGTAACGAGCCATATCAGGCCAGTAGAACTGGCTCTGAGCGATGGAAAGAGTGGCTTCGGCCCCGGGATGGCCATGATGAGCAGTTTCAATGTATTGTTCTCGAAATGCTGCGGGCACCACCACCTTGTGCCCCTTCACAATCACACCGTCACGCAGCACCAGCTCGTCACAAACCAGGAAATAGGGCACCGCTGCAGCCGGCAGGGAAGAACGGCGGTCTGGCCAGCCCTGCTTGATAACCGCCGCCAACTGTTGAAGCGAAGCGTCAGTTGCCGTGTGCTGGACCAGTGACTTCATCTGATTAGAGGGCACGAAATTAACGTTGAGCACTATCAAATCGGACGCCTCGTAGGGGTGATGAGTGGTGGATGCGAGAGGCACCCGAGACAGCGTGTCGGCAACAAACATGTCCTTGCCTTTGCAATAAACCACAGTGAAAGTGAACCGTTGTAGCTGAAGCATCATGCGCTGAAGCCGAGAAGAGGCCACGTGTATTGGCTTGTTGAGGATGGTAACCAGAGGTTGGTGGTCTGTCTCAATAAAAAAAGCAGGTGCCCAGAATATAGTCCTTGAACTTCGAGCAGGCAAAGACAACGGCCAGTAATTCTTTTTCGATTTGGGCATAACACTGTTCGGCGGGAGTCATCGTACGGGATGCGTAGGACATGGGCAGTTGTACTCCATCGTGGACCTACAAACAGGCAGAACAGAATGTTCAGTGGTAACGAGCTCATTATTCCTTATCTTCTTGAACAAGCTTGTTGACATAACGTTGGCAGCGGCCCCCGTGTCGACTTTAGCAGAGAAGGTGGTGCCATTCATAGTGACTTGCACGGTAGGGTCCATTATCAATGCAGGTGCACCTCGCAGCGAAAACACACTCGGCTCGCTCTGGGATGAGCTCGATTCAGACAGTGGGAGTTCTTCTTGCTGGTGATGGGAACCAGACGCCGTATCAGCACGTGTCAGGTAGTCAGAGGGCTTCTGCTGTGGCTGTGCAGGTTTCCCGCGGGAACGACACGCCACTGAGAAATGGTTTTGCTTGTGGCAGAAATTACAAGTCTTGCCCAGCGCAGGGCAAACATTAAAACGATGCGATGCAAGGTTGCAATTCGGGCAGCATTGACGGGGTCTGGACCCGGGCGCAGGGCTTACCCTCTGCCGCTGTGGAGCAGAGTACTGGCAGCCGGCGAAACTGGCCACATGGACCACATGATCGGGCGGCGACACGGCGGAGGAGACAGCCTCTGCCAGGGCGAGAGGCATGCAAAGCCTCGTTAAACGTCAAATCAGGCTTGCGAAGGAGCTCAGAACGCAGCTTCTCGTCTCGGAGGCCATAGACCAAAATGTCCCGGGTCAATGTCTCAGGGGTTAAAGCATCGAGGCTGCAGGGGCGAGCCAGGTGCCGCAACGCGGCGACGGAATTGTCGACAGATTCCCCAGGGTTTTGGCGGCGGCCAAAAAGTTTGAAATGCTCTAGGATACAGTTAGTAGGGATGTCACACAACTCAGTAAACTTTGCAAGTAGACATACTGGGTCCTGAGCGTTCTCGTTGACCACGTAGACGAACGACTCTGATTGTTCCAGAACTTCGGGACCGGCCAGGTTGAGCAGGAGAGAGACTTTAACCGCAGGGGCAACCGCAGGGTGAGCGATGGTAACGTAGTGCTCAAAGTCACGTCTGAAAACGTTCCAGCAGTGAGCGATGTCAGCATCAAAGATCAGGATGTCAGGTTTACGACAGGCAGGAGGGGTACTGGGACTAAAGAAACAAAGACCGATAAACTGGAGATGCAGGACAAGAAACTTCTGCCGCCATGTAAAGAACATGCGCGTACACAGAGAATCTTTACTACTACTTTATTAATTAAACACACACATCACTGCCCTAGCTGTACGTGGTCTGTCATGAACACTAGAGAGAGAGCTAGGGGTGGGAAGGTCACAGTTATACTCGATTATGGGGGAGTGGTTAGCAAGGGCTACTGTTAAAGGTGTACACACATATCATCTACACATAGCCCCTGCTATTTCTACACTAACTTCCCTCAATGTCCTAGGGAATATCCTGTCAGGACCTGGAGACTTATCCGCTTTTATATTTTTCAAAAGTGTCAGTACTTCCTCCTCTTTGAATCTCATAGTTTCCATAGCTACTCTACTTTTTTCCCTTACCTCACAGAGTTCAATATCCTTCTCCTTGGTGAATACCGAAGAAAAGAAATTGTTCAATATCTCCCCCATCTCTTTTGGCTCTGCAGATAGCTGTCCATTCTGGCTCTCTAATGGTCCAATTTTATCCCTCGTTATCCTTTTGCTATTAATATAGCTGTGGAAACTGTTGGATTTACTTTCACCTTTCTTGCCAAAGCAACCTCATATCTTCTTTTAGCTTTTCTTATTTCTTTCTTAAGATTCTTTTTACATTCTTTATACTTATCTAGCACCTCATTTACTCCATGCCTCCTATAATTATTGTAGATATCTCTCTTTTTTCGAACCAAGTGTCCAATTTCCCTTGAAAACCGTTGCTCTTTCCAATTTTTACTATTTCGTTTTAACCGAATAGGGACGTAAAGATTCTGTACTCTTACAATTTCCCCTTTAAATGTCCTCCATTTCTCTTCTACATCCTTCCCATAAAACAAAATGTCCCAATTTACTCCTTTTAAATCATTACGCATTCCCTCAAAGTTAGCCTTTCTTCAATCAAAAATCTCAACCCTAGGTCCAGTTCTGACTCTCTCCATAATTATATTAAAACTAATGGTATTGTGATCACTGGTCCCGAAGTGCTCACCAACGCATACCTCTGTCACCTGACCTGCCTCATTTCCTAACAGGAGGTCCAGCACTGCCCCTTCTCCGGTCGATACCTCTATGTATTGCTGCAAAAAACTATCCTGCACACATTGAACAAACTCCAAACCATCCAGGCCATTTACAGAATGTGTTTCCCAGTCTATTTTTGGAAAATTGAAATCTCCCACAATCACTACCTTGTGCTTATTACTAATATCTGCTATCTCCTTACAAATTAGCTCTTCCAATTCTCGCTCCCCATTTGGCGGTCTATAATACACCCCTAAAAGTGTTGCTACACCGTTCCCACTTCTCAGTTCCACCCAAATAGCCTCCCTAGACGAGCCCTCTAATCTATCCTGCCAAAGCACTGCTGTAATATCTTCTCTGACAAGCAATGCAACCCCTCCACCTCTGGTCCCTCCAATTCTATCACACCTAAAGCAACAAAATCCTGGAATATTTAGTTTCCAATCACAACCCTCCCTCAACCATGTTTCACTGATTGCCACAACATCATATTTCCAGGTGTCAATCCAGGCTCTAAGTTCATCCACCTTTCTTACAATGCTCCTAGCATTAAAATATACACATTTTAGAAACCCACCATCCCTTATTCTCTGTTTATTATCTTTTTCCCTTTTCTCGCCTACATTTTGGGTCCGAGTGCTTACCTTCTCTGCCTCTTGCCCCTCACCCTGTCCCCTAGCCCCCACTACCCGAGTCCCTCCCCCCCCAACCTTTCTAGTTTAAAGTCTCCTTTGCAAATCTCCCCGCCAGGATATTGGTTCCCCTCGTGTTCAAGTGCAACACGTCCTTTTTATACAGATCATGCCTTCCCCAAAAGAGGTCTCAGTGATCAAGAAACTTGAATCCCTGCCCACTGCACCAGTCCCTCAACCACGCATTTATCCTCCACCTCATTCCATTTCTACTCACTGTCATGTGGCACAGACAGTAATCCTGAAATTGTTACACTTTTGGTCCTTCTCCTTAACTTTCCCCCCAACTCCCTAAATTCTCCTTTCAGGACCTCTTCTCTTTTTCTGCCTATGTCATTGGTACCAATGTGTACCACAACATCAGGCTCTTCTTCCTCCCTTTTCAGAATCTTTTCGACACGTTCTGATACATCCGAGACCCTGGCACCTGGGAAGCAAACTACCATCCGGGTCTCCCGACTGTGTCCACAGAATCGCCAATCTGACCCCCTATGGAGTCCCCTATTACAATTGCCCTCCTCTTTTTGCTACCCTTCTGAGCATCAGGGTTGTTCTCTGTGCCGGTGGCCCGGCTGCTGTTGCTGCCCCCAGGTAGGCTGTCCACTCCAATTGAACGCAAACATGAGTACCTATTTTCCAGGTGTACAGCCTCCGGGGTACTCTCTAGTCCCTGCCTCTGCCCCTTGCCCTTCCTAACAGTGACCCACTTGTCTGCCTCCCGTGGTCTGGGAGTAACCACCTCCCTGTAACTCCTGTCAATGACCTCCTCATTCTCCCTTGCCAGATGGAGGTCCTCGAGCTTTTGCTCCAGGTTCCTAACACAGTCGATAATTCCCATAAATTAATCTAGAAACACCCACTCAATATAATTAAAACAAAATTTTTTTTTGCACAATACATGGGACTAAAACTGATATTTAGTATAAAAATATTGACTATGGATAGACAATAGCACAAAACATAGATGATTTAGATGCTCTTATGACATGATTGTCCAAAAAAAAGAACATTTAAATCATCTTGCGAGTGGGTTTTTCTGGAACGCGTTCGATTAGAACGTTGCATTTGTGGTGAATTTGAACTCCATATCCACAAGAAAAACACTGCCGGTTCGTATGGGGCCCAAATCATATTTTCGCAACGTAAAATTAGATTAAAGCCATCCCAGGAAGCAAGATTATATGTAAAATAAACAACTTACCCTTTGTTTTGTCCCGTTCATGCGATCTGTCACGATGTAGGGCATTAGAAGTCGCTTATTATTTTAATCTAATTATTAAATTGTCTCGCGATTAAAAAAAAAAAAAATCGGTAACGGAAGTCCCGTCCCCCCCCCCCCCCCCCCCCCAAAGGCTCCAAAGTCGCGCACACGGCTAGTGACAGAACTGCAGTGCCGCTGAAGGTAAGTTTTGTAACAGCGCTAAAATATGTTTGAGTCATGTTCGATCAATACTTAACCAAAAAAGAAGGCAGCATGCAAACCTGCACATGTGAAGGAATTAGTAAATATATCTGTACAGCATATCTTGTTTATAGATACAGTTGTATGTACATAACATTATGTATCTTTCTAAGTACATTTTTAAATTATGCCGATTTATTTTTGCAGGTTTTGACTTTACCTCTGCTGCAAGGTTTCTCTGTTCCTTCAGTGAAGTTCCTCAGGGTCTGGCTGCTCGAGAACAAAAGTCCTATTAAGATCCTGCGCAATCAGCATCAGCAGATTGGGTAATTCTACACTTGAATTGTTTCGGCATGAGGGCTGTGGACTTAAGTGCTGGGTAATGGAGTTAACACAAAAGAGAGCCTATTGGGGATGAGTCCACGATCCCTTAAGCAAACCCCAGCCATGGAGCTTGCATTGACCTTGTTCAAAACACGCAAACTCTTGGGCTTGCATTTTGCACTTCCTGCCAGCTCTACATTTACCCATCACTTGGAAGCAAGGGGAGGCTGCTTAGTGGTAAACTGCATCCACGCAATAATATGTAGGCTGACTGCAGTTTAAAATGAAAGCAAACTTAATTACAATTTTAAACTTGAATTAATTTACAAATATTATTTGAGGAGATGTGTCCGTGAGGAAGATTGAATTGAATTAGTTTTACAACTCATTTGTCCTGTGTTCGGGTGGAATGTCGGGTTTACATTGCTGAGCTATCTGTTCTTTTATAGACCACTCTAACCACAAGATGCAAGACGTTAATAAGAAAAAGGGGGTCAAGGAATTACTTTTTGTAGTTGGAATGTTAAGGGAATTAATGAGTCAATCAAGAGAGGTAAGGTATTAGCACACTTAAAATCACTCAAAGCAGACATTACATTTCTTCAAGAGACGCACCTTAAAAACGACGCACAACATAGATTGAAAGCAAAATGGATTGCTGAAACATGTCACTCTCCATTTTCTCATAAGGCCAGAGGTGTTGCAATTTTAATTCGTTTTTAAGTTTAAAGGTATACCTTTTAAACACATCAACTATTGCAGACACCATTGGTAGATATATTATACTAGTGGGTGAATTATATTTTAAAAAAAGTGATTTTTCTCAATGTCTATGGACCAAATTTTGATAATCCTATGTTTTTTAAGAATAAACTTAATACTATCCCGGAGCTCACACAACATAATTTGATAATCAGTGGAGATTTAAATTGTACATTAGATTCCTATCTTGATAGATCATCAAGACAAACAAAAGCAAAATCCAAGACAAGCGAATTATTAAACTCATACATCAATACCACCAATATCAAGGATGTTTGGAGAATTGAAAACCCATCTGGAAGGGAATACTAATTTAACTCATCAGTACATAAAACCTATTCAAGGATAGACTGCTTTTTAGTAGATTCTAAACTTATCCCATTTACTTATAATTCAAAATATCATAATATTATAATTTTGGACCATGCTCCTTTAACATTTATGATCAAACTAAGTGGAATGACTGATAAGCAATGGAGACTTAATCCTCAAATTTTAAATGATAAAGCATGTTATGAATATCTTACCAAACAGATAAATATGTTTTTTGAGACAAATGACTGCCCTGAAATTTCTGCCTCCCTTCTTTGGGAAACATTTAAAGCATTTATACGAGGAGCGTTAATTTCCGCACAAGCCTTTCGTAATAAATAGAACCGCGCCAAACAACTGGTATTGGAAATAGAAATAAGGCAATTAGATATGGAAAATACAAGCGTGCCTTCTGTTGTAATACATAATAAAATCGCTGCACTCAAATAGAAGTTAAACCAAATATACTTAGACCAATTCATAAAATGTTATCAAAAGACCAAAAGACTAAACCAGCACGCCAAGTCCGGAAACAGGAAGGGGGAAAAACAATACATAAAATTAAATTAGATACGGGAGAAATATTAACACTACCCAAGGATATTAATGATAGATTCTCTCACTACTATCAAACACTTTACTCAACCAAAACGGCAGTGGGTTCTGCAGGAATGGAATTATTCTTACAGAATTGTAACCTTACTGGTTTAGACTTGAAAGAGAGGGAATTATTAGTGGCTGAAATATCAGTAAAAGATATTGAAGAATATATTATTTCTTTAAAAAATGGAAAGGCCGCTGGCCCAGATGGTTAAAATAGTGAATTTTGTAAAAAATGTCATGATTTGATCTTACCACGCCTACAGACATTATATACTCAAGCATTCATGCAACAGAAACTTCCAGAAACTTTAAATGAATCAACAATAATACTTCTACCAAAAACGGATAAGGACCTTGAAGACCCAGGTTCATATAGAGCAATTGCTCTCTTAAACACTGATCAGAAAACATTAACCAAAATTTTAGCACATAGATTAAGCTTAGTGATTCATAAATTAATACACCCCGATCAAACTGGCTTTATTCCAAAACGTTATTCATATTATAATCTGAGACGATTATTTAACATATACTCAAATCGAATATCTAATATAGATTTAGCAATCATTTCGCTAGATACTGAGAAAGCATTCGATCAAGTTGAATGGCCCTACTTATTTTCGGTGATGGAAAAATTTCAATTAAGTGAGAAGTTTTGTACTTGGGTAAGCTTCTATATACCAACCCAACAGCCAGAATAATGACAAATCAAATGTTATTTAAAAAAATTGATTTATCTAAAGGTTGTAGACAAGGATGCTCGCTATCCCCGTTACTATTCGCCCTTGCTATTGAACCACTAGCAAAAAGAGTTTGAGCACATCCAGAAATATATGGGTATAACACTAAAAATACAGTTAATAAAATTTCTCTATATGCAGATGATGTATTACTATATATTACAAATCCAGAAATTAGCATCCCTAACCTGTTAAATCTTATAACTCAATTTGGTTTATTCTCGGGATACAGAATCAATTGGAATAAGAGTGAGATTATGCCAATGATAGAACCTAATTTATATATATTGTAACAATCACCTTTTAAAATAGTGAATGAAAAATATAAATACTTAGGAATATATGTGACCAAGAAATATACTTCTTTATTTAAATCAAATTTTGTGCCTTTACTTAATAAATTGCATAAGAATATTCAATATTGGAAAACACTTCCCTTTTCAATGCTCGGTAAAATTAATGCTATTAAAATGATTTTCCTTCCTCAACCTTTTGATAACCCTTCATTTAAGCCTTCAGTATTGGATAAAGGTTTTGCACAATGGAAAAATTATGGAATTAAAAAGATGGGACATCTTTATAGAAAAGGTGTGTTCCTTTTGTTTCAGGTACAACAGAATTATGGATTACATCAAACAATTTTTTTAGATATTTACAACTGAAAGATTATGTTAAATCACATACATAAGAATATAGAACTAGAGAGCCAGAGATTCTAGATGAATGTTTTAATAAACACCCCAACACAGTCAAATTAATATCTTACATTTATAATATTCTTTTAGATAGTGAGAATCCGTCGACGGAATTACATAGACAAGCACGGGAAAATGAATTAACCCATAGTTCAACCCATAACGAAAGATATTTGGGATGAAAGTTTACAACATATACATCAATGTTCGTTTAATGCTAGAAATTCTTTAATACAATTTAAAATATTACATAGATTGCATTATTCTAAAACAAAATTAAATAGAATTTTTCCTAATATTTCTCCTATCTGCGATGAATGTCAATATTCTGAGGCTAATCTAATTCATACCTTTGTAAGTTGCATAAAAATTAAAACATTTTGGGTGGATATTTTTAAAATTATTTCCGTAGTGGTTAATACTCAACTGGAGTCCGATCCTAAATTAATAATACTGGGCATATCTGAACAATATCTTAAACTTACAATAAACAAAGAAATTTCCTTGATTATAGTATTAAAAACTGGGAAAAAATTAATATTAACATTTTGGAAAAACCCTGCATCCCCCACAATCAAAATGTGGATTATGGAGATGTCGGAGACCTTAAATCTGGAAAAAAAATTAGATTTGTGTTAATTGACAAACCAGAATTATTTACTAGAATATGGTCTCTGTTCATAGATTATTTGAAGGGGTAGAATGGGCCGGCACTGATACCTGACGGAAGCTTGAACCCAGGACTAGATGAATAGTTATGTTTCCTTACCTACGGACCTATCTCCTAAGTTGTATTATGGATAGTTTATTCTATTTTTCTAATTTTCTTTTTTTTTTCTTTATTTTTTCTATCTATTAAAAAAAATAATAATAATTAGAGTCAATGTTAATATGTAACCGATAAATTAAGACCCCATCTACATTGGTAGCGGAGTCCCTGGAATCCTGGATATTTACTATGTAACCGTTTAACAAAGTTTGTAGTGGTTCGGACTATGATATGTACATGCCTCTAATAAAATTTAACTTAAAGAAAAAATAAAATGAAAGCAAACTGTACATGCTGTACATCTTAAATAACATTAAAAATACTAGAAATATTTGGCAGCTCAGATGGAGGGAAAAAATAACCTTTCATAAAAACTGGGAAAAATTCAGAGGGAAACGGCTTCAAGCTGCAGCAAAGGTTGGGAAGAGGAAAGAGAATTAGAGGAAAGAAGGCCTATGCCAGCCAGCTGGAAAGCAGGCAGGATGATATGACAAAGAGGTAGTATCGGAAGATAAAAGAACATTAAGTTTTGGCAAGTACTTGAACTAGGTGGTGAATCCAAAAAAAAGTTAGCTGACTGGCAGTCCAGAGGAAAGCTTGAAATGTTGACACCAGCTACAGTCTGACCTGCAGTTCCTCCAGCAGTTTTTTATTGTTTGAGGTTGCAACATCTGCAATCTTGTGTCTCAACTTCAAGATCCTGCCTTATTTGAAAAATTTAGTCTTATTACAGCTTATCAAACATAGTTTCTGTAGATTCAGTCCAAAATCTGTCCAAGAAAGAGAATTGCCCTGGAGCGGAGGCCAGCTGTTGGTTCTTTGGCTTTACTGTTTCATTTACAGTGGTGCGACGGTCAAATTGTACACCCCACATTAATCTGCTGTGAAGCGTCTAAATTACTTTGAATGTTATAGAAAATTAAGAGGATGTACAGGAAGGAACTGCAGATGCTGGTTTACACCAAAGATAAACACAAAATGCTGGAGAAACAGCGGGTCAGGCAGCATCTTCGGAAAAATTGAATAGATGACGTTTCAGGTTGAAACCCTGCTTCATGTCTGAAGAATAGTCATCATGTCTCACCCAAAACCTCACCTATTCCTTCGGTTTCAAATTATGAGGACTTCAAATAGTTTGAAACTTTTCCCCATAGCAGAGGTATCTAAAATAAGTGGGTGGGCAGGACGGTTACACTCACAAGATTTGAGAAGTGTCCAGATAAGCACTTACAACACATATCTGTAGGAAGCGACAGACCAAGTGCTTATAAATGGGATTTAAACAGATAGGTACTTGATGTTCAGCACAGACAAGATGGGCCGAAGGGCCTGTTTCTGTATTCTGATTTTATTACTCTAAGGATATTAGGTAAACACATAAAATACATTTTTGTTTCAGACTTTAATTTTGTCTCTAGATTGTGCTTATGATTTTATACGTTAGACCTGTGGTTTCAGGATTACCTAACTCCATCAGTGGAGGTCATTTCAATTCCCTGAACACTGCCAGAACTGTTTTGTGTTACTGCTTAAAAGATGTTTATCCTTTTGCTTCAGTCCTCTGATTGCAACGCTCTACTCCCAAATCCTGTACTTATATGGTATATAAATTAATAAGCTGTGACCAAAAAGGTTAATGAAGACAGAGCTGCACACATTGTAAATATGGATTTCAGCAAGGCATTTGACAAGGATCCACATGTTCGGCTGCTCTGGAAGGTTAGATTGCATGGGATCCAAGGAGAAATAGCTGAATGGATAGAAATTTGGTTTCATGGAAGGGTGATGGTAGAAGGTTGTTTCTCGGACTGGAGACCTGTGACTAGTTGTGTGCCTTGGGGTTCAGTGCTGAGTCCATTGCTGTTTGTCATCTATATCAATGATTTGAATGAGAATGTACATGAGAATGCATGATTAACAAGTTTTCAGATGACACTAAAGTGGGTGGTAATGTAGATAGTGAAGATGGGTGTCAAAAATTGCAACAACGTCTTGATCGGTTGGCAGGTGGGCTGAGGAATGGTTGATGGATTTTAACACAGAGAAATGTGAGGTGTTGTATTTTGGGAAGTCTAACATGGGCAAGTGAATGGTGAGGCTCTGGGGGGTGTTGTAGAGCAGAGGGATCTAGGAGTGCAGGTACATAGTCCCTTGGAAGAGGTGTCACAGGTAGAAAGGGTGGTCAAAAAGACATTCACCACATTGGCCTTAATTGGACAGAGTATTCAGTATAGTTGGGGGGGCCATGCTGCAGTTATATAAGACGTTGGTGGGCCCACATTTAGAGCATTTTGTTCAGTTTTGGTCACCATGTTATAGGAATAATGTCAAGTTGGAAAAGATGCAAAGATTTACAAGGATGTTGCTCGGACTCGTGACTGAGCTATGTGGAGACATTGAGCCCGGTTGGGCTTTATTCCTTGGTGTGCAGGAGGATGAGGGGTGATCTTAGAAACATAGAAAATAGGTGCAAGAGTAGGCCATTCGGCCCTTCAAGCCAGCACCATCATTCAATATGATCATGCCTGATCATCCAAAATCAGTAGGAAAGAACTGCAGTTGCTAGTTTAAATTGAAGGTCGACACAAAATGCTGGAGTAACTCAGCGGGACAGGCAGCATTTCTGGAGAGAAGGAATGGGTGACGGTTCGGTTTGAGACCCTTCTTCAGACTTCAGTCTCGACCCGAAACGTCACCCATTCCTTCTCTCCAGAGATGCTACCTGTCCCGCTGAGTTACTCCAGCGTTTTGTGTCTGCCTTTAATTTAAACCAGCAACTGCAGTTCTTTCCTACTGATTTTGGAACCTGTTCCTGCTTTTCCCCAATATCCTTTGATTCCGTTAGCCCTAAGAGCTAAATCTAACTCTCTTCAAAACGTTCAGTGAATTGGCCTCCATTGTCCTCTGCGGCAGGGAATTCCACAGATTCACAACTCTCTGGGTGTTTTGATATGTGTCTACTTATGATATAGGTAAAGCTAGCACATGTTAGACGGAGAAAGATGGCTCCACGCAAACTCGTGTTGGGATCAAAAGCAGGAATGATTTATTTCCAAGAAAAAGGTCTCTGACTGATTTACATAATTATAACCGCGAGTCTGAGCATGTGTGAGAATGAGTACTCTCATATGCATAAATTACATGGATATTGTCACATCCTTTCCTTTTTGACATTTTGGGATTACATTTCCAACGATCCAAAACAAAGCAAACCTAAACACTTTTCATAATATTACACTGTAGTAATATGGTTTAACTTAACTGAATAAAACAACTGTTCTGTCTTATTTCACAATTTCAACCATAGCCACACCTGTGACTTGTTTCAATAACACAAAATAATGTTCACATGCTTTCTTCTCATAAGCATGTAGGTACATCACAACAAAACACCTTACTTCTTGACATTCTCGCCGTATCTTTCCGGCGGTCTGACAACTCTTCCTGCCCTAATCTTTGTGATGGTGTTTCATCCAGCAGTGTCTTTCTTTTCAGTGTGTACTTTCTGGGGATCACTTCTAGTCTCTTCTCTTGTGTCACTTTGTTTTTGTTTAGTTTTCTTTGTGTTATGTGTTTCACGAGTTGCATCTTTTTCTGGTGATGTATGTTGTGTTTTTTCCTGTGTCAGCTGAGATTGCAAAAGTTTCTTGGTCTTCTCCATGTCTGGTGGTTTCTCTGGAGCTATGTGTGGGGGTAGTTCTCCGGTCTTCTTCCGAGTGAACAGATGAGAACTTTGACCCGCTGTCGCTTACCACAGTGCTGGGAATTCCGTATCTTGCGAAGTGGTTCTTGAGTTTCACAATGATTATCCTGCTGGTTAGGTCTTACAGTCTGTCTATTTCCCAGAAATTAGATAGTCAACTGTGATTAAATAATGCTTTCCCACAAGTTCGAACAGATCGGTTCCCACTTTCTCCCATGGGCAATCTGGGAGGTCATGGGGCATCAGAGTTTCATTCTGATTCTGTTGTTCGTACGTCCTGCAGGCTTCAGAGTTTGAAATTAACTGCTTCACATCGGGTGAGGCAGCATCAATGGAGTGAAGGAAATAGGCGACGTTTCGAATCGAGACTCTTATTCTGAAGAAGGGTCTCGACCCGAAACGTCGCCTATTTCCTTCGCGCCATAGATGCTGCCTCACCCGGCCCATACTTAAACAATGCTTCACATCAGGGTTCATTCCGGGCCAGAAAATGCATTCTCTAGCACATCTGAAGGTTCCTTCTACTTCTAGGCGAGAGGTGTGGAGTGCCTCCTTCATATCTTTGTGTAGAATGATAGGCATTACAACTCTCTCTTCTCTGAATACTAGGCTGTCTTGCATACTCAATTCCTCTATGACATTGAAGTACGGTTGTGTTGCCTCTGGGACATCTGCTTTGTGATCTAGCCATCCATTTTGGATTACTTTCGTAACGGTCTGTAGTGTTTCATCTTCCTTGGTACGGGCTTGGATGCGTTTGACCTTGTCGTCTCCCATGCTCAAGGACTCAAATACGTTGACATCAATGAATCTGGTCGATCCTGTGGTGTCAGGGAGGTATGCTCAGGAGAGCATATCTGCTAGATGCATATCTTTTCCCTTTACCCATTTGATCTCGATGTCATAGTGTAGCATCCTCATCATGCCCTGAAGACATCTTGGTGTCCTATGCAGAGGCTTTTTGACGATGACTTCCAATGGCTTGTCACAATTAACGATCACTCTCTGTCTGTAGGTGTACTGATGGAAGCGTTCAAGGACAAACACTATTGCTAGTGCCTCCTCAATCTGAGCATATCTCTGCTCAGTTGGCGTCAATGCTCGACTCACTTAGGACAGTGGTTGCCCTGCATAAGTGTTGCACCTAGACCTGCCTTGCTTGGATCACATTGTATGGTCAGCTGTTCATCTGGTGTGTAGTATGCCAGGATATGTGCCATTGTCAACAGCTCCTTGATCTTTGACATTGCAGTGTCATGTTCTGATGACCATTCCCACTCTGCATCCTTGTGGGTCAATCTCCTCAAAGGCTCGAATGTGTCTGACAACAGTGGCAGGAATCTTGCCAAGTAGTTACACTGCCTTGTAATCTTTGGATTTCTGTTGGATTGGTTGGGTTAGGCATCTCTAGAATAGCTTGGATCGTCTTCAGATCTTCTTTCATACCACAATCTGTAACTACATGTCCTAGAAATGTGATACAAGTAGTTTTCACTACCGACTTCTTCCGGTTCAGCTTGATGCTTCAGCTTGTCTCTGCATCGATGACGAAGATCTTCCAGCCTTGCATCGTGATTCCTTTCTGCATCTTCTCTGGTGTCTCCTACTCCGTATAGGATGATGTCTGCAACACATTCCACTCCCTCCTTCTAGAGCTTGTTGCAGCTTCTCTGGAAGATCTCTGCACTTTCAGTCCAAATGGCAACCGCTTCCAGCGTTATCTCCCAAAAGGGGTGTTCATGGTTGTTAGGAAACTGCTCTCATCTAGTTCGCAGTGGAGGTATCCTGACTTCAGAACGAATTTGGAGACAATCTTCACCTTAGACAGCTCAGGAAGTACATCCTCTATGACTGGTAGTCTGTGGATCTCCCCTTTCAGGACTTTGTTGAGTGGTCTAAGATCTATGCAGAACCTCAACTCTGTGCTGTCCTTTTTTTCCATAACGACCAGCCTGCTACACCACTCAGTTGGTTCTTCGACTTGAGTGAAGATGTCCTGCTCGGCCGCCTTCATGAGACCATTCTTGACCTTCCCGTTCATGGCTACAGGTACCGGTTTTGCAGAACACTGTGATGGGGCCACACCCTCCGTCTGCGTTACCAATTTGACCTTGCCTGGTAGTCTCCCCAGTCTTTCGTCATCAAAGACATAATTGTAACTCTTGAGTAATGAGTCAGCCTCGCTAACAGCATTCAGGCTCTTGAAATTCTCGTAGTGAACCGTGATAAGTTTCATCTGTTGTGCAGCTTTGCCGCTCAGGTGTGGTGTGAGCCAACCTTCCTCTACTACTATGAAGTGAACATGGCACTTCTTGTTGTTCATCTTGTTCCAGTGAATGACTTTCGTCCTACCTTCTGCCAGCAAGTTGGATCCGCTGTCCATCTCCAAGACGGTTTTCCCTCATCTAATGTCATCTTTGTTGGGTGCAAGATCCTTGGAAATCACATTAACACTGGCACCAGAGTCAATCTGAAACTTGATGTTCAAGAAGGAACTGCAGATGCTAGAAAATCGAAGGTAGACAAAAATGCTGGAGAAACTTGATGGCTTCTGTATCAAACTGCATCTCAGTGCATAGGCCTGAAGAAGAATTGTTTCGGGCTGTATTGACCGCAGTGCAACTCACAGACTCGGCGCCGGAAATGGCCGGTGTGTCAGATGTCTCTACAACTTTGTGCAGACCCCGTTTCTGCGTGCTCTCCTTCCTCTGCTTGCAGCAACAGGCTAAGTGGTTTTGTCGTCCGCATCTGTTGCGGTCTTTCCCATACGCTGGGCATTCCTCCTTCCTGCAATCGTGCGTACTCACACAGAACTTGCACTTGACTAGTCCCTGATTCATCCTCTGCGAAGGAAAATCAACCATCTTTTCCCTCGGTTTGAATCGTTCCACCTTGTGTATTGTCGGCTCTTCGCTGATGAACTGCATTCTTGTTGCTGTTACCTGGGAGTTTCTTCATATGTCTCCTGCAGTGTCAGATCCCTCTTCTGAAGGAGTGTCTTCCTAGTTGACTGGTCTGCATTACCAATGATGATGCAATCTCAAACGAGGCTTTCTTTCAGGCAATCGCAGAAGTTGCACATCTTAGCAAGCTCCTTCAGCTCTGCAACATACGATTCAATGCTTCCCCCTAGTTTCTGATCTCGATCTTTGAGAATTAATCTTTCATATGTTTAATTTGTCTCTCCTATGATGATGGTACGCATCTTGTTGATGATGACTTTCACATCCGTCTCATCTGCTACTGTTTCAATGGTCAGGGAATTGAAGATTTGCAGTCCTTCCGGTCCAACAGTATGCAGGAATACTGCTTTTTGATACTGTTTCTCCTTCTAATCCAGATCTGTTATCAACGCATAATTTTGGTACATTTGTTTAAACATTTTCCACTCTTCCACCCGGTTCTCTTTGAGCTTTAGATTGGGTGGTGAAGCCACGTGGAAAGATGGACTGGCCTGTGCCATTTTGAAATATCAGTGTATCCCCTCGCTCTTCATAGTTTAAGTATCGTTTAGCTATAAGCACAACACGCGACTGCGTAATATTCTCTAATATCTTCTACTACGATCGAAAATATTTTCAAACCAAAACACAATTTTTTTTTTTTCCTGTTACCATACAGGGTGTACTATCTTTAAGCAGTCTCCCTCAGCACGTCGTTTCAACCCTCGACCCCCACAGTACTGATTTACGCACTCTGTTTTATCCTTGTGTGGGCACTGACCTGCATACTGTTCCTCTAGTCCGGTCTCAGAGCGTTGAAACACTGATTCCTGAAAGCTTTTCAAAGCATTTTTGCTAATCATCATAGCATCCATCTGATCCACAAATCTTCACTTTCACCGCTGCCACCATGTTTTGATATGTGTCTACTTCCGATATAGGTAAAACTGGCACATATTTGACGGAGAAAGATGGCTCCACCACATACTCGTGTTAGGATCAAAAGCAGGAATGATTTAGTTCCAAGTTAAAGGTCACTGACTGATTTACATAATTATATGCCTGAGTCTGATCATGTGCGAGAATGAATACAGCTCATATGCATAAATTACATGGATATTGTCACACTAGGAGGAAAAGTTTTTCCTCATCTCAGTCCTAAATGACCTATCCCTTATTCTTAAACTGTGATCCCTGATTCTGGACTTTCCCCAACATGGGGAGCATTTTTCTTGCATCTAGCCTGTCCCATAAGAATTTGATGTTTCTATAAGATCCCCTCTAATTCTTCTAAACTCCAGTGAATACAAGCCCAGTCGACCCATTCTTTCACCATATGTCAGTCCCGCCATCCTTGAATATCTTATAGAGGTGTACAAAATCATGAGAGGAATAGATCGGGTAAATGCACTATCTGTTGGCCAGAGTAGGGGAAATGAGAACAAGAGGACATGGTTTTAAGGTGAGGGGGGGGAAAGATTTAATAGGAACCCGAGGGTAACATTTTTACTCAGAGTTGCTACTATATGGAACGTGCTGGAAGAGTTATTTGAGGCAGGTACAATTACTATGTTTAAGAAACATTTAGGCAGGTACATGGATAGGATAGGTTAAGAGGGATATGGGCAGGCAGGTGGGATTAGATGTGGTATGTTGGTTGGCGTGGGCAACTTGGGGCAAAGGGCCTGTTTCCAAACTGTATGGCTCTGACTCTAATATGGCATTATTTTTATTTTAGAACATATAATATTGAGCATTGTAGTACTGGAATTGACCCAGTAGCCACTATGCCTGTACTGACCATGATGCTAATTTAAAAGGCAGATTGAGAAGAGAATGCAGCTTTCATTTTAGACATGGTTTTCTTTTTCCCCCTCCTTCTCTCTCTCTCTCTCTCTGTGCAGCAAATTCAAGTTTGGGAATTCTGTGGGGATTGGGATTCAGCTGCTTCAGGCGGAAGAACATCTAGGGTAAGTACAGATCGCATTTGTTGCACCGTCCTTCAGTGAATGCCATTGATGCTGTTGGAGAGATGTATTACCCCCTGTATTAGATTATTTGAGATTGTATCTACATAATAAGCTTTCACTCTCTGAAGAGTCAGTTTCCATATGTAGGAAACAAAATGAACTCAGTACTATTTACTGTTTACTGTTTCTTTTGGGTGAGGTTAATGTATTGTTATCTGTTTCATGAAATGTCGTTGGTAATATAATAAATGATCCCTTTTTAAAATAGCAACAATATGTTTGTGCCTTTAAAAAGTATAATTTCCCATTCTACAAAATTCATATATTGTGAGTAATGAGAATAGTAAGATTGAACGAGAACTTACCAGTTCGAAGGTTGATCTTTATTTCATGAGGAGTCGAAGTGAGGGATTTCGTGAAGAGCCCGCCGGCGCGCATGCTCGACATACTTCAAAGTAGCGGCGTGGCATCACAGAAACCAATCAAAAGAAATGACTTCACATAGTAAGAATGAAAACGACTAAGATTACCAGATGAAGGTGATTGAGGGTTGGGCGAGGAGGGCACGAAATCCCTCACTTCGACTCCTCATGAAATAAAGATCAACCTTCGAACTGGTAAGTTCTCGTTCAATCTTACTATTTCATTTCGGAGTCACGTGAGTGACTTCGTGAAGACTTCAAAGCTTCTGTGATGACACGCCCTGGACCACGTCCATGCTGTCACACCACTACCAGGGATGGATGGGAGGAATAACGTGCTGACTAGTCCATACTGCAAAACAAACCATATTTATTAACAACAAATCAAAAACCCCTTATTCGGGGACATCTCCACGTTCTTGCCCCGCATCTAGTACGGCTTCTGCGAACTGTAGAGGCGCAGCGACGGGCCGGTTGTAGAAACGCTGGAACACCGCTTCATTAGCCCATCCTGCTGTGGCGAGAATATGGTCCATGGGCACCTCCATGACCCTCGCCGCCGACGTCGATGCAGCCCTGGTGGAATGAGATTTGAACACATTAGTGTCGATACCTGACTTACCCAAGACGACTCGAAGCCACCTGGATATCGTCTGTGTTGTCACTCGATGGTGAGGTCTCTTATGAGTGACAAGCAGGTATCTCTCCTTTCCTCTGATGCTTGCCGTCACCTTGACGTAGTAACGGATGTGGGAGGCTAAACATAGCCTAGCATCTGCGGGGTATGCCGGGAACTTCAGCTGCAGCCCTGTGCACCCAGGTCTATGCTGCTTTAGTAGCTCGTCAACAAAGAAAACTACTTCTGTGGGGGTAGACATCATTCTGTCGACACGTAGTTTATGGAGTGTCTGTACCCTCTGTGCTGAAGTCAGCGCTAGTAACATCACCAGCTTCATGGTGAGTTTGTCCAGCTGGAGCCCTTCCATGGGGGACCACGTCCTGAGCAGAGCTAAAACTACCCTGACATCCCAGGTGATATTGTAGCGTGGTTTAGGCGGATTCGTATTGAAAATACCCCGCATGAGCCTGGACACTAGCTTGTTGGATCCCACCTCAATATTGAGGTAGAATGATAGAGCACTCCTGGCGCTGTTGATGGCACTGTAGCTTAAGTGTTCATCATGGTGCAACCCCGCGAGGAATTCCAGGACGTCGGTTATAGTCACGGCATCGTACGTGATGCGAGAGCGGCTGCAGAAGGCTTCCCACTTCCTGATGTGAGAGCGGTATCTCCGCCTTGTAGACTCTCGGCACGACGCTGCAATGGTATCCATGGTCCGGGTAGAAAGGCCGTATCCAACTAAAGGCCGATTCAGAATCTGCAAGCCAACAAATTTAAATAGCCATGGCAGGGATGTGGCTCCCCTGATACAGGCTGAGTGACTAATTCTGGGCTACCCTGCAAACGGACCCAAGGTTCACTGAGCGTGTCAAAGACCATCGGATACCACGGCTGTGTAGGCCAGTCGGGTATGATAAGGATGCCCTTGGCACCATCCATCTGAATTTTTCGTAATACCCGACTGATGAGGCAAAACGGAGGGAATGCATAGAAAAAGCAATTCCCCCAGTCTAGCGAGAATGCATCTAACGCTATAGCCCCAGGATCTGGTTCCCACGAGACGTAGGTTGGTACCTGATGGTTCAACCGGGACGCAAAAAGGTCAATGTCCGGTTTCCCAAATTTGGCTGTGATTTTTGCAAAAATTTCAGGATGTAACATCCATTCAATATTATCATTGAACTTGCGTGACCTGGCGTCCGCCACAAAATTAAGCTCACCTGGCAAATAGGTGGCTGAAATCCAAATGTCTCTCTTGACACACCAGAGCCAAATTGAATTAGCCAATTTATCACATGAAACTGACCTGGTACCGCCCATGTGATTTAAATACGCCACCGCTGTGGTGTTGTCTATTTGGAGCCGGACATGTGCTCCAAAGATCTTGGAACAATATGCACGAAGTCCGTGAAACGCTGCAAGCAGCTCCAAATAGTTGATCCCTTGTGATACCAACATTGTATTCTCAAGGGTATCCCATCGGCCCCCACAACTAGAATGTTGATTCGTAGCTCCCCAGCCATCAGAGCTCGCATCAGTTTGTAAGTATATCATCGGTTTCGCCTCAATAATAGTTTTAAACGAGTTACTAATGTGGCAAACCCACCATCGTAACTCATCCAATGCTGCAGGCGGCAGCTGCATTGATCGATCATAATGACCAGCATGCCGTCGCAGCGCAGCAATCTTGGCTCTCTGCAAGTTTTGATAATGCAGAGGTCCATACCGGGCTGCCGGAAACAAAGCCACAATCTTGCCAATGACAGTAGCTGTGTGACGAATCGATGGTATACGAGTATTGAGTAAATCTGTACACACCTGTGTTACCTCCTCAATTTTGTTAATTGGTATGGTGACTCTCATGCTAATGGAATTCACCTGGAACCCCAGATAATTAATTACCTGGGTGGGGCAGAACTTAGATTTTTCTGGATGAACAATGAACCCAAGCTGTTGGAACAAATTGACCGCAGCTGCAACCCCTTGTTGAGCTGATTCCAAGGTGTGTCCGATAATTAAAATATCATCTAAATAGGCCATAACGATATGATGTCGTTGTCTTAAATAAGCCATAATTGGCTTCACCAATTTAGTAAATAATCGAGGGGCTGTGGTGAGCCCATTAGGCAACGCCCTATATTGCCACAGCTGGTCCATCCAGATAAATTTTAAGAACCTTCTGTAATATTTTTGCATGGGTACGGTATAGTACGCATCCTGTAAATCAATACATGCCATAAAGCACCCTTGTGAGATCAGTGATTTGGCCGTTTCAAACGTGTCCATTTTAAAATGAGTATATGTTACAAAGTTATTCAGAGTGGTCAGATCAATAATGACTCTACAGCCTCCATCTTTCTTAGGTCGGGTAAAAATATTGGAAACAAATTCAACGGGCTCATGAACCGTTTTCTCTATGACCCCTTTCTGTTCCAACCTTAAAATTTCCTTATAGCCTACGGACTGTTCCGCAGCCGTTAGTTTAAACATACGACCCGGTCTATGCTGAGACGGAGGGATGTCCCCATTAATAAACTCAATGCTATGGCCCTGAATATTCCGTAACACATACTCATCACTGGTAATATCACCCCATGCACCCGCAAACAACCGCAAACGCCCACCAACATGTGAGGTTAAACAAAGAGAAAAAAGAGAACCAGACCGCCTCACCTCTGTGGTTACTGGCGGTCCCTGACACGAGTGGGTGGACGTAGAGATGCTGGGTTGGTTTGAGGTCGTGGCGTCCTCATTTTCCATCTCGGCTTCTGCCGAGCCTGTCCTAAAAAAGACCCCTGTAGTTGGGGTTGATATCGGTTTGGAGCTGGAGGGTAATTCCTGGTAGACGTGCTGGCAGACCCTCGTGAGCGGCCAAGCGGAGCTTTGGAGCTCGATGGCGTGGGGGCACTCTGAGAGCGCATGAGCCCCACGGTCTTGGCTTGTTCATCAAGCTCTCTGACCCTTTTGGCAAGGTCTTCGCCAAAGAGCTGACGGGGCGGCGGCGGCGGTGGTTTGCACAACCCTGCAAATTTGGGGTTGAGCGCTGGGCGGATGCTATTTTTCCGAAAGCCGTTGATTTCATTTTGAGTAGCGCATAGAAGCGCCAGAGCATCCTCCTGGTCCAAATTAAGCTCCTCTCCGTCGACCGACCGCACAAAAGCAGTAATCCCGGCCGTGAGGAGTTTCAGGATCCGCTGAATCTTTAGTTCCTGCTGACGGATAGCCGCACTGATGTTGCCCCAGATTGGCGTATTGACCACAGGCACGTTGAGGGAGTTGCAGTTTGATGGAGCCTTGTGACGGCTCATGGCTTGTAGTAGAACTTCCTCCTGAAGCTGGTGATTATTTAGGAAGTCCACAGTGGCTGCTAGTTTTGTATTGATAGGAAGCCCCAAGGAATGAGGGGCTGCAAACTTGGTGGCCACATCGAGGAGGTCCTCCGCCGGTAACTCAGGCGGGGGTGGGATGGGATCGACCACTGCCTCCTCGTCCTGCTGCTCCAGGCTGGTGTATGAAGCTGGTGATGAAGCCCTGTGCCTGTCGCTGCTGGATGCCTGTTGTTGTTGAAGGAGACGTTCCAGCAGCCGCTCTATACGGTCAATACGCCCTTCACCCTGAACACTCAGGTGGTCGGAGTCCTCCAGCTCTGAAAATTGGCCGGGGCTCCTGTCATCGGCCCGCACCTCGTCGAGGCCCTGCCGGTGCCGGTAGTTGTCGTCGACAGCCGCCGAGGCGAAACTGCGCGATTCCTGCACGGGCGTGTTCAACCGCCTCCGTATAGCAGGAGCGGAAGCCGTTGCCTCTAAGGACAGATGCGGCATGGTGTCGGCACCAGCCGAAGCCTGGATACCTTGGGCCCGTGCAGGCTTGCCAGCTGCCCACATCGTGGACCTTGCCGACGCATGGTCTCGCCCACCCATCCATGGGGGGCTCGGCGACCGTGACGGGACCCCCAACTGAATCGTCCCGGCGTCGGAAGTTGGGGGGCGACGGCTGGACCTCACAGCTGCCCCGGGTCCCGTCCTAGAACCTGACCGCTCCTTGGCGACAGGCAGAGCCTTAGCCCCGACAGGGTTAGGCTTTTGGGCTCCTGCCCTTCCCCTCCTCAGGGGGCTTCGTGAAGCGGGCCGTGCAGCCGCACGGACCCTTCTGCTCGAGGCCGTCAGCAAGCCTGCTGACGACCTGACTGCCACGGCAGGGTCGTCCTGCTCTGGCGGCACACCACACTCCTCCTCGTCGAACTCCTCCGAGCTGTGGTGTGCGGGCGGGTCCGGACCTGAAAAAACAGAGCTCACCGACATCTCCGCCCTCGTTCCGGTCTGCGTTGCAGGTACCCCCGACAACTCTCGCTCCGGAACTGCTGGCCGGCGACTTCTCCTCGAACTCCGGCCTCTTAAACTCCCATCCATGTTCTTGCTGTGAAGCAAACACAACAAGAACCACCAATTTAAGGTAGCATACTTACCTGCGTGGTTCCCTTATGAAGGGCTGGCGAGGAGCACGCTCCTCCGTCAGCCGTCGCAGCAACGCATTACGACGATATGTCGAGCATGCGCGCCGGCGGGCTCTTCACGAAGTCACTCACGTGACTCCGAAATGAAATTAAGATTTTAATTGCCTTGGCTTGTTCTGCCAAAAGGTTGTTGCATGTGTGAGACAGATTGTAGTTTAGAAAAAGATGCATATAGTATAATTAGACTAAGTGGGACCTGTTGGATCCCATATTCACACAAAAAGGCTGGTCCTTCAAGCTGGTGCAAGGACACCAATTTCAAGTGCAGTTTCATGCCACTTCAAGCAGGGTGCAAGGCCACCAAATTCAAGTGCAGTTTCATGTCACCAAGCAGAGTGCAAGGCCACCAAATTCAAGTGCAGTTTCATACCATTTCATACAGGGTGCAAGGCCACCACATTCAAATGCAGTTTCATACCATTTCAAGCAGGGTGAAACTGCCATAAAACCACCAGAAAACCACACAAAGCACCACACTCGCAGTTCAGGAGACATTCAGTGAGTTCAGTTGATTCACAGCTCAGACAGATGTAACCTCTCCCTCCCCCATCTTGCAGACTGAGCTACACCCACACTTCAGGGTTTTATAATCCCTCACCCCTCCCACCGGAAGGGGCGTGGCCTTCGTGGCTTGATTGACAGGAGAGAGATTCTCAACATTTTTTTAAAACAAATAACACTTTTATTTTTCATTGACGGGAAGAATCCTCTGCATCTGATGATTGGAGGGGGACTGAGTAAGATGGCCAAAAATCATAGCCATAAGTGGTAGCGTTTTATCTAAAATCAATAAACAGTGCAAACAGGAAGTTGTCAAGTTTAGACTTTTAATCGTGCTTTAGTTCAAACCAACTACCACCAACCATTTGTTGTGCTTTAGTTCAAACCAACCACCACCAACCATTTGCTGTGCTTTAGTTCAAACCAACCACCGCCAACCATTTGTTGTGCTTTAGTTCAAACCAACCACCACCAACCATTTGCAGAGCTTTAGTTCAAACCAACCACCACCAACCGTTTGCTGTGTTTTAGTTCAAACCAACCACCATCAACCATTTGCTGTGCTTTAGTTCAAACCAACCACATTTTCATTTTCAACCCACATTAAGGGCACTCAAGGTCAGTAAAACCACACTCACAGTTTAGTAGACGTGTTCAGTGTTATTCACAGCTCAGACTGAGAGACGTGACCCTCTTGCTTCCCCCAACTTGCAGACACTGACTGAGGCACTCAACACTTCCAGGTTTTATAGTCCCTCCGGAAGGGGCATGGCCTTCAGGAGAGAGACTCTCAACATTTTATAAACACTAAGAACTCTTTTCTTTTTCATCGATCGGAAAAATTCTCTTGTCCTGCGCAGCGGAAGGGGACACTGCGTAAGATCACCAAAAATCTCAGCCGTAAGTGGCAGCGTTTTTTCTAAAATCAATATACGGAAGAACAGGAAGTGGTCAAGATCAGACTTTTAGTAATATAGACTATATATATAGTTTAACGAGTTCCAAAAAATGTAGAGATGTATCCATAGCCAGTTCAGAAAAGGTCCACAATTCTTAGCTATACTCCTGGGGAGTGGTACATATCTACTGTATGTTTTACCAATGTTCGCTCCCAGAAAAGCATGTTTGGTCCTGGAGATGTGAATCAAGTTCTTCTTTTAGAACTATTCATTGAATTGTGATAATCTATAGGACATATTTGTCTTGATTACATTTTGCAATGCCATATTATTTTCTGGATCAAAATCTTGGAATTTAATGTATCAGCCTTTTTATCACATGAACTGCAGGACAAGAAGGTGACTCACTATTATCAACACATCTTATGGATGTCACCGTGCTATTCCCCAACAGACATATTTTTTATAAGTTTGCCATTGTTGTATTTGTACTAACAGTGGGAGGTATGAACAATATATATTTGGAAATAGGCTTGCAATTATGTTTTGTTTAGTTCCACAGAGTTGTTGCTACGGCTGCGGATGGCAGTGCCTGGCGAAAGAACCTATTATCCAGCAATGGAGGTTGTTTGGGATGTGTCCAAGGAATTCACAGCGCGGGCCCTCAGACAGAGAATCTCACAGCACTACTCATTGCTACCAGAACAGATTGAAATTGCCAAACAGTTTACAGATCTGTTTGAATGGATGCCAATAACCACCTGGGTAAGAGGCCACACTTCTGCTATGGCTTGAGGGTAGAATGCATGTCAAAATTCATTTACATATTGTTAAGCGAGAAAGGAACGTACCTAAGTTGTAAATAGTTAGAAATGGTCCATTTGTGCCATATTCCATTGAGTACATACAATTTCTACAGTACCATTCAATCCTCCAAGGCTCCATTCTCAATACATTCAAACTACCTTGATATGGTCTTTACCCACAGGGTCAAGATTGATATGTGCATCATTGTTTTTTTTGTTTATTTTATTAGAAGTTAATACAGTACAAAACAATACAGTGGCACCTAATTTTAGGTGCCAACGATGTTATAACGTAATACATTCTATATACAACCTCTAGTTTTATGTTTTTGAAAAGGAAGTAAAAAAATGACAAGAAATAGAGAGAAGAAAAAGAGGAAAAATAGATAGTAGAAAATAGAAAAACGTGAAGTGTGTATATAAGAAAAGAAAAAGTAGAAAGTAGAAATAGGAGAAAAAGACTCTTAAAAAAAAAAAAAAAATTTCAAATCTTTGTTCGGAGATGTAATTCTATCCACGACCTGACCTGAAATCAGTAATCTTTACGCTATTGCTGCATCACATGATTCCAAAAAGTCGATGAAAGGGAACCAACTCCTTAAGAATTGGTCATATTTATCTATTAGGCGGAGTCTCATTTCTCCAAGGTGAGCTATGTCCGTCATATTACTAATCCACATTTTAATAGTTGGCATAGTTGTATTTTTCCAAAATTTAAGTATCAATTTATTTTCAATTATTAACCCATAATTAAAGAATACTTTTTGGTCTTTGTTTAAATTGATATCTTCTACTATTATTCCAATATATCACTCCAAAATGTATTAAGCTTTATACATCCTGCAAATGAACATGTTATATTTCCATTTTGAAACAAACATTTATCGCATCTAGGAGAGACGTTTGGGTACAATTTATTCAACCTCGTTTTTGAATAATATAGTCTATGTAATAATTTAAATTGAATTAAATTATGTCTTGCATTAATGGGACAATTATGTGTGTTCATCCGATACTTTTCCCATCTATCTTTCGGAATCTTTATCATTAGTTCATGTTCCCAATCTTCTCTTAGTGCCTCTGTTGAGGGTAATTCTCTATTTAATATACTATTATAAAAATATGATCTTAGTTTTTGTGAATCAGCCTTAATATTCATTGCTTCTTCTAAAGGGTCTAACAAACGTCTCTGTATATATTTAAAATATTGATTATTCAGTTTAAATTTTGATTTTAATTGTTGAAATGATAACAATTTACCCAATTCATATATATCTCCTACTTTCATAATTCCCAGTCTATCCCATTGTTTATATGTTTTGTCGATAAGAGATGGTTTGAATGCAGGATTATTCATGTGCATCATTGTTAATTATCTTTATCTCTCAGTTTTCATTCTCAAATATGGTTTTTCAACAAAGTTTAAATGTCAAGTTGACCATAACAGCGGATAAGTGCGGAGCGGTGTTCCTTTTCCTTTGTTCACCTTTTCCATTCTCCCCCCCCCCCCAACCAAGCACCTCTCATTAACTAGCAATCACCCATCTCTATTTTTTAAATCTGCCCATCACCCACATACCTATCTATTTATGTTCATTTTCCACAGTTCATCTTTCCTGTCACTGCCCATCATTGTTCCATTATCTGATTTCCACATCACCTGCTAGCCTTCTTCTCTAAATCCCCTCCCCTCCACCTAGCCATCTGCCCATTACTTCTCGCTACCCCTCTTCAGGTTCCACCTATCATCTTCCAGCTTCGCCCCTCCCTCCCACTTCTAAATGTTGGCTTCCTAACCTCCACATTCACAGTCCTGACCTGGGAACATTAACTATCCCTTTGCTCCACAGATGTTGCAAACCTCTGAATTCTTTCAACAGTTTCTTTAACTCAAGGAACATTACACTTGGTCTTGCTTGAGTTTTTCTGAGAAAATTATTCCAATTGTTTGTCAGCTCTGCTTGGACTAAATCAACAGATGCCCTGATCAGAAATGAGGCCCAAACCTTATCATAGCTCATTTAATTCAAAATAAAGGATCAGGGGAAGATTTCTCTCCAGTTCATTTCTTTCAGCACTGGTTTCTGCTTCTATACCTGTTATACCCGCCCTCACCAACTTCACCTGGCTCTTGTGTTTCTAGTTTACATCCAATGATGTTCCAGATATAGTTGTATTCTGGATCTCTGAATGACACTCCAGCACATAGGTTGACAGTGATAGAATCCAATGATTTTCTTCCTTATCGGTCCTTTATTCATGTTTTATATGTTGTCCCATCATCATAAACCGTGAAGCAATATTGTTGAACTTTCATCCTTTTATCTTTATTGTAAGAACGTAAGAAACAGTAGCAGAAAATGGCCATTCTCTTGTCAAGCCATTCAGTGAGATCATGACTGATTCAGTCGTGGCCTCAACACCATTCTCTCACATTCCTCAATTTGGATGTTGTTCAAATGTTCTTTAATCGCTGAATAGATTCATTGGCTCTTTGTCTCTATAGCTCTCTGGGGTAGAGAATTCCCAGGAGTCATGATCTTCTGCGAGAAAAACTCATTGCTATCTGAAATGGATGATCCTTTAGTCTGACTACAGATTCTTATCTACAGCGTACATTCTCTCAACAACAACCCCATCACCCTCTCAAAGAATCTTATGTATCTCAATAAGATAACTTGTTAAACTGAGTTTTTTTGTCGGTCCAATTCAAGATAACTTGATTCAAACCATTGCTGCTAAAATCAATTCTTTATTCTGACAGCACTGGATAATTCTTAAAACCTTCCAACACAGCGTTAAAAACTCTGGAGCAGGTTGAAAGAACTACTGACTTCAGTATAAACGTAACACATTATATAGGTAGTAGACAATTATAATACAAAAGGAGTGGCAAACTATTAACCAATCATTATGGTTTACCATACATTTAACTTATTTGCATTAACCAATCAACTAAATCATTTCCATTGACTGACAACATGTATAGTCACATGGTTTTCCTTTTCCAACCCCTTTACAACTTTTTCCCCTCTGTGGTTTTCTGCAACCTCTTTGCTCAAAATCATTTTATTTCAATGAAGTAAAACCACAGATAGAAAACTAATTCTCAGAACACCTCTCAGAATATACACATCATACAGCAAACACACAATACATACACACAAAACATATATTTTCACTTTTGGAAAAGAAAGTTATTCGTAAAACTTCAGATTTATAAAACTTCATATTTAACCATACTTACAACCCTAATTAAACACAAATCATTTCCTTTCAACTACATAGTTAAAATACAGTTACTTATGGATTACAAAGATTAAATATGAGTTTTGCCCCATTCTTACAAAGTGGTAAGAACTCAAGTAATTTCTAATCACACAATTCCCAACTCTAAGCACACAAAGGCCATATACTTGTCGCACTTGATAAATTATAATGGCTTTTTACCAAGCCATTACAGTCAAGTTTCATTCTGAATTAACCTCCCCTTTGGTCATCTCTGGAGGAAAGGAATGTAGGCTTCCAATTACAACTTCTTACTTATAGCATTCCACACAGCAATTTGAAGATTACTATATGCAGACCCCAATCGTTTAGCTTAGATCAAAACAGAATTACTTTTTCCGTCTTCTATAAACATAAGAAATATCCCTTATACAAAGGTCACTCAACCATCACCTATGCCTTATCTCTTATCCCAACATAAATACGTTTAAATTGCACAAACCAAATCACAGACAATTATCTAGCGTTGGTGCCTACGACCCAACATAGACAACCATAAATCCCCTTCAGCCGAGCTCAGAGATGTGTCATAAATGATGAATAAATGGTGCTCATGTCCTGGAAGGGACCCCATTACTCTGAACACTAACCTAAACCGAATACAACTTCTGATAGTTATAGCCACTCAAGAGCAAGCAAAGCTATTCCCATTTACATCAACATCACCATGTTATAACAAGCCATCTGTCCTCCTATGTGTGAGTGTGTGTGTTCTTTATTCCATTGTGGCCTATGTATTTTGAAAACCTCTGCTCCCAGGCCTTCTCCTGCAACTCAACATAAGTTCCTAACACAGAAATTATAATTTAAGCAATGTTATTGTATAATATTTCCTCAAACTTTTCATTCTTCCAAATTTCAATGAATGCAAGATGAACTGTTCATCCTCTATACATCAGCACCCTTTCAACCCAGAAATCAACCTAATTAACCTATTCTAAATCATGCTTATCTATTCAAAAATTCCAAAAAACTTGCACAGTACACCAGGCAGTCTCACCTCCCTCAGAATTTTTTTTGCTGTGCAATAAAGATCAATATCCAATATTTGCTTATGGACCAGACAGAGACCATTTGGTCCATCAATTCTAAGCTAACTCAAAGAGCAATCCCATTCTCTCTCATTTTCACTGGATTCATCTTTCCATTTTCATAGAGTTATGCAGCATCAAAACAGGCCCTTTGGCCTATCTTACCAATGCTGACTAAAGTGATTTCCTGATCTCCCATTTACATACATTTGGCCCATTGCTTTCCTATCAATGTAAACCTTTCCTATCGATATACCTGTTCCGTGTCTTTTAAATGTAATTGTACCCTATAAACACTTACAATACAGTTAGTGTTTTAACATCAGAAACACAGCAGCCAATTTGCATATCATAATGTTGCTTTGTTAATGATTTGATAATGACCCAACTAATCCATTTTCAGGTAATTATTTGGGAACATATGTGTATCGGCAAGGACACTCTGCGCAGCACCTTTGTACCTCATGATTTTTAACCGCTATTGAGCCTGGTACTCTAACCAACAGGATTTTCATCTTTCTCTTTTTAGAGCCAACAAGTTTCAAAGAAGAAGAAGAAAAAGAAACTGCAGAGCCTACAGGGAGCGCCATATTATCTGAAAGATGGAGATGTCATTGGAGTTAAGGTGAGTTTGATATTAACTGAAGTGTATTTCATTATTCAAAATGTTTGCTTTACATGAGGATGTGTAGCACAGTGAAAGACTTATCACAGTGTTGTTGTTTCCACACTGGAAATAGATCTAAAGTATTCACTCCTGATAAATTCTGTTGTCATCATTGTAAATTCTTTTCGCTATGCAAAGATCAGAATTCTGGTATATCCATGTTTCTCACCAAGTTTTATACAATTTCTCTCTTTTTGAAATCTCTTCCATTAAAGTTTATTCTTGGCTACATTTTGTGTGGCTCTTCTACTCACCATATTTTGTGCAGATACTGAATGATCAAATGATCAAATTCCATACAGAAGTTTACCAGTTTATACTTAAGTAGATCATTGTTATTTTATTCACATAGAATCTGTTAATTGACAACAATAAAGACTTCAGCACCATGACTGATGACATTGGTAAGGAGAAACTCAAACTTGAAGACAATAGTAAGAACAAAAGGTAACATTTGCTCAAAACTATTTATTATCATACTGTAAAAACTATATCAAAATACTGTTGCACGGTTTTGCGAGACATTGTAGTACAGAGCACAGGAAAAGACCTTTCACCCCACATGATGCCAATATAAACTAATTTAATTTACCTATGCAGGTGGTGTTTTGGATGCCGATGATCCATGAAATACCCCATAAAATCATCTCTTAGCCATTTTTTGCCCATGAGTGATGTCCTTCCTCATGGTTCAATGCAGTTAGGCATTTACAATGTTTCATACTACCACAAATTAGATATTTCTGCTAGAATCAATTATGTTTTCTGTGCATACGTTCATGTACAGTGCCCTCCATAATGTTTGGGACAAAGACCCATCATTTATTTATTTGCCTCTGTACCCCACAATTTGAGATTTGTAATAGAAAAAATCACACGTGGTTAAAGTGCACAGTCAGATTTTATTAAAGGGTATTTTTATACATTTTGGTTTCAGTCCCCCCCCCATTTCAGGGCACCATAATATTTGGGACGCATGGCTTCACAGGTTAAATGCCTCCTTAATGCAGGTATAAAAGAGCTCTCTGCACGCATCTTTCCATCACCTTTGGAAACTTTTCTTGCTGCTTATCAACATGAGGTCCAAGGTTGTGCCAAAAACAAAGGAGTTTTTCAAAGCTAAAAAATTGTTTATTCTTGAGTGGCCAAGTCAACCACCCGATCTGAACCCAATTGAGCATGTCTTTTAAATGCTGAAGAGAAAACTGAAGGGAACTAGCCCCCAAAACAAGCATAAGCTAAAGATGGCTGCAATGCAGGCCTGGCAGAGCATCACCAGAGAAGACGCCCAGCAACTGGCGATGTCCATGAATCGCAGACTTCAAGCAGTCATTGCATGAAGACAATATGCAACAAAATACTAAACATAACTAATGTATATAAATTGTCTTTATTAAAATCTGACAATGTGCACTTTAACCACGTGCAATTTTATTTCTATTCCAAATTTCAAGTTGTGGAGTACGGAGGCAAATAAATAAATAATGGGTCTTTGTCCCAAACATGGAGGGCACTGTACAGATAGATTATAAACTAAGCATTCCATTTTAAAATTAAATTAAATGTGTCATGGAAAACAACAGAATCAGAAGGCCATGCCGAGCAGCAACTTATGGAGGCATTAGCTTTATTTATAAATTCATAAGTTATAGGAGCAGAAATAGGCAATTTGGCCCATTGAGTTAGCCATTGAATCATGTCTGATCTATCTTTCCCTCTCAAATCCTTTCTCCTGCCTCTCACCATAACCCTTGACACCTTTACTAATCAAGAATCTGTCATTCTCTGCCTTAAAAATACCCAATTACTTGGCCCCTCAGCCGTCTGTATCAATGAATTCCACGGATTCACCTCCTTCTGACTAGAGAAATTCGTCCTCATCTTTCTAAAGGTACATCCTTTCATTCTGAGGCTATGTCCCCTGTTTCTAGACTCTCCCATCCTCTCCACATGCACTCTATCCAGGCCTCATTATTTAGTAAGTACAGACTCAGAGCCAACAAATGCTCATCAATTATTAGCCCAATCATCCCCGGGATCATTCTTGTAATCCTCCTCTGGACACTCTCCAACTTTGTACATCCTTCCCCAAATCTAAGGGGGATTTCTCTTGTGGGCCAAAAGTAGTGAAATGTGGCTTCTAAATAGTCCAGTCATAAAGTCACAGTTCCCTTCATTAGTCAGAAATACAACACAGTAGCAGGCTCTTTGACCCACCATTGACCACCCATTTCTACTCATCCTACATTAATTCCTTTTAGTATTTTCTTCATATCCCCACATTGTCTCCATAACTTAATGGCTTAAACGGAGTAAATTATTCCAATGCCTTTCAGAGGAGTGTGAACAAGCATTAAAGATTATTTTATTCTTACATACAAACCTTAAATTTATGAATACACAGAATAATTTAGCTCTTTTTCCTTACAGTCAGCAAAGTACTGCACATCAGAGTGGCGATGCTACAGAAAACAGTGAACGACAGATTCGTGGTCAAACTCGCAGACCTGAAGTGGCCTTATCCATTAGTGTAGCAGACTTCAGATAATAGCTGTGGAAACTGGAAATGGATGGCTGGAATAAGTGGTGAGCTTTTGTCATGATTGCAGGAAGTCTACAGCGAGGGCATTGAATTGCTCTCAGAGTGACTCATCTCCAGTGAAATGCCAAGAAGTAAAGGAGCCAATTGTATCAGTTATAAAGTGAGGGTTCACAATAAGTGGACAAAAGCTGACTTTGTTCACTCCAATTTGATTTGTGCCCCATGGAAATTCACTGTCATCTTCTCAAACTGGGAAAAGAGATTCAGCAGGACAGATTGAAGAACCATCTCTAGAAGCCACTTGGGTATTGTTTTTGGTCAATAACTGCCAGAATGAACATTTAAAAGATTTTTATTTGGTGTAAGTGTTCCAATTTTAAAAAATGAAAATACCTATGCAATAAATGGGATGCCACTCCCAAGAAATTTAGCGCTTCTAACACCAACAACCGATGTTCATTTATGTTGTGAAGCGCTCGGTATTGCAGTCGTGTTTTGGTAATGTGTTCAAGTGAAAAACGCTCTTGCACTTGTTCTGATCTGATTGATGCATTGACTTAATATTTGTGGGACCATAAAATCCAGTGCAGAATCACATCATACACAAGACTTGTAATTTTGAAATGTGTTTTTGGTTAAACACAGGATGATTGTGTCAAACAAAAACATGTAAGCGGATTTTATGGTCTCATTTTTGGTGAGAACCCGACTTGCTGGCAAGGACTGTGTGCCTCACATGAACACTTGCAATCTCAGGAGTTTCGATTTCAGAGAAAGATCTGTTTAATAATAATACGCGTTGATAATTTTAGGTAGATGCAACGTATATAATGTATGGGATGAAATAAAAATAATTATGTATGGCCTTATGATGCCATTGGAATATCCTCTCAATAGGGCCATTGTTTTCCTACTTACTCGTCCTATGACAAGAAACCTAATATTTTTCCCGACTATTCATTTTGCTGCCTGGTTTACATATGCCTTAAGAGACCTAATCTCTTGTATAGGATAGACTGGCCGCGGGACACTAAAAACGTTATCTGCGTGCTAGTAGGGTATGCTATTTCCTTCCCACTATCAAATTAGCTTTCCTCCTATTGGAATCTGCTGCTAATAAGTGCAACCAAGTGCTAAATGGATAGAACAAAATCCTTACTAGGCCCGTATTTGGTCCTAAAGCTGAGTAGCGCAGGAGTGCGGAATCTGTTTTGTTAACCTGGTCATACACATTCCACATTCTTAAATATTTTTTGTCTACTGATCCTACTTAACAGAATTTCACTATTAAATTATGTGTGATGTATGGGAGGGTTGTAATGAAAAGTCAAAAATGCACTGAGTTCATTGAAGGATACAGTGTTACAATAGGTTATCTACACTGGCCTTATGAACACTTTCTGTATCTTCAGACATTACACAAAAAAAGGTGATTTGCTCCAGCCTGTATTACATTTGTGCCATTGTCTTTTACTGCAAATTGCATGTTACAAGAAGATTGCAAATTAAGAATAATAGTCAACAGAGAAATTGGAGAATCAAATAGAAATGCTACAATTGTCCTTTATATGCTAACATGGTGAGATCGACCTTGATATCGTGTTTCTTTTTAATTAGAAAAGATTTCTAAATTACTTTTCACCTTCCAGAAGACTAGGGTGCAAAATATTGCTTTGAAAAATAGAGTTCAGGCTTCAGATATCTGACTAGGTGAAAATCATCATCACAAAATGATGTTTCGTAGCTGCAGTCAAACTTTATTATATCAATTGTGGATTAGTTTGAGTAATCTACTGCATCACTCTGAATGGTGATTTACTATTCCGTGACATTATATGATGTTCACATGTTGCACTATAATTTGATTGGTAGTGGTAGATCATTTCAAAGAGCTTGTCAATTTGAACTGAAAATCTTTAACACACCTGTGTTAAAATGCAAGGAAACACGTTGAGGAGGTGAAAGGACAGGCCGATATGAAAAATATTTTCATGCCGTGCTTTAGATAGAACTTTCTTTCTAGAACAAGGAAATATTTTAATTAATTTTTATCAACGTGATTTGGTGAGAAAGCAGATAATAGTTTTGATAACCTTTAACTTCATTGGCATTTCAGTAACAGCAAACCAAATATAAGCTAAAATATTGTATTTTTAACAACAGGTTTAGAGCTTTACTTTAGTCAGTAACTATTTTAGCCCTAATTTGTTGCAATCCAAAATATTTGCCCAGAATTAGCAATAAAAACAGAAAATATTGAGAAGGCAAGACAGTATCTATGCACATTAAAACAGACTTAATGTTTTGGGTTGAATACCTTTCCTAAGTACAGTTTTGATTTTTAAAAAAGTATTTGATCTGTAACGTGATCTCTGTATCAATATGCACGTGTTTCCTTGCTTCTTTGGTATTTCCAAAATTTTTGGTTTTCATTTCTGATTTCCAGAATCTGTTTTACTTTCTTGAATTAATTCCCAAAATTAGTATATTCAGTTCTATTTACTTTGTCCCTGTAGAGCATCAGTGAATGTTGTAGAACATTTTTCTACTTACAACTGATGTTTTTGGATGTGATTGGTTACAGATGTATCTTCAGTTTGGCATTTGTCTTCAAAGATGATCTTCCATTATCCTTTCTCTCCAGTTCTTCAGGAGTGATGGTGGGTTACATTGATTTGAGTTTCTTCTTCAGCAAGCTCAATGACAATAGTTCAAATCAGCTTGTATATTGCATGAAGGATGCATTTTGTCTGTTTAAGTCAATGGCAATATTTAAAACAAAGGATAGAAAATGTAATTCCTTGCAGGCACTGATTCAACCCGAGGCATTTCTGGCCCATTTCTTGCATCCTTCCAGACAGAGGTAGGTAGGCAAGTGCATGGTGTTTTGTTTACAAAACCAAGGCTTTTTTGTCAGATTAAATATGTGAAATTCTGTTAATGGAACAGGAGGCACAAATCTAATAATTACTAGATTATATGGCAAAAAAATAGACCACTGTACTAAGTACTTAATTACTTCAGAAAGTGATTATGCGTGTGGATAATTTGATTTGGCCCATTTGTTGGCATAGCTGTTTTGGTTTCCTGTCTATTTTGCACTGCCATAATGTATGGACAATAGAATTTACTGTGGGGTTGAGAGTAGGATTGAATTTTCCTGCTCCAATGCAATCAATCTCATTGTCCCAGACCACAGGTAATTAGGTCAAGGAATGGGGAGAATGGTGGTGATT
The DNA here is from genome assembly GCA_963514005.1 of Raja brachyura. The sequence continues at coordinate 46,094,049 of OY740787.1, read as the reverse complement.
TTGACAGCATTACAACAGATGAGTAGATCATGCATGGAAAAAAGAACTAAAAATTTTGGATTAAGGAATTCAAGTTCCATCCGGGTTGTTACCTGAAAACAGGCAAACACTCAAGTCAGCAAAGATGTAAGTCTAGCATTCAGAGATGTTTTGGCATCTATTGAAAGAAAGATCTTGTAGAAGTTGATCGAGAACAACCCCTTCTAAACTGATCAATTACAATTATTCTATATGGAAAAGAAGGAAGATCCTCATTTGCATTTTCCTAAAGAATTGGTTTATTTTTATCAAGGATAGGCACAATGCAATAATTTCATATGTAAATCTCTATAAATTGATTAAAGGATTTATACAAAAATATTCTTGTGATCGGTTTATTTTTATCCATGTTTTGGATGATTTGACTTGGTCCCGCCAGTACATCACTAATCAAGATCTTAATTAATGCAGCACGGTTAATGCTGGTTTTTCCAGTGAGCCATCAGAAGAACTTCAGGCTCTGATTTAAACATGTAAAAATATAACCTGGACATTAGACTCCTGCAAAACCTCAGTAATTCATTTTAGTTTGATGAATGTGGTTTGTGGAATTGTCATTTTGTCTCAACCTTGAATAGTAAAGACACAAAATGTTCCATGGCATTTTCAAACAAGATTTGTTTTTGAGCCACATGCAATGTTAGGCAATGTGACTGAAAGCATGGTCAGAGTCAGGTTTTAAAATATCCCATAATGTGATGAATGAGGCAGAGGGAATTGCAGTAATGCAAGTTAAAAACGTGAGTATCATGTGACTCCTTCAATAACAGTGCTGATACAGAACGTCAAATCCATTTTCTGGCCAACATTCCTGGACGGCCAACATTCCAGAACAGACAGAGCTAGAGTGATTGAAAAGTGGATATGGAAGAATGAATTCGATTTGCTAGAACACTTGGAGCACAATTGCTTGATTCCCAAGATGTTATTTAAAGAGCAAGGAGTTTTCTGGATCATATTTATCCCTTTGACATCAGATCTGAAGCATATTTTTCATCAAATTGTTGTTTGTTGAGCTTGCCGAGTACAAATTGTCTGTAATGTTGCTGATGTTCTACCAAAAAAGTGCCAACATTGCTTATTCAGTACTTTTCACAATTGGTCAAAGTGCTGTATGGTTTTTTTTAATACAGGGCCCCACTTTTAAAAATTGCATGGAAGGGAAGTATGTTCTTGATTTTGAGATAAAACAGCAGATTATGTTGATGTTAAAATCTGAAAAATGGTGCACTGGGTAATGTTTTGCAAATAAACTAGTTAGTTTTGATTGAAGTCTAAATTTATTATGTTTACAAAACAATGTTGCCATTCGGCAATTGTACATTTGAACCAAATAAAATGTACCATGGAGTGTCTGCTGATCTTTTACTCAGTCCCTTGGTCCATGATGCACATGGACAAGTTCTAGCCTTGAGGTTTGCTGCCATCTGTTTGAGGAAATGGAGGAGGTTCTGGCCATAATGTACCTTCTGTCTTACTTGCACTGACTTTGCTTTGAACTTCTAAACTAGACAGGAGCTTTTCTTTCATTTTAAGATGTTTTTGTCTTTCCAGGTCATCCATTTTGGCCTTAAGGACACATAACTCTTCAGCTTTGAGAGCAAATAGTTGCCTGAAGAAATGAAAATAGTGGTTAATTTTTCCTAATACACTGTAAGTTCTACTGACATTAGTAATGGAAATTTAGCATCCAGCATCAATTAGTAATGCACTATGACATGCAGTTACAGGTCAATGCCTGTCTTTCAATGGGGCAGATTTTCTGTCACATACAGATCTTCTGAACTGAGTTAAAGACTCTCCTTTGCTCCCCTGATGAGTTTTGTAATCATTCAATTTAACTTTATTTGTGTTTCTTGAGTTCTGTACTTTTAAATACTGAGAAGTCTTATTGGGAGGGGAAAATAAAATATCTCACACCGCAGTTTGTGTAAGCATGTACAAAAGAAAAGAACATAATTTTGGTTGGCACAACTGGTAGAGCCACTGCCCACAGCAGCCAGAGTTCAATCTTACCCTTCGGTGCCCTTCATTTGGATAGCAGTAATAGATCGGTCCAAGTCAGCATGGATTAACAAAGGGGAAATCATGCTTGATTAATTTTTTGAGGATATAACTACGAAAATGGACAAGGGAGAGCCAGTGGATATAGTGTACCTGGACTTTCAGAAAGCATTTCATAAGATCCCCCATAGGAGATTAGTGGACAGAATTAGGGCACATGGTATTGGGGGTAGAGTGTTGACATGGATAAAAAATTGTTTGGCAGACAGGAAACAAAGAGTAGGGATTAACGGGTCCCTTTCAGAATGGCAGGGACTAGTGGGGTAGCGCAAGGCTCGGTGCTGGGACTGCAGCTATTTACAATATACATTAGTGATTTAGATGAAGGGATTCAAAGTAACATTAGCAAATTTGCACATGACACAAAGCTGGGTTGCAGTGTGAACTGTGAGGAGGATGCTATGAGAATGCACGGTGACGGGACAGATTGGGTGAGTGGGCAGATGGCGTTTAATGTGGATAAATTCGAGGTTATCCACTTTGGGAGCAAAAACAGGAAGGCAGATTACTATCTAAATGGTGTCAATTTGGGAAATGGGGTAGTACAATGGGATCTGGGGGTCCTTGTTCATCAGTCAATGAAAGTAAACATGCAGGTACAGCAGGCAGTGAAGAAACCAAATGGCATGTTGGCCTTCATAACAAGAGGAGTTGAGTATTGGAGCAACAAGGTCCTCCTGCAGTTGTACAGGGCCCTAGTGAGACCTGGAGTATTGTATGCAGTTTTGGTCTCCAAATTTGAGGAAGGACATTCTTGCTATTGAGGGAATGCAGTGTAGGCTCACAAGGTTAATCCAGGATGGCGGGACTCTCATATGCTGAGGGAATGGAGCAGCTGGGCTTGAAAACTCTGGAATTTAGGATGAGAGGGGATCTTATTGAAACATATAAGATTATTAAGGGTTTGGACACGCTAGAGGCAGGAAACATGTTCCCGATGTTGGGGGAGTCCAGAACCAGGTTCCACAGTTTAAGAATAAATGGTAAGCCATTTAAAATGGAGATGAGGAAACACTTTTTGACACTGAGAGTGAGTCTGGAATTCTCTGCCTCAGAGAGTGGTTGATGGCCGGTTCTCTGGATACTTTCAAGAGAGGGCTAGATAGGGTTCTTAAAGATAGGGGATATGGGGAGAAGGCAGGATCGGGGTACTGATTGTGGATGATCAGCCATGATCACACTAAATGGTGGTGCTGGCTCGAAGGGCTGAACGGCCTACTCCTGCACATATTGTCTATTGTGCTGTCTGTGGTAATTTACCCTTTGTCTTAACGATAAAATCTAGGGGAATTAAATAGATTGGTGCAGAATTGGTAAAAAATGGGTGCCTGAATGGCACATACTTAGTTTATGTGCAGTACCTTTGACTCTCCCTCTATTCAAATCGTGCTGGACTATCAATCAATAATAATTGGAATGGCTTCATCCCCGTTCTAGATTTCTTCATTCTAGGTCTGGAAACCACTTTAGTATTCAGATTTTACCATTAACGCAAGGCAATAGTGGCTAGTGGAGTCAAGGGATATGGGGAGAAGGCAGGCACGGGTTATTGATAGCGGACGTTCAGCCATGATCACAACGAATGGCGGTGCTGGCTCGAAGGGCCGAATGGCCTCCTCCTGCACCTATTTTCTATGTTTCTATGGGACAGGTGATCACTAGACATCAGAAGTCTTCATCATTGTCCACTGCCCCCTTCTGCTGGACATGGTGCATATTAAGAGAGGAGATTTGAATTTAACCCTATCGAGTAAACCATAGCTGTGAGTTAATGGAGAGAGTCCATGCTATTTTGCCTGAGTTGAATGGTAAATTGGGGGAAGATCCAATTTGTTGGATTTTTTCTATTGACGTTAGAAGAATTAATATATGAAGAAGTTGAATGTTTCCATTTGTGAAGGACTTCACTTGGATTTTCCTTTATTTGTTGTCTGGCCAGAAAATGATTCAATTGGGAAGATGAAAGTAAATTGGTTGTGCAGAATGGCATATTTCTGTATTGCAAATTCTATGAAATGATTTCAGGAATATAATAGAAGGCAAATCTACAAAGTTGCAACATGTACATATAACTAGGTTTTTCTGGAAAAGTAAACTAAGGTGTGCTTTTACTCTAATTAAAGTATCTTGGTAGAGAAAGTACCCAGATTGTGTTCTTACTTCAGATCAATGTTTTGACTCTCTAAAGCGTCAATGGAAGCCACATATTTTTTCTGCAAACTGCCTATGTTTGTCTTGTAAAGTCCTTCAAATTCAGTCAGCTTAGCTTCCTGAAATAATAAGTATGATTCTGTAAGTCACAATTATTGATCATCATCTTCAAAATGCAAGAATCATATTTAAAACAAGTTACAAAGGGTGGACACAGTTCCAGATCTGAGTCACACCCAATGTGCAAGTAAAGGCTGTCTTCTTCGAGGCCAGAAGGAGAATCATGCTGCAATAAAACAGGACACTCTCACCTCTTTCTCACTCCTCCCTCCCACTGGCCCCTCTCCACACAGTTGGGTTCCCAAGACTAGAAATGTTCACATAGAAATGAATAATATAATTACCGTCATGTGTAATTGACTTGTGATGTTATTTAGGCTTTCAGTCTGATACTGTAGCTCTTTTGTCATCGTATCCAGTTCTTCCTGCAGAACCTAAAAATGAATACAGGTTAAATGTCACCGCATTAGGCAATGTAAATTATCCTCCATTTTTCAACACACCACCCTGCCACATGGCAATTCCTGTCTGGGAATTCTCTGACAAACTGTTCTTACACCTGTCACAGGCAGTTTATGAGTACAGTGAACCCTTGTTATAATCGACCATATGGAAGAAATGGTGTCCATTATTGCCAAGTAATAGAGTACCAATGTAGAAACAAAGAACTGCAGATGCATGTTCATACACAAAAGGACACAAAGTGAGGAGTAACTCAGTAGGTCAGGCAGCATCTGGAAAACATGGATAGGCGATGCTGTGGGTCGAGACCCTTCTTCAGACTTGGGGTGAACAGGACCTGGAATCCAGGTGAGTTGATGGCCGCAGTTTGGGGGGGTCATGAACGTTGGCGTTGCAGGTCTCAGCCTGGTGATGGCTGGGTGTGTGACATGATCCAGCAGTGGGTCGCGACCAAAACCGTCACCTATATTTGCTCTCCAGAGAAGCTGCCTGACCTGCGAAATTACTCCAATGACTGTCAATTTTAATTAGTTAATTTCAATGACCTCCAGTGTAACTAGCAGCCTGTGTTCTTAAAAAGACAATGATGTCTGATTATGTCAGTGTAAAGGGCCTGTCCCATTTGGGCGATAGCCGAAAAAGAGGTTGTCGCGTCATGACGTATGGTGACGCATGCAATGATGCGCCGTGCTTCCCTGTTGCCCCAGGATTTTAGAATGTTCAAAATCCTGGGGCGACATTTGGGTGTCTCATCATGTTGTGCGCCCTGTCACACGCTGATGTATACTGTCCTGTGTCCGACCGTTAGGGTTGGGGTTAGGGACCACAAATGGGGTGTAAGATATTCTTCCTTCAATGCATGGATTTTAAACATTAATATATTAAAATTAATACAATAAAATCAATTGTGCAAATGAAAAGATGTCTGGGTTGTTCAGTTTTATTTATAGATGTATTGGTCCGCTTCTAGATCCGATCACCGTCTCTTTTCACAGGGATGGATTCAGTGAGTAGACTAAACTCCCCTCTCCCCTCTTACCCCCCTCCCCCCTCTTACCCCCCCCCCCTCCCACCCCCATCCCTCCTTCTCCACTCACCCCCCACCCCTCTCCCCCCTTTTTCCCTTCCCCCTGCTCCACTCCTCTCCCCCTTATCCACTACCCCCCTCCCCTCACATCTCCTTCTCTCTCCCCCCCACCCCCCCCCACTTTCCCCGACAACCCCCCATTTGTGGACCCAGCCTGTGACCAGCGATCCCCTGCACACTGCTACGGCCAATTTATACAAACCTGCCCTAACTCTAGCTTCTGCCTGCTCCTCATGGGAACTAAACTGTTGGCAACGAGTTAGTGGGATCTAGCTGTCACAGGCTGGGTCCACAAATGGAGGCGTCCCCCTCTCCTCCCTTCTCCCCCTTATCCACTACCACATCCCCTCACATTCCCTTCTCCCCCTCTCCCTCCCATTCTCCAACCCCCCCCACCCCCACTTTCCCCGACGCTCCCCATTTGTTGACCCAGGCTGTGACAGCTAAATCCAACTAATACTACTGCACAAAGGCCACATCATCTGTTTTAGTAACATTGACTATGGAATAAATGCAGACTTTGGGAACAACACACCCCCCCCCCCCCCCACCTCCCCCCGCCTTGCTTCAAAATGGGTGGTTGGTATTTAGACAGTGGCCGGAGCAGGTCGGAGTCACTGGTACATTGACAAAATTGCCTGTACCCAATTGAAAAGCCCGCTGCCTCTGGGGATTTGGAGAGGCCATTGGAAGAGAGATCTGCCTCTGGGACAACTCGTGGCCAACAGTTTAGTTCCCATGAGGAGCAGGCAGAACATTGGCGGTTCGAGTCCAACCCCTGGGGGCCCTGTGTCACATTTAGTTCAGAGATACAGTGCCCTTCGGTCCACCGAATCTGCACCGACCAGCGATCCCCCGCACACTATCCCACACATGCTAGGGACAATTTATACTTGTACCAAGGCTATCAACCTAGAGTTAGGATTACGGTTACAGCTAGGGTTAGGGTTTGGGTTTCCTCCCGCACTCCGAAGGTGCACAGGTTTGTATAAATTATCCCCAGCGTGTGTGGGATAGTGTGCGAGGGATCGCTGGTCGCAGGCATTGTCCACAAATGGGGGGTTTTTTTACCCTTAAACAAGGTTATTTTACAGGCTGTGAGATAAAACCTCTCTTATGTTGAAGCTGAGAAGTTCCAAACAATATTATTTATTATTATTTATTCCGAACAACATCCCCTTCAAGGAAACTGTAGAAGAGTTGAACAGGTACTTTGTGTCTTCCTTAGTGAAGACAGATCCTATCTCCCAGATGTACTGGTGGACAGAGGATCTATGGGGGTAGAGGAACTGAAAGAAATATTCATTAGGCGAGAAATAGTATTGGGTAGGCTAATGGGACTGAAGGATGATAAATCCCCTGGACCAGATGGGAAAGATGCTGGAGTCAATTACTAAAGAGGTAATAATGTGGCATTTGGATAGCAGTAAAAGGATTAGTCCAAGTCAACATGGATTTATGAAAGGGCAATTATGCTTGACTAATCTTCTGGAATTTTTTGAGGATGTGAGAATTAGAATGGATGAACGGGAGCCAGTGGATGTAGTGTGTCTAGTCTTTCAAAAAGCCTTTGATAAGGTCCCGCACGGGAGACAGGTGACTAAAATTATAGCACATGGTATTCGGGATCGGGTGTTCACATGAATAGAAAATTAGTTGGCAGGCAGAAAGCAAAGAGTAGGAGTGAACGGTCCTTTTCAGAATGGCAGGCAGTGGCGAGTGGAGTGCTGCAAGGCTCGGTGTTGGGCCCGCAACTGTTTACCATATATATTAATGATTTGGAAGAGGGAATTAGGAGCAACACTAGCAAGTTTGTGGATGACACAAAGCTGGGCTGCAGTGTGAACTGTGAAGAGGATGTTAGGAGGTTGCAGGGTGTCCTGGACAGGTTGAGTGAGTGGGCCGATGCAGTATAATATAGATAAATATTAGATTATCGACTTTGGCGGCAAAAACAAGGGGGCAGAATATTATCTCAATGGGGTTAGATTAGTTAAGGGGGAGGTGCAACGAGACCTGGGTGTCCTTGTACACCAGTCACTAAATGTTGGCGTGCAGGTACAGCTGGCAGTGAAGAAAGCTAATGGAATGTTGGCCTTAATAACAAGAGGATTTCAGTACAGGAGTAAAGTAGTTCTTCTGCAGTTGTAAAGGGCTCTGGTAACACCACATCTGGAGTATTGTGTACAGTTTTGGTCTCCTAATTTGAGGAAAGACATCCTTGTGATTGAGGCAGTGCAGCGTAGGCGCAAGAGATTGATCCCTGGGATAGCGGGACTGTCATATGAGGAAAGATTGAAAAGACTAGACTTGTATTCACTGGAGTCTAGAAGGATGAGGGGGAATCTTATAGAACCATATAAAATTATAAAAGGACTGGACAATCTAGATGCAGGAAATATGTTCCCAATGTTGGGTGAGTCCAGAACAAGGGGCACAGTCTTAGAATAAAGGGGTAGCAATTTAAGACTGAGGTGAGAAAAAACTTTCTCCCCCAGAGAGTTGTGAATTTGTGGAATTCCCTGCCACAGAGGGCAGTGGAGGCCAAATCACTGGATGGATTTAAGAGAAAGTTAGATAGAGCTCTAGGGGCATCAAGGGATATGAAGAGAAGGCAGGCACGGGTTATTGATTGGGGACGATCAGCTATGATCGGCGGTGCTGGCTCGAAGGGCCTCCTCCTGCACCTATTTTCTATGTTTCTATTAGAAGATCATAGGTGCAAGTTTAAGAGTTTGAAAATAACAATCGGTCCACTGCTACGAAATGACCAACAAGTGCCCTGATTTGGAGTTACTGCCACTTGCTTTTACAACATTGCTCCTCACTCACGCAACAGATAAATAACTATTTCACTTTTGTTGACTTTGAATATTATCTGAATGAGAAATAATTTGGCATATCAAGTCATAGAACAATCTCCCCGTTGAAGACTGAATCATGTTTATCCAAAATTTCAAATCCTCTATGTATCCTCCCAATAAAGTATATATTCATTGTTACATGGTCTCAGCAGCCAAGTGACTATCAAATTCTTTGGACACTTGATGGTTACTATTTATACCCTGAGAACCTTTAAAATGTTCCTGAAGGCCCTGTCTCACGGTGCGAGGTGACCCCGAGTGACGGACTCGTGGTTGTGTACGAGATTCCAAGTTGATGTTCAAGTGTTTGAACCGAGTTCCCACGAGTATGGTAAGTTTGCCGTTTACTTGTAATTTCTGCGATGTTCCAAGTTCGTCTCCAGAGTTACCAAGTTCCTCTCCCGTTTACTCTTTAGTTACCAAGTTCCTTTCCCGCTCAGGGCGTGTTGTTGCTGCCTGGGATTCGCATTTAAAGCACTCGGTTATCTTCAGCAGTTCAGGCGAGGACAAGTTGGGGGGGGAGGGGGAGGAGAGATGGTGGAATTGGGAGAAGGCAAGGACTATGGGTGGGGAGGAGTGAGAGGGGGGCTGGGAACGGCGTTGGTTGAGGAGAAGGAATGAGAGGAAGGGTAGAGGAGTGGGCCTGGACTCGGTGGGAGGTCAGAAGAGGTGAAGAGCGAACTGGTCGAGATGAAAGAGCAGGTTGAGGGCTCAATGATCATTTTGATCATACAATTGAGGAAGTTCTGACTAGATCTGAAGCACAAACCGAGTGCTTTGGAAAATCGTTTCAATTCCGTCGGCACCAACCACGGAAGAAGAGTTTGAAGCTGTTTAAGGAGCAGGTTTAACTAAATACGCAAGCACTGCAGCTTTGATTTCGCAGTAAGCATGGGTCAATATCGCCAAGGGGATTGCAGATGCTGGAGTCTGGGACAAAAGCAAACTGCAGGAAGAAGCCAACGGCCAGGCAGCATCTGGGAAACGGGTAGTCAACCTTTAGGTCCCGGCCCGAAACATCCGTGCACATTTTATGATTTCCCTCCAAAGATGCAGTCTCCCGTGGTTTGTTTGCACATCTCTCTCCCCTTTCTCTCCCGGGGGGGGGGGGACACGAGATAGTTTAAACGGACCTTACCCCCACTTCATGCTTCTGTTGCGCATAATTCAGCAGTAAAACCTCTCTTCCCCTTACCCAGCGGCGCCCGATTCCTCGCACCCCCACAAGTTCACATCGACGAGGGAAGAATGAGCGAGGAGTCTGAAGAAGGGTCCCGACCCGAAACATCACCCATTCCTTCTCTCCAGAGGCGCTGCCTGTCTCGCTGAGTTACTCCAGCATGTTTGTGTCTATCGTCGGTGTAAACCAGCATCTGCAGTTCCTTCCTACACACGGACAGTGAAGTGCCTCAGCCAAATTGCACGTGTCCTCGGTCAAACCATACACACCAATAAGTACTGGGATTGTTTTAGTTTGGGCTCAGTGGTGTCCATAGCCTGGGCACACTGCCGGAAAAAATATCGATAAATATGTGTGAAACTTTCACAAATAGGGGGTTAGATAGGTCTGGAATGTGGTGTTAACCGCAGGACTGTGCCCTGCTGAGATAGACACGAAATGCTGGAGTAACTCAGTGGGACAGGCAGCATCTCTGGAGAGAAGGAATGGCTGACGTTTCGGGTTGAGACCCTTTTTCACATCAGCTGAAGCAGATCTGTGTGTTCGGACTTGATGGACTAAACCTAACCCCAAGATCAAAAAGATGTTGACATATCCACTATATATGTTATTTAATTCTTCCGTCAGAACCGGTGCGTTCAGTGGAGATTTTCTCGACGGAGCAGCGAGGATGATATTGAGAAATAAAGTGGCTGGAGAGGCTCCAAACAAAAAGAACTAAACTAATTCTCGTTTAAAAAGAGAATATGTCTGTTAAAAAAAACCCAGAGGAAATTAATTGTTTCTACTGAAGAGCGGAGTCATTCCATTATGAATCATTGATTCTCAATGTATTTTTATAAATTAGATAATTTGAAATGCTGCAGTATTGAATGGTAAAGCCGGGCTTTGGCATCATTTCTAAAATCTAGGAGATGATTTTAAGCAAATATCGGACCTATTTATTTTCTCTTTCTCGCTTTTAGGTTTTGATGCGTTTATTTTGTCACCCAAGTAAATAGATACAGGTTATAAATATTTTAAAATATTGGACAGTGGTTTAACACAATCTCTATGATTGGCATACTTTTCACTTAAAGGGCAGCTCTTTAAATGTTGAGCTCATCGATGCATACTAATGCATGATATTCATGCAATTTAATATTGGATGTAACTAGGGTGTGTGGATTTTTATTCTGGAACATTAGGATTCTCTGATGAGAAGGTAGTCAGGTTTACGTTTCTTACACTTGATCATATCCGAAACTAAAGAATGGATAGACACAAAATGCTGGAGTAACTCAGCGGGACAGGCCGCATCTCTGGAGAGAAGGAATGGGTGGTGTTTCGGGTAAGTCTGAAGAAGGGTCTCGACTCCATTCCTTCTATCCAGAGATGCTGCCTGGTCCGCTGAGTTACTCCAGCATTTTGTGTCTATCTTTGGTTCAGTCTTTACTCAAGTGAACGAACAGATTAAAGAGTTCCCACGGTAGACTCACAAGTCACTAAGGTAAACGCACGGGCCACTACGTTATTACAACGAGTTTAAATGTTTCCATTTTTAACTTGAACAGTAAATTTGACTCGTGGAAAAAATCAAACATGTTTGATTTTTTTCGCGAGTTAACAAGTTTCACGGGTACCTACCATTAGCGTCACGAGTTGATAAGTTGCTCGCGCGAGTTACCGACGTTCCCACTACGTTGATTGTATGTGATTACCACGAGTGAAAACTCGGGGTCACTCGTGGGCCAACTCGCACGTTAAGCCAGATAGGCTCTCAGTTTTTATCTTGAGTTCTGCAATTGAACAGAACAGAAATAGGCCCTTCGGCTCACATCATGCCTGTCTTTACTAATCCCACTTGCTCGCATCAATTTCATATACCTCTATGGCCTGTTCGTTCAAATACATGTCCAGATACCTCGTAAATATTGTTCCTGCCTCCACCACCACCTCAGCCAACTCATTTCAGACACAGACTACTCTGTGTGAAACATTTACCCACTCAGATCATTTTTAACCTCCTCTCTCTTGATAAGAATTAATTTTATACCCCATAGTATTAGTTAAAATAATTTAACTTGAGTCAATACAGACTTGCATAATTGCTCAGTTTCCCTGCTTTACCTTGCAAACATATTGATGCTATTGTAGCGGCACCTAGTGGTAGCTTGGGGCATCACAAACCCTCACTATTGGCTGGCACGGTCACGGGGGTATTTTCACGGGTCTTTGTATAGCATTCATTCAAGCTCCACCCTGTTAGAAGGTGCTTCGTATTTTCGGTTGTTCTAAACGCATTTGAGTAAATCGCTTTATTATCGTTTCAAATAAAGAATCTCACTTTACTCAATCGACTCGACTCGCCAAACTATAGCAATTGAAAAGGGCCGATGGATCTAAGGCAACTTGAATTGGCATTAGGAGACAGGGTGATGTGGGCAGATGTTTTTGTAATTGGATGCCTGTGACTAGTGTTCCAAATTAAAGATCTTGTTTTTTTAATATATTTCAAAGATTTGAATTTGGATGTCGGAGGCATGAATACAAGTTCTTCTATGATACAAGGATTGGTGGGGTTGATGATGTAGAGGATGGTCTTAAGCAGCAGGGTGATATTGATGTGTTTATGAAATGTGCTGAGAGGCAGCTGGACTTCTGTGAGCAGTTCTGGTCACCATGCTATCAGACATATGTGATAGTGCTGGAGAGGTGGCAGGAGATTCACCACAATATTATGTGCAGGAAAGAACTGCAGATGCTTGTTTAAATCGAAGATGGACACAAAATGATGGAGTAACTCAGCGGGACAGACAGCATCTCTGGAGAGACGGAATGGGTGATGTTTCAGGTCGAGACCCATACTTCAGACTGATGTCAGGGGAGTGGGCGGTACAGAGATAATGGATATTGCCTAGAATGAAGGGTTTGTAATGAGGGGATGTTTGGTCTGTTTTCCTTGGAGCAAAGAACGTTAAAAGCAAATGTGGTTGAGGGGTATAGATAGCGTAGACTGCAAGAGACATCTTCCCTTGAAAGAAGTTAATAAAACTTTAAGGTTTAGGATAAGAGATTGAGGGGGAATCAGATATTTTTTTCACCAAGAGAGAGAGAGTGGTGGAAACAGAGTTGCTGACTAAGTGTTTAGATGAGCACTTGGATCACCTCAGCATAGTACATTACAGGCCAAGTGCTGGGAGATGGGAATGATATGGATGGAGTCAGTGTGGATATGGTGGCGCACATTTTCTGTTTCTATGCTCTATGATTATGAATTATCAGGCAGCATATCCACCAAGGGGCACTGTGCGATGGCTACCTTGCCAACGGTGTGTCTTCATCTTTTTCCTTCTTGTGTTAGTTTAGTTTGTTTAGTGTTAAGTTTGTTGAAAAATGTATGTTTTAATTTATCCTTAGTTTTGTATTATGTGGGGGGGGGGGGGGGGGAGGTGGGGGAAACTTTTTATCTCTTTCCTCGACGGAGATGCAACTTTTTTTGTGTCGTATTCCGCCTGCACTGCGGCCTAACATTGTGGAGGTGGCGGACTTGTTGGGACCTTGGAGCTCCAACTGCGGCAGCCTGCGGACTTTAACAATGTGGAGCTCACGGTCCCTGGTTAGAGACTGACTTCGGGAGCTCAAAGCCGCGGGAGCTTCGATCGCCCCTTCTGTGGATGGTTCAACTCCCCCGTCCATGGGAGGAAAGAAGATAAGACTTTATTGCCTTCCATAACAGTAGGGAATGGGGAGGGGCCACTGTGGTGGATGTTTATGTCGTTGAGTCTTGTTGCTTTTTTGGTATGACTGGAAAACCAAATTCCTCGTATGTTGCAATACATACTTGGCTAATAAATTATGATTATATTAATGATGGTTTGACAGTAATCATTTATTGTCTTTCTCCTGACAGTTTAGCATGCAACAAAAGCGTTTAACTACTTCAGCACACATGACAATAAACTAAACTAGAGAAATGTCTTGCAATTCAACAACCCGTTGCATGAAAATAGCTAAACCTGTGGCTGTAGCTGTTCTGGCACCAGACATGTGGAGATTTCACTTTGATAGTTTATATGGTGGATGTGGGCCTCCTTTGATCACTGCAGTCTACATGCTAATGGCACAGTCTGATAGAGTGAGAAACCAAATCTTCTCTACCCAACAGTATATATCTTTCGATTCCCCTAGTATTCAAAAATCCATAATTCCCAATCTTGAATATACTTGACAACTGAGCACCCACAGGCTTCTGGGATAGAGCAATCCAATCCCCTCAAGCTAACTGGTTCTACATCACCAGTAAAGGGCCTGTCCCACCAGCATGCAACTCTACGCGATTAGCGCGACCTAACGTGGTCGCTTGAGCCGTCCGGCGTCGCGGGGCCGGTCCCACATTGATCGCCGGAGCCGCGCGGAATTGTGCGGAGTTCGTCCCGAGTTCGTCCCGAGACCGCGCGGGGCTCAGAAAAACCGACTATGTCTAAAAATCCCGCGCGGCAACGGCTTGTCGGCTCGCAGTCGCCTCGACATTTACACACCGCCCGGACATCGTGCCTCCGTGAACTTATTTGTAAGTGCCTCCGTGACCCTCTGTGTGTGGCTCCGTGGCCCTGTATGTGTGTGTGTCTCGGTGCCCCTCTCTGTGTACCCCTCTAAGTCCTGGCGAACTTACCTTGGACTTGCTTCAAGTTCGCCTCGCTTTGCGCCGCGTTGCGCCACTCACCCAACCTCCGCGCGGCCCTCGCTGCCGGTTTAGTTGCGCTTGCCGCATGCAGGCGCATGCTGGTGGGAACGGCCCTGTACAGGGGATCACCCGACCTCCGCGCGGCCCCCGCTGCCGGTTTGATCGCGCTCATCGCCTAGAGTTGCATGCTGGTGGGACAGGCCCTTAAGGAAATAGCCTCTCAGTGCCAATGTTGTCAGATAATCTCAGAATCTTATGTCTCATTGCAATTGCTTCTCATTCCTCTAAACTCCATTCATGAAAGGCCAAAAAAAGACAAAGTGCTAGAATAACTCAGCAGGTCAGTCAACATGGATAGGTGACTTTTCAGTTTGGGATCCTTTTTCAGTCCTCATAAAATGTTTACCCAAGAAAGCCATCTAATTAATCAAGTGAGCCATCTCTAAAGCAGCTACATCCTTTGTTATGGTGACCCAAACTACACACAGTTACTCCTGGCAGGGTCAAAATAAAACCCTGTACTATTACAGCAAAACACCCTTACTCCCGAGTTAACACACACAGAGATCTAGGCATTGAAGTAGTCAATAGGTCCTTCAATCGAATGGTTGTTTTACCTTCATAAGCACAATTCCAAATAACACTGAATAGGGGTCATCTATGCATGTTTATACCTCGATCGTGTACTTAGATTTGGACAGCTCCTCAAGTGCGCCAGTCATAGCATTATATTTGTTAGTAGCCACCTGAGAAAGCAAAGAATAAGTCAATTACTAAGAAAAAGTTTGTTTCTTATTACTGCAGACTCTAGTCCACCCATTTTAAAAGTGCAGCCAACAACATAAAAACATCACTTTTCTATGGTAGAAATCTTTTTTTTTTCCACTTACACGCAGTTGCATTTACAAAGCATCCAAGATTATTGTGAATAATGGCATATTATAAATGACAATAAAATTATCATAGGCCAATAATACATCTAGCTAATCTATTACAATTAATTCCAAAATGGTGCCAAGCTTAATGGGGTGAAAGTGACAAATTAAAGTCATCTATCCTAAATTCACCTCCTTTTGCTTGCATTAATTTGACATATGTATGCAATAAATATATATATTTTTTATGTACTTTCTGAATTGGGTTTGAAGATGGCAAATAATTTCAATGCCCTGGTTTGGATATGCTTGTGGCAGATGCTGGATTTTATACCAAAAATGAAAAATATTCTGTCTATGTGGGGGCATAGTGGAGCAGCTGCGTCACATAGCCAGAGACCCGGGTTCGATCTTGATCACAGGTGCTGTCTGTGTTGAATAAGCATGTTCTCCCTGTGATCGCATGCTTGGGGTTCCTCCCACATCCCAAAGACGTGTGGTTTTGTAGGTTAATTGGATGCTGTAAATTGCCCCTTGAATGTAGGGTGTGGGTGAGAAAATAGAATAACATAGAACTAATGTGAATGGGTGATCAATGGTCGCCATGGTGAGTCCTAGGGCCTGAAACAAATGTTTCCTTTGAAGGTTACCTAAAAATAGGTTTTCCCCAAAGCCTATCCAAACTCCTGTAAATTTTCAATTCCACCAACTGAACATCAAGTAGTATTTTGAACGTGTCCAGTAGATATTGGAATATACTTCCTAAGTACCGTTGTACTTCCCCTATTCCCGACTTGACACCATTTAGCTAATAAGCTGCCTTCCAGTTTTTGCTACCACAGTGAATAACCTCACATTTATCCATATTAAACTGCATTTGCCATGCATCTGCCCACTCACCCAACCTGTCCAAGTCATCCTGCATTCTCATAGCATCCTCCTCACAAGTTCACACTGCTGCCCAGCTTTGTGTCATCTGAAAACTTGCTAATGTTATTGTAATCCCTTCATCTAAATCATTAATATACATTGTAAATAGCTGCAGTCCCAGCACCGAGCCTTGCGGTAGTAGCCACTGCCTGCCATTCTGAAAAGGACCCGTTAATCCCTACACTTTGTTTCCTGTCTGTCAACCATTTTTCTATCCATGTCAGCGCTCCACCCCCAATACCATGTGCCCTAATTTTGCCCACTAATCTCCTATGTGGGATCTTATCAAATGTTTCTGAAATTCCAGGTACACTACATCCACTGGCTCTCCCTTGTCCATTTTCCTAATTACATCCTCAAAAAATTCCAGAAAATTAGTCAATCATGATTTTCCCTTCGTAAATCCACGCTGACTCAGACCAATCTGGTTACTGCTATCCAAATGTACCACTATTTCATCTTTTATAATTGACTCCAGCTTCTTCCCCACTACCGATGTCAGGCTATCTGGTCTATAATTCCGTTTTCTCTCTCCCGCCTTTCTTAAAAAGTGGGATAACATCAGCTACACTCCAATCCACAGGAACTATAGAACATTGGAAAATGATCACCAATGCATCCACGATTTCTAGAGCCACTTCCTTAAGTACCCTGGGTTGCAGACCATCAGGCCCTGGGGATTTATCAGCCTTCAGTCCCATCAGTCTACCCAACACCATTTCCTGTCTAATGTGGATTTCCTTCAGTTCCTCCGTTACCCCAGATCCTCTGGCCACTAGTAAATCAGGAAGATTGTTTGTGTCCTCCTTAGTGAAGACGGATCCAAATTACTTGTTCAACTCATCTGCCATTTCCTTGTCCCCCATAATAAATTCATCCTTGAGAATATCCTGGTTATGTAAGGAATTGTAGTATAAAATATTTTATTAAGTAAAAGATTAGCTTGACTTTTTGGGTTCTGAATAAACTGAAGTGTTGTAATTCTGTACCATATTAGAAACATAGAAAATAGGTGCAGGAGTAGGCCATTCGGCCCTTCGAGCCTGCACCACCATTCAATGTGATCATGGCTGATCATCCAACTCAGTATCCCGTACCTGCCTTCTCTCCATACCCCCTGATCCCTTTAGCCACAAGTGCCACATCTAACGCCCTCTTAAATATAGCCAATGAACTGGCCTCAACTACCTTCTGTGGCAGAGAATTCCAGAGACTCACCACTCTCTGTGTAAAGAATGTTTTCCTCATTTCGGTCCAAAAGGAATTCCCCCTTATCCTTAGACTGTGACCCCTTGTTCTGGACTCCCCCAACATCGGGAACAATCTTCCAGCATCTAGCTTGTCCAACCCCTTAAGAATTTTGTAAGTTTCTATAAGATACCCCCTCAATCTTCTAAATTCCAGCGAGTACAAGCCGAGTCTATCCAATCTTTCCTCATATGAAAGTCCTGACATCCCAGGAATCAGTCTGGTGAATCTTCTCTGTACCCCCTCTATGGCAAGGATGTCTTTCCTCAGATTTGGAGACCAAAACTGTACACAATACTCCAGGTGTGGCCTCACCAAAATCCTGTACAACTGCAGTAGAACCTCCCTGCTCCTATACTCAAATCCTTTCGCTATGAATGCTAACATAGAGGAACTATGGGGATCAGGAAGCCAGAAGCCTGCATACCAAGCTTTCCTGCATAACAGGGTAGTGATCCTGTTATGCCCAGGGAAACGACAATTAACAATAGTGGGAGAGGATTTGTTTTCTGTGGACTCGGGAATTTCTTAAACAGAAATATTCTGTGGTGTTACTGATAATGATCCTCACGTTATTTAAGGAATTGCAAATATTGTGATTTTGACTAAGTTCCTGTTGTTTAGGGGTTTTGTAACTAAAGTTTGTGATTGATTTAACCACAGTATGACAAGTGTATTGTATTGTGACAAGTATGCTTTGAATGGGTTGAGCCTGATTGATTTGAGTATTGCGTTGAATGTCATTGCTGCAACTCTGTATAAGCATGTGACCATGTTTCCAAAACACTATAAAAGGTCCTATATGTTTTCGTTCATTAGAGTGGTGGCTCAGGAGAGTCAAGTGTCTGTTGCATACTTGACTCTGTATCCCTGACACTCTCGCCGGCTGATGATCAGTACAGCTTGAGTTGGTTTACCTAACCAATTGTGTGTTGTCTGTTTTTAAGAAGTGAACCTTAACACCCTTTTCAGTCTTCAAGGGTCCAACTTTGGTCTTAACTAATTGTTTTCTTCTTCACATACCTGAAGAAGCTTTTACTATCCTCTTTTATATTCTTGGCTATTTTACCTATGTATCTCATCTTTTCTCCACGTATTGCCTTTTTAGAAAACCTTCTTGACCACCTTACCTACTTGTGACGCCATTTTCAACAAAAAATGTGCCTGCACACCTTGATCCCTCTGTGCTACAACACTCTCCAGAGCCCTGCCTCGTCTTTCCAAAACCCAAAACTTATCTGTACTAAACCATTCATCAGCAGTTATGATAAAGCATATGCAAAATGATGGCTAGGTGGGGACCTAATAGTTATCATATTTAAGAAAAAATATCCTTTGTGAAAAATAGTTTAAATATCTTCAAATATTTCTGTTAATTTCTCACACTTTGTGCCATATTAAGACCATTTTACTCACCTCCATCTTGATTCTGTGCTCGTCAAGCATGGCAGCAATCTGTTCTTGAAACTGTTCTTCGATTATTTTTTTCTCTGTGTTACATTTATTTTTTAATTCGTTCGCTGGTGGACAAAAGCAGCCCTTCATTAAAACACTTACATTGGTTGCTATGCCACAACACAGCTCTGAATGGAGGCAATCCCCGAATCTTTTGCACTTTTGCAATAAGAGATACTGCTGACATATGCCCACCTTCAATGGTAGTGCACACTGGACACTACTGTGGGTCTGAACACAATGTAGGCTAATAATATAGAGAAAGGGTTACATTTCAAATAGGATGGAATCTTTGCCTGGTCGATAGAACGTGCAAGATGCTATAACACTGTTTAAAAAAAGATCGGTTTATTTTCCCCTTTGTTCAACATACATCCTTAAATAAATCCACTAAAAGCATAACCTGACATGTTCTGTTTGTCACACTGCATGTCTTTCTTTAATACCAATAACTGTATGATTGTGTAGCTCCTCAAGTGCTTTCCAGAGGATATGAAAGTTGTTCCACATAAACTTAAATTTTGTGCATTCACAATCAACTTCTCCATAAACATAGCAGTTCCAGACATTACGGTACAAATGAATTAACAGTAAATGCTATTCACAGCATTTCAGCCATTCGGTATATGTTACCCCTAATAACCCTAACCCTATTTAAAACAAGGAACACTTTTTTCATCACCATCCCCATTGGGAGCCAATGGCTACCACTGAAACACAAAACATGATCATAGTAGTTATATTATCAGCACATTTACAGTCTTCCATTATGATTACACTTTGCACACATTGTGGACTCTCAATATTGCTCTTATCATGCACAACATGCCAGCAAAATGTTCTGCCACCTCCAATTCCCATCATCATTAGCAAAATTGGCAGATGACACAAAGCTGGGTGGCAGTGTTAACTGTGAGGAAGATGCTATGAGAATGCAGGGTGACTTGGGCAGGTTGGGGGAATGGGCAGATGCATGGCAGATGAAGTTTAATGCGGATAAATGTGAGGTTATCCACTTTGGTAGCAAAAACAGCAACGCAGATTACTATCTAAATGGTGTCAAGTTGGGGAAAGGGGAAGTACAACGGGATCTGGGTGTCCTTGTACATCAGTCTATGAAAGTAAGCATGCAGGTACAGCAGGCAGTGAAGAAACCGAATGGCATGTTGGCCTTTATAACAAGAGGAATCAAATATAGGAGCAAAGAGATCCTTCTGCAGTTGTACAGAGCCCTAGTGAGACCACATTGTGGTGGTCTCACTGGAATATTGTGTGAAGTTTGGGTCCCCTAATTTGAGGAAGGACATTCTTGCTATTGAGGGAGTGCAGTGTAGGTTTACAAGGTTAATTCCCGGGTTGGCAGGACTGTCATATGCTGAGAGAATGGAGCAGCTGGGCTTGTACACTCTGGAGTTTAGAAGCATGAGAGGGGATCTCATTGAAACATATAAAATTGTTAAGGGCTTGGACATGTTAGAGGCCGGAAACATGTTCCCAATGTTGGGGGAGTCCAGAACCAGGGGCCACAGTTTAAGAATAAGGAGTAAGCCATTTAGAAAGCAGATGAGGAAACATTTTTTCTCACAGAGAGTGGGCGGTGGAGGCAGGTTCTCTGGATGCTTTCAAGAGAGTGCTAGATAGGGCTCTTAAAAATAGCGGAGTCAGGGGATATGGGGAGAAGGCAGGAACGGGGTACTGATTGGGGATGATCAGCCATGATCACATTGAATGGCGATGCTGGCTCAAAGGGCCAAATGGCCTACTCCTGCACCTATTGTCTATTGTCATAACTCATGCACAGTGGTTTTTCGATCACAACAGTCAATTACCCTGCGCATTCAGATCATTTTTCCTGTCCAGTTCATTTTTCTTGTTCATTTCAGCTTCTCTCTGTGCCCAGTTTTCATTCATTTCTTCAATGATGGATTCCTGGTTTAGAAAACATCCATTTAGAATCAATATTTCTAAGCTTTCAAAACAACTCCCAATAGCATTTGTTTACTTTCTGTTCTTAATATAAAAATTAATATCATAACTCCATGGATCTCTTGGTAATTATTCGCTTCCATTATAAACTTCATGAAACATAAATTCAGGAATTGCACAATAATACTGCAAACTTCACCCTGTTTAGGATGTAATAACATACACCAGAATTAGTGAAAGCAGCGGCACAGCTAATAGTGCTTCTGCCTCATAGTTCCAGTGACCCAGGTTCAATCCTGACTCCATCAGTGCTGTCTGCAGAGTTTGCACACTCTGTGACTGCGGAGTGTTTCCCTTAGGTGTTTTGATTTCCCAACAGCATCAGGATTGATTGACCACATGTATGTGTGAGTGGAAGAATCTGGAGGGAGAATAAAATGAGACAAGTGGAGGAGTGGTGGTCGACAGTCATCACAATGCCAAAATATCTGTTCCCTGTTATATGACTCGATTTACCACTGGGGATGAATGAATTCTAAAAGCCCTGACTCTTTACATACTTAAATGATTGCACCAACACCAGGTTTCTGGATCGCAAGCAGCTTATATTTTAAGAACGAGCTGTAACTCAGACAATGGGCACTCCGTCACTATAGTGTGCAGTCGAAGATCTGCAGCACATCTTGTAAAGGGTCTCTGCTGCAGTACCAGTGAAGGATGGAATGAACTGTTAAGAGGTAGATAGTTTGCAATACATAGAAAAAATGTGCAGGAGTAGGCCCTTCGAGCCAGCACCACCATTCAATGGGATCATGGCTAATCATGATCATCCACAATCAGTACCCTGTTACTGCCTTTTCCCCATATCCCTTGATTCCGCTAGCCATAAAAGCCATCTAACTCTCGTTTGAATGCATCCAGCAAATCGGCCTCCACTGCCTTCTGAGGCAGACAGTTTCACAAATTCACAACTCTCTGGGTGAAAATGTTTTTCCTTATCTCAGTTCTAAATGGCCCACCCCTTATTCTTAAACTGTGGCCCCTGGTTCTCAAGTCCACCAACATCAGGAATATGTTTCCTGCATCTAGTGTATCCAATCCCTTAATAATTTTATATGTTTTTACAAGATCCCCTCTCATCCTAAATTCCAGTGAATACAAGTCCAGTCGTTCTATTCTTTCATCAAATATCAGTCCCGGCATCCCGGGAATTAACCTTGTGAATCTACAATGCACTCCCTCAATACCAAGAATGTCCTTCCTGGAATTAGGAGGACAAAACTGCACACAATACTCCAGGTGTTGGCGCACCAGGGTCCTGAGCAACTGCAGAAGGACCTCTTTGCTCCTATACTGAAATCCTCTTGTTATGAAGGCCAACATGCCATTAGCTTTCTTCACTGCCTGCTGTACCTGCATGCTTACTTTGGGCTGCATGCTTAATCAATTGGGCTGCTTTGTCCCAGACCGCGTTGGATTTCTAGAGTCGTCAGATCTGCATTTATTCAAGGCAAGTGGAGAACATCACAATCCTTGTAGGTGGTGGAAGAGAGTTGAAAAGTTGGCAAGCATATCATTCCAAACCCATTTACTTGGCTGATCCTATTAAGTTTCTGGTTCACATGAGCATAAGAAATAAAAGTAGGAATAATCTATTAATCCCTGACTTGAACAGATTTTGCAAATTAAACTGCATTGGTCCCTTGTATGGAGATATATCTTGGTGCAGATTCACCAGGATTCTATACAATCGAAACAAAATATTTCTAGAATCATACTCAAATCCTCTTGTACCATCTGACTTCCAAATTGTTTGCTGAACCTGTAAATTAACTTTCAGTGGTTCACTACAGTGACATCGATTTCCCACTGAACACCACCAATCTGTCACCATTAAAACATTTCTACTTTTCTACTTTTAATGGTGACCTCCAGGCTACTTATGAAAAGGGATTTGGTGATGTTAAAGTCCACTTTAACAATATAATGGTTGAAGATGTGCGGATTGGAGATAAGTGACAAAAGCCATTTCCTGGTTCAGGGCCAGCGTAGCAAACTTGTTTGGAGAATTAGGAGAACTGGTGATAAAATCCCACATCGACCTGTAAAGATCCTGCAGAGAGGATGTTCTGGGTTGGTTTCAGCTACTACAGTGTTGGTCCACTGCACAGAGCCGATGGACTAATATTCCCGCAATATACATAGAAACATAGAAAATAGGTGCAGGAGTAGGCCATTCTGCCCTTTGAGCCAGCACTGCTATTCAATAAGATCATGGCTGATCGACGATCAGTACCCCGTTCCTGCCTTCTCCCAATATCCCTTGATTCCGCTAGCCCTAAGAGCTCCATCTAACTCTCTTTTGAATGCAACCAGCGAATCAGCCTCCACTGCCTTCTGAGGCAGAGAATTCCACAAATTCACAACTCTTTGAGTGAAAATGTTTTTCCTCATCTCAATTCTAAATGGCCTACCCCTTATTCTTAAACTGTGGCCCCTGGTTCTGGATTCCCCCAACATCGGTAACATGTTTCCTGCATCTAGCGTGTCCAATCCTTTAATAATTTTATATGTTTCTATAAGATTCCCTCTCATCCCTTTAAATTCCAGTAAATGTACTGCCGAGAAGAGTGGTGCTGGAGATGATGAAGACTTTCCAAGATGGATCTGGGATATTCCAGCAAGACCTTGCCCCGTGCCACACATCATAGATGGTGACCCAATTTTCCCGTAGAAGGAGATACATGTCTGGTAACTCACCTGACCTGAATCAGATTGAGAATATGTTGCCAAATATCAATGAGAGACTGAAAGGAAAGGACTGTACCATGAGAGAAAACCTCATGAAGGTCATAATTCAGTGGTGGTATTGCAATGAAACAAATCCTTGAAAACAGTTAGAATCTGGTCAATTCCATGCCAAATCATATCAAAGACTTGATAAAGTGGTGGACTTATCATGTAGTGTGGACATATAAAGTACTAAAGACATAATAGTGCGATGATAATGAATACAAAGTAACAATGCAACATGTGTATTGACTTGTTATATCCAAGTGTATGCTTGATTCAATTAATTTGCACGATTATATACTGTATGTGATGAGCTAGGACCATCACTGCACCTGTCCTCACCACACCTCCACGCCAGCTCTGTGCAACTATGTACACGTCTAGAGCATCACTATCCAAGCTGCAAGATGTCAGTGTGATAGCTGGTAGTCTTTTATCATTATCAGCACACCAAAATGAAATACAAGTTAAAGTTGATGAGATTTGCATAGGGAAAGGAAAGGATTCAATCTCAGATCTGAGCAGCTGGACAAGGGGAAGTACTTCATTATCCAATTTGATGGGATGGTGAAAATTTGGTGCAATTACAGCTGCATCTTTCACGACCAAGACTGCTCTGGTGACGGTCGCTGGTTTTGTAGCATCTCGCTCTGCTCTGATCATACTGGGAGATTGTCTGTCATAGTGGAATGGCTGCAGTGTGTGCAAACTGTGAGCTGAGTGTGTGAGGCTCTGTGAGAAAGCTGAGGATGGTCAGCTCAAGTTTTGATTGATGGACATTATCCAAGGATTGGAAGAATCATTCAGGTTCATTGCTGGCAGCTTCTGAAGTCATAATCCACCTCCCTTGTAAAAGCTGCAGTCTGGTTTAAACACTGTAGTCTCGCTTTAGCTGAAGACACATTATGTTGAACATTAGATAGATACAAAAAGCTGGAGTAACTCAGCGGGACACGCAGCATCTCTGGAGGGAAGGAATGGGTGACTTTTCGGATCAAGACCTTTCTTCACTCATTACTGATTAAAACTAAATATTTAGCTTTAACCAAAAAGTCCCATTGAATGCTGACGTTCTCACCTTATTTGACCGAGGCCCCATCTATTTGCTTGACAGATATTAAATATAAACATCAAACACGTTTACACAATTTTCCCCATGAGCCTCCTCAACCCCTTCCTTGGCTAAGTAGAGTCTTCATGATCTGAGATAAGACAAATAGTACTGATAAGAGGACACTTTTCCTCAGAGGGTGGTGAACACATGGAATTTCCACAATTGAAGGTAGTAGAGGCTACATTGACAAATATATTTCTAGCCACAAAAGGCATCAAGGGATACTGGATGGGGAAATCAGGATGGGAGACAATAACAATGCAGTATTGAAATAAAGGGCAACTTTGATTGAACTAACTGGCAGAGCAAAGTTGTCTTTCTGTTTCTTTGTTTCCAACTTCACTAGCTCTTTTCCCTTCCCACTCCGTTCCTCTAGAAACTGATTAAACACTAGCCTCACCCCTCCCAAACTACTAAAGGAACATCACTGGTGTAGAATACATCAGCATAGTAACTTTGCAGCAGTGCAAGACTAATTGCTGCCCTGGACAATTGCTCTCAAGTTTCAAGAGTTCTTTGTTACTTACCTTATAGGACATAAATGCAGCTTGTGCATCATCAAATTGTCCTTTTAGCTCAGCTGTGGAACAAAAGGAGAGATTATTTTTTTGTTTAATTTTAAATGGTCATTCTAGGTCAGAGATAAGTAAACAGCATATTAGATCCTACCCATTTCATATTAGACCTACACGTACCAATCCAGTTCGGATTTCCCAAATTATATATAAAAGATTCATCCAAGTGTTGCCCAGATAGATCCAGATACCCTTTGAATCTCCAGACGAGGCACACAGTGTATCCTATTCTGAACTGGTCCAGCTATCCCAAGAACTGTTTATCAGACTGGCCCAGCTAACAAATATGAAATAAGTGTTTTCTAAGTGCATTTATGATTTTTGGAGGTAAATTATTATCTTTGTGTTGCTGTTAGGTTAACTAGTCTACAGGACCATGTATTTTCCCTTTTTGATGCAAACTAGTCCAGGTTTGCTGCTCACTTAATCCTATATCCTTTCTCCTTGAAGCAAAGGTGAACGTTTCCAGGGACAGACATCTGAGAATTTAAGGAATTCTGTGAAACCACTTCCAAAGTAATTTTGTGTTTAAGAAGGAACTGCAGATGCTGGAAAATCAAAGGTAGACAAAAGTGCTGGAGAAATTCAGCGGGTGCAGCAGCATCTAAGGAGCAAAGGAAATAGGCAACGTTTCGGGCCGAAACCCTTCTTCAGTCTCAAGAATCACGTATAGAAAATTGATCCTGTATCTGATCATCAAAATTTATAGGCGATGTGGGGGAACAAGTTAATTACAGAGGGTGGTGGTGGTGCATGGGTTGGTGGTGGAGGCAAGCACGATAGTGGTGCTTAATAAGGGTTGTTTAAAAAGGGTTCTAAAAGTAAACCTAGCAATTATAGACCGGTTAGTTTGACTTCAGTGGTGGGCAAATTAATGGAAAAGATATTTAGAGATAATACATATAAGAATCTGGATAAAGAGGGTCTAATTAGGAACAGTCAACATGGATTTATGCCTGGAAGGTCATGTTTGACTAATCTTCTTGAATTTTTTGAAGAGGTTACTAGGGAAATTGACGAGGGTAAAGCAGTGGATGTTGTCTATATGGACTTCAGTAAGGCCTTTGACAAGGTTCCTCATGGAAGGTTGGTTAAGAAGGTTCAACTGTTGGGTATAAATGCAGGAATAGCAAGATGGATTCAACAGTGGCTGAATGGGAGAAGCCAGAGGGTAATGGTGGATGGCTGTTTGTCGGGTTGGAGGCAGGTAACTAGTGGGGTGCCTCAGAGATCTGTGTTGGGTCCTTTGTTGTTTGTCATGTACATCAATGATCTGGATGATGGGGTGGTAAATTGGATTAGTAAGTATGCAGATGATACCAAGATAGGGGGTGTTGTGGATAATGAAGAGGATTTCCAAAGTCTACACAGTGATTTACGCCAGTTGGAAAAATGGGCTGAAAGATGGCAGATGGAGTTTAATGCTGATAAATGTGAGGTGCTACACCTTGGCAGGACAAATCAAAATAGGACGTACATTGTAAACGGTAGGGAATTGAAGAATACAATTGAACAGAGGGATCTGGGAATAACCATGCATAGTTCCTTGAAGGTGGAATCTCATATAGATAGGGTGGTAAAGAAAGCTTTTTGGTATGCTAGCCTTTATAAATCAGAGCATTGAGTATAGAAGCTGGGATGTAATGTTAAAATTGTACAAGGCATTGGTGAGACCAAATCTGGAGTATGGTGTACAATTTTGGTCGCCCAATTATAGGAAGGATGTCAACAAAATAGAGAGGGTACAGAGGAGATTTACTAGAATGTTGCCTGGGTTTCAACAGCTACGTTACAGAGATAGGTTGAATAAGTTAGGTCTTTATTCTCTGGAGCGCAGAAGGTTAAGGGGGGACTTGATAGAGGTCTTTAAAATGATGAGAGGGAAAGACAGAGTTGATGTGGACAAGCTTTTCCCTTTGAGAATAGGGAAGATTCAAACAAGAGGACATGACTTTAGAATTAAGGGACAGAGGTTTAGGGGTAACATGAGGGGGAACTTCTTTACTCAGAGAGTGGTAGCGGTGTGGAATGAGCTTCCAGTGGAAGTGGTGGCGGCAGGTTCGTTGGTATCATTTAAAAATAAATTGGATAGGCATATGGATGAGAAGGGTATGGAGGGTTATGGTATGAGTGCAGGCAGGTGGGACTAAGGGAAAAAAGCTGTTTGGCGCGGACTTGAAGGGCCGAGATGGCCTGTTTCCGTGCTGTAATTGTTATATGGTTATATGTTATATGGTTAAGAGGCTTATAGATAGGAACATGGATATGCAGGGAATGTATGGATATGGATCATGAGCAGGCACATGAGATTAGTTTATCTTGACATCATGTTCATCACAGACATTGTGGGCCAAAGGACTTGTTCCTGTGCTGTACTTTACTGTGTTGTGTTTTGTCAGATCAAGCAAGAATCCCGTGTCCTGTATATCAGACTGAACCAAAACCACAAGCCTGTATATCAGACTGGACTAGAACTCTGTGCCCTATACATCAGATCAAGCCAGAACCCCTTGCACTGTATATCAGACTGAACTAACACTTCGAGCCCTGTATATCGGAATGGATCAGAACCCCTAACCTAATAAATCAGACCGAGCCAGAACCCTGAGCCCTGTATATCAGAGCAAATCCCCGAGTCCTGTATATGAGAATGGACCAGAATCTTCTATATGAAAATAGACCAGAAATCCAGACCCTGTATATGAGAATGGATCAAAACCCCAAATCCTGTATATCAGACTGAACTGGAACCCCAACCATCATTTATGAGAAAATGCTCAGTGTCTACAAGCCTGCACCACAACCTGGGCTGGTCTATTTCCTCATTCATCATTTTTCAAACATCCAGTAACTTTCCCTTGCAATTGTTAACCTGGCATCTCATGCATCCTGCATAACAGTAGTGTAGTTCCCTTGCACTTCATCAGACCAAACTAATGTCCCATGCACCAAACACTGAAGCCACCCAGATACAGTAAACAGAAACTTGAGGCATTAGCAGCAAGCAGATTCAGTAGATCCAAGCATTAGGCCAACCATGTTGACCTAAAGGCCTTATGGATGGCAACGCTTCACTGCACTGTACAAGGAACAGATTTGTGAGGACATTAAACTTCTTCCTGAGACATGTACAAACTCTTTCTAATTGAGACATGAATTGGTCAACGTACAGAGGGAAGCAGTCTGACAGAGAGCACCAGGACCTTTTGTGAGGAATACTGGGCAATGTGCATGGGGTCTTCGTTTTGTATACAGTGGACTCAAACCTTACCTAGAACTGGCACAAAACCTCATCTGACAATAATTAATTGAGTGAACAAATTACTAGAACCAAAACTACCTTGGGGAGGGTGTGACTGCCATTTTGAGATAATTAATTGACTCTTTTGAACAAAAAAAAATGTTTGGAAACCAGAAAAAAAGACAGCAAATCCTCTTCACCAGCCAAGTGGTTTCGAGCAATGTGGACAGACCCTACCGTACTGCATCTCTGTTTTCATTTTGTACTCCACCATCGCTTCTTCGTATTTCTCCTTTATCACCTTGATTTCCAGAGCATGGATGGCCTCGATTTCACTGAAAGATAAACTCACCTTCACAATTCAGCTTTGCATCCATCCACCTCATTGCTCAGCACGTTTACCAGAGCACAGTCAGCACTAAACAGATCTCCACCACGTGTTTTTGAGAAACATCTGTCCTACCTCATGTCTGCTTCATACATCTTCTGCAACAACAACTTTGTCTCCCTGTTCTCATTCTGAAACTGGAACCAATAATATCCAATGAGAAACTATCTTCTTGCGACTTGCCCCACACATCTCCTTTAAACTTTGCCCCTCCTGCCTCATCTTAAAGCAATGCACTCTTCTTTTTGACATTTTCACCCTGGGAATATAGTTCTGAATGTCCCTAACTAAACCCATCATCATTTTATATACGTCCATCAGGTCTCCCTTCAATCTCTGGCATTCCAAAGTAAACAATCCAAGTTTGTCTAGCCTCTCCTTGTAACATAATACCCCCTTAATCCAGGTAGCATTCTGGCACAGATTAGGGAGTGGGCATTTAAAATCAAGTAGTGTGGGCACCTGTTCCCACAAGGGGGGATGAATGTCGGAAAATTCTCTCCCCCAGGGGGACCTGGTGTGGGGGAGTGGGCACTCTAGATTAGAATCCTCTGCCCAGGGGATAGGTCTGTGTTTGTTTATTCATTTGTTCCGGTGAAGGAGCTGTGCACTCGGCGGCCAGCCAACAGTCGCTTGTCTTTTTCTTTTTGTTTTCATTTTTAATTTCAAGTTATTGTGTACCTTGCGTATTGTGACTGTCAGCAGAATAAAGTTTTATCGTATTGTATTGTGGAAGCCAAAACCAGAAGGGGTGGTTAAAGAGGATGGGGATAAGTTTTGTCGAAGGGAATCTTGCACTGAAGACAAGACGAGGCCTGGGTCAGCTGAATTGTGATCATGTTGATCGACAGGGCTTGCTTGGGGGGCAAGTGGCCCCCTCCCTGCTCCTAATTTAGAGCTGCAGAGCCATACAACAGGGAAAAAGACCCTACAGCCCATGTCAACTATGCCATGTCCACTTACAACAATCGCATTTTATTCCCCACGTTGAGGAGATTCCACCACTCATTTGCAGCAGCCAATTAACTTACCAGCCCGCATCTCTTTGGGGCGTGTGAGGAAATGGGGGCACGGGGGAAGCTCATGCGGTATTAGAGATAATGTGCAAGCTCCATACAGGCTGAACCCAAGATCAGGATCAAACGTAGGTCTCTGGAGCTGGGAGACAGTAGCTTTACTCAGTGTGCCATTCATGCTATCCATTATCATAATCTCTTTTTCAGTGTGTGGCCTCCCTGTAAAAGGGGTCCCATACTGTTCACCTCAACCTGGGGCAGAAAGACTTTGACATCTGAATAAAGATGATTCTTCTGATCTTATGCTCTAAAGAAACTGCATCAGATGTCAACCATGACGTGCATGCACCTTCCATTGCAACGGCCAGACAGAAAAGGTATTTAAACCTATGTGATAGCATGAAAGTCCACAACCAATATAACGAGAGGTGGATCGCCCATCTCTGTCAGTTATCGGTGTATCTCATGAACTCAGGACTGAGAGCCAGATCTAATTTCCGCTAACAGGACCTCCTGGAACTGGGTTGGAACCTTCTTCTCCCCATCTCAGCTAGACCTCCAACAAAGTGTAGTTTGCACATTATTCATGTGGCTGTGTGAGTTTCCTCTGGGTGCTGCAGTTTCTAGCCACCCTCAATTGGTCCTAGTGTGTAAATGAGTGGGAGAATGTTGGAAGAACAAGGTAGGGGTGGCAGGTTGATGGGAATATGGGGGATATAACATGCGATTAATGTAGGATTGGTGCAAATGGTTAGTTGATGATCAACATGGACTGGTGGGTTGATGGGCCTGTTTCAGGCTTTATGACTGTGACTCTCCCATACTCTGTGGGTACAACCAAAACACCTGTCAATGAATGAAGCACAGCAGCAGCTTTAATCATCAGGATAAGGCATTTAAAGCAGGTAATTGCATTCCAAATACTACTCTGTCCCTTCTGTGATACAAATATACTAATACAGAAGAGGAATCTCACCCTGATCTTCCCCTACTTCTTTTGGACTCACCTTTTTCTCAATGGTCATTTGCTTGTGACTCTCTTGTTCCAGTAAATGTACGAGCTGACTGATCTGCTGTTGCAGGTCTCTGATCAGCTGCTCCCTGGAAAGTACAAGATCTCAACTTTACAGGAGTCAAGCTGCATTAACAGCATGGATTTCAAGGTGGTTTGTATCCAAAACTTAAGCAAAAATTGCACACAGCACAATGAGGAGGAACAGGTTGGCCAAACTCCTGCTCTACCAACTTTGGCACTAATTTCCCCCTAGGATCATACCTAACCTGTGGTCTCTACCAAGTTGGCTGGCATTGCCCTGAGAGCCCTAGGCTTGGGAGGTAAAAAGTAATCCAGAACTCCCGCTCACCATCTATTAAAAACAATAATTTGCATTTTGAGATTTCCTTTAACATAGCATCCCCTGACACGTCATGGTAGCACTAACGAGCAAAAATATTGAGCTGAGGGAGGAGACGACAGAATGTTGGCAGAGAGGTAGGTTTTAATACACAAGATTGCAGATAAAGTTTAGGGAGGCATTTCCCTAGCTAGATGTACAACCAGTGATGCAGAAGATGGGAGTTTTTTGGGCAGAGAGCTGGATACTGAAATGAAGAATAGCCAGGATTTCAATGCAGGGATCTACGATGTACGTCAGCAAGCAGAGTGGTGATTTAGTGAGCAGGTACCAGATTGTGAGACACTTCAGCTTGCGTTCAGCAGAATCCAGCTCAGAAAGTCTTGAAATAATTATCTATGGAAATCATCAGCAACAGATGGGCTTGGGTGACGTGGTGGCCAATATAGAACTAGAAAGAACAGTTTTAGGAAAGGAGAGAAAATGGGATTTAACTCATTTCACCATCTGGAGGCTCCTATAATTCGGTGTTTAATGATGCTCATGAACACTTAGTAAACTATTTTGATGCTGAAGGTGCCTTATTTTAATTGTAGAAAAACAATGAACACTCACGTGTCCTTCTCCGATTCAATCCTGAAAAAATTGATAAAAATCTAAATTAATACTTGCAAGGAATTGTAAACTGCATTATCCTGCTTAAAAACACGTCACAACTTTACTTCACTCCCTTGGATTGGCCAACATGCATGACACAGCTAAAATTATGTACTTTTAAAATGGCACAGTTTGTTTATCATAGGTTGTGGCTGCTCACATTTGGAATTGATTTACAATCTATCCCATGTGCAAATATTTACTCGCTTGTGCACTAACTTCATGGCAACAGTGTCATAGGGTAACTGTGCCATCGCTGTTGGCAATCTGTGAGTTAGTGCCCAGTGTCAGTGCCCTACAGGGAAACTGTGCCATCATTGAGGGTTGTCTGTGTGTTAGTGCCCCATGTTAGTGCCGCGAAGGTGAACTGTGCCAACACTGTGGGCAGTCCGTGCGTTAGTGCCCTACAGCATAAGTGGCACACGGCAAACTTAGAAATTCATGCCACATGGGTATTATACCTGCTCACAGAGTTCTCCACCCAAGGACCCATTGTTAAATGCTTGAAACAATAGGGCAAAAGTATTTTTTGTAAATATATCATGGCCTGCAAACTAAATGGGGATACATATAGTAACTATCATGCTACTAGGAGACGAGGACTGGAAGACAGACAAAAATAGCAAGTGGCACAGTAATGGAGTGATGCTGAAGCCGAGACACAATACAGTAAGTTGTACTGGATGTGGGCAGCTGTGAATAAAATTAAATCACGGTGACCGGAGTAGATGCAACAAGCTGTACTTATGTAATCTATAACAGAGGATCTTGGCACATACTGCAACAGACAGTGCAATCTGTAATTACTTAGATGGAGTCACAGGATAAATCACAGTAAATATTGCAGGAGACATACCTTCAAGGTCGGCAGAGGAGCGGCAGGTGAAGGAGTGAGTGCGGGAATGGCTGAGAAGGTAATCTCTTGGGGAGTTTTACAGTGTTTTTTCAGGATGATCGGGACTGGGAACTGAATATTCAGGGTTATATGTCCTATAGAAAAGACAGGCAGGTGGGCAGCGGAGTTG
Source organism: Raja brachyura (assembly GCA_963514005.1). The sequence continues at coordinate 46,060,878 of OY740787.1, read as the reverse complement.
GAATAGCTCTCTTGGTGAGGGGTGACATGGGGCTGACAATGTAGACTCGCTGTGGATATAATTGAGGAATTGTGAAGGTAAGAAAACACTAATGGGAGTTATCTGCAGGCCCCCAAACAGTAGCCTGGATATAGGGTGTAAGTTGCAGCAGGAGTTAAAATTGGCATGTAACAAAAGTAATGCCACTGTTGTTATGGGAGATTTCAACGTGCAGGTAAGACTGGGAAAATCAGGTTGGTTCTGGACCTCAAGAAAGGAAGTTTGTAGAGTGCCTCCGAGATGGATTCGGAGAGCAGCTTGTACTGGAGCCTACCAGAGAGAAGGCAATTCTCCAATGAACCAGATTTAATAAGGGTACTCAGGAGGTAGTGACCTTAAATGATAAATTTTAATCTGCAATTTAAGGAGGATTAATGAGGGAGTGACCATAATATGATACGTTTTAATCTGTAATTTGATAGGGAGAAGGTTAAATCAGAAGTGTCAGTGTTGCAGTTGAACAAAGGGGACTATGAAGGCATGAGAGAGAAGCTGGCCGAGGTCGACTGGAAAAGGATCCTAGCAGGAACGACGGTGGTACAGCAATGGCAGGAATATTTGGGCATAATCCAGAAGCAGGATTATTTCATTCCAAAGAGGAAACATAGAAACATAGAAAATAGGTGCAGGAGGGGGCCATTTGGCCCTTCGAGTCAGCACCGCCATTCATTGTGATCATGGCTGATCGTCTGCTATCAATAACCCGTGCCTGCCTTCCTCCCATATCCCTTGATTCCATTAGCCAACAGAGCTCTATCCAACTCTCTCTTAAATCCATCCAGTGATTTGGCCTCCACTGCCCTCTGTGGCAGGGAATTCCATAAATTCACAACTCTCTGGGTAAAAAAGTTTTTTCCTCAGCTCAGTCTTAAATGACCTCCCCTTTATTCGAAGATTGTTGCCCCTGGTTCTGGACTCACCAAACATTGGGAACATTTTCCCTGCATCTAGCTTGTCCGGTCCTTTTATAATTTTATATGTTTCTATAAGATCCCCCTTCATCCTTCTAAACACTAGTGAATACAACCCTGGTCTTTTCAATCTTTCCTCATATGACAGTCCCGCCATCCCAGGGATCAATCTCGTGAACCAACGCTGCACTGCCTCAATCCCAAGGATGTTCTTCCTCAAATTAGGAGACCAAAACTGTACACAATACTCCAGATGTGGTCTCACCAGAGCCCTATACAAGTGCAGAAGAACCTCTTTACTCCTGTACTGAAATCCTCTTGTTATGAAGGCCAACATTCCATTAGCTTTCTTCACTGCCTGCTGTACCTGCACGCCAACTTTCAGTGACTGGTGTACAAGGACACCCAGGTCTCGCTGTACCTCCCCCTTACCTAACCTAACCCCATTGAGATAATAATCTGCCCCCTTGTTTTTGCCGCCAAAGTGGATAACCTCACAGTTATCTATATTATACTGCATCTGCCACGCATCTGCCCACTCACTCAACCTGTCCAGGTTCCTCTGCAACCTCCTAACATCCTCTTCACCGCTCACACTGCCACCCAGCTTTGTGTCATCCGCAAACTTGCTAGTGTTGCTCCTAATTCCCTCTTCCAAATCATTTATATATATGGTAGACAGTTGTGGTCCCATCACCGAGCCTTGTGGCACTCCACTCGCCACTGCCTGCCATTCTGAAAAGGACCCGTTCACTCCTACTCTTTGCTTCCGGTCTGCCAACCAATTTTCTATCCATGTCAACACCCTACCCCCAATACCATGTGCTCTAATTTTAGTCACCAGTCTCCCGTGCGGAACCTTATCAAAGCCTTTCTGAAAGTAGATACACTACATCCACTGGCACCCCTTCATCCATTTTACTTGTCACATCCTCAAAAAATTCCAGAAGATTAGTCAAGCATGATTTCCCTTTCATAAATCCATGTTGACTTGGACTAATCCTTTTACTGCTATCCGATGCTCCATTATTATGCTCCTCTTTAATAATTGACTCCAGCATCTTTCCCACCACCGAAGGCAGGCTAACTGGTTTTCTCTCTCACTCCTTTCTTGAAAAGTGGGATAACATTAGCTATCCTCCAATCCATAGGAACTGGTCCTGAATCTATTGAACATTGGAAAATGATCACCAATGCGTCCACTATTTCTGGAGCCACCTCCCTGAGGACCCTGGGATGCAGACCATCAGGCCCAGGGGATTTATCATCCTTCAGTCAACATTAGCCTACCCAATACTATTTCTCGCCTAATGAACATTTCTTTCAGTTCCTCTACCCCGTTAGATTTTCTGTCCTCCAGTACATCTGGGAGATTGTTTGTGTTCTCCTTAGTGAAGACAGATCTGAAGTACCTATTCAACTCTTCTGCCATTTCCTTGTTGCCCATAATTATTTCACCCATGTCTGCCTTCAAGGGACCCACATTTGACTTTGCTACTCTTTTTCCCTTAACATATCTAAAGAAGCTTTTACTGTCCTTCTTTATACTCCTGGCCAGCTTCCCCTCGTACTTCATCTTTTCAGCCCGTATTGCCCGTTTTGTTTCCTTCTGTTGTCCTATGAAAGCGTCCCAATCCTCTGGCTACTGGCTATACATCTTTTTTTTTAGTTTTATTCTATCCCTAACTTCTCTTGTCAGCCACGGTTGTCTCCTACTCCCCTTAGAATCTTTCTTCCTTTTTGGAATGAAATGATCCTGCGTCTTCCGGCTTATGCTCAGAAATTCCTGCCATTGCTGTTCCACCGTTATTCCTGCTCGGATCCCTTTCCAGTCTACCTTGGCCATCTTTCCAGTCTACTTTGGCCAGCTATTCCAGTCTACTTTGGCCAGCTAGGAAGACAGATTCTAAAGGGAGTAAGAGGCAATGGTGGCTGACAAGGGAAGTTAGGGATGAAATAAAACTAAAAGAAAAGGTGTATAACATAACAAAGAGCAGCAGGAACCCAGAGGATTGGGAAACTTTCAAAGGACAACAGAAGATAACAAAAAGGGCAATACGGGGTGAAATGATAAAGTACGAACATAAGCTGGTCAAGAATATAAAGGATAGTAAAGATTTCAAGTTCAAGTTCACATTTATTGTCACATGCACCAATTGGTACAGTGACATTTTAGTTACCATACAGCCATACACAATACACAATAGAGTTTAACATAAACATCCACCACAGCGGAATCAATGTTTCCCACTGTTATGGAAGGCAATAAACTTCCTCTTTGTTCACCCGTGATCGGGGCCTTTGAACCCTCTGCAGTCGCCGCTACGGCGGCCCGATGTACAGGCCCTCTCGCCGGGATGATCGAAACTCTGATGTCGGAACGGATCGGAACACATTCGTGGCTTGGAGTTTCCGAATCGGCCGCTTCCTTCCGGAGACCCCAAAGTCGGAAGTCCACAGGCCGAGATGGATGGAACTCCAATACTGGCGACCCCCAGCAAGGGATCACCTTGCTCCACGATGTTAAAGTCAGCGCCGCACACAGTTAGAAGCTCCCCAAACCAAGGTGTTAAAGTCAGCACAACAAACACTCCGGAGCTCTAACACCGCTCCGCGATGGTAATTCAGTGCTGCACCGTTGCTGAAGCGCCGACACAGAGAAAAGATGCATCAAGTGACTGAGAAACGGTTTTCCCCTATTCCCCCCCCCACCACCCCCATATAAGACATACTAAGAAACATTTAAAACACACATTTGAGACACACTAAAGATAACAAAAATAAAATTGGTGCATATGGATGGCAGAAAAAAGATTGGTCTGTCAGCATGGATTTATGAAGGGGAGATCCTGCTTGGCTAATCTTGTGGAATTTTTTGAGGATGTGACAAGTAAAATGGATAAAGGAGAACCAGTGCATCTGGACTGTCAGAAAGTCTTTGATAAGGTCCCACACAGGAGATTAGTGGGCAAAATTAGAGCACATGGTATTGAGGGTAGGGTATATGGGTAGAGAATTGGTTGGCAGACAGGAATCAAAGAGTGGGAATAAATGGGTCCCTGTCAGAATGGCAGGTAGTGGCGAGTGGAGTGCCGCAAGGCTCGGTGCTGGGGGCCGCAACTATTTACAAAATATATTAATGATTTAGATGTTGGAATTGAAAATAACACAAGCAAATTTGCAGTTGACACAAAGCAGGGTGGATGTGAACTGTGAAGAAGATGCTAGGAGGTTGCAGGGTGACTTGGGTAGGTTGAGTGAATGGGCAGATGCATGGCAGATGCAGTATAATGTAGATAAATGTGAGGTTGTCCACTTTGGCAAGGAAGCAGATTATTATCTCAATGGGGTTAGATTAGGAAAAAGGGAAGTGCAACAAGACCTGGGTGTCCTTGTACACCAGTCACTGCAAGTAAACATGCAGGTACAGCAGGCAGGTACAACATGCAGGTACAACAGAAGAAAACTAATGACATGTTGGCCTTCATAACGAGAAGATTTGCATGTAGGAGTAAAGAGGTCCTTCTGCAGTTGTATAGAGCCCTGGTGAGACTACATCTGAAGTATTGTGTACAGTTTTGGTCTCCTAACTTGAGGAAGGACATTCTTGCTAATGAGGCAGTGCAGCGTAGGTTCACGTGGTTAATCCCCAAGATGGCAGGACTGTCATATGAGGAAAGATTGGAAAGACTGGGCTTGTATTCATTGGTATTAAGAAGGATGAGAGGGGATCTTATAGAAACGTATAAAATTATAAAGGGACTGGACAAGCTAGATGCAGGAACAATGTTCCCAATGTTGGAGTCCAGAACCAGGGGCCACAGTCTAAAAATAAAGGGGAGGCCATTTAAAACTAAGATGGGAAAAAACGTTTTCACACAGAGAGTTGTGAATTTGTGTAATTCTCTGCCACAGAAGGTGTTGATTCCGGATCTAATACTTTCTCCCTTGTCTGGTTCAGTAAACCACTGAGTCGAACACCCTGAGTCGAACACTGAGCCCAAACCCTTCTTTATTTGTACACAGCACCGCGGGGCCGGCCTCGGATCCACTCACTTGAGCCCTTAACAGCATCATGTAAACAGAACAGAAGGAAAGACAACCGACACGGCCCAACTAAATGATCGGCCTTATATACCCCTATACAGTGGCGGGAACGTACAGGGGGAGGCAACCCCGACAAACCAATCACGGCATCTATTCAGAACACAGAAACAAAGTAAAGACATATTTGGTGAGGTAACCCCTCTGGGCCAATCACAGAAACTGGCGGGAAGACACAGAAACAAAGTAGAATCATAAAACTCCCCGAACCAATCACAAACACGGAACAAGCATCAGCGTATTGAAACATAACAGAAACCTCGTTAGGAACCCAGACTTAGTGGTTCACAGAAACTGGCGGGAAGACACAGAAACAAAGTAGAATCATAAAACTCCCCGAACCAATCACAAACACGGAACAAGCATCAGCGTATTGAAACATAACAGAAACCTCGTTAGGAACCCAGACTTAGTGGCAACAGGTGGGTCACATGGGCAGAAGCTTCCTGGAGCTTCTTCAGAGGTCCAGACTTACTGGCGACAGCTAGGTCACATGGGTCTCCAGCACCTTGCAATGTATTGTCACTATCTGTGAAGCCCAGTCTTTCACAGACACCTGCCATTTCCCAGCACTCAATGTACCCAAATCCCTGCATATTCACATTCTCTGCACATCCCTCTGCAATTAGATCCTTGACTTCCTCATCCACAGACCGCAGACTGTTCAAATTGGCAGAAATACTTCATCCTCAGTATCAGTATGGGAGCACGTCAAGGCTACATGCTCAGCCCCCTGCTTTACTCACTCTATACCCATGATAATGTAGCCGGACATAGTGCAAAATCCATCTTCAAGTTCGCCAACAACACCACTGTTGGACGAATTACAGGTGGTGATGAGTCAGAGTATAGAAGTGAGACCGACCGATTGACCAAATGGTGCCAGCACAACAACCTGGCTCTCAACATCAGTAAAACCAAGGAATTGATTGTGGACTTTGGAAGGGGAAGGATGAGAACCTACAATCCTGTTTATATCAATGGGTCGATGGTGGAGAAGGTCAAAAACCTCCAATTCCTGCGCATGCATATTTCCTAAGATCTTTCCTGGACCCAGCACACTGATGCAATTATAAAGAGGGCACATCAACGCCGCTACTTCCTGAGAAGACTACGGAGATTCGATATGTCAAAGAGGATTCTCTTGAACTTCTATATGTGCACAGTAGAGAGCATGCTGACTGGTTGCATCGTGGCCTGGTTCGGCAACTTGGGCATCCAGGAGCAAAAAAGATTGCAAAAAGTTGTGAACACTTCCCAGTCCATCACCAGATCTGACCTACCTACCACTGAAGGGATCTATCGAAGTCGCTGCCTCAAGGACCCCCACCATCCTGGCCACACAATAATTTTACCATTCCCTTCGGGAAGAAGGTACAGCAGTGCTTCCACACCTGAAATAGAATGCCAAATTACCTGGAATTTGATGGTATTTCCCGGCCTGGTGAGCCCTCCCCAATTGCGCATGTGCGGGGAAGACGGTGTCCCTACAATATCACTGGTGCCATTTTCAATTGTGACGCAGCTGACGAGCCTTCCCCAACTGCGCAGGCGCAGATGGTCGTAAATATACAGGTACGGAGTTTTTTTTCCGCAAATCGTCCCACGTGCCAGATTGGACCCCTTCGCGTCTCCCCACGCGTGCGCAGCGGGCCCGGTATCCGCGCAAGCGCAATTGGGGCGGCAGGCCAACATGCGCAGTTAGGGAAGGTTTACCGGGCTGGGAAATTTCCCAAAAGTATTTAATTTCCCTAAAATTACCCGAAGACAACCAGAAATTCCTGAAATTCGGGTAATTTCCTTCAAAGTGGAAAAATATAACCATATAACAATTACAGCACGGAAACAGGCCTTCTCGGCCCTTCCAGTCCGTGCCGAACATTTATTTTCCCCTAGTCCCATCTACTTGCTCTCAGACCATACCCCTCAATTCCCTTCCCGTCCATATACCTATCCACTTTACTTTTAAATGTTAAAATCGATCCTGCCTCCACCACTTCTGCTGGAAGATCATTCCACACAGCCACCACTCTCTGAGTAAAGAAGTTCCCCCTCATGTTACCCCTAAACTTCTGTCCCTTAATTCTCATGTCATGCTCTCTTGTTTGAATCTTCCCTACCCTCAATGGGAAAAGCTTATCCACGTCAACTCTGTCTGTCCCTTTCATCATTTTAAAGACTTCAATCAAGTCCCCCCTTAACCTTCTGCGCTCCGAAGAATAAAGACCTAAGTGAAACACTGAGGCAAAGGAGCCTGAAAACTGTAACATCCAGCTTCTTCCCTACAGCCATCAGGCTATTAAACATGACAACAAATAAGCTCTGAACTACAACAGACTATTATTATTATTATTATTATTGCACTATATTTCTTTATTTATTGAGTATGTGTGCATGTGTATATATTTTTCCCATTATGTACTATGTTTACACAGTAGAGACCAATTGAAAATGGCGCCGGTGAGGCGGTAGGGATGCCGTCTCCTAGCGCATGGGCAGTGGGCCCGGTATCCGCCCGTGTGCAGTTGGGGTGGCAGTTGCACATGCGCAGTTGGGGAATGCTCACCGGGCTGGGAAATACCATCAAATTCCAGGTAATTTGGAATTCTATTTCAGGAAAAAACATTTTGAGGTGTGAAAGCACTGATTCAAGTATTCAAAACCATGTTTTCATGATCTGTGAATATTATGAACATATTCACAGGTTAATATTATGTTTAACTTGCTTGATTTAGCTTTTTTAATCAGAGAAAATAAAAATTGTCTGATATCTTTGCATCTGTGTGTCTGATACAAAAAATGGCATCTAAACATAAAGTCATAAGAAAGCAAGGTAAAAAATTGGATAAAGCAGCAAGAAGTAATACCTGGAATATTTAAGGTGGTGTCACCCAATCAAGATGAGAATAGACATATTTTACCTTCGTTTTCACAACTATAACTTGGGTAGTGTTCTACGTGAAATTTCAGGCAACATCACTCAGCAGCACTATCTCCACCCAAGATCAATTTCCACAATTTAGACCTTGACACACTCCACACATCCATATGCAGTCAATGAGAATACTCTTGCTGGTGCATCTTCTGGTGCTGCACCCAGTCTTGCAGTTACACCTGAATATCTTGGTCAACTTCCCTGGTGCAGCGGGGAGAAGTGTCTTCAGGGTCCTCTTTTTTTTGCTCATGGAGAATATTTACTGCTGTTCGTCTAAAAGTTACAACATTTGGCTTCCCATTCAGCTCGGTGATAATGATGTTGTCATTGAAATATTCCACCAGCTTACTTTTCATATGTATGAAGCCATAAGCTGCAACCTCTGAACCTTTAAGACAAGTCTCCATTTTCTCAATCAATTCTGTTACTGTAATTTGTTCATCATCATTTTCCTCCAGGTACTTTGCAACCAACAGGAATGCTTCATGTCTTTCTACTTATTTCGGTCTCCCAAGCCTTTGTTGCTTTGCAACATTACCTGGTTTAGAAGAATGTTGCTGAGGAATTTGTTTTCCAATCCTGAAGTTTACATTACAGCTTTGAAGATACATTGCATCAATGCAATCAGATCCTGAGCATATGCAATTCTGCCTGCAACTAACGTAAACCATTCATCGTTCCTTTCTTCACATGAATGTAAGACAGTATTTTGGAATTATGTAGTTCTCGCTGGATAGACATCCATGTCATCACGCTTTTTCTCATTGTAAGTAGCTGGTTCACCGCAAAATAAGCAGTGCTTGTCGAAACGGAATGTTGTCATTTCTGACCGAAGGACACATGGTGAGGGCTGATCTTCATCAGTTACTTTTTCCTGTGCCTTTGCAATCGTCTGTGGATGAATGAAAACCCGTCTGCATTCTGTGTGCACTCACTGACCTTTATGAGTTCTTATACTACTTTCTTGCTGCTCACTGGCCTTGTTGATACTCTCGCTCCATTTTTCTTGTAGTATTACAGTATCCTGGCCATGTTCTTGCAGACAACACACTCAGCCATGGCTGTCTGTTGTTCATTTGAAAATAGAGACAATACTCATGAGTTAAGGTTAGGGTTCAATCGGGTAATTACCCTTTCTTAAATACACAATATTCAGATTCCATACACCTACAAAGCAGAGTACTTTAATGCATTTGAATGCCTAATACTTTTGAAATGACAATGACAGGTTATGCAGGCATACCAGCCTTCAAAAAGCCTCCAAATGCACTATAACCCTTCAGTAGTCTTCTCGAGGGCTGAAATAATTTAATAAGATTTGATGACAATTTCTTGAAGGCTATAATTATAGTGAAGATAGTTAGAATGCATTTGAAGGCTATTAAATGTTAATGAAGGCTATTTCTGGACTGAACTGTGGAGTACCACTGCTACCAGTTAGACAAGTTGTCATGTTCCTGAATTTATGAAATAATTTATGAAATATTAATCTTCACTAATGGTGGACGCTAATCTGTATATTAGTCAAACTCAAGTCAAGTCAAGTCAAATAAACTTTATTGTCATTTAGAAATACATTGATATATGCAGTTCCAAACGAAATTACGTTGCATTTGGCTCCCTGTGCAACACAATAATTAACAGAAGGATAAACATGGATAAAGTGGATAAAAAGGATAAAAGGATAAATAGACAATGGTGGCAGCCCATTACATGGCATTCAGGAGTCTGATGGCTCGTGGGAAGAAGCTGTTGCAGAACCTTGATGTTCTGCTCCTTATGCTGCGATATCTTTTGCCCGAGGGCAGCAGAGTGAACAGTCCGTGATGGAGATGTGTGGGGTCTTTTATAATATTGCTGGCCTTAGACATGCAACGTTTGGTCGCAATATCCCCGATTGAGGGGAGAGAGGTCCCGATGATTTTTTCCGCTGTCCTCACCACTCTCTGCACGGACTTCCAGTCAGAGGCTTTACAGTCCCCAAACCAGACAGAGATACAGCTGGTCAAAATACTCTCTATGGTGCCCCTGTAGAAAGTGGTGCGGATGGGATGGGGGAGGTGAGCTCTTCTCATCCGGCGCAGAAAGTGCAACCGCTGCTGCGCTCTCTTAACTGTTGATGAGATGTTATTCAACCAGGTCAGACTGCTAGTGATCTGCACCCCCAGGAACTTTGTGCTACTGACCACCTCCACATCGCTGTCATTGATGTGAAGTGGTATGGGACTGTGCCGGTTTTTCCTGAAGTCGACGATGACCTCCTTTGTTTTTTCGACATTCAGGATCAGGTTGTTCGTGTTGCACCAGTCCACCAGTTGTTTCATCTCCTCCCTGTAAGCCAGCTCATTGTCGTCCCTGATGAGGCCCACCACTGTTGTGTCATCTGCATACTTCATGATGTGGATTGTACTAAACCTGGCACAACAGTCGTGGGTCATCAGGGTAAACAGCAGTGGACTCAGGACACAGCCCTGAGGGGAGCCGGTGCTCAGAGAGATGGTGTTAGAGGTGTTATTTCCAACCCTCACAGACTGGGGTCTGTCAGTGAGGAAGTCCAGTAGCCAGTCACAAATGGTGGTGCCGAGGCCCAATGGAACTAGTTTGCTTATCAGGTGCTGGGGGATAATTGTGTTGAAAGCTGAACTGAAATCCACGAACAGCATTCGCACATAGGTGTTCTTCGCCTCTAAATGTTCCAGGCTCAGATAGAGTACGGAGGATATAGCGTCCTCTGTGGAGCGGTTTGGCCTGTAAGCAAACTGGTATGGGTCACGTGTGGAGGGGAGTCTGGAGGTAATATGGTCCCTGACCAGCCTCTCGAAGCACCATCATTATCATCATAATATGTAATATTATGCAAATTACACCACTTTCCCATGCTAGGGTTTTTTTAGTATGGTGTTTAGAAGACCATACTGGAATATACTGCTCAGTAGCCCAACCTCATCTATGATCATTCAGAAACTAACTCGCCATTTCTCTGTCCACGGAGCCCCCCTAAAGCTACTCTCAGACAATAGACCTCAGTTTTCCAGTCAGCTCTTCAGATATTTCGTAGAAAACTGGAACTTTCACCACATTACCAGCAGCCCCGAGTACCCGCTGTCCAACGGCCTGGCTGAGCGCTGGGTAAAAAGTGCAAAAAAACTAATGGAACGCTCACACAGGGAACTCAACCTACGGAACATCGTCCATGACCCTATTCCGGGAACTGCAGCGGAATGGCTCATGTCACGGCAAAGCCGCTCCACTCTGCCTATGGCCAAGCAACTCCTACAAGCACAAGTTCGTGCACCATCAGTTATCTAATCCCAGCTCCAACTCCTCGGTCGGTTGGGGGAGGGTGTGTGTGTGTGTGTGTGTGTGTGTGTGTGTGTGTGTGTGTGTGTGTGTGTGTGTGTGTGTGTGTGTGTGTGTGTGTGTGTGTGTGTGTGTGTGTGTGTGTGTGTGTGTGTGTGTGTGTGTGTGTGCGCGCCTAGTCCCAATTCGTAGCGCAATGCCGGGCAGGAACTCTAATCCCAGGACTTTAACCCTTTAAGGTGGAGACGCTAACGCTACAGACTACTAACCTTAATCGATCTCGTCGGGATTCCACGCACAAGTCAGCGAATAATCAATTTGTCGTCTGATTAGCAGAGCGCGGAAAACCAATGAAGTCAAAACTACTCACACCAGGTGCAGAATTTCATCTCCCACGATCCGAGACGACTTAGCTCCTCGGTTGCAGACTTGCGTTGGCAATATGTTGAGATCCCAACGAGCCCCCAAATGTTGATTCCGGGTCTAATACTCTCTCCCTAATCTAGTTCAGTAAACAACTGAGTCGAACACTGGAGTCACAAACCCTTCTTTATTTGTATACAGCACCGCGGGGTCAGCCTCGGATCCACTTACTCGAGCCCTCAGCAACCTCGCGTAAACAGAACAGAAGGAAAGACAACCAACACGACCCACCCTTATATACCCCTATACAGTGGCGGGAACGTACAGGGGGAGGCAACCCCGACAAACCAATCACGGCATCTATTCAGAACACAGAAACAAAGTAAAGACATATTTGGTGAAGTAACCCCTCTGGACCAATCACAGATACCGGCGGGAAGACACAGAAACAAAGTAGAAACATAAAACTCCCTGGACCAATCACAAACACGGAACAAGCATCAGTGTATTGAAACATAACAGAAACCTCGTTAGGAACCCAGACCTAGCGTGATCCCCCCGACAGGTGGGTCACATGGGCAGAAGCTTCCTGGAGCTTCTTCAGAGGTCCAGACTTACTGGCGACAGCTAGGTCACATGGGTCTCCAGCACCATCAGTGAAGCCCAGTCTTTCACAGACACCTGCCATTTCCCAAAGTATCCAAATCCCTGCATATTCACATTGGCTGTAGAGGCCAATTCACTGGATGAATTGAAAAGAGAATTAGATAAAGCTCTAGGAGCTAGCTGTTTCAAGGGATACGGGGAGAAGGCAAGTACGGGTTACTGATTGTGGATGATCAGCCATGATCACAATGAATGGCGGTGCTGGCTCAAAAGGCCAAATGGCCTCCTCCTGCACCTATTTTCTATGTGCTTTTATCTATGCGAGCCCAGGAGTTGAGACAGGTGTACTAATTGTGCTGCCATAGATTCACACAGGTAGTAAGCAACACATTGCAGGCAGACATGGACAAATAAAGCAAACACCGGACTGAGATGGACATCATGAGAATGGTGAGAAGAAGACAGGGACTATACCGGAAAGGAGCTGATATACTCAGCAAGATATAAAGTATGGGGAGACTGAGATTGATATATAATGGTTACAAAAGTACAGATTTACCAAGCTGGATGATACATTTGCTGGGAAGAAATGACAAGCTGTGCAGTGCAGTAATATTAACAGATACCACAAGGTAGATAGTTGTGGAAGACCGGGAGGTAAATGGATAATTATAGTCAGTTGGGAAAAGGCTCAGGGACACATATAAGTGATATATTCCCAGTTCTCTGTTTCTGGCTATCTCGCTGCCCCACTGGGCAAATTACACTGTTTATCATACAGATTACCTTGGAACAATTGTCCTGACAGGCTTAGGTCGATTGAAGAATTCATCACACAGAGAGACACTGATGTTACTCTTGGTCCGAGACAAGGTATATCCAGGTGCAATGACCACAGACTCCCTTTGCTGTGTAAATAAATGTCATTAGTTATCTGCTGAGGAAAAACAGTAGTCCAATAGATCCCTTGTCAGAACATAACTCAAAGACAGTTGGCTCCAGGATAAATAATCCATTTACTTTCGAAACATAGTGATATTTATTTTATTGTTTCATATTTACTTATGTCCAAGGAGGCCTTTCGGCCTATTTAGTCAATGCTGGTTCTCAGAGCAATACCGTCAATCCCATTTTGCCATTTATATTTTTTAAACCTATTTCCACAATAATGCCATTAACGTCCTAATTCTCCTGCCAACCACCCTCATACTCTCTCTCCACATGTTCTTCGCTGTCTTCGACCCCTAAACTGCAAAAGGGGGATAATACAGGACTGGTGTGAAAGGGTGACATAATTTCACCTATCATTCCTAAATCTGTAACCCAAGATTCTGACCCCTCGTTGTGGACAGCCCGTACATCTAATCGCTACTAGTTTTTCAATTTCAGCCCCTTCTCATTCTTTCAAACTCCAGTGAATACAAACGGAGGCAACCCAATCTCACCACATGTAACAGTCCTGCCATCCCAGCAATGAGTGGCGCTCCCTCCAGGATGAGCAGATCCATCCTTGGGTAAGGAAACCAAAATTGCCCACAATAGACAATGGACAATTGGTGAAGTAGGCCATTCGGCCCTTCGAGCCAGCACTGCCATTCAATGTGATCATCCCAAATCAGTGCCCCGTTCCTGCCTTCTCCCCATATCCCCTGACTTTGCTATCTTTAAGAGCCCTATCTAGCTCTCTCTTGAAAGTATCCAGAGAACCGTCCTTCACCACCCTCTGAGGCAGAGAATTCCACAGACTCACAAATCTGTGTTTAAAAGTGTTACCTCATCTCCGTTCTAAATGGCTTACCCCTTATCCCTAAACAACGGCCCCTGGTTCTGGACTCCCCCAACATCGGGAACATGTTTCCTGCCTCATGTGTCCAAACCCTTAATAATCCTATATGCTTCAATATGATAACCTCTCATCCTTCTAAACTCCAGAGTATACAAGCCCAGCGCTCCATTCTCTCAGCATATGATAGTCCCGCCATCCTGGGAATTAACCTGGTAAACCTACGCTGCACTCCCTCAATAGCAAGAATGTCCTTTCTCAAATTAGGGAACCAAAACTGCACACAATACTCCAGGTGTGGTCTCACTAGGGCCCTGCAAAACTGCAGAAGGGCCTCTTTGCTCCTATACTCAACTCCTCTTGTTATGAAGGCCAGCATGCCATTCGGTTTCTTCACTGCCTGCTGTACCTGCACGCTTACTTTCATTGACCGATGAACAACGACCCCCATTGTTGCATTGAAAGTACTAAAATGGTTATACTCACATTGCACCCAGTATGCGCCCATCAAATAATTGCTATGTATATCCTATTTTATTAAATCCAGATTTCAACACGTCATTGCTGGCCAAATGTTGGGTCAAGCAATGTCAATGATGAGTGCAGTTCTATCCACATGTTGCTCATAAGGTAGTCTTTACCTGGTAATGTTGTGTGGGTGCCGGCTCATGTCCACATGTTCCACACAGCTGCCTGATGGTACATGGTGCGCTAGAGGGAAGACAAAGAGAGAAGCTGTGAAATAATCCTCTATTCTGCTCAGTGGGAAAATAGTTGCAAGTCCTGCACATCACCACAATTCCCTGCCCAACCCACAGGAAGTCTGCAACATATCTCCAGCAGATGGGATTAGTTTAACTGAGCATCATGTTCAGTGTGGACTTTGTGGGCCGAAGGAGCCTGTGCTGTACTGTTCTATCTTCTAACTAGGCAACTGCATCTTCATATCATTCCCTGCTGTGTTTGATTACTGGGTGATTGATGAATCATTTCTGAATCTTTGAGTGTCTACCTTATAGTTACAGCACTTCGGTTATGGTGTGTAAACTTCATAACATTATAGAACTGCAGGGGATCATTCCTCAGCCTCTCATCACTGCTGATTGTTCAATTGTTCCTGATAGTTACCACATCCTAATTACACAACGGACACTGCATTGTCCATACTTTAGCGAGTGCGATTTTAGCCAAGATATATGCAGCTATAACATTACCTCTACAACCTTTGAAATCTATTTTTCTGGAAGTGCAGTTTTTGAGGCAGCCTTGTTGAAAGATGAACACCTATGCTTCTTTCCAAGATAGTGACGAAAGCGCAATACCGGATACATCAGTCGGTCAGCTATTTGTAGGAGTGATCTTCCTTGCCAATAAAACTGACAGCATCATTGGCATCAAAAGTCAAACAAACTTTATTGTCATTTAGAAATACATTGATATATGCAGTTCCAAATGAAATTACGTTGCATTTGGCTCCCTGTGCAACACAATAAATTAACCGAAGGATAGGCATGGATGAAAAGGATAAATAGACAATGGTGGCAGCCCATTACATGGCATTCAGGAGTCTGATGGCTCGTGGGAAGAAGCTGTTGCAGAACCTTGATGTTCTGCTCCTTATGCTGCGATATCTCTTTCCCGAGGGCAGCAGAGTGAACAGTCCGTGATGGAGATGTGTGGGGTCTTTTATGATACTGCTGGCCTTAGACACGCAGCGTTTGGTCGCAATATCCCCGATTGAGGGGAGAGAGGTCCCGATGATTTTTTCCGCTGTCCTCACCACTCTCTGCACAGACTTCCAGTCGGAGGCTCTACAGTCCCCAAACCAGACAGAGATACAGCTGGTCAGAATACTCTCTATGGTGCCCCTGTAGAAAGTAGTGAGGATGGGATGGGGGAGATGAGCTCTTCTCATCCGGCGCAGAAAGTGCAACCGCTGCTGCGCTCTCTTAACAGTTGATGAGATGTTATTCGACAAGGTCAGACTGTTAGTGATCTGCACCCCCAGGAACTTTGTGCTACTGACCACCTCCACATCGCTGTCATTGATGTGAAGTGGTGTGTGTAGATGTTTAGTGCATGTCCCTTTAATTGTAGGTTGTGTAGCCACTCCCCTTTCACCAAGTATATTACTGTCTCTCCATCCCTAGTACCTCCTCTAGTAAAACGTGCAGACCATGTACAACTAGGGCATCGATATATATGTGATTAATAAAGACTCGGTAAAGAAACACTGTGAAGGTGAAGAAAGACACTGCATGGTCCTGGTTCCCGCAACACCAGGCTGCTTTCGATATGCTGCGTTCAAAGCTTGTCTGCACTCCGACGCTGCAATATTTCGATTTGAACCGTCCTATTGTCCTCACGTGCGATGCTTCAAAGTTCGGGCTGGGTGCTGCTTGTTTGCAAGTTCATGATGGGGTCCAGTTACCCGTGTCCTTCGCGTCCCGCACGATGACTCCAGCTGAGCAGCGCTATGCCCAGATCGAAAAGGAACTGCTGGCTGTTGTGTTTGCATGTTCAAAGTTTAAGGACTATATCCTGGGAACTGAATTCTCTATTGAGACCGACCACCAGCCTCTGGTCACCATCCTCGGCAAGCCGATTCACGCTGCCTCCTCCAGGCTGCAGCGGATGATGCTGCAGCTGCAGCGTTTTACCTTCTCCGTAGTGTACCGTAGAGGCAAGGACATGTTTATTGCTGACACGCTGTCTCGGGCTCCTCTGGCTTCGACCACCCGTCACCCTTACGAGGCTTCAGGTATGATTGTCCTGAATGTCAACTTTGTTCCTTCAAAACAACTACAGTCCTTAGTTAAACACACTGCTGCTGACGCCTCGCTCCAACAGCTAGCTGCGGTCATTCAAAGGGGTTGGCCCGAGCGACGTTCTTCCCTGCCCGCTGCGGCAGTGCCCTACTTCCTGGTCCGTGACGAGCTGGTGCTACGAGATGGGGTTATCGTTAAGGGTCACAAGGTTGTGGTACCTGAGGCTCTTCGCCAACAGTATTTCGACACCGCTCATCGGGGTCATCCTGGCGCCGAGGCCACTCTCTCTATCGCCCAAAGCCAGTTTTATTGGCCTGATATGGCTGTGTATTTTCGGGACCGGGTGTCATCTTGCCCTACCTGCAACAGTCTCGCCCCGCAGCAGCAGCGTTTGCCCCTTCTGCAGCAGCCCGCACCGGACCTGCCATGGTCGGCGCTGGCAACGGACATTTTTGAGTGGCACGGCAAGCACTTCTTGGTGCTTGTCGACTCTTACTCCAACTGGTATGAGGTCGACCAGCTGTTTTCTCTCTCCTCTTCTGCTGTTATCGCGAAGCTGCGCCGCCACTTCGCGACCTTTGGATCACCAGCGAGCCTGCAGTCAGACAACGGCAGCCAATTTACCAGTGCGGAGTTCAAGGACTTTGCTGACCGCTGGAACTTTCGGCATTACACTAGTAGCCCTGAGTACCCTCAGAGCAATGGCCTGGCCGAGCGTGCTGTTCGCAGCGCAAAGGACTTGTTGAATCGCTGCCGCGCATCGAAGTCTGACATTTACCTCGCCCTCCTCAACCTGCGAAACATTTCCCGTGACGGTGTTCTGGGATCCCCGGCGCAGCGCCTCATGTCCCGGGTTACTCAACCTCCCATTCCGGTGGCCCAGCAGACTCTTACCCCAGCTGTTGTAAAACCTGCCGTGGTCCGTGAGCGTATTGCTACCAAGCAGTCCATTCAGAAGCGATCCCACGACAGGTCTTGCCGTGCCCTGCCTCCTCTGTCTCCTGGTCAGGTTGTCCGCATGCATTCCACCTCCGGTCACCCTGGCCTTGCGGTTGTTGTTGGGACGGCTGGTTCACCTCGCTCCTATCTGGTGAACCTCGATGGTACTGTTTACCGTCGGTCCAGGCGGCACCTCCGCCTGGTGAACGAGCCTCCTCCTCCAACTCCTCCTGCTGACCCCCATGCTCCCCCTCTGTCCGCTCTCCCGCCTGTAGCGGTCACTGAACCTGTGCCTGCTCGCCCTGTCCCGGTTCTTCTCCCTGTGTCTGTTCCCGTGCCTCCAGCCGTCTCTTCCCCATCGCCAGGTCGCTCGCCTCCAATCCCTTTGTCACCACGCAAGTCCCAACATTGTAGTCCTCCTGTCGTGGGGTCTCCCCCGGTGCCCGTTTCTTTGGGGGGAGAGGGTGTGAGCGGGGTTCGTACCCGCTCGGGGTGGATTGTAAGGGCGCCTGACCGTTATGGCGATTATATTTGATCGCTGCTATTTTGCTGTCTATCCTTTTCCAGTTGCTCTAGTGTATGAGACATGGTCGGCTGTCACGTTCCTTTCTTTTGTAAGAGGAAGGATGTAGATGTTTAGTGCATGTCCCTTTAATTGTAGGTTGTGTAGCCACTCCCCTTTCACCAAGTATATTACTGTCTCTCCATCCCTAGTACCTCCTCTAGTAAAACGTGCAGACCATGTACAACTAGGGCATCGATATATATGTGATTAATAAAGACTCGGTAAAGAAACACTGTGTACGTGTATACTCCTTTACAGTGTGGGACTGTGCCGGGTTTTCCTGAAGTCGACGATAACCTCCTTTGTTTTTTCGACATTCAGGATCAGGTTGTTCGTATTGCACCAGTCCGCCAGTTGTTTCACCTCCTCCCTGTAAGCCAGCTCATTGTCGTCCCTGATGAGGCCCACCACTGTTGTGTCATCTGCGTACTTCATGATGTGGTTTGTACTAAACCTGGCACAACAGTCGTGAGTCATCAGGGTGAACAGCAGTGGACTCAGGACACAGCCCTGAGGGGAGCCGGTGCTCAGAGAGATGGTGTTGGAGGTGTTATTTGTCAGTGAGGAAGTCCAGTAGCCAGTTACACATGGGGGTGCCGAGGCCCAATGGAACTAGTTTGCTTATCAGGTGCTGTGGGATAATGGTGTTGAATGCTGAACTGAAATCCACGAACAGCATTCGCACATAGGTGTTTTTCTCCTCTAAATGTTCCAGGCTCAGATGGAGCACGGAGGATATAGCGTCCTATGTGGAGCGGTTTGGCCTGTAAGCAAACTGGTATGGGTTGAGTGTGGAGGGGAGTCTGGAGGTAATGTGGTCCCTGACCAGCCTCTTGAAGCACTTCATCATTATGGGGGTGAGTGCTACAGGGCGGTAGTCATTGAGACATTGTATGTTGGATTTTTTTGGCACTGGTATGATGGTGGCAGTCTTGAAAGCCAAGATATATGCAGCTATAACATTACCTCTACAACCTTTGAAATCTATTTTTCTGGAAGTGCAGCTTTTGAGGCATATAGTTTTATAGGAGCCGGCCACGTCAATGGCCATTGAAGGACCGCACTGACACTCGAAATAGATGTCATGATCAGGCGGCCAAGTAGATGAGGCATGGGATCAGCCGTGATTTGGAGGATTAAGCTGGTTCAAGGAGCGATTTAGCTCATTCGCTCTTCTATTTCTGTACACCTTCAGAGCCGGTTAAATGGCGAGGTTTGAATGGTCTATGCACTATTTTAAAGTGATACAGGCTCAGACGTTTAATCTTGCACATGTTCATTGGCACTGTGTGATTAAACTGGAAAATATTCAATCACTGAGATTGGAATTTTACTGAGGACATCACACAAATATTGATAACTTCACATGACAGTTACCAACATGTGTTTGACATTCAACTCTGCAGAGGTGAATGGTGGATACATGACAGAAACTGAATGGGCTTCAACCAGGATGTTGTGATTAAACGGAAGATTTTCATTGAATTGTTGGGACATCCTTTACTGATCACAGTGGTGAATTCAACTCATTGCAATTTACATTATACCAGATTGAGTCTTCAGATATTTCAACTTCCTTAAATCAGGCAGCAGCACACAAGCCAACAACAATGCCAAGAAGGTAAAATTCTTCTTAATCAGACAGTAGTAACACAGTAAACCCTCAATAATGGACCACACGGGGGGAGATGGTGTCCTTTATTAAAAACAGCTAATAAACCAACACTACACAATAAATAGCAGAGGCCACAAAATACACAATACCTTCGGATGGCACAGTGGGACCGAGGCAGCGTTGCATCCTTACAGCGCCAGAGACCCGAGTTTGACCCTGACCTCGGGTGCTCCCTGTGACAGCACGAGTTTCTTCCAGGTGCTTGGGTCTCCTCCTGCATTGCAAAGACGTGCAGGTTCGTGATTTGGTTGGGTTCTGTGGCTCACTAGTGGAGCTGCTGCATCACAGCACCAGGGACCTGGGTTTGATCCTTGCCTTGGGTACTCCCTGTGGCCACATGGGTTTCCTCCGAGTGCTCCGGTTCTATCCTACACACTGAGTTGTCCCGAGTGTGTGGGGTGGAGCTGGTGTGCCGGAGTGTTCCAGTGAAAACTGTCCAAGACTGACCAATCTCTCCCTGTAATTAAAGCCTCCTCATCCAGGTATCAATCTGGTAAACCTGTTCTGCACCCTTTCCAAAGCTCCCACATCCTTCCTGTATTGAGGGAACCAGAACCAGAACTTCACGCAATACTCCAAATGTGGCCTAATCAACATCCTATAAAGCTCGATCATGAGTTCCTGACTGCCTTGACCAAGGAAGGCAAGCATACTATATGCTTTCTTTACGATTCTATCTATTTGTGTTACCACTTTTAGGGAGTTACTAGACCAAGTTAGAACTGTTGTGCCCCGTCCCCCAATGCTGAGGGGGGTCCCCCCCCCCCCCCCCTCCACTGATCGGCCCTCCCCACTCCCCTGCCTTGTTGCCAATAACCAGGTTCGTGGGGTAGAAACCTTGTTACCGTTGGCAACGTCCCATTGTGATGTCATTGTAGCAGTCGGCAGCCAGCTTGAGAGGCCATTGTGATTGGTGCAGTGTGAGTGGCATTGTGCTATTGTGCTGCTGGAAGCTCCTGGAAAAAGGGCTGTTTGTGAGAAAGTGGTTTTGGCTTTTTTTTAAACTTTAATCATGAATAACTTTTGAAATATAGCATGAAACAGGAAGTGAACCCGTGTGGAGGGGAATCAGAAGTTGAGGCGCAGCCCCTTCAGATATTAGTACAGTGGCAGCCACCACGTTACCATTGGCAGCGTCTCATTGTGATGTCATTTGTAAATGAGATCCATTGTGATTGGACGTCTGTGAGATGGCATTGTGACATCATCATTGGAAGGCCCGGTTCTGGAGCAACAGCCCCCGGACCCCTCACCGGCTCGAACCCCAGGCCAGGGTCCGGAGCCGCGCTCAAGGCCCAGTTTGTGTCGGTGGACAGAGGGGGTGGGGGGGGATAAGGGAGAGGGGGTAGGGAGAGGGGGAAGAGGAGAGGGATGGGAGAGGGGGAGGCCTCAGACCACAGCCTCAAAAAGTTACTGACTGCCTTTCAGTTACTTTAAAATCCGCACACACGCATAACTTAAGTCTGCCCGGGCACAGACACAGACTGGGCCCTGAGCGCGGCTCCGGACCCTGGGCTGGGGTTTAAGCCAACGAGGAATCCGGGGGCTGCTGCTCCAAAGCCGCGGGAGGGAGAGGGGGTGATGGAGGCCTCAGACCACAGCCACAAAACGCAACTGAGTGACTTTTAGTTACTTTAAAATTTTCATGCGTACAAAACAAAGTCTCCCCGCGTGAGGGATTTGAAATGACCGTGGCGCTGAGGTCTGGGGCGGCCCCGCGAAGAGGGACAGGGCCAGGCCTCGGCCTCTCCCTCCCCCTCTACTGGTGGAGAGTGAGATGCGTTCACATTGATATTATATTTTACAAGTTCTTGCCATTTTAAACTTTAAAAACGTCAGCCGCTAGTGCGAAGTTGGGGGCTATGGGTGAGTGGTGGAATATCGGTTTGGGGGAATGGGGCCCACGGGTCCCACTTGTGACAATCTAGTGCCAACTAAATTACTATGACAAAACTACATTTGCAATATAATCCCTTGAATTTTATTGGAATCCCAAATTATTAACTGTGATATTGTTCTTTAATTGAAAATGGAACAGAAATCTCACATCCAAATGACCATCTCCACAAAGTATTTCATAGAGACCCTCTCAAAAATACAACATTATAAACTATGTGCCCCCACCCCAACCTCATTCATACCTTGACTGAGGCAATGAGAGATCACATGTCAAACTTGGATATCTTGATCCAACTATGCTGAAAAATAATGATGAAAGAACATTAGAATCTTACTCTTGCAACATTATGAGCTGTTTAACATTTTCCCATTTGAAGCATTTCTGTGGCCACATGACTTGGAAGAAATGGGCAGGAAGGTAATATCTTGTAGAGCTTAACAGCACGATTGGAAAAAAAACATCTCATTCCTTCTATCCAAGCCCTCCACAGGAACGCCTTGAATTACGAGGAGAATATTAAATGGGGAAAATGAGCAAAACTGTGCTTTTTCATGACCTTAACCCAATTGAAAAGCTCAGCTGCTTTAGATTTTTTTTTGCATTGCATTAAGATCTGAAACATTTTCTTCTGACTACCACCACTCCACCATGTCCAATATAGAAACACAAACGTTTTGGATTAAAGTACGTACTCATCACATTTAGAAACATTTTTTTTTAAACTACATTGAAGAGAACATAAAGGGGAGAAAAAAAATCAACTGAAGCAGAGATTTGAAGAACTCTCCAACAATTGCAAAACAATATAAAATGGGTAGAGGGAGATGTCAACATCTTAAATCTTTTTTCAAGGTTGCTTAATTTAGCTTATTACAAAACAGGTTTACTATAGACTGTTCACAAAAGGCTGGAGAAACTCAGCGGGTGCAGCAGCATCCAAGGAGCGAAGGAGCTAGGCGACGTTTCGGGTCGAGACCCTTCTTCAGACTGGTTAGGGATCAGGGAAACGAGAGATATAGACGGTGATGTGGAGAGATAAAGAACAATGAATGAAAGATATGCAAAAAAGTATCGATGATATAGGAAACAGGCCATTGTAAGCTGTTTGTAGTGTGAAAATGAGAAGCTAGTGCGACTTGGGTGGGGGAGAGATAAAGAGAGAGAGGGAATGCCAGGACCCAAGGATTGAGGGAGAGGTGGGAAGGGGAGGAGACAGCAAGGGTTAACAGAATTGAGAAAATTCAATGTTCAAGCCCAGAGGATGCAGACTCCCCAAGTGGAATATGAGGTGGTGTTCCTCCAACGTGCGGTGTTGCTCACTCTGGCTGTGGAGGATGCCCAGGACCGAGAGGTCGGATACGGAATGGGAGGGGCAGCTGAAGTGCTCAGCCACCGGGAGGTCGGTTGGTTATTGCGGACCGAGTGGAGGTGTTCGGCGAAACGATCGCCAAGCCTCTGCTTGGTCTCACCGATATAGATCAGCTGGCATCTGGAGCAGCGGATGCAGTAGATGAGGTTGGAGGAGGTGCAGGTGAACCTCTGTCAGACCTGGAAGGACAGCTTGGGTCCCTGAAAGGAGTGGAGGGGGGAGGTGAAGGGACAAGTGTAGCATCTCTTGCGGTTGCAAGGGAAAGTGCCCGGGGAAGGGGTGGAGCGGCAGGGAAGGGAAGAATTGACAAGGGAGTTGCGGAGGGAGCGGTCTTTGCGGAAGGCAGACGGGGGGGGAGATGGGAAGATGTGGCGGGTGGAGGGGTCACGTTGGAGGTGGCGAAACTGGTGGAGGACTATGTGTTGTATGTGCCTGCTGGTGGGGTGAAAGGTGAGGACCAGGGGGACTCTGCCCTTGTTGCGAGTGGGGAATGGGGAGAGAGGGCAGTGTTGCGGGGTATGGAGGAGACCCTGGTGCGAGCCTCATCTATAGTGGGGGAGGGGAATCCCCGTTCTCTGAAGAATGAGAACATTTGTGATGTTCTGGTGGGAAGACCTCATCCTGGGAGCAGATGTGGCGTAGACGGAGCAATTGGGAATAGGGGATGGAGTCCTTACATGAAGCAGGGTGGGAGGAAGAGTAGTCCAGGTAGCTGTGGGAGTCAGTTGGTTTGTAGTGGATGTCGGTCAGGAGTGTATCACCTGCAATAGAGATGGTGAGGTCAAGGAATGGTAGGGAAATGTCGGAAATGGTCCAAGTGTATTTGAGTGCCGGATGGAAGTTGGTGGTGAAATGGATGAAGTCAGTCAGTTGTGTGTGGGTGCAGGAGGTGACACCAAAGCAGTCGTCGATGTAACGGAGGTGGAGGTCGGGGATGGGGCCCTGGTACGCCGAGAACAAGGATTGTTCGACGTACCCGACAAAGATGCAAGCGTAGCTGGGGCCCATGCGTGTGCCCATAGCTACGCCTTGTGTTTGGAGGAAATGGGAGCAGTCAAAAGAGAAGTTATTGAGGGTAAGGACCAACTCCGCTAGGCGGAGGAGGGTGTCAATGGGCGGGTATGGGTTGCTCCTCTGGTCGAGGAAGAACCAGAGGGCTTTGAGACCATCCTGGTGGGGGATGGAGGTGTAGAGTGACTGGACGTCCCTGGTGAAGATGAGAGGATGGGGGCCTGGAGAATGGAATGTGCGGAGCCGACGGAGAGTGTCTGAGGTGTCTTGAACATAAGTAGGGAGGATTTAACAAAGGGGGATAGGATGGAGTCAAGGTATTTGGAAATGTGTTCGGTGGGGCACGAACAGGCAGAGACAATGGGTCTGCCAGGACAGTCGGGTTTGTGGATTTTGGGGAGAAGGTAAAATCAGGCCATGCAGGGCTGGGAAACGATGAGGTTGGAGGCTCGGGGGAGTAGGGAGCCGGAGTTGATGAAGTCGGTTATGGTGCTCGAGATGGTGGCCTGGTGCTCGTCAGTGGGGTCATGGTCCAGGGGTAAGTAGGAGGAGGTGTCCGCGAGTTGGCGCGTGGCCTCTGCTTTGTAGAGATTGACGCGCCAGACTACCACGGCACCTCCCTTGTCGGT
Source organism: Raja brachyura (assembly GCA_963514005.1). The sequence goes on along the minus strand of OY740787.1, from coordinate 46,035,981 downwards.
GGGTTTGATAACCCAGTCTGGGTTGTTACGGAGTGAGTCGATGGCAGTACATTCTGGGGGGGGGGAGAGATCGGAGTGAGACAAGGGAGTGGAGAAGTCGAGGCAGTTGATGTCCCGACGGCAGATCTATATAAAGAGTTCTAAAGCTGGAGGGCCACGAGGGGGGGTCCACGAGGAGGGAGTTCGTGGGAGACAGGAAAAGGGATCATCAGTGGGGGGGCGAGGACTTCTTCCCGTGGAAGAACGCTGTGAGGCGGAGGCGACGGTAGAAGAGCTCCAAGTCGTGGTGGGCGCGGAACTCATTGAGGTGGGGACGGAGGGGGACAAAGGTAAGACCTACTTCATGTCTACTGCATCCGCTGCTCCAGATGCCAGAAATATCCTCAAGGTCAACTATAGACTGCCTGTGTGACGTTTATATGTTCTCCCTGTGACCATGTGCATTTCCTCTGGGTGCTCCTGTTTCCACCCACATCTTCCAAATAACACATGGGTCAGTAGATTAATTGGACACTGCAAATAGTAGAATTTGGGGGGAATTAATGGATATATGAAGGGTTAGGTAGGATTAGTGTATCACCCTCAATTGTTCAATTGAACTCTACAGGGTGTATCTCCCTTGTCCTGTTTACTTGCCCCAGGTCCTGTTCACTTGCCCAGCCTGCAGTGGTTACTGGCAAAGCAATGATGCCATTTGAACGTTCTCCATCTTCTGCTCAAATCCCTCAAGGCATTGCCTCTCCAATGTCCATAAACCTCTCCTGCTCTACCACCCTCTGAATTATCTGTTCTCTTCTGCATGTTGCCTAATTTAATGCTCCTCACTGAGGAAAGCAAAAGATAACTTTTCAGGTTGAAGACTTTTCCTCTGAGGATCATCAATGAAGCATCTTCAACCTGAAATCTCTTCCTACTCATGCTGTCTGACCTGCTGAGTGTTTCCAGCATTTTGCATTTCTATTTCAGGATTTCCTCCGCAAGAATGTTCTAAAATTATTAATTGCCTTACTAATAATTGCTTAATAATAATGTAATTAAGCTGGAAAGAGTGAAGACAAGATTTATGAGAATGTTGCCAGGACTCGATACAGGACTCGATACTCGATTGGACTCGTTCCAATCAATCACGTTCCACAAAATCCCACTCACAAGATGATTTAAATGGCCATTAATTTATGGGAATTAAACACTAAATTCCTTCCATATAGATTATATAGCATATAGATTTCAGATGATAGGGACAAGATTTTAATAGGAACCTGAAGGACAACTTTTTCATTCAGAGGGTGGTGGGTATATGTAACGAGCTGCCAAAGGAGGTGGTTGCGGCATTTACTATAAGACAGTTTTAAAGACACTGGACAGGTACATGGACAGAAAAGGTTGACAGGGATATGGGTCAAATGCAGGCAGATGGGGCATCTTTGGTCATCATGGACGAGCTGGGCTGCATGACTCTTTTAATCGCTTTCATTAGCCAAGGCCCAACTCTCTGAAAGTCCCCCCCAATCCCTCTTTTGTCCTTTAGATGCAAGTTACCCTCTTGTGCAAATGCCCTCCTACATGAGGGACACAAGACACCCCATATTTGTAGGTATGTTACAATACTTACCTTGAGTGGCGCAGCAGTTCTGCCACTGCCTGTGTGCGCGACTTTGGTGCCTTTGAGAGGGGAGCAGGTTTAAAATGCGTTTTTTCTTCAGACTATCCAAATCGAATTTGAACAGACTGTTTAGTTGCTGAAGAAAAATCGCTTGGACTGCCATTTTATTATGTTTATTAAAATTAGCGCTGGAAAAATTAAAAGCAGGAGTAAATTAAAAATCATCTTCTAATGCCGTCAATGCCGACAACGGGATGGATCTCACGTAGAGGACAAGGCAAGGAACACCATTTATTTTTTCATATAAACTTGCTTCTTAGGATGCCTTTAATCAAAATTTCATGTTGCGAAAAGGTAACTTAGAAAAGATACGAACTGGCAGTATTTTTCCTGCCGATATGGGGTTTTAATTCACCGCAACCGCAACGTTCCAATCGATCACGTTCCACAAACTCCCACTCACAAGATGATCTAAATGGCCATTAATTTATGGGAATTAAACACTAAATTCCTTCCATTTGGCCTATAAATTAATGACAATGAGATTTAAAAATCATGTTATATTGTGAATTCTTGTGTGAATGTTATTTGGACACTTGGGCTTTTAAAAAATGTTTACCTTTTCTTAAGAAATGGATAGATGTTTAGATCTAGTAATTGCATTTTGTAATTAGCTACAATTAGGTACCTAACTAATTATATGCTTTAATTTCAGGTCATCCAAGTAAGATTGTTTCATATTTGTTTCAGAATGCTTCAATCTATAATAACTGAACATTTTTATGCTTTATCTGATGGGATAAATTGCAGACTTGATTTTAAAAATCTCAAAGTTCTGCAACATTGCTAATATTTGCAAATCTGGAGCAACAAAATCTACTGAAGGGACTCAGTCGGTCGAGAGAAATAGAGGAATTGGTTGATGTGGAGGAAATGTCGCTATTTCGGATCGTAACCGTGCATCAGCACCATTGTGCCTCGTAAATTAAAAGTGTTATATAAATGCAAGCTATAGGTATGTTACAAAACTTACATTTATCGGTTCTGCAGTTCTGCCGCGGCCGTGTGCGCGACTTTGGCGCCTTTAAGGGGGGCGGGGTTAAAATGCGGTTTTCCCCTTGCCACCAGGAGCTTTCTGTGTCGGAGTGCGATCTATTTCAGGAGATTCGTTCCGACTGCCGGTAAGTTCATTTTTTTAAATAAATAGCCCGACTATTTCATCGCTGCAGTAAAATAAAGGTTAGCTCCTAATGCCGTGAACGCCGATAACGGGGACGGATTTTACATAGGGGACAGGTACGTGAAATCTGTTTATTTTTACATATAAACCTGTTTGTTTAGATGACCTTAATCAATATTTCATGTTGCGAAACAGTGATTAATTCCTCATACGAACGAGCAGAATGTTTCCTGCCGACATGGGGTTTAAATTCACCGCAACCGCAACGTTCCAGAAAATCCCACTCGCAAGCTGTTTAAAATGGCCATTAATTTACAGGCATTAAACACTAAATTCCTTCAATTTGGCCTATAAATTAATGACAATTAGATTTAAAAATCATGTTATATTGTGAATTATTGTGTGAATGTTAATTGGACACTTAGGCTTTAATTTTTTTTAATTTTTTTCTTAAGAAATGGATAGATGTTTAGATCTAGTAATTGAATTTTGTAATTAGCTACAATTGGGTAACTAACTAATTATATGCTTTAATTCCATGTCATCCAGGTAAGAATGTTTCATACCTTCACAGTTTTTTCAGAATACTTCAATCTATAATAACTGAAAATTTCTTTCGGTTCTCTTAATTTTTAAGAACGTATGGGCTTTTGACTGTCCTTGATCACAACTTTTGTGTTAAGTCAACTTTTGTGTTAATAGAAAAGCAATAGGAAGCAAGTTGCTAATTTCCGAGTATGAAAATGGCCATAACTTTTTTAATACTAAAGATATGAAAGTGAATTAGGTGTCAAATTAAACTTCTTTTTATACTTTATCTGATGGGATAAATTGCAGACTTGATTTTTAAAATTGCAAAATTTTGTAACATTGCTACAAGCTAGCGGGCCAGAGGGTTTGGTTTTTCCCATAAGCAGCGACGACTTCCTTTAAGCGGATGGCGGTCGGGTTCTTGCTGTGCCGTGATCAGATTATGAGCCCTAGCGCGATATTTCCCACCTTCCCTTCCATTACCCTGATATTAAAATACCTGTTTTTGTGATACATTGGATACGTCGGATCCAATGTTCCTTCCTCCACCTGGATCCAGATGTGGACTGGAGTCAGTGGCCCGGGGGTGCGCTTCAGTGGAAAGGTGCGGAGTTTGCGGAGGGGTCAGGCGGAGAGAGGGTAGAAGGGTGGTGGTCTCCTCCTCCAGCGCTGGGGTGGGGGGGTGAAGTTCACCAACACGGCGCGGCGAGGAGAGGAGGGGGGTGAACCCTCGTGCTGAAGGCGAACCGGTTGCCGGGACAGCCGCTGTCCACGTAACAAAGAGTGGACCTTGCCCGGGCGTTGCACTGTTGCTGGGAGCGCCTCTCCCTGCCTCTTGCTTCGAGCCGGGCAGCCTTGCAGTAAGGAGGGCCCCTACCCCAACGCTATATGTCCATTTTCCTCCAAAGATACTGCCGAATTGGCAGAGTTTCTGAATTCTCCATTTCGTTTTTATTTGGTTCAATATTCCGGTATTTGGAGTCTCTTAAGAACAGAACACAGAGAAAGGTCTTGGCCAACAATGTGGCGAAATAAACTAATCAGACCTTCAGTCTGAAGAAGGGTCCCGAAACTTTTTTATCCAGAGACAGTGCCTGACCCGCTGATTTTCGCCAGCACTTTGTGTCTATCTTCGGTATATACTATCATCTGCAGTTCCTTCCTGCAAATAAACGAATCTCATCTGCCTGCACATGATCCACATGCCTCCATTCCCTTCATATCCATGTGCCCATCTAAAAGCCTCTTAAATGCTACAATCACACCTGCCTCCAGCATCACCCCTGGCAGTGCATTCTGGGCACTCTGTGTAAAAAAATACTTGCACCACACATCCCCTTTAACGTTTCCCCCTCTCACCTTAAAGCTGGGGATCATGACAGAAGCTTCCTCTTGTCGTGGCGATCCCTGGAAACGACGACGCGATGCACTCTGTGACGCGTCGGGCGACAATTCTGTCAACGTGTTGGACGACGACAGAAGCCAACAGCGAGTTAAATCGTCTGACACACGAGCAAACGAACCTTAAAGCTATGTATGCCCTCTTACCTTTGACACTGAAACCGACCCCCATCCGCCCTGGGAGAAAAAAAGTTCTGAATGTCTACCTTATCTATGCCTCATACTTACATCAGGTCTCCTCTCAACCTTCATTGTTCCAGAGAAAATAATCCAAATATATCCTTGTACCTAATACACCCTAATCCAGGCATTATTCTGGTAAATAACTTCTGCACCGTCTCGAAACCCCCCACATCCTTCCTGGAATGGTACATCCAGAACTACATACTGCAAAGGCAACCTAATCAAAGTCTTCTAGACCCGCAACATGACTTTCTTACAACACAACTTATACTCAATGCCACAACCAATGAAGGCAAGCACACCATACACTTTCTTCACCAGTCTATCCACTTGTGTTGCTGATTTCAGGGAGCTATGGACCTGGATCCCAAGATTCCGTGTGTCTTCTTGCACCAAAAAATTTTCCACCCGTTTCACGGAACACATACAGTGGCTTGCAAAAGTTTTCATACCCCTTGAACTTTTCCACATTTTGTCACGTTACAACCATAAACGTAAATGTATTTTATTGGGATTGTATGTGATAGACCAACACAAGGTGGCGCATAATTGTGAAGTGGAAGGAAAATGATACATTGTTTCCAAATTTTATTACAAATAAAAAACTGAAAAGTGTGGTGAGCAAAAGTATTCTGCCCCCGAGTCAATACTTTGTAGAACCACCTTTCGCTGCAATTACAGCTGCAAGTCTTTTGGGGTATGTCTCTACCAGCTTTGCACATCTAGAGACTGACATTTTTGACCATTCTTCTTTGCAAAATAGCTCAAGCTCAGTCAGATTGCATGGAGAGCGTCTGTGAACAGCAATTTTCAAGTCTTGCCAGAGATTCTCAATTGGATTTAGGTCTGGACTTTGACTGGGCCATTCTAACACATGAATATGCTTTGATCTAAACCATTCCATTGTAGCTCTGGCTGTATGTTTAGGGTCATTGTCCTGCTGGAAGGTGAACCTCCACCCCAGTCTCAAGTCTTTTGCAGACTCTTAACAGGTTTTCTTCCAAGATTGCCCTGTATTTGGCTCCATCCATCTTCCCATCAACTCTGACCAGCTTCCCTGTCCCTGCTGAAGAAAAGCATCCCCACAGCATGATGCTTTCACCACCATGTTTCACAGTGGGGATGGTGTGTTCAGGTTGATGTGCAGTGTTAGTTTTCCGCCACACATAGCGTTTTGCATTTAGGCCAAAAACTTCAATTTTGGTCTCATCAGACCAGAGCACCTTCCTCCACATGTTTACTATGTCCCACACATGGCTTGTGGCAAACTGCAAACGGAACTTCTTATGGCTTTTTTCAACAATGGCTTTCCTCTTGCCACTCTTCCATAAAGGCCCAATTTGTGGAGTGACAACTAATAGTTGTCCTGTGGACAGATTCTCCCACCTGAGCTGTGGATCTCTGCAGCTCCTCCAGAGTTAACCATGGGCCTCTTGGCTGTTTCTCTGATCAATGCTCTCCTTGCCCGGCCTGTCAGTTTAGGTGGACGACCATGTCTTGGTAGGTTTGCAGTTGTACCATACTCTTTCCATTTTCGGATGATGGATTCAACAATGCTCCGTGAGATGTGCAAAGCTTAGGATATTTATTTATAGCGTAACCCTGCTTTACACTTCTCCACAACTTTATCCCTGACCTGTCTGGTGTGCTCCTTGGGCTTCATGATGCCGTTTGTTCACTAATGTTCTCTAACAAACCTCTGAGGCCTTCACAGAACAGCTGTATTTATACTGAGATTAGATTACACACAAGTGGACTCTATTTACTAATTAGGTGACTTCTGAAGACAATTGGTTGCACTGGATTTTATTTAGGGGTATCAGAGTAAAGGGGGCTGAATACTTTTGCATGCCACACTTTTCAGTTTTTTATTTGTAAAAAAATTTGAAAACCATGTATCATTTTCCTTCCACTTCACAATTATGCGCCACTTTGTGTTGGTCTATCACATAAAATCCCAATAAAATACACTTACGTTTGTGGTTGTAACATGACAAAATGGGGAAAAGTTCAAGGGGTATGAAAACTTTTGCAAGCCATTGTATACTGTTATTTACAGCCCATCCTTCCTGGCTCCTGGTGTCTTGGGTTGGAGTCTCCATCAGTTGGATTTTGCAGATCATTTACCCTCGAGCCATTCAGATCACCAGGCCTCTGCCGTAGAGCATTCTCCGTTCGACGCTGCCTGGTCCATAGTATGTGAGAGTATTCTCACTTGAATGTGAGAATACTTTGCGTTAAAGTGGGGCTGAGGACAGGCTGCCCCATACTTATGAACGAGCTCCGATAATATTAAATAATGATGCTCCCATAATATTAAATGATGATTAGATAAAGCTCTTGGAGCTAGCGAATCAAGGGACATGGGGAGAAGGCAGGCATGGGTTACTGATTGTGGATGATCAGCCATGATCACAATGAATGGCGGTGCAGGCTCGAAGGGCCACGTGGCCTCCTCCTGCACCTATTTTCTATGTTTCTATGTCCAATGTACCTACATAGTTCTTACTCTGGAGTTTTCAGTTTCTTCCTCAACTTTTAGCAATTGTTCCCTATCAGCTGTCTACACCATTCATTACAATAATTTGGATGTATGGCTGCAATATTAGGTAATTTATGCGCATTTTCCAACTTGCGGTCAAAATTGAAAGATGGATGTCTGCAAAAATGGGAATTGTTGGTTACCCAGGGATGTCTTGAAGGCAATGCTAGGGTAGAAAATCAAATCTTCCAATAAGTTTTCCATTGAATATCGCACAACTGTGCTTTTTGTTTTTCTGGAATAGAGGGTTCCAGCCAGGTGTCTCCCAAAAGCACTCACCAATAATTTCCCCGAGAATTATAACCCCCTGGTGCAGGAGGCCATCTGTGTGTTAAGCTCGATGTATGATTACATAGAACCCTATCTTCCAGACTGCGCAGCATCCAACATGCCCCTTTTAATGCCACTTCCAAACATTCATTTTATTCTCTTTATGGCATAACACCATCTGCATGAAACACCATTACACTGTAGATGCTTGGTCCCCATACTACACCCATAGTATACATGGGACAGCATGAACATCCAGTTCATTAGCCAGATACTGCTTCACAGCAGCTTGCTTGCTTCCATCACATAGGAATGGAAAAGCAATCTGGCTGCACTGTCGATCCAGGAATAGGAACTGTACTGGCATCAATGGAAACCCCTCTCATGGTCAAGTTTAAATTACAGTCTAATTTAAAACAGTAAAACAGGGAAAAGAAATAAGAGTGTCCAACAGTGCAAGGTCATCTCATCAGGAGATTTGATCACTTATACAGTGCCCTCCATAATGTTTGGGACAAACACCCGACATTTATTTATTTGCCTCTGTAATCCACAATTTGAGATTTGTAATAGAGAAAAAAAAAAATCATATGTGGTTAAAGTGCACAGTCAGATTTTAATAAAGGCCATTTTTATACAATTTGGTTTCACCATATAGAAATTACAGCAGTATTTATACATAGTCCCCCCATTTCAGGGCACCATAATGTTTGGAACACAGCAATGTCATGTAAATGAAAGTAGTCATGTTTAGTATTTTATTGCATATCCTTTGCATGCAATGACTGCTTGAAGTCTGCGATTCATGGACATCACCAGTTGCTGGGTGTCTTCCCTGGTGATGCTCTGCCAGGCCTGTATTGCAGCCATCTTTAGCTTATGTTTGTTTTGGGGGCTAGTCCCCTGCAGTTTTCTCTTCAGCATATAAAAGGCATGCTCAATTGGGTTCAGACCCAATTGGTGATTGACGGCCACTCAAAAATTGACAATTTTTTTAGTTTTGAAAAACTCCTTTGCTGCTTTAGCAGTATGTTTGGGATCATTGTCTTGCTGTAGAATGAACTGCTGGCCAATGAGTTTTGAGGCATTTGTTTGAACTTGAGCAGATGGGATGTGTCTATATACTTCAGAATTCATTATGCTACTACCATCAGCAGTTATATCATCAATGAAGAGAAGTGAGCCAATACCTTCAGCAGCCATACATGCCCAGGCCATAACACCCCACCATGTTTCACAGATGAGGTGATATGCTTTGGATCTTGGGCAGTTCCTTCTCTCCTCCATACTTTGCTCTTGCCATCACTCTGATAAAAGTTAATCTTCATCTCATCTGTCCCCAAATCCTTTTTTCCAGAACTGTGGTTGCTCTTTTAAGTACTTCTTGGCAAACTGTAACCTGGCCATCCTATTTTTGCAGCTAACCAGTGGTTTGCATCTTGTAGGGATTTTTCTTTATTATAGAGAGAATCTTTCTGTCAACAGCTGTGGAAGTCTTCCTTGGCCTGCCAGTTCCTTTGCGACTAGTAAGCTCACCAGTGCTCTCTTTCTTCTTAATGATGTTCCAAACAGTCTCTAACAGTTGTATTCTTGTTTCTCAGTCTTATAATGGCTTCTTTGACTTTCATTGGCACAACTTTGGTCCTCATGTTGATAAACAGCAATAAAAGTTTCCAAACGTGATGGAAAGACTGGAGGAAAGACTAGGTGCTGAGAGCTCTCTTAAACCTGCATTACGGAGGTATTTAAACACACTTGAACATTTACAAACACATGTGGACATATGTGTCCCAAACATTAAGGTGCCCTGAAATGGGGGGACTATGTATAAACACAGCTGTTATTTCTACATGGTAAAACGAAAATGTATAAAAATACCCTTGAATAAAATCTGACAATGTGTACTTTAACCACATGTGATTTTTTTTCTATCAGTGATCTCAAATTGTGGAGTACAGAGGCAAATAAATAAATGATGGGTCTTCGTCTCAAACATTATGGAGGGCACTGTAACTAATGCTGCCAGCGAAACATTTTTATTGTTATGCTGAATTATTGTCAGGGGATAATTGCACAGGATTATACAGATTTATAACCACAAATAAGCATGCCCTTTGAGGTAACTGATCAGTGTCATATATGTGCTTTACTTGCAAGGTTTCAGTGCCATCTTGCTTATCTGCGCATGATGTGTTGAGAAATGGTATATTCCCCTTGTGTAACCCAGCTTCACGCTAACAGGGAGACTCAATGTCTCCTTACTGTGAACAACCCCATGTATCACTCACGTCCCAACCAATGCTTCCCTCAGCGCAGACCAATTCCAAGCAGAATTGCAAGAAATTTCAAAAGGCAAAGGTTAAATTAAAAAAAAACTTTTATGAATTGAAGTGACTCAGAAATATCACATATTTTTGCAGTTACATGAATTATTACAATAAATATCAAATATTGCATAACAAATGAGGTTTAGCAAGAACAATTCCATTCATTCTTCATAGGGTAATTAAGGGAGGGGAACCAAAAGGCATCAAGTACATCCAGCCAGGTGCCAAGTTATCTTCTGACATTGCCATGAGTAGACATGGAGGTGAACACCACTTATTATAATATAATAGCTGGTACTATTAATTCACTGAACTAAAGATATCTCCTCCTACAAAAAATAGTGCAAGAATTTCCCAGATACCCTCCGTGAAAATGCAATCAAGCCATTGGCAGGGGATTGCGCAGACTCAACAAGGATGAACCAGTAATATTGCGCTTGGTGGGACCATCTACTTTTGGACCTTGAAAGGCAGGGCTTGTGTTCGGATGGCCGATCGGCCACAAAAATGGGAACATCTCACTCATCTTTTGGTCAGCCTGAACCATCTTCCTCCTTTACAATATTTATTTAATATAAACAAAACATGCAAGCAATAGATACAAACTTAACTAAATGGGTTTCAATGAATCCCCCTGTAAATTCAGAGAGCCCGACCAGTGAGGATAGGACATTTTCGCCTAGTGGCATGCATCGCTTCAAGGTCACATCCGAACAAAATACAACCCGTTGCTCACGGGATGGATTTAAATGGTAAATTTACATTCTTAAACAATATTTCAACTAGACAACAGAAATTCTCAGATTCCCACAGAGCTGGGGAAATGTCTTTATACAGAGCCCAGATATATACAAACATTGGGAACTGGAAGCAATACAGACTTCAATAACTGGCCAATTAGAGTTTGTTATCCCTTTGAGTGAATTTATCTTTAATGTGCCCAATTCTTCATCTGGTTAACTACCATCCAAGGAAACACACCAAAGCCTTCCTCATTTCCTAAAAGACTCATGCAAATTCAATGATGCACAATGGGACACAGTAGTTATTACAGCTTTGCTATCATGATTGCAACATCATTCCTTGAAAGTCTTATGGAAACAAGGTACAGTATACACTGCTGTTGCAAGTCCTGTTTGGTTAATACTTCCACTCACCGACAATGCTAGCCAGCTGTTGCAGTCACAGCTGGTCCATCACACTTGTCGGAGAGTGTCGTAAACTGCTTTAGTCAGAGCACTTGGTGGAGGGCACTATTCAACAAAAAGCCCATCAGATAAGTGTGTTCCTATCCTTCCAACAGCTGTCTCTCTCTCTCCCCTTTTCTAACCCAGCCTCAGATACCTGCATCAACTGGTCAACCAAGGAACTGCTCTGAATTCACAGGCTGGATGAAGTGTATATATTCATTAGATAGGCGAAACCCGGTTAGGCTTGGTCAATGTTGGCTACACTAGTTTATGGAAGAAAGTGAATGTTCAAAAAGATATAAATCCACAAAAAGTGCACATGGATAGCTGAAATGCAACTCACCTGAGAAAGTAGTAGTGGAACTGAACCCTGTTAACATGCAGGGTGAAAGGGTGTGTGCAGTGTCTGAGACGTTATTAAATTTGGGTTCTTGCATTCTCCCTATATCTATCCTGACGTTCTGCTGTTCCCTACCCTTTACGTCTAATCAGCAGTCAACAATGTGGGATTCCAAAAGGATTTCCCACTGTCTGTTTCATTGCAATTGCACGGAGTTCCAACAGCAAGTTCCACCTCTGTATTCTCTGCAGATGTCCAATGGCAGGTGGACGAGGATTTCTGGGCTTGTGCCAGACTACCCAACCGTAAGTACTGAACAGAATGCAACAGAACATACTCCTGATCAGAGGTTAATGGATGAAACTCTCTCCTTTGCTAAGTAAACAAGTTTAAAATGCACCTGGAAACTAAATTTCAAATCATAACTGAAAAAAATCAACATTCCAAATAAAGATTTGGAAGCTTGTTCTGCAAATTGTTTTAAATTGTCATTCTACATTACATGTAGACTGTTTTAGAATTACAAACATGCTTTTTTTTAAAAAGTGCATTTTTTCTTGAAAGTGCAAAACCATGTCCAAGGTTAAGATTAATGTGATTTTGCCACTCGGAGTTGGTTGTGTGACATGTAACCTGCTTAAGCTGAAGACACGGCAGCTTGCAGAACTTTGATGTCAGCTTTGGAGTCCAGCTGTCAGCCTCAGATATTATCCCCATTTATGTTGATATTACCATCCCAAGGCTGTTCTGAAACAAGGTTTGGAACCTACTGTGTTCTACCCACAATACCCTCAAAGCTGGCTTATAACTGTTTGGAATTGCACTGTTTGGTATTGGAATTTAAAAATATGGAGATGGGAAAATGTTTGACTGTTAGTGTATTTAGTGAGTCTTGACTGCCAAAGTCTATTTGCTTTCTGATTGGGAAGAGGACATGCGAGGGTGGATGACCAAAGGTTGGAGAATGGGAGCAGGGAGATTAGAGCTGCATGATAACTTCCTGAAAGACTCTGTCCAATCAGAATTGGCAACTCCAAAACTGAGGGGAGAGTAAATTTGTCATCCCTTGTCTTTGATCTTTCCTATGACGTGCAGCATGGAAAGTGTCAGGACCTGAGGTTCGAGATTGTAACATACCCACTAAAAATGACAATGATCCTTTCTTAAAGAAAAGCTGAATGCGTATAGAAATAAATACAATATCAATCTATACTACATAAATAATAACTTCAAAACACTATGGTCTTGAGCTTTGAGACCATTAAGCAGGCACCATATTTAAATTGGAAATTTCACTTGCACTATCCAAATGTTCTTACTTCCATTTCATTCCATCTGGTCTGTGCAACAACAAATGAAAGACCATGTTGTTTGGCTGTGGTCAGATCCTCATTTGCATTTTCTACATTTCCATATCAATTCCTGCCTCTACATGCTACACCTCAAAAAGCCAACAGGTGGATTCCGTGGCCCCACCATGCAACCCCTAGATTTTTCTCCCCAGTTTAACTTTCCACAGCTAAAAGAGAGAACGAGAGAAGGTTTAAAAAAAGTTAAACAAAATAATGCTGTCTCCAATTCTACCCAGCGATTCCACCGGTGGTTTTTGCAGGCTACGAGAGATCAAAATTAAATTTGGCCAGACATATTCATAGCTTTAAAATGGATTACCACATAGAACAAAACAAAATGCACGCCTTACGAGCTTACATGAAGTAGTAATATAATGATACCAGTTCAAAAAAAACAATTGCCTACTCGCCTATCATCTGAAGCCTATTCAAAATCACTATTGAATATACATGGATTTAAATTGAATGCATTTCAGTCTCTGTTGCCAAGACATATTGCATGGGGATAGGTTATGTATTATGCAATCTCTTGTGCTTGGGTATCAGTCACCAGAAGTCACCAATTTCACTGGCAGCAATACTTTTGATTAGCAGATCCCTTTGATGCTGACATTGTGGTGGGTTTATAATTGACTGCATTAAAGTGAAAAGTGATTATGCCATACCTTGAGGTGCAAATAATTCTACTGCCATGCTAATCAGTGACATTTCGCATTAAACAGTGGTCTAAAAAGTGAAATGGCTGATCAAACAGTGCTTCAAAAACAGAATTTAATCGGGGTAATGTGATGGTCAAAGCACTATAATATTATTTAGTAAATTGGTTTTAGAAAACAATTAATTTCTATTTCTGTTCAAACTGATAAAGAAATAGGTTCTGATGTAACTGCTTTAAAATGTTCAAAAGTAGAGATTTAAAACTGCATGCATCTTCAAAAGGTGGTGAGGCCATGTGTGCAATGGATAACAGATAATAGCAAGGCTTGTTTTGGGGTTGCCAGGGATGAAGAGCAGCAGTGCCTGGCCTCTGTAGTGTTTGTCCAGATAAAATGTTCAGTATGTGCTTTAATGCCTTATTTTGTGCTTTGTTGTCAAAATGCCAGAAGCAGAAACAGCAAATTAATTCCCGCAGGCAAGAGGAACAGTGGTTAGCTTGGAATCTTGCTCATTAGTGTCAAACTGCTGAGCCAGCCATTGTACAAATCTCTCATTTTCATTACAGACCCTTAAAACGTTCAAGCACCTTCCATGTGACCTCCCTTCTGCCTTTGTTTCATTACCAATCAATCCTTTTACTTTTTTTTCTCGCCTCAAATCATTTCATCTTTTTCATACTTCCTTTGTTCACTTACGCTAACCATCGTCAAACTTTCAGGAACTTATTGCAACATTAACACAAGCCCGCCTTCCTGTTAAAACTACTCAAGGCTGGATCAAGCGTTGAGGAACGAGGATTGATTGGGAGGGGAGGATGGGGGAGAATAAAGAATTCAGATGGGTCATTCGTCTGCAGGTAAAACCAATTTGGTTTCTGTCTTCTCCTCGCTGAAGGTGCCCATTTTTGGTATTGGCATGCCGAATCCACCAAGTACACTGGGGAGACTCTGGTTCCGTCTCAAGGCTCCTAGCAGGCTGCTTCCAGTCCCCATGAACATTGCCGATTCCTGGAGGTGCTGCTTGGCCTTTCGTTCTTGGCTGTCATCACCCTCCGCGGTATTCCATGGAGCCACGGCTTGGGTTATTCCCATTTTTTGCAATTTCTTGACTAGGTTCAGACTGGTGGGAGCATAGTCGGCACAGCTCCGCCCAGGCTTCAGGCAGTAGACTTCCTGGAGCAGCGTCTCCGCAGGTCGTGAGGCAAGGAAGTTATCAATAGCTCCCCGCATGTCAAAGGGCAATGGCGACAGGCATGGGGAGCGAGAGGGAGAGTTTGGTGGGGTACGGGGTATAGATAGCATTTTGGGAGGAACCACTGAGGGGGTTTGCAGTAGGGGACAATGATAAACTCCAGCAGAGATCCCGCGATCTTGCAAGAGCTTTTGCAAGCTACTGGTAGTGCTCAGAGTGGTAGTCGACTCCCTCCTCTTTGTGAAGGATTCACCAATGCTTGGCCGGCAAGTTGCGATAGGGGTACTGGGACTGGTGATCACGTTGATGGATGAACTCGTTGCGTTTGGCACTGGAGCATACCCGATACTAAAACAAAGAACAGAGAAATAAATCCGACTTGCGTTCATCATCAAATGGCTTATAAAAATAACTACCCGAATTTATGTGGATTGACCATGACACTGTCATCTGCATTGAATTCAAGGAATAAGAGTTATACTACCAGAGCATTCATGAAATGCATTCTTATATTTATTACATGGGCTTTGCTGTCATGGTAGCATATCTGAATGATAGGCCATCATCTGCAACTGCTGAAATCTCAGTGGAGTTTTGGCAAGGACGCAGCCCACGAGGCAAAAAAGGTGCTATATTTCAAGTAAAAATGGTATGCCACATTAAAGAGAATTTGCAGGCATAAGTGTAATATCTCTTGCCATTGTCCTTCCTGATGCCATAGGTGGGAGATGCTGTAAAAAAAGCCTTGGCCGAGTTGCTATATTCCATTTTATGGATGGCATTATTTTATTGAGGACTATTGAACTATTAATATAAAGCTTGCTGGTCCAAGATAATTTCTCATTAAAAAGGTTATTGCCACAAATGTCAAAATACTTGCTGCATGTTTGCACATACTTGCACATAAAATATAACAAAAAAATTTAAATAATTTGATGGGAGTCAATGTAACTGTTCTGCTTAGAGAAGAAAATGTTAATGGAAAGTATTCAATATTTTTTACAATTAAGGAGAAACTGTTTCTACCAGCAGGGACAGGTAAACAATGATTCCACACTTAAGGCAACTGGCAAACAAAACGGAAATGGCAAGATTTTATTATGCTATTCTGGATTCTACCAACTGAAAGGATGGTCGAAACAAATTCAACAATAGGCTTAAAAAAAAGGACGTATTTCAAGAGCAAACAATAAGGTATAGGATAACAGCAGTTTATGGGCTTAATGGGAAATTTGTCCAAAGGGCCTGCTAGACAGTGGACAGAATATCTTCTGTCAATTACATATTTTATACACATGGTTTAAGTAATGTTTCCCCTTTTTGGTAACACTGTGTCAAGAATATAATGCATTAAAGCAAAAGAGGGATCACTGGAGCCAATGTTTCCAGAAGAAAACTCACTGTAGACCAACACCTCACCTTGCTGAGACTTGAACAATGTCAGTGGGATGAAGGATCCTACAGGTGGTGAAGGTGTAGGTTGAGTTGGTCTGTGACAGACATTTGCCTGGATTCCGCACTACAGAGAGAAAGATCATTTTGTAGGTTAGCAAAAGTGCCGAATTCAGACAAAAATAGCTTGAAGATTTCAATTACCCTATTCCAAAATATATATTTCTGAAAACGCTGTAAGCAGCCACCAAGAAGGGTTAGTTAGGACAGCCCAGGATGTACAATTTTTTCTTTCTTCCTCCTGCAGGAAGTTAGCAGGTCATGCTGGAAGCTTGAAACTGGCTGGGGAGTGTCGCAAAGTGAGGCATAATGTCTGTGACTCAGTCTGAATGATCCCCTCATCAGGAAAGGTTACTACATAAATGCACAAGATAAAATACCCCTCACCAGATACTACCCAACCTGCTGAGCAGCCTGCATTAATACCAGAGCTGTCCTGATCTGACACAAATTGAAAAGGCTGATTATCCAAAGCAGCTGAATTCAATGTTGCACTCAGAGACGTAATCTGCCCACATTGTAGTCAGATAGCCAGTCTATTCCTTGAGTTTATAGTGTTAAAGAAGGAACTGCAGATGCTGGAGAATCGAGGGTTACACAAAAAGCTGGAGAAACTCAGCGGGTGCAGCAGCATCTAAGGAGCGAACGATATAGGCGACGTTTCGGGTCGAGAACCTTCTTCAGACTGGTCAGGGATCAGGGAAACGAGAGATATAGACAGTGATGTGGAGAGATAAAGAACAATGAATGAAAGATGTGCAAAAAAGTATCGATGATAAAGGAAACAGGCCATTGTAAGCTGTTTGTAGTGTGAAAATGAGAAGCTAGTGCGACTTGGGGGGGGGGGGGGGGGGGGGAGATAGAGAGAGAAGGAATGCCAGGGCCCGAGGGCTGAGGGAGAGGTGGGAAAGGGAGGAGGCAGCCTGGGTTAACAGAATTGAGAAAATTCAATGTTTAAACCCAGAGGATGCAGACTTCCCAAGCAGAATATGAGGTGCTGTTCCTCCAACTTGCGGTGTTGCTCACTCTGGCCGTGGAGGAGGCCCAAGACCGAGAGGTCGGATATGGAATGGGAGGGAGAGTTGAAGTACTGAGCCACCGGGAGGTCGGGTTGGTTATTGCGGACCGAGCGGAGGTGTTCGGCGAAACGATCGCCCAGCCTCCGCTGGGGAGTCTGCATCCTCTGGGCTTAAACATTGAATTTTCTCAATTCTGTTAACCCAGGCTGCCTCCTCCCCTTCCCACCTCTCCCTCAGCCCTCGGGCCCTGGCATTCCTTCTCTCTCTCTCTCTCTCTCTCTCTCTTGCATATCTTTCATTCATTGTTCTTTATCTCTCCACATCACTGTCTATATCTCTCGTTTCCCTGATCCCTGACCAGTCTGAAGAAGGGTCTCGACCCGAAACATCGCCTATCTCCTCCGCTCCTTAGATGCTGCTGCACCTGCTGAGTTTCTCCAGCTTTTTGGGTAACCCTTGAGTTTATAGAGTTGGGCTTCTTTGGAACAGTCTAAGAGCAGGCTAAAGACAAATCAGAAATAAAAATAGAAAATGGAAACATTTGTTGAAAGCATCTGTGGAAAGAGGGAAAACAGATTAAATTTACACTACAGTGATGAAGGAGGAAAGGATAGGGTAGAGGGAATTTCTCCAAAAGAGTGATTCCCAGGTTGCCGTGAGGATAAGCTGTTGATGAGGCTATCCGGTAGAAAAAATAATTTGGGCATTAGGAAGAGAGAACACAAAACATGCACAAACTGATATATTCAGTAGGTGAAGCCATGCTGATAGAAAGAGAAAAATTGAGTCAATATTGTAGATGGATAACCAGCAGAACTGACCAGATCTATATGAATGCAGAGGATGGGTTACCTAATATTGCTGAATTCAACAGTGAACCTGAAAGGCTGCAACATGCCCATGCGCAAGGTTAGGTGTCGTTCCTCAAGCTTATGTTGAGTGTCATTACAACAGTGTAGGAAACCACAGACAAACAGGTCCCAGTGGAAAGCAAAATTAATATGACAGGCAATTGGAAGCTCAGAATCACCAGTTTACTGATCGTACATGCTCTGCAAAGCCATCATCCAGTCTCTGTCTACTTTCTGCAGTTGCTGAGGACACATTGTGATCTATGCACTAAATAGGAAGAAGTGCATGAGAATTGCTACTTCACTTAGAAGGACAAATTGGATGCTAGGATGGTGGGAAGGGAAGAGATGAAAAGACAGGTGATATATCTCCTGTGATTGAACAGATAAGTACAGCAGGATAGTGAATGATTAGTGGATATTCAACAGCAGATATAGAGGGTACAATTACATCTTTGTGCAAGACATTTGGACAGATATATGGATAGGAATCTGAGCTAAACGCAAACAAA
This sequence comes from Raja brachyura, assembly GCA_963514005.1. The sequence goes on along the minus strand of OY740787.1, from coordinate 46,017,380 downwards.
TTTAACTAGTTCAAATAAACGTCTTGGTCATTATTGATGAGTTGGGCTGAAGGGCCTGTTTCCATGCTACCTAATTCTGTATTTATGTATGTACTCTATCTTTAAATGATTGTGGATTGTTCCATAAATGATCGGCCCCATACAAGTCACAAGAATAATTTGCTCAGGGTTTCTCTTGCCTGTTCATTAATTCACATAAAAACTCACCAGCTGTTGAATCATTAGAGAGGCTATTTATTGGCAGAAACATGTCTGGTGGTGCTTCCATCCCTTTTGAAGGTTCCTTCTCTTTCTCCTGCTTCTTCCCTTTTTTATCCTCAGGGGTGGAAGTATGCTGAGCTTTGAAGGTGATTCCTTCCTCGCTGTCCTCCTCCAGATCGGAGAGGTGGTAGATGCTATCTTCTGGAAGTAGTTCAAAGCCTTTAGTGAGGACCCCGGGCCGTTCGGCTAAAATAGTGCCCAGATTAGGCTGCGCTAGTTGTTGCCACTGGTGTAAAGTCATTGAGCCTACCAGGTGAGAGACGAAAATATAAAAAGATTAAGAGTCTTTAATAGGAATCAATGACCAAATAAATGCACTAACATGAAGGTTGTCTTATTTGGTTAAATAGATACGTTTTCATAATGTTTGTAATAAATTCAGAAGTTAACATAGCGAACATAGCTAATCTGTATTATTAGCCAGATTTAGATTAATTGGTGTTCGAGATCAAGTGGCACTCATAATAAAGATGAAACTTTTAGACAATGGAATAGTATTTTTACCAGGATTTACCACAAGTTTTGTGCCTAACAAACTAATGACTTTATAAGATCATAAACATTCAAATTTAAACTCACTGAAGCTGGGTCACAAACATTATTATTATTGTAAAAGTACAAAGAAAATCTTAGTTATAAACTCTTGTAAACTTTCATGGAGAAGTACACTGAACAGACATGATAGGCACTCCTGACCATTCCCAGGGACATTTTCAAGGCTGTACATGTAATGCCACGTGTCATGTAATTTATTATTCTAAAGAGTGTTTAATTGTCATATGTACTGAAAACAGAACAATTAAATTCTTACTTGCAGCAGCATAACTGGTCTGTAGGCACAGATAACATAATAAACAAAAGATCGATAAATTAAAAGAAAAACTTAAAGTCCCTTCTGCAACAAAGTCAGTTCAAATGTGTAGGAAAGAACTGCAGATGCTGGTTTAAATCGAAGGTAGGCAGGAACTGCTGGAGTACCTCAGCGGGACAGGCAGCAACTCTGCACGGAACGAATGGGTGACGTTGCGGGTCGAGATCATTCTTCAGACTGATGCCAGGGGAGAGGGAGAGATATAGATAAGGAAGTATAAGTGTAGTTGGTCTTTGTAGAGTTCAAGAGCCTTAACTTATTATTGGGATGAAGGTGATCCTGAACTTGAAGAACGTGGTTTTCTGACTCCTGTAACTTTTTCCCGATGGCAGGAGTGAAATGAGAGCCTGGCCACTGTGAAGCAATGTTAATTGCTTTCTAAAGCAGCACCTCCTATAGGTCCCTTCAATGGTAGGGAAATCAGTACCTGTGATGGATCGGATATGAAACCTTTTTTCAATCTCCTACCTTGCAGGAGATGCAATTTTTTTCCGGATCGTAGCTTTAGTAGCTCTGTGGCCAAACATCATGGAGATGGAGGCCTTGCTCAAGACTGGCTTTGAGCCCCACCGCAGGGCCGCGGACCTATCATCAGAGCCAGCGTTCCCTTGCCTGGGATCAAAGCTCCAACCGCAGCTTGCAGATTTCATCATGGAGGACCTCGGGTAGACACTGATGTCGGGAAGCTCCAAAGCTGCAAGAGGTTCAACTGGCACCGACCCGGGGTCTGATCGCCCGGAGCTGGTGAGCTGAGATCCCCCCAATGCGGGAGCTTGATCGACACGACACAGAGGGCCTGACTGCCAGCTACGGGAGCCAAGATCATCCCGTCAATGGAAGGCTCGAGGCCCCGCGACCGCAGGAGAACAAAGGGAGGGATTGAACTTTTTTTTCGTCACAGTGAGGAATGTGAAGTCACTGTGGTGGATGTTTATGTTACAATGTATTTTGTGTGTTTGGTGTGACTGTATGGCAAATCAAATTACTCATATGTTGCAAAACATACTTGGCTAATAAAGTATGATTATGATTATTGTCAGGAAGATATGTAGCAGTTTTTTTAAACTTTGGTTAGGTCAACGATGGCGAATAGTGTGGAGTTCAGATCGCCCCATTACAGGAAGGATGTAGAATATTTGGAGGGGATGCAGAAGAAATTTGTCAGGATGTTTCCTGGATTAGAGGGTTTTAGTTATAAGGAGACAGGACAAACTTGGATTGTTTTCCCAGGAGAGCCGGATACTGAAGGGAGATCCGATAGAAGTATATAACATTATGAAAGGCATAGATGGGGTAGAATCAACATTATTTCCCAGGATGGAAATGTCAAATATAAGAGGTCATCGTTTTAAGGTGATAAGTGCAAAATTTGAAGATAATGCATGGAGTATTTTTTTTCTTTTTTAAACACAGTGTGGTGCGGGCCTGTAATGCGCTGCCATGAATGGCGGTGGAAACAGATACAATGATGGCTTTTAAAAGGCTTTTAGATAGACATATGCCTTGGAGGTTTTCGATTATGTACAGACATAAGGGATTTGTTTTATTTGACATCATGCTTGGAATAATCAATGTGGGCTAAAGGGCATGTTGTTGTGTTTTCCTGTTTCATAGTCGAAGTTGCAGCTCTACAAGATGCTGGTAAGGCCACATTTGCAGTGTTGTGCACTTTTCTTGCTACCTTGTTTTAGCAAGGTTGTCATTAAATTTAAAAGATTGCAAAATGATTTACAAGGATGTTACTAGGTCTGGATGGTTGGAGTTATAAGAGAGGCTGGACCTTTTTCCTCTTGAATGTGTCATGCAGTAAATCACTCACTATAACCTACTCTATTGGTCGATAACCTACTCGCATAGACACAATATTAATGTGGTTTGTTCAGAAGTGCTTCTCAATATTAACACTCATATGATGTTGATAATATACAAAGAGAATACAGGAACAGATGAGCAGCTAATTCTTTGAGATGGCTGAGGAATGATCTATTAGAGGTCTCATAAACTGTGATGGGTTTTGTGCGGACGCAGGAAGATTGCTTCCACTTGTAAGGAACAGCAATGAAGGCTATTAACATAAAATAAGTTAACAAAAAATCAAAATAGAAAATTTTAAAAATATTTACCAAGAAAATAAAGCAAATATGAAACTTGCCAGTAATTAAGAATGGTGCAGATGCATTTGAGGAGAACCTGGACAAGTAAATTGCTGAGGGACGACATTTTGATAAGTAAATACTCAGAGGGGATATAGATGGTACATATGCAGCAGCATAAATGTTTTGAACTGAATGTCCCAACTCAGCAAAATTCTACCTACAATTGTTAACAATTCCTGGGACTGTGCATGCAGCTTTTTGATCAACACAGTTGGATGTGAGATGGCAGAGTGTAAGATATTGCTTGCTGTCTGAAGCCATTAATTACTATATTGGTAAAAAGAAATCAAACCATTTTATGACTTTAATCTTTCTTTCCCCCTTACGGTGGAGGCAGTATCCCGAGACCTGACTGAACCGCCAATCAACTAAGGTCATCCATCGATCTAGGGATCAAAGTAGTCCTCGTTTGCATCGAGCATCTACAGAAAATATAACCTTTCAATGATCAGAGGCAGATAGCACTATTCTTGAAAAAGAAGTGTGCCTAAGGACTAGCACTGATGGAATGAGGGTTAGCCAGCAGGGTGGTTTAGTGAACCAATCTGTTGTCAGCATCTCATTCCACCAATGCTGGGTGTTTGATTGCAGTAATGATATTGCAAACATTATGGAATTCTAAGCCTCTGTCCTTACCCTCAATTGGTTTAACAATCTGTAGTTTCTCAGGTAGGAATGTTCGGTAAGAACTGGACACCCCAGAAAAGCAAGACATCTCTGTTAGATCGCTGAGGTTGGTCCCAGTGGACATTATACTCTCTGCTGGTGTACTGCAACCGGCCTCCTCCTCTGTCGCCATGTCCATCAGCTTCCTGTCCCGCTCATTTTCAAAGAACATCTTCTCACTTAAGTAATTCTCCTGACGCAGAGAAAGGCGGCGCAGAGCAGTGGACAGGTCTCTGCCACCCGGTGTGCCTGGCTCTCCAACTTTAGACTGTTCACTGTGAAGTAAAACAAGAGCAACACTTAGGCTTATCCAGGTTAGGGTGGTCAGATTGGAATTAACCAGGTCTGAGAAACTAAGATTATCAAGCAATCACTAACTAGCACCAACACAGCTGCAAGTGGAGTTCTGGTCAATAGATATGCGATTAATAGACAAACCAGGGTATCACTGTCTTCAATTAAATTTATGCTGACTTTGGAATCATGTTGCCTCAGAATCAAAAATCTCATTTCTGAAATTGAATCTACAATATGAAATTGGCTTGGAATTTCAGTCCAAAAGAAATATATCAACAGTCCATAACAATAAAGACAGAAACATGCTACAGAGAAAATGTTAACCAACCACCTGAAACATTCTTTAAGTTAATGCACAACAAGTAGATCTTCCCATCCAATATCGAACTCCACTTATCAAAATCATAGATAATATGTGGATGACATCACATTGACATATTTTTACCTGCAATGTCAAAAGTAACTCAATGATCATCATTTAGAATCATAAAGCATGGAAACAGGCCTTTCGGACCAACTTGTCCAGGCTGACTAAGGTGTCCCATGTAAGTTAGTCCCATTTGATTTCAAAAGTTTATCACAGTTATTATAGGCTAGATATCAAAAAATGACCACGACATCAAGGGAGTGGTATTTAAAATTAAAGATTAGAAATGTAAAATAATTGTTTTATTTAGAATGTGGAAGAGCAGGAGCTCACTTTGAGTGAAAGGATTATAGCAAATTGCACATGGATTTAAGGAGAAGCTAAGTAAAGAGGGGGAAAGGAATAGGATTGCTAATCGGGCAAATTGAGGATTAAATAAATCACAAATACCGACAGAATCCAAGTGGCCAGGTTTGTGCACAGTATATTTTCTGTTAAAGTGTGCATAACATTGTAAATAACTATATAACCATATAACAATTACAGCACGGAAACAGGCCTTCTCGGCCCTTCCAGTCCGTGCCAACCATTTATTTTCCCCTAGTCCCATCTACCTGCACTCAGACCATACTCCTCCATTCCCTTCCCGTCCATATACCTATCCACTTTACTTTTAAATGTTAAATAGAAGGGGTAATACATTGGGACCTGTAAGTGTACTCTGCCAAGCAGCAGGATCATGGTTGATTCAGAGCCGTTCAGTTGTCACCTGGTCCCCACATTCTCCAAATCCCTTAGCATCTAAAAATTCTCATTCTTATATACCTGAGTATTCACTCACTAAAGATTTTATGCACCTTGTATGAATAAACTTCTCCTCATCTGCCTAAATGACTATCTATTACTCTGAATCTTTGTCCATAGTTATATACTCTTTACAGATGAAACAATTTCTTGACATCTCTCCAATCAGATATCTTAGAATCTTGGATAGCTCATGATATCTTCTCATTCCAAACTCCAGTGTGTAAAATCTATCTTGCTCAACTTTGCCTAACAAAATCAATGCAACCATCGCCCTTATTCCCAAGTACCAATCCAGCAAGTTAACATGCAACACAGGCACTTCCTTCTTTATATGCAGACAACTTTAAAGTAGGACTCGCCAAAGTTCTGCATAATCTCAACGAGACTTCCTTACTTGTAACCCCAGAGTGCAGGAAACTCCTTGAATTGTTGACTGGTAAATTGACTGCCATTATCATATAATTGTACACTCAAATCCTCCCTGTAATAAATGCCAACATATTATTGATCTTCCAAATTCCTTGCTGTGGCTAGAGATTAAATTTCTGCAACTAGCAATATACCATTTTCTAAATTCTTATTGTTTGAAATATTGCATATTAAATTTGTATTACCAGTTGCATAATCTTCCATTTTCCCATTCTGAATTCCATCTGCCATCTTCTTGCCCATCTCCTAATCTTCTACCTTTTTTACAGACTCCATGTCTCTCATAATTTACTTGTCCATATACAGATGGTTTTTTCATCCAAGTCATGAATGTAAATTGTGAAATGCCAAGGGCATTCACACCACCCTAAATCCAGCTTTTATTGCATCCAATAGTTAGTGGTAACTTATCAAATTCCTTGTGTAAATCAAAATATAATCACATCCGTTGGCCTCCTCTAGTCTATTCAACTAGTTAAGTCTTCAAAAAAGCTATTAGATGCAGCAAACATAAATTTCCCTTCTCTGCCCAATAGTCATATCTTGACTTTTTAAAAGCACCATTAACACATCCTTAATGACGGAATCATTGACGACAAATGCTAAGGCTCACTGATCTATAGCTCCCAATTTTTCGTTTGAGTTCTTAAAAACCAGCGTTACATTTTCTGTCTTCACGACTAATGCAGAAACTGGTTAATAAGGCAAGATAGCCACGAATGCATCTGACATCCCTGTGCCAACTAATTGAAAACGATGGTAAATCAGACCCTGGGGATTTAGTGTTAGCTCCTTAATTTTTCAAATACTTTTCCTTTTTATCTTAAGTTTCTCAAGTCATCAGACCATTGGTTTACCTTTATTTCCCGCTACATTTAATGGCATTTTCAGCAGTGATACAAACATTGTTTAATGCTTCAACCACTGTCTCATACCCTATCTCTGCCAATGCACTGTAGCATCTTGTGATGCTACAGCATTCAAGAGAAAAGTATGCAAAGCAGGAGCATGCCATGACGGGGTACATCAGTATTTTCAATGGTCATACAGGCTGGAGAACCTGAGGGGTTTATCATATAGCTTGCTGATTTACTACTTTTCATTACATCTATTGTATATTTTCAGCTGCAATTAGTTTAATGCATTGGGATTATTATGATTTAGTAAGCCCATTTATTTCCAGCTTTTTTTTCCATACAAAGCAACCAGCTGTATGAAAAAAAAAATCCCATTTTATTTCAGGTCACATAGTCTGCCTAAATTACTTTAATACAAATAATTCCACTGTCAAAATATAAATGATTACATCACATTAACAAGTGTGCCACAAGTATTGCAAAGGTCACAAAATGCAAGGAATGAATAACATGGACCCACAGCACATACTGATGGTATTATTCCAATTCCATAATCATAATCATACTTTATTAGCCAAGTATGTTTTGTAACATATAATGAATTTGATTTGCCATACAGTCATCATACCAATAAAATGCAACAGAACACACAAAATACATTTTAACATAAACATCCACCATAGTGACTCCTCCGCATTCCTCACTGTGATGGAAGGCGAAAAAAAGTTAAATCTCTCCCTTCTCTGTCCTCCAGCGGTAGGGGGCCTCTAACCTTTAGTTGACGGGCTTATACTACTCCCGTAGCCAGCGGCAGGCCTCCTCGTCAATAAAGTTCATGCATTGGGGGGGGGAATCTCAGCTCCCCTGTGGCGGGCGATCGGTCCCCTGTTTGGGGCTATGTTGAGCTTCTGCTATTGGAATAACTTAAGTCATGCACGGTGATTAAGATCCAAATATTTTATTAGCATTACAGCATAGGTAACTTCATCTTAGCACATAATTCCAAAGTGAGAGAGAAAGGGCAGAGAACCTTTCTGTTAAACTAGTGGGCGTAGCTACTAAGTATGACTCATAACATGAATGACACTGATCTACATCCTCCCTCTTAAAGAATTAAATGTCAGTACAAAACCATTGACTAAATAAGGCATGCATAGCAGTTGATAATACGCTGGAGGAAAGTCAAACATAGCCCTGGTACTTCACGGTGGGCTTGCAAACACGATCAGCACGTGTGCGATAAAGACCATCTCCGTTTTTCCCCACCGGGGATAGAGCCGGTGGCTTCACAGGTGACGGAGATTAAACCAGCATTCCCGGTGATGAAACAGGGGACTGTGGTGCAGGAGGAGGGGGCATCTCCACGGGCAACGCAGCTGTTGCAGAAGTGGGTTGTTGTGCTGATGTAGGCGGATTAATGCCGCTGGACATGGACGAGTACACTTGTATGGTCTGGAGAATACGGAGGTGGAGCTGGCTCATTCACAGGCAGGATATGTTGTCTGTTACGCCTGTAGATGCTGCCATCGGCATTGACCAGATATGAGCGTGGCTCAGAAGCAGTTCCAGAAATAACACTGATACGGTCATGGCCTTTGTCAGTTTGCAAACAAACCACCTGCCCCTTGGTTAATGGTGGCAGCGGCCTACTTGTTTTGTCATACCACTGTTTTTGAATGTCACGCTTTTGTTGTAACCTGGAACCACCTGTGGGATCAATGCCTGATCCGCCATAGGCATCGTGGCTTGGGTCTGCCTCGACAATGTACGTTGAGCAGTTGAACCCAAAATGGGGCGCAGGAGATGTTGTGCAAGTTGAGCAGATCCAAGAACACGTCAGAATTAGCTCTGTACGAACGTTTCATGAGCTGTTTGGCACTCTTGACAGCCCGCCCAGCTAGCCCATTTGACTATGGATATTCAGGGCTGCTGGAGATGTGGCGAAACCCCCAGCATTCAGCAAACTCCTCGAAGTGTTGACTGGTAAATTGACAGCCGTTATCAGATAATAGTATGCCCGGAGCTCCGTGGTCTGCAAAATGGCGAGCAAGCTTCAAAACTACCCCGCGAGAAGTGGGGCGGCTAAGAAAATCATTGTCAAACCATCCAGAATACGAATCGACAAGTACCAGGTACTGCTTTCCATGCCATTCAAATATGTCGATTGCCACTGGAGGGCAGGAGCCGGATGTGAAAGAAGTGGCTGTTTTTGTTGATGAGGGGCCAAGCTGTTACACACTGCACAGAACACCACATTTTCGGTGATGTATTCGGCCATGCCAAGGCAGTAAAACATGTTTCTTGCCCGTAGGACGGTGGCTTCAGCGCCTGGGTGCCTGCGTGGACAGTGTTAAAATACTTGCTGTGCAGCAAAGCAGGGACCACAGCCTTGTGTCCTTCTACAATAATGCCATACTGCAGCACTAGCTCATCGCAGACGGCAAAGAAAGGCCGAACTGGCAGAGGAATGTTGTAGTATTTGTCTTGCCAGCCGTCCTTAATGATGGAGGCGAGCGACCGTAAAGTACTGTCAGCAGCAGTGTGGACAACCAAGTCCTCCACACAGGACGAGGGAATAAAAGACACAGTCATGACAATGAAGTCATCATCCGGCGAGGACGGACCCTCACAGATCTTCCGGGGTGCACGCGAGAGAGTGTCAGCCAGGTGCATATCCTTACCACGTTTATAGGTCTGAACAATGTCATATTTTTGAAGCTGCAGCAGCATCCGCTGTAGGTGCGCTGGAGAGGCATGAATCGGTTTGTTAAAGATGCTGATCAGAGCTTGGTAGTCGGTTTCAATCATGACCGTATGTCCGAAGATAAAGTCATTAAATTTCTTGCAGGCTAAAACAACCGGCAGCAGCTCTTTCTCAATTTGGGCATATCGTTGTTCTGTGTCAGTCATAGTGCGTGAGGCATAGGCAACAGGCTTATTGCCGCTATCGTCATTTTGAAGACATGCTACGCCCAGACCGTGTTGTGAAGCGTCACAAGTCAGCGTGACCGGTCGTTTAGGATCAAAATAAGCGAGAGTAGGAGCACAAGACATCTGCTGCTTAAGAGTTTCGAACGCCCTCTGCTGTTGCTCGTGCCAGATTCAAGCAGTGTCTTTGTGTGTAAGCTAGCGCAGCGGGGCTGATATTTCACTGAAGTCCGGAATAAATTTGCTCAAATAGTTAACCATGCCAAGGAATCTCTGTAGACCAAGCACATCTGTGGGTGCTGGGAGCTTGTTGATGGCACTGGTTTTCGCCGGATCAGTTTTTAGACCGACCTTATTGAACACTATGTATTTCACCTCACTTACCCTGAATTTGAATGTTTTAGGGTTTTGCTTGAGGTTAATGGCCTTGGCACGATCCAGGACCTTTGTCAGATTAGCATTGTGTTCTTCGACAATTCGTCCAGCAACAAGGATGTGATCCACTACAATGGAGCATGGGTAACCCGCAAACAACGTATCCTCAGGGTTAATGGTAATTGTGTACTTAACAGGCAATCTGCCCAGCTTGTCGTCAAACAAAGTTTTGTATTCTGTCAGGATTTGTTGAAATACTTCACTAGCAGAGTTTATGTCAAAAGGCGGGCAAAGAAATCTGTAAAACCAGAACGGTGTACTGAAGGTGGTTAACTTGGAGTTGTGTTCCAGCGAACTCTGCCAGAATGAACTCTTGGCGTCTAGAACAGTGAATACAGTTGCCTCAGCCATCTGCACTGCAATCTCGTCCACAGTGCGCATGGGATAGTGCGGTCGTTTAATGTCCTTAGGATTGACACAAATCCGTATTTCATCCTCATTCTTCTTCGTTGCCACAACCATGGTGGAAACCCAATCCGAGGGGTCAGCTAAGGGAGCAATCACACCTAGAGACACCATTCTGTTGAGTTCACTTTGAACACTGTCCCGCATAGCATGGGGCATCTTGTGAGCTGGACGGACAACTGGAATTACCTCAGGGCTAAAGGATAATTGTGTACTTTACAGGCAACCTGCCCAGCTTCTCTTCAAACAAAGTTTTGTATTGTGTCAGGATTTGTTGGCTAAAGTCACGGGTTGTAGTCAGATGACAAACAGAAGGGCTGAGAGAGACAAGCCCCAGGTCGTGACATGCGTTGGCACACAGCAGAGACGGCACATCCTCACGAACGACATAGACACTCAGGTTGTGGACACGTGCGTTAAGACAGCAGTGTAGCTCGACTTGACCGATAGGGTGCACTGGACCTCCTGCAAATGGGAAAAGGAAGGCAGCCGTAGGAGTGACAGTCTATGTTTTTCGTAACTTTTTTAACACAGCTAGACAAATCGTGTTACACATGCCCCCTGTGTCATCTTTCAGATAAAAGTTTTTGCCATTAACGAGCAAAGCGACCTTGGGGCTTAGTTGCTTGTGCTTTAAATCAGACAAGGAATGCGCATCAAAGTCAAAACCTTCGCTAGCAGCATGCAAATCCGTGGGAGCTGGTTGAGAGCATTCCGAGAGCAAGTTCTCATGGCCAAGTGAATTAACAGATTACCTAGAAATCTATTGCTACGTGAACGTCAGCATCTGAAGAAATGATTCCCGTTTGTTACAATATTAACATAATTTTCCATATGCAGGGCAACGGTCACGAGCAGCAGCATGCAAATCCCCGCAGTTAAAACAATTGTCTATTAGTCTCACAATAGAATTGTCGGGCACGTGAGGAGAACGGCAAGCGATTTGATAAGACATGCCGGCAACATTAATTTCACGACCAGCAGAGTGCCCTAAAACGTTTGTATGAGCGTCAGCCATTTCAGCAATGCGACAGCGGTTTTCAGCAGTCTCTAGAGTAAGCTCAGCGCCCCGCAGTAACTCGTGTAATTTATCATTGCGGACACCATAGGCCAAACAGTCACAGACCAGGCTATCACATATATCCTTGAAATCGCATTGATTGGCAATGTCCTTTAATGCAATGCATTAAATACATCTCCACAGGTTCACCCTGTCTCTGGCTTTGGGAAAAGAACAAATGCCTCTCCATGACCAAGTTTGTATGTAACTCACATAACTGTCAGAATTTGCGTAGAAGGCAGTCAGGGTCTCGGATAGACTAAGCGGGAGCGATTTGGATACCAGCCAGGTCAAATCTAGCCGGTTCATAATGAAATTTTGTGGTACATCGAGCAGCTTCTGTGCCTGCTAGATTAAGAAGAATTAATCTAGCGAACACCAGGAGCAACAGTAGGGTGAGCTGCTTCAATGTAAATTGAGAAGTCTTCTTCAAATATGCGCCACCATTCTGCGAGGTCCTCGTCAAACACCAGGATCTCTGGTTTTCTGAGAGCAAGCCATAGTAATATATACCGGAGAAAACAACAAATTAAAATAAAAGCAACATAATTAAGCAAGGAGTCCATACACTCTGACACCATGTTGAGCTTCTGCTGTTGGAATAACTTAAGTCACACACAGTGATTAAGATCCAAAGAGTTTACTAGCGTTACAGCATAGGTAACTTCACCTTAGCACATAACTCCAAAGTGAGAGAGAAAGGGCAGATAAGCTTTCTGTTAAACTAGTGGGCGTAGCTACAAAGTATGATTCATAACATGAGTGACACAGATCTACAGGCTGGTCGTGCGGCTTTTGGAGCTTCCCAACGTCGGTCTCAACCCGGGACTCCTTGATAGTCACATCCACAGGCAGCAGATGGAGCATCGATCTTAGGCAAGGAATCAGCGCCGATGGCAAGTCCACGCTCCACGATAGGGCTCAAAGTCAGTCCCGAGCAAGGCCGCCAGCTCCACGAGGTTAGGCCACAGAGCGACCGGACATACGATCCAACACAACAATCGCAAATCCGGCAAGGTAAGAGAGTCCCCCGACCCCCTGGCCCACCCCCCACATAACACTAACCAGAGAACATGAACACATAGTTTTTAAACACACTTAAAATAACAAAACGACAAAAAGGACAGACAGAATGTAGGTGAAGCTGCCATTGAAGCGCCATAATGGTTCAACTGGCCTTTTGCTGCAATGTTGAAACAGGATAGTAAAAAAATTCCTCTATATTCCTATTCCTCTCATTTATCTGTCATGTCTCTTAACCTTGACCATTAGTATTGAGAAAGCAAATTATTAACATCTTATTACTCACCAATGGGAACCAGCTTCATCAGCTGAGCTATTTGTCGTATTTGAATCAGTTGGTTTCATGTTGTATTGATGTGGTTTCATGGTCGTGACCACAGATGAGCATCCAGATCCTGGAATAGATCCCAAAGGAGAAGCTGGCATGTGTGATTGTATGGTTTCATTGATACTTCTGACTGTCTGGAAAACTCGTCTGCGTTGGCTCCTAGAGTAATAAAAAAATGAATAATGTATTGGAAAGACAGCAATTACATGGAACTGGGTGTGGAAATTAGGAAGAAATGGGCAACCAATTTTAATGTTAAAATTGGACAGGTCATGTCAGCAAGCATTTCTACACTGGAAAGAAAATGGTAATCTAGAACACATTCCCAAATTCAATTGGACTCTTGCTTCAACCAGATCAAAATTCCATATTTGTTATGCAAAATAACAAAAGAGATGGACCCAAGGTGGACAAATGTAAGATACAATCAGCCAATCTTAGGGAAAAGCAGAGCAGGGTCAAAGGCCAAACCTCATTTCTTATGTATGCACTGGAGTTAGGACGCAAGGACAAATCTTTCCCTCTAATTTGGAGGATGAATTGCTTTGTTCAGAAAGGATTTTTCCCCCCAGAAATAGTAGCATGAAAACATGCTCAGAGCAGCAATAGAAATTCCATTTACCTCTGATCTTGAATGGGTGATTCTTCCAGGTTTAGCTCTCTGCGCATGCTTCCCTCAATCTCAGCAGCCAAGGAATTCTATAGGATATCATTTTATGATCACTTTTCAAACACACGTAAATTGTAAATATTTGTAAGAAATCGTAAATATGCACACTGGTCAATTATCAATATTAATACACCTAGGCCAATATCAATATTAATATTCTACAGACTTGTCCAACACTTGGCTAGATTAATAATGGTAGGGATGATCCGAAAAGGTGGACTGTGGCAATTGCAAGTAATTTGTTACTGGCAAATGTTACTGGCTTGATGATTCGTGATTTTATTTGTGTTTGTCAAAATGATTGGGATTGCACTGTCTCTTTAAAATGAAGTATGAACATTTCTACCATGGCAAAGCTGCAATGGCAAATCTCCACTGTCCCCTCTCTGAGGCAATTCTTTCACAATAAGAAAGGTGACAGTGGTGCTTACAGCTGCTGACTCACAGCCCAGCGGCCTGGGTGCTGTCAGTGTGGAGTTTATTTTTTGTCTCCCTGTGGGTTTCCTCCAAGCACTTTAGTTTCCTGCCATAGTCTGAGACCTGCCTGTTCATAGGTTAATTGGCCATTCTAAATTACCCGTGGTGTGTAGGTGAGAGATAGAATAATTGGGGATAGATGATGGATATGAGGGAGAATAGGCAATTGGGAAATAATTTATGGCATTGTATTGTTGGAATAGCCTGGCAGCTGGTACGACTCGATGGACTGAATGGTCTCCTTCTACATCAAACGCAAATGGAAGGGATATTGAGAGAAGAGAAACATACATGCAGTGATAATTGCTATAACAGTGCTGTGTGAAAGTTGTAAGCAGCTTATGCAGCTCTCTTGCTCAATGTTCTTCTGTGTTGGGGTGTGAAACAATGGGATTTAACACTCACACGGAAAACAGGAGGATTTGATATCAAGTCTCCATACCATAGGGAACATACTGCAGGATTGTGGTCTGTTAAGTGAGCATGATGTTGACTTGTTCCGCAATTCTTTTACTTCCTCCTGAGATTCATGCAACATTCCCAAACACTCAGCATTATGATCCTGTACTTCTAAGAGCTGCAAAGAAAATGACAGAATTTTAAAAAGCCCACTGATCAAGCCATGAAATTAGCACACCTCTTTTCCATTACATGCTCATGCTTACATTTGAAAACTGACAGGGTTTGGTGTCTTGTGCTTTACATCACTGATATATGATGTAGATTATAGTCCAGCTTCTTACATTGACAACTGAAGCAAGTTGGTAGGGTAGAGTAAAATAGTAAGCAACCAATGGTATATTAGCATAGAGTCATTCTACAACATAGTCATTGTTTATAAATTTTCCTTAAGATGCACAGCGCCCCACCTGCCTCCTGGCCCCCCCCCCCCCCCCCTCCTGCCCCCCCCCCCCCCCCCCCCCCCACCGCTGTGGATTAAAGGCGCAGAAAGATTGAAAAAGTTCTGCAGAACATAGATTCTACAAGTCCGTCTGCTATAGGATCTTTCTTCTGCAGATCTCGGATCAGCGGTGCCTCTTACGCTGAACCTTTATCCTCGCTGCCGGTGCGGATCGTGAAGCCCCGCCTCTCCCATCCCTTGCGCGCTCATTCCAGCTGTGGGTTTTTAGAGAGTCAGACGCGGGTGCTTCTTTGCTGTCAACGCTCGCTCCTGGGCGAACGCGTCTTGCCTAGCTGGCAGTTATCAACGGCTGTTGATACCGCTATAGGATCTTTGCTCTCTACCCGTCACAAGGGACGATTTTCTGCCCCCCCCCCCCCCCCAGGCCTGGCCCGTCTATGTCACGCTGGCGGAAGCCACGATCGGCTGGTCCCCCCGCTGCTTTTCACCGTCCTCAGATCGCTCCGTGCCTCGCTCGGGCTGTCGACCTGCCCCTCTCCTCTCTCTCTCTCTCTCTCTCTCCCCCCCCTCTCCTCTCTCTCCACCTCCTCTCCTCTCTCTCCCCAATCAGTGGTTATGGGGTAAAAGGAGCAAAGTAATAATATTAATATAATATCAAGGGGGCAGTTAGCGTTTGTGTGGGGGTATAGTTAGTGTGTGTGACGCCGCATGCCGCCCCTCCCAGCCCACCCCCCCTCCCCCTCAACCACACGTTGGCGGAACAGACCCAACGGGTCTGCACTTGGTCTAGTTAAATCTTAAAACAGCGATGGGCTCCACACTGATCCCCAAGACACGTCAGAGGTCTCCAGTCTGAAAACTTTCCACCACCACCATGCTCGCTGAATACAGCCAAGTC
Source organism: Raja brachyura (assembly GCA_963514005.1). The sequence goes on along the minus strand of OY740787.1, from coordinate 46,001,583 downwards.
CTAGTTGTCAGTGCTGAGCAGCCACGCTGACCTCCCGGCTCACTCAACATCTTGCAGCCTCTCCACATAATTGTGGGAGATTCAAAACTAGAGGGCACCAGGGCCATTTGTGGACACTGCCGCCACCGGTTTCATGTGTTGAGTCATAGAATTATACAGCTCATGCCAACCAAGATGTCTGTCTGAGCTAGTCTAGTAACCTTTTCTACAAAAGTGACTGGAATCTGTAATAAAAATAAAGGCCTGTCTCTTTTAAGGACACCATCTTTTTTTCTCAGTTTCTCTGCTCCACTGCATCTGTTCTCAAGATGAGACTCTCTTACCTTGGGAAAAGACTGACCATCCCTCTTATCTTGATGGTTTTTTAAGCCTCAAAGGTCACCCTTCAGGGTTCTATGACCAGGAAAAAAACGTTTCAGCCTATTCTTATAATTCACACACCTCCTGGATCCGATAGTTTCCCTCTCCTGAATGGTGGATGTTATGGGTGCTGCTACCTCACCTTTTCAGTGGTTCTGTTACCATAAAACCTCCAGGACGGAGAGAGCAGTGCAAACTGGTTATATGGTTAACACGGCCATGGAGCAATTAATTGCTGAATTCATGGCATGTTCCGAGCACAATAGCACACAGCAAAAAGTGGATAGGCACTTGGTTCAATACAAGTTCCTGGTACCAGGTTTTCTGTACCACAGGAAGCAGCAGCAGGGAGAGCAGAGGTTCATGCCAGAGGTTCATGGAGGTAGCCACAGAAATAGTGGATGCATTAGTGATAATTTTTCAAAATTCCTTAGATTCTGGAATAGTTCCTGAGGATTGGAGGGTAGCTAATGTAACCCCACTTTTTAAAAAAGGAGGGAGAGAGAAAGCGGGGAATTACAGACCAGTTAGTCTAACATCGTTAGTGGGGAAACTGCTAGAGTCAGTTATTAAAGATGGGATAGCAGCGCATTTGGAAAGTGGTGAAATCATTGGACAAAGTCAGCATGGATTTACGAAAGGTAAATCATGTCTGACAAATCTGATAGAATTTTTCGAGGATGTAACTAGTAGAGTGGATAAGGGAGAACCAGTGGATGTGTTATATCTAGACTTTCAGAAGGCTTTCGACAAGGTCCCGCATAAGAGATTAGCATACAAACTTAAAGCACACGGTATTGGGTGTTCAGTATTGATGTGGATAGAGAACTGGCTAGCAGACAGGAGGCAAAGGGAAGGAGTAAACGGGTCCTTTTCAGAATGGCAGGCAGTGACTAGTGGGGTGCCGCAAGGCTCAGTGCTGGGACCCCAGCTATTTATAATATATATTAATGATTTGGACGAGGGAATTCAATGCAACATCTCCAAATTTGCAGATGATACCAAGCTGGGGGGTATAGTTAGGTGTGATGAGGATGCTTGGAGGCTGCAGGGTGATTTGGATAGGCTGAGTGAATGGGCAGATGCATGGCAGATGCAGTATAATGTGGATAAATGTGAGGTTATCCACTTTGGTGGCAAAAACATGAGGGTAGACTATTATCTTAATGGTGGCAGATTAGGAAAGGGGGAGATGCAACAAGACCTGGGTGTCATGGTACACCAGTCATTGATAGTAGGCATGCAGGTGCAGCAGGCAGTGAAGAAAGCAAATGGTATGTTAGCATTCATAGCGAAAGGATTTGAGTATAGGAGCAGGGAGGTTCTACTGCAGTTGTACAGGGTTTTGGTGAGGCCACACCTGGAGTATTGCGTACAGTTTTGGTCTCCAAATCTGAGGAAAGATATCCTTGCCATAGAGGGGGTACAGAGAAGATTCACCAGACTGATTCCTGGGATGTCAGGACGTTCATATGAGGTAAGATTGGATAGACTCGGCTTGTACTCGCTGGAATTTAGAAGATTGAGGGGGGATCTTATAGAAACGTACAAAATTCTTAAGGGGTTGGACAAGCTAGATGCTGGAAGATTGTTCCCGATGTTGGGGGAGTCCAGAACAAGGGGTCACAGTCTAAGGATAAGGGGGAATTCCTTTAGGACCAAAATGAGGAAAACATTCTTTACACAGAGAGTGGTGAGTCTCTGGAATTCTCTGCCACAGAAGGTAGTTGAGGCCAGTTCATTGGCTATATTTAAGAGGGCATTAGATGTGGCACTTGTGGCTAAAGGGATCAGGGGGTATGGAGAGAAGGCAGGTACGGGATACTGAGTTGGATGATCAGCCATGATCACATTGAATGGCGGTGCAGGCTCGAAGGGCCGAATGGCCTACTCCTGCACCTATTTTCTATGTTTCTATGTTTCTATGTACTGGCACACCAGCATCATCAGTAACATCTTTCTGAATATCAAGTAATAATCTTTTTTTAGTGCTGATTCCATTAGCCCATTCGCTCATGGGAATACATTCTGAGTGTGAAGTACCAGTATAGGCTACCATCGCTCGATACATGCAGAGCTGGTGCCTTGACTAGTTACCAGCTGGTGTCATGATAACCATTGTTGGGATAAAATACATCCTTTCATTAATTGCACACAATGCTAAACCATACTTCGTCTCCCCTGTTAGCATATTCTTCTATTCATTTCTTCAACAAAGTAGCCTTTCATTAAATGTATTTAAATACCAACTACTCCATATATAAATTCTGCAGTCACAAAACTCTCTAGATTAAGCCAATTATCCAGAATATTAATTTTCATGACCTTTAGTTCTAAATTCCCACAAATGTTTTGTCCACTCCTTCAAATTTATATTTTCTACAGCAAGGGTGTACAAGCTTGTTTATCCTTTCCTGATATCAGCACTCTATCACTGATATCTCTAACAAATGTTTTGCCACCTTCTCTCCTTCTGAAACTGAATTTAAAACTGAACAGAATACAATTAGAAATGCACAGCACGTCATGGCACGTCCATGGATACCTGCAATCCAGCCTGGATAGAAGACCTCAATGCACTTAGCTGTGCAATCCAGCTTATGCAGAATCATAAAAAATGTCCAGAGACATTAAATAGACATCATTCAAAAAGGGAGCAGCTGTTATGTAAAATGGTAACATTACACTGACGTACTGTATGGACTGTAGTTGCGATGAGAGTAGAAACTATGTCTCTCGGTGACTGTTTGTAAAAAGCAAAAATAAAAACAGAATGCTGGAAGCATTCAGTAGGTCATGCAGTGTCTGTGGAAAGAGAAACAGTTAACATTTCAGGTCAAAGACCACAACATTAACTCTCTTTTCACACATGGTTCAACAACAACATGCCCTGGTTCACTGCAGAACTCAGACAGCTCCGACGGTCTAAAGAGGAGGCCTACAGGAGCGGGGATGCAGACCTCTACAGGCAGGCCAAGTACAAGCTGAGAAGAGGAATCAGAGCTGCCAAGGAAAGGTACTCTGAGAAGGTGAGGAGCAAGTTTTCAGCTAGTGACTCTTCTTCAGTTTAGAAAGGCTTGCAAGAAATTACCAGCTACAAGGGGAAAGCCCCCGGCTCTTTGGACAATCATCAGCTGACCAACGACCTGAATGAGTTTTATTGCAGGTTTGAAAATCAGAAACGTAACCCTGGTACCCCATCCCCAACCAGCACAGCCAGACCCCAGTTTACAGTTTACTCTACACCTCCATCCCCCACCAGTATGGTCTCAAAGCCCTCCGGTTCTTCCTCGACCGGAGGAGCAACCTATACCCGTCCACTGATACTCTCCTCCGTCTAGCGGAGTTGGTCCTTATCCTCAATAACTTCTCGTTTGACTCCTCCCATTTCCTCCATATACAAGGTGTAGCTATAGGCACGTGCATGGGCCCGAGCTAAGCCTGCCTCTTTGTCAATCCTTGTTCAAGGCGTACCAGGGCCCCATCCCCGACCTCTATCTCCACTACATCGACGACTGCTTTGGTGTCACCTCCTGCACCCAAACACAACTGACTGACTTCATCCGTTTCACCACCAACTTCCATCCGGCACTCAAATACACCTGGATCATTTCCAACACTTCCCTACCATTCCTTGACCTCACTATGTCCATCGCAGGTGATAGATTCCTGACCGACATCCACTATAAACCCACTGTCTCCCACGGCGATCTGGACTACTCTTCCTCCCACCCTGCTTCCTGTAAGGACTCCATCCCCTATTCCCAATTCCTCCGTCCTCGCCGCATCTGCACCCAGACCAAGGCATCACAAATGTCCTAATTCTTCAGGGAACGGGGATTCCCCTCCCCCACTATAGATGAGGCTCGCACCAGGGTCTCCTCCATACCCCGTAACACAGCCCTCTCTCCCGATCCCCCACTCACAACAAGGGCAGAGTCCCCCTGGTCCTCACCTTTCACCCCACCAGCCGGCACATACAATACGTAGTCCTCCGCCAGTTTCGCCACCTCCAACGTGACCCCACCACTCGCCACATCTTCCCATCTCCCCCCGTCTGCCTTCTGCAAAGACCGCTCCCTCTACAACTCCCTTGTCAATTCTTCTCTTCCCTCCCGCTCCACCCCTTCCCTGGGCACTTTCCCTTGCAGCCACAAGAGATGCTACACTTGTCGCTTTATCTCCCCCCTCCATTCCATTCAAAGACCCAAGCAGTCGTTCCAGGTCCAGCAGAGGTTCACATGCACCTCCTCCAACCTCATCTATTGCATCCGTTGCTCCAGATGCCAGCTGATCTATATCGGTGAGACCAAGCGGAGGCTTGGCGATCGTTTCGCTGAACACCTCCGTTCGGTCCGCATTAACCAAGCCGACCTCCCGGTGGCTCAGCACTTCAACTGCCCCTCCCATTTCGTATCCGACCTCTCTGTCCTGGGCCTCTTCCACAGCCAGAGTGAGTAACACCGCAAATTGGAGGAACAGCACCTCATATTCCGCTTGGGGAGTCTGCATCCGCTCGGCATGAACATCGAATTCTCACAATTCAGTTAACCCTTACTGTCTCCTCCCCTTCCTACCTCTCCCTCGGGCTCCTCTTCCTCCCTTTTCCTTTCTTCCCCCCGCCTCCCCCCACCAGTCTGAAGAAGGGTTTCGGCCCGAAACGTTGCCCGTCTCCTTCGCTCCATAGATGATGCTGCACCCGCTGAGTTTCTCCAGCATTTTGTGTACCCCCAGTTTACAAAGAATGGACCCTGCACCCTCACCGTCCCATTCACCACTTCACACTTACTTAAGGTAAGACTTCAGTGTGAAAAGACTGTCACTTCACACACACTCACCCACACCCTCTGTGCTGCAAAACATCACACCAAATATCAACAATAAAAATAGAGGAGGTGGAGAGGCTTTTCGGAGGACAAAAAAGCCGGAAATCTCCAGAACCTGACAATGTTTCCCCTTCTACTCTTAAGCTCTGTGCCAAACAGCTGGCACTGGTCTATACGGACATTTTTAACCAGTCCCTATAAACATGTACTGTCCCTGCCTGCATCAAAGTCTCCACTATTGTCCCTGTGCCCAAAAAGCCAAGGATTACTTGTCTTAATGACTACAGGCTGTCGCGCTGACCTCTGTAGTCATGAAGACACTCGAAAGGCTTGTGCTGGACAAGCTGAAAAATATCACAAACCCCCTGCTGGACCCTCTGCAGTTTGCATATCGGGTCAATAGATCTGTGGATGATGCAGTCAACCTGGGCCTACACTTCATCCTACAGCACCTAGACTGCCAGAGAACCTATGCGAGGATCCTGTTTGTTGATTTTAGCTCTGCATTCAACACCATTGTGCCAGAGCTACTACACTCCAAACTTTCCGAGTTGACTGTACCAGAACCCCTCTGTCGGTGGATCACCAGCTTCCTGAGACAAGAAGCAGCATGTGAGGCTGGGAAAGCACATCTCAAACCTGCAAACGCTCAGCATAGGAGCACCGCAAGGCTGCGTACTCTCTCCTCTCCTCTACTCTCTCTACACCAACGACTGCACCTCCACAGACACCTCTGTCAAGCTTCGGATGACACAACCCTGATTGGACTGATCCAGGATGGGGAGGAATCTGCCTACAGACAGGAAGTGTCACATTTGGCGTCCTGGTGTTGTAGCAACAACCTAGAGCTCAATGCTCTTAAGACAGTGGAATTGATTGTAGACTTTAGGAGAGCTCCCCCTCCCCTCACCCCACTCACCATCAACAACATCACAGTCACATCTGTGGAGTCTTTTAAGTTCCTGGGAACCATCATCTCCAAGGACCTTTAGTGGGGGGTTACCATCAACTCCACAGTCAAAAAAACACAAGAGGATGTACTTCCTACGGCAGCTGAGGAAGCACAATCTGCCAATTGGTCCAATTCTACACGGCCATCGTAGTGTCTGTCCTCACCTTCTCCATCATGGTCTGGTTTGGCTCAGCCACCAAGAACGACACCTGGAGGCTGCAGCGAATTGTCCGATCAGGAGAGAAGGTTATTGGCTGCAACCTTCCCTCCATTGATGAACTGTACACTGCAAGGACCAGGAAGCGAGCGGGCAAGATCATCTGTGACCCCTCTCACCCTGGCCACAGGCTCTTTGAATCACTTCCCTCTGGAAGGCGACTTCGGACTGTCAAAGCTGCCACAGCCAGACATAAAAACAGTTTTTATCCACGAGTAGTTGCTCTACTCAACAGCCAAAAATTTGTAGCCTCCCTTTGATCTGGTATTTTGTTGGTTCACATGCTTGATCAATGGTGTTTTATCATTAATGTTTTATTATTATTAATTTTTAGTGTTTTAGGAGTCATTCTTAACTGTCACTGTGTATCATGTTATTACTTGTGGGCGGAGCACCCAGGCAAATTCCTTGTATGTGAATACTTGGCCAATAAACTTACTTACGAGTTTCTAGTATATACACATATATATATACACACATATATACACACACACACACACACATATATATATATATTCTGTAGCAAGTAAGAGTATTTTCAGTTTCTGATTTCACTGAAACATATTGCAACAACATTAATTGCTGCACAGGCAAAGTACTTACCTCTGCTGTAAGCTGTCTCTGGGCATCTTTAGATGCCTGTAAATGTTGCTTCAGTTCTTCTTTCTCAATTGCACACTAAGAAAAGAAATATAAATACCTATCATTTACTATTAAGATTAACATAACCTGAAGGTGATCAAGCTTAAATGCCAGCCTTGCTCCAAGCTTGATACTAGGGATTTTGTTCATGTGATTTTCACACTTGCCTCTTTGACTTTAAGTTGAAGTTCTACGATTTGACTGAGTAAATTGGTAATCTCCTCCTGGTGTCGAGCAATGTCATCATTCTTTCTGGAAAGATCATCTGCCAGGTTAGAAATGTGTACGTTTGCTTCCCCTTCAAAAACATAAATACAAGGGCAAGATGAATTACAGAGTTAAAAGCTACTAATACAGATTATGTGTCATTCTATTTTACAGGAATTGTGCTGTGACTGTGCATATTAAGTTGGATTTTTCAAAAAATATCACCCCTACCATGCAGCACGACAAGGTCAAGGAACATTAAAGTATCCCAAATTCCCCAGTAACTCAAATATAAATACTTGGACATAATCCATCATTCCTTAATGCTGTATCATATTACTGGACCATCTAATAGCACTATATAAATGGTTCCACCACATGGATCACAGTAATTCAAGATGGCAGGCAATCCATCACCACCTTCCCAAGAGAAATATCAAATGGCTGAATATCTGAAGATTGGTCTCAACCCGATGCATCACCCATTCTTTCTCTCCAGCGATGCTGGCTGTCCTGCTGAGTTACTCCAGGATTTTGTGTCTATCTTATGTTTAAACCAGCACCTGCAGTTCCTTCCTACACAATATCCAATGGCTGATATAAACTGGCCCTGTTAGCTACAACCCTGACATAAACATACAATTGTTTCATACAATTTCAAGAGAAACTAAATGGGTCAACCTTTACCTTCGTGTTCACCGAAAATTACTATTACAAAACTGCTCAGAATAAAACTGCTGATACTGCCTCCATGAATTGATACAGAGCATACACATTGTAGGAGCCATGTATGTTTAGGCTAGCTACTGTTGGCACATTATATTATTTTGTCTAGATATATCTTACAATATTATTTTGGACACTTGGGGACGTTCATTAGATGCACAGAGTGGCGTATATATATATGGGCAAAGGGGACTGGGAGTGGCAGACCAGGCACAGGGAGGGAGAACATAGTTATCACAAGTTATCACAAATACGACTACTTCAATAAACAACCAATTAAACTGGAAATAACAACTGGAAGATCTGTTTTATTTGGTCTGCGTAAGATCACTCCTACTTACCTGTGTAGTAATGGCAACGGAAAGGAGGACAGTGGAAGGGTTGGAAATTTGCCATTACATTTAAATGAGAACTAGCTCTATGAGTGGAACTGGAGCTTGTGAAAATATTGGAAGACGGATTGTTTTATTTCACATGCCTGATGGCGCCGTTCCGAATCAACCTGATACAATGGCCTCACTTGAAGGATATCAAGATTCCTGAAATAGACTCTGGCATTGACCTACTCATTGGGACAAATGCTTCAAAGGTATTGGAACCTGGTCAACAGCCAAGGGGATGGACCATACGCCGTGAGGACCCTATTGGGGTGGGTCATCTATGGTCAGCCTGAGAAGAGACCACGAAGGTTGGGATGAAAATGGCTGCCTTGCTGCTGCTGTCGATCGAATATCCCTTGTAAACCCAGAGGAGCTACTGGTCAATCAATATAATCAAGACTGCAGTGAAAGAACCAGCCAGGAAACAAGAATGTCCAGACAAGAGGTAAAATTCTTGAATATTATGAATCGCTCAGCAAAGAGTACAGATGGACACTGCCAAATAACCGTTGCATTGCAGAGTAGCTCATCCAGAGCTGAAACACAGGTTTGGCAAGAATAAGAAATGTCATGATGAATATACATCCTTATGTATATCACAGAAATGAATGATAACAGTTATGCTGAAATAGTACCAGTGGGCCAGCTGAATCAGTGATGGAGAGCTCTGGTACATCCCGCACCATGGGGTGTATCACTCAAAGAAAGGAACCTTAAGGGTGGTCTTTGACTGTGGAGCAATCTTCAAAGGAACATCACATAATTGCCAATTATCACAGACATTACCAACTCACATATTTGAGTTCTCATCAGATTCAGACAGGAACCGATTGCTTTGATGGCTGTCATCAAGGCAATGTTTCATCAGGTTATCAGAAAAGCATATTGACTATCTGCAATTCCTGTCATGACCCGAGGGTGATGTGCAGCAAGATCTTGTTGAATACCGGATGAAGGTACATCTTTTTTGAGCCGTGGCATCACCAAGTTGTGCAAACTTTGCATTAATAAGACTGCTGAAGACAACAAAGCTCACTTTCCAGCAGAGGTGACAAACACAATAAAGAACAACTTCTATGTAGATGATTGTTTAAAATCCATGCCTTCAGAACAGGAAGCAGTTCAAATGGCATGAGACCCGACTTCCCTCTGCCAAATGTGAGGATTCATTCTATCAAAGTGGATCAGCAACAGCCGTGCTGTATTGGCATCCATTCCACCAGAAAACAGAACCAAGAAGACCAGAGAGTTGAACTTGGACAAATACAATCTGCCAATGGAAAGAACACTGGGATTGCAATGGTGTGTTGAAACAGATGTGTTCAAGTTCAGAATTGCTGCAAAGGAACAACCATACACAAGACAGGGCATCTTGTCCGTGGTTGGCTCTATATATGATCCTTTAGGATTTATAGCACCATTTACTCTGCCAGCCAAGCTGATTATGCAAGACTCGGATGGGATGAAAACATACCGCAAACCTTCTCTCATCAATGGGCAGGATGGTTAGCAGATCTCAACATGATGGTGGAATTTAAAGTGGACCGGTGCATGAAGCCCACAAACTTTGGTCAAATCAGATATGCACATCTGCACAACTTTTCAGATGGCAGCTGAAGTGGCTTCGGTGCAGTTTCATATCTCAGACTGGAAGATGATAACAGGGATATGCATGTTGCATTCATAATGGGAAAACCCAGAGTGACACCATTAAAGCAAATGACGATTCCCAGAATGGAGCTTACAGCTGCAGTCCTCGCTGTCAGAGTTGACACAATGCTGTGAAAGGAATTACAGCTTCAACTAGACTAATCCATCTTCTGGACCAATAGCACAACAGTGCTTAAGTACATCAACAACAAAACCAAATTATGATAGTAATATTTTGTGTGCAACAATCGTACATTATTAATATTATCAAATGAATCATTTTGTCTCTAAGAAATTTTTTTTTAAAGAGAGAAACAGAGAGAAAAATAAAATATAAATCAAAAAAAAAGAAATCATAAAGAATGGAATAATTTACCATTAATACGTCATTTGAGATAAAATCAAGAAATATAAAATATAACTTTTCATCTAATCCCGAGTCCAAGTTTCAGTTAGGGTTCCTTGCCGAACTGATCGACCCTTTTAAGTAATCAATTAAAGAAGACCATATTCTAACGAAAGCTTCTTGTTTGTCCATTAGGGCAAATCTGATTCTTTCCAAGTGTAGGGTCTCCAACATTTCCGTAATCCACATTTTAATTGTGGGGGATATAGGGCCTTTCCAAAATTTTATTATTAATTTCTTCCCAATTATTATACTGTAATCTAGGAAATTTGACTTGTTGTAAGTATTAGACTTTGTTCTGATATTCCAAGTATTATTAATTTTGAGTCTGGATCCAATTTAATATTAATAACTTCAGAAGTTATTCTAAAAATCTCAGTCCAGAAATTCTTAATTTTTATACAATTTGCAAAAGTATGTGTTAAATTAGCCTCTGGATGCTGACATATGTCACAGATAGAGGAGATTTGTGGGTAGATTCTATTCAATTTAACTTTTGAGTAATGTAATCTGTGTAGTACTTTAAATTGTATTAAAGCATGTCTGGTATTTAACGAGCATTGATGTATATATTGTAAACTTTTGTCCCATATATCTTTCATCATGGGTTGGTTTATTTCATTTTCCCATGTATGTCTATATGCTTCCGTTGTTGGTATCTCGCTATCTAAAAGGATATTATATATATAAGTTGTTAGTTTTTCTGTATTAGGATGCTTATTCAAACATTCATCAAGGATTTCTGGTTCCTTATTCCTATAATCTTGTGTGTTTGATTTAACATAATCTCTGAGTTGTGGATATCGGAAAAAATTATTTGAATGTAATCCGTAAATCTGTTGTAATTCCTGAAATAAAAGAAAAGTGCCTTTCTTATTTGATTCCATGGTTTTTCCATTGTGTAACACCTTTATCCAGCATGGAAGGTTTAAATAAGGGATTGTTTACAATAGGGAGACAGAGTGGTATATTATCCAATTTTAAGGCCCTTTTTAATTGTTTCCAGATTCGTGTTCCACTGTATATTATAGGGTTTTCCCTATAGGTTTTTTTGTGCAATTTTGTCAGTGCAAATATAATCGAACTGATTTCAAATGGTAAACAGTCCTCCTTTTCCATCCTTAACCAGTCTGGTTGTTGATCCATTTCTTCCAGCCAAAAATACATGTTTTTAATATGGACTGCCAAAAAATAAAACAGAAAATTTGGTAGAGCTAAGCCTCCATTAATCTTTGATTTACATAAATGTTTTTTTATTTATTCTATGATTCTTGTAGTCCCAGATGAAACTTGTAACAGTAGAGTCTACTTTTTTAAAAAAAGATTTTGGAATATATATCGGGATTGACTGAAATAAGTACAATAATTGCGGAAGAAAGATAATTTTTATAGCATTGATTCTACCGAACATTGAAATAGGAGGTGTTTTCCAGTATTGAATATTCTTATTTAGTTTATTCAGTAAAGGTGGGAAATTTGATTTAAATAAAGAAGTATACGCCTTAGTTACATAAATACCTAGATATTTAAATTTTTCCTCAACTATTTTAAAAGGTGATTGTTGTAGTATATGTAAATTGAGTTCCGTTATTGGCATGATTTTGCTTTTATTCCAATTAATTCTATATCCTGAGAACTGACCGAATTGAGTTATTAGATTTAATAAATTTGGAATACTAATTTCTGGCTTTGTAATATATATTAATACATCATCTGCATATAGAGAAATTTTATTAATTTTATCTTTAGTATTATACCCATGTATTTCTGGATTAGATCTAACATTTTCTGTGAGTGGTTCAATTGCTAAAGCGAATAATATAACTATAGAATCAACCTTTTTAAAACAAGTTCTTGGGAGATATATCGGGATTAATTGAAAAAGGTATAATAGTTGCAGGAGAAAAATCATTTTTATCGCATTAATTCTACCCATCATAGAAATGGGTAATGTTTTCCAATACAAAATATTCTTATCTAATTTATTCAGTAAAGGCGTAAAATTAGATTTAAATAAAGAAGTATATCTCTTTGTTACATAAATTCCAAGATATTTAAGTTTTTCTTTTACTATTTTAAAAGGGAATTGTTGTAAAATATGTGGGTTACTTTCCCTTTCCCTTTTGGCATAATTTCGCTTTTGTTCCAATTAATTCTGTATCCTGATGACTCTTCGATATCTTTTGTTGTTATTTCAGCTCCTAATAATTCTTGCTCTTGCAAATCTAAGCCTTTAAGGTTACATTTCTGTAAAAATGCTTCCATTCCTGTTGATTATTCTGCCAATGTAGTTGAATAAAGATTTTGATAGTATTGTAAAAATCTGTCATTAATATCTTTGGGGAGTGTTAGTATTTCTCCCTTATTTGATCTAATCTTATGAATCGTTTTTTCCCCATCCAATTTACGAAGCTGGCGTGCTAATAATTTTTGTGGTTTATCACCAAATTCAAAATGTAATTGTTTTGTGTGTTGATAAAGTTTTATTACTTGGTCAGAGTATAATTTATTTAACTTATATTTCAGTGTGCTATTTTGTTATGTTTTGCCAATGAAGGTGCTCCTGCATTTTCTATGTCTAATTGCCTTATTTCCATTTCCAATCTCTGTTGTTTAGCTCTATTCTCTTTATTAAAAAATGCCTGAGAAGAAATTAATGCCCCTCGTATAAATGCTTTAAATGTTTCCCAAAGAAGGGGAGCAGAGATTTCAGGCTGGTCATTGACCTCGGAAAACATATTAATCTGTTTTACAAGATATTCACAACATACCTGTTCCTTTAAGATTTGACGATTAAGTCTCCATTGTGTCTGTTTCTTGTTCATTCCGTTTAATTTAATCATAAACGTTAATAGAGCATGATCCGAAATTATAATATGATATTGTGACTTATAAGAAAATGGAATTAGTTTAGAGTCTACTAAAAAATAGTCTATCCTTGAGTATGTTTTATGAACAGGTGAGTAAAATGAATATTCTCGTCCGGATAGGTTTTCAATTCTCCAAACATCCTTAATATTGGTATTATTTATATATGAGTTTAAGAAGTAACTTGACATAGATTTTGATTTTCTTTGAGTTGATGATCTATCTAAATATGGATCTAGTGTACAATTTAAGTTGCCACCAATTATTAAATTATTTTGTGTGCATTCCGGAATGTTATTAAGTATTCTCTTGAAAAACAGTGGACTATCAAAATTTGGTCCATATACATTAAGAAGAGTCACTTTTTTTTAGTATAATTCGCCTTCTACTATGATATATCTACCATCAGTATCCTCTATAGTTGATATATGTTTGAAAGGTATACCGTTACGGATTAAAATTGCAACCCCTCTCGATTTATGTGTGAATGAGGAATGATACGTTTGAGCTATCCATTTTGTTTTCAATCTATATTGCGCTTCCTTTTTAAGGTGAGTCTCTTGGAGGAAAATTATGTCTGTTGTAAGCAATTTTAAGTGAGCTAATACTTTACCTCTTTTAACGGGTTAATTAATTCCCTTAACATTCCAACTGCAGAATGTAATTCTTTCACCCCCAGTTTTCCCTTTTACGTCTTGCATGTTATGATTAGGGTGGTCTATAATGGAGCAGATGGTTCAGCACGTTAAACCATACCTTACACGCGGACCTCAGATAGGTGAATTTCAGATCTTGTAAGTTTTCTTCTCGGTCATATCTCCTTAAATAACAATTATAATTCCATTCAAAATAATAAATATATTGAAAATTGAAGAGATAATAGATTATTATATTAGTAAAGTGTGAAAGAAAGAAAAAAACTACATCTAGAATTAGTGCAGTTAGTGATAGCCACCCTAATGTGGCTAGGCATCTAAGGACTTCTGTAGCTTTTGGTAAAAAAAGTTACTAGCTCCATACTTTCCTTAAAGGAAAAAATTCAAACACAATAAAGAGAAACATTATACGGGGGGGTAGGGAAATTATGGTTATATTCCAAGAATGGAATAGTTGATAATCTCAATGTAAAATATTAGTTTCATATGACAAAAGTATTAGTCCATGATTAGTCTAAATAGTTTCATATAACAAGGATGAAACCTCCATTTCCTGTTTTAATCAACTTATGGTTCATCATCCTTTTAACTAATTCTGAATTAATCTAGTTAACTATAATTGATAATAATTAACAATTATGATTAACAATGATTAGTGGTAATTAGTACTATAATATAAAATATTATATAACAATGATCAATTTCATTCTAAATTCATAACTGTCCTCGAGTATAGTAATTTAAAGTTCAGTTTCTTCACAGTAAAGTACCGAATCCAATATCATCACGTATATATTTAATGTTAAGTATTTATCCTCATCGTCCTCTTTTTTGCTCTCGCCCTTTGTAATTTCAATATTCTCAATGTCCTCAATGTTCTTTGCAAATTTAAAGGCCTCTGTGTGGTTGGTGAAGAAGTATCCTTTCTTGTCGTAGGTGATTCTCAATGTTGCAGGGTACATCAATCCATATCTCAGGTTCTTTATATTCTTAAGTACTCTTCTTGTGTCTGTAAACAATGCTCTTTTCTTGACAACCTCCGCCGGGTAGTCTCGAAATATGCTGATCTTGTCTCCTTCAAATTCAAGATATCTGCTGCGAACGATTTTCTTCATCATGTCATCCAAGACATGGCCATATTGCACCTTCACTATCAGTTGTCTTGGTGGAGTGTCCGCCCCTGGACGGCCACTCAGTGCTCTATGTGCCCGAGCAAGTAAAGGTGCTTGATCCAGATTTTAAACTTTCTTCAGTAGATCTGCAGCAAATTCACGGGGATCACGGTTCCCCTCTCTTCCTTCCCGGACGCCAATAATCCTTAGATTCTGGCGCCTCTGTCGTCCCTCCAAGTCAATGCATTTTTCAGTTATTTTATGCAATAAGTCTGATAAACGCTTGTTCTCGGAGAGAAGCTTGTTTGTAGTTTCAGAGCTTGTTCCAGCGATTTCCTCTAACTCGATTACAGAATTATGTTGTTGTTCTAGTGCCTGCGAGATGGGGTCCAGCTTCGAATTAAATACAGATTCAATCAGTGGCAATTTAACATTTACCTCTTCAATCTTTTGATTTAGATTTTCTTCCATGGTCAGCTTCCAGGCATCCATTTGTTCCTGTACCATAGCAACAATATCTTTAATTTCTTCTTTAATTTCTTTTTTAAAAATTTTCAACTCATCTGTGAAGTCATGTTTGAGTTTTTTTCAATTCTGCCATTATTTTTGAGATTTCCAGAGTGAGGAAACTTCTTGAATTCTTCCACATCTGCCTTTTTCTTCTTTGAGATTTCTTCTTGGGACGCTGTTAAACCTGAGGCCGAGGCTTCAGGCGGGCCTACTTCTCTAGACCTGGTCGGTTTTCTCTGTTTGGGGGGGATATGTTTTGTAGACATACCGTCGGTTTCGTCGCAGGCCTGATGACGTCACAGGCTTACTGCAGTCAGTCGGTAGTGTTGTTGAGCAGGTAAGTCCCGATTTTCCCCCTGTTTTTTTTCCCGGATTTCCGGAGCTAAATGGCGCAAGTCTGCCTACTCCATAGCGCCACCGGAAGTCAGAACCTCACAAATTCTCTAGTCACCTATTTCTCATCATGGAGGAATCTGAAGACTGCTGTAGCTTGGTTTCTTAAAGTACGGACAACACTCTTGCAGTTGACTCGAAAAAGAAAGGAGATTCAGACTGCTACGAGTAGCTTAGAAAAAGATCCTGGCAAGCTAAAGGAAAAGGTTGATAAGAAGATGCAAGTCTTTAAAGCAACACTCCACAAACAGTGATATCCTGAAGATCTTTTCCAAGTCATCTCTTTCAGTCAAAGAGAAAGATTCAAAGAAGAAGGATAAGAAGGAGGATGAGAAGAAGATTGAAGACTCACTAAAGAAGATTAAATGCCAAATCATAGTATATACCTTTTTTTTTAAATGTGTAAAGTTTTCATAGCTCCTTTTAATGTTTGTTGGTAATTGTTTTGTTATACACGTAGAACAGTTAGGGGACGGTGTACAGGAGTCATTTATGTTTAGGCCAGCTACTGATGGCATATTATATTATTTTATCCAGATATATCTTGCAGTATTATTTGGGACACTTGGGGGAAGTCATTAGATGCACAGAGTGGCGTATATATATGGGCATAGCGGACAGGGAGTGGTAGACCAGGCACAGGGAGGGAGAACATACAGTTCTCACCAGACCGGGGAGAACAGCCAGACACAATTTGTAGGCAGAATTTGTTTGTACAACTACTTCAATAAACAACCAATTAAACTGGAAATAACGACTGGAAAATCTGTACTATTTGTACTGCGTAAGATTACTCCTCCTTACCCGTGTAGTAATGGCAACGGAAAGGAGGACACTGGAAGGGTGGGAAATTTGCTATTACAGATATATTTGGGAAACCTTCGAACCTAAATTACTTGTGTGACAATTTGCAACACGAATTTTTATGCCTGTGGTCAGATTGGATGAGCTCCAAAATAGAGTTTAATAAATTAAAAATCCATTGGCCTACTTTCAAAGAACAGCTTCTTCAGAATTCAATGACCCGTTGCTTACCAACTCAAATATAATGCAGTAAAGAAAGAATAATCATTTTATTCACTGAAGAAATGCTTCTCATTTGGATGTAGTGCACACAGTTGACTGCAACTGAGCTATCTATACAGTCAATGGATTTCGGCAAAAGGTGGAACAGAACGTGCTGTAAATAGAATACTGGGCACTCTGGAATGTCAAAGCCTTATCTGCACACTTTGGTTGATACACAAAATCCTTGGGAATTAGTAGTGGTGGGGAAGTATCAA